>OZ014522.1:73469001-74721501 GCA_963966055.1 Lathyrus aphaca
GTTAGGGCGATATATTCCGCTTCAGTGGTTGATAAGGCAACAACCTTCCGAAGTGTTGCTTTCCAACTAATCTTTATGCCAAACATAGTGAAAACACATCCAGAAATAGATTTTCTGGAATCCATACAACCTGCATAATCAAAGTTGACATATCCTTCGATTTTTGCTTTACTATCTTCACCCAAGACTCCACCATAAATCAGGACTCTATTCAGAGACCCATTTATGTACATTAGAATCCACTTCAATGCTTCCCAGTGAGCCTTTCCAGGATTCGACATGTACCTACTTACAAGACTTACTGTATATGTTATGTCGGGTCTAGTACAGACCATAACATACATCAAAGAGCCTACTATATTAGCATATGAAATGCTATCCATATAGTTTCTTTCGACATCAGTATTGGGACACTGATCTATACTCATCTTGAATTGATGGTTTGTCAGAGTTAAAACATGCTTTAAATTCGACATACCAAACTTATCGAGAATCTTCTTTAGGTATGCCTCTTAAGATAAGCATAATCTCGACTGTTTTCTATCTCTCTGGATGTCAATCCCAAGAATCCAGGACGCAACTCCCATATCCTTCATATTGAACTCCTTATTGATTTCAGCCTTCACCCTCATTACATCTTCGACATTGTTGCTTTCTATTAGAATATCATCCACATAAAGCAACAAAATAACAAAGGAACAACAAGGTCGAAATCTAAAGTAAATACAGTGGTCGAACTGGCTTTTGATGAAACTAATGCGTGTCATAAACTTGTCGAATCTCCAATTTCATTGTCGAGGAGATTGTTTCAGCCTATATAAAGATCTCTTCAGTTTACACACATACTCTTATTTTCCCTCTTCAACATATCCTTCAGGTTGCCTCATCAGGATTGTTTCATCAGGATTGTTTCATCAAGATCACCATACAAGAACACAGTCTTCACATCTTCTGTTTCAGTTCAAGGTCAAACTGTGCCACCATGACAAGCAACACTCGAATGGACCTATGCTTCACAATATGATATAACACATAATTGAAGTCGACACCTTCTTTCTGAGTGAAACCCCTAACAACCAACCCTGCCTTGTATCTCTTCGACACCACTTCTTCGATTCCTTCCTTAACTTTGAAAATCCATTTACAACTGACTAACCTGGCTCTAGTAGGTTTTTTGATCAGTTCCCTTGTATTGTTATCATGAAGAGATTTCATCTCATCATCCATTTCCTTCAACCATTCAGTCTTATTTCGACTCCTCATCACTTTCTTATAGTCTCTTGGTTATTCGTCTAGAACTTCACTTGCAGAGATTAAGGCATAAGCTATAAGATCTGCATAACCAAGTCTATGAGGTGGTTTAATGACTCTTCTCGACATGTCTTTTCCAGTAGGTAGTCATTATCATTCTCCTCATCTTTGACAGCAGGTTGTGCTTCTTCTTCGACTTCATTTGGGTCATACAATTCATCAATATGCTCCACCTCAACAGGAATTTCTCCTCGTTCCAACTTTTTGTCAACATCATCAGTTTTCTTGACAGCCATCTCAACTTCATCGAAAACTACATCTCGAATGGTGATACACCTCCTGTGACCTGGCTCTAGGCACTATAGCCTATAAGCTTTGACTCCTTCAGGGTATCCCATGAACATGAATTTTAGAGCTATGGGTTCGACCTTATCTTGCCTAATGTGATCATAGGCTACACAACCAAATACTCATAGTTTGTCGAGATCAGGTGGATGTCCCAACCAAACTTCTTCAGGTGTCTTCATATCTAATGCAGTCAAAGGACATTTGCTTATCAGATATGTTGCTGTCGAAACAGTCTCAACCCAAAACACCTTCTTTAATCCAACACTAACCAACATGCGTCTAACCCTTTCGAGGATTGTTCCATTGAATTTCTCAGCTAGGCCATTTTGCTAAGGAGTACCTGCTACATTCTTATGCCTTGAAATCCCGGACTCGACACAGTAACTGTCGAAAGCTTCATTGCAGAATTCAAGGCCATTATCAGTTCTCAACCTCTTGACCTTTCTGCTAGTTTGAGTTTCTACCAGAATCTTCCAACTCTTGAAATTCTCAAAAGTTTCACCCTTCGTCTTCTAAATGAATACCCATAACTTTCTGGAATAATCATCAACTATGGATAGAAAATACCTTGCACCGGAATGTGAAGGATTCCTTGCAGGCCCCCAAAGATAAGCATGGATGTAATCAAGGGATCCATGTGTTCTTTGTTTACCTTTGTTAAACTTCACCCTACCAGATTTACCAAATACACAAGGTTCAAAAAACACAAACTTCTCGAATTTATCACCACCTAGCAGGTTCTGTTTCCCCATTTCGACCAGGACTCTCTCGCTGACATGGCCCAATCTCATCAATATTTTCAAGATCAAGAATCAGCTTGTTGAACATATCCAACTGCTCATCCAACACTTTGTCTTTACTCATCTTGAATGAATACAAGGCTTGCTTCAGGTATAGTCGATTCACCAATAACTTGGTTATGTACAAACCTTCAAGTTTCAACTATAACCCTAACGTCGTCGTCTCCTTTGATACTTATCAAAGAACCTTATCACTTTTCAATTTATTTCAATTCCAAGCAATTTTAATACTTTTTTCTGCTTTGCTTTTCTCTTTGATTTCCTTTTCTTTTGTTTAGCATTCTACAAGCGTTTGCATAAACACAAAAAACCTACAAAAACTCCATTACCATCTTACATTATAAAAGTCCACCTTATACTTAATCGGATAGAGCAGTCCTGGGACTCGTTTGGCTGGTCCCACAAGTAAACCTTTTCGACAGGAGGCCAACGACTTGTTCACACGAAATCCACGTGTGAACAAATTGGCACGCCCAGTGGGACCCGTTGGGTTAAGTATATGCACTTACACAGTGGAAGGATGATAACACCACGTCCAAACGAAGAACCATCTTCAGAGAGAATTCCTATTGTTACGAACACAACTAAAATTGTTACGACAACAGTACCGACTGCTATGAGTGGATCATCCACTGCTCCATTTCGACCTGAACCGATCAGGCCGAATGTAGGTGGAACTTTGGGGCCACAATGGCCCATTTTCATCATGCCTTTTTCTAGAACATTAGGCATGTCGCTCGAATTCATGCCAAGTGTCCATAACTCTGGTTCAAAACTTGCTGACAGTTCGTCAATAGTTTTTTCCCCATTTCAGGGGCTAGGGTCTTTGATGAACCAATACACTCGAATGACTGGATACAACTTTTTGTCTCAGTCCATACCAACATTTACTTCAAACTTTGTGGTCGTCATAAGGCAATAGATGGACGAGAGTAACCATGAAATGGTCCATACGTTGACACAACAGATGGGGACCATTCTAAGACCTCTAATACAAGATTCGACGCAGAGTTACCAACAGTTGGCAACTCAAATGACTCGAATAAGGGATTATTTGGGCACCAACGGCCCCATGTCATCAAACCTCATCAAGAAGCTGAACATATACCTAGGGTGGCCCAAAGTCCTCCCGTCGTGATGTTACATCGACATCAAAACCCAAAAGATGTGATAGGGCAGGTTCGTCAGGATGTCATTGCCGGAGAGCCCAACCTGGAAGGTATGGTTGAAAGGATCATGCTTCGAAATGGAGCCAACCCAGGTCTTCGACGACCAACATATACATCCTTGTTACCTAATTACGTGTTGCAAACTGAACTTCCCAGGGGATGGAAAGTTCAAAAGTACACCAAATTCGCTGGTGAGACCGAAGAGTCCACAGTCGAACATGTGGCACGATACCAGACAAAAGCTAGGGACATAACGAATAATAAGGACTTGGAAATGAAATATTTCCCTAGTTCCCTCACCAAAAATGTGTTTACTTGGTTCACGACACTACCCCTTCAGTCTATTCACATGTGGACTCAACTATAGAGATTGTTCCACATGCAGTTCTACATGGGGCAGTCCAAGATTAGCCTAAAAGAATTGGCTAGTGTGAAACGAAAAACGAGTGAATCAGTCGAACAATATCTCAACAGGTTCAGACTTCTGAAAGTTATATGTTTTACTCAAGTCTATGAGCATGAGCTAGTCGAAATAGTTGCGGGCGGGTTCGACTAGTCGATCCAAAAGAAGTTAGATACCCAATATCTCATAGATACAACCCAAATGGTTGATAGAGCTCGATAAGTCGAAAGCTTGAAAGCTGAAAAATCTAAAACTAGTCGATATCATAAGAAAGTTGCGTACTTAGAGACTGACGAGTTCACTTCCGACGATGGAGAATTCGTCGAAGAAAGTGAGGTTCACGTGGCTGAACTCAAGCCAGAACCTCCTTACAAATGTAAAGTGTTGAAACCATTGAATGGAAAGAACCCCGTTGAAATGGGGAAGTCTGACAAGAATGTCACAAAGACATATAAATTTGATATATCTAAATGTGATGAAATATTTGATTTACTAGTGAAAGATGGTAAAATTGTTGTTCCGCCTTGTTTAAAAGATCCTTCTTTAGAACAAAAGAAAAAGAGGGGATTTTTCAATTTTCATAATTTGCATGGTCACAAAACATCGCAATGTGTTTTTTTCTAGGGATTTGGTGCAGAAGGCTCTGAAGGATTGAAGGCTTCAATTTAGCGAGAATCCAAAGATGCAGGTCGACACAGACCCCCTGAAGCTCGAAGAGGCACTGTATTCTGAGCTGAACGAATGCTTGATGGTGGAGGCTACTAAGGGTCTCCCCAATATGCCCCATGTCGAAAACATAGAGTGCATGATGGTCAAAACTATTGAAGGTGATGACAAAAAGACTTAGGAAGAACTGAAGGCAACTGAGAGGTATGAAGCTGGCAGAAAGAAAGCCTTACTTATTGAAGTTTCTCGTGTCCCAAGGTTCGTGTTCGATCAAAGAGGTAATCCTCATCAAAATGAGAAATACCAAAGACAGGTCCAACCAGTTAGACCCAAAACATTTGTGCCACTATCAGGCACCCCACATGAGAAGTGGATTGAACCAGTCAATAAAAAGGGTAGCAAAAGGCCAAAGTGGAAAGTGAATTTGGAGAAAGGTGCTGAGAAGAAAGGCGAGCCCATGGATTATGTGTTTTCTCCTAATTATAAAGGGAAAAACCTCATGACAAGGACTCAATAGAGATGTTATCAAAGAAACAAAAAGTATGGGAAGATGGCCCCAACCTCTCAACCAAGCAAGTGGAAGCCTCTGGACAAAAGAGGAAACACCCAAAAGCCAGATGGGTCGAAATGGGGAAGATTGTGACAAATCAAACTCTAACCGTCAGAACCTCTGGAGGGAAATATGTAATATTAAAACAAAGAGCAGAATGCATGCCCGTTGTCGACAAGGAGAAAGAGCATAGGTATACTCCCCAATCTAATGAAGAAGAACCTACTTACTCACCTCAATCGGATGAGGAATACATTCCATCACCAGAAGATGACTTTGATGAAGACATGTATGTTGAGACCAATGAAAACGCCTATGGATAAGACTTTGTTGTAAACTATGGTTTTGTGTCTATGTTGCAAACTGAAAATGACATTGTGTCAGAAGTGCCGGAAGCAGAAGAGGAATTTATGGCAAATGAGACTCTAGAAGACAAGCCTTTGTGTTATTACGTTATGAACATTGGGGTAGTCGAAGAAAAGAGGGTTGTGTTTGAGATACCTAGTCCTGATATGATGTATCATTTGAAACCTCTCTTCATAAAATCCAAGGTCGAAGACATGGCAATTAACAAGGTGTTTGTAGATGTTGGGGAAACTGTGAACTTGATGCCCTACGTTTTGTTCAAGAAATTCGGAAAGACGGATGAAGATCTTAGACAACATAATATGGTTTTATACAACTATAAAGGCAAGACCACTAACATCCTATGGGTGGTCTAAGTCGATTTGGCTGTGGGAACAACTACTAGGTCGACGTTATTTATGGTGATCAACTCAGAATCCAACTTCAACCTACTGCTAGGTAGAAAGTGGATTCATAGTATAGGGGCAATGCCTTCTAACCTCCACCAAAGGATAAGCATTTGGAAAAAAGATGGTATCATCAAAAACATAGAAGCAGACCAAATTTATTATAAGGTCAACGAAACCAAAGGATAAAAAAGGTCATTCGATAAACAATTGACAAACGTGGCCCCATGTGATGATGGATCAGGTTCTTATACCTCTATCAAAACTGGCCACATGTTGAATTGGATCCAGACCATGGGTTTGTCTAGGATGATGCTGACATACCAATGGATCTAAGTGAAATACCACTTGCAAGATGGTCAGAGGTCGATGAAAATGACTTATGAGTCAGAGAATATGACTCGAATTTAGGCATACCTGGCTGAAAACAAAAAAGAAATGGCTATGGAGATTAGGAAACATCAAATCCTAACTGAAAAATCTAGAACATGTGGCCAAATAGGCCAGACAACAACTTTATAAAGCCAGAGGCTAGATTGCATTTATGACAATGGGACTTTGTGGTTCGAAAGGGACCCATCAAATGAGCCACAGAGAATGCAGGCTCAGGACCCACTCGAAGAGATCGACTTAAGATATGGGACCACAAAGAGACCCATGTACATAAGTATGAAGGTGGGGTCGAAAATGAAGGCTAGGTTAGTCAAATTATTGAAAGAATACAAGGATTGCTTTGCCTGGGATTATGGAGAAATCCATGGTATGAGCCGAAACATGGTGGAACATCATTTACCCATACAACCAAGTAGAAAGATAATAAAGAAACAACCTCGGTGGTTTTCCCCTGAGGTCACTTAAAAGATCAAGCAGGAGATTGAAAGGCTGCTCAAAAGTCAGTTCATCAGAACTGCAAGGTATGTCGAATGGGTTGTGATGCCCTTTGGCCTAAAAAACACTTAGGCCATTTATCAAAGATCCATGAATGCAATATTCCATGAGAAGATGAGGAAATATGGATTGAAAATGAAACCACTAAAATGTGTTTTTGGTGTACGTGCAGGTGACTTTTTGGGCTTTGTAGTCCACGAGAAAGGAATCAAGATTAACCAAAACAAGACAAAAGCCATTTTGGGTCTCAAGCCTCATTCGACAAAGAAGCAACTTCAATCTTTGTTTAGGAAAATCAACTTCCTGAAAAGGTTGATATCAAACCTAAGTGGTAAGACAAAAGTGTTTTCTCCATTACTGAAGATCAAGAAGGAAAATGAGTTTCACTAGGAGGAGGAGCAATAAGAGACATTCGACGCAATCAAAGATTATTTGACAAAGCCTCTTATGTTATTGTCACCTAGTATGGATAAAAATATGAGATTGTATATTGTTGTGTCAGATATGACCATAGGGAGTATGTTAGAACAAAAAGACAACAATAATGTCGAAAGACCCATTTATTACCTCAGTAGAATGTCGATAGATGCTGAAACTAGGTATACGATGATTGATAAATTATGACTATGTTTGTACTTTTCATGCATGAAGTTAAAGTAATATATAAAAATTGCTGACGTTTACGTTTCCTCTCATTTTGACATCATCAAACACATGTTGTCCAAACCTATTCTACATAGTCGAATAGAAAAATGGGCACTAGAATTGACCAAATTTTCAATGCTATGAAGGGTCAGATAGTAGCAGACTTCATTATTGATCACGCGATGGTCAAACCTCAGGTGTTCATAGTCGACTCAAACCCTTGGAAACTATATTTTGATGGGTCGAGTCATAAGCATGAGAACATGCATAGGGGTGTTGATAATCTCTCCATAAGGCCTCCTAACTAAATTTCAATGCATGGTAAATAGGAAATGTTCCAACAATGAGGCTGAGTATGAGGCCTTAATCATGGGGTTGAAGATGCTCAGGAAACCAGGGGCGCAGAGAGTTGAGATCAAGGGTGATTCGGAGTTAGTGGTTAAACAACTCACAAGAGAGTATAAATGTATTAAGGAGCATTTATTGGTCTACTTTGTTATGGAGAAACAATCATTAGAAAAGTTTGATGTTGTCAACATTGTACACATACCTAGAATGGAAAACCAGGAAGCGAATGATCTAGCATATATCGCTTCATGATTTAAGGTATCGAACGACAAGTTGAAGGATTTCATTGATGTCTGAGAGAAAATGGTGTCCAACCTTCCATTCTCACATGCCTCTGACGATTTAGAAGTAGAGAAAACTCGGTACAGTGAAGTCCTCATCATTGATGGATTATCGACAACGAATTGTAGAGTATCTAGAAAATCCTATTGGAGGAACTGATAGGAAGACCAAGTATAAAGCCCTTAGTTATCTTTTGATGGGTACCGAGATCATGAAGAAAACCTTAGAGGGGGTTCTACTCAAATTTCTGGAAGACTCGGAAGCGTACCTAGCCATAGTGGGGCTTGTGGAGCCCACCAAGCTGACCACAAGATAAAGTGGCTGCTATTTCGACATGGCATCTACTGGTCAAGCATGCTCAAAGATTGTATAGACTTCACCAAAGGATGTCAAAATTGTAAATAACATGCTAATATCCAACATATCCCAGTAGGAGGTCGTTATTGATTTCATCCAAGGCCGCATAATATATAGGTTCGGGATTCCCGAAACCATCACCACCGACCAAGGCTTAGTGTTTATGGGCCAAAGGATGCAAGAGTTTGTAGCTAAAGTTGAGTTTAATCTAATCACCTCGACACCATACTATGTGCATGCAAATGGTTAAGTTGAAGCAGTGAATAAGGTGGTGATTGGACTCATTAAGAAACACAATGCCAAAAAGCCTAGAAACTGGCATAAAACGTTGGACCAAATCCCATAGGCATGTCAAACCTCCCCTAAAGAGTCAACAAATTTGACTCCATTCCGCCTAGCATTTGGCCACGACGTTGTTTTACCCTCATAAATTTGTTTCTAGTCGATAAGGGTCCAACGTCAAAATGAGTTCCCTTCAGAACAATATCATAGTATGATGTTTGACAAAGTCATAGACCTGGACGACGAGAGGTTAAGAGCGTTGGATGTTTTGTTGTGCCAGAAAGAAAGAGTGGCAATAACTTATAATAAGAAGGTCAAAGCGAAGACCTTCGAGGTTAATGATTATGTGTAGAAAGTCATTTTGCCCATAGATAAGCAAGATCATACATTAGGAAAATGATCATCCAACTGGGAAGGATCGTTCCAAGTAAGCCAGGCCTTTAGCAACAAAGCTTACAAGATAAAAGAGACAGGCTCTGACGGGAGAGTCCTAAGAGTAAATGGGAAATACCTGAAAATGTATAGATCTACGCTACGGAAAATAAAAATCCTCACATAGAATTTCATTAATAAAATGGTCACAACAGACCAATAGCCAAAAATGGCATACAATGGGGCATGGCATGTTACAAATTAAAGTGATAAATGCCCGCAGGCCAAAGAAATACAAAAAAGCAAAGGTACAAAAATGGTCGGATGGACGCGTAGCCATTCCAAGAACATCAATCCATTCCTCTCCATGCTCTTGAGTTAAAAAAGTCCATCTAGTCTTCGTCAATATCTGGATCGAGGTCCTAGCTTTGAGGCGACCTTTGTTTTGGGGGTTTCATTTGGGTCACAAACGTTTTCCCAACAACTTCAGTCATAGTGTTTGATGCAACATTTTTGGAAACGGTTTATTTGGTTGGCTTCGAAGGTTATTTGGCCACTTTCTGGTCTGCAAGAGTTGCTGAAAACGAACTCATGGTCAATATAATAGGAGGACACGAGACCATTGCATTTTGTAGAAGGATATTCCTTGAGTAGATCACCTTGCTAAAGGGTAGGAACATGAAAGGCGCACAATCAACCTTGAAAAAGAGTGCCACCCGGAAAACAATCATTTTTAGGTTTTGGAAATTGTGCCTTTTAACTCGACTAATTCGGGTGACGAACTTCGAGGAAGTGGATTCAGACCATTGTCTCTACGCCAGTTGCAAACAAACTAGGGGAGATGATATTTATAGCCAAAATCCATGCAACGCAGGAGTTTTGTTTGGAAACTAAGTTGTGGTAGTGGGAGATGTTGAGGATCCCCACATCTCAAGACATCGTTACCAGTATTGGAAAATTATGGCGCCAAAAGTGGAATCATGACGGATGTGACAGGTTGTCTCAATTCGACAGAAGGTGAACATTTGTTATTTCAAGTCGATGATCAAAGATGTGTTGAAATCTATCAGGAAAGTTCAAAAGGTCAAGCTTCTTGGTCGACCACATCCTTGTCGAAACTGGTCTTTTTGGGGGGCAATTTGTTAGCTGAAGATTTCGACCAGGGTAAGAAAGTTTTTGCATATTAGAACAAATTCATGTAAACTTAAAAAAGGAGTGTTTCGACCCAACCAAGAAAGAAGAAAAATGTCAATGGTTCGACAGGAAGAAGAAGCGAAGAAAAGCACAACCTATGGAAGGAAGGCGCGAAGCACTTCGACGCTACCCAGGATAGCCAGTATGTCGAAAGCTTTCGACGTTCCATTTAGAATGTTGTGAAGAAACTGTTCAAGGAAGTGGGACGAATTAGTGGCCATTTACCATGGGGGTGGGGTGACAGGTGGCAACGTTAGATTCGTTGGATAGGGTTCAACGATTACGTTTTTAGGTATATTTAAGTATATTCCCTTTTGAGAATTAAAGGTCACATTTCTTTACATTGTAAAAGGGACACACTCAAAGTACCAAGCGTTAAGAGAAACAAGTTAACCCCCTACGCAAAATGTATGATAACATCCAAACATCTATCTTTTCAAGTTATTTCAATTTCAAGCAATTTTAATACTTTTTTTTTGCTTTGCTTTTCTCTTTGATTTCCTTTTCTTTTGTTAAGCATTTCGCGAGCATTTGCATAAACACAAAAAACTTCATTACCATCTTATACTATTAAAGTCCACCATATACTTAATCGGACAGAGCGGTCCTGGGACTTGTTTGGTCGGTCCCACAAGTAAGCCTTTTCGATACGATGCCAGGGACTTGTTCGCGCGAAATCCACGTGTGAGCAGCGTCACATATGCATTTTTGCTAAGTTATTTTTCCTAAGGTCTAAAAAGACAGAATATTCATATGGTAAGGTTGGTTTCACAATTTGTTTTACAGGGAAAACAAAAGTCGCTTGTATGACAGGGGACAAAAATCCTATTAACCCTAATTTCTATTATCGATTCTTTATTTTGACTTTTAAGAAGTAGAAAAATGAGAGCATCCATAACTCTTTTAGTTTAAAAAAAATATTGTTTCAATAATATTATTCAATTTTGGCTCGTTCATATATGTATCCACCAGTTTGATTATATGATTGAATTAATAGCTAGTTCAGACCGATTATCTTTCTAGTTTTTGGTTCGAACAGTTCAACTAGTTAATACAACCTAATGTTTTTAAACATTGGATACAATAATGATTTAATAGTTGGAGTTGACTAATAAGTATTAGTAAAATCTCAATTTTTACATTGATTATCGATAAAACATGGAAAAAGTTAATTTAAATCTCGGTTTTGTATGGATGGATTATGTTAAACTCTAATTTTAATATGATGTCATATATTATTGACCGATCCACGTGTCACCAATTTTTTATATCCACCCACCAAATTCAATAATGTTGGACGTAGAATGGTGTATTGACAAAATTTGAAATCCAACATTAGTTACAAACAAATTCAGCAAAGTTTTTATACAAAATGACAAATCTTACCTTACAAATCCATTTTATGGGAAAGAATTAGGTTAATATCTAATTCTAATATTAACTATCAATTAATTGAGTGATAAGGATGTGAAGGATTTCGATCTTAGTTTTATATCTATAAAATTAATAATATATTAAAGGGATAAATATACAAATCCCCCCTGTCATTAGGGCGGAATTTGGTTTCCCCCCCTTTATTTTTTTTAATTGACACCCCCTCATAAAACCCAAAACCATATTTCACCACCCTTTTTACTATCTGTGCAATTAGGGTTCATGTTTTCCCTTTTTCTGCAATTATGGTTCATGTTCATGTTCAGATTCTACCAAAAACTCATCTCCCTGCAATTCACGCGTTCTTCCTGCAATTCGCGGCCATCTCTTTTTGTGCGTTTCTGGCGGCGGCTCCCTTACGCAACTTCGTTTTTGGCACTCTCTCAATTGATCGCTCTGTTTCCGGCTCCCTCCCTTTCTCTTTTTGTGCGTATCCGGCGGCAGCTCCCTCTGTATCTCTGATGTTCCATGAGAAGCCAAAAAGGTTCAAATTTTGGAAGAAAATGGATTTAGACGAGAATGGGTTTCAAAAAGGTTTGCGCTGGTGAAAATGATGAGGAAGGAAATGAAGAAATCGTGAAGATGACACGCAAAAGTTCAAAACGGCTTTAACAGAAACAAGAACAAGGAGCAAACATTGTGTGTGCATTATAAAAGTGTGATGTGCGTTTAGGTTTGCAAGTGAAAATAAGGGTTTAGGGTTTCAATTTGAATTAAGATTCTGAGATTTGGGTAGACAGAATTTTCAATTTAGGGTTTTGTTCATTTTGCTGGATTCAATTTGGGGATGAATGTTCCAATTTGAAATTTGGGGAAGATGATGAACAGTGGGTAGGGGGTGGTAATTTCTGGTTTTGGTTTTTTTAAGGGGGTCTCTATTAAAAAAAATTTAAAGGGGGGAAAACCAAATCACGTCCTAATTACAGGGGGAGTTTGTATATTTATCCCTATATTAAATTGCTTGTTTTAAAATAAAAATTTATCTTTATATGGAGATATCTAATATTAATCAAATAAATAGAGAATTAGATAAATATGATTTGTATTAAAATAAAATAATTGTAGAAAGCATATAACAACAAAGAGGTTTGCTCAATCCTTAAAATTGAGTATTATCAGACTGGAGTTAAAAAGTGTTGAAGAAGGGTTTTTTAGGTTTCATATTTGAGGAATAAATGTTTTAGTTTATTTGTTTGGGGATGAAGGTGTGAGTGTATAGGTGTTGGGATGGTTATTCAAATAAAGATCAGAGTAGAGAGAAACACACAAAAGCTTTGTTTAGACAGTTCTACCAAATTGCATATGTTTGCGACTATAGAGCATCTATAGTTCCGTCTTATTGATTTGTTCTGAATTAACACATTAGAGTTACATTGTTACAAACATATATTGATATACTTGAAATTCTGGTGTAGCAGATCATAGATGTCGAGATAACTGATCTTTGTTTTTTCACACAATGAACAAGATAAACACAAACACATATAGTTACAAAAAGTAAAGAACACACAATCAATTGTTAACCCAGTTCGGTACAACTCACTTACTCTTGAGGCTTCCAAGCTAGGAATGAAATCCACTAAATAATATTAATTCAAAGAGAAACAACCTCCAGTTTCTAACTTGTCACTTAATCACTACATGTTCTATATTTCTACCTAAGACTCTTTCCTAGGTCAAGATCCTTCTCAATTCCCTAACAATCACCATATGATCACACTCACTATATTCTTAAAAGTTTTAGAGAGATCAACATTTACAACTCAATAAATTTGTCCCTCTCTTAGCATCAACTTGATCCAAGAGAGGTTAACAAAACACAAACCCTAATACTCACTATTTTAGTATTTGTTCTTGTTATAAAACTAGGGCTAATCCATTCTATTTATAAATTTAAATCAGAATGGATTTGGGCTTCAAAACACATCAAATATGGTTGCATAGAATCTGCAAAATGTTCTCCAAGAAAATATAATTTTTTTAAATCTTTAGTTTCCAAAACAAATCTCCTTGATTTGCAATCTTCAAATCTTCAATTACAAACTAAATCCTTGAAAATATTCACACTCGGATGCTAGTTAGAATCACATAATATTCAAAAGAATATTCTATGATTTGTAAATAAAATAACAGTTTCCAAAACTGTAACAGACAAAGATGTAGATTAACTCTGCAGGAACATCTTATCCGACATCTTTGCAAAAACATGCTCTTCTTCAAAACAGAACTAGATCTTCAGCATGTTAGGACATTTTGTCCAACATGTCATTGACAGGTTAGTTTACCAAATTTATGTCAACCACAAATAGGCAAAAATAATAATATGCCTATTTAGCAAATTTTGGCTAAAACAACCACAAACACCCCTTCTACCCAGGTTAGAGGTTAGCATCGGAAAAACATCTTAACTTTCTCTCCCCCTCGATAGTAGACACTCCCCCCCTCAAAATTTCCCATAAGTCAATGGTTAAGATGTGTTTGCAGAGGTTAGTTAAGTTAATATTACTCCCCCTTTTTAGCCAAAATATGACAAAGGTTGAGTAAAAAACTGAATAACTAAACAATAACATAAAGTACTTAAAAGATACATCAGTAAGCACATGAAATGCTATTAGAAATCCTAGGCAGTTAACCCTTACACATAACCACACAAAAATAAATAAGCACTACATTCGAGCATCGATTTCAGTAGCCTCATCATCTTCTTCTTCATCTTTCAGTAAGCACATGAAGTGCTATTAGAAATCCTAGGAAGTTAACCCTTACACATAACCATAAAAAAAACAAATAAGCACAACATTCAAGCATCACTTTCAATAGCCTCGTCATCTCCCTCTTCATCTTTATCAACATCTTCAGTATCTTCTGCCTCATTGTCCTTTTCAGCTACCAAGGCTTGTATCAGCTTCGTTAGGTAGGCCTTTCATGTTGTAATCACCTTGACAGAGTTCTCAAATTCTTTGTAAGTCTCCTTTAGTTGAATAATAACATCTTATTTGGAAGGAGCGGGGTCAGATGTCTGACCAGGTTTCTTGACAAGATCCGGAACGTGACTTCCAGCAAAAAGTTTGTAGTGTATGGTCAAAGGAGATACTCTTTTCATTACACAGTCAGTAGAAACTAAAATTTTAGGACATAATGTAAGAATTATGCCACATATCAAAGAGGGAAAACAGATGTGCATCTTGGTAGTAGTGGAAAGGCCATGTTTCAGAACCTGATAAAAAATAAAAGTGTCAAAGTTGAATTCCTTCCATTTTCCCATAATATATATAAACCTACCAAGACCCGTAGATATGGTGGATGTGTGATTTACTGGAACATAGTTCACAGTGGAAATCCTATGGAGAATTGCATATTTCACACTAAGCTTCCCAACTGATAATTTTTCTTTGATATGCCAATTTTTTACCAGTCCTCCAGTTATTTCTCTACACACTTGATCATCTGTATCTTCAAGATCAACTTGAGGATCTTCAGATCTCCCAAGAAACTTGTTGATAACAGTAGGAGAGAATGTGACACCATTTCCTCTAATATATACTTTCCTATAGTCATTGCATTTCACATTATCACATTATTCTGAGATGTTTACCACAAATTCTTTAACAGATTGCTCATAGCAATGTCCAAACTTAATGACAATCTTCATTAATCATACATCTACAATGAGTTTAATCACTTCCTCGCACTTAAGAGCATCTTTTCCAAGTTCTCTTTCCAGAGCTACCCTTCTATGATAAACATATTTCCATCTGTCTGCACTGTCCACAACATAATATGACACATTATCTAAGGGAGCCTTAGGGATAACAATAAACTTCTTCTTTGGAGTTGATTTTTTCTTATGAGTGATGTCTTGAACATCATCTTCAACATCTTGTTCAGTGACAATTAATTTACTCTAAGGTCTTGCAAGACCAATAACAAATGTCTTATTTGTAGGAATATTGTTCTTAGCACCTACTTTGTAATGTCCTATATAATATATAGCTAGAATAATACTATACAAGTGTTATTATTTGGTAATGACACCATCACAAGTGCCTAATGGCATCATTCACATACATGACCATTTATAAATAATAATACAAACAATAATCCACAATGCTTAATAGGAAACTTCAACCACTACCATGTATTATGCCTCAGTTGTAACATAACTATTATGGATTGAACTGATGATTTTTAACATATATGCCCCCTATAAGGGTAAAAACATACCATGTTATAGTTCTCTTATCATCTAGATCACATACATAGTAAGAATCCACATATCCCACAACTGATGGAACACTATGTTCCATGCTACACATGATACCATGATCTGTTTTACCCTTCAAGTACCTTATGATCCACTTGATTGCTTTCTAATGCAGCTTCCCTGAATTGGACATGAACTTGCTCACTTGACTAGCTTCTTGTGCCAAATCTGATCTAGTACAAACCATAACATACACCCAACAACCAATTGCATTGGCATAAGGAATCTTATACATACATTCATTCTCTGATTCTTTCTTTGGACATTGTTCCAAAGAGAGCTTAAAATGATTGTCCAATAGAATACCCATAAGCTTTGTTTTGCTCATGTCAAATTTTCTCAAATTCAACATATCTTTTCTGAGATAACCATAGTCTGTTAGCTTATATGTCCATATGAATTTCTATTCCAAGAATCTTCTTTGCGGAACCTAGATCCTTCATATCAAGATCCTTACCCATTTCGGTTTTCAAATCATTTACATCATGCAAATGGTTGGCAGTAATAAATGTATCATCAACATAAAATATCAGGAAAAATAAAAGAACAATAATCAAGGCTCCTCACACAAACATAACAATCATAATCATACCTTCTATAGATAATTCAGAGCATGTATGAATCAAAGTGTTTGTACCATTGCCTTGGATACTTCTTCAAGCCATATAAATACCTCTTCAATTCATAAACAAGTTAGCCATGTCCAATATCAGTGAAACCCTCTGGCTATTTCATGTAGATGCGCCCCTCTAGATTACCATGAAGGAAAGTTGTTTTCACATCCATATGCTCTAAATGTATATACCTGCTGGCTACCAGGTCCAATATTGCCCTTATAGAAGTGTGTTTAACCACCCGACTGAAAAATATTATCATAATCAATCCCTTTATTTTGTGATTACCCATTTGCAACTAGGCGAGCCTTTAACTTTTCCTTTTTTTTTTCTTTCTATTACTGTTGTTTTTTCTTATACACTCACTTGCAACCAATAGTTCTTTTTCCCCGTGGTAGCTGAAAAATATCCCATGCCTCATTCTTTTTTAAGGACTCAATTTCCTCCATCATAGCACACATTCACTTATCTTTCTCATGGCTAGTTATAGCCTTTAGAAAACTAGAAGGATCTTCTGAACTGGTACGAAGAGCATATGCTGCAAGTCTTTAGACCCATATCTCACTGGAGGTGTAATAAGACGGGGTTCCTATCACGTATATGTGTATAGTCTTGTACTCCACCTGAATCTTTCACTCCACTTGAATTTGAGTTTGGTTCATCATGTTGTTGGGCTACAACCTGCCTTGGACTCACTGGTGGCTCCTTAATGTCCACTTGAATCTTCTTCTGACTAGAATGTTGTACCTCAGTATATGGCACAAATGTCACATCTGATTGTTTCAACACCAAGTGCTCATCAAATACAACATCTTTGTTGACAACCATCTTCCTCTTAAATGAATCCCACAACTTGTACCCCTCACATCTTTATTGTAGCCAATAAATATGAATTATTTTGACTTGGGGTCGATTTTACACCGATAGAAATATGCACATATGCTGGACACCTAAAATCCTCTAATTTATATCAACATGGTTACATGTCCACACTTACTCTGCAACTTTGCCATCCAAGGAAGCTCGTGGTCATATGTTGACTAGATAGCATGCCATATTGAATGTTGTTACCCAGAAACCTTTTGAAATACCAGCATTCAACCGAAGGAACCTTTCCTTCTTCGTCAGAGTCATGTTCATCCTCTTAGTAACACCATTATGTTATGGTGTCTTCCTCACAATAAAGTGACTCTAAATTCCATTCTCCTCACAGAAATGCATCATTATCAGTTTTAACATATGCTATATAACTGATAAGTGAAAATTGTAGCTATTTTTGTTGCGCTTATCCATAATTTTGTTAAAATTGTTCGAATAAACTCCGCTTTGTTTGTAAATACGTTTACTTTACGTTATAGTGTATATATTTTGTTATCGTGTAAATATCATTGAATTTGATTGATTTGCATTTATTTTTGTAGGTATTCAAGCAAGGATATCTTGTCATATTCATAAAGAGCATTGAATAAGCTTTCCAACGCTTCGAATCGGGCGGAAAACGAAAGTACGGTTCAAAAGATATGAAGAAAACAATTTTGGATTTTCAACCATGCTACAGGGTGCACTTAGCCCAATTGTAGCATGATGACCATGCTACGAGCCCGCTTAACGCGGTTGTAGCATGGCCATAGAGGTTGATGATAATAAGTTGTGCGTTTAGCGCGGTTTGACTGTGCTTAGCGCGATTTTAAGGCGGTTTATCATGAATGAGGGCATGCTTAGCGCCCAAAAGCGGGCTAAGCACGATCTATGATTTTGACAGCTTATAAATAGGAAAAAAATAGATTTTTTAGGTTATGGTTTGGGCATTTTTTGCTCCCACTCCATCAAACTTCATTTCTTCATAAGATTTAGCTATAAAACAACATTGGAGCTTGCATTTGGATGATCCGAAGTCGAATCTCTCGTCGATTGGTGTTGACAAACCAATAAATATTTGGTTCTTTTTCTTATCTTCTCTTTGTAATCTCTATTTGTAAGGTTTTGTATATGTATTTACTTTGATCTTATGTATATTTGTTGATCATGATATTGCATAAAATATGCTTTACAAATCTTTATCGATGTTGTTCTTGATTTTTGCTTTATGCCCGGGGTTTAGGTTGTGTTAGAGATAAACATCACGAACCTTGATTTAGGATGATTATCTGTTAGTTTCTAAAAATTAGAGATGGATTTAGGGCTAACAATCTTTATGGGTGTTGGATCTTAATGCTTCCGTATTGGTTGTGTCGGGCGCGAGAATGTTGATGCGAGTGATATGAATGTCTTCTGTAACTTGAGTCGGGTGCGAGAGTGGCGACGAGAGTAATATGGTTGTTCTCTCAACTCAGTGTGTCAGAGATGGACACTACTGTGAGGGATACCAAATGATATTGAGGAGTATTGTAGGTTTAGCATAACTGGTCGGTAAGTTTAAATTTGTGATGAGTCGATTGTATGCATGCTTGACAAGTTTCTTCTCTCTGAAGAATGAATTATTTTTATGTTCTTATTTACTTTTATGTTTCTATGTATCAACCATTTTAACCCAATCTTAGAAATTTAGAGATTATCGAAAGACAGTTCAATAGCACCGATCTCTGTGGACACGATAAATTCCCGGAAAAATACTTCCAAAACATTGGTTGCTTGCCATTATTCCGCTCCAACAATCACACATAATTGTGCTCCCCAAAAATTTATAATTGTTGCATGCAATCCTCATTGCCCTCATCACTATCACTTCACCATTGCTAACCCTCATGATGCCTCCATCTCCATCTGACTGTAATGAATAACCATTCACATGAAGAGTACATAGAGAAATCAAATTCTTTCTCAATTCTGGAACACAACACACCCCACTCAACGTGTGCACGCCACCATCATCCAAAGCAATTTTAATTTGCCCCTTTTCTAATGATAGTACAAGTTTTATCATCATATAAATAGACAAAACCAATATCACATGATTTAAAAGAGTTGAACCACTCCCGATGCGGTATCATATGGTAGGAGCACCCATAATCAAGGATTCATGCATCAATGCACTTTATTGATGAAACACGAAGTAAATTCTCTTTACTACATAAACCATCAGTCTAAACCACATTTGTTGAACTACTATTGCCTGACTTGTTTGGACAGTCCCTCATTCAATGACCAATTTGCTTGTAACATTATGTTATTTTTTCCTTGAACTTCAACCTCTATTGATATAGACGTCAATTTTTGCAATATTATTAAATTACACTAATCTCATAAAGGTAGTCGTCATTATCGTAATTTGAGTTTAAGAATTTTGATGACTTTAAAATATTTATCACCTTAATTGAATCATAAATCAATATCAAATGATTATAACATATACAAAAATGTGTAAAAATAAATTGATATAATATTTTACATCAATCAATAATAAGGTGCACAAGAAATAGTTTTCAAATGAATCATATGATTTTTTCAAAATTATATTTATTTATTTATATAATCAAGATTATATATAAATAACATATAAACATGCACTAAACCGCGTCACTGTCCCTTTTTGAATAGCAAATCTAATTCTTTTAAAAATTATATTAATTATTCTAGGAAATACATTACTATGCTTCAATCTTTGCAATCTTTGGAAAGAATCAAATGTTTCTGGTGTTAGAAATCCAAAACTATCTAAAACAAATGGTAAAAAAAAATAGATTGATAATCGGAATAAGTTTTCTCTTATGTAAATTATATTAATGTTAATAAGTAAATTATAATATAAATAGCTAAAAAGACAATTGTCAATTTATAATTAATCACAATTTATTTAAAAAAACATTTGGTACAAGAATAAAAAAATTGAGCATAAATATTAATGTAAAACTGTAAGATCAAAAATTTGAAGAATATGATACATAAAATACAATGTATGCTTAAATAAATATGATATATAAAATACAATACATGCTTAAATAAATCAATATAAAATATTTGTAGGTATTAAAAAATTTATTAAAAAAATTACTTAATTCACATGAATATTTAATTGTAAATATCTGGCAAATAGCAAAAAGTAGCATTGACTTTTGTTACAAATATGTGCTACATGGTGTTGCATCTTTTTATCAGCCACTTTAAAAACAACTAAAGGATGCACTTCTTACATATTTGTATATTATTACTTGATAGTATAATCCTTTTGCAATGACCTATAAACATTCTTTTTAAGAAAGTTGTATCTTATCTTAAGTTTAAACTAAATATATCAATTTTTCTTTACTATTTTTTGGTTAGTAATTTTTTTTTATCAAAATCGATTCGGGCTAGTTCTGACATCAAGTAGTTTCATTTTTCTCTCGATCGCAGTTACGGGGATCGAACCGTGATTCTCACTACCAAATCCAGCGTCAATCACCATTAGACCAACTAACGATTGATTTTTTTCTCTGTATTTAACTATAAGTTACATTAACTAATAAATAACTTTATTTTTTCTAGTTCAAATTAGGTCTAAGACCCACCACCATTCATGCCTATCTTTTAGTGACTAGATTAAAATAATGCCTCAAATGCTATAGATTTTATCACTTTTAAAATGCTTTCTTAGGAGGAAGTAGGAAATAAGAATAGAACATTTGATTAATGCTCAAAATTCTTAGTCCCACTAAGAGAAAGACAATATGTTTCATTTCATCTATGTTTGGAACCCTAAGAACTAGCCTAACATTGATAAGGTTAGGCTTTCACGTGACTGTTAACCAATGAGAATGATTCTATGAATATAAGTTAAGCTTTGCACATGCATGGTGCACAATTGGTCAGCATCTAATATAGTGGGAGAAATTAAATAAATAATGGAGTAAATTCTATCTATTTCATGAGTTATCTCATTTTATATTGACTTTTAGTTTAAATTTTTTATAATATTATTATAAAATATTATAATTTTATTAAATTAATCCTATTAATATGTTGGAAATAATATATATAGTAACAATTAAGAGATATAATAAAAAGATAGTAATTATTTTTACAATGAAAAGTGTTATAACACTTATGTGAAACAATAAGAACATACCCGATCATGATAACGATTTTTGAACATACCCGATCATAATAACGATTCTTGTTCAGTTTTAGTTTTTTTTTTTAATTCAAATTGCTCTCTTCTATTTTCTTTGAGTATTTATTTTATCAAGTAGTTTAGTGGCTGAAATTCACCTTTTTAAAGGCGAACAAATAAGATGTCACATGTTCGAATCCACGTTCCTGCATCTGATGTCAATACACAACTCTTAACTAAGTTGTCTTAACATGACTTTTTGTGCACCTTTGATGATGAAGATGCTATTTTATTTTGTTAGAGAGAACAGAAACAACGAGAAAAACTCTAAGTTATTTTCCTAAAGGTACCTATTTTATAAGCATCTTATTCCAACAGTCACATCTCATTCTCAAGGATCATGTCACAATAGTCATGAAGATAGAGAAGAGAGATTTAAATTTAAATTTAAATTTTAAAATAAAAACTCATTGATTTAATTACCCATCAAACTCAAATAATCATCACATTTAGACATCTTTTATTTAAATACAAAGTTTTGTTTACAAGAGTCACATTTGATGAGTTAATAAATTAAGAACAATGTTATTTAGTACGAATGAATTTGAAGAAGAAATGTAAGAATGCACACATGTCACTATTTTAGAGGTTAATTTTAAATTGATTTTAAATTTAACTTCCTTTTTAATAGGGAACATGAGATAGTGGTGATAATGAATGGTTGAGATTTATTCTTGCATTTCGTATTTTCACCTTTTCTTACTATTAAGTATTTTCCATAAATTAATCCAGCAGTCTCCCACTTGACTCATGTAACAAGGTGATGTTTCAATCTTATACTATAATTGTACACCATTCATTGAAAGCACAAAGTCATTATCTTTAATAAACTGAAATGACCAGATCATGACGGTCACAAGTTATTCATCAAATTGATTTCTTCCACATATACAAATCAATCAAATTAAAATGATTTTAGGGAATACAATAATGTGTATTTCATGTCTTTTCAAAGACACATTTGTCATCGCATATTAACAATAACATATACAACATAATATGAATAACGAAACTTAATAGAAACACAACCTTAATAGAATTCACAAATGTCATACAATACAAACATTAAACTATATATATATATATATATATATATATATATATATATATATATATATATATATATATATATATATATATATATATCAATTATATTATAATGTTAATAGTGACATTTACATAACCTTCATCCTTTCTACAGGGCCAATAAATGTCTTGGACAATAAATCTTTAGTTAACGGATCCATTTATATTAAATTTGTACAAATATGTTCAAATGACACTTTTTTGTTCTGCAATTCTTATTTCACTGATAAGTACTTCAATTCCACGTGTTTAGCAACTTTTGAATACTTATCATTCTTAGAGAAGAATACAACTGCAAAATCATCACAATAAATCCTTAGCGACCCAATTATATTGTCGACAATATCAAACCCTAAGATGAAGTTTCACAACCACGATGATTGAATTGTGACCTCAAAGTACGCCACAAATTTTGCCTCTATATTCTACATAACCCGCAAAGTCTAAATTCGAGTAACCAACCACTTCACAGTGATTTGATCTTATATAAAAGAGTGTGTAATCTTTGGTGCCTTATAAATACCTAAGAACCTTATTTCTAGATTTCCAGGGATCCATTCCAAGATTACTTTGATATCAACCCAACATTACCAACGACAAAATTGATATATGATTAGGTACATCTTTGGGCATGCATCAATCTCACAACCACAAATGCATAGGGAATATGCTCCATTTCTTTTAATTCCGATTCATTTTTAGGACATTGAAATTGACTAAATGTGTCATATTTTTTAATATTAACTATCCTCGCAAAGCATTTATCCATTATGAATCTCTCAAAAATTTTATCTATATTCCCTTTTTGAGACAATCCCAACAGTTCTTGTGATCTATTACGTAATATTTTTGTTTTTTGTTATGAATCAGATACCTTAGAAACAAAGTGTAATTGGTTCCTTGATCAGTTAGGAAACCCACAAAGGTTAGTGTTTAGGGTAACCAAAGATAAAAATAAGGATTGGTTATAAACTGTTATTATTTCCTTTCTCTTTCAACAAGATTACAAGTATACAAGAATAACAAATAACCTCTCTCACTATTGAATTAGGGTTTTATCTTACTATTTTCCCTTCTTCAAAATATGAGAGACTAGAATGCTATTTATTAGAAAACTAACACATTAACCTAACGGGCTTTTTAACAATTACCCATTACAAGCTAGCTTATGATACAAGTTAACTTAAACAATTGGATCCATAACATAATATCCAATTAAACAACATCATGTGAGCGGACTTCGACGACATGTTAAACCTAGAGTTCGTTCCAATATCTCACAAATCTCCACCTTGAAACAAACTCTACAACATCAAGGAAACAATTAAACATACATACTAGAACTAACTTCGACTATAATATGTATAACTTTTGCACTAGCATGTGAATCAACTTCGATTTCATGCTAAACCTCTTTCGTATCAGAGTTTGATCCAATATTTCACAAATCTCCACCCTTGACCAAACTTTATACCAACAAGAAACAAGATTAGCTTTCTTCATGCAACATTATCAACTGCATATAGTGGAAAAACTTGTACATGTGCAACGTCTTTTCAGCTGCCATTAACGCAACATTCATGGTCGCCTCTCCCGTCAACGCTTTCAAACAATCCTGCTGAACCAGTAGGACTTTCATCTTCAAGCGCCACAGACCGAAATCGTTCACTCCGGTGAACTTTTCAATCTCATACTTTATTGAAGGCATCTTTCCACGCTCACCACACCAATTTGTTGTGAATAAGATACCTTAGAAACAAAGTATAATTAGTTCCTTGATCAGTTAGGAAACCCATAAGGGTTAGGATTTAGGGTAACAAAATATAACAACAAGGATTGATTATAAACTTCTATTCTTTCCTTTCTCTTTCAATAAGATTACAAGTATACAAGAATAACAAATAACCTCTCTCACTATTGAATTAGAGTTTTATCTTCCTATTTTCCCTTCTTTAAAATATGAGAGACTAGTATGCTATTTATAAGAAAACTAATACACTAACCTAATGAGCTTTTTAACAATTACCCATTACAAGCTGACTTATGGTACAAACTACTTAAACAATTGGATCCATAACACAAGGCCCAATTAAACAACAACATGTGAGCGAACCTTGACGGTATGCTAAACCTAGAGTTCGTTCTAATATCTCACAAATCTCCATCTTGTAAAAAACTCTACAACATCAAGGAAACAATTAAACATACATACTAGAACTGACTTCGACTATAATATATATAACTTTTGCACCAGCATGTGACCAACTTTAATTTCATGCTAAACCTCTTTCGTATCAAAGTTCAATCTAATATTCCACAATTTCTATTTATATCATATATGATTCCTTACCCATATGTTTCATTTCAAATTTATTCTAGAGAAACTTCTTTACATCATGTAACAAAGTAAATTCATTGGCAGTAAGTAAAATATCATTAACACATAAGACCAAAATTAGGATTTTGCTACCGTTGACATTCATATATATATATATATATATATATATATATATATATATATATATATATATATATATGCGTGTGTGTGTGTGTGATATTCTCTATAAAACCATATGAAAAAACAATATTTTATTCCATATATTGATTTCATTAATTTAAAGTTTCTTTTCCTATAGTAACAAACCCTTCAGGTTGAGCCATATACATTTCTTCCTCTAAGTTACCATTCTTGGTATTAGTACTATGAAAAGATTAAATAAATTTGGTTTAATTTCATGTGATGTAAATAATTTTGAAAAATGTAAAATACGTGTTAAATCGAAAATGATTAAAGTACATGTCCATAGTGTACAAAGAAAAGTCAACCTGCTTGATCTTATGCATTTAGATTTATGTGAATTTAATGGCAAATTAATTTATGGGGGAATAAGTATTTCATTACTTTTATTGATGATTTATCTAGATTTACTCATTTATATCTCTTAAAGAATAAATATCATGCCTTCAATGCATTTAAATTTTTTAAAGAGAAGTAGAAAACCAATTAAGTAGAAGTATTAAAGTCCTTATGAGTGATAGGTGCAATGAATATTTTTCTAATGAATTTAATGCATATGTGAAGAATATGGTATTATACATGAATGTTTCGTACCTCGTACACCACAACAACTTGTCTAGCTGAAAGAAAGAATAAGACATGTCACGAAATGATAAAGGTCATGTTAATGCATTATGAACTGTCATTTAATTTATGGATGAAGCTTTGTTATTTGGTTGTCATATAATGAATAAAATTCCTTTGAACGAAATCGATATTTCTCCATGTGAAGTATGGAAAAGTAGAGCTCTAAATATCGATTATTTTAGAGTGTGAGGGTGTGTAGCTTATTATAAGAACATGTATCCTAAAAGGACTAAGTTAGGCCCTCGAGGGATCAAATGTGCTTTTGTTTGTTATGCACCTAGTAGTAACAAATTTATATATTGAATTTGGAGTCTAATGTAATTGTTGAATCCCGAGATGTGAAATTCTTTGAGAACGTTATCACGAAGGACAAGGAATATAAGATTCCCATATATAAAATACCTTGTGAGGAAGGTTCTCTGCGAGTTATTGAAATACAAACTGAAAGTTCTTCACAGATTGTTGAAGCCAACATGGTCATAGGATAAGCAAGAGAGTATGAAAGGCTAAGGATTTAGGACCAAATGAAATCAACAATCAACTTATTTCTTTTAATCTAGTTAAAGAAAATAATGATAATTTTGACCACAATATTCTATTATTCTTCAACTGGAAGATGATTCCAAGACTTATAAGGAAAGAGTAGCTTCAAGGGACTTATCCTTTTGGAAGGATGTTATCTAGGACGAAATAATTCAATAATGTCAAATCACACTTGGGAGCTTGTCAGTCTACCTAAAGGATCAAGACCCATTGGATGCAAGTGGGTGTTTATATGGAAGTATCATAGTGATGGTACACTAAACACCTAGAAGGCTAAATTAGTATCCAATGGTTTTAGACAAAAGGAATGTGTTAATTATTTTGACACATATCCACTGGTAGCAAGGACGATAAAAATTAGAGTATTGTTGGCATTATATTTTTTTCATGACCTTATACTTCCTCAAATGCACGTCAAAATTGCATTCCTAAATGAACATATCGATGAGGATATTTCCATGGAGAAACCAGAAGGTTATGTGTTTTCTTGCAATGAACAAAAGGTGTACAAGCTTGGCAAACCCTTGTATGAATTAAAACAAACACTGAAATATTGGCATCAAAAGTATGACTTTATCATACTTTCAAATGGATTTGTTCCTAATTCTTGTGACAAGTGTTTGTACACAAAATTGTGTGAGAACATTATTATATTCCTTTGTCTCAATGTTGATTACATGTTGACAATTATCAACAAGATGAATGAAATTCTAGAAACAAAGAGGTTTATAACTTCCATATTCAAGATGAAAGATCTTGGACTAGTTGAAACTATTATGGGGATCAAAGTAAAGCAAAACAGTGGGGGTTATACACTTAGTCAGACACACAATCTTGAGAAAGTTATATATAAGTTCAAATACTTACTTTTTAAGGAAGTGAATACTCCATTTGACCATAGTGCCAAGCTTCAAAAGAATAATGGAACAATTGTGGCTAAATTGGAATATGCAAGTGCAATTGGTTGTCTAATGTATTTGATGCAATGTGTCACACCCTAAATTTTGACCGAGTTTTTTCTTAAAATAATTTTCATTCATCTGACTCAGTGCAGTCCATTCATCATTAATCATGCATTTGTTAGTCGATTTTATCATTCAACGTCATTTTTAATTTATTCTTGATTTTTAGAATTTGTTTCGGTTTAAAAATAGTATTTTCGTTTCGTTTTGTAACTTCATTTTATTTATTTATTTATAGCCAAATAGTTAGTTTAAATTTATTCAGAATCAATTCAAAATTAATTTTTATTTAATTTTTATCTAAGTTTAGTTTTAAAATTAATTTTTAGTGTAATCTTATTTTAAATTAATTTCAATTTTATTTAGTTTTAGTTTATATTTAAATTTAGTTCATTTTTTTTATTAGTTTAATATTTTATTTTAATTTAATTTATTTTAGATATATTTAGTTTGATAGTTTAATTTAGTTATAATTACTTAAGTTTAATTTAGTTAGTCTGATTTAATTAGTTTAATTTAAATTAATTTAGTTTTTAATTTAAGTTTAATTTTTGTTTAAGTTTAGCTTCTTTTTTTTTAAGTTAGTTTAATGTTTATTTGGTTTATATTAATTTTATATAGTTTATATTTTTAATTTGTTATTTTAATTAATTTTTCTTAATTAATTAGTTTTATTTAGTTTTAGTTTATTTTTAATTTTTAGTTAGTTAATTTTCTTTAATTTAATTATACGATTAATATTAGTTTTTTAATTAACTAGTGATTAGTTTAATTTACCTTTTATTTTCTTTTAATCTTTTATTTTTAATTATATTTCTTTTTTAGGAAACACTTCATCATTAAGTCTTGGAAAAGTATTTTTTCTTTTTTTCTTCTTTTGAAACTCAATCCTATACCATTACACCAATATTGCATATGTAGGGGGGGGACCGTTACCTACAGAAAAATTCAGTGCAACCCCATATCTCCATTTTCCTTCTTTATCACACCACAATATTACTCATGACAGTGACCTTGTTTCTACACATATAACCATGCCAACCATAACATAAGGAGAGGACTTCCTCATGAAAATAAGGAATAACTAGTAGAAATATCTTTCTATACATCACCATCTTCATTAACCATATACTACCTCACAAACTACATAGATAACTCACATCATTTTCAACTCATTCATGATACACAAATTCACCATCTCATCACTAACTCTTCTTCATCCAAACAACACAACATGTAAACCATAATAACCACAATTTTTCTCATCAAGTTTACCTTCATTTTCACAAAAAACTATAACTTCATATTATCACCTCAACATCACTACCACTCCATACTACATATTATTTTTCTTCAAAATCCACCATTACCTCATAGTCACATGAACACACCTTTTATTTCATGGCACAAAACTCTTCTTTCTTTTAGTTTTCCTACTGTTTGTTCTTCTTAACCACAACAACTTTCACATAAAAACACATCCACAAAAAATCTCCATATTTTCTACACTACAACCATATACAACATCGAGAGTGAGAACAAAGTCGATCGAAAAGAGCAGATCTAAAGACAGGACCGAAAAAGAAAAGTATACGAACAAAAACGAGATCGGAGTGTTGCAACGAATAGAAGAGTTCGCGTCGGTGAGAAGGAAACCGAGGATGCGAGTCGGGTAGAAAGCGAGAGACAGAGTCACGTTGTTGGTAACTGTCATTCTTTCTTTACTGAGAAAATTTGTTTTTCTAACTTTTATTTGCTTTTTTTTAATTTATTAATTTTAATTTTGTTTTTCTTCCTTAAATGTGTATGTATTGGGCTTTTGAGTTCACCGACATGCTAATCCACCCCCCTTTTTCTATCCATATCCTCTAAGTTTTCTCTTCTCTTTTATAGATGTAGTTTGTTTTTACATTTTCTCATTATCATTTATTTAATATTTTGTCATTTAAATTCAAATTAAAAATTAAAACAACAAAAAATATATATTAGTAAGTTTAGTTTAAATTCTTATTTTTGATTAGGTTAGTCTTTAAACTTTTTATTTTAGATTTTAGATATTTTCTTTTACATTCATTTCTTCACTATTTTTTTATTTTATATATTTTTATATCAAGTATTAAAAAAACCAAAAATATTTATTATTCATTTTTATTGTTTATTTTATTCTTTTATCTAATTTGTTTATTTATTTTATTAAATTGTTTTATTTTTAGTTAATTAACTTATTATTTTGTATATTAAAAATCACAAGAAAATATTAGATAGGTCTAACTCTTAGCGTTTCGACTCAATATAGTTCTTGTTGGAATCTTGAATAATTTTCCTTTGTCGCTTTGTCATGATAACCCTTGCCATCCCTTCTCACGATGTTTTGCCGTGTGTATGCTTGTTCGACTTCGTTTGCTCCTGACACTTTTGACCCGATCCAAGGGAAGGTGGACGTTTTGTTGACTTATTGTCACCTACGTGCCTTTTTGTCTTAGTTTTCTCACATTTAAACTTTTCATTCTTTCCTTCATAAGAGATGGCAATTGATCTCTTCATCTTTTAATCATTTTTCACAAGCTTTGCATTCAAGCTTCCTTCTTTTGTTGCCTTAGTTCTTAGGCGCCCTTTTTTACCCGTAGTTTTCCGAACTACGACGCTCTGACTTTCCCATTGCACGAGGGAATACGTAGGCACGAGGTTTATCCTTGGCGAGCACAGTTTTCTTTTTCACATTCTTTTCTCTTTCACATTTTTATTTTCTTCATCTTTCATTTATCTCTTTTTCATCATTCCCGTTTTAGTTCCCATTCAATTAGCAGACAATTAAGCATAAACATAGATATCACAAGAGGTTCCCGTAGAGTACTACGGATACTTAGGATGCTAGCACCTTCCCTAGGTATAACCAACCCCCGTACCTTTGATCTCTGATTGCTTAGCTTTTAGCCTCGTCTTTTAGCTTAGCATATTTTTAGGGTTTCTCGATCTTTTTCCCTTCCCTTGGATAAATTAAAGTTCGGTGGTGAATTTTATGATTTACGATACAAGTTAATTGATAGCTTTATATCTGATTCTCACCGCGACAAAAATGGCGACTTCACTGGGGACACCCCAAGAGGGTTAAGCCTAACTTGTTTTATCTGTGTTTTTGTGCTATTATTATTGTTTGCTATCTGTCTGGATTTTTTCTGTTTTTCAGGGTTTGACGATACATGTGTGGTGAGATAAGTCCTAACCCGAACTTGAGTGCTCTTATGATAGGACTGTGGTATATTCGAGTAGGCTTATAGGGAGTTGAGTCCCAAATAAGCTGAATCGAGAATCCACCACTCAGCAGAGGCCTCCTCGGATATAGTTTTGTTGATCGAGTTCAGTCGTGAAAACATTACTACTTTCGACCTGAGAGCCGTTAATGTTGAGGACCGTAGAACCCATTTACCCCACTTGGCCTTTTTTTTAGGATGTAGTGCGATGACTATGAGGGTGTAAATCCAAAATAGTTGATACGCGATGTTACACTCAGATGAGACTCTCTTGAGAATATTATTGATTACCGAGTTGAGTCGGGAAGTCGGTAATATCCGAAAGATGGGCCAGTGATTCTGGGAACTCTTAGAACCCGTTGTGTAGGTACTTTACCCCTAGTACGCACCTTGTGGTTGGTTATTTACCCAGACTCCACGCATATGATCTCGAACCTTTGGTCTTGTTGCATGTAATTGCATCCTGTGTTGCATGACATTGTATATCATTTACATCATTTGCATTGATTCATGCATACAAGTAGTCTGTCACCTCATTCCAGTTGTCTCTGTCTTTCAGTCATCTATCAACCGTCAAGCTGATTCTTCATAGCCGATACAGAACCAGAGCGTATCGTAGACGCAAGATGTCAGAACAAGAGGTTCATAATGCTGAGGTCCGAATGGAAATTGAGGAGTTGAAGACAAGTGTGACGAAGCTGACTGAAATGCTTCAAGTTTTGATTGCCAGAGGAGAGCCACCTCAGAGGATAGTGATCCAAGAGGTTGAAAAATCTATTGTCGAACCTCAGCCTACCCAGTTTCCACCTTCAACTTGGTCGGAGTTTGGTTTGCCACACAACTACTCTCCACCTCATGTTACTACTTCTATGGTCGGTCAAGCGTCTAGACCCACTTTTCAAGTTCCTGTTTTTACTGAACCTAGACCAGTGGTTCATACTGGCCCAGTTCCCTATGAGTACCATGCTGCTAGTGCTTAAGGTGATGATCATGAAGATTATGTTGAACCTGAAGTCGACCGTGAGCAATATCGATTTATTGACAAACGACTAAGGGCTGTAGAGGGTAATGACTTCTTCGACATTGATGCAAGCAACATGTGTTTGGTTTCCAACCTTGTCATGCCTTCCAAGTTCAAGATTCCAGAGTTTGAGAAGTACAAGGGGCACACTTGTCCAAAACTCCATTTAACGATGTACTGTCGCAAGATGGCTGCTTACATTAAGAACGACAAAATGCTTATTCATTGTTTTCAAGACAGTTTGAGCGGTGCCTCTATGAAGTGGTGCATGGGACTTGAGAAAGATCGTATCCATAGTTGGGCGGATTTGGGTGATGCTTTCGTGAAACAATACAAGTACAACTTGGACATGGAACCTGATCACCGTCAATTGCAGAATATGTCTCAGAAGGAGAGGGAATCCTTCAAGGAGTATGCTCAACGTTGGAGAGAGTTGGCATCTCAGGTTGAACCTCCTCTAGCTGAGAAAGAAATGACTGGTATGTTCATGGATACATTAGCTCCCTTCTATTGGGAAAAGATGATCGGAAGTGTCTCTTCCAGTTTCACTGACCTGGTTACCATTGGACAAAGACTTGAAGAAGGAATCAAGAATGGTAAAGTATCCAAAGCCGTTGCTGAGTCTTCCAACAATACAAAAAATCCTTTTGGGAATTTCCAAAGGAAGAGGGAAGATCAGACCAATGCTATTTTAGTTGTGGGTAGAAGACCTCAATACAGGGCTCAAAATGATAATCATGCTTATGTTGCTGTTGTTGCTCATGTGATTGTTGCTCAACCAGCTAGAGCTCCTCAACGTCCGACTTTTGGACAAACTCAGAATCGTGATAGGGTTCACTTTGACCCTATTCCCATGACGTACACTAAGTTATATCCTGGTTTGGTTCAGAAAGGTTTGATAACCACTAGACCTATGCCTCCTCCTCCAGATCCTCTCCCACCAGGCTATAGGGCAAATCTTCATTGTGAATTTCATCAGGGTGGAGCGGGCCATGATTTGGAACATTGTTTTGCTTTGAAGACAAGAGTGAAAGAGTTGATCAGAGACAAGATCCTCTACTTCAGTGATCCTAGTCCAAGTGTCAAGGACAATCCTTTGCCAAGGCATGCCACTTGAAGCTTCAATCAACTTCAACCAGTTCTCCCTAAAGCCAGTGTTTCAAGACAGGACAGCTCATCCTTGTTTACTGATTAGTCACTAGGCCTTTGTTTCCTTTATGTTTTCATTTTCCTTGTATTTTTCTAAGCAGTTTGCTTTCAATTATGTTTGTACTTCTTTGATTAATTAAATGAGCATTTGCAATCTTTTGAATTCAGTTCATCTGTTTATTTATGTCTTTATGCTTTCTATTTCAAAAAATACATATATATCTTTTATTCAAAACTTTTGATTATGCAAATGTTTAAGGGAGGATGATGAAAACAAATACCCATAGCTATTGCGGTTTGCTTTCGGATAAAATCTTGCCGATGATGTACATGCATTGTTTCAATTCCCAAACACTGGAGAGATAAGAAGTTAATCCCTAGTTCGCCACTTCGAGCCTAGAAGTAAGAGTTCCTTTCGGATCTAGACCTTTATGCTTAACCTGGGGCAGGGTAGTTGTTCAGTTATTTTGTTTACACATTCAAATTACAAGATGATCCATTACAACCAATGGTTTGACAGTCATAACTTTCAATATTTCAAAAAAATACAAAAAAATCCCGCTAAGTCAAACACACAAAAAAAAGGACTTAGGCAAAAGTTAGGGATCAGTTCAAAAATAGAAAATCAAGCAAAAGAGGCCATCAAACCCTCAATGTCAAACAAACAAGATTTAGTGACCGCCATGTCCAAAATCGATGGGTCACTACAAATATCTATCAAAGACAAATAAAATGATTGTCATTTTCAGTGAACCTAAAATCATCATCTTTACCCTTACATTGTCAAGATAAATGTGTGTAGATTTAACTGAATGTAGGACTGGAGATTCATCACGAAGAAGGGTGGGTACAAACACAATTTTGAGCATTTATCCTTTGTTTCATAAACCGTGAACCAGGCCACGTTACAACCCATAAAAGACCTAATTGAGGCAAGGTTATTCTGAAAAGCATGCTACGGTGAGGTTGCGTAAACTGACTCCAAAAATATCTTTGCAAGTCATTTTTTTGTACATATCTTTGCTTTAGCTTTCACTTTGAATGTCATAAACCGCCGTGTTTTGACTAGTAATTCATTTGCTTTTCTTCCAACAATGACAATGTTTTCAAAAGTTGAATTTGCTTTAAAATTATCATGATTGAATGAACATTTTTGTTTGCAAACTGGCTTTATCTCAAGGAATTTCAAACAGTTAAGAGCTTGGTCGGTGATCCCATCAGGGGCAATTTCTTTCCATGTCCTGTTGAGAACCAATTCAAGGTTTGTTTAGTGCAAGTCCAATCTAGATTTGGTTTATTCAGAATATCTCTCAAGACTTATCTGGGGCAAGCCTTCCTAGTATACAGTAAACCAGTCAGTCAAGTTGAAGCAATAATTAGCTCATCTACAACAGTCAGCTCAAATTGGGGCAATTCATTAGAAGAATCCCTAAAACAGCTTTTCATCCCTACTTCAAGGATCATCAACTTGGTACAATTTATCAGTGTGGCAAAGAACTTTTCAACATCAGCATCCTTAGTCCCCGAGAAGAATAACAGTGATCTCGCAGTGTTGAAGAATCAGTCTTCCAATCCTGTCATCTTCACAAAAGAGTCAAAGCCATGTTGTCAGCATCTGCATTACATGCATTTGATCATACATCATAACAAGTTCATATGCTATGCATAGTAAAGTGTTTTATCCTCATTTGCATTTTCATAGGTCATGTTGAGGTCAACATTTACCTTACCTTATGGTCAAAGTCCAACTTTTTGGCGCCTACCAAAAACTTACCTTTCCTTCCACTCCAGTGTCATTCCTGGATATTTTGTTCCTCCAGTGCTATTCCTGGGTCTTTGTATTCTTTATCTAGTGCCATTCCTGGATATATTCTTCCACTCCAGTGCCATTCCTGGATATTTTGTTCCTCCAGTTCCATTCTTGGATATATTCTTCCACTCCAGTGCCATTTCTGGATATTTTGTTCCTCTAGTGCCATTCCTGGATATAGTGATTTTCCTTTACCTTCAGTGCCATTCCTGGAAGTTTTATCGGTATATCCAGTTCCATTCCTGGATACAGTGATTTGCCTTTACCTTCAGTGCCATTCCTGGAAGTTTTATCGGTATATCCAGTGCCATTCCTGGATACAGTGATTTTCCTTTACCTTCAGTGCCATTCCTGAAATTTTATATGTATATCCAGTGTCATTCCTGTATATATTGATTTGCCTTTACCTTCAGTGTCATTCCTGAAATTTTATATGTATATCCAGTGTCATTCCTGTATATATTGATTTACCTTTACCTTCAGTGTCATTCCTAGAAGTTTTATCTGTATATTCAGTTCCATTCCTGGATATAGTTATTTTCCCTTAACATCATTGCCATTCCTGAAAATCATTGCTCACCTTATCCAATATAATCCATGGACGTTGCATTTTTCTTTGTCATCCAATACAATCCATGGATGTCAATTTTTATTCCACTTCGTCCAATCCAATCCATGGACGTTGTTTCTTTTGTTACTATTCTTAGTGTCAATTGGTCGCATCGTGCCACTGCACATTCACTTTGAATATTTTCTCGTCATCCTAAGTGTCAACTTGACTTTACCTGTGTTAGTTGAACCAACGCTTTGAATTTCTTTTTGTTTCCGTCTTTTGTTATTCTTAGTGTCAGCAGTTACACTTGAACCTGTTGATTTATCACTTCGAATACTTCCTGTATTTGTTTCTTCATCCTCAGTGTTCTCAAACCTTTTCCCCAGTGGAATTCTCTCCTGTTAGCATGTCTCATATGGTATCATTCCCCGTATAACTCAATCATTCATGCATTAATTTACATTAGATTGCATCTGCATTCGGTCAAAATTCTAGGTGTTTTAATATTTAATCCTCTTCTATCTTGAATGTCCAAAAAAAAACTTTGCTATTCATACATTCATGTTTAAGATGATTAAATAGGGGCATCTGTCACACCCTAAATTTTGACCGAGTTTTATCTTAAAATAATTTTCATTCATCTGACTCAGTGCAGTCCATTCATCATTAATCATGCATTTGTTAGTCGATTTTATCATTCAACGTCATTTTTAATTTATTCTTGATTTTTAGAATTTGTTTCGGTTTAAAAATAGTATTTTCGTTTCGTTTTGTAACTTCATTTTATTTATTTATTTATAGCCAAAAATAGTTAGTTTAAATTTATTCAGAATCAATTCAAAATTAATTTTTAATTTAATTTTTATCTAAGTTTAGTTTTAAAATTAATTTTTAGTGTAATCTTATTTTAAATTAATTTCAATTTTGTTTAGTTTTAGTTTATATTTAAATTTAGTTCATTTTTTTATTAGTTTAATATTTTATTTTAATTTAATTTATTTTAGATATATTTAGTTTGATAGTTTAATTTAGTTATAATTACTTAAGGTTAATTTAGTTAGTTTGATTTAATTAGTTTAATTTAAATTAATTTAGTTTTTAATTTAAGTTTAATTTTTGTTTAAGTTTAGCTTCTTTTTTTTTTAAGTTAGTTTAATGTTTATTTGGTTTATATTAATTTTATATAGTTTATATTTTTAATTTGTTATTTTAATTAATTTTTCTTAATTAATTAGTTTTATTTAGTTTTAGTTTATTTTTAATTTCTAGTTAGTTAATTTTCTTTAATTTAATTATACGATTAATATTAGTTTTTTAATTAACTAGTGATTAGTTTAATTTACCTTTTATTTTCTTTTAATCTTTTATTTTTAATTATATTTCTTTTTTAGGAAACACTTCATCATTAAGTCTTGGAAAAGTATTTTTTCTTTTTTTCTTCTTTTGAAACTCAATCCTATACCATTACACCAATATTGCATATGTAGGGGGGGGACCGTTACCTACAGAAAAATTCAGTGCAACCCCATATCTCCATTTTCCTTCTTTATCACACCACAATATTACTCATGACAGTGACCTTGTTTCTACACATATAACCATGCCAACCATAACATAAGGAGAGGACTTCCTCATGAAAATAAGGAATAACTAGTAGAAATATCTTTCTATACATCACCATCTTCATTAACCATATACTACCTCACAAACTACATAGATAACTCACATCATTTTCAACTCATTCATGATACACAAATTCACCATCTCATCACTAACTCTTCTTCATCCAAACAACACAACATGTAAACCATAATAACCACAATTTTTCTCATCAAGTTTACCTTCATTTTCACAAAAAACTATAACTTCATATTATCACCTCAACATCACTACCACTCCATACTACATATTATTTTTCTTCAAAATCCACCATTACCTCATAGTCACATGAACACACCTTTTATTTCATGGCACAAAACTCTTCTTTCTTTTAGTTTTCCTACTGTTTGTTCTTCTTAACCACAACAACTTTCACATAAAAACACATCCACAAAAAATCTCCATATTTTCTACACTACAACCATATACAACATCGAGAGTGAGAACAAAGTCGATCGAAAAGAGCAGATCTAAAGACAGGACCGAAAAAGAAAAGTATACGAACAAAAACGAGATCGGAGTGTTGCAACGAATAGAAGAGTTCGCGTCGGTGAGAAGGAAACCGAGGATGCGAGTCGGGTAGAAAGCGAGAGACAGAGTCACGTTGTTGGTAACTGTCATTCTTTCTTTACTGAGAAAATTTGTTTTTCTAACTTTTATTTGCTTTTTTTTAATTTATTAATTTTAATTTTGTTTTTCTTCCTTAAATGTGTATGTATTGGGCTTTTGAGTTCACCGACATGCTAATCCACCCCCCTTTTTCTATCCATATCCTCTAAGTTTTCTCTTCTCTTTTATAGATGTAGTTTGTTTTTACATTTTCTCATTATCATTTATTTAATATTTTGTCATTTAAATTCAAATTAAAAATTAAAACAACAAAAAATATATATTAGTAAGTTTAGTTTAAATTCTTATTTTTGATTAGGTTAGTCTTTAAACTTTTTATTTTAGATTTTAGATATTTTCTTTTACATTCATTTCTTCACTATTTTTTTATTTTATATATTTTTATATCAAGTATTAAAAAAACCAAAAATATTTATTATTCATTTTTATTGTTTATTTTATTCTTTTATCTAATTTGTTTATTTATTTTATTAAATTGTTTTATTTTTAGTTAATTAACTTATTATTTTGTATATTAAAAATCACAAGAAAATATTAGATAGGTCTAACTCTTAGCGTTTCGACTCAATATAGTTCTTGTTGGAATCTTGAATAATTTTCCTTTGTCGCTTTGTCATGATAACCCTTGCCATCCCTTCTCACGATGTTTTGCCGTGTGTATGCTTGTTCGACTTCGTTTGCTCCTGACACTTTTGACCCGATCCAAGGGAAGGTGGACGTTTTGTTGACTTATTGTCACCTACGTGCCTTTTTGTCTTAGTTTTCTCACATTTAAACTTTTCATTCTTTCCTTCATAAGAGATGGCAATTGATCTCTTCATCTTTTAATCATTTTTCACAAGCTTTGCATTCAAGCTTCCTTCTTTTGTTGCCTTAGTTCTTAGGCGCCCTTTTTTACCCGTAGTTTTCCGAACTACGACGCTCTGACTTTCCCATTGCACGAGGGAATACGTAGGCACGAGGTTTATCCTTGGCGAGCACAGTTTTCTTTTTCACATTCTTTTCTCTTTCACATTTTTATTTTCTTCATCTTTCATTTATCTCTTTTTCATCATTAACACTACGCCAAAAATGTTTTTTAACAGCGCATCTTAGACAGCGCTTTTAAGAGAAAGCGCTGTCTAAGGTTAAAATTAAAATAAAACACGGAAAATGTTCCAAAAAAATAATGAAAGCGCTGTCTAAGGGGGGGTCTTAGACAACGCTTTTTAAAAGCGCTGTCTAAGACCCCCCCCTTAGACAGCGCTTATAGAAAGCGCTTTTAAATATTCACCTTAGTCAGCGCTTTTGATAAAGCGCTGTTTAAAGTTTTTAAATTTAAAAAAAAATAAAACCATAAGCGCTGTCTAAGGGGGGGGGGGGGGTTAGAAAGCGCTTTTGGAAAGCGCTGTCTAAGGCATACCTTAGAAAGCGCTTTTCCCAAAAGCGCTGTCTAAGGTCTTATTAAAATTAAAATTCAGACTTCTATTTTCGTTCTCTGTTCTTTCTGTTTTCCCTCCTAACAGCTAAAGCGAACCCTAACAGCGAAAGCGAAATCGCATACATTGTTTCAGTCGTTAAAGTGTTTGAATCGTTCGTTCTTGATTGTGGTATGTTCTTCATTTCTTCACTTTTTCATTCATTCGGTTTTAGTTCTTCTTCATTCATTCACTGCGGTTTCATTTCGTCATTTCTTCAGTTCTTCGGTTTCAGGCATTGCAAGAGTTGAATCGTTCATTTCTGAAAGTGTTTGAAGAATCTCATTACGGTATGTGTTTCAGTTTTGATTTTTTTAGGGAAATATCAGTTTTGATGTTTTTAGGGAAAAATCAGTATTTTTCATGCTATGTTTTTGGTTTACATATAACAAGATTGTTCTGGTTGTGGTTGTTTGGTTTGGGTACATTCCATAACTCTGCGTGTTTCCCTGATTTAGCAAGCTTCTTGATGAGAATGTTTGGGTCCACATTCCCGGAAACCGTCACCTTCCCCTGTTCTGCATCTATCTCAGTCGTAAACACCCCTGTCAATCATTAACCAACACAAAAAATCATAAGACTTTGTTTTTTGTTTCACTTATGATGATTCTAATTAGTTTATCAAGAAGAGTGCAAATCATAAGACTTTGTTTTTTGTTTCACTTAGGATGATAAGTTTCATACTGAAATTATGGATGATATATATATATATATATATATATATATATATATATATATATATATATATATATATATATATATATATATATATATATATATATATATATATATATATATATATATATATATATATATATATATATATATTAAAGTAGTTCCTCATGGATGGTGGAAAGACTTCATTAATTTAGTTTTTCTTTGAATTGATGAAAAGATTCGAGTGAGATAATATGAGATGGAAAATAGTGATATTCTATTGTTTACTTTAGTTATGAAAATGATACTACCTTAGTTATGTATTTTCGTCTGGATTGATTGTTTACTTTAATAAGTAGGAAAACCATGGATAAAACATGGATCTGTGCCGATCGAATGACCAAAGAGTACGAGAGTGGGGTTGCGGAATTCGTTAAGTATGCTGTTCAACACGCTGAAAACCCCAGACGAATGCATTGTCCTTGCTTGCGTTGTTGTTATATTGGTAAGGTTGACGCACATGGATTGAAATCGCATTTGCTGAGGCATGGAATTGATCAAAGTTATCAGTGTTGGATATTTCATGGTGAGAAAATTAACGGGAATGTTGAATCGAGTGGAAAAAGTAATACGACCTATGCTTCATACGACAAAGACACGGAAACATATGATTGTGATCGAGTTGAAGAGATTGTAGAAGCACTGGAAGAAGATCTTCATGATTGTCCTGAAATGTTTGAGAGGATGGTAAGCGATGCAGAGAAACCGTTGTACAAAGGTTGCACTAAATTCTCAAGACTTTCTGCGGTATTAAAGTTGTACAACTTAAAGGCGGGCAATGGATGGTCGGATAAAAGTTTCACAGAGTTGTTGGCCCTTATGAGAGAAATGCTACCGGATGATAATGTTCTTCCTAATCGAACCTATGAGGCAAAAAAATGTTGTGCTCTATTGGCATGAGCTATGATAAGATACATGCTTGTCCTAACAATTGCATTTTGTTTCGTAACAAATATGCAACGTTAACTGAGTGCCCTAAATGCGGTTTGTCTCGATATAAGAAAAGATTATCTCCCGCAAAAGTCTTATGGTATTTTCCGATAATTCCGAGATTTAGGCGCATGTTTCGTAGTGAAACCGATGCAAGACATCTTACTTGGCATGCAGATGAAAGAATTATTGATGGAAAGTATCGGCATCCGGCTGATTCACCACAGTGGTCGAAGATTGATAATGATTATCCTGAGTTTGGATCAGAAGCAAGAAACCTTCGATTGACATTATCTACTGATGGAATGAACCCACATGGTCTTCAAAGTATTTCACATACCACATGGCCTGTGATTCTTATGATTTATAACCTACCTTCGTGGCTATGTATGAAGCGTAAGTACATGATGTTATCTATGTTAATCTCTGGGCCTAAACAACCAGGTAATGACATAGACGTATACTTGACACCTCTGATCGAAGATTTAAAGATTTTGTGGGAGAACGGTGTGGAGGTTTATGATGGATATAGGAAAGAAAGTTTCAATTTGAGGGCGATGTTGTTTGGCACAATTAATGATTTTCCAGCATACGGGAATCTATCTGGGTATAGCATTAAAGGTCAACGTGCGTGTCCTGTTTGTGAAGATGGAACCGATACGATTCGATTGGAACTTTGCCAGAAGAATGTGTTTCTCGGTCATCGTAGATTCTTACATTCTAAACATCACTACCGTGGGTGGAGAAAAGCATTCAATGGAGACACCGAACATCGTAGAGCTCCATCCGCATTGTCAGGTGAACAAGTTTTTGAAAAGGTGAAAGATGTGCGTACTGAGTTTGGCAAGCCTTTTGCACATAAGATTGTGAAAGGTGGGTGGAAGAAAAGGTCGATATTTTTTGAATTGCCATATTGGAAGTCTTTGTACGTGAGACATTTTCTCGATGTTATGCATATTGAAAAAAACGTATTTGAAAGTGTTATCGGTACATTACTCAATATAAAAGGCAAGTCTAAGGATGGCCTTAAAGCAAGGGAGGACATGTTAAAAATGGGAATGAGAACTGAATTAGCACCCGTGAAGAAAGGAAGACGAACATATCTACCACCTGCTACTTTTACTTTATCTAGAAAGGAGAAAAAAAATTTGTGTAAGTCTCTGAGTGAAGTTAAGGTTCCAGAAGGATACTCATCTGATATCAGAAGACTTGTTTCTATGAAAGACCTCAAGTTGAAGAATTTGAAGACACATGATTGTCATGTTATAATGGAACATTTTCTACCGATCGGTATACGTTCTATTTTGCCAGAAAAAGTAAGAAGTTCCATAACTAAATTGTGTTTTTTCTTTAGGTCAATTTGTAGTAAGGTGATCGATCCCGAGATCTTACCAACACTACAAAAAGAGATTGTAATTACCTTGTGTGAGCTTGAAATGTATTTTCCTCCGTCTTTTTTTGACATAATGGTTCATTTAGTTGTTCATCTTGTGAAAGAGACACAGTTGTGTGGACCAGCTTATATGAGATGGATGTACCCTGTTGAACGGTATATGAAAATATTAAAAGGGTACGTGAAATCCCGAAGTCGACCAGAGGGTTGTATTGTTGAACGATACATTGTTGAAGAAGTTGTTGAGTTTTGTACTGAATATTTGTCTAACGTTCAATCGATTGGACTCCCCAGAGCTCAGATTTTCGACAAAATGGAAGGTAAAAAATTAATTGGGAATAAAATTGTGACAATATCAAGGGATGAACGGGATCAAGTTCATTTGTATGTTCTGCATAATAATAATGAGGTTGAGCCATATGTTGAAATGCACAAGGATGTACTCCGAAGGTTAAATCCGAACAGAAATGAAAATTGGATAGTTATAGAGCACAATCAAAGTTTCATACAATGGTTGAAGGATCATATTTATTTGAAGCGCTCTTCAGATCCTTCTTCGGTAACAGAAAGGTTGAGATGTTTGGCATATGGTCCAAGTTTGCATGTGTTTTCTCATAGCGCATATTCAATTAATGGATACACATTTTATACCAAAGAACAAGATGATAAGAGTACTATGCAAAATAGTGGTGTCACCGTGCTAGCTGAAGCAATGCATATATCAAGTATGAAGGACTTAAACCCCAAATATGCAAATTTGTCATATTTTGGAGTTATTGAGCACATTTGGGTGTTTGATTACGAGAAGTTTCAGATTCCCATCTTTGGTTGCAAGTGGGTGAATAGTAGTGGCATACGAATGGATAAGTCTGGATTTTTGCAAGTTGATCTTACTAGGGTGGGGTACAAAGATGAACCTTTTATTCTAGCATCTCAAGCTAAACAAGTGTTCTATGTGAATGACCCGAAGAGTACAAAATGGTCTATAGTGCTTTTCTCTAACAAAGTGACTGATGATAGCGGTGTCGATCAATGTGATATTGATGTTGAGAATGAGTCATGCATTAGACGGAATGAGTTGAATAGAAATGATGAAGTTGAGGATCTTATACCGGATGAGTCATATATAAGAAACGATCATAATGAGGGAATTTGGATCAATTCATCCGTACGCATTGCTAAGAAACAAGTGATTAATATTCCAACAAAGAAAAGAAAGAGATGTTAGTGACTTAGGTAAATTATCCATGGTTTCTTTATTTTATTTTTTCAATTGTTTTGATTATAAGTTATATGTGATAATGCATGATTTCATTATTTTTTTGTTTTCAATTGCTTTGATTATAAGTTATATCTGATAATGCATGATTTCTTTATTTTTTTGTTTTCAATTGCTTTGTTTATAAGTTGTATATGATAATGCATGATTTCTTTATTTTTTTGTTTTCAATTGCTTTGATTATAAGTTATATATGATAATGCATGATTTCTTTATTTTTTTGTTTTCAATTGCTTTGATTATAAGTTATATTTGATATTTGATGGTTTCCTTGGTTTATTACAGGTTAGACATGGCTGATGACCAACATGAGGAAGTTAGTAAAAAAGTATCCGCGGAAGAAGAAATTCGAAGAGGCATCACAGTAATGAGAAGGGTGGTCCAAGGAAGATCTTGAGGCATCATACTAGATGTCTATTGGAGCACTCAGGGACAGCTTATAGAACCTAATGGGCATACCTTAACTAGTTTTATCGGTGCACTAGTAAGGAATGAAATTCCCATTACATGTGATGATTGGAGAAACAAAGAGCTGAATGAGTCCAAAGAAAAAATTTGGAGTGAGATAAAGGTACAATCATTTGGCCCTTAATTATACGGTATCAATTATGTTTTTTCAATTACCGATACTAACTATCAATCTGTATGTTTTTCTTAGCGATGTTTTAACATCGAAGAAGAAAGAAGAGGCTTTTGTATGAAATTGGCCGGAAAGCTTCTAAGAGGGTTTCAGACATTTTTATCATCCAAGTTCCTTAAGGATGCGGATGGTAATTTTGTGGATGCGGAGCTTCCTAAAAAATATGAAAGTTTGATATCGGCTGAAGAATGGGAAGCTTTCAAATCCAAAAGACAAGACCCGGTTTTTCAAAGAATAAGTGCTACAAATCGGGAAAGAGCATCAAGTCCCGCATATCCGTACCGAAAAGGACGTGTCGGATATGGACGCTTAGAACAATCCATGGTAAGTATTTATAAATTGAGATAACAAATTTGTTCATCATATATTAGTTTTATCTGATCAAATTGTATGACTTAATGTGTAGCTGCAGAAGGAGGAAAGTTCAGAATCATCTCTTCCTGCACATGTTTTGTGGAAGGAAGCCCGTGTGGGCAAATCTGGAGTTCCTCAAGAAGAAGTTTTACAAGTATACCAGAAATGTGTAAGTATAACATTTTTTCATTAATTGAATAAAATTTTTATACACAAATATTTGACAAGTGTACGGTATTCATCTGATTTTTCAGGAGGAGCTATCTCAGTCTTTATCTCCCGATGATACTAGGAGCATACTTGGTCGGGCATTAGATGTCCCTGAGTATTCTGGTCGGGTGAGGGGTAAGGGATTTGGAGTCACTCCGACCTCCCTGAATATTAAAAAAGGAAAGGCTCCTAGTAATCGGGAGCTTCATGCAAGAATGGAAGCCATGCAAGCTGAGCTTGATGCATTGAGGAGATGCTTCGGACAAAGACAGTATCAACTGTACCTTTCGGCCGAACATTCCAGAGGTAATTACATATAATTGTCTTAAATTAAACTATTTGCTTAAATTATGTATTTGACATATATACACATTAACGATTTCTTGTTATTATTGGTTTTAGGGCATTTCCCATTGTCAGCTGTATTTGTCGTCACCATACTATCAGATGGTTGGCAAGGGAAAAGTGCATAACGTTAGCGGAGTATTACTCCACACTAGAGAGCTCCCTGCTGGATGTTTGAAGGTATCAGTTGATATTGCAGTTGAGCCGAATGCAGCATTACCATATCCTAGCGATGATTCAGATGCAACAACGGTGCACGAAGCAGTAGGTTCGTTTGTTGCATGGCCGACAAACCTCATATGCGTAGGATATGAGGTATGATTAAAACTTATGTTAACTTCCTTGGTATATTCAAAGTTTAAAATTTATGCTTAAAATTTTACTTACATATTTTCCTATGTTAAATAGACTCCCACAAAATCCAAATCAAAAGATAGTGCGATTCCACGGCATACCGAGTCCACGGTTTCAAGAAAAGAGGTACTATACAATTATATGACATATATTCATGGAAGTTGTTACATTCTTAATTTGATCTAACTATTTATATGACATGTAGCTTCAAGAAAATGAGGATAGCAATGCCTCCGCACAATAAAAAAAGGAGGTTAGCAACGCCTCCGCACGGGTACAAAGTTCTGGTGCTAAGAAGACCGTAGCTAGAAAAAAACCTACCACCAAGTATAGGTCGTGCCTCAGGACATTTCTAGAGATGACCGATATACCGACCGGAGGTGTTCGGACTGTACATATGGAGGTAGGGATTTTCGGCTTTGATTACGAACAAATGATTGGTAATGAGGACTTCATGCAAGTTTTTGGTCGTGAAGAAATCGGCGTCAACGTTGTCAATACATATGTTAGGTAAATCCGGACTACTTTGTTTTATTAATTAAACAACTTATGTTAATGATGTTTACTTTATGTTAATGATGTTTTTATATTAGGTTTTTGTATGACAAATTGATGCGCCCCAATGGTTTGGACGTGTCATTCGGATTCTTAGCACCCACGACGGTCAACTATGGTTTAATGTTAATTAGACCGGATACCATGACGGAGTACGTTCTTCGGATCCTCATGGACAATAAAGATGCGGAGAAGTTATTTTTTATACCGTTTAATACCGGGTTAGCATTTCATTCTAAATTCATCTATTATAATTATTTTCCAAGTTACCATCTAACATTTGCCTAATCATTACAGTGGACATTGGTTGTTGCTCGCAATCAATCCTATCCGAGAAATTGTGTATTATCTTGACTCGTTAGGAAATGATTGGACAACATACCCGGATATGAAGGTCCTAATTGACACGTAAGTGAGAATGTTCAAAATTTTTCTTAGTTTATGTGAATTGTTCTAATTGCTTCATTTTTATTTTATTAGCGTCCTACAAGCTTTTCGGGCCCAACGAGTTATCCAAACCTCAAGGAGGGGCGCTAACTCCATTACATGGATTAAAGTGGCGGTATATTTTTAATTACCACGTTTTTTATTATATTAGTGATGACTACACTTGATAAAACTTAGGATTTATAATCCATATTTTTTTTTCATATGTAGTGTCCTCGTCAACGTAATCAAATAGATTGCGGGTATTTCATGTTGAGGTTTATGCGAGATACTCTCGTTTTGGGCCGATTAGAGATTCCCACCGATGTATGTATTTCTAACTTATGAGTTATTTTTATATTTACACATATCTCATATAATTAAATAGTTGGAATTAATTCAAAATATGTTATATTATTATGTAGTACTTTGATGAATTCAAGTGTGCATCTTATACAAAGGATCAAGTGGACGAAATCAAAGAGGAGTGGTGTCAATTCATGATAGAGCTCAAAGTTTGTTCATAAATTTGTGTAATTAATGTGTACATTTGTAGTAGTATATGTAATGACTTATAAATGTAAACATAAATTTGTATATATTTTGATACATTTATGGCAAAATTGGTTTGAATTGGTTAGCCAAAAATTGGTAAAAAAAGGCCAAAATGGCATATATATAAAATGTGATAATTGTCTGCCAAAATCTGTTTGAAAACAGGTAGAAATTCTGGTTTATAAACCTGGAAAAAATGTGGTTTCAAACAAATCCTTCAAAAAATTTCGTATACCTTAGACAGCGCTTTTGTAAAAAGCGCTGTCTAAGGGGGGATTAGAAAGCGCTTTAGGCAAAAGCGCTGTCTAAGGGGGGGCTTAGACAGCGCTTTTTGAAAAGCGCTGTCTAAGGTATACCTAAAAAAATTAAAATAGGAGGGGCTTAGACAGTGCTTTTGGCCAAAGCGCTGTCTAAGGGGGGGGGGGGGGGGGGGCTTAGACAGCGCTTTATGCAAAAGCGCTGTCTAAGGTGTACCTAAAAAATTTAAAATAAGAGGGTATTATAAAGCGCTTTTGGCCAAAGCGCTGTCTAAGGGGGGGGGGGGCTTAGACAGCGCTTTTAACATTTTAAAAAGCGCTGTCTAAACCTTTAGCAGCGGAGGTTTAGACAGCGCTTTAAAGTGCTGTCTAAGGCTAAAAAAAGCGCTGTCTAAGGTCTTGTTTGTTGTAGTTATTCCCGTTTTAGTTCCCATTCAATTAGCAGACAATTAAGCACAAACATAGATTTCACAAGAGGTTCCCGTAGAGTACTACGGATACTTAGGATGCTAGCACCTTCCCTGGGTATAACCAACCCCCGTACCTTTGATCTCTGATTGCTTAGCTTTTAGCCTCGTCTTTTAGCTTAGCATATTTTTAGGGTTTCTCGATCTTTTTCCCTTCCCTTGGATAAATTAAAGTTCGGTGGTGAATTTTATGATTTGCGATACAAGTTAATTGATAGCTTTATATCTGATTCTCACCGCGACACAATGTATTAGACATGGCATAACATTTTCAGTTAGTAAAATGAACAAATTTACTAGATATCCAAATGATGATCATTGGAAGGCCGTAATAATGATTTTCAGTTGTATTTTGAAAACCAAAAGTATTGTTTTCCATTATAATCGGTTTCCTATCATACTAGAAGGATATACCGAACTAACGTTAAGAAAACATTAACCTTAGATTCAATTGGTAATAACAAACAATTGATTTGGATGTCTGTGATATTTTATGTAATAATGTTTACCATTGCATTTTAAGGGTTGAGTTTTATCAAACTCTTTATGAATTTCAATGTTGTTAATATGTATCTCAAGTAAAGTATATACAATATGAACTTCACATTTGTGAATTTCGAGATGGCGTTATCCCAAAGTGTGAGTTTAAGTTTCTCTCACGATAAATTCACAAGACACTAAAAGCACATGGCCATAAATAGTGTTAGGCGGGAGATATACGCGAATAACCATTAAAGAGTGTGTGTAAGGTAACACTAGTCTAATCATAAGGAATAACATGTTCAAGGCTTGGCTACCTAAAATTCTGATTAGGTTTTGTGTTGTTGTTACAAAGGTTAAGTTCAAATTGGAAAATACTTAAAATATATTAGCATTATTTGTTTCCTTTTATGAAATTGGTCTTGGTATTATTATAACAAGTGGATGATTATTGTTATTAATAGATTAATTCAACCCATAACCATTGGTGTGTTCTAATAATAACAAAAAAAAAAAACTTGCAAGTGAGTAAATGAGCATTCAATGTATATGAAATAGTCTCACATTGAAAGTTTAATTCACTTTAATGCTTCTTATAGGGAGTTTCACTCATTAACTTTTCAAGGACCTAAAGAGGAAAGGGTACCACATGGATGACTATTATGGTAGAGGTCAGCCATGTCACCGGGACCAGAGGTGTGGGGATGGGTGTGAGTGTAGAAGCACTAGTGGCGGCTTGTAGATGGAACTTGAGCATTTGGGCCATAAATGTATGCACAATTATCCCCCACAAGTTAATGAATTCAGACATTAGACCCTTGAACTACATTATCTTTCCCTTCTTTATGGTAAAGAGATATACCTCTCATTTATTCATTCCTTTTGAATCCCATTACCTGAGGATGGTGTTCATGATTTTAGCGTGATCGTTGAGGCATGTTGTTTCATGATATGTTCCTATTCTCATATGTTTCTAGAGGTCATTAGGAATATGAGAATTATATATTCTTTAGGTGAATATATTTCTTCTTGGGAGATCTTTTTCATAAGAGGGCATCTTTAAAAGGTATTAGCGATGATCGTAGTGGGGTAAAGAGATGTCATTTGAGATGTTTCTTGTGCTCCTTAGCGAGGGTGAAGTTAAACTCTCGTGTCATCTGTTATTGTGACAATGGTGCTTCTAGGACCACGTCTATCGTTAATATGCACGGAGACACAGTTATCGGGCCTCTTGGGCAAAGAAAGTAATCTACTTAATAAAGGTCGTCATGCTTCATCCATATTTGGGGTCTAGTTGACGTAGTTTGGTGGTAGTTTCCGACTATTTCAATTCAAATTAATCGTTTTTTTTGTTGTTGAATAACCTCCAACTGTCTTTATACAACCAACAGATATCATTGGTTTCCCAATTTTCCTGTAGATTCTCAAGAATCTCCACATCCTAGAGAAAAACTTTTGCTTCCTAGTTTTAGACTAATAATTCCTAAGATGAAAAATAAATAGTCAATTCATTATGAGAATCTTTAGTTATCATTACGCCCTCATTAGAAACAAGAATACGATATGGTTGGCGGTTAAAGACACCTCTAATAAAAGGTTCACAACCAAACCTAAAGTTAAATGGAAACACAAGTTTATTAAAATAATAATCTCAAATTGTTAAAAAAAAAATTCTTATATGTATTTTTATCATAAAAATATTTTTGTAAATTTAGAATAGCATATGAATTATTGGTAGCTTTAATATCGAACATGGTTTTTGAAATAAAAACAATACATATTACATGATGTAAATAGCTAATTATAGTATATCTTAGATTAGCACCTGTATTAGTTTTTAGCTAATTTTATGATTAGTTAGTTAGCTATATATAGTCCTCTCTTGTACATTGCACAGTAAGAAAAATATAATGAGTTTACTCCATTTTTACTTTCTCTCTCTCTTGCTATTCCAAAATTAACATGGTATCAGTTTGAAATTTTCTTTCCGCGCTCTCTTTTTTTTTCTTCTTCGCGCCCTAGCGTCTTCTTCTTCCTTTGTTGCATCATCTTGATTATGGCGCTCCCTTACTCTGATTTTGCTACTAATCCTTCTAACCCTTACTACATGCATCCTAATGAGAATCCTTCTCTTATCCTTGTTCAACCTGTTCTTGATACCAAGAACTACCAGATCTGGTCTAGATCGATGAAAGTGGCTCTCATCTCCAAGAACAAGATCAAGTTCGTTGATGGCACTCTTTCCCCTCCGCATATCTTCGATCCTCTATACGAACCTTGGCTTCGATGCAACAATCTCGTCCTCTCATGGCTTCAACGCGCGATTTCTGAGGAAATTGCAAAATCTCTTCTCTGGTACGATCGTGCTTCTCTTGTATGGAAAAGTTTGGAAAATCGGTTTTCTCAGGGAGACATTTTTCGTATTGCTGATATTCAAGAAGAAGTTGCTCGTCTTCAACAAGGAACTCTCGATATCTCTTTGTTCTTCACAAAATTGATGATGCTTTGGGAAGAAATCGAGAATTTCCGGCCAATTCGTGACTGTACTTGTGCTATACCTTGCTCCTGTGGTGCTGCTTCCGATCTACGCAAATTCAAGGAGCAAGATAAGGTTATCAAGTTCTTGAAAGGCCTTGGTGATCAATACTCTCATGTTCGCTCGCAGATTATGTTGATGTCTCCACTACCAACCCTTGATAATGCGTTTAATCTGGTTCTTCAACAAGAACGTCAATTCAACCTTCATTCACCTTATGCTTCTTCAATTGAGTCTCAATCCTCGGTGAATCACCTTTCTCAGGCTCCTTCTCGTCCTCCTAACAACTCTGGCCGTGGTCGTGGCCGAGGATACTCCTCCGGTGGCCGTGGGAACCGACTTTGTACTCACTGCGGTCGCACCAATCACACTATTGAGACTTGCTTCATGAAACATGGTTATCCTCCGGGATTTCAACATCGCAAGCCTACTATATCTGCGGGGAATTCTAATGATTCTGCAGTGAACTCGATTCAAGATGCTGGTTTTTCTCAACTTGATGCATCCTCTTCATCTGCTTCCACATCAACCATCAGTCCAAGCGCTTTGTCTACGATTCAAGAGCAATACACTCAGATTTTGCAGCTACTCCAACAGTCTAACTTGCAATCTCCTTCATCTTCCTCGGTTAATTCCGTTTTTGCTACTAATTCTGTCTCTCATACCTCTCCTCACACTTCCTCTGGTAAGAATTCCTCAAACCTTCCTTGTCATAATTGGTGGATCATTGACACAGGTGCCACTGACCACATCACACATATTTTTACCAGTTTCCTTTCCACATATCACATTGCACCTAAATCTATGACCATGCCTAATGGTGACACTGTCACCACCACTATTGCTGGTTCAGTGTTACTATGTGATTCTTTTGTCCTTCATAATGTTTACTATTTTCCTTCCTTTCATGTCAACATTATCTCTGTCACAACTCTTTTTGATTCCAATTTATATGATGTGAAACTTTTCTCTAATTGTTGTCAAATTGTGCAGTTGTCCCATCCCAAGATGACTGGATTTACAGCTAGGAGGATTGGCAAATTGTATGTTCTTGATGCCACACCTAAGACCATACCTCCCACATCTGGTTCTGTCAACACCTCCATTTCTTCTCAAGTAGATCCTACTCAACATGATCCTGCCACTATTTGGCATTTTAGGCTAGGACACTTAAGTCCTCAAATACACAAATGTATTTCCTCTCAATTTCCTTTTGTCACTTTCAATGACAATCATAAGCCTTGTAATACTTGCCATTTGGCTAAACAAAAACATTTGCCTTTTGCTCATAGTAATACTAAATCTGTTGCCATTTTTGATTTACTTCATGCTGATATTTGGGGCCCTCTTTCCACACCTTCCATATGTGGCCACAAGTATTTCTTAACCCTTGTAGATGATTACAGCAGGTTTACTTGGACAATTTTTATGGCCAATAAAAGTGAAACCAGAAACCACCTAATTCACTTCATATCTTTCATTGAAACTCAATTTAGTAAGAAACTCAAGTGCATTCGTAGTGATAATGGCCCTGAGTTTCTCATGACCAACTTCTATCTTTCTAAAGGAATCATTCATCACAGATCCTGTGTGGAAACACCTCAACAGAACGGTATCGTGGAGAGAAAGCATCAGCACATTCTGAATGTTGCACGTGCCCTTTCTTTCCACTCTCACCTTCCTCATAACCTTTGGCACTTGTCCATACAACAAGCCATTCATATTATAAACCGTCTTCCCACTCCTCTCCTAAACAACCAAACCCCCTACCAAAAACTTCATTCTACTCCTCCCAACCTTAACCATATGAGAGTTTTTGGCTGTCTTGCCTATTCTTCCACATTGCTTAACCATCGCACAAAATTTGACCCAAGAGCAAGGAAATCTATTTTTCTTGGCTATAGGGAAGGCACAAAAGGCTATCTTCTATATGATCCCATCACACATGAGTTTTACGTTTCAAGGAATGTATTCTTTTATGAAACTGTGTTTCCTTTTGCATCCATTCCACCTGCACCTGCACCTAATCCTATAGTTGATAATCCTGATCCTCCTCTCCTTGATCCACCTGATATCTTCACCAGCATTCCACCAAATGAACCTTCCTCTCCTCCCTCCCTCTCCCAGCCAGATTCTTATTCTCCCACTAACATATCTACTTCCTCCAATGACACCAATAATTCTCCTTGTCCCACTCCTCCCTTACCAACAAGAAAATCAAATAGAAATATCAAACCTCCTGCTTACCTCTCTGATTATCACTGCAATTTGCTATCCTCCATGCTGCCAGCATCTGACTCAGGTACATCCAATTACCCTCTCTCTTCTGTCTTGTCTTATAGCCAATGTAGTCCAGATCACAAGTTCTTTTGTCTGTCTATTAGCTCTCTAACAGAACCTAAAACCTATAAACAAGCATGCAAGTTTGCTTGTTGGAACAATGCTATGAAATCTGAGTTAGATGCTCTTGCTTCCACAAACACTTGGTCTGTTGTTGATTTGCCTGCAGGTAAACAACCAATTGGTTGCAAATGGGTCTACAAGATCAAGCATCATGCTGATGGATCCATTGAACGATACAAGGCCCGTTTGGTAGCAAAAGGATATACTCAGTTGGAGGGTGTGGACTACTTTGACACTTTCTCACCTGTTGCGAAGCTTACTTCAATTCGTACCCTACTGTCAGTGGCTGCCATAAAGAATTGGCACTTGGAACAACTCGACGTCAACAATGCCTTTCTTCATGGTGATTTGCATGAGGAAGTGTATATGGACCTGCCCCCTGGATTCTTGCCCCCTGCATCTTCCACCACAAAAGTTTGCAAATTACATAAGTCATTATATGGGCTGAAGCAGGCTAGCAGACAATGGTTTTCAAAATTGTCCACTGCCCTTATTTCTCTTGGCTATTCTCATTCTTCAGCTGATCATTCTCTATTCACTAAATCACTTGACTCTTGTTTCACTGCCTTATTAGTCTATGTTGATGATATTGTATTAGCTGGTAATGATTTGCAGGAAATTCACTCTGTTAAAAGCTTCCTTGATTCCACTTTCAAAATCAAGGACCTTGGTAAGCTAAAATACTTTCTTGGTCTAGAAGTTGCAAGATCAACTCAAGGCATTTTTCTCAATCAAAGAAAGTATGCTTTGGAATTGCTTGAGGATAGTGGCTTATTGGCTACTAAACCTTGTTCTACTCCCTTTGATTCCTCTTTGAAACTTCATGATGCTGATTCACCACCTTTTGAAGATGTCACAGCTTATAGAAGGCTTGTTGGACAACTTCTATATCTGACTACCACCAGGCCTGACCTTGCTTTCATTGTTCAACAACTCAGCCAATTCATTTCACAACCTATGCAAGTTCATCATTCAGCAGCTATTCGAGTCCTCAAATATCTCAAAGGTGCTCCTGCCAAGGGTTTGTTCTATTCTTCCTCATCTCCTCTCAAACTCTCTGGCTTTGCCGACTCGGATTGGGCAAGTTGCCCTGCTACTCGCAGATCTGTGACTGGATATTGTGTGTTCCTTGGCACCTCCCTACTGTCCTGGAAATCAAAAAAGCAATCCACAGTATCCAGGTCAAGTTCAGAAGCAGAATATAGGGCTTTGGCTAGCTTAACTTGTGAGTTACAATGGCTGCAGTTTTTGTTCAAGGATCTTCACATCTCCTTTGATCAACCTAGCTCAGTCTACTGTGATAACAAAAGTGCAATCTGCCTTGCTCATAACCCCACTTTCCATGAAAGGACGAAACATATAGAAATCGACTGCCACATCATTCGTGAGAAAATCCAAACTGGTCTCATTCACCTATTACCAGTTTCTTCTGCTACCCAATTGGCAGATGTTCTCACCAAACCTTTGCCAGCTCCCTCCTTTAATTCTCTAGTTTCCAAGCTTGGTCTATTAGACATCCATAGTCCAGCTTGTGGGGGGCTATTACATGATGTAAATAGCTAATTATAGTATATCTTAGATTAGCACCTGTATTAGTTTTTAGCTAATTTTATGATTAGTTAGTTAGCTATATATAGTCCTCTCTTGTACATTGCACAGTAAGAAAAATATAATGAGTTTACTCCATTTTTACTTTCTCTCTCTCTTGCTATTCCAAAATTAACAATACATTGAAGTTGGAAGTTAAAGTGATTACAATTTAATAATATTTTAATAGCAAATATGTCTTGTTCTATCCACTTGGTCCAATAGCATGGAGTTGGACCAAAGTTGTCCCCCAAGTGACTGAATAGAATGCTCATATCATTTTGGCAGGTGGGTGGGAGGAATAAAACAGACTATTTTGGTTGGTGGGTGGGTTCTTTTGTAAATTCCTACGAATATGAATAATTAAAAAAAAATTATAGAGAAATTAAAAGGTATTAATTATTCTTTTACAATTGTTTCTTTTAATTAATATGATGTATACTACTGAATCATTATACTACATCTTATATTTAGAATGAGAACATATCAATAATTAATAATGGTAGTTTATTAAAAAAAAAGTATGTTTTTTGTTATATTTATTTATTTGTGTGTTAAAGCTTTAAATAATATTTTATACATATTTTAAAATGTATGCAATATGAACTTAAAAGTTACTTTTGTTAGAAAAGAAAAATTCAACAATAAAACAAATGTGAGTGTGTGGAATTCCCACATACAAGATTGTGGTGTGGTTTATTATCCTCTGCTCCAACCATAGGTAACTTTCATGGAAAATATATTTATGCAATAAAAAAAATTAATTCTAAGATTTTATAATTTAAAAAAGAAAAGTAAGGTTGTTGTTGGCACTCATATTTAATTGGTTAAATTGGTTAGTTATTTAATTGGTTAGTGATAGCATGTGGAATGATTTATCCTTTTTTTTAAATGATTTTTTAGTACAACATAATTTTGTGGAGAAAAGATTACATTTTTTATTTATTTATAAAAATTAAAAATTTTGTTTAAATAATTATTCTTAAAATGTTATTTTAGATATTTTATCATTTTATCGAAAAAAAAATTGGATATCAAAATTAAAAAAAAAAAATCACTTAATTTTGAAGTTATTTCAAATAACTTTTCAGAAAAATCTTCGAGATACAACTTTTAAAAAAATTGTGATTTCGACTATGTTTTAATCTTCAATCATGTATATTTATATTTTACGATATTAAAATTAGTCTTCCAATTTATAAAAAATAAATATTAAAAAATTTATAATATTTTAAAAAAAGGTTTTGCAAAATTTATTTTCAAAAATACAATAAAAAAATCTATTTTTTAAAGTTAAAATAAATTGATCCTTAACTTTGGAGTGTGATCGCATCATTTAAACAAAAATGTGGAAGTCCTTGAAACGATGATACTAATTTACTTAATTAATGGTTTTATCATAATTTAGTTAATTATATTTTTGTTGTCTTTTTATTAAATTATTAAAATGTCATTTGGTTTTAAAACATCATGTTGCAACTATGGGTGGATAAATGATCGGGTCCGGTTAAATTTGGGGCAAAATATTTAAAAAGAGGATCAATTTGTATTAAATTAAATTTCAATTATTTTGATTTATGGTTTTTGAGTTGGTTTTAAACAGTATGTATCTTAAAATAATCAATTAGTAATTGGTCATTCATCCACCAAGTACGTACAAATATTATACTTTATTTTTATGGAAACCCAAATTCATTAAGTTACTAGACATCGAGAAACAACAGTAAGAGGGGAGATAATGGGGCATACACCCAACCAAGTCCTATCCCCTATATATTTACCAATCCTTATACATTATGGTAATGATCAGTTGGATGGCCATCTTGTCATTCTTGGAAAGGAAAATTTCTAGCCAATAGCAGAAATCAAGGTCATGTTACAGGCGAAGACCAAGGGTGGAAGAAAATAATGTTTGTCTTGAAAAATCACAACTTAAGAATAGACGATCCACAATTTCAATATGAGCATGACAGAAAGGATAATAAGGTTCTAAATTTATACCTTTCTTCAGTAAACAACCTCTTGTTGGAGGAAGTCTATTTCGCCGAGGTCTTTGGCTTGTTTCAGCCACAACCTCTGTGTTGGGAATGTTAACAACTGCTTCTACTTCGACTTCGATTGGATTCTCAACAATTTCTTTGACTTCATCAGTGTCTTCATCGAAATCAAAGCTCATCAATGGCTTGTTAATTGAATAACTAGAATTCCAATCCCAGGCAGAATTTTCATCAATCACATTCTCATTAATTGGATTGAATAACCTGTATGCACCAGTCCTATGATATCCCACCAGAATAATAGGTTCATTATTGTCATCAAGCTTCCTTCTTCTTGCATCAGGAACATGCTTGTAACACATAGAGCAAAACACCTTCATATGACTCACTGATGGTCATTTTCCACTTTGCACTTCTTCAGGAACCTTGTTCTTCAATTTCTTGGTAGGGCACCTGTTCAAAATATAAACTGCAGTCGAAACAACTTCACCCTATAAATATTTTGGTAAATTCTTCTGCTTTAGCATACATATCGCCATATCCAATATAGTTCTATTTCTTCTTTCAACAATTCCATTATGTTGAGGAGTATAAGGAGTAGTTACTCATGATCAACACCATGTTCTGCATAGAATGTTTCAAACATCTTCGAAGTGTATTCGCCACCTCCATCGGTTTGCAGAACTTTGTGAAGGAAAATTGCGATCTAAACGCAGCGGAAAACAAAAATTTCCTTTAGTGATCCTTACGAATGAGCATAGTCAGTGATAGAATCGTTACCTCTTTGTGGCGATTCAGATCTTTGATGCAGCGATCACAAGCGTTGATGAAGTGCAACGCCTCTACTCAGTCCACACGAACAGCTTCCGGTCACAGTGCTAGCTGCTTACGAACGAAATTATTTGAGTGAGAAAAGAGAATCAAAAACGAAAATGCATCAAGTGAAAGCTTCATCACAAGGGTTCCTTTTATAGACTCTCTTGTGGGCTGCGGGTTAAAAGCCCAATTCACATGATCCATAATAATATTATATATTATTATAATAACTATTATTATAATAAATATATTTATTTTATTATTATTTTATAACCATTATAAAATAACAATAATTATTATTATATTATCCGAATTTCTATTTTCACTTAAGTGCACCGTACCTTACGGTGTTCCTTTGATTTCTCTATCTCTCATCAAACTGTCCTTATGTGTGTGACCCTGTAGGATTTCGTAATGTTGGTAATTATATTAAATTATATATTTAACATAATAAACAGTGAGCGGTATCTAGCAACACATCACTGCTACCCAAGTCACGAAAATGTCATGTGATCTGACAAAACCTTTTTTGTGATAATATATGTTTGTACAATTACCCTTTTGCCCCTATGTCTATATTGAACACAAGGCATACACTGTGTCATCCTTGTCCAGTTCAATATTGGGCCCTTAGACATTTCTCCTGTTATGCAGGATTGGCAAATTCCATCTAGGACACTCATGTCCCTCAGCATGCTTCGTGGAGTGCCCATCAACTGTCTTTATGATCATCCAGTTACGGATAATGTTTGATCAGCAATAAAGCACCCGACTCTACATCTAGGGTCCATAGTGGTTTCAGGTCGAAGGGTGGTAATACACCATTATCACCATGAGAATAACTTATGACACTTTGCATAACATACTATGTAGTATTCTCATAGCGGGTCAATCCGGTATAAATATTACTCCTAATATTTATACCTATGTCAAGACTTGATAACTCTTTATCCATGATCCATGAGATGTGATCATCAGTCTATCTTCATAATAGTCTCAATGCTTTAATGTTATCCCACTTTGCAATAAAGCTTGACTACGGATATTTTAAGAATAATGTCTTTATGTTTAATGGGATCTCATGATTAAGTCACACTTAACATTTCATTAAACAGACTAACTATTCTAGGGACTTTATTATTCTGAAAGACAAACATAATAAAGAAATGCCTTTTGATTATTAAACGAATAATCCGATACAAGTACCAAAAAGTATTGGCCTCTAGGGCTTACACCAACACTTTGATCCTCTTCTCACTCTGGTTTTTGGCAAGTATCTTGAATCTCTTAAAGATTTCAAATACTTCATCTTTTTCTCTTGATCACATAGATCCACAACTTTTGACTAAAATAATTTGCAAACAAAACAAAATATTTGTTTCCACCCATGGTATGTTCTTTGAATGGACCACATACATCTTAATGTACCACTTACAGTATGCAGGATGATCTCATTGGCATAGTCGAAACGAAAGAATTTTTGGGTTGCTTTTTGACTAAACAACCCCCACAGAGTTTGTCAGGTATCTCAAGACTTGGAATACCAGATATCATATCTTGAGTAATAAGCTGATTGAGTGATCGAAAGTTCAAATGTCCAAACCTCAAATGCCACAACCAACTATCTTAGTAATCGGCAACAATTTTTCAGACATTGTACTTCAATCGAACTGATCATGGTCTTAAACATCCTGTTCTTCGACAACAGAGATTTCAAGACTAAATTGTTCTGGGTGTCGAACAATTTTAAAACTCCATCTTTCATGACAACTGAGAAGCCTTTTTCGACCAGTTGTTCAACACTTAATAGGTTGCACTTCATCCCAGGTACATAGAGAGCACATCTTTAATCATAGCTTTAGCACTATTACTTAGTTGAAAAACTATGTTGTGAGTACCTTCTGCTTGCAATGAACTGTTATCAGCAAGTTTTACCTTGCTCTTCTTTGACTCGTCAAAATCTGTCAACCACTCCTTTCGACCACTCATGTGATTTGACCAACCCGAGTCGAGGAACCAAATCTTGGATTCAAGATGGTTATCTGCCACTGCAGCCATAACCACCATACCACCTTCAGAATCATCTGAATCTTGGCGTGCAAGATTCGCACCTTCGTCCTTGCCTTTTTTCGATCCATTGTCTTTCATGTACCAATAATATTTGGCCAAATGACCCCCATTTTTCACAATTATAACACTGCATACCTTTCATATCTTCTTTGTCCTTTCGATAGTTTCCTTTTCCTCTTTTCGAGGATTCAAAAGCTTTATCTTCGACTTGATTCTTGTGAGGGTTCAACCAATACTTCTTTCCTTGAGTCTTGTCAACTTTGCCTTTGAATTTGTTGGAACCACCATTCTTTTTCCACGAATGAGCCTGTAGTGCTTGTATCGAATCTTGAACTCCCTTTCTTTCGATAATCCTCATCTCATGCGCCTCCAACTAACCAACTGAATCTTCCACTTTTAGGGTTTCAATATTGTTGGATTATTGAATAGCTACGATAATCTAATCAAAGTGAGAGGTCAATGTTCTCATTACCTTCTCAATTATCATCTTATACTTTATGGTTTCACCACAACCCTTCATGAGATGGACGAGTTTCTAAACCTTCGACACATATTCTACAAATTTTTCGTCTTCTTCCATCGACAACAACTCATATTGTCGATGTAAGGTTTGCAGCTTGACAACCTTGACTTTCTCACCTCCTTCATAATACTTCACCATAATATCACATGTCTCCTTCTCCATTCCAACATGAGAGATTTTGTCGAAGTTAGCAACATCGACCGCCATCTGAATGCAATAAACAACCTTGTAATCTTTCTTCTTGACTTCGTTGTGGGCAGTTTTATGTGCTTCAGTTGCATTTGCAACCAACACATGAACGCCGTCAGTAACCACTTCTAGGGTTTCATGGAAGCCAAATAAGGACTGCATCTGTTTTTTCCATCTGATCCAATTTTTCCCGTCAAGCATTGGAAGAGAATTCAGAATGCCCTTATCAATAGCCATCTTCGCAACGGTGAATTCACTTGCCCTAGAAAAACGATCTCTGACGTGAAATTCTTGAAAACACGATCAAGAACAATAACCGAAAGCTCTGGATACCAATTATTAGTGCGTGAGACACTTTTAGTGAGGAGAGAATATAGAGAATAAGGATTTTGTATTATTGAATTATGTAAATAATGATACAAACTAGGACTACTTATATACCACTCTAATTAAGTTTGGACTAACATAACTTGGATTGTATTTAAATATTAAATTTAATCTAATCTAATATTTCAACCGTTATAAATATAATTAATCTAAACTTTTCAATTTTCCACCTACACTTTGCTATCTTTCAAACTAATTTCAGTATCCTCTCACATATCCCTCTCAATCACAAAATAATTTTAATTTAATCTAATAACATTTTATAAAATTTTAAAACTTTTTCTATACCTGCTTGTTGCCAATTTTAATATTTGAACTCTATGAAGGAAAAATAATACGATATAGTTAATTTCGTTTATAATTATAACTTTTTCTTATAAATTAATTAATATTTGTGATATAATATAATATTTAAATAATTCAATAACAATGTATAATATATTTTAGGAAAGAATTCGTAATCACCATTAATTTAAAGGATTGAGTTAATATAATAATTTGAAAGCCTTAATATTGAAATTTATAAAAAAAAAGTAAGAATATGTTACGTTAATATGTTTAAATAATATTAATATGTAGTTATATATTACATAGTGGTAACTTAAAAAAAAAGTTTGTTAAAATAAACTAAATATTACATAGTAGTATTTATTTGGGCATTGTTGAAAAATCACATTAAACTTGACAGAATCATGTTTTCTGTGAGCAACTATTTTGATTTATGGAGTTTTTCTTTATAATCTATCTAATTGATGTATATTATATTTTGTTATTGTAGAGTTAGAGCAATGTTAATATTGGTGATGTTTTATTTTTATGGCAATGATAAATGTATGAGATAATTATATAAATTTAATTAATAAAATGTTTCATATTCAATGTTTATTAATATTTTTATTTATGTTTAGTGTGTAATGGATGTATTTTTAATAAAATTATAAGAGAGATTTTGAAATATATCCTTAGTGAGAAAAATTAAATAAGTCATTATTTAGTGAGGGAACTGAAATTCTTCATTAATTAGGGAGGAAATTGAATCTTGATTAGTGAGAGAATTACTAAAGAATATATTATAATTTTGGTCAGTTATTTGTGACGGTTTTATTATATCACAAATTCTGACGAAATACAAATTTCATTGCTAATATTTTGCGACATTGCAATTCGTTATAAATTTTAGTTCATCACGAATTCCACCACTAAAATTGTTTGTGACGGAATTTTAATACTTTTGTGAAATTTAATTTGTTCGGAAATTATAAAATAATATTGCTCATGTATATTACAAATCAAACTAATACCTTGTACATCCCACAACCAAAAACACGACGACCTGAGTTCAAATCCGTCCACGCTGTCATCAATGGAGATGGAAAATCACACTTGCATTCGACATGATTGAAGAAAGAAACAATATGATTGCTTGATTTCGAATATCGAGACATGATTGGAGCGCTAGATCGTGAAGATAACAACCATTTTTTGGGGTTTTCAGGGGAAGGAGATGACTAACAACGAAATCTAGGATTTTCTGGTTGCAAATGGGGTTGAACATAAAAATATAGGGTTTTATAGCGTTTTATAATGGCATGAATAATTTAATATGATTTTAGTTTAAAATGGTTTTAAATGACGTGACATTTTTTTTCAACGAGTCAACATTTCATTTGGCATGTCATAAATGAACATGCCACATAACCAAATATGAACAGATGACCAAAAAAAACCTAAGAATATTCATGACAAGGAACTTAAACCTGATTTTTTCAAAGGAGGATTAAAAGTTTAGAAAATTAAATAAGGGAGACTAAAACTGCATTTAAGCCAAAATGAAATTATGGCATCAATCAATTATATTTTTTAAAAAAGAATTTTCATAAACTTAAAATAATTTAACAATGATAGAATATCAACAAACATCCCTAAAAGAAGATAAAACCGCCTCCGTATTTCTAAACAAATTGAGATTAGTTAAAAAAACAGATAAATTATGAAGCTAATTTTATTTAATTATGAAAATGTCTAAGAAAACCCATAAATTTTCCCCCACGTTGCGTAGACGGTCAATCACATCAAGATCTAACATCTTCAAACTTTTGTATCTGATATGTTGGTTGTAAGTGTCAGTATATTATTCCATCTTTCATATCAAGTAATAAAACATAAAAGATCATCATAAGTATAAAATAAAAGTATAAATCAAGTCAACATATAAATCACAATTTACTATATATGCGTGCAACTAATCTAAATGATTCAGATAAAGCCACATGTACCAATAAAAAAAAATCAAGTACACCCTTACGCACAAGGCTAGCGCACGCCACAAAAGTCACCCATACCAATGGAGAAAAATACAAGTACACCCTTACTCACAAGGTTGACACACAACCATATGCAAAAATGCTTGTCATCTTTATACATTCAAACAAAAAATCTCTATCCCAACTCATGTAACCACCAATCCTTTAAAAATCATACTCATAATCAACATCATATCAATATTTCATAATCATGTCCATATAGCCATCATCATACCAAAACTTTTCACCAAATCATATATAGCCATTATCATCACAAAATTTTAAAATAAAACATACACATACTATCATCCTATCGATATTATATAAAATTAATTCATGGTTAATAACTTGTATGGGAAAACCACCCCCACCTTAAACATTGTTCTACATTTGTAAAGAAAATAGTCTCACGAATATATGAGAAGCAAGACACGATCCAACTTTATGGAAATATGAAATCTAATAGTTTCACACAATTGAGATGTGTATAAGTCTTGGAGTGACGAACAAAGTGATGAATGAGACAAAATGTATGTGAAATAATGGAGGAAAGGATTTCTTGCCTCCTTTTCTTCTTCTTTATATTGTGTTATTAAAAATAGAGACTTAGGAAATTTCACAAAAAGTATGAATAGGGGGAATGACGACTAAGGTTTGTGGAAGACTAAATAATCTTTTTAAATAGGCCAAGAACACGTGAATTTAAAATATAAAAAAAAGGATGAGGAGGGAGGCGTCACTTCCTCATTAGGAAGGAATAATTCAGTCTCTAAACCCTAACTTCCAAGATAAATTATGTGTGGAGGGAAAACTAACATGCCATAAACCCAACATGGAATTTTTATTCACACCCCACACACTAAGAACTGAACAACTTCTAATTTAACCAGGTGCTACAAAATTATCTACATAAAGTTTCACCATAAGTTTTCAGTCTCATTTTCGACATGTGAAATTCTTGGAGTGGTTTATCTTCAAGTGAAATAATGATAGAGAACATGATTTTCAATTATGACAATGTAAAATTCTTGGAGTGGTTTAGGTTCAAGTGAAATATATTTTTCATGGAAGACTATGGTAGTTTTTGAAATATGATTGTCAGTGAAGACAATGTGAACGTTCTTGAAGTGGGGTAGCTTAAAGTGATTATACTTTTTATAGTGGAGTAAGATATTTCTTTTGAACTATGATTGTTGGTGAAAACAACGAAAGTTGATGTATTATTTTCAACCGATGTACAATTATCGGGGTTGGTTGAAAATATACATGTTAAGAAGATAAGGTCTAAGGATATATAAAGGATTCAAGTTCTTCATTGTAAAATGCACCAGTCAAAAGCAATTTAAGATGACATTTGAATCTTTTCGTTCTCTTATACTATTGTGTTAGAGTATTATGAGATGTAGTTAAATATTTGCTTAGGGGACGTGAGTCTAATGGGGATGTGGGATGGTTAAGGGTTAATTATAAGTTGTAACAATTTTCACATATTGTTATTATCTATTTGTCTTTTGACAGCAATCGTGGTTTTTCTCTGATTTTGGATTTTCCATGTTATGTCGTTTGTGTTGTGATTGTGTTCTTTTACTTTCTCTTTGTCGATTTTTCCCAAAATGATATTCCTGACATGTTTCCCTGTCTTCAGAACTTGCATTGATTCTTAATTGTTTGACACATATTTGCATACATTATGGTACGTTGTTTGGAACCCAGACTTTTCATATCACCCTTGAATGAATATGTTCCATTTTCTAACCACTTTGAGCCCCAACCCAATTATTTGTATGAATACGCATTACAAGCCCTTAACCTAAAGAAAAATTTAACTCACGCTATTTTAAGGGATCGGTATAGCAAAGTTTCATTTAGTACAATCAAACTTTTTAAATTTGGGGTTCTTCATGAGATAAAAGATGAATGATGCATTGCTATTATTATATTACTGTTTAATTTCAATAATTATCTTTTAATTTTTCTAAATGCGTTAGGATTAATTTATCTTTATAATTTTTGGAGAGTTTAGAACTGAGATAAAATCATTATATTGAAATAAGGTGAATTCTTATTTATCAAACTCAAAAAGTTGGGTAAGGTTACCTTTAGTGTAAAATGCATTGAAAACAACAAACAATTATATTATTTTATAATTAATTAAATGAATAAAAATTAAATTGTGACTTGTGATTGGTTGAAGGTACACTACCCATCTTTTTGTGATGGGTATAGAAGTTGTCCCCTTGAAATAATATCAATTATGTAAGCGAATTAGGATGCTACAACTTCGCTCAAAACTTTAAAATATTAAATGTACGTGTCTTCTCACTTATACGGTGAATAATGATCTCCATTTTTTTAGTTTATATGATATAAATTTTTTAACACGAAACATCACAATATTCTCTCAAATGTCCAACTTTTTTCATCCTTAATTCAATATCATAAATGCCTTGTGTTTTCCTAAAAAGTCAAAATAGATTTTGATCCCACTATTAAAACTTTTAATAGAATTGATTCTAGAGGAATTGAGTTTGGTAGAATAAATTTTAACAGAATTGAGTTTAACATAATTGATTTATGTTTGGATACATTAATGTAACAATGAATTAAACAATAAATCTCAGGGTGTGTTTGGATTGACGGTGAACAAAATTGATTCTAACAGAATTGAGTTTGGTAGAATTGATTTTAACATAATTGAGCTTAGCATAATTGATTTATGTTTGGATACATTTATGTAAAAATTAGTTAAACAATAAATTTCAATGTAAAAATCACCTAGAATCAATTTTGAAGATATAAACAAATACCTCAAAATCACACATAATCAATTAGAATCAATTCTAGAGGTAGAGGAATTCTTCTTTTGATAAAAACAAACACCTCAAAATCACACATAATCAATTGTACACCTCTAGAATTGATTCTTGGTTTTTCAAAAGCCAATCCAAACATGTTATCAGTGTAAAAATCATCCAAAATCAATTCTTGAGGTAGAAGCTATAAATTCTAACTTCAAATAGAATCAATTCTAAAGGTAGAATCATTTATACTTTTTATAAAATTTTTGATAAAACAAACAATTCAAAAGCATTCAAAATCAATTCTTACATACACTTACTAAAGTTTGCAACATTAAATGAACTATATCAATAAGATAATGGTAATTACACAAGTGAATTTGAAGTATACATATTCACCTAAAATCTCAAAGATCTCAACATACTTATGACTCTATCATTACTTTTAGTTACTATTGATTTTTTAACTGAATTTTTTTAATAATATTTTTAATTATCATTTATTTCACTACATACGACGGACCATATATAAAGGCAGCAAATTATATTGCACAAAACCTTAAATATTAAAGACTTCACATTTTAAAATATGCAATTTTTTATTAATATTAATAAATATTTTTATTAATATTAATAAACATAAAAATATTATAATAAAAACAAAACTAAAAAAAATACTGTTAAAAATTCACATAAAAAATGGATCAATTGTCAAATAATTATAATTAAATTTATTTTTAATTGATATATAATTATAATTTTATATATCATTTTCAATTAGAACATATATCTGAATTTATTGGGTCGACCCCAACTATATATTATTATTATTATTTTATCATACTGATATGATTATAAATATTATTGTTAAAAAATTAAAAATATAAACTATTATTACTACTGATGTTATTTATGATTAAAACTAATATTTATTAAATATATAAATTATATATTTATAAATAAATATTGATCCATGCAACTTTGTCTTTTTAGTTGAACAATGAAAGGCCAGTATTGGATGCAAGCATGGGGTCATATCTCATCCACAAAACTTTTGTGAATAAAGATGCTGCGGATATACTTTCAAAACACTCACACACTTTTTCTTTACAAGCATATATATAAAAATTTAATCGATAATTATAATATTATAGTAATTTCTAAATAGCATTATATACTTTAAGAAATAAAAGATAAATCTAAAATAAAACATGGTCTTTTACCAAAAAAGTACATCTACATACAACAGTGAGCTTTAATGGATGATAACCATAGAATATAAATTCTTTAAACTTTATGAAAAATATGATAACTTTTACTGGGGAATTTTTTTTTAAAATAACAGAGTTTGTTATTTTAATATCCTAAATAACATAGTTTTCCCAAAAAATACCAAAGTAACACACTTTCCCCATACATTCGCCAAACCATTTGTAGAAACTTTGTTTTTGCTTAAGGATTCGCCAAATGGTTTGGCTATGAATGAACCAATTCGCCATTCCATTTGGCGAATGTGTGTAGTTGCATGTCCAATTCGCCAAATGGTTTGATGCATCTTCCATGTTATTTTTTTTTTATTTTTGGATTTAAGTTTTGATATATTTACTTATACATATATACATATATATTTACATATATATATATATATATATATATATATATATATATATATATATATATATATATATATATATATATATATATATAGAGAGAGAGAGAGAGACTTATATATATATATATATATATATATATATATATATATATATATATATATATATATATATATATATATATATATACATATATATATATATATACATATACATATATATATATATATATATACATATATATATATATATATACATATATATATATATATATACATATATATATATATATATATATATATATATATATATATATATATATATATATATATATGTATATTTATATATATACTTATACATGTATATATACCTAGGGTTTGCAACTTTTTTTACTATATATATGCCTCACTCATAAACATAAGATTCATCTCACTCCATTCTTACAAACCCTCTCTCATTCAGTCCTTTCAGTCTCCCTCTCTCACAATATGGCTTCTCCCCGTCCATCTAATTATGCATCGGCACCGTCTTCCTCAACATCAGAAGAACCGCTTCCAAAATTTGATATCTTGAAGAAAAATGCTTTAGTGTTTTTCTCGGCAACAAAGCCTCCTCTGAAGATGCTGTTATGGAACCCCCAAACTTTGGAACACTTGCACAGAGAATTAACCCGCTGGTTAGAAGGAGAGATCGGCCACAACGAAAAGATAATTAAAATTGAGAAGAGGGTTGTGGAGTTTGGTGTGACGAAATGGAGAAAAATTGTCAATGATGCAGGTGTTTTGTCGATGATGCTAGGTGGAGGTGAAGTTGTCCTGATGGTTCTGATAGGCTAGATTTGTTGAATCTTGCACTTGTTCTATTTATGTATGGTCATTTTCTGAATCATGTATTTCCTGGTTTTATTTATGTATGTTCGTGTTTGTGGTTGTTGTTTTATTTATGTGTTTTTCCGTTTTATTTATGTACGGTCATTTTCTGAATCATGTATTTCCTTGTTTTATTTATGTATGTTCGTGTTTGTGGATGTATGATTTTACTGATATGAATTAAACGAACCAGGCTTACATATAAAATAAATACGGTTACAATGACCTAATTTACGATGTTGAGCTTGGCCCAACGTTGGGACATTTTTTTCGATTGTGACCGGGCTGACGACATGAACTACACAGTCTCACCATCTTGTTCGCCGTATCCATTTCGGTGCGAATACGCGTGCTGTTAGGACGGCCTTTTTTCTTTCTTCGCATGTTCTCGTTGTGCCAGACTATTTCCCCGTTGTATGAGGGCCAGTAGTCCTCATTTGCAACAACCGAAAAGCTTTTGTTGTAGACATTGCAAAGGTTGTGCACTTGGTAAATAGGGGATAGTAAGCCTGAAGGGTCCAGCCGAACCTTCGAACATGCCGCTATGACATGGGAGCAAGGCATGCGAAAGGCTTGAAATTTACCACAGTCGCACCAATTGTTATCAAGTTCGACCCGATAGGATCCCCTCGGTCTCCCTTCGTTGTGATCCATGATCTCATCAACATTGAAATGTCCCTTACTGCGGTTAAACACAGTGACCACATGTGTGTTAGACTTGGATGCTTCGTCTTTGATGAATGTCATAGAACTATCGCTGAACAATTGACCAGACTGTAGGATTGAACTCCACTTTGAACGCCTGGTGTCAAAAAGTGCTCCGAGCCTAAAGTAGGTTGACCTCACCAAAGCGGTTATCGGTAGGTTGCGGATTCCTTTGAAAACAGAGTTCATGGATTCAACGAGGTTTGTTGTCATGTGACCCCAGCGTTGTCCTTTGTCGTAGGCCCTGGTCCACTTATCTAAAGGAATCTGGTTTATCCATCTGAATGCATCTTCATTCGCCATTCTGATTTCGTCACGATAATGTTTGAATGACGGTTCGGTTAATGAGTACCCTGCATTCACGACCTTCTTCCGCAGTGTCTTATCCTTGATCTCTCTCATGAAGTTTTGCGCTATGTGTCTAATACAATAGACATGTGTTGAAGGCGGTTCCTGCCAGCCGTTATCAACATTCTTCCATGCACTCTCAATTGATGCATGTCTGTCCGAAATCAAACATAAGTTAGACTGGGGAGCCACATGGTTGCGAAGATTTTTTAGGAAAAAACTCCAGGCCTCGGCAGTCTTTCCCTCGACGATAGCGAATGCAATTGGAAAGATATTGCTGTTGCCGTCCTGTGCCACTGCCATCAATAGAGTTCCTTTGTATTTCCCGTAGAGCCATGTTCCATCAATTTGGATTATAGGCTTGCAAAAGGAAAAACCCTTTATACATGGGTCAAAAGCCCAAAAGAGCCGGTGGAATATGCCATTTCCACTGACACAATGACTTTCCGAAGTATACGCCGGCAAGGTCTCAAGGATGACAACGGTCCCAGGTGCATAGTGCTTCAGTGCCAGCAAAAACTTTGGGAGTTCTTTGTACGAGTCCTCCCAATTTCCGAATACAACGGCAACAGCCTTAGTTCTAGCAATCCATGCTTTCCTGTATGAAGGAGTATAGTTGTGCTTCTGAACTATGTGCTTAATTATCGTGCTGACCTTGACTGAAGGATCGTCAGCAACGATTGATAGGATATCGTTGCATATTAGCTGAGAGCTAAGTTGCCGATGATCCTGCAGTGAGTTGGTTATGACACATGTATGCTCCGGTCCCATTGAAGCAACCTTCCAATCTTCACTTCTTTTTCTGTATGATGCTGTCAATCGAAACGGGCATGCCACGTTACGACAACGTATCATATATAGTGTAGGATTCGTTCGGTCGACCCTATAATCAGCCGATAAATCCATGTGGTAATATTTTATAGCTCGAACGCATTCTTCTTTTGTTCGAAAATGGTCGCCCTCCTTTAATGAACCCTGCCTTTGTGGATACGGAACATAAAATATGTCTGAAGATGGGTCTTCACTTCCCAAGTTCAAGTTTGTCATGTGTGGAGGAGGATGATATACATGACTGGCCGGAACCTCGTCTTCATTGACCATTTCATCAACTACTGCCTCCTCTTGTTCCTCGTCCTCATCAACAACATCCACTTCAGCCAAATCATTGTCAGATTCGATAAAGACTTGCGAATGATCAATGGGCTGAGACATTTGTTGTTGGTGAAACGTAACATACAACTCGATATCATTGAAACCAGAATACTCATGGCTTAGAAACATAGTACGAACACTTTCGTCGTCAGAGATAGTTAATTGGAAATACATGACCTGGTTATCCTCATAGAATACTGGATTTTTGTAAATAATGACGTCAACTGGACCACGCTGCATTTTGTTTTCCAATCTCTTTTTTAGATGAGCGAAATTGGATTGTCGGACGATTGAGAACCGCGTAACCTCGGTGTTTCGAAAGTTGAAACCAGAATGGTCACATTCAAATATTTCGCCATTTGTATGGGCGTTGATCATATACTGAGGTATTTGAGACATAGTTCGTATTCAAAGACTATTTTATATACGAAAATGTTTTGCAGTTTAAGGTACAATGAAGATATGAAACCAATCTTAAATAGTAAAGGCAAAAATATATTTTATGGTTATATTTAGGGTTCTGAATTAATGTGAATTAATGTCTCATAGGCTTATCTCCTGCACCATATAGGCTTATCTCCTGCACCATATAGGTGTAGGCAGCTGCACATATAATATATATATATATATATATATATATATATATATATATATATATATATATATATATATATATATGTATATATATATATATATATATATATATATATATATATATATATATATATATATATATATAAAATTAGGGTTTCATTAATATATATATATATATATATATATAAAATTAGGGTTTCATTAATATATATATATATATATATATATATATATATATATAGGGTTTCATTAATGTATATATAAATACATTAATGAAACCCTAATTATATATATATATATATATAATTAGGGTTTCATTAATGTATTTATATATACATTAATGAAACCCTATATATATATATATATATATATATATATATATATATATATATATATATATATATATATATAAAATTAGGGTTTCATTAATATATATATATACATATATATATATATATATATATATATATATATATATATATATATGTATATATATATATATATATATATATATATATATATATATATATGTAATTAGGGTTTCATTAATGTATATAATTAGGGTTTCATAACTTAATCGTAAACCCTAATTAAGCTAATTAAGTTAAACCTAAACTAACTAATATAACTTAACTAACTAACTAACCTAATTAAACTAATTAAGTTAAACCCTAACTAAACCTAATTGAACTAATTAAGTTAAACCCTAACTAAACCTAATTAAACTAATTAAGTTAAACCCTAACTAACTAATATAACTTAACTAACTAACTTAACTAGTAATTAACCAAACTAGGATAACTAAACTAACTAAACTATTAACTAACCATTCCATGTAACTAAACTAACTAAGTGAGGCATGCTGTACACGTTCGCCAGATGAATTGGCGAACCAAGGTAAATTCAAGAGCAATTCGCCAAATGGATTGGCGAATCCACTATCCATTTATGTCACCTGCAAAGCTGTGAAACGCAGCAGAGATGCTTGATCATTTCCAATGCCTGCAAGCCTGCTCCCATGCAGAGATTCTCTTGGACTTTTGTGTAGTGTGCTGGTGATCCTCATACATCAAGTTTCGCCAATCAGATTGAAGAAGAGAGATCCACAAACTTGTATACGAACCAATCACAGCACATGCAAGAACACCTTGTTCTTGTTCGCCACTTGGTTTGGCGAATTAGTTCAATGGTTTTGTTAAATTCGCCACAAGGATTGGCGAATGTGCATGTTTGTTATTCTTCCAATCCGCATCAAAAACTTATAAATACCATAGCCCTAAACCTAAAATATCACACAATCATAATTCAAACAAGTTAAACATCTTATATCAAATAGTGAATCTCGAGTATCTGTGCGAAAAAGAAAATGGCTTTACTAACGATGGGAGATCAACACCGAGGCACAGTAGAAAATATCGCCGCATTCGTAAGTTTCATATCCGTACATTTTGTTACGCATATTTTTTATGTATATTTCATACTAATATATATATATTTTTAATATATATTTACATATATATATATATATATATATATATATATATATATATATATATATATATATATGTATATATATATGTATATATATATATATATGTATATATATATATATATATATATATATATATATATATATATATATATATATATATATATATGTATATATATATATATATATATATATATGTATATTTATATATATATATATATATATATATATATATATATATATATATATATATATATAAATATATATATATATATATATATATATATATATATATATATATATATATGTAAATATATATATATATATATATATATATATATATCTATATATATTTACATATATATATATATTTACATATATATATATATATATATATATATATATATATATATATATATATATATATATATGTAAATATATATATATATAAATATATATATATATATATATATATATATATATATATATATATATATATATATATATATATATATATGTAAAAAGATATATATATATATATTTACATATATATATATATATATATATATATATATATATATATATATATATATTTTTTTTTTTTTTTTTTTTACATATATAGGTATATATATATATATATATATATATATATATATATTTATTTATTTCTTTTTATTTTTACACATAAATATATATATTATTGCGTACTTATTTCGATGAATATTTTTACAGAATGTAAGAAGATTTCGCTGTCGGGTGCACGACTACATTGAGTTCGATCCGATCATTGAACCGTGTCTACGGTTGTGCGGGTTTGGGGAAGTTATTAAGGTTCACAACAACTCAATAGACTCAAAATTCATCTTGGCACTCCAAGAGAGGTGGAGGCCAGAGACACACACCTTTCACCTGCCCTTCGGTGAATGCACTGTCACCTTGGAAGACGTATACATGCTCTTGGGGTTACGTGTATCCGGCAGAGCCGTCTTTGGTAAGGTGAACCAGAATGTTTCTATAGTTGCGGATTTGCTGGGTGCCCCTCTAATTGACGAGGAGCAGCCATCAAATACTCGTAGCCGGGGTTCAGGTATAAATCTAGGACTCCTTAGAGAGCACTATTCTAGTTTTATTTTAACTGAAGATTCAACCGAGTTAGAAATAATGCAAAAAACTCGGTGTTATATTATGCTTTTATTTGGTCATTTTTTATTTCCCGACGGTACCGGGAACACAATAAACATGATGTATTTACCATTGTTGCGAAACATCAACAATGTAAATACATACAGTTGGGGTTCAGCTGTTTTGGCACACTTGTACAGTAGCCTTTGTAAAAATGCCGCAAAGGATACTTGTACCTTTTATGGGTGTGCATTTTTGTTACAAGCTTGGGGGTATTCCAGACTGCCGATGCTTGCCCCACGTAACATGAATCCATGCCCGTTCCCCTACGCAAACCAGTGAGTCCACTTTTAATTTTAATTTCCAAACATATTATATTTTAAATATTTAAATTGTTATTGTATCTAAATGTGTTTAAATTTGTTGTGCTTAGCTGGTCCGATCTTGGGATGGATTATAGTAGAAACCCAAGAAGTTCTATAGTTCTATATCGCCAGTTGTTAGACCACGTGGGGATCGATCAGGTATTGTCACATATAAAAAATATTTTTCCGTTTTATTGCATTTTATTAACTAAAATAATTTTATACTAACAAATTTTTTTTTTCCGTAGTTCATCTGGCGCCCATATTTAGCACTCGACCATGAGCCTAACCCGGAAGATGCTGAAATTTGGACGGCAAAAACTCCAATCATCCGCTTCACTACAATTGAAATGCACCAAACAGATCGGGTGAAAATGCAGTTCGGAATGCAACAGGATATTCCGGGCCCTCCGACATGTTTGGGAAATTGGCATTTGAAAAGAGTGAGTGACATGTGGAACATGGAAGATTGGAGAGACTTTGCAAGGGAGTTACGTCAACAATGGAGGGATCGACGCCAACATGTCCTAACTGACCAAGTGCTGCAAAACGTCAAACCAACTAGAGAATATTTAGTTTGGTTTAGGTCAGTTACTATGCAACAATGGGTGTCTGATAACCCATACTTGATCGACCCCCGCGCCCAGGCCGCAGCATACGCCTAACCACCAACTCCACAACATGACTGCCCCACCCAATTCCAGCCATCGACTTCACACACCCATAGGCCATTCATCCAAACACATAACCCCTTCATGCCACAAACCCAATCACAACATCAAGAGCCTTACCAACACCACTATACCCCCGACAACCCCTTCATGTCCACACCAACCTATAGCCCCCCACCTTTGTTTCGTTCTCAAAACGAGGCAATATCCTCGTTTGGTCAAGCCTATCGTCCTCACCCAACCCAATCCAACCCAGCCCAACCTATCCGACCCAGCTTTGAAAACATGGGCACACAACTCAGTTACGGCAGCGCCTTTGGCAGCAACCTTCCACGTAATTGGGGACAGGCTGAATCATGGACTCAACAACAACCGCCTCCACCAAACACACAAATACCAGCGGAACCTCGACAACCTGGTGGTAGGGTTCGAAGACGGGGTCATCCCCGTGGATGTGGTACTGGGGGGCAGTTAGATCGGGCGGAAAATTAGTTTTTGTAATGTCGTTCTTGAATTATTAATAAGAATTTTCTTTTAATATATATTTCGTTTTCTCATATTCTCTAATTTTCTTTTATATCAATAATTTTCTTTAGATATAATTTTATTTCATATTATAATTTTCCTTTATATATATATTTATAAAAGAAAAAAAAAATATATAAGTATAAGTATATATATATATATATATATATATATATATATATATATATATATATATATATTTTTATATATATATATAAATAAGTAAATATATATAAGTAAATATATATAAGTATATATATATATATATATATATATATATATATATATATATATATATATATATATATATATATATATATAAGTATATATATATATATATATATATATATATATATATATATATATATATATATAAAAGTAAATATATATACAAGTAAATATATATAAGTATATATATTTACTTTTATATATATATATATATATATATATATATATATATATATATATATATATATATATATAAGTATATATATATATATATATATATATATATATATATATATATATATATATATATATATATATATATATATATAAGTAAATATATAAGTAAATATATATAACACAAAAATATCAAAAACCTTAAATCCAAAAATTCAAAAATCAACATGTACACATTCAACAATCCATTTGGCGAATTGGTACATCAAAGTACACTCATTCGCCAAATGGTATGGCGAATACATGCAAAAATAGACATGTTCTACAATCCAATTGGCGAATTGTACCAGAATTTCACATGTTCTTCATATGGATTGGCGAATGCAATACCAAACTATGTTAGTTTGGTAATTTTTTTCAAATATATGTTATTTTGGAAAATTATTTAATAAAGTATGTTATATTAAAAAAAAATTCTTTACTGGGTTCCAGAAGTTTCACGAAAAATAAATTATGGATTTTAAAGTATAATAATTATTTTAAGATAATATTTTAATATTTGTTGCATCACAAGTGGATATACAGTGGACACCGCCAATTGCAAGAATTAGTTATACGTCAAAATCAGATTTGAAATTTGCAATATTCTTAAATGCATCTCTCCTTTTTTTTTATTAAATAATTATATGCATTTTGTTAAAGAAAACAAATCAATAAAAATGTAAATTACTATTTTAAAAATATATATAAGTAAATAATTTTTTATAGAAAAAAGTAAGAAATAAAATAAATGATTGTCGGTGGATTCATGAAATTTTGATGAACTGCCAAGCTAAGCCAAGTAAGGTTGACACTTTTTTACACCAACTAGTACTCTCTCTCTCTCTCTCTCTCTCTCTCAAGCTTATCCTTCTCCACCACTTGTTCTTTTTTCTTGTTCTTCTACTTTTCTTCTACCCACTGAAACAATAATCATCCAACAAGATGAACAACGGTGGTGAACAACACTCTGCTATTGAAACACAGTACATAAGAAGACATCACAAACATGATTTACGAGACAATCAGTGTTCCTCTGCACTTGTTAAACACATCAAAGCCCCTGTTCATCTTGTTAGTTTTTCTTTCTACAGTTTCATTCTTTTTCGTTTTTTCTCAATTGGGTTTCTCTTTTTTAAGGCTCTTGTTGATTTTGTTGAATAAAAAAATAAACTTTTTCTTTTTTGTTTTCGTTTCTTTGAAGATCTTGACTTTTACTTGTTTTTTGATTGTTATTCTAGATTTGAGTTTTATGAGGGTTTGTAAAAATTCAATTTTTATGCTCATAAGATGCAAGTTTTTATTGGTTTATGGTTGTGACTTGTGATATCATTTTTTTGGAAAAGGGTTGTTTTTAGAAAAATTTATGCCTGGATTTGGATTTGTTAATTTTTAGTAATTAAGATTTGTGATGTGATGTTGTGATTTTGTCTGAAAAGAGGTTTTTGATTGGTCTAATTAGTGTAATGTTTTATATGTTTTTTTTTTTTTTTTGTTTTTGTTTCAGGTTTGGTCTCTGGTTAGAAGATTTGATCAGCCACAGAAATATAAACCATTTGTTAGCAGGTGTATTATGCAAGGTGATCTTGGCATTGGAAGTGTTAGAGAAGTGAATGTTAAATCTGGTCTTCCAGCTACAACTAGTACTGAGAGGTTGGAACAGCTTGATGATGAAGAACATATTCTCGGTATCCGGATTGTTGGTGGTGATCATAGGCTTAGGGTATGTATGATGGATGATTCATCCTTATTTTTGTGAACTGTTTGATCTGATTATGGTTTTATGATGTTATGTTGATAATCAGATGTAAGGTGAAATGATAGTAAATTGTGTTTTTGTGGAATTCGCAGAACTATTCTTCGGTAATCACTGTCCATCCGGAGGTTATTGATGGAAGACCGGGTACAATGGTGATTGAATCGTTTGTTGTGGACGTGCCTGAAGGGAACACGAGAGATGAAACGTGTTACTTTGTGGAGGCGTTGATCAGGTGCAACTTGAGTTCTTTAGCTGATGTCTCGGAGAGGATGGCTGTGCAGGGTCGAACCGATCCTATCAATGTTAATCCGTAAGAATGTGTATAAAGGGAGAAAGAAGTTGAGTTTCGTTGTTGTCATACAAAATTTACGATCCTTTGATTTCTGATCCCAAGTCTTCCAAGTGTGGAGTATGGTTGGAAATATGAATTTTATTCCTTCCTGTGTTCCTCAGAAGTTTTGGATGTTTTGTTTTTCTTCTCTTATCATGGACACATTCTCCCCAAACCATATCCCTACAACTTTTTTAGATGCGCGTTCTTGTTTCGAAAACCGAAGTTAAGACCCTCTCGCAGATTTTTTAAGTCAGTGGAGAGGATCTCAGCTATGGTGTTTGTATGAGAATGTAGATTTCATAAGCAGAAGTGAGTTTGGGAATGGGAAAGTTGTTATTTTTGTTGTTAAATTCATGGATTTTGTGGATGGTGTTCTGTTATTACAGTTATTTGTAAATACTTTTGTTGGAAAAAGACTATTTATGGAGTCATTTATGCTTTTTGTTTAGTAGCAAAATAGAAAGAATTAGTTACTTTTCTTAGATGTGGTGTAAGTTATGTATTTTACATTCTCCTTGTTTAGGACTTTGTTTAGAACAAAATAAAACTTGTTTTGCTACTAGTTCTTTTTAAGTATAGCAAGTACCTTCAAATTCAATTTTTGTGTGTGTGCCTCTTTTAAGGAAAATAAATGTGTGTTTTAAGAAAATGTTTCAAAACTGTTATGTAACCAGAATTGGTGAATAGGCAGAGTTAATCCAAAGGATGTACTCTAAACTTCTTGTACAGTGGAGGTGTTCTAAACTCTTTGTGTGAGACGCTGGTGTTGATTGATTTGGACGAATCAGTTAAAATGCGAATCTTCGGCAACCAAGCAGTTAAGATACACTTTAAAAGATTATATTGCCTGATTCCTTCTAAGTAAGGAAAATGCAAAAGCATGTGACATATCCTCAATATAAGTCGGTACACACGACCAGCCAAAGATGTGCGGGAAATGTTGGAGGATCCAAGTCTGAAAAGTGTTGGAACTCACGAATCATCTGTAAGGACATTGCAAAAATATAATAAAAATGACACACAAACACTAAAAGACTAATAAATATTATTGTTATAGTATGCTGTTGCCTATCACATGCTCCGTCATCCACATACAGTCCTCTGATAACTTAGGTTACAAGTTGACCAAACAAACGACTCTCAAATTATACCTATGGATCCGCTTGAAGTACCGTAGGCAGATGACATCTATATAAGTGACACTCTTATCTAAAAAAATAGCAGAGCCAACCAAATATAACAAGTAGACAAAATGACAGAGCCAACCAAATATAACAAGTAGGCTTGCGTATGTATGCTATACAGCCCCACCTGCTCATCATCACCTCTAGCCTATTCTAAGGATCTCATATGTATATACCTTCTTTTTCTTCTAGGAATTCAAACCTAACATGAGCTCTTCTGATTTTTTCCATATCCCTCATGGCAGCCTCTGAGTCAACTCTCAGATAATATAGCATCAACTCGAATGTCTCATATTTGTTAATCCTCCCATGATCTAGAATTTTCCCCTTAATCAGAAGATGCAACAAACATGACACATCGTCGAGTGTGATAGACTTCTCACGAAGCAACACATGGAATGGTGACGTCTTAGTGTGCCATCTACCAAATAATACATTAAACATCATGTGTTTGACCGTAATATAATTGGGCTTGCACAAATCCTCCATCCTAGATAGGAACAAAGAAGCCTAAAACCATTTGTCATTAGGCTAAGGCAAGCCAGAAATCACGGTCCTACAGAAAAATAAATCTATGTCAGAAATTTGTAAAATAATAATAAATGTGACTTAAAAAGATTGAATCCAACTAAATTTACCTCTCCGTTTAAAATATATCTGTCAATATAGCCCGGATAAAGAGGCTACAATGACAACTCTACAGGGCATTCTCCAAATCCTTAGGTGACACTGACTCATCAGTCGGAGGTGGCATTGGCTCATTAACATGAACCAGACTAGAGGGAAGAAAAAGGTGGAGATATATAAGCCTCAGAAGTTGGTGCTTCCGCATGAACCAAACTAGAAGAAACAAGAGCCTCCGAAACCTGAATCTTTTCTCCTGATAGATGCATATTGTGCAATCATCCTGAGCCTCAGTTTGTCGTCTCTTTAATTTATAATGCTATGCTTGTAAGTAAATCAGACAGCACAATTACTACAAGTAACCTTACAAGCAAAAAAAAACAAATAAAAAGCATATCGATAAATTTTGTAGACGCATCTCCGATTCTGGAGAATCCAAACGTTGAAAAATTTCGGAGATGCATCTCTGAAATTTTCTACAACTTCCAGGTTCGTAAATATCGGTAATGCAGACCACCAAACCCCCAAAAATAATGCATTCATCATTATTTTTAACCATCAAACACATTTTTCAGTATGAATAAACTATCAATTTCTTAACATAATCATCAATTTTTACTTATTTATACAAAAACTCAAAAAAAAAAAATTAAAATAAATAACTTATAAATTGAGAGCTTTCTTCAGTGTTGAATGATCTCTTTGGAGTACTGAATGTTGATGGAAAAAACTTTGAACTTTGTTGATTGATTTTGAGAGTTTGAAAAATGTGAGTTGAGAAAATTTGGAAAAAATATTTAGAGTGTTTTTTAGAAATGAGAAAAGAAAAATGTTCAAACGTCTTTTAGAACCAAAATATTTTAAAGACGCATCTCATAATATTTAAAAAAGTCTATTTTTGTATTATTTTTATTTTAATATTAAGTCAGAATTCTAATGACTCAGAATGCATTAAAACATTTTTATATTTTCACGTGGTACCCTAATAATACCTAACTAATAATACATAGGGTACATTAAAAAATTCTCATATATTATTTAGTATATTTAGAAACAAATGCAAAAACAATCCTCTCACAATATCACCATACTTCAGTGAATATTTGATTCTGCTGTGAAAAAAAATTAATTTTGTAAAATTGATTCTGATTAAAAATAAATTGAAAATAAAATAATTTAATTTATAAAAAATAATTTGAATAGGAAATTTCAGTATAAAAATCACATAAATTTAAAAGCTACAAATCATAGTTTCGAATAAAATAAATTATATTTGAGTGTGATCAAAATCTTTTACATATTCATAATCATTTAATTCTAAGTGTTCAAACCGTGAAACCAAACATACACTCTAAGTGTTGAAACCATGATACCACAAATACAACTGCAGAACATACTAAGAATTTAATATCCTCTATAGTACTTGTTGCGAAAATCAACATCTGAGTCACAAATGGTATGTTAGATGTTTGTAACTTAACTTGCATGTTATCCTGATGGTGATGATGCTGACTCCCAAGTTATGTTTCTGTTCCAACCTTTTCATGGGTGGTTCAGTACGCAATGCGAAGAGATCGCTTTCAGAATTGGAACTCATAAACCTTCTGTCACAAGGCATCAATCTTACTGTTGCGCCAAGACTTGCCCTCAACAAGAGCAAGAAACGGCTCGACAACCTTCTGTCACAAGGCACCAACCTTACCATTGTGCCAAGACTTGCCCTCAACATGAGCAAGAAACAGATCAAGAAGCTTCTGTCACAAGGCATCAACCTTACCGTTGCGCCACTAAGACTCGCCCTCAACAAGAGCAAAAGCAAATCAAGTCTTTTTCTGCAAAGAGGTTTCTTTCAGACTTTGAACTCATAAACCCTCTGTCAAGGCATCAACCTTACCGTTGCGCCATGACTAGACCTCAACAAGAGCCAGAAATGCATAAAAGTTTTTTCCTTTGGTCGCTCTTTACCAACAATCATTACAAGCACATTTTCCATCTTTAAAATGGTGAAAACGGCCAGCATCTCTAAGTAAAATCTCGCAATTTCGAGCCAAAGAAATGTACTTTGCAACTGTATGACAGTCGCAACATATTCTTGTGTTCTTAACAACCCTAATTGGTGATCCACCTTTCATTTTCATCACTCCATATACCATTGCCAACTTCTCAGTATGACTCAGAAGAATCTTCTCTTTCTCATTGTCATCAATGTTCTGACATACACATTTGAGATCAGCTACATAACCAAGATTTTGTATCTCGGAAATTAATCGATATAGCTCAAAATATATTTCCCCTTCTTCTGGATGTGGTCTTCCATCTGTCGAAAACACGTGAATATCCTGATTAACTTGTGTCCAGCTCCAAACAGGTGGACTTTTTATTCCCAAATTAATCATCGAGCGCTTAAGACGCTCCACGTCATTCCATTGGTTTAAACTCGAATATAAATTCATCATCAACACATAGTTAGCAGAATTATTCGGTTCCATCTTGAAAAGCTTCTTTGCTGCAATCTCTGCTAGCTTAATGTTTTTGTGAATTCTGCACGATGCAAGAAGAGCACCCCAAATTTTCGCATCCGGCTTTATCGGCATAGTTTTGATTAAATCCAAAGCTTCATCGAGAAACCCAGCTTTTCCAAGAAGCTCTACCATGCAACAGTAGTGCTCAATCGTTGGAATAATATTATAATCTTCTTGCATACTGTCAAAGTATCTCCATCCTTCATCGACTAAACCTGAATTCTTGCAGCCAGATAGAAGAGCTGTGAACATTACCGCGTCAGGTCGGATGCATTTTTTGCGCATCTTGTCATAGAGAATCATTACCTCTTCACCATGGCCATGTATAGCATATCCCATCATCATGCAATTCCAACATGCAAGCGTTTTCTCCTGAATTTTGCTAAAAACATTATGTGCTACTTTTAACTTTCCTGCTTTACTATACATATCAATGAGTGCTGTCGCAACGTATATATCATCTACGATCCCAAGTTTCATACTAAAGCAGTGAATCTCTTCGCCTTTCTTCGACAGAGACGGGCCTGCACATGCACGAAGTAAGCTGCAAATCGTTGTTGAGTTGGGCTTTACATTTTCAGCTTGCATTTGACTGAAAACCTGTAGGGCATCGGTGTATTTCCCGTTTTGAGAACATCCTGATATCAAAGCAGTCCAAGACACCACATTAGGAGTAATTCCGGAACTTTTGATCTGTTTCATCACTGCCAAAGCTTCCTCGATCCGACCTCGCATTGAATAACCTGAAACCAAACAATTCCATGTCACGAAATCAGGTTTTACTCCTTCCTCCTCCATCTGATTCAATAGTTTTTCGGTGTCACCAAACAGTCCCTTGAAGGAGTAACCTGATATCAAAGAGTTCCAGGCACAGACATTTTTGTTCTTTGCGTACCGGAACACTGCATGAGCCTTTTCTAAGCAATCATTCTTAACATACATATCCACCAATGTAGTACATACATAGACATCAGAGTTAAGATTACTTCTCATTATATAACCATGGATTTCTTTCCCTAATTTAAAGAAACCTAATTCAATAATTGCTTTTAGAGCACTAGTTACCGAGCATGAATCTGGCTCGAAGCCTGCATAACACAAGCTCCGAAAACTAGTGAGAACCATTTCAAATGACCCCTTAAGAACATAGCCCGACAAAACTGAATTCCAAGTTATAATGTCAGGTTTAATACCGGAACACTCCATTTCTTTGATGATAATATCGAATGCATCACTCAAACAGCCATCGTCCCTACTATAACTCGAAATTATCGAGTTCCAAGACGATAAGTTACGATTACGAACCTCCATCAAATCAAAAACTGCCCTAGCTAGTTTGAATCTATCGTTTCTAGAGTACATACTAATAATGGAATTGCAAACTACGGCATTTGAAACTAGTCCAAATCTTAAAGCATACCCATGAAGCTGTTTTCCTTCATTGAGAGCTCTTAATTTTCCACATGCTTGCAACATCTTGACAATGATGCCATCAGTGCTTTTAGCAGAAACTCTCTGCATGTTACCAAACAATTCAAAGGCATTCTTCCATTTCTCACTCCTCAAATTCGCCATAACTATTGTATTCCACAAAAAATCTTCTTGATACGGAGTCTCATGAAATACTTGATTTGCCTTATCTATACTCCAACATTTCTCATAGAAATTGGTCAATGCACAAGTCAAGTGTATATCATCATGAAACCCTTTCTTGATCAAACAAGCATGAATTTCCAAACCAACACATAATTCCCTTAAATCCAAGCAAATTTTCAGAACAAAGGTGAAAGCTTTACTATCAAATTCCACACCTTTACTAAGCAATTCATTGAAAACCACGAGAATCTCAAAAGGGTCACCTCCAAAACTTTCAAATTCTTCCATAAAAGATTTCCAGGAAAGATAATTCCTTGCAAAACCCACAAAGAACACTTTAATTGCTGATACAAAATCACCAAACTCCAAATAGTTTCTCATCATGGTTCCATCCATTGTAGTAAAGTTAACATTTTTAGGGTTTTTAACCATCTGGGCATGCATTTCTTTGACAGAATTCAATGTTGTTAACTCATTGAATTCATCAAAAGGGTGAAAAAAAGGAGAAATTTTTGCTGATGAAAATTGAATAGGAGAAGGGGGGAAATGAGTATCTGGAATTGGAAGAGAAATTGAAGAGGGGGAAAGGCTTTTAGGTAGCATGTGAATATTTTTAAGGTTTTGATGAGAATAAGGATTAAGATGGTGAAAAGGAGATAGATTATCCATGAAGATTTGGTGGTTAGAAAAATTGCAAAATGTCATTGGAATGAATACCATAATAAATTGATGTTAGAAATTGGCTTATGCTTTGGGGTATAAGGAATCGAGATTTTGGGATAAGGTTATCCTTGGAACTCAGAATTTAAGTGTTTAACAGAGAAGTTTAAAGTGTTCATGTTGTAGGTTTATTTGAATTATTTGAATACGTTTATTTATGGACATATTCAATCAAATTTGCAATAATTTGTACTGATATAATTTGAATGTTAGAAATAAATGTAAATTGCATTCAATTTTGCTTACAATTATTTTATAATTGAAAAGAATTATTAAGAAAAATATTTCTTATCCCAGTATGGAAAAATATCATTTGGAAAATCCAAAATATTCTTAAGATTCTGGAGATGCATCTCCGGACGCATCTTATTCTGAACCGTGCATGTTATGTTTTGTTTATGTTTATTCACATGAAAATTTATAAATATTATGTATCATGTGACGTGGCGAGATTTAAATCATACAATTAATATGCAAAAAAAAAAAGACATATATAAATCCAGATGGTCCAAAAATGACACATATAAATAAAGTCGAAATACACGATAAAATAACAGTTATGAAAATAAAATACAATCCATAGTGAATCCAAAGTACAACGGCTATATACTACTACATTATTGGTGTTCTGGATTGGCCTAGCATATGCCCAGCGCCAAATTGAGGCTCAATCCAGCAGACAGTTGGGACATGTCCATTATGAGATCCACTGAGATATGACCGTTACAAAAATAGAGTCGTTAGCGCATAGCCGTTGGGGACCTCCACCTCACGCGCCTAAACGCCTTTCGCACGGACAACTGCCCAACGGATTCGTTGAGGCAGTTACACTCAGTCAGATACTAAGGAGACTATTAAGTCTCAATCATTGTATTATCTTATGTATATTCATTCATAATAAGCGTATATATAATGAGATCATTTGGCAAATACAAAAATTCAAAATTTGAATTGTTGAAACAAGGTGGTCATAAGAATTGCTATAGAGAGTAAAATAACTTGTGCTCACATATTAGAGATCGAATAATTTGGAGATCATCAGAATGTTCGACTTTGATTTTTTTGGATGTTATATATAATGAGTATCCTAACTCAAGAAATGACTATAAGTATTATATCACTTGGTTGCATATAGTAAAAAGGTTTTGATAGACAACTCGAGCTATATTGTGACATAAGTCAGTCGAATAATGTTTCAATAACTATTTTAAAGTTCATTGACTTATAAGTTATTGTTGTTGTTGAAGGATATAACATATAGATAAAAAATTTATGATAGCTGATTTACTAATTTAAGACTTGACATATAAGGTATTTCATATGATTGTTTTGACTATGTATGTTATGGATTAGTGGGAGTCACTCATTCTTTATGTTTTATAATATTGTTTTGATATCGATACAGACTTTATGTTAAGATTATCTGCAGACTTTCTGTATCGTTTGTGCAAATATTGAATTTGCAAACTTCGGTTTGATCTCAATAAAGAATTCAGTTGGACCAGTTGGAAATATGCATGATTTAGAGATCACATTACATGAAATTTCCATGCCACTCATCCATATCAATCTATGTCATCAAGTACATTGATGTGGTGGTTATCGGGGTTTCGTCACGTTATACGTCAGTGACAACAACCGTGGTGGTTCCATTATTGATGTATGAGGTGTATCAGATTGTAAAGTTGAAATCTAAAGATAAATATCATTCGGATACGCGCCTAAAGAAATATGATATAATTATTAATATATATTGCCAATGTGGGAGATTGTTGGAATATTTAATAATTTAGTATTATATTAATATTCTAATAATTATGTGGTCAAATATATTTATTTAATTATATTAGTTATTTTATCAATTAAGTGCCTTAAATAATTAAATTATCAAATAAAGTTAAAAGGTTTATTAGAGTTCATTTAGAAATTATTTAGTTAATTAAATAATGAGATATGAGCTCAAATATGAGTTGATGTTAGGATGACTCATTTGAGAATAATGAGAACTCTAATTGGCCATCACACTATCTATAGAGGCTATGATCCCCAATATAATGTACACAAACAAATAATCTCTTCTCCCCATCTGAAGAGAATTCGAGACATACGGAGTACTGGTTGAGAAAAAACCATATAAATTGTCTTCAAATTACAGTCAACAAAACTTTCTCAATAAATCCAGGGGAGATTGAAGGAACTTCAAGAAACTCTACAAATTAAAATATTAAATACCCGCAAACCTTCGGTGATTCATGTCAAATTCAAATACACTTTCGCTTTCATTCTTATAATTGAATTCTAATATGAGTTTAAGGATTAGAATTCTGTTGTTGATTTCTATATCGATAGAAATCATAAAGAAATGAACAAATTTTAACAAAATTCGTTAAAATGCCTTCCTATACCGTTTGATTAAAGGTTCTATCAAATATATCCTATTTCGAATCGACAACTTTTATTATTAAACTATACCAAATACTTTTGCAATTATTCATAATGGTCTTGACATATGTGAATAAGCTAATTGTGGTGCTTGCTAGACGAGAATTAATGGATCATTTTTTTCATGAGGTCTTAATAACTTCAATGAATCCGTAGCACCAATTATCACCATTTGATATATATATATATATATATATATATATATTAAGTAGTTGCTAAGTTTGCACGGTTGGTGATGTGTGTGTTGGCATGAGTTGTAAAAAGCAGAATCACTTCATTTTTCCCCCACTTTTCGAGTCATCAATTTCTTGTCTCATCTTCCAAAGTAACCAACCTTAAAACTTTTCTATCAATTGCATTCATTCATATAGTTGCAAAAACCACAAACTATAGAGCAATTGAAGGATCAGAAAGAGTGAGTAGTGAAGATGTCAGATTGGGGGCCAGTTTTTGTGTCAGTGGTGCTCTTCATTCTCTTGACTCCTGGTTTGCTAATTCAGATACCTGGTAAAGGAAAGATGGTGGAGTTTGGAAGCTTTCAAACAAGTGGATTATCCATACTTGTTCATTCGGTTATCTACTTTGCTTTAGTTTGTATTTTCTTGTTAGCTATTAGAATCCATATGTACATGGGTTGATTAATTACTTATTCCACTACATGTTTAATTTATGTATACAAAGATTTTTGTTTTGAACCTTAAATTGTGTTGGTTAAGTCAACAAATAAAAGTATAGAATTGTTGTATTAAAGTTGATAAGATTAAATGTAATAGTAATCTTAATGTTAGTGGTTAATTTGTTAGGAGACATTCTTTTTAATATTTTTTTGACGTTCTAATTTATTTTGTTGGGCAATTCTTTGGACTCATACTTTTGATCTTTAATTGGTACTCAATGAATATTGGTTATTAATTCAACTCCAAGTCAAAATTTCATAAGATAAAAGGTGGGGTTTCATAGCTTTGTGATTTGAGATTAGTACCAAACTTAGTAATGCATGTGGGAATTAAATAGTTTAATTGTGTGAAATTCTTGCTTGATATTCCTTCATGAATTTTGCTTGATCATGTGATTTTTTTTTTAAATAATCATATTTTTCAAAAGAAATTCTAAAATAATCATATTTTTAAAAAATACACTTTTAAAAAATATACTAAAGTAACAAAATTTTTTTTTACAAAGAGGAGTAGTTAAATAATTTGGCGTATGCATTCAAAATTTTGCACATAGACGCTAAATGATATGATACATATTTATATTGATTGACAAAACCGTGGGTAAAAGTCAATTTAATGGAGTAATAGTCTGAAATACTTATATCTACGACATTTCGTCGAAAATAAAAGACTATTTTTGTAATATATAATTTGTTGTACTTACGGTAAAATGTCGTATATATAGGTATTTCATACTATTGCTACAATAAATTAACTTTTATCTACGTTTTTATAATAATCATGCATCATATCATTTGACGTCTACGTGCAAAATTTTAAATGTATGCGCTAAATCATTTTGCATTTTTTTTAAGCATGGTTCCTTTAATATATTTTTCGAAAATATAGTTATTTTGGAATTTCTTTTGAAAAACATGGTTATTTAAAAAAAATGATCAAGTTGTTGTTATGATCAAATATAAACAATATTATATAATACTACCAACTTACACTAAATTTAAATTTAATATCATTTATTATATTTTAATACATATTAATATTTGTTTTTTTTGGGTAATCAAGATATTATAAAAGATAAAATATATTACTCCTTCCATCTCATAATAGGCGTCCTTTTTAAGATTTTTACAAATTAAAAAAAAAATTAATTATGTTGATTTTAATGATAAAATTAGTTTTATTTACTAAAATAATCTTATTAATAATAGATAATGGAATAATTAAATGAATTAAAATATAATAAATAAGGATAATTTAATGGAAAGAAATAATAAATATCATATTGAAATTTTAAAGAGATAAATAATTTGAGACAATTAAAAATAGGCGAATTGAGTAATATTTGTAATGAATGAAAAATTCAAAAGAAAATATATTAAAAGCTTTCCATGTAAAATGTTAAAAAGTTAAAGGAAAAAACTTTATATGTTTCCCAAAAAAAAATGGATAAATGAGTAAGATGTTAATGTATTAAATTAATTAAAATATCTTTTCATGTTTAATTTTTAACTTAAATTTGTACGTAGCCTATAGCATATAGACATATATGACAACTAGCTAGGGAGACTCCCAATGTATTAGGATATTACATGTCTAAACATACTTGGATAGAGACTAATAAAGTAAAAGATGCATAAACTTTGTTGAGAAAAGATTGCATTTACAAAGTAGTCACTTGTAAAAATTGTGTATTGGTCATGCAAGGTTCCAACTGTGTTTAAATTTAAATAGAAGACAAAAGAAAAGCTAAATTGCATATATGGTCTTTCATGTTATTTAATTGTAATAATATACTCTTTTATGTTTTTTTTGGTTGCTACAAATAGGTTATTTTACTCTCTTTTTTTTTTGGTAAGGATTTGGTCATTTTTGAACAAAATACATAATGAAAAATCATCGATCCAACAAAAATACACAATTAAACACAAAACTAATTACATATTCATGATTAATACGAAAAACCAATTCAAATGATATATGAATTTGCAATTTATTGTAACGGAGATTTTTAAAAAAATGACTTAAGCGTAACAAAAACAACATAAGGGACTAACTTGATATTTTTAAATAGCTTAAAGGACCATGTATGTAATTTAGCCCAAAAGAAATTATGGAAATCATTCCCAAAACATGTCTTGATAACATACAATAACTTTACATATTAAACAGAAAGACATTAGTTTATGTTAAGTCCATGTATTTATTTGAGTGTTCTAACACATAGAGATATATCATATCTAAAATTGCATTGATTCATATAAAAGAGCAATATATATCAACTAAAAACATGAAGACGCATTGCAGTGATTCACACAAGACAGTAAGATAAATAAGTTTGTCCTAACTACATGGATTTGTGTAGGTGAAAAGAGCAAGACATATTAGATAAATTATCAAGACAAGTGGTTTGTCTAACCTTCCTATGTTGGTGGATTGTCAATTCAAGATGTTCCAGCTGACTTTTTACTTTGACAATCCATACTTAAACCACATGAACAACGATCTTCCGAACTTGAAATCCCTTTTTAGATCAGTAATAAACAGTGGTGGTCTTGACATGTTGTGCTTCAAATGCATAAATAAACATTAGTACAATCACATAAGCTAAAATAACTCAACAACAATAAAAGATTGGAAAATGTAGAAAACATCAAAAAGAAATAACTCCACTGAATCAGCGCAAAGAAAGCAGATGAACAATATAAAAACCTGCAAAAAAGTTGAATGTAAAAGATGAAGTTTTTTTTTTTTTGTGAAGAAAGATAAATAGAAAACCGTAATAAAAAATGGAATTTTCATACCTTTAACACATTTCTCAGTAATTTTCATACAAATCTTCATACCTTTAACCTATTTCTAGAATCATTCGTATCAATCTCCATATATTCAACTCATTTCCTTAAATTCTTTATACCTTCAACCCCTTGTATCATAACCCAATTTTTTTATGCAAATGAGAGAAGTGACAAATGGTATTTGTGAATATGTGATTATGAAGATGGGAAAAGTAGTTGTAGTAGAGTTGGATTTTACATTAGAAACACAAAAAGTGATTTTGTACAAGTTGGACATATTTTCCCCAATTTGAAACTGAAATTTATCACAATTTTAAGCTTTATTGGTTAGACTTTTGGTTGGATGTCATCCAGGAAAATGAAAGTAGTAGTAAAAATTATAAAAGGACAAACTTGATGCCAAAATCGTAACTTGGTGAGTTACCAAGTTACAATTTGAAAAAAAATGGACACAACTTTCCCTCATTTTGATGTGGTGGCAGATAATCAAACAATGATATTGTAGACTTTTCCAAAACATCTAATTTTTTATATTATAGATTTTCAGGATGGAGAAATTGTCTTCAACTGAATTCATATACTCTTTAGATAAGGCAAGGTTTTTAAGATGCATCCAGTGAATTTCGTCTTCACCCTTCTTCCAATCTTCCCGATCATCACTCAGAGAAAATCCAACTCCAACATTGTATTACGAGACAAATTCAATGTCTGGTTCGCTTTAACGAATGCAACATAGGTCTTAGATAGGGCTGTCTGAGCAGAGGTTAGAGCTTCATTCTCAATATTAATCTCTTGCATAATTGATTACACCATCTTAGACAAAAATTTAGGGTACACAAAAGTTTATTTATCGTCCATACTTCTGATAGCAAGATTGTCGCCTTTTTGAGCTCTTCCATGTATCGGTTTTGCTCAATGGTAAGAGCATTAACGTGTTCGTGAAGAAATTCTTAATTTTGAAGACGACCAGGCATGAAAATATCTACCATTTTAGAGTCACTTAAGTTTGGTACGCCAATTCCACCAACTCCTCTTGATGAATGACCTCAACCTTGCCCGAAAAATATATGTAATCCTCCTCAAATATATAAGATTGAAACTCCCTAGCCAATTATGGAACAAGATGAGCCATAAGTGAAAGTGGTAATGAGGTTGTTATTGATGTTTAACATACACCACGACTAGGCCTTCATAAGTCTTTCTCGGGCATCCGAAGTCCGATAGACGATCCTTATCCATTAGGCACTCCAACAATAGAATTTGTCACACTACTCCATCCTATTACAAATGGGATCCAAGCATATAAAATTTTCCACCACTACTTAATCCAAAAAATATAGACTTCCACATGGGATGATACAAGAAGGTTAGGCTCAGTCAGACCGACAGGGGACCTCATACTCATAATTCTTTCAGTAGCCAACACAAGAACAATAATTATAGGAAGGGGAAACCATATGTATGCTCATATATAACATTATGTATTAAAATTTCATTCTATTTATTAACCAATGATTAATTAAAATAAGGCAATAATAGTAATCTATGTAGCTCCCAAAGAAAATAGGAAGTCTCCCAAATTACTCACCAAATATAACTTTCATATCCTCCTTTTTTGTACCATCTTCCACTAGCAAATGTGTCTCTAAGAAGCTCTTATTTTGTTTCCTTGGTGCCTACTCCAAAAGAACGACACCGTCAACAAACCCTAAATCTTCAAAGAATGCTAGCAATTCCTTCTTCATATAAGTTTCTACCTGGGACAAGTAGTCCAATTATAGATATAAGACCTGACATATGTGAAGAAAAGACTAGCAAGAAAAAAAGAGAATTTATCAAAACATTGATAAGATGGATCAAAGTATATGTTGCATATGTTAGCATGAGCCACCTCACTGGGAGGGCTAACAAGGTATCACTGGCTCTTGAAGTTCTTCACATACTCCGAATAAACATCAAATATCTTGGTACTCTCCTAAGAGAGATCAAACCTTGATGCTGGGTAGAATCAGAAAATATTTGTTGGGCTTTAGAGAGGATAAAGAAGAGTGTAAGAGATGAATCACCTTTCTCGTATTCCAACGAGTACCGAAAGACATTGATATAAGGCTAACTCAGTGGGTTCAGTTGTGGAGGAGAAATTACTAGATGATTTAGAACACTCGCCTTAAAGTCGTTAAAGGGGAGTCAAAAACCTATTGAAGAAAACAAGCACTCTTGGAAAGGGATGACACACTCATCATACTTGTTGCATATCCTCATACCCTTTTAGGGAGAAAACACTCCTTAGTTTGAGGAAGAACCAACCTTAGTAAAGGCCCGATCCAGACTGCCATCACCGATGAAGGCAAAAATGATATTCGTCGTCTCTTGATCCACCCATAAGGTAGAGTTATCTCTTATTTCCTTATGGCCTTTGAGTTGATATTTGTCCACATTAAAAGAGGTTACAAACACATAAAAGAAAAGACCGTAAGTAGAAGTACATGGTCAATATGATGAAAAACTTTGTGCCCCCACAAAATTTCGTCTATGGTTAGAAAATTTACCGAAGTATGAAAAAAAGAGGTTAAAAACACATAACTATCCTCCCAGAAATCCTAACAAAGCAAGAAATTATGAAAAGAAAAAAAAAAGGTCAAGGTTCAGACGCCATCCCCTGAAAAATATGAACTTAATGACCCACACGTTGCATGCTTCGCTAGAAGAGGTGGCACAAGTATGTCAAAAATAATGGTTAATGGGAGGATATTAGTGAAGATAACTGAGGTTGTAAATGTGAGAATAGTTCTTAAAGATTCATAAATGGCAACAAAAAAGAAGGAGCATGGTAACTTCATAACTCCTTATATGTCTCTCGTGGAAGATGAATGCATGAATTGTGCATTCCATGATAGGGGGAAACGTAAACCGCACCACCAAAAGTTGAGATCTCATGTCAAACTATTCATGAGCACTAAAATACCATAATACTAGGATGAATCATTACTGTCAGATGTAGGGACACCTGTTGAAATGTATATGCAAAACGTTGTTAATCATGAAGGAAACATTTAACGCACCTCTTTCCAAATGACATCAACGTCTCATCAAGGCTCTATTTCCTCTTACCAGAGGCCAGACCGAAAAAGACCCAACAAAACCCCCGTTCTACGACATATGAACAAGGGCTTGGGGGGAAACTATTATGGGTCGCCCGCAAGGCCCACGAAGAAGCCTAGTAACAAGGCACATGAAACAGGTGGACCCCTCCCTACCGAGGACACACGATCACACCCTCAATCACATCTCTCACAGTTGGATCTAATCGAACGCCAACCCCCACAAGATGCCAAATCACACGCGAATAATTTTAATCGTCTATATTATCTAAAGATCAGTTCGTGTTATTTCATGTATTCTATTTATTCTCACTTTAAAATTACTTTTTACTCATTCACTTACTTAGGTGTTAAACTACTGACTATGCAGATCCACCCACCTTTCCGCTGCATCAAACATCCAATCTAAATATCATAAATCTAACCATCCTTTAGGAACTCTATTCCATGGATTCATTCATAGTTTATTTTCAACTTTTTTTTTTTTTAACTAAACACAATATTCTAAAATATTTTCTTCTCTCCTCTTGTAAAATATCTCTTCCATCTATTGACTTAAACACACCCTTAATTTAAATTCGGACGGTCAAAATCCTTAAGTGATTGGAATCTAGATCCATGTTCTCATTAAGATGTTTGTACATTGTACTCCACTCTTTAGAGAATAGTACTACCACTTCTCTTCTTCAAACAAAACATTCTTCATAGCCACACAATTTCAAACCATAAAACCTCACCTCAATCCTCATCAGCCACATCTCATCTTCATTCTCCACATGTCAACCAACCATTAGTCTTCCTCATATATCCCTTGACACGTCACCACCTCAGTATCACACACTGCATCACACCAAACAACACATTCTTACCTTTTTACACCTCTCTTTCTATCTTCTCCATTTTGCCACTCATTCCACAAAGAAACAAAATCATCATCATCATCAAGATATTAACCCTTTCATTCATTTTCTAAACTATCATATGATAGTTCAATAAAAGTTCTAAACTCTGAGAGCCTCACAAAAATTTCTGTGAAATTCAAATTATGCTATGGAGGCCCTCAATTCTGCTGTTTTCACCCCCCTTTCTGTGCTTTCTGATAGAACAAAAAACCCCACAAAAATTTCATGCAAAGTTTCAAACTTTTCCACTTCCATCACCAGAAAACACAACCTAAAAGAGTTTTTATCAAAGGGTTTACAAAAGGGTCTAATCCTTGCAGCAACTTCAGTTGTGAATGTTAATGTTAATCATGGTGAATTTGCCAGAGCTTTAACATATGAAGAAGCATTAGGACTATCTCCAAGTCGTTCAAACTATGGTGGTGACATTGATGTTAATGGTTTTGTAGACAGTGTGGTAAGCTTTGCAACTCAGAACCCTGCAATTCTTGCTGGTGGAGTAGCTATTTTGGCAGTTCCATTGGTTTTGTCTCAGATTTTGAAGAAACCTAAGCCTTGGGGGGTTGAATCAGCCAACAATGCTTATGCTAAATTGGGTGCTGATGGGAATGCTCAGTTGCTTGATATAAGAGGTTTGTCTGAGATTAGGCAAATTGGTGGCCCAAATGTTGGGGGTTTGAAGAAGAAATCGGTGTCTATAGCTTATAAAGGTGATGATAAGCCAGGGTTTTTGAAGAAGCTTTCTTTGAAATTTAAGGACCCTGAGAATACTACATTGTTCATTCTTGACAAGTAAGTATAAGAAAGATCAATTTTTTTTGAAGAATTTTGGTGTTTTGTCAATTGTGATACATGCTAATGTTACAGTATATTAGTGTCTGTTTACTTTCTATACATTTAAAAGCTGAAATACATGTTAGGAAGAGTGTATTTTTTAAACAATGGTGGGTGGATCGATAGCAGAAACCAGAAACCTCATGTCAGGTGGCCCACCTGATGTTAAATTTAGCTGTGATACCATGTTAAGAAATGTGGTTGACCCTATCTCAACTATATAAAACCAACTTTTAGAGTAAAAATTGCCCCCACTTATAAGCACACGTTCATGTCATATATTGTCCGGTGTGAGACTCTGAACTAAAACAAAAGCTTAAAGGGTTGGAATAAATATTCAAGCAGTTCAATGATGAGTGTCGGTATTGTCCGGTTGGACACCTTTCTTGGGTTCGAATCCGGGACCTAGCAGTTGTGTGCGTGAATTTCTAGTGGTTATTGCGGTTGCAGTCAAAGATATTTATGTCATTGTTTCGCATTCAAATGGCCATTTCTCTTAAATTAGTCTTGTATATAGGTATTTCCATCCACTAAGAAAAATAAAAGGAAAAAAACACAAATTACATTTAAAGCTTCAATTTTAAGTTATTTTTCTGTGCTTGTGAATGATTTCTATGTTGTCTTCGACAATGTGTTACAGACTGAATAATAGCTTCAAAATGAGTGTAGGGGAAGAAATTGCAAAATCATGAACACGAATTTGTTGTTTTTGATTTAACATGTGATGAAAATTAATTACATAAATTTGTTGTTTCTTCTTGCACTTTGCAAAAGAATATACTTGAGGCTGATTGAGTGAACTTGTGATGGAAGCCAGATTTGACGGGAACTCTGAACTGGTTGCAGAATTAGTCACCCTTAATGGATTTAAGTCTGCTTATGCAATTAAGGATGGCGCAGAAGGACCACGAGGATGGGTGGTAATTATTTTCCTTTTCCTATTTTTGTTTTTTTCATATTTATCATAATCCTCAATTTTTCGATGTTCGTCAATACACTCGCTCACATTGTCTGGAATTCTGCAGAATAGCGGTCTTCCTTGGATTGAACCAAAGAAAGCATTGAGCTTTGATTTTGAAAGTCTCACAGATACTATCAATGATCTAATTGGAGTATGTATCTTGGATTTGTATATTCGCGGTTGTAATATTCAATATTGATGCACATGCAAAATACCACTTTTAGTTTTCAGATTGCAAAATAGTTGAAAAAAATCCTTATGTCAAATTAAAGAATATGGTGAATGTACTCAAATCATGTCGGAGAAAAAGAAGTTTTAGCTTTCCCAGATTGAGAACCTTGGCGTACAAGAAAGAACTTTTTTTAGTCGGAGAGAGTTTTTCTTAGTTTTCTCAGTGTTTCTGATTAATAGTTGGTTTATTACAGGAATCTGATGGCTTGGTTGTCACTCTTGGGATTGCTGCAGCTACGGGATTGGGTGCATTAGCTTTTTCTGAGGTTGATATAAATGAGTTATTGCCTTTGTCGCAATATGCATTAATACACTATTGTATGACTCTACTTACATATTTTCCACATCGTTACTCAATTTGTAGGTAGAAACAATTCTCCAACTTGTGGGATCTGCTGCAATTGTTCAGTTTGCAAGCAAGAAGCTTCTTTTTGCTGAGGTAAGTTTGTTTTTCTACGCAAGATGAATTTAAGTAGTTTATTTGATAAATTCTGTTGAACAATGCAATGTTAAATCCAGGTAACTTGTTGATGAAATAATGGTGCTTGAAATGTTGATTTGATGGCAGGACCGGAAGAAAACTCTAAAACAAGTTGACGAGTTTTTGAACACCAAAGTCGCCCCTCAGGAGCTTGTTGATGAAATTAAGGTGCTCAAAGTTTTTCACGATCTACATCGCTATAGTTCAGTTGCAACAATGATGTGATGCATTTTTGATTATGTGGTGTGACTCTTCTTGTTTTTCCCTTCCTTTTTAACATTGTTCTCTTTGAATGGAATGGCCGCAAACAGGACATCGGAAAGGCTCTTCTACCAACCTCCACCAACAGCAATAAGGCTCTTCCCGCACCAACAGAAACTGTTCCAGATCTCACTACAGCTACTGCCACCGTACAGATAGCAGAAGATACTCCCGATATTGTCGAGACCGTACAGAAAACAGAAGCTACTCCTCCTGACATTGTCGAGACCGTACAGAAAACAGAAGCTACCCCTCCTGACATTGTCTCGGAGACCATAGTAGAAGCAGCAGCAGAACCTGCTCCAGAAATAAACTCAGTTCCCAAAACTGAAACGGTGGCAGAATCAATTCCTGCGCAACCTAAACCGCTATCACCATACCCATATGTAACGTCATATTCTGTCGCTCTTTTGAATTTTTCACTTCAATGCTGATTAATATATGCTTGTTGTTGCCAATTTTCTTGCAACTTTTCTTTGTTTTATATTCAAACTTTGCATTTTTTCTTGACATGCAGTATCCAGATCTCAAACCTCCAACATCTCCATCTCCTACACAGCCCTAGAGTGAAGAGAATTCTATAGCAGGCAAAATAGTTATCCAAAATATTCAGCATGTATTCTTGTTATGATCATAATCCTTAAATTTGTGCTACTCACTAGTCTTGTTTCTGTTATTAATCTATGTGTGTCGAGTTAGTTTGTACTATTAGTGGTTATGTTGTGATTTAGTACCACATTACATCATTCAGTTTTGAATAAGCAAATAAGGTTTCAAATGTGCCTTGCCTTTTGTATTGATTCATGAAGTTTGGATTTAGTAAAGCATTGAACTTTTGGTTGTGTAACACTGTAATTTATTGTCAACTATAGCACTTGGTGAATTGATTCATATAGAATTCTACATGCTTGGTTTTGTCATGGTTCTGTCATGCTGCACCTTATTTACACGATATTTTCACTAGTAGAGTTATCGAATTCTATATGCTTGCTATCTCAGTGAAAAAGGATATTGAGCTGACGCAAAGAATTACAGGAATAGGAAGACCTTGGTGAAAACAACACATCAGTAGTGAAAACCATTTTTGCTGCTGACATTCTTCTTAAAAGCCATTGCTACTTTGTAAAGCCCAATTTAAAATTAGATACTAGGCTAACTCAGTATATTATAGGTGAAATATCTGTTGTAGAAGGAACCATCATCGTAGAAAAATCTGCTGAGTCTGAATGAGAATTGGTAAGGTGTCATTATTTAAATTAGATACTAGACTAACTCACTATATTACAACGATGATTTCAACATAAAGGGCAATATTACATTTTAATATCTTGGTGGACGTTTGCACATCTTCAGATTAATCGACCGATCTTTGTAGCGTCCCTTTCAACTCGAGTGGAACTTTTGTTTCGAAATGGAAATATGTATTCCACATAACCCTAACATCCGTTTGCGTCTTGAGTTTAAATTTGTTGAACTCAATCTTCCCTTCGTTGTCAATCGCTGATGAACAGTACTCGAGTTTCACAATCTTTCGATTGTCTCTGTAAGGTAGGAGATGATGAATTTCGTCTTTGATATCTTCAAGAGAGGTGAAGTCGGTGAGCTTGCATCTCTGGACAAATTCATATATATTTTGGAGATACATTTCCGGACATGACGTAACTTTTTTCCGGAAAAAAGGGAAGATTAATGTGAGCAATGCAGAGGGAGAAGAAGACATTTTACTTGAACTTCTATCTTCTTTTGCTCCTATTGTGAATCAGATACCTTTGAAACAAAGTATAATAGGTTTCTTTATGATCAAGAAACCCACAAGGGTTAGGGTTTAGGGTAACCAAAGATAACAACAAGGATTGGTTATAAACTGATATTCTTTCTTTTCTCTTGAAACAAGATTACAAGTATACAAGAATAACAAATAATCTCTCTCACTTTTGAACTAGGGTTTTATCTTCCTATTTTTCCTTATTCAAAAGATGAGAGACTAATATGCTATTTATAAGAAAACTAACACATTAACCTAATGGGCTTTTTTAACAATTACACATTACAAGCTAACTTAGGGTATAAGCTAACTTAAACAATTGGATCCATAACACAAGGTCCAATTTGACAACAACTTGTGAGCGGACTTCGACGACATGCTAAATCTAGATTTTGTTCTAATATCTCACAAATCTCCACCTTGGAACAAACTCTATAGCAACAAAAAACAAATTAGCTTTCTTCATGCAACTTTATCAACTGCATATAGTGGAAAAATTTGCATCCGGACAACCTATTGATGATCATATCAACAACATTATGATCTGTAGAAACCTTCAGCTCTTGAACTTCTCAACGCTCGATTACCCATCTGACATTGTTGCTTGCTATTAGAATATCATCCACATAAAGCAACAAAATAACAAATGAAATACCTGTTCGAAATCGGAAGTAAACACAGTGGTCGAACTGACTTTTGATGAAACTTATATGTGCAATGAACTTGTCAAATCTCCTATTCCACTATCGAGGAGATTATTTCAGCTCATATAAAGATCTTTTTAGTTTGCACACATACTCTTCTTTCCCCTCTTCGACATATCCTTTAGGTTGTCTCATCAGGACTGCTTCATCAAGATCACCATACAAGAATGCAGTCTTCACATCCATCTATTCCAGTTCAAGGTCGAACTGTGCCACCATGGCAGACAATATTCGAATGGGCATGTGCTTCACAAAATGAGAGAACATATCATTGAAGTCGACACCTTCTTTCTGAGTGAAACCCCTTGCAATCAACCGTGCCCTGTATCTCTTTGATGTTACTCATTCGATTCATTCCTTAACTTTGAAAATTCATTTACAACTGACTTATCTGGCTCCAGCAGGTTTCTTGATCAATTCCCATGTGTTGTTATCATGAAGATACTTCATCTCATCATCCATGACCTTCAACCATTCAGTCTTATTTTGACTCCTCATAACTTCCTTATAGTCTATAGGTTCTTCGTCCAGAACCTCGTTTGCAGATATTAAGGCATAAGCTATAAGATCTGCATAATCGAGTCTCTGAGGTGACTTGATAACTCTTCTCGACCTGTCTCTTGCCAATATGTAGTCATTATCAGTCTCCTTAACTTCGAAAGCAGTTTCTGCTTCTTCTTCGACTTCATCTGGGTCATGCAATTCAACATCACTATGTTCCACCTCAACAGGAATTTCTCCCTATTCCAGCTCTTTGACAACATCATCAGTTTTCTTGAAAACCATCTCAGCTTTATTGAAAACTACATCTCGACTGGTGATACATCTCCTGTGACCTGGATCTAGGAACCATCGCCTATAAGCTTTGACTCCTTCAGGGTATCCCATGAACATTAATTTCAGAGCTCTAGGTTCGACCTTGTCTTACCTAATGTGAGCATAGGCTACACAACCAAATACTCTTAGTTTGTTGAGATCTCGTGGATGTCCCGACCAAACTTCTCCAGGTGTCTTCATATCTAAAGCAGTCGAAGGACATTTGTTTATCAGATATGTTGCTGTCGAAACAACCTCAGTCCAAAACACCTTCTTTAATCCAGCACTAACCAACATGCATCTAACCCTTTCGATGATTGTTCGATTAAATCTCCCAGCTAGACCATTTTGCTAAGGAGTACCTGCTACAGGCTTATGCCTTGCAATTCCAGACTCGACACAGTAACTGTCGAAAACTTCATTGCATAATTCAAGGTCATTATGAGTTCTCAACCTCTTGACCTTTCTGTCAATTTGAGTTTCGACCAGAACCTTCCAACTCTTAAAATTTTCAAAAGTTTCATCCTTCGTCTTCTGAATGAATACCCATAACTTTCTAGAATAATCATCAACAATGGATAGAAAATACCTTACACCTGAATGTGAAGGATTCCTTGTAAGCCCCAAAAGATCAGCATGTATATAATCAAGGGATCCATGTGTTCTTTGTTTACCTTTGTTAAACTTCACCCTACAGAATTTACCAAATACATAAGGTTCACAAAACTCAAACTTCTCGACTTTGTCACCAACTAGCAAGTTCTGTTTCTCCAATTCTACCAGGTCTCTCTCGCTGATATTGCCCAATCTCATTTGCCATAATTTTGTCTTTGACAACAGTTTCATGGATGCAACATTTGTTGAACCACTTACAAATTCAATCTCACGGGTATACAAACCTTGTTTCTTTGTGCCTTTCACGACTTACTTTGATCCTTTCATGACTCTTAGGATACTTTTCTCTCCTTGAAAGAGATATCCTTTCTTGTCGAATTCACCAAGAGAAATCATATTTCTCTTCAAATCAGGTACATACCTAACTTCAGTCAATAACCTTATTGACTCATCATGGAGCTTGAATCTCACAGATCCAATACCTGTAATTTTACAAGCTTTGTTGTTTCCCAGCAGCACTGATCCACTATCTTGATCACATAATTCCTCGAACAAATATTTGTTTGGAGTCATGTGTCAAGTGCAACCTGAATCCACAATCAACTCTTTTCTTGAGTCGCCACTTGAAACCACAAGAACATCAGATGATTCAAAATCATCTTGAACAATGGTTGCATTGCCATTATCCTTACCTCCATGGTCTCTCAGGCGTTCAAGGTACACCTTTCGAATATGACCCTCATTCTTACAATGATAACACCGAACACCAGATGCTTCACCACCATAAGACTTATGCTGACTTTTACCCTTCTTCTTGTCGAACTTGCCATCCTTTCGCAAGAATTTTGCCTTAACGGCCAAACCTTCACCGACCGTCTAAGGTTTATGCTCCATTCGTTCATTTAAGTCCTTAGAGTACAAGGCAAATTGAACATCTTTAAAGGTCAGGGACTCTCTTCCATACAAGAGGGTTTCTTTGAAGTGAGCATGTGTTTTGGGCAAAACGCATAACAACAACAACACTTGATCTTCATCACCGATCTTCACATTAATATTTTCAAGATCAAGAATCAGCTTATTGAACATATCCAACTACTCAACCAACACTTTGTCTTTGTTCATCTTGAATGAATACGAAGCTTGCTTCTGGTAGAGTCGATTCACCAGCGATTTGGTCATGTACAAACCTTCAAGTTTCAACCATAACCTTGACGCCTCCATCTCCTTTGATACCCGTCGAAGAACCTTATCACCAAGGCTCAACAATATTGTATTGTGTGCTTTCTCAATCATGTTGTCTTTTCATATGCCGTTAACACAATATTCATGGTCGTATCTCCTTTTAACGTTTCCAAGCAACCCTGTTGAATAAGTAGGGCTTTCATCTTCAAGCGCCACAGAACGAAATCGTTCACTCCGATGAACTTTTCAATCTCATAATTTGTTGAAGCCATCTTCTCCACGCTTGCCGCACCAATTTGTTGTGAATCGATACCTTTGAAATAAAGTATAATAAGTTTCTTTATGATCAAGAAATCCACAAGGGTTAGGGTTTAGGGTAACCAAGATAACAACAAGGATTGGTTATAAACTACTATTCTTTCTTTTCTCTTCAAACAAGATTACAAGTATACAAGAATAACAAATAACCTTTCTCACTTTTGAATTAGGGTTTTATCTTCTTAATTTCCCTTATTCAAAAGATGAGAGAATAATATGCTATTTATAAGAAAACCAACACACTAAAATAATGGGCTTTTTTAACAATTACCCATTACAAGTTAACTTAAGGTATAAGCTAACTTAAACAATTGGATCCATAACACAAGGCCCAATTTGACAACAACATGTGAGCGAACTTCGACGACATGTTAAACCTAGAATTTGTTTCAATATCTCACAGCTCCTTATGATGTGATGAACCAAAAGAATGGAGATTTGGAGTGAAAATAGATTGAGAATGAGGAGTTTTTAGGGCAAGGGTTTGGTTGAAAACCAATTATTTCAACAATAGTTGTGTGATCATGCAACTAGTTTCTATGTTAGATATTTTCGGAGATATCTGACATGCAAATGTGACAGAATATTTCAAAATATCGTTCATAATTCCGGAGATGCATCTCAGGAATATCTACTGAACTGATAAATAATTAAGGTCTTTTTAAAAATGTTTCGGAGATGCTTCTCTGGAATAAAAACAATCAAACATATGTAACATCTCAAAATGCCCTTATATAAATGTGCAAGAGATGCGTCCGAAGATACATATTCGAAAACGAAAAATATTTATAGAAATTCACGTGATATAGGACCCGTTTGTTTTGTTTTTTTTTAAATGATTTTTTTAGTGTAATATAATTTTTTGAAAAAAAAATTACAAAGAAACATTTCATAAAAGCTCCTAATGAAAATTTTGTTTGAATAGTTATTCTTAAAATATTATTTTAGATATTTCATCATTTTATAAAAAAAAAAAAAATTGGATATCAAAATTTCAAAAACTCACTTAATTTTGAAGTTATTTCAAATAGATTTTCATACAAATCATTTTCAACAATTTTTTTCAAAAATCGTGATTTCGACAATGTTTTGATCTTCAATAATATATATTTATGTTTTACGATGTCAAAATTAGTCTTTTCAATTTAGAAAAATAAATATTAAAAAATTAATAATATTTTAAAAAAGGTTTTACAAAATCTTTTTTCGAAAATAAAAAAAAAAATCCATTTTTTAAGGCTAGAATAATTTAGGATCATTATGAAATTCTCTAATTATTTTGTTAAAAGTATAAAACATAGACTTAAATAGAGAAATTGAAATTCATTCTATATTTAGGGCGTGACCACAAATTGAAATTCAATCAAAATATGAACTAAATTTTTCCTTCATTTGTTTTTAAGTGTTATTGGATTGAGATTGATTGGCAACATTCATAAATTTTACTACTATTTGCAAGTCTCTCCTTAAAGCTTGTTACATGCTTTACCTTTTGGATTGATCATGAATGAACTTGTCTCAAACATTGGTTTAGATTCCATTCACTACAACATCACATGTATCACTCTCCACATGTTACAACATCAACATACTCAATTCCAAAATTTATGTGTCCCACACTTGAATCATGTCACAAAAGGGTTCCTCTCCCTACAGATCTCATTCCAAAGTATGCTTTATTGGATATTTAATAATGGGGCATAGCTTGTCACTTACACACACGCCCAAACTTTAATTTTTTTATTTATAAATTTGGTATTTTTAGATAAATATTTTTATTTATATATGTATGAATTAAATTTTATATATATATATATATATATATATATATATATATATATATATATATATATATATATATATATATATATAATTTTAGTGATTTGTAGTTTTTGATTGGTGTGAATAATGTTGTAATTGCTATTATAATATTTATATTTAAATATATTTGTGATCCTTCTATTTAAATTTTTTTTAATGTTTAAATAGTAAAAAAAAAATTCATCATTGTAAAATTTACTTTTTGTTTAATCTCGTATTGAGCAATTTAAAAGAAAAAACTATTCCGCGAATTTTGAACAAATGACAATGATGTGACATTCATAATTCAGATATAGAAGTAAATGAATATTATTGATTAATATTTATTCATGTTGTATATTTTATAATTAATTATCTTATTAGATTTATGATCTATTTCATTAATAAATTAAAAATGTAAAAACTTAATCTTCATAAAAATCAAATTTTTATAAAAATTAATTTTATAAATTATTTTATTTTTAAGCCCAAAAATCAAATCTTCCTTAAAAAAAATCAAATTTTATTAATGAAAATTTAAACAAAAATCTTATTCCATTTGAGAATAAAAATAGATGTAATTGGAAAATTGATGATTTAGAATGGTGGCTTCGATCTCCTTTATGGTGGCGTGAATGGACATGAATGAGTAGTATTCAAACGTCAAGTCAGTTCAAGATTTAAGATTAGTGTACTGAAAAGTGAAGATAAAAAATTGTATCTTGCTCTTAACGTGTGAATTGATTTTATACTTTAAGTCAAGTTGAATGAATTTGAGATGGATCGAGCCTTGATTATTTGAGTCTTTGTCCAGTCCAAAACAGTTGCCCCCAAAACTTCGATGGTCATTGAAAGAGCTCGCGGAAGCCTTAAGTATCGTTGACCGACCTCCATGATGTGGTCTGATGTAAAATAAACTGAAACGCTTGAGATTAGTTTTTGAAAAGGTATCAAGGAACATGCACATTTAATACGGTTCCATCATTGAAACATTTCGTCGCTCTTTTTTGACATGTGGGATGCATGACAATCTAGGGTATGACACAATTTACATAGTATTTGAGCGCACTTGAATTGGTGTGTATCCATGAGTGGTTTCTCTTAGCGTACTTCATAATAACCCTCCCCATGTATTCCATAGTTGAGTTGCCATCTTTCCTAAAAGAGGTAACAAAGTTGAGAGTCTTGTAATTTTTATAAAGATGCATCAAATTATCCACTCAGTTATAATAATAACTCATCTTCATAATCATATATTTGAACTTAAATTAAATCCCAAAAAATATCTTCATAATCATATCGTAGGAGTTCTAAAATATCACTAATGTATTTCATTGGTAAACTAGATTGTATTCCACGAAAGTTCTCAAATGTAACCAACAATTGGTATAGGTGTCATCAAGCACACCATGGTGGGTATTGGTAAATAAATTTATGGACATTATGTTATGAGATCGACCGATACACGTGGGAAACTTCCATGTGTACATTAAATAAAGTAATCAATAATTGGTCTTTGAAATCCTACTGTTAGGCTGAAGGTGTATCCTCTTGTGCACGACATATTATTTGTATTCATTTTGTTTCCATAAGATGCTACTTGCGAAATACCAATATGTCCAACTACTTTAGGTGGCCTCCTTCACATATGCACCTATTATAAATTGAATATTATCCTAACTATAAGTATCATTCACCATTGTTCTTCACCATGGTTAGTCGTGGTAAAAGTACTAGGTTGAGAATTATGAAGAGTGAAAGGTACCTATTGTATATTAATCAATTTGGTTGAGAAGGATTTACCATTATATTGATAAATTGACTTTGAGTAGAAATTCATGTTTGACCTTAGTTCCCTTGAACTCCTTACATGGTAGACGGGACATAACTATCACTTGAGTTGGCTCACTTGGTCTCTAATTCTCCAACTTATTAGGCTTTGTTATAAATCATATGTCTTATAGTGTCAATAAGTTGTCAGGAAACGTGATACGTTATGCCATGTTTCTTCAAGTACAACTCTTTTGTTATGAAAGAGAAAGTGATTACCATTGGTTCCTTAACAACTTCAGAAGTAGTGAAAAGAGGCACCAATGTTGGCATTCCCATTTTTATGTGAAAGTTTATATGTTCGTTGTTGGCATGAACTTTTCCTAGGTGTCGATGATGGTTGATCCATGTTGTCGATGCTCTTTCCAGATTGTTGGTGCATACTCCAATCATAACTGTGACTTTGGTGACTATAATATTTTTAGAGGTATTGTCCGTATTATCCCACAGGACATACAAAATTGTGTTGTGGAATGGTGAAAGTTAGCTAAGCATAAGTTGATATCTCTCAAAAAATTATTCAATTTTTTTTCAAGTGATTGCACTGAGAAAATAACCTTGTCTGTCTCACATACGAGTTTCTAAACCACTCCAATCATTAAGTACAATGTGCAAGAAGTTGATCTACTAGTTTAAAAATGCATAAAAATAAAAGTAAACATTTTAAATTGTTTGATTAATTGATTGGGTGTGAAAAATAAATTATAAATTATGATATTTAGATAAAATTATCCTACTTGCCACACAATTTTGGCCTATATAACATATTTCCACATTTGACTATTTACATCAATAATGTGTATTCCCTTTAAGATATGTGACACACTACTTCTAACTTAAATGTATTCTATCTTTGGTCATGTTGCATAAAGTGGTTAATCATGCTAAGAAGGAGGGTAAGCATTGCTTTCTTTTTAAGGTGGACTTTGAAAAGGCTTATGATAAGGTGAGTTGGAACTTTTTAAGATACATGTTGACAAAAATGGGCTTTGGAACGGTTTGGATGAAATGTATGGAATTATTGATTTTTCAAAGTGAGATGTCGGTGCTAGTCAATGAGAGTCTTACGAAGGAGTTTATAGTTGAGAGAGACTTGAGACAAGGTGATCCTCTTTCACCTTTTCTTTATGTTATGGTAGCGGAAGGGTTGACGGGGTTGGTGAGAAAATCTTGCGAGATTGGGGAATTTGGTAGCTTTGTTCACTACTACAAAATACGTATTTAACGACGCCAGATTTACAACGGATTTGTAACCCACTATTGTAATAGGTTAAAATCTTTGCAGTTGATTTATAACGCCAGATTTAACGATGATTGTATTAAAATACCGTTGTAATACATGATGTGTAACAAACTTCGATTCCCATAAATTACATTTTTTCTCTCCATATTTTTACATTTTAAACATATATTTTATTTCTTTGTTAGTGTTACGGGGACTTTAACCTCAAAACAAAAAATTCATCTTTGTTTTTCTATTTTTAATTGATATAGTTTGATGACGTTAGCATTCTCATTTGTAGAACTCATTATTACAAAGAATATATTATGAAGAAATGTAAAACTGTCTATTTATAGATGAGGTTGAAGATGAAAAGTTCTGATAGTTTAATGCTCGCAATGATAATAACTTGTAAATGGTTGATATTCTCGAATGATATTTTGTGAAAAACGGAGAAAATTTTAAATTATCATTATACTTGGTCAGAGTGTTTCTCTCTTCCGGGAAGAGCAAGGGTTGTAATATTACAATGGTTAGTAATACTAACCGTAAGGATACCCCTTATACTTGGTACGAGGTTCGACTCCAGGCAACAACATTTTTATATTTTACATAATTAAAGAAAAATGTTATTGCCTGGAGTTGAAACTGTTGTGATATATTTAAAATAAATATATACTTATCATTACGGTTCTTATAGATAACCATTGTGAAAATTTTACATATATAAGGGAATTAACTTTCCCTTATTGACAGTAGCGCCGTTTCCTTCATAGTGAAACCCTATCACCCGTTTTTTCTCTACATTAAGGTATTCTTATTCTTCTTCTTCTTCTTCTTCTTCATTTTTTGACAGCAAACTTCATATTGTTTTAGAATCTACGAAAAGAAATATAAGAAGTCTGAAACTTTTGATTTAAGCTTCGTCCTTCTTGTATTTCTTCTTGTAGAGTCAAAAACTAGATGAACATGGTGATGATACTGGTAGTAGCAAACATAATGTACATATTGTTTATGGAAAATAAGGTATTCTTCTACTTCAATCTTATTGTTAGATAGTTCCTATTATCTCGTTTGCTTTATGTTGTCTTTGTTGATTGTTCTTATTTTTTTTTCAAATTCAACTTCCAAACTTCACAAGCTAGGTGAACTTCATTGTAATGGTACAATCCCACTTCTTATGGTTTTGTTCCAACTTTATTGCTTCTCACTCCTTTTGATATTGTATATGAAATTTAGTTTATTATATACTATGTATATTGTTTGTTTCACTATCCTTTTATTGAAAATGCAATCATTTAAATTGACATAGAAACGTATAATCTGAAAATTAAGATGTATTTAAAAACCAACCTATATCGTTCAATGTTTTTCGAATTACGTCCTTCTCATTCAACATTTTTTATGTTCCTTAACTCAATATATATGGTTCAATGATCTGTTTGCTTCAATTCATTTATATCTACAATTCTACTTTACCTCATCGTCGTCACTTATCAGAAATATGGTTATGATAACATCATAACAATCGCCATGATAAACGACAATGATGAAGTAAACTATAATGAAAATACCAATGGATTGAAGAAAACAGACCATCAAACATTTTTTGTGTTAAAGAACATAAAATATGCTGAATGAGAGGGATTCAATTCAAAAAACAATGGTCTGTTTAAGTTGGTTTTCAAGAATAGTTTAATTTTCAGATTATATAGTTCTTTACCAATTTAAATGGTTGTAATTCCTTAATTAGGTGTATGGTAATACAACCAATATATATTTGTATATAATAAACAAATGGTACATTCCACAACGGTTGAAAAGCATAATCGTTGTGATATTTGGTATATATCAATAACAGTCCCATGTCCGTGATTATAAGTAGCGTACTTACGAAAACACTCTACATAACAACGCATGCGCATGCATCATTATAGATTTTTCCAACCATTGTTAAATTCATTTTTCGTAGTAGTGGTTATGGAAAGAAAATGTTCGGTTGACATTCTCCAATTTGCGGATGATACTTTGTTGGTGGGGGAAGGGTCTTGGAGGCACGTTTGGGCTATTAAGACAGTTTTGAGAGCTTTCGAGCTTGTTTTGGGGCTTGTCATCAATTATCACAAAAGTAAGTTAATTGACATTAATTATAATACCAATTTTTTGGAGGCGGCTTCTTGTGCTCTCTCTTGTAAGGTGGAAGATAATAACTTCTTTTTTCTTGGCATTTCAATTGGCTTTAATCCAAGGAAATTTTCAAGTGGATTCCTCTTTTGTTGAAAATGAAGAAGCGATTAGCGGGGTGGAAAAATAGATTTCGTAATCTTGGAGGTAGAATCACTCTCTTGAAGTCTATTTTATGCTCTCTAACTATTTTTACTTTATCTTTCTACAAGATGTTGTTGAAAGTAGTTAAAGAATTCATTAAGATCCAAAGTAATTTTCTATGGGGCGGATTGAAGGATAAAAGGAAGATTCGTTGGGTTAGTTGGAAGTATGTTTGCCTTCTTTATGAAAAATGGGGGTTAGGTATTAAAATTTTAGAGGATTTTAATTTAGCTCTTTTTAATAAGTGGAGATGGAGAATCCTTCAAAATCCAAATATTCTTTGGTATAATTTGTTGAGAGCCCGTTACGAAGATATTGCAAATAAGGTAATTTGTGGCGAAGATACCAAAAATATTTCTTCTTCTATATCTTTTAGGTGGAAGGACATTTCTTCGATTTGTAAGAAATACTCCTTTGGTCCTATTATTGATTGTAGTAGGTTCAAGGTAGGAAGAGGTTACAATCTTCCTTTTTGGGAAGCTAGATGGTTGGAGGATGTGGTTTTGAAGGATGTGTCTTTTGTGGGGTTATTCCGAAAAATATGAATCATTCCTTTTTTGGTTGTAATGTGGTTAAGTTGATATGGAAGGAAATATCCATTTGGATAGGTAAATCGGAAAAGTTGGAGGAATAATGTTTTCCGAATTTTATGGATTGATACTCGTTTTGCCATGTAAAAAAAAGTTAAAGAGGGAAAATTGAGAGTTGTTTGGCTAACAATCACTTGAAGTTTATGATTATTAAGGAATGATGTTTGTTTCTGGATGGAGAAGTTGAATTTTAACAATACGGTGTAGGGTATAAAATCTTCAGTTTGAAAGTGGTCTTTTTGTGGAGAAATTACTCATTCTAATTGTAGCTTTTATGAGTTTTATGAGTTTAGTAAAGACTCTTTACTTTTTTTTTTCTTCGTAATTTTAATTAGTTTGTAATCTTATTTTTTATAAGGTTTTCCCATTTTAGTGTAAACAGATTGAAGAATCCTTAATTATTCATTTAAATATATCTTACTTATTAAAAAAAAATCTTTGATCATATTCTGTTGACTTAATTTTTGTGTGTGTAATTTTCTTTATTTGTGGTTTGACAATCTTGGCCCTCTTGAATTAATGACACTATAAAGCTCAATGCCAACAAATTCACATGGATAGCATATAATTTGGAAATGTACGTTGAGCATTAAAAACAATGGCAACTTTATTCATATTAAAAAGAGGATTCACGTTTACAAAAAATTGTAAAGAAAGTGCCAAAACCCCTTGTCCACTTCATGAAATTTTCAAGTCATTGGGATTTGGGAATTAGGGACCATGTGTCACGCGTGATTCTATTAAAGATTTAGATTCCCATAGCATTGAGTTAACCCTACAAAAACAAGAAATAAGGAGTAAAACAAAATCTATGAAAACAAAAGAAAATGATTTGATTGAAAAATTAGTAAAGTTAGCAAACATAATGTGTCAAACACTAAAAGTGTACGCGGTTTTATATATTTCCACAAACCATGTAACCTGCTAATTTTTTATCAATTATTATTGTTGATGATGATTTGATACTACATGTCTATTTATGCAAGATAAGATTTATGTAAGATCCTCTTCTAAAATATCTTGTTATTTTTTTAATTATTTTTTAAAAAAAAGCTTAACATGTATTAGTTAGTATTTTACAAAAATATCCCTAATTAAATGAAGAGAATTAAAGAAACTAACTATTTTTATCTATTAATAATTGTAAGATAACTAAAAAAAGAGAATGTGTATTATTATTAAATGTTTAGATATATTATTAAAGAAATGTTTATTAAAGAAATGTTATTCCAACAATTGTAGTTCAGACATCAAGCGTGATAAAAGGTTTTGACTTTTGATCGTCAAAACGATTCAATATTCATGCTATTGGTAGAAATATTCTTAATATTATTATATAGTTTTATTGTCTTTTATTAGTGGTAGATTTGTTTTATTTGATTTCTGTTAGTCAGTAACAAGTTTCATGGAAGAAAAGTGAATTGAGAAACAACCGGTGAAAAAGGGCATGAAAAGTGTCATTTATATTTTGAGGAAAAAAAGTCTCTCTCACATACATATATGTACAATTTGTTTATTTCGAAAGTGAAGTATTGAATTTTTTTGTGAGATTTTTGACGCTAGTGTTATTACATTTTATTGGAAAAACTCAAAGATTAACAACATAATAATTGGAGTTGTTGTTTCATCCAAATAACTTGAGAGTAATAACTACCTGCATCAACATGTTTAACCTCAATTGTGGATAACACTACTCTTGTTTGTTTCTTATTATGCTAGAAGACAAGCGAGTTACCAAGTAAGTGACATGTAGTGTCGATATTTTTCCTATCCAATTTGCACCCAATAAAATCACAATGATTGTACCCAACTAAATCATAATTTGCTTCCTTGGAGTACCATAGACCCATTTATGGTGTGTCAGTAAGTCTGTTGTCAATTTTCTTTCGTCACATGACATCTCTCTGAAGAAGTCTCGAAGAAAAGTATGATGAAATTATTTACCATCAAATAAGATCTGCCTAGTTATAAATCCCAGTGAGAAATTCATTTAGCAAAATTAATTAACCCACATCTCTTTGAAGATCCCTAGTAAAGTTGTCAATTCAGCAAGTGATTACCTTTTAGGAGCTTGTTTGTTTATCATTTTCTAGTAGAAGACTTGATAAAGAAGAAATCGAGACCCGTTCGTGGTTACAACCCGAAGTGCGGGGGAAGTTTATCTTTACCCTTTTCAAGCGAAAGACTTGATAAGAAGAAATTGAGGTCCGTTCATGTCTTACAACCCGAAGTGTGGGGAAGTTTACCTTTACCTTTTTCAAGTAGAAGACTTGATAAGAAGATACGAAGACCCATTTGTGGATTACAACCCGAAGCGTTTCGATTTACATTTTTTTTCTATTATATTTAATTTAACTTTATCATGACATTGTTTTTTTTATTTATTCGATTTGCGATGACCGTTTACGCGGTAGCAATTTGTCTGTTGTTTTAATTTTTGTTATTTTTCAACAATCTAACGTCGCTATGTCTATTATCGTAATTGGATTTTTATTTCTTATTTATTTATATAGAAACTAATTAATTAAAAAATATCAAAATAAATTAATCAAGTCTCTTTTTGTTTTTGTAAATAAATTAATCAAGTCTTTTTTTTAAAAAATAAAAAATAAAAACTTTTTTAATTAAATTAATAATTTAAAACTTCAAAAACTCATAAGAACCCTATTTTCTTACTAAATTTAGATTTTTATCGAATCCTCCAAAATTTCTTCCTCCTCCATTATTATCTCTTTCCCGGTTTTATTTTTTCGTCATTTATTCTTTATTAGAACAAGTGTATAGGTTTATTATCTATTTTGTAATATTTAATTTTCCGCATTTTATTTTTTGCACTCCCCAGTTTAAATCATGTACCCCTCCCCATGATGTAACAGCTTAGGATTTATTTTTCGCTTTTAAATTCCGCAAAAATATTAAACTGTGTGGTTAGTAATAATAAGGTGTGGAAAGACATGTATGCTAAATTAATTGGACCTAGCCCACTAAATTCAAGATAAATAACTGAAGTTGATATTCACACACGTAAGTCGATCATTATACGATCGCCATCTGCACCCCCTAGGGTTACTCCTCTTGGTTGCCTTACGAAAATATGGTCAAGTCCCTCGAAAGTCGGGGTGTCTTATGCAAAATCCCTTCAAACGGGAAAATCATCAAGTCCCTTCAGATTCAAAAGATCATAAGTCCTTTCAAGGTTGCCTACTGAATAAATGATCTAGTCTCCCGATGACCCTACGGAAAAAAATGATGATAGTCCCTACGAATTGCTAAGACACCCCTACCAGTTGTCTTCTATGACCATACGATGACCCTACGTCCGCCCCTTAATAAATCCAAGGTATGTGACTACTTACTCCTTAATAGCAAGGACAGTCTTATCCTTGAAAGGAAATAGAAAAACATGAAAGACCAACTTAGGTAGCTCTTAATTACTTGCTCACACTTTCAAAAAACTCTTTTCACACCCCACTTTTGAAACATTTTCAAATTCAAGACTCTGTATACATCCATACGAGGATCATTACAAAGAACTTCTGAAAATATTTTCTAAAACACACACTACACATTCTTTCAAACAAGTTAAAATGAGCTAAATAATTAAGAGCCATGGATAACCATGGATACAAAGGGTGCTAATACCTTCCCTTTATATAACCTACCCCCCGAACTCAAATCTTTTTTAAAAGGTCTTTCCTGTTCTTTTATAACCTTTCCTATTGGATAAAATAAAAGTCAGTGACGACTCTTGCTATCCGCACATGTTGTTGTCAAACAAAAACACCAAGTCAGTTCTCCCACCATGTTACAAGGTCCAAAAGAGGAAGAACTTCATCAGCTGTTGCACCTTCCTCTAAGAGGGGTCGTTCATCTGCGAACTATGAGGGGCAAAAGTTTATATCGGCGGTACTCCAATCTAGATATGTAGTGTTAGAGAGAAGGTCGGAATGGTCGGACCGAATTGTGCATTTGAGGCCTGATGGACGTTACAGGGTCCTCGGAGCAGAATTGGAAGAAAGTGATTTTGTTGTACTTTGTCATCCTCACCCTGAGTATCACCTAGAGGTTGTTAGGGAGTTCTTCGCGAACGCCCTACCAACGGGACCTGAAAACACACCATTTGAATACAAAAACCTGGGTGAGAGGAAAGATGATTGACTTTTCAAGGGACAATATAAGTCAATATATAAGAAGCACTGTAGAGTTGGATGATAATGTACTGTGTGATTATGGGAGGTTATGGGCAGCAAGGAACTGGGACGTTGAGGAGGTCAGGCGATGCATTTGCTTGTCTGATTGTACTTATGAGGTGGGTGCCACAGGTGCACCATTGAGCTTTAAAAGGAGATCTCTGAAGACTCCAACTCATGTTTGGATGTTGGTTGTCTTGCACAACTTGATCCCGCGGAGCCACACCTCTAACATCACCATTGAGGTAGCTGTCCTCCTCCACTGTATTTTAAAAATCAAGGAGGTGGACCTGGATGAGATTATCTCCTCTGAGTTTTGTCGGATTGCGACTAGTGGGTCGATTTATGGTTCGAGGGTAAGTTGTAAACTCACACATCCTAGTTTGGTGATGGCCTTGTGCAAGGAAGCTGGTGTCACACTTCCCAGGACGGGGAATGTGAAGCTAGATATGTTTGATACTAATTTTGTTACCAGGTTTTGTGAGCTCCCCCAAGCGCCTGCTCTTGTGGCTTCTACCCCTCCTCCTGGAGGTCTTCCTTTTGGACGCGGGAGTGGTATGAATGCTAATGCAGCCGCCAACTCGGAAATGCATGAGTCTCTCTGCCACTCTCTCACCCTTATGTATGAGTCTATGCTTCAGTTGCAGCTGCAAATTATGGAGCCTCATGTGGACCACCGCCTGCGATCCATGGACGACTTTAGAGCCTATTCAGCATGGCTTGGGGACATACCATCTTCTTTGGGGGGTGCAGGTGCTGATGATGCTGGTGTTGATGATGTTGATGGCAGTTCTAGTTCTTTTGATTGATTACTGGACGGTTTGATCGTTCTTCTTTTATTTGTTGTTTTTGTTATGTTAGCATGTTGTTAGGGTGTTGATGTAGTCTTTCTATTTTTTCTTGGATATTGTTAGTTAACATTCGTTTGGGTGTGATGTTGATATTTTGGAATTGTAAGTCACCATTCGGGTGGATGGTGCAATTTTGTACTCTTGAAACTTATCGTAGTTAACATTCGGGCGGATGCTTTTTACTTATCTGTGTGGTGTAATTTTTTTGTTTTTTGGTGTTTGTTCTTGATTTTAAGGTGATTATCATGGCGAAATAAGTTATTTTTCTGTGATCTTAAGCGTTTTATGCTTCACCTTTCTTTGATGGTGATGATAGGCTTCCTTAAGTTTGCGCGAAAAAGGTACTTTGTTCGTGTTTTTTAGAATATAACATGTGTATGAACTTTTTACTTTCCACAAATTTCAAGCTTTGTTCATATTGCATAAGTGTTCAGATGCGAATCATTTAGGACAAAACACAAAGTGAGTGACCTCCATTTTTCATAAAAGTTAGTGTTTTTGTAATTGTTGCGAACTCGTGCGATTCATGTTTGTATCTTGCATTATTCGGTAAATTTTGGAAATATCGAAATGATCTAGGCATTGTTTATTTGTTGAGAAAAACCATCCATTTCTTTAGGCTTTAGTTTACCCGGTGAGTAGTGTGAGCATTTGCTAACCAATTTTGAGCCTTCACATAACTAGAATGAATCATAAAGCAAAAGTCGGTAAAATGTCGAGTTATCATTTTTTTTTGGTGATCCTTGTTGTGAAAAAGAAAAGAAAAATCATTGTGATTCATTCTAGTTTGACTTTTTGTATACACTTTACCCCTTTTGTTTGAACATATTTACTTGAAGAACATTGTCATTTTATTATGGTATGATTTAAAGTTGGGGAGAGTAGTTGGTGTGAAAAAGAATGAATGAAATTGGTTCCTTTTGTGAACATAGAAAAGAAAAGAAAAGTGAAAATGAGATTTACTAATAGCATTGCACTCTAATTTAGAGTTGCTTGAAAATGAAAAGATCATTTGAAAAAGAAAAATTCTTGAGAGGAGGCACCATAAAAAGAAGAAAAAGAGGAAAGGATGAGTTAGGGAAAAGTGTGAAATTTATTGGTTGATTTAGTTTTGCATGTTTTTCATTTATCAAAAACTTTTGAAAGCCACTTTGAATCATTTGCCTTTATATATATATATATATATATATATATATATATATATATATATATATATATATATATATATATATATATATATATATATATATATATATATATATATATATATATATATATATATATATCCCTTTCTTGTTAACCCTAGCCCCATTATAACATTGAGAAGTCCTTATGAGATCTTTATTTCCTTGATTTTTCCTCTTGATTGAAGTTGATACTTGCATGAATTGTTTCGGATGTTAGCACAATTACATATGAGAGTGATTTTTCCCTTATATATATTGAGCTTGACTTAGTTAAGAGATTAAATGATTCTTGTTTGAACATTTTTTTTGCTTATGTTGTTTGCTTGTCATTTGTGTTTAGAAGTTAGTTCTTGATTATGTTGTGATTCTATGTGAAGTCGGACTTTACTTGTAAGCAAAACCTTTTGGTTTGAACCATCAATTTGGGTGTTTTATCTTTATTTGATTTTGTGCTTGTTTCTCTTTGATATCACCTTTGTTTGAGGACAAACAAAGAAGCAAGTTGGGGAGAGTTGATAAGTGTCAATTTGTGTTAATAGGTACTATAGTTTTTGGAACTTTTCAAGAACTAATTTTGACTTCTAATGCTTTTCCTGTTGTTTCCGGTTAATTTTCGTAGTTAGTTGATTTGTTTACATAGTATAGTTTATTTAAATTTTGTTTTATGATAGGTTCACCATTGAAATGAAGAAAGCAATTCATGGCGACGCTCTTCTTGAAGATTTTGAAGAAAATGAAGTTTTGGAGTTTGTTGCAAGCTCGCTAAGCGAGCTCCTAGCGACCTGCTACAACTGATTTCCAGGGAGTTTCTCGCTAAGCGAGGGCCTTAGCTCGCTTAGCGAGCAAAGGAGGTTTAGAATTTAATGAATGCTTGTTTAGCGAGCCTTGCGTTTTTTGAAATGTATTTAAGGGTTTCAACATTCATTTTTTGGGGGATAACTTCATATTTCTTAGAGAAAAAACCCTAGAATTCAGATTTTCACTTGTTTTCGAGGAATCAACGCTTCAATAGTTGGGAGATCGTTATTGATGCCTTGTCTTCTTCATCTTTTTATTGTAATGGAAGTTTCCATGATTATGGATAGCTAAACTCTTAATATGTCAAGGTTAGAAGGTAGATAGGTCTTTAATTTGTATGTATAGTCTTTGATCATTGTGTATGAACTCTTGAATATAAATATATGGTGGAAAACTTTGTGTTTATGAAATATATTTTGTGTGGTTCATGATTGAGAAATGTGTTCCATACTTGACCTAGGTTTTTCATCCACCAAAGAACATAAGCTAGAGATAGTTATGAGACTTGGTGTTCACATTGTATTGATCTTTAATGTTTCCATTTTGATAGATTGAGTGAGAGATCATCAATGGATCAAAATGGTAAAACTCACAATTTGTGTTAGAAATAAATATCTTGAGAGGATATTGTGATTGCGTTTATCGTTTTAACGAGTTTGTCCGCTTGATCGAAACTATACGTGCAAATGGGTTTATCGAACCCTAACTTTGGCATGTGCTTTTTATAATCTCTTACCAACCAATATTTTTAGCTTGTAGTTTTAAATTCAAATACAAAGTAAACATTCCGTTGACAAAACCAAAACCCCCTGTACAATTAAGTCTTAAACTAGCGCAACTTTATAAAGACGGTAATATCACAAACAATCTCTGTGGATCGATAACAAAATCCCTAATCTATTTTTACTCCAACAAGTGGCTAGTGCCACATAATCTCAGTGGCTTGCGCCACATCCCTTCATATCCACATAGTGGTAGGTGCTACCTAATACCAAGGTACAGGGTGGCACTCGCCACCCTCCCTGTGAAAGGGTTCCGTCCTTGGTCTCAAATTCATGTTTCATCGATTCACTCCCGATACTCAATTTACCACATAATCAGTCATCAATTACATTCTTCAATACAATTAAGGTTTCTGGTTTTTCACCTATTTTCAAAAAACTCGTCCAAGACCATTGATTCCAAACCAAATAAAATAACTACCAATAATCTATCACTTAATTTAATCATAATAATGATAATTACAAACCCTTTACCTTTGATTATCACCGACTATTGAATCTTCTTCGCATATTCCGATCCTCTTCCGATCTTCTATTTTCCTCACGAAGTTGTAACCTTTGTTTTCTTTCTCTCTGCCTTTTCTCCAACCCCCACGTACATAATGAATTATTTTCTTTCCTTTCCCACTTACTTGTGTAACCCTTATATTTTAATCATTTTCGCAATAATGCCTTCCACTTGTCTCTCACACATTACCACAATACCCTTATGGTCTCCCAATCATATATTATTTTATTTTACCAAATAATATAATTCTCCACAATTATTCCAATTATTCAAAATTACATGATAATTCTTCGACGCACTTAGACATCCCATAAACCATAAATTCTTCAAAACCATCACACAATCGTCATCAAATCATCACCGAACTCAAATACTTTACATCGAATGATATAATTCATATATTCACGCCAAATTAATTAAATAATTAATCTAAAACTAGGGTGTTAAAGTGGCCATTATCTTCTTCAGGGAAGATTCGTCCCAGGCTCATTCTCTAGGTCCTGGCGACCTTAGGATCGATTTCCTCCACCAATCACCCATCTACGTTGAAGAATTCCAACTCACATAAGTCAAAATGAGGTATAAGAAAATTGCATGGGCCTTCACCTTCTCAAATCCCTGATCTCCAAAGACAACATCATCCATTCTTTCTTCCTCGTGATCAACCCTCATAGACAAGAGAATAGAAGTTTGATCCTTGACTATTTTTATTAGAGAGTCATCTTCAACTTCAACACTTGAGAGCTTGTCATAATGAGTTTTGCAAAGGCTCTTCATAGATTTTTTCTTCTCTAATAGGGAATCATGTTCCTCCTTCACCACCTTTAACTATTCTTCAAGGGAGGATATCATCTCATTAGATGAGGACAAGAATGGGTTATTGACCTCTTGGGCTTCTTTCAACTTGGTAAACTTTCCTTTTAGATCATTTTCCCTTTGGCTTGAGGAACTTGAATTCTTAAAGAGAGGTTTCCCTATAACAACACTCTTCATCAAATAGGTTCCTAAAAGTCGCACAATCCTTTGAGCACACATGGTTTTTGATTTCTTAACATTCTTGGCTGCGTTACGGTGGCCATATAGGAAAGTCACCCATCAAAGATCCTGCCCTAAAAGATAAACTTCTCCTCGACCTAGGTGGAGGAAGAGCCCCTATGTTGAGGTCAACTACCCTATTTTCTCATCATTAAGGCCATCAGTCTCCAAGTCAATTGAATGGGTGGCACCAGATTATGCTGGCAATTTCCCCAAATATGCTTTTTTTTTTGTTGGGGGAAACTTCGGTCTCTCCTAGGCGGAGCTGAAAGAAGGGTCATAGAAACAACTTTGACCATGCCCCCTTATACACATTTTTACTTTTCCTTTGTACCCTTGTATAGAAACCAGAAGGGTCACTCTAGTGCATGAGTTGGGTCTCGCATCAGTGGGTTTTTTCCTTCGCCATAATCACCTTTCTCTTTGCCACCAAAAAATGAGTCGTCCTAGATATAAAATCACAAATAATAATAAAAAAACAAAATAAAAATGAAAAGGAAAGGCGAGAAGACCAAACCAAGATGGCGAAACTACATTACCCAAAAACTCCAATAATTTGGGATAGTCAGCCTCGTATTGAAATAAGCTCGTACCCACATAATATGAAACTCTTCCAGAAAGTCAACCTCTTCTTTATTTGCCTCACTCAATCTACTTGGGTCATAACCCATATTCGTTACGGACTCACTAGTCCAATAAAGAAGAAATCGGTGAGACCCAACTTCGTCATAAATAACCTCTGGACAATGAGCGCTTCTCTGACCCAAACATATTTATCACTCTAGCATTTGTAGATAGAAGTGTACATGAAAACATGGCTCGACTATGAATGGTGCTCATAAACACCATTTTCCCTTAACCACGCGTTTAGTCTCGTAAAATGAAAAAAAATACACGTGGTGGGTGTGATATCAATAAGCTATTTCTACATATTTATCACTAGAAAATAAGAATAAAAATTTATTATTTATTATTAATACATTTATTCATTAAATTTCAACTCAATAAGCTATTGATTAAATACAATTAATAAAAAAATTAAAAAGAAACTCAATTTTTTATTATCATAATCTCACATTATATAAAATGAAAATTATCATTAGTTTAGAAATGAAAAGAATAGTAGTAGTTGCTGATAAGGAAAGGGATATGTTCCTATATGATTGAGGTTAGTGGGACTGGGAATGCATTAACAAAACAAAACCACACAGCAATTAAGATTATTTGTTTGTTTGTTTGATTGTAGTGGCATATGAGCAAGTAGCAAACAAAACCATTGACCTGCCTTCATAGAGCTGCTGTTTAGTTTCCTCAACTATGACGGCTACAACCAATTTATAGACACAGAAACAAGGACATTATGTGTAGGACCACCTTAGTTTATTGTTTTAAGGTAATTTTCTCTGTCATTTACAAAATAATATCCCACTTGATCTTTGTTATAAAAGAATTACATTTTTATAGTAGATTGAACTCTTATGTTTCTTAATAGATTTTAACTACATTCCCTATGCCTCTTGGCTTTTGATTGAATATTCAAACACACATGTGTATCATCATCAACAAGACATTTTTTAGAGGTTCTATAAATAATTAATATGGGTGTAAAACACGGCCGGTCCAATAAATTCGAAGGCTCCATTCTAATTTAAAAAATGGGTCTAATTTTTTATATAAAAAAAAAATATAATTAAAGTAAATAAAAATAACATATAAGAATATAATTATATATTAATTAAAAATAAATTTACTTATAATTATTTTAATATTTTGATCCATCTCATTTTTTAAAATATTAAATTTTTATCATAGTATTTATCTTTTTATAAATTTTTTATTATATTATTTTTTTATATTTTTTATATTAGTAAAAAAAACGACACCTTTAAAGAATTTAGAGCCTCTAATATTTAGAGTCATGTACGGTAGAATTTATTGCTCTTGCACTGACTGACATTGATTTAAAATCTTTTTAATAGATCTGTTTACATCCAATATTTTTTTTGGGTTTAATGTGTTGGTAAATAGTTGATAGTTCATGTTCTGGACTGGTCCAATGACTAGACATGACCCAATCCACTCTTGTCCATGGGACGACCCAATAGCCCAAATATCAAAGGAACCCACTGGCTTCATGCTCCTCAACCGATGAGAATCTACCGACCGCAATTGCCTGTGATCAGGTCTCTCTCCTCATTCTAGACTTTTGCTCGACACCAGCAGAAGTCACCCAGATTCGGCCGAAGACACCTCCTGCTCGGATATCTCTATGCTCAACGTATCCCAGTTCGACCAGGTATGCTCGTCCAACGGCTAGTTTCTGGCCGTTACCAATTTTCGGGGGATCCATGCCCAAAATAGGGACCCTTAGCCAAGCGTTGGGGCTCTCTATATAAACTCTTTCACATGAGAGGGTCAGGTATCGAATATTCACTCTTTGAACACTTTTACTTGTACTTGCATACTCTTCTGTTCGTTCTTACTTTGGCAACGAAGTACCTTACAGATGCACCCCCAATTCTCCTCGACGTCCGAGCAAAGAATTCAAGATCCACGTCAGCGTCCGCACCCGTTGAAGATTTTGATATAGTTACGATCAGTGGTGCCGTTTGTGGGAAACTTAGTGTTGCCCCGTTTTCTCATCTCCAGATCGTGAAAATAAAAAAATTCATCGTTCAATCTCTCTCTCAACGGCTCACCACGTCGACTCCGTCAATGCTCGAGTCCTCTCCAACATTCCCGTCAAACAACAGGAAAGCGATGGAACTATCCCTCATTTCGGGGAGCCTAATCGTTTCCAGGACGGGCGTACTGCCTCCCTGTCACCCGAACAGTCTGTCCCACCTGAGATGACGCCCGTTAATCTCCCACTGATTCCCATCCCATAAGGGACGAATCAGACGCTAGCAGTTTTGGTCGAAATGACCAACAACATTAACCTCCTACACTTGTGCCAGGGCGAAAGGCTAGAAGTTTTGGAGGAAGCAAGACGCACCAGGTTCCCCTCTCCTACGAGGAGGCCTCGCAGATCCCGTAGCAGGTCACCCGGGAAAAAGAGGGACCCCTAACACCCAGAGGATGTTGGGTCCATCAAGAAACACACTCGTTCGTCTCCTCGACGAAACACGTCCCCGAAAGCAAGAAAAACCCGAAGGACTCTCCAAGCAGGAACATGTCCTTCCCCTAAGGGTGCGAGAAAGCATTCAAGATCGCCTCCTCTTCGTCGACACAAGGACAACCGCTCCGCTCTGCCTCCCCTTATTCTAGCGACGAGGATGAGCCTCGTGGCCCCCTCTCAGAAGAGATCATGTCTACTAGGCTTCCAAAAGGGCTCGAGAAGCCCCGACCCCTGGGAACCTACGACGGAACAACAAACACAGACGAGCACATCGAGAATATCGACGTTCTACTGGATTATAGAGGCGTCTGAGGAGCAATTAAATGTCGCGTCTTCCCTACGACATTGAGGAAATAAGCTATGGCTTGGTACAAGAGTCTTCCTCACGAATCCATCACGCCTTGGAGATAACTCGGGAGAATGTTCTCTCGAAACTTCACCGCTTCACGATGTCATTAGAAGACCGAGGCTTCTCTGGAAGCAATTATCCAGGGCAAAGATGAAACCATGCGGGCATACAATGAAAGGTTCAACAAGGGGGTCGTCCAGGTTTCGACCACAATTGATATGAAGAAATACCTTCTTGAGCGAGGACTCCAGGAGACTTATGGGTATCAAAACACCAACCACGCTTGGCGCCTTTCTCCTCAAGGCACAAGCGTACATTCAATACGAGGAGAAAGAGGAAGCCAACACTGCCCGCGACACTAAGCGTCACAATGCGATAAACTATATAAGCATGACGACTCCTCGACTTCCCGTCAGGGAGGAGAAAAACAAAAGGAAAATCTCTCCCGTGAACCGCGGGAGCACAAAGGCCCGGTAGGGAGGTTTCATGACTATACGCCCCTTACAGCGACCAGGGAGAAGATACTCTCTGAATGTGCCAACTCTGAGTTCCGTCAAGCTGGTGTTAGATTTCCTAAATAGCTGACAAACAAGCCAAACACTGACAAGATGAAATATTATCGGTTTCATAAGTCTCACGGGCACAACACCAATGATTGCATCCACTTGAAGGATGCCATTGAAATCCTCATTCGAGACGGTCATCTGAAACAATTTACTAAAAATAAGGAGGCTCATCGACAGGAGGTACAAAAAGCTCGAAAAGTCAAGGAAACTGCCCCACCGGCTGCGGAAGCCAATCTCCAGGTCGCTCTCAACATCACACGACCAAAGGACTTTTATATCCCTGAGTCGTACACTGGTCCTGCATATTTCTCCGCCTATAGTCCGTGGGAGTCATTCCCTTCAGCAATGGTCATCTCAGGAGGAGGGCCCAACAAAGTTACGGTGGGATTAGTAAAATGAAGCTTTGATCAACTGATCAACACCAGTTCCAACCAAAGCTCAACCCCAGACCCTCCACGTGAAGGATCTGCTCCTATCTTTTTCTATAAGGAAGACCTCATTGACGGGGCACCTAACGCCAGCATTCATTTGCTCGTCCGCGTGCAGATGGCCAACTTTGACGTCCGAAGAATCCTATTCGACCAGGGAAGCTCCGTCGACATCATGTATTCCCAACTATTTGAAACCCTGCAACTTAATGAGACACATCTGACACCCTACATGGGCTCAGACCTCCAAGGATTCAACGAGACTGTCTCCAGACCTTGGGGTTACGTCGATCTAATTGTTACCTTCGGGGCAGGGGAAACCGCCAGGTCCATTAAAGTACAATTCCTCGTGATCGATTGATCGTCCCTATATCAATGCATCTTGGGACGACCTACCATGGTCGAGCTCATTGGCGTTCCTTCCATAGTGCACCTAAAGATGAAATATTAAACTTCGTCGGGACAGGTGGCCACCCTCCATGGGGACATTAAAGTTGTTCGTCGGTGCTACGAAGCTGCATCCAAAGGGCTCAACACCATTATTGTCAAGCCAAAGCAAGCCAATGCCTCCCTCCTCTGCAGCTCTGAGGAACCAAAATCACTTCCTTAAGTAGATTCCATCGACCTTGATAGTAGGTTCATCGATGAGGAGGAACAAGCACAGTTGGTCGCAAAGCTTTCTTTATATGTTCTCCCTGTGCCTGACAGAGACTTCGAGCTGGTTGTATTGGGGGAAGATCCTACAAAAGGGGTGAAGATCGGAGTAGATCTCCCAGACCTCGCAAGGAAACAACTAAAAGCGTACCTCAGTGAGAATGTTGATTTGTTTGCGTGGAGCGTTGCTAAGATATCGGGCTTGGACCCAGAAACGACATGCCACCACCTGACCATAGACCCCTTTGTCCGAGCAGGAGCGCAACGGAGGAGGAAACAATCCCAAGAAAAAGTAGAGGCTACTGAGCACACCGTGAAAGACCTCCTAGAGGCACATTTTGTAACAGAGGCCAGGTAAACCACCTGGCTCTCAAATGTTGTATTAGTAAAAAAGAGCAATGGAAAATAGCGCATGTGCATTGACTACACTAATCTCAATCGGGCTTTCCCGAAAGACGCTTACCATTTGTCTAACATTGATAAGTTGGTCGATAATTCTGCAGGTTTTAAATTACTGTCATTCCTCGATGCCTATTCTGAGTATAACCAAATACCTATGGCAGTGACCGACAAGTAATACACTGCTTTCATGACCGAATTGGGCAACTATTACTACAATGTAATTCCCTTCAAGTTGAAAAATGTGGGCGCTACCTACCAGCGAATGATGAACAAAGTCTTTCGAGAAGAAATCAGAGACATGCCCAAAGTTTACATGGACGACATGATCGTTAAATCCCATGAGGAAACTGATCATGCTCTCCACTTAAATAAATTTTTTAATCAAGCACGCAAGTGCAAAATGTGATTCAATCCTGAAAAAATGCACGTCCGGGGTAAGAGCGGGAAAGTTCCTCGGGTTTTATCTAACCGAAAAAGGAATAGAAGCTAACCCCGACAAATGTCGAGCTTTCGCCGAAAATCCCATGCCAAAATCCAAAAAATTCATCCAGTCCCTAAACGGGTGCTCACATCGCTATCCCGTTTCGTAGAAAAATCCGCCCAGCATGCATTACCCCTCTTCAAGCTCCTCCGCAAAAAGGTTGCTTTCGAATGAACGGAAGAGTGCGGGCAAGCCCTAACGCACCTCAAAAAGGCTATGTCAGAACCCCCCGTTATCTCCCGACCATAGAATGGGGAAATCATGTTTCTATATATGGCCGTCGCTAGCGAAGTCGTAAGCCCCACCCTCATACGGGAAACACACGAGGGACAAAAACTAATCTATTTCACGAGCAAAGCCTTACAAGGTCCTGAGCTTAGGTATCAACATATTGAAAAGGTCTCCCTAGCGCTCCTCCATGCAGTGAGGAGACTTAGGCACTACATCCTGGCGCATACGATCATAGTACGAACATACCAACCCATCAGGAAGCTCCTTGGTCGACCCGATATGGGAGGAAGAATGCTCAAATGGTATTCGGAGTTATCATAATTTGACATTCGATATGAAGGCAGAGCCGCCCTCAAAGCGCAAGTCTTGGCTGATTTCGTGGCCGAACTGCCCATCCCAAAAAAACAGATATGTGCATCCAGGAAATGGACCATTTTCGAAGACGGAACATCAAGCTCAAAGGGAAGCGGAGTAGGGATTATCCTAGAAAACAATGAGGGAATCCTGATAGAAGTATCTTCACACTATCTTTTCCTACTTCCAACAACCAAGCGGAGTACGAGGCTTTCCTCGCAGGTCTAAGGCTCGCCGACGACCTTGGAGCCGAAAAGATAACCATCTGTACAGACTCTCAACTCGTGGCTTTGCAAGTCAAAGGCGAATACCAAGTCAAAAACGACAACTTTTCAGAATATTTGACTCTGTTCAAGGAGAAAACTGCAAAGTTTGCATTTGTAGAGGTCAAACATGTTCCTCGTGAACACAACGTGCGAGCGGATGTGCTATCAAAACTCGCAAGCATGAAATAGAAAGGCGAAAACAAATCTATCATTTAGGAAATACTTCCTCTCCCCAACATTGAAAATAATATCCTCGACAATAGACGTAAACATCATCGGCGATGCCAATTGCTGGATGACCCCGGTCTAAAAATACTTAACCAGTGACGAATTACCCGAGGACCCAAAGGAAGCCAGTATAGTTAAGCGACGAGCTTGCTCGTACGTGTTGGTTGAAGGAAAGATCTATCAGCGGGGATTCTCCATTCTCTTCCTCAAGTGCGTTGAGGAATAACTGATTATGTATATCTTGCGTGAAATCCACGATTTCATCAACTCCCAACACTTAGGAAGGAGATCTCTAGCAAGGAAAGCTCTTCGGGCAGGATACTACTGGCCAACAATGTAGAGCGACGACAAAGAACACATGAAAAAATGCGATAAATGCAAATGACATAGAGACATGCACTTGGCACCTCCAAGTGAGCTTAAGACAATGTCCTTCCCGTGGCCATTCGCATGGTGGGGCCTGGATATCCTCGGTCCTTTTGTCGTCGGTTCGAACCAGAAAAAATATTTGGTCGTCGGAGTAGACTAGTTCACGAAATTGATAGAAGCTGAGCCTCTAGCCAAGATCATAACCCTCAACATACAGTGTTTCTTCAAATGTAACACCTCGCTCGTTTCGAGGTACCCCAAGCCATCGTTACTGACAATGTCACCCAATTCACGGACAAAAACTTCCAGGAATTCGTATCCAATGTTGGGACTAAATAGCACTTCGCTTCAGTCGAGCACCCGCAAACCAACTGGCACGCCGGAGCAGAAAATAGGGCCATCCTTCAGGGACTCAAACGAAGACTGGATGAGATCAAGAAATGATGGGTCGAGGAATTACACAGTGTTTTGTGGGCATATTGAACCACACCCTATTCTACAATCGGGGAAACCCTTTTCCGACTAGCATACAGAACAGAGGTCGTTATTCCTATTGAGATGGATATACCATCCAGACGGATAGAAGCTCTGATAGATGAGGATACCAATTCAGAAACTTTACACGAGGAACTCAATTTGGTCGAGGAAGTTCGATCAGGGGCAGCCCTACGCGAGACATAAATTAAACAAAAAATCGCCATCAGACAAGACTCTAAAGTCATAAAACGGGCGTTCGAAGTTGGCAGCCTCGTCCTTAGAATAAACCACAAGGATTCCAGAGAAGGAAAATTAGCTGCAAACTGGGAAGGTTCATACTGTGTCCAAGCAAAAACGGATAACGAGGCCTATTAGTTAGAGAATCTAAATGGGAAAGAACTTACTCGTCCTTAGAGCGCTGAGAAACTAACGCAATACTACACTTAAGGCGTATGTCGGCATGCTCAGATTTAAAACAATGACACATAAGCACTGACCTAACATGCATACCTAGGTACAAGTATCACATACCAAACCCTTCTTTCAACGAGATTCCCCTCAAGAACGAGGAAGATCATGGTCACACGATTGGATCCTGAACTGAGTCCATTGTTTTCTTTGTACCATGACTAGGTAGAACAGCCGGCTCACGATGGGACGTTCATGCCGCGGAGCATGGGTCATCATCGTGATTCGAGCATCATTCCCCAACCAAATATACTTTGGCAGTCTGCCTGATTCCCCAAACCACTAGACATACATAAACCGAGCATAATTTCACAAACATACAAACAAAACCCAAGTCCCCAGCGGACACACGAAAAAGAACATCGCACACATTTATCAAGAGAACATCGAAATAATCGAGTGTCATAAAAGCACTTAGCAAATTTTTTAAATAAGGTGTGCCCTCCGACGGACACACGTGCATACACAACAAAGAAAATGATAAAACGGCCATCAAGGTCATAAAACACGATGACATTAAAAATACGTTCATGAGGACCGACTTGTTCAAATATTATATAAAGGGGGAACAACCCCCCAGACCAAATTAAAGCTATAGCGCATAGGCCAACTAACATAATTAAAAAAAACAGAAGGATCTTCAATAAGTAGCATCAGCATCGGGCTGAACATCAGCGGGGCCCCCCTGATTCCCCTCAGCCATAGTAGTGACATCCTGTTCGGGCTGTCTGAGGAAATCAGGAATAAGAATTGCTTCGTCCTTGGCCTTGTAAAGACAATTGATGCCTTCCTTGTTCAACACCAACCCGGGGTTGACAATCTTTAATTAGTTCACCGTGTTCTTGAACGCCACACCCGCCATCTCTTCAAGGTCTTCCTCCCCTTGCACAATTTTTGAAATAAGTTCAGCCTGGGTCTTCAGGGACTTCAACTCCTCAGGTTTATCTTTAGCAGGAGCCATTGCGGCCTTAAGACGAGAAACCTCTACTTTAGCTGATTTCCTTTCAGCGGCCAAAGACTCTTTCATCTCTTTAACCTTCTTAGAAGCCCCCTTCAAAGATTCTGAGGAAGCCTTGGCCATATCCTCAAAAATGGACAATTGAGCCTTTAATCATTGTATATCTTGCTCATGAGTGGCAGTACCTTTAACGTACATAGATGCCATCGTCAGGACCCTCATCATGGAGCTTGCATCCCGATCCAAGTATAATCGCCTATTCGGTCGACTCAACTCCTACAACTTGAGCATTTCCACCCTATGAACTTGGAGAGAGGTCTCCTCGAAGAAAGCCGGTCTCAGGAAGCAGGTGGGGAGCTCAAATGAAGGCTTCAAAGGGGAACTTGTTAAATGTATGATCTCTTCAGGCCTTGACTTTTCCCCCATCCTGGAAGTAGTCCCCGATAAACCATGAGGAGCTGAGGAAGAGTTGCCCGAGCCCGTGCCTACAGACGTCAACTGGTCAGCGATGCGAGTCTGTTTCAGCTTCTTGGATCCTAGTCTTTTGGCATTATTGGCCATCAACTTGTCTTGTACATCAACCATTGAATCTGAAAAATACAAAATAAAAGACAAAGATGGTTGGAACATAAAAGACAAACGAGCACAAAGTTAATACGAACAAACAGGTCTAAAAACTAGCAAGGTAAGCAGTGACATCCTCGTCCGTTTCACAAACGATAAGTTTAAACACTTCTATGAATCTAGGGGTCACCTTGGCACCCCCATCCTTATCCAGGATCGCATTACCATGCTCATCTACATTTACGGTCATGGTGATCCGTGAAACATAGTTCATAAGGACATCATAGTTGGTCCGATCCTCCTCGCTCAGCTCAGACGAAATAGTCACGAACTCCTTTGTCCTATGCAAAAAGTGGTCACGCGACCAAGAGAAATGGAACCTCAACATAAGAAGAGGAACCTCCTTCCCATCCTCGTCCAACAAAACATTTCCTTCATCGTCCATATCTACTCCCCAGAACTTACAAGAGTTCTGAGCGGGGTCATAGATTGGTTCGACCAGGTAATACCTGTCCTTGAAATCTCTGATCGACTCAGAGTACGCCTTGAAAATCTTTTTCTTCTGTTTGAGGGAGACCCAACCATATCTACCCTATGCAACTTGCCTCTGGAGGTGGAAGATGTAGAAAAATAGAGGAAGCGTTGCCCCAATCTTCAAATACCCACAGGTCATCATGAAGGCCCGTATGAAAGCAAAAGAGTTCAGATGCAGCTGCGGGAAAGGAGAATACTAATGTGGTAAAGCTATCAATTCACATAACCCAATAGGTGCGACCACATTGAAACCCAGAACTCTGGTTGAAGCTCAACCGGAGCCACTGTGCAGAACCGCGAAGAACAACAATAAAAAATCGTAAATGTCACAACGGGGACGATGTAAAATACGGTAGGCATCGTACGAGAGCAGGGACGTCACATTGGAACCCTAACAGTTTAAACTATGGGTCCTATTAACCCTAAATTTCATCCTAACTGCATGCATCTACACTAGTAGCAGAAATCAGAAGCATAAAAAAAATGAGAAATGACAAAACTTACAAGATTTAGAAGATTCTCTGCGTACTCGGTTGGTCTTCCTCGTAAAGTACGACGACAGACGGTGGCTAGCGGCAGAGTGCGGGTACTGGAGTTTGTCGAGCATGGAAACAAAGAGTGAAAAGTATGAAATAGAAGCTCAACGCCCTATTTATAGCCTCCATCATCATGTGTGCAGGCACATGGGACCTATAACCTATAAACGGCACACTCATTACCTAGGGACGACCGTAGAGTAGCCATCATTATGCATTAAATGTGCACGCTTCCCCAAATGCATGCGTGATGTAACCCCTCAACACAACTGTTGGGATCCCCGTATGACAATCTCACTTTAGTGACCATATGTGTGCGGGTTCAGCTAAACCGAGCCAGGCAATTAAGAAATATTGGAAGTCTCAGCTTCACCTCGCACCTGGCCGACCATACTTAAGTCATCACTTCTACGACCATAAGCAACGACTTGGGGGGCTTCTGTTCTGGACTGGCCCAATGACTAGGTGATCAGTGCATTTTGGTGAACATTCCTACATACATGATTGTACTTAGGCAATTCTGTAGTTTTATTTGTTTATTTTTATATTTTAATTTGTTTTTCTAATTTATTTTATTTTTGGCTTAATTTAATTTTCGTACTTAATTTTCAGCTTTAACAGCTTTTACGGAAATGATCATAACCAGAGTTCCAGGAATTTGATTGAGGCGTTCTACCAGTCGATGGAAAGCTAAGAGAGAGAGCTACAACTTTCGTGTTGGAGTCGAAGTCAGATTCGGAGTCATATTTTCCAGAATTTCGTTTGAAGCTGCTGCATTAGTTTTATTTTGTTTCGGGTCATTTAGAATTGGGCCCGAGTTATGTATTTGACCCAGTTGAGTTGTAAACGGGTTTTTTAGGTTTTTCTATTTAACCTAGAAGCCACAACTGTTCACATATACACTTTTTAGGATTTTAATTTTTTACGCTCGAAGAGACAAATTATGGAGAACTAATTCCAAGGATTAATCTGTTGTAATCGATTTTCGCCGACACTTTGAGGTTCTTATATTTTCCAATTAATCTATTTCCTTTCAATTCTGATCTTGATATCTTGTTTACTTAATTCGATTTATCTAAGGTTATATTGATTTATTTCGATGATTTCATGTTCCTATACTTTAATCGCGTTTGCTTAATTCGCGTATGTTTATCGTGTTTGCTTAATTCACGATTGATATATTTCATCCGTCTGCTTAATTCGGAAATTAGGAATATTTATCATATAATATCAATTACGCTTGTTTGATTGTTATTATAATCGAAAAGGAAATAGAGTCCTCTTAGGAATTGAGAATTATTTGGGTCGATGATAAGTTGGGAAATCAAAACAGCAGATTAACCGTTTCAGCTTATTTGTTAATCACTTATTTTAATTTGTTTATATAATTCGACCTTAAAATCAACCTCCATTAATCGTTATTATCGTTAGTTAATGAGATCGAGAATCCTTGCGAGACGTTTCAAGTCACTGTCGTTATACTACGTTTTAAAAAATTACTCGTTTTTGATCCGTGCGCGACACGCGGATCAAATTGGCTTTGTTGCCGGGGATTCTTGTTGTTATTAACCAATTTTATAGTCATAGGTATAGTTTTCTTGTCAGTTTTTTTTTTCTTTTCTTTTTTGTTGTGTTTGTTGATTTTCAGGGTTGCAATACCGGTTGCAGTATAGTGATAAGTTTTTCAGCCTTTCAGGTAAGTTGAAAGCTACTGTTTCGATTTACTCCAGTTTTTTTCCAGAAAATCAAAAATAAATCGAAGAACAATACTCTTTTAGAATAAAATTCTAAAATATTTCGACCCTCAAAATCGCAAATTTTGCGTTTTTCTATTTTATTTGATTTATTTTCTCTTTTCATATTTTCAAAAAAATCTGAAATTTTTTGTACGAGCTTTATTTGATTTAATTAGATTTTTAGCGCTATTTTTATATTTTTTATATTTTATTTTAATCGCTTTTCTTTTTTTCCATTCTTTTTAAATCTGCACTGATTTTATTTGATTCTCTGTTGAAATTTATAATCATATCATGGCTGATCAAAGAACTCTGAGAGAACTAGTTGCACTTGTGAATTATAATTCTTTATATATTGAATATCTTGATGTTGTTGATGCACCTTTCGAATTGAAATTTGGTTTAACACATTTTTTGCCAAGTTTTAATGGTTTTGCAGATGAGAATCTGAATAAGCATCTAAAGGAATTAGAAGTAGGGTGCTCTGCACCTTCTGAACCTTCACTATAGAGGATCTTGTAAACTAAATGACTACAAATAATATCAAGTATCAACAACAAATAAATTCTAATTTTCAGACTTTGCAAATACAACTTTATCAACTTACCACTTCGATAAATGCCATGCAACAAGCTCAAGGATCAAACCAACAACCTTTGGAAGAACATTCTATTTTTCAAATAGAGTTGCCTTCTGAAATTGTTGATGATACTTGTATTAATTTGTTTGCAGTTGATTCTCTATCATTGTCTGATTTTAATGATGTTTACTCTTGTGATGTTTGTACTTACACTAAAATTAACTCTGTTTGTGCTGAAATTGAGGTTTCCTTGCAAGTTGATATTCTTACTGCAAATGAAGTTGTTCGTGTCAAGGAAGCTCTCGACACCCCGACTTCCCAGAACAAACCATCCATCGAGAAATCACCCTCTTTAGAGCTGAAGTCACTTCCTAATAATTTATTTGAATTTGTGCAGGAAGATAAATCATTACAGGAACATAAGAAGGGAATTGAATGGACTTTGGTTGACACTTGTGATATTAGCCCATCCATGAGTATGCATAGGATCTCAACTGAAGATGGAACAAAAGTAGTGAGGCAGCCCTTTAATCCTTTGATTCTTGAAGTTGTAGAAAAGGAGATCACTATCACCTGCACATTCAACACTTTTACTTATCGAAGATTCTTCTTTGATCCTGAAATAAAAGGCGAAGGCACTAATAAAAACTCCAAGATTAATGGATACTACCCAAAGTTACTCTATGAGATCCTCACTTTGGAAGAAGAGACTGTAGAAGAGCTTTCTTTAGGAAATGCTGCTTATGTGATCACTTATCCACCTTGACTACTCGAGTGTGTTTTTTCCTTTTTCTCCCTCTTATTTTATATTTATGTCCTTTCATTGAGGACAATGTTTATTTTAAGTGCGGGGGAGATAATAATTTATTTTCTTTGTTTTTGTTTTGTTTTGTTTTAGAAACACTATGTAACACGGTGGGAGAACTGACTTTAGTTAAATGTTGCGGATAGCAAGAGTCGCCACCGACTTTTATTTTATCCATAAGGAAAGGACATAAAAGAACAGGAAAGACCTTAAAAAGATTTTGAGTTCGGGGGGTAGGTTATACAAAGGGAAAGTGTTAGCACCCTTTATATCCATGGTTATCCATGGGCTCTTAGTTACTTAGCTCACTTTAAACTGTTTTGAGAAAATGTAGTGTGTGATTAAAAATTTTCTTAAGTATTTTATAATGATCCTTGTACGGATATATATAAAGACTTTGTTTTGAAAATTGTTTAAAATGTGAAGTGTAATGAAGTATTTTTGAATAAGTGAGCAAGTACTTAAGAGGAACCTACCCTATAATAAGTCTTTACTGTTCTTATATGTTCTTTCAATGGTAAGACTATCCCTATTATTAAGGAATAGGTAGTCATTACCTTGGATGTTAGGGACAAATGAAGGGACAAACTGTGATTAGGCAACTGTAAGGTGTATTTAGCAATTCGAAGGGACTTATCATCTTTATTCGAAAGGGACAAGATCATTTACGAAGGCAACCATGAAGGGACTTGATCTTATTATCTTTTAAGGGACTAGATGATATGAGAGAAGGGACTTTGCTTTACACCTTACTTGACCTTTTTCTTTAGGCAACATGAGAGGTATCCTTAAGAATGTGAGATGGCGATCCAAGATCGACTTATGTGTGTGCGTGTACAAATTCAAATATTTATCTTATAATTAGTGATCTAAGTTAATTTTAAAGCAAACATGTTATCACTCCCTATTTTACTAACCATAGCAATATATTTATAAATAAACAATAAGAGCTACAACTATTACATGGCTTTTACAGTTACATTATAATAAAAACAATTTAAATAATAATTATATAATAAAATGATAAGTATAAACAATAAAAAAGGGTTAGTGATAATTATAAGAAGAAAAGGTTAGTAATAATATACAAAATATATATATAATTTAATTAAGTATTTTTAGATTTAAATAAACAACTATAAATAATTTTTGAGATGAAAATAAGATGGTATGAATAATAATAATAAACCATATAATAATTATTTACAAAGAAAATATTATTAATTATTTTAATTAGATATTAGAAAAGTTTAATTAATTTTAATATTTAAAGATCAGGGTTAGGAATTTTAAAGAAAATAGGATTAGAGTTTATAATTTAAATTACAATATTAATTTAACTATTTACAAAATTAAATATATAATAATAATATATACATATTTTAATAATAATAAAAATTTTAGAAAATAAATTAGAGATCCCTTTTAGAAAAATATGAAGTTAATATATATATATATATATATATATATATATATATATATATATATATATATATATATATATATATTTACATATGATTATTTAAATATATTTTCTTATAAGAAATATAATTTATATTAAATATAAAACAAAACAATAAAGAAAATAATGAGAAATTGAATGAAAAAACAAAACTTACCTGGGGTTGGGATTCGAACCCAAGCTCTAGCAATGGCACTTAGCTGTTTCTGCATCAAACATTAAATCAAAATATCCAGAAACATTACAAACATCATCATGAACAATAATATACAATCAAATTTCATTTATATTGCTTGTATCATTGAAATCGAAAAATCAAATTTCAAGCTAAAGATGAAATCGGTTTATACATTTTAATGAGTTTTGGATGATGTAATGCATTGGGATAGCATCAAGGATGATCAAGGAAGAGATTGCAACCTTCAAAACACTTTGATATAGCCTGCAAAATAGAATCCGAATTATGAATTTTTTATGAAAATTTAAAATATGGTTCTTACTCTTGGAAGCAGTCAAATTCCTCCCTTTGTGTTGTGATCTCTTCATGTATATATAGTGAGTGTAATTAGATCAAAAAATCATATCCTACTTTGGACTTTTGGATCACTTGAGATTGAAAAAGATATGCTTTCAAATATTGAAAAAAAAATTGATATCTTCTTACTATTTTTTATTGATATGATCTTATATGATTTCAATCATCTCTAAATAATCATTAAGACCTTCTAGAACCAAAATCAAATCAAATATTCACACTTTTATATTTTATTTTGATTTAAAATGATTTTTAATGTAAAAAAATCATAATAAATAAAATAAAATGAATAAAAATATGAATAAATAATTTTTAATTCGTGCATGATGTCATGGAAGTGTTTGGATCATAAAAAAGCAAGCTCATTTGGTGAATTATGGTTTTAAGACCCCATTTGCTTCATAAACCTCTCAAAACTTTCCCAACTTTGCAAGGGCACAAATCCTTCAATTTTAATGCTATGAAGGTTTTCTTGGACATTTTGGAAAGCTTAAAGAGTCCTCTAACAAACCTCTTTGGTATCATGTCCATATCTTTTACCATTCTCAAGTTATACTCTTTGGAAGTTGTTGACTTTTCGTTGACTTTTGAAATGACCTATAATGTCTTAGCTCATACCTTCCAAATGAAGCATTTTTGGGCTTGGCTTGTGAGACACAAAGTTGTAGAGAATTCAATTTCCTTAAAAATGATATTTGGATGGAAAATTTTTGATGAAGCATATGAAAGTTATGGCTGGTCAAAGTTCAGTTGACTTTTCCTATGAAAACCCTAATTTAGAAACTCCTGATTCTTGATGATCTGAAATCTCCTTGATGAATCATGATCAACCCTTGATCAAATGATGAATTTTACTTCATATACTTGATGTTGGCAAAAAATCATGAAGTTTGACTTTGGTTTGACCACAATTGACCTCAGTTTGACTTTTTAACTGCTTTGACTGATTTTAACCTATCTGATCATCTGACTGAGCAAACCTTTGGGAAAAGTCTTGAAACTTGTCATGGGGATTCTTAAACACATATAAGATGTTATGAAGCTTACTTGAAGTCTTGGAAGTCCATTTATCCTGATTAAAGTCGAAACCCTGGTTTAGGATGCCTTGCTTAGGAGGATGCATTGTCTGAGGGAAATGTCAAATCTTCTGACTGATTGTGAACTTTGTGAACCTTGTGAACCTCATGAGATGTCTTGTGAACCTTGTGAACCTCTTAGTACACAAAGTCTTGTCTTGTGAGGGCAAATTTTGGGGTGCAACACACTAGACATTTTTTTTTAAAGTTTTAGGCTATAGATTGTTTTGAGGTTAGTTGTGGAGACTTGGGAAAAACTTCACAAGACCGGTATCGTTTTAACACCTTAAGTCTCCTGAATATGAAAATCATTTTGAATACTTGTTATGCCATAGCCTTGAGTTCTCATCCTTTAATATCTCTTAAGTAGTTTATCTAGCAGTCAGCACCATCTAGAAATCACACACTAAGTAATTAAGCTGATGCAAATAAGTGAATGATCTTGCGCTTAAAAAAAGAAATCTGAATATGAATTCACCTTTTAAGTTAGGTGATCCTCACCCGGTCATTTAGCCTAACGGATGTGAAATCTTAAAAAAATAAAAAAATTTGTAGTTACTAAAGTAACTTTAAAATATTGTCAAGTATGGATCATAATCACTAACAGACTTATTTACCATGTGTATGAATAGATAACGGGCTTAATGTGATTGCGCTAGAATGAAAGAGAGAAAAGGGAGGATGAGTAAGTTAGACTTAGGCATAATAACATGATTCGAAATGGTTTGTATAGGAGGGGGGCTTATGACCGCACAATTGCGGATTTGTATTCTTACGATATCCTTAGTGTGTAAGAATAGTACCTGTCAATGCTATCTTAATCGAAGAAGAGTTTGTAGCCTTGAATGAGTATGAATGATGTTGTGTTTCTTGAGTTTATTTTTTGCTCGGAGTGCGAAAGTGCAAGTGTGGGGGAATTTGATCAGTGCATTTTGGTACATATTCCTACATGATTGTACTTAGACAATTATTTAGTTTTATTTGTTTATTTTTATATTTTAATTTGTTTTTCTAATTTATTTTATTTTTGGCTTAATTTAATTTTCGTACTTAATTTTCAGCTTTAACAGCTTTTACGGAAATGATCATAACCGGAGTTCTAGGAATCTGATTGAGGCGTTCTACCAGTCGATGGAAAGCTAAGAGAGAGAGCTACAACTTTCGTGTTGGAGTCGAAGTCAGATTCGGAGTAATATTTTCCAGAATTTCGTTTGTAACTGTTGCATTAGTTTTATTTAGTTTCGGGTCATTTAGAATTGAGCCTGAGTTATGTATTTGACCCAGTTGAGTTGTAAACGGATTTTTTAGGTTTTTCTATTTAACCTAGCAGCCGCAACTGTTCACATATACACTTTTTAGGATTTTAATTTTTTACGCTCGAAGAGACGAATTATGGAGAACTAATTCCAAGGATTAATCTGCTGTAATCGATTTTCGCCGACACTTTGAGGTTCTTATATTTTCCAATTAATCTATTTCCTTTCAATTCTGATCTTGATATCTTGTTTGCTTAATTAGATTTATCTAAGGTTAGATTGATTTATTTCGATGATTGCATGTTCCTATACTTTAATCGCGTTTGCTTAATTCGCGTATGTTTATTGTGTTTGCTTAATTCACGATTGATATATTTCATCCGTTTGCTTAATTCGGAAATTAGGAATATTTATCATATAATATCAATTACGCTTGTTTGATTGTTATTATAATCGAAAAGGAAATAGAGTCCTCTTAGGAATTGAGAATTATTTGGGTCGATGATAAGTTGGGAAATCAAAACAGCAGATTAACCGTTTCAACTTATTTGTTAATCACTTATTTTAATTTGTTTATATAATTCGACCTTAAAATCAACCCCCATTAATTGTTACTATCGTTAGTTAATAAGATCGAGAATCCTTGTGAGACGATTCGAGTCATTGTCGCTATACTACGTTTTCAAAAATTACTCGTTTTTTATCCGTGCGCGACACGCGGATCACTAGGCATGGCTCAATCCACTCCTGCCCATGGGACGGCCCAATAGCCCAAATATCAAAGGGACCCATTGAATACATGCTCCTCAACCGAGGAGAATCTGCCGACCATAGTTGCCTGTGATCGGGTCTCTCTGCTCATTCCAAACTTCTGCTCGACACCAGCAGAAGTCACCCAGATTTGGTCGAAGATAACTCCTGCTCGGATATCTTTATGCTCGACGTATCCCCAATCCGACCAGGTATGCTCGTCCAACGGCTAGTTTCTGGCAGTTACCTATTTTCGAGGGATCCACAATTCAGGCCCAAAATATGGACCATTAGCCAAGCGGTGGGGGCACTCTATATAAACCCTCTCACATGAGAGGGCCAGGTATTGAATATTCACTCTTTGAATACTTTTACTCGTACTTGCATACTCTTCTGACCGTTCTTACTTTGGCATCGGAGTACCTTGCAGGTACACCCCCATTCTCCTCGACGACCGAGAAAAGACTTCAAGATCCACGTCAGCGTCCGCATTCGTTGAAGATTCTGATCATAGTTACGATCAGTTCATAATCGGATGTATATACATATACCATATTAAAATTTGATATGACTCATCTTTATAAATCAACTTGTAAAGTAACAAGTAGAGGTGAATAAATTTGAATCAATTGATTGAAATCGATCAATTTATTGTCTTTTTTGTAAAAATAGATTGGATTGAGTCGAGTGTCGAATTAATTTGATTGTTTAATTTGAATAGTACAAAGTGCTTTGATCGGACTCAAATGTTTATTTTGGACCGATGAAACCAAAACCAACCGAACTTAATTAATATATATTTTTATTATTTTTATTTCTATATAACTAACTCACTATAAAAATGAGATTTGTGATATTATAAAATATTATCATATATTTTAATGATGTATTGTGCTCTTCCAAAAATAAAAGTTATAAAATATAAATTTTTGAATATTATTTAGTTTATGATTTAAAGTATGATAATGATCAAAATTAATTTTAAATAATATTAAAACTATTATTTCATAAAAATAATTTAATAAAATAATAGTTTTATTTTAAAATTTTGATATTTTTAATAAATATTAAACCGATTTAACTGGACCTATTTAACCGTCAAATCGACTTAATCGAATTTGACAAAAATAAAAAAAATTATTTGTCAAAATTGTACCATAAAAATGAGTCACTTTGAATTTAAATTTTGGATTCGAAATCGTCTGATTATCCCCCTAATAATGAGTGATATTTTATATACACTATATCTAACAAATTTAAGTTTTAGAGAAGTACTAGCTAACATCAATGTCTATAATTTGTATCAATCATGGCCAAAGATATTGATTAGTCCTATCAATATTCTTTTTTAAACTTTGTAGTTAATTTGTAAGATATAATCTTTGTCTGATAATCAATTAAAAAAGACACGTCTGTTAAAAAATTGAATATTCAAACACACATGTGTATCATCATCAACATGAATTATTAAATTTATTCATTCTAGAACTCATACATATCATCAACAAGACATTATAAAATTCATTCATTCTAGAACTCATAACTATATCAAAAATATAACTATATATCTAAAAATATATATTCTAGAATGAATTATCCCATTTTTGTAACTATCAACATCAACATCAACTAAGCAAAGTGTTGTATATTAATTAGTCACTTTCCTTGTCTTTAAGTCCCATTCATTCAAAAACATTATCTCATAACCAAAACATTTGGGGAGACTAAAAATATATTTAGAGTCTATTTACAATTTAAAAATTATTTTTATTAAAACTCACTAAAAAATAATAAAATTCATTTCCTATTCATTTTCCATAAATTAAAATAGTAATTATAATATTTTAAAATGATTTTTATTAAAAAAAAACCATTTAAATACAATTTTAATATAATTAAAAAAACATATCTTTTAATTTTTTTATTATTTATTTTATAAAATAGCCCTTAATTAATCTATAACATAATATAAAGAATCAACCTAGAATTTTCAACCCTTGTTCCTCGTTGTTGCTCTACCATATGGTAGAGTATAACACCAATGTGTCCTTTTTTTTTTCTTGACCCATTCAATGGCCTAAAATTATTGAGGCTCTAAGTTTTCACATTAGAAATAGTCAATAATTTCAATATAAATTTCATGGATTGTTCACTTTTTTCTTTCTAAAAACACATAAAATTAATATGAATATCCACCATAGTCTTTTAGCCAAAAGAAAAATGGACCCACATGGTAGAAAAACACACTCACCATCTTTTCCTTCTCTTTTCTTCATAATAAATAACACCTTCCTCTCACCTTCATTTTTTGAGCATACCCTTCACATAATCACTTATATCTCCTCCTCAATTCAACACACTTCCTCAACAATCTCACTTCAATTTCAAAAAAAAAAAAACATCAAATTTTTTGACTTGGCCTATTTTACCAACAAATTTAAAAAATGGAAGTGAACATTAAGTGTGAAGAAATTGGTGTCATTGGTGAACTAAGGCAAGGTGAGGAGCTAGTAAAGCAACTTCATGGTCAAATTTTCTCTTCATCTTCTTCTTTTTCATCATCATCATCATCAAATTCATCATCACATGAAGCAAATGAAGTCTTAATTGACAAAATACTTTTGACTATTGAAAAAGCACTCACCATGGTGAAAGATAATGTGGGAAATTTCAAGAGAAAAAATGTCAACATGGTTGATTCTCATTGTTCAAATGGAAGTCCTAAAAGTGAGGTTCAAGACTCAGAGTTCAAGCACAAACATGTCTCTAAGAAAAGGTATTGTCTTTTAAGGTACAAAATTGTTGTCTTTTTAAGGTTCATTGTTTCATAGTACTTTTGTTTATTTGATTCTTTGGTTTTTTTTGGATGTAGAAAAACCATGCCTATGTGGACAGAACAAGTTAAGGTGTATTTAGGAACAGCTTCTGAAGGGTCTATGGAGGATGGTTATAGCTGGAGAAAGTATGGACAAAAGGATATTCTTGGAGCTAAATTTCCAAGGTAAGAATCATTGTTTCTCGTCTGACTGTTCTGGTCGTTTTATTTACGTTTAATAAAAATTTACGTCAAGACACATAATTAAAAATACTGATTTGATTTGAAACAACTTAGTTTTTATAGAAATAGCGATAGGTTTTTTGTTTTCATTGAAATTTTTATTTAAAAATTTGAAAATTATGGGACTGTTTTTTTTTTTTTTTTTTAATGAAAGTGGCCTTATCTTACTAAAAATATCATTGACCAATAAGATATATCATATAAAAAGAAAAAGAACAAAAATTAAATAAGTAGATAAAAGCTAATTATGCAAAGGACAGAGAAAAAGAAAGATTCAATTTTGGTAGGTTCAATAATGTGTTGTTATTAATGAGGGCCCATACACTGTGCTCAAAATAGAAAGGACATATGAAAAGTTTAACAATTGTACTAAGTTGTTGTTTTTGTGTTAATCATTCATTCACAAATATAATTTAGCATATTAAGAAAGTTACTAAGAAAGTTACTCCGCTTCGTTAAGACAGTTTAGTTAATAGTTAGTTGCAGAAAAGAATGTGAGTTTGAATCTGCGGCATCTTATTTATTCACTTTTTGATTTGTATTGCAGAGGATATTACAGATGCTCACATAGAAATGTACAAGGATGTCTAGCTACAAAACAAGTGCAAAAATCAGAAGAAGATCCAATGATATATGAGATAACCTACAAAGGAAGACACACATGCATCCAATCTAGTCATTTGAACAAACCACATTCATCAAAAACGAAGTTGAAATTTGGACAAAACAATTCACAACCCAATCAAAAAATTCAACCACAAGAAGAAACATTTCAACCAAAAACCCAAGAGAAGATTTCCACTTTTGACAACAAAGAGGATATTTTTTCATCATTCAATTTTTCTTCTCCTTCAATAGGATCTGAAAATGAAGATAACATGATGTTTTTAGAGACAATGATTGAAAACAATTTCATGGAAAATGAAGACAACAACAATATCTTCTCGAAATCAAACGATTTTACATTGTCACTATTGGATTTGGACAGTATTGGGCTAGGCCCATGTGAGTCAGACATCAGTGATATAATTTCAGGTCAAAATTCAGTTATCGATTCTCCGATAGATTTAGATATCTTTGATGATTTTAACTTCGACATGGATTTTTCCAGCAACATTCAAGAATTTTGCTATCGATGAATTGTCACACTTTGATATTTGTGTATGGATTAATATGTAAGTTTTGATATTTGTGTATGGATTAATATGTAAGTTTTGTAGATCGAGATTAGTAAATTTGAAGAGAGAATGAAGAGAATTTAGAGTTCATGTTTTGTGTCTAGATATAAAAATAATGAAACGTCATTTTCTTGTTAGTGAGGAGAGATTTTGAGTACTTAGGATGTAATGTAAAAATCATTTGTCTTCTTTTTGTTCAAGCAAAGGAAGAATGTGTGAAATAAATAGTTTTTGGTTTTCTTTCATATTTAATGTATAAAATTGTTATCAATGCATCATTTCATTAAAGAAAAGACATAATAATGATTACCCCTCCTTTTAATCCTATCTTCTTAAAAGGATGCCTTTGTAGAAGGATGTTGATGGTATTTAGTCGTAGTTATCAAACTTAAATGTAAAATTAATTATTATTCTATCCTTTTTAATTATTTATTACATAAAAGGAAAATTTGATTGAATAAAAAAAAATACTAACACCTTTAGAGTATAGTTATCATTATCCTAAAAGAGGTCATTATAAGAATAATTGGATAATTAGTCTTCCAATAATTTTTTTTCTTATTTAATCAATTTGTATTTATTATAATGTTTATATGATGCTATATAAATATGATCAATCTCATTGTATACGACACACAAATAAAATAATACATAATCATTTTAATATTTTTCTCTTCTATTTTATATTCTTTCTCCTTATTTTATAATACGTTATCAGTACAAAGTTCCGACATTTAGAAGATACTATTTTTTTAATATTCTGTATGTGTTATTTATAAATATTTATTAGAAAATGAAAAATAAAATCAGTGATGATTTTCATGCATCCTAGAAGGATTACATAAATAATATTAAAGCATGTCTGAAGGATTGCAAAACAATTTTTTATAGGCTTAATACCATTTTTTGTCCTCTAACTATATGCTAGAGTCCAATTTGGTCTCTTTTTTTTAAAAGTTTCAAATTGGTCCCATAAGTTTTTAAATTGTTCCACGTTGGTCCAAACCGTCAAATAGATGTTAATTGTGTTAAAAATGCTGATGTGTATTCTGAGGTGGCATTGTGAAATGTACAGTCATCATCTTTTTCTTCATTGTGCTGTGTTTTTTATAAAATCAGATCACGTTTTCATTCCAATTCCAAAAGTTAGGGCACAAATTCCTCTTCTTTATATTGAAACGAGAATCTTCCATAAATCATGAGTTCTGGGTGTGGTTCATCTTCTTCTTCAAGAACTGGGTTCGATCCACAAGTGTATACAAGTTTTGGGAAGCTTATGTGTGGTTGTGGAGACCTAGCTGTCATTCGAAAAGCAAGAACATCCAACAACTACATAAAGCTTTTATGGGGTTGTCAATATTTTAAGGTAATGTTCTATCTTCATCACCTGGTTTGACATTCTTCTCTTCAATGTTCTGATTGAAAATCATTGTTCTACAGGGAAGCACAAATTTTGGTTGTGGATTCTTTGAATGGTTATATGATATTGCTAATGGTGAAAATGAAGAAAACATAAGGAATATGCAATGGAAAATAGAAATGCAATACAAAGAGATGGATGAACTCAAAAAATAATTGTGTGAGGCAAAAACAATGGTGGAAGTTTTGAAGGTGGAGTATTTGCAGTTAGAGGAAGGCTTGAAGAATACTAAGAAATGGAAGATTATATGGAAGTGCTTGTGTTATTCACTGTTCATTTTCTTAGTAGTTTGGATGTTATGAAAATTAGGTATTGTAGTTGAGATGTATTTGTCACTTCTGTTGTACCACATTTATTATGAACGAAAAATGGTTGGTTTAATTGACATGTTTTAGTGTTATTGTCTTAATTTAATAACAGTTGTGTACATAATTTGATAACAGTTGTGTACATAATTTGACCGTAATAGGTCATAACAGGTTGTGTACATAATTTGACCATAACAGGTTTTGCATATAATTTGAACATAACATGTTTTTGCACATAATTTTTTGATACTTAACTTGAACTGTATAGCAAGTGGATACCTTAATAGGTTTTGCACATAACAAGTTGATAACAGGTTTTGCACATAAGTAACAGGTTTTGCACATAACAAGTTGATACTTAACTTGAACTGTATAGCAAGTTGATAACTTAACTTGAAATTGTACATAAGTAACAGATAAGTAACATGTTTCGACCATAAGTAGCATTTCATAGCAATCAAGTATCATTAAATAGGACTTAGTATCATTACATAGAACTTAAGTAGCATTAAAGTTTTGACAAAATGCTGAGTACATATCAGCATTACATAGTAGCATTACACAAAATAACAAGACAAAATACAGCAGTACACAACACATCCTAAGTTACAAATTCTAAGAGGATTTCTTTGGGGTGTTCCTTTTAGTAGGAGTTATCCTCCTAGTTGTTGGACCCATTATATTATGTGATGCATTCAGCCTTGTAGTGGGGCCTCTTGAAACTTGTGTTGGTTTTATGAAAGGAAGCTTGTGTCTAGCCTGTGGTGCAGTCCTCTTGTGAATTGTTTGAGATGTTTGAGAAGCCTGAGTTGGTTAAGTAGCTTGAGTTGGTTGAGTAGTCTGTCTTGTCTGAGTAGATTGAGTAGACTGTGATACATGTGCTGACTGGCCTGATGCAGTTGCTTGAGTAGTTTGTGGTGTCTGCTTATAGGTAGATTTGTTATGTCCAATTTTTCTGCACCTTATACACCTCAGAACCATGCCATTTTTCCTTATTTTTTTGTCAGATCCATCAATCTCACACTGCTCACGATTCCTCCTTTTTTGGGTCTTCCATGCATCTTTTTGTATTTGGGTGGTTGCACATCAAGGTACTCAGTCCTAACTAGGGGTGGCAAACGGGCATGCCCGCCCCGTTTAGACCCGCCCCGCAAAAGCCCGCAAGAAAATGGGGCGGGGCGGTCAATTTTGAGGTTGTGGGCCTAAAACCTAAGCCCTCCCCGCAAAAAAGTAAGGGCGGTGCGGGGAAAGCCCGCCGGTATTGCACTTTTTAAGCCTAAAAATGCAAAAATTTAAGTAAATGTGCATGCCCGCAAAAGCCTGCGAGATAAACGGGGCGGAGCGAGGCGGACACTTTAGAGGGTGAGGGCCTAAACCCTTGGCCCACCCCGCACTAAAGTGCGGACAAAACGGGCATGCCCAACGGGCCGGGCCCGTTTTTCCACCCCTATTCCTAACCCATAAATTGGTACCATTAAGTGGATAGATTATTGGTTCATAAACCTGAAGGTACCTAGCCTTCTTGTAATAATTTGACACAAAATCATCAACAGAAAGACCTCTAGCCTTCCTTGAAGTAATTCCATGGACACAAGAAAGATCTGTCAGCTTCCATTTCCTGTAAAACATTCATGCTCCTTCAGGTTGACCACAAAGATGTCACCCTGGTTCTCAATTTGCAAATACATATAACAAATCAGAATAATATAACAAATCATAAGCAATAAAGTGGTACCTTTTTTTTATCAGAGATGAATGTATAAGTCCTACATTCTTATCTTCCCCCTAAATCTTCAATCAGTAGGGTCAAAAACCAAGTCCAATTGTCTCTAGTCTCACATTCCACCACAACAAAAGCAATAGACACCATTTGGTCATTGGGGTCTGTTCCAATTGCTTCCAGAATTTGACCACCACATAGGCCCTTCAAAAAGCATCCATCAAGTCCAATTATTGGTCTACATAACTTGAAACTCTTCTTGCAAGTAGCATAGAAAATGTAAAGTCTCTTGAAATAAGGCCTTGTATCCTCAAACCCCTCTTGAACAGGTGTGACATTGAGTTTGACAGTAGAACCAGGATTGGTCCTTAAAATCTCATGACAATAGTCATAAATCCTTGTGTAATTTCCTAAGAAAGATCCATCCACCATATCCCTTGCAGCAAAATATGGCCCTTATTGCCTTTGTTTTGTTAACCTCTACATTCCATTTCTTAAGTGTCTTCTCTTTTATATCTTTCAGCTTGAGTTTAGGATTATTTTTTAAAGAGTTTTGTAACCTCTTACTAAGACATCTTGTACTCATCATCTTAACATTATACTCTTTAGGAAAATTGTGTATGTTAACTAGTTTCCTAAGTTGCCAAGTCTCCTCATCAGGCAAATTTCCATAATATGCCTCCCACTCACATCCTTCCTTAGACACACCCTTCACTCCTTTTTTTGTCATGAGATTAATTGGGTATACTAACATATGTTCAAATGTGCAAGATTATAAGCATAAAATTCAACTCTGAATTAACCCTTATAAAAGCATATGAAGAGAAGTAAAGTGAATCAGATTTTGAAAGATTAGAATATGATGACTCTGAATATGTATATCAACTTTTGAAGGATCAAAATCTGATCATGGCATCCCTTATTCTAGTGACAACTTCAAATATGAAGACCTTGCTAAAGGTGCACAACCTCTAATCCGTACTATGTCCCAAAATCATATCAGTCTTGTCAAAAGATAGATTTTGGAGAAAGTCAACTTGTATTTTATTTTGCAAGGCTCAAAGAATGGTGATGTGACCTCTTAAGTATGCTCCGACCTTTTGATAGTTACCTAGTATGAAAACGTATTGGACAATGATATTACTCATTGGACAATAATCTTAATCGGTTTCATCCTCCAAAGTATCTCTTGGATTGTTTCTCAACTAAGAACTCTTATGCAAGTCACCTTCCAAGGACTCTTTTACTGTCTCTATAAAAGGGAGCTAAATATTTTAAGGAAGGTGATAAGACTACATCATAATAACATCGAGCTAAAAATTTTAAATTTTATTGCATAAGTTATTAAGATTTATTATATTTGTTTATTTTAGAAACCTTAAGTGTTAATAACCTTTGTGGTTATTGTACAACTTATATACTTTTGATTATGTATCAAAGTATAGTTGTAATCATTTCTACTAAACTATTTGTTTAAAGTAGAGGAAGTATCTTGCAAGGTTGATTGAGTAGTGAAGTCTGTTGCATGTGTGCTTGAGTAGTGAAGTCTCTTTATTATAGCGTGATTAAGTAGAAGTCTCTTGCTAGTTTTCTTGAGCAGAAGTCTCTTTCTAGCTTGATTTAGCAGTTAAAATATCTTTCTGGTTTGATTGAGAAAAGTTGTAATCAATTTTGATTATAGTGAAAATCTCTTTTTTAAGCAAAAGGACTGAACTACTCTCAGTTTAGGAGAGGAACCAAGATAAACTCCGTGTGTATATTTATTTTCTGCTTTTGAACTTTATCCTTTCTGTTTCTATCAAGATCTCTGATCAGACTCTAAACTCGTTCAAATATTGAAGATGAGTTTTTCAGAAGTGAAAAAGACATAACTTACAAAATTTAACCCCCATTCTTGTGTATTTTTCTCACCTTCACTTATAACCATATTTATTTACTTTCCTCAAGTAACTTTAAACATTTTATTTTTTGTTGCAATTACTCACCTAAAATTTACTAATACGATCTTAATAGAGAAAGATTAAAATTAATCACGATTTTTGAATACCACAATTCAACGCCCCTCAACCCTCGTATGCTTAAAGTCACTTTTCCAAAAACAACCCACCTACCACAACTCAATAACTGTACGAGAATCCTTGACCTCAAAATCCTATAAGAGGTGAATTATCTTGGCCTCTCTGGAAGTAAGATACTTCGATTCATACCCAATAATCATCGTGGGTTTGTCCATCCAGGCCAAGGGAAAGAGAGAGATTTCATCCGCCTCAACAATAATGTGAGAGCGCCCTCACCTTTTCCCTATTGCAAATGTATACTTATAGTTCTTATAATATTTGGAATGGGGTTTGAGCAAGTCCTTCCCCAAAAGGTCATCTAGGATTACCCCCACCTCTTTTGAAGGCCTAGTGGAGTAAAATGAAAAGAACACCCCAATAGTAGGGGAAATTTCTAAATCTTGACAAACCATTTTGAATGCCCTCACAAAGCCCTAATTGTTAGGAACTAGCTGAGAGGGAGCAACATTGAAGACTCATAGGATGTCTACCACAAAGGGAGAAAAAGGAAAATAACTCTCATTTCCTTGATGAGAGGAAGATACAAGTAGTAGTAGGGAGAGAGAGTTGAAATGTTTTTTCCCGACTTCTTTAAACTCGATATTGGTACATTTTTACCAAATCTTTTCCCTTGAAATGTTCAAAGGAGTGTAGAAGGATAATTTAGCATGAGATCTTCACTCCCCATCGTCCTTTCGGAGATTACTATCTTTTTCCAAAGCTTTCGGAGATTACTATCTTTTTCCAAAGCTTGATGGTATCTGGATTTACCAGGGCCATGACCTTCTTCCCTTCTTCTGCCAAGAGTTTCTCTTCCTAGTTTATACAGGATTATGCTCTACTCAGCAAGTCACATAGATTCCAATCTCCCATGAAACTTATCTTCTCCTAGAACATACAACCCGACCTCGATCTTTTTTGAATAGCCAGTACTTTATTCCATCGTCTCTACCTCTTATTGTCACAACTATTTTCGCGACACAATTTATGTATTCATGTATGGTTTCTTTCTTCCTTGCGTGATTCTGCTAAGCATCTCCATGATTGTTAGTTGTCGTTCCCGGGCATTAAACTGCAAGGTAAAGGAGTCACATAGTTCCTTCCATGAGGCAATTCTTCCATCTAAAAGATTCTTATACCAATCATGGAAGCTCTAGTGAGGTTTAACACAAAGAGCTTACACTTTATGGCCCTATGGATGTGGTAGTAGTTCAACTTGTTATCGACGTGCTCTACATGTTTGTTAGGGTCCCCGATCCCGTCGTAGTCAGCCAACTTCATATATTTCTACCAATCATATACTAAAAGGTGTGAGTTAGTATATGAATTAGGAAAAATAACTACAATAACGAAAAATCAATAGTTTGTTGATTTAGGACTGGATAATACGCTAGGTATACCTTTCCATTTGGTACTGTTACAATGCAGATTCAATATTGAGCCGGATTCTACTTCATTATTCTCATACTAAACTAGATTATTAAACTAGATTACAATGGGACAGTGAAAGTGAAAGACAAGTTCAATTTGGTACTGTTACACCTTTCCATTTGAGAGCCAATTCACATATTCCTTTTGCTGAAGACCCATTTTCCTTTAGGACATTAGCAGCCACCTCTTTGAGATCCATCATATTTTTATGAACTTTCTTTCCTTCCTCACCCTCCATCAACCTCTTCACAACACTTGCAATTTCCTCCCTTTCAATCAACCCATCCTCACCAACATTTACTCTAATCCCAACTCTAATCTCTTCACTAACCAAAATAGCATTCATCCTTTGTTCCGCATAAAGTGGCCATGCAACCAAAGGCACACCATTCACCACACTCTCTAGAATTGAGTTCCAACCACAATGACACACAAATCCACCAATTGAGACATGGCTCAAAACTTGAGCTTGTGGTGCCCAATATGGAACCACTAAACCTCTCCCTTTAGTCCTCTCCACAAAACCATTTGGTAGAAAATCAAATGGATCAACATTACTATCAGCTATAAAATTTGAATCATTTTCAACTTTATCATTAGGACACCTCAAAACCCACAAGAATCTTTGTTCACTCATTTCCAATCCAAAAGCAAGTTCATCCGTTTGAGCACTAGTATGAGTCCCACCACTCCCAAAACAGACAAATACAACACTTCCATGAGGCTGCTCATCCAACCATTTGAAACCCACTTCAAATTCAGATTCATTATATTCAATAGTGTCTTGATTCACCATTGGTCCAACCGGATAAACTACCGGTTCATTCTTTTGTAAGAAGATGAAAGCCTCCGGTTCAAGCTCAAAGAAACTATTCACTATTATTCCCTTAGCTAACTTGTATCTTTTCACCTGGTGGAGTAAACATTTGTAGGCTTCATTGGTTCTATCCTGAAGCGGGGTTGGTAAGTCTTTTCCGTGAACCGCGTAACATCCAGGAATGTTAAGCGGTTCATGGATATCCCTAAACTCAGACCGAAACTTTTGGTCGAGGTGGGGAAGATGAAAACAAAGACACAAGTTATTTGCGGTGGTGGGGAAGAAGATATACGAAGGGATATTAAGTTCGGTAGCGGTGTTCATGGCATCGGTGCTAAAGAGGTCGACGATGAGAGCGGAGAGACGGTGGGAGGTCATGAGAGAGAGTAGGGTTTGATGGAGAGAAGGGAGAGAACGGAGGATGGTGAGTGTGATGAGTGGTTCAGGTTTGGTGTTGGGTGGGAGGTCGGAGAGGTTGACTGGAGGGAGAAAGATGTGGGAAATGGCGTTTGGAAGGGAGGAGAGTACGGTGGTTTGAGCTTTAGAGGGTGGAGAATCGGAGGGGATGATGAAAGTGACGGGGAGGTCGTTGTAGTTAGTGAGTCGTTTTGCGAATTGGATCATTGGAATGAGATGTCCCATTCCTGGACTTGAAACCATGGCTACAAGAGGTGGTAGTAGTTTTTGTTCCATTGAAGATAGAAGATAGTAGTGATAGGAGAAGTGAAGAATGTGTACAGTTATAGTAATTTTCTGTGTAGTTAAGTATTGTAGCGATGGGACCAAAACTCCACCGTTAGGTAGCGTTTGCCATCAACCACAAGTAGCACCAAATAGTAAAGATGTGAAGTGTAGTTATTTAATGCTTTGTCTAATGTTTGTGCTGTCCTACATGCAGGAAGACGTGTTTCAACCTCGTCTTCCGGTCTTACCTAATCGTCATATGGGTGAAAAAAAGAGGTTACATGAAGAAAAAAAGTTAACTAAAAATTTAAAACGTTTAACTAAATTGCTAAAACATTTCTCGAATTTACAACAAAACTTCACACACGATAATCAAAACATAAACTATACTCACTCATCAAGAAATTTCGAAACTCAGTGAAACTTTGTAAGCATTCTCATCAATAGATTTTTGACATATATGTTTAAAGGAGTTTAGTAGCACCCACAAGTGCTTCTCCTTAGACTATACATCATAAGAATCAAAACAATCCTCAAACCAAATTCAACATAATCTCCATCCCAAAAACGAATCGAAACATCAGTAGCAGCAATCAAGAAGTCAATCAACCCGCTCGTGTGTACCAGCTGCTCTACCATGGTCATCATCTCTATCTCCTTCTCCATCTGTGTCCTTCCTCATTCCAAAAGAGAATCCAACTTTCAACTTAATGCGGTTATTAGGGTTAAGCCCAAAACACACATAGCACATTACAATGAGTTGCAAAAATAAACTCTTCCAACCAGTAACATCAAACAACATTGCCACTACTAAATAAACCAGTAGGCTACACGCTAACACGCGATTGGAAACCATAATAATTTTCCCTAATTTCTTCCACGCGCAAACCTTCGATCACCTCGGGATTTCTCTTGGTCTTCACTTCACGTATACCACACAGCAAATCAACACAAACTTTTCAGCCTCCTATTCACTAATCCACAAAGAAAATAAGGTTAACAAAATCTTATAGTAAATCTGGCTTAACAAAATTATATTCAATTCAAGTTTTTTCAACCGAAAACAAAATTGAAAATTGATGAAAACACATTGAATTTAACATGCTCAATTAGTCATATTCACCTTAGATTAAAGATTTAAGATCTCAATTGCATGAATTGAACATAAAGGGAACTAGGGTTTATGATAGATTTGGGGAATCAGAGAAATTTCAAACATGGAATAAACTAGGGTTCATGAAATTAACAACAAAAAAAAAAACAATCCATCAAATTGAAATGCTAAATTAACAATATATGTACAAAATTCAAGATCCAGAATCATATTCAAGGTTTAGGAATCTCAAACATGTAATAAGAGGGGAAAGAAAGAGTCATGCATAGTTGTTGAAGCTTCTTACGGAGGCGGAGGAAGGTGTCGATTCGGTGGATAAACGGTGGATAAACGGAGATACGCCGCCGGTGAAGGGGCGGCGACGTGAGGAACAGCCGAGATTGGGTAAATGGTTGGCCGCGATTCGCTCTTTTATTTCCCGCGCCGTCTTATGGTAATATACTTTTTTTTTAACAAAAAAAAGAAAAAAAGTTTTATTTCCCGCACTCTTTTATTAGGCTGTGCATATTTATAAATAAGGTCATTTTCTAGTTTTAGTTTTAATTTATTTTTTAAAACTTGTTCTTATAAAAAAATTACAAAACTAAAATATAAGTAAAAATAGAAAAAGAGAAAAAATAAAAAAAAAATGAACACGGAAAAGAAGGTGTTAGTAGTGTTATGAGGAAGAATGATGTTGAGTTTTGAAGAAAAAGAGTCATGAATCAAGAGATTTTGGTTAGAATAAGTGTTCAATTTAGTCCAAAAAAAAAATCTATTCATTAATTTTGGTTAAAATAAGTGTTCAATTTAGTAAAAAAAAAATCTATTCATTAATTATTTTCATAGAGAGTGATTTTTATATGATTGTTATGACGATCATGATCATATTTTTTATGTCTTGAATGAAAGCATTGTGTTTATGGTACTTGTTAATGTGTTTGTGGTACTAGTTAGTAGGCGTATCAAAGAGGATGACGCAGATGAAAGTTTGTGCGTAGCAGATTAGGTTCTCGAAGTCTTCATCCTAATGATTAAGAGAATTTTATTAATGGAAAGAAAATCTATTTGAATGATATCTTAAGAGCCAAGAATAAAGTCAAAAGAGGATGACGCAGATGAAAGTTTGTGCGTAGCAGATTAGGTTCTCGAAGTCTTCATCCTAATGATTAAGAGAATTTTATTAATGGAAAGAAAATCTATTTGAATGATATCTTAAGAGCCAAGAATAAAGTCAAAAGAGGATGACGCAGATGAAAGTTTGTGCGTAGCAGATTAGGTTCTCGAAGTCCTCATCCTTAATGATTAAGAGAATTTTATTAATGGAAAGAAAATCTATTTGAATGATATCTTAAGAGCCAAGAATAAAGTCAAAAGAAAATCTTTTTGCCAAACGCCTAAGGAGTTGTAGATGATTTAATCAAAATCAATCCGGGTGGGCATCTTGAAACAACTTTCATCAATGTTTATGATAATGCATTTGAGGTTGAATGAGTTTTATTTGATGAGTCTCTCAAAATTGTATCCACAATGGGATTTGTTTAAATAATTGTGAAAAATGTTTGTCGTGTTACGAACAATTTGTTGAAAGTGCTGTAAAATGCATTATTTTTCAGTCTGCAACAGCAGTAACCGGTTACCCACCGGTGAGTAACCGGTTACCACTGTCAAAAACTGAAAAATAACAGCATTAACAGCAGTGCACTTTTAGTTGTAGATTTTGTATTTTTGGTTCTCTCAATTGTATCCCATATAAAAACCTCATTGTAATTCCAATTCCAATTAATGCCAAATTAATATTTCATCTCAATTACTCTCTCTTCTCTAATTCTCTTTCTCTCTCAATTTCATCTTCTTCCCCAAATTGATTTCCACCATTTTTAAACCTTCACTTTCAAATTCTGTTTTGTTGTTTATGTTTGTTCCAACATTTGGCATCAAGAGCTTCGGTTATTGATCCGATTCCGCTGCAACAATGGCTACCATTTCCAATGATCGAATTCCCACAAATCTTCCAATTCTTGATTCGAAGAATTACGACAAATGGGCGAAGCAAATGAAGGTTCTATTCGGTTATCAAGAAGTGCTTGAGATTGTCATCAATGGAGTCACGCCATTGGGGGAACAAGCTACCGATACGATTAGGGCTACACACAAAGAAGAAAAGAAGAGGGATTACAAAGCCCTATTCTTGATTCACTCTTGTGTGGATAACGACAACTTCGAGAAGGTTGGTGATTGTGAATCCGCGAAGCAAGCGTGGGAAATATTGGAGAAAGCTTATGCCGGTGCCGCGAAAGCGAAGGTGGTAAGGTTACAAACTTACAAGCGTCAATTTGAGCTAACGAAGATGGAAGACAAAGAAACGATCAACGACTACATTACGCGCATTACTCGGTTAGTCAATCAAATCAAGTCTTGCGGCGAAACGATCGTAGAGCAGAATGTTGTATCGAAAGTGTTGCGTTCGTTAACATCGCGGTTCGATAACATTGTGGTTGCTATTGAAGAATCAAAGGATCTAACGACTATGAGCAAGGATGAGTTGCAAAGTTCGTTGGAGGCGCATGAGCAAAGGATGGATGAGAGATGTGTCGAAGCGAAAGCGGAGATCGCTTTGCAAGCGCGTTTGAATGAGAAGAGCAAGAGGTCGAAAGGAAAATTTGTAGCTAGAGGTAAGCCAAATTTTCAGAATTTTGGTGCAAACAATTCTCAAAATTCGAAGGGTTCGATGTATGAAAAGGGTGAGAGCAGCTCCAAGGAGAGTGATCGTAGTAGCGGTTTCAAAAAGGATTGGAGTAAGGTTCAATGCTTTAGGTGCAAAAAGCTTGGACATGTTCAATCGAAATGTTATGCAAAATTGAACAAGACTCGCGATGATGAAGCCAAGGTTGCTAGAGAAGAGGTGGAGGATGAAGACACCGTTCTAGTGATGATCACGGAGGAGAAAAGTGGCATTGTGGATGTTCCGGACAGCAGCTACTGTCATGACAGTTCGCGGGACAGCAGCTGTACCGTTTCGGAAAGTGGTAGAAAAATGTGCTCGGATCGAGATGCATTGGTTACCGTACGTGATGGAGTTCAAGGTAAAGATGAATGGTACTTGGATTCCGGTTGTTCAACACATATGACGGGTCGTAAGGATTGGTTTGTGCAAATCAATCAAGCGACAAAGAGCAAAGTCAAGTTTGCCGACGACACTACTTTAAGCGCGGAAGGGGTTGGAGACGTTTTGATCGGAAGGAAGAGTGGAGGCTTTTCAAGGATCAAAGATGTCTTGTATATACCGGGAATTAGGTGCAATCTTTTAAGTATTGGCCAATTGCTTGAAAGAGGGTACTTAATTCGGATGGAAAACAAGATGATGCGTGTTTTAGATTCAAAAGGTGTGTTGATTCTAAAAGCGCCGATGGCTGCCAATAGAACCTTTAAAGTTGAGTTAAGGGTTATGGAGCATCGTTGTTTGGCTACCGCGGCAAGTAGAGAGGAGTGGCTATGGCATTACCGTCTTGGTCACCTTAATTTTAGGGATCTTAAGATGTTGCAACAAAGTGGTATGGTAACGGGGCTGCCACTTATTAGTATTCCGACAGAATTGTGTGAAGAATGTGTGACATCCAAGCAACACAAGAATGTGTTTAGCAAGGATGCGGGTCGGAGAGCTAAAGACCTACTTGAGGTGGTGTATTCCGATGTTTGTGGACCGATGCAAGTAGAGACTTATGGCGGCAATCGATACTTTGTTACGTTCATTGACGATTTTAGTAGGAAACTTTGGACTTATCTTATCAAGAGAAAGGATGAGGTGTTTGGTGTGTTCAAGAGTTTCAAATCCTTGGTGGAGCGTCAAAGCGGCCGGAAGCTCAAAGTTCTCAAAACGGATGGTGGAGGTGAGTATACCTCTAACGAGTTTGGGAATTTTTGTGACCTTGAGGGTATTGTGCGTGAGGTGGTGCCTCCATATACGCCTCAACAAAACGGGGCTGCCGAGAGGAAAAATCGTACAATAATGAACATGGTGCGTAGCATGCTTTGTGGGAAGAAGTTACCTAAGGAATTGTGGGGTGAGGCCGTATCTACGGCTACCTACTTGTTGAATAGGTGTCCTACTAAGAAGCTGCAGAATATCACACCCGAAGAGGCTTGGAGTGGTTTCAAACCTAGTGTGGATCATTTGCGCGTTTTTGGATCGATTGCGTATCGTCACATACCGGATCAACTTAGAAAGAAGTTGGACGATAAAGGTGAAAGGTTGATACTTGTTGGATATCATTCTACTGGGGGATACAAGCTGTTTGATGAGAAGAATCGGAAGATCGTGATAAGCCGGGACGTGCTGTTTGATGAAGTGAAAAATTCTGCAGCAACAGCAGTAACCGGTTACCCACCGGTGAGTAACCGGTTACTGCAGAAAAATCAGCAACATCAGTTTTTTGAATTGTCTGATCCGGAGGCGTCCGATTCCGCTGTACCTGCACCTACAGCAGCTGAAAACAATGTTGTTCATGAAGGTAGACCTGTGAGGCAAAGAGCTATGCCTCAAAGACTCCGAGACTATGAAAGGTTCCTAGATACCGAAGTGAATAACGATGGTGATTTTGTTCATTTCGCACTTATGGCCGAATCTGAACCGGTAAATGAGGAGGAAGCCTTAAGTGATCCTAAATGGATATGTGCAATGAAGGAGGAGCTGGAATCTATTGAGAAGAATGGTACTTGGGAGTTGGTCGATTTACCGCTTGGAAAGAAACCGATTGGTGTGCGTTGGGTCTATAAAGTCAAAGCAAATCCTAAGGGTGAAGTGATCAAGCATAAAGCTCGATTAGTGGCCAAAGGGTTCTTGCAACGTGAAGGCATAGACTACGAAGAGGTATTCGCACCGGTGGCTAGACTAGAAACTATTCGTTTGGTTGTTGGGATGGCACATAGCAACAATTGGGTAATCTACCAAATGGATGTGAAGTCGGCGTTTTTGAATGGTCCTCTTGATGAGGAAGTTTATGTGGGGCAGCCACCCGGTTTCGTGATTAAAGATCAAGAGAGGAAGTATTACAAGCTACATAAGGCGTTGTATGGTTTGAAACAAGCTCCAAGAGCTTGGAACAAACGCATTGACGGCTTTCTTATTGACATCGGCTTCAAGCGATGTGTATCTGAACATGGTGTTTATGTGAGGTCGGATACGATTGATGGTGTTATCATACTTTGCTTGTATGTTGATGATCTCTTGATTACGGGCAGCAATGACAAGTGCATTTCAAGGTTCAAAGGAGAGCTCATGAGTGAGTTTGAAATGACGGATCTTGGTGTGATGAGTTACTTCCTTGGCATAGAGTTCCACAAGTCAAAAGCGGGGCTGCTTATGCATCAAAGGAGGTATGCACTTGATATCTTAAAAAAGGTTGAAATGGAGCATTGCAACGCTTCTAATACACCGTGTGAAGCAAGAGTGCAGCTGTCCAAAAGTGAGGATGAGGATGATGTAGATCCAACACTTTACCGGAGTTTGATTGGATCGTTGAGGTACTTGTGCAATACGCGACCGGATTTGGCTTTTAGTGTCGGTATTGCTAGTAGATTCATGGAGAGACCTAAGGTATCACACTTGGCAGCGGTTAAGAGAATCCTTAGATACGTGAAAGGTACTCTTGGTTGCGGAATTCTATTTCCCGCATCGGATATGGGACGCAAATGTACTTTACTAGGCTACACCGATTCCAATTGGTGCGGAGATAAAGATGATCGAAAATCAACGGCGGGCTACATCTTTATGTTCGGTAAAACACCAATCTCTTGGTGCTCCAAGAAGGAACCGGTTGTAGCACTCTCTTCTTGTGAGGCGGAGTACATTGCGGCTTCGTTGAGTGCGTGCCAAGCTATGTGGCTTATGAATCTAATGAAGGAATTGGGATGTGGTGATGATGTTACTACATTGTTGGTGGATAATGTTTCCGCGATTAATCTTGCGAAGAATCCGATTGCACACGGAAGGAGCAAGCACATCGAGATGCGGTTTCATTACTTGAGAGAACTAGTTGGTGACGGAAAGCTTAGATTGAGCTATTGCCGAAGCGAAGACCAAGTTGCGGATTTGTTGACGAAGGGTGTGACAAATGAGGTGTTCAAGAGACTGGTGAAGAGCTTGAACATGCTGGACTTGGATCAACTAAAGTGAGGTGGTGTGTTGAAAGTGCTGTAAAATGCATTATTTTTCAGTCTGCAACAGCAGTAACCGGTTACCCACCGGTGAGTAACCGGTTACCACTGTCAAAAACTGAAAAATAACAGCATTAACAGCAGTGCACTTTTAGTTGTAGATTTTGTATTTTTGGTTCTCTCAATTGTATCCCATATAAAAACCTCATTGTAATTCCAATTCCAATTAATGCCAAATTAATATTTCATCCCAATTACTCTCTCTTCTCTAATTCTCTTTCTCTCTCAATTTCATCTTCTTCCCCAAATTGATTTCCACCATTTTTAAACCTTCACTTTCAAATTCTGTTTTGTTGTTTATGTTTGTTCCAACACAATTAAGGTGATATGATAAAGGGGGTCATATCATGGGTGACTTCAGTAGAATTTCTATTCCTCCAAGCCCACCAAAAACGATTTTATCTCGGTCCATTTTGGAAGAAATTATTGTTATCTTGGTTTGTGTAGAGATCCATATTAATCAAGCCAATAAGATGTAAAAGGTGTATGGTGGCAGTGATTGAAAAAAACAAATTTGATCATATTACAGTGATGCAACATGAAGAGGATGAGAACCGAGTTATGGTTGTCGAGCCAACACAAGAACTTGAATTTTTATGGGAGGTGAAGCTTCAAAATTCAAGACCAAAAATGAGAAGTATGATTTTTAATGGTTTCTTCTATACTTTTTAAAAGCTTATAAGAAACTAGAAGAACTAAACAATAATGTTATTCCTAGATACTTGAACTCAGTAAATCTGAGAAATTATTACAATTAATATTATTTGTGAAGTTAATAAGATGAGATATAAACTGCCAATACTTTTGTGTTTTTATTATTCAAAATAGGCATGTATGTGAGGAGGTCTAGGTTTGGACAAACCCAATAACTCAATTCATATAGGACACTCTAGTGAACGAAGTAAAATAATCATCTGTTATACCAATGAGACGGTTTCGACAATCCATTGTTTTTTAGGTTGGATTGGGTTAGATAGTGAGTTGTCTAAATAATTTTTCTTTTTCATTAATATTAAATGACTAAATGATGAGTTATCATATTTTTTTCATAAAAATTATTCTACATTTTTACTTATAAAAAAATAGATAACATATTGTTACAATCTTTTAACATCATAATGTAATAAATGATATCATCAACGATAAAATATTACTACACACTAAATTTGCATGACATAAAACTGTATTAGCATTTTAAAATAAAATATTTAAAATAATAGTTCACTAAAATAATATATGTTAAGTGACTAAAATTACAACAACTAAGTTAATATTTATCAAAATTAGTTAATATTTATCAAAATTATTAACATTGAAATAATAAATGTTCGATTAAAGGGTCAGTGGGTTTTTTGTGTTTGGTTCCGATTTTACCAGATATCTGATTTTTTTAATGGCTTTTTTAATTTTTTAACCCATCCACGTAATTACCCGGTCCAATCAACTTTTTTGAATTTTTTTGTGGTGTATCAATCTTAAGAAATCATCATGAAGTCAATTATGCATTGTTAAGAACATTTAAGTAGTGTATTTTTAAATTGCTTTGTTTAAAGCGACTTTAAATTTCATGTAAGTGACTTGCACCAGAAGGGATTTGTCTCAGGTTACTTCATGTATCATTTCATATGGCTTGATTTATTGGGATGCTTCCAAGCTCTCGTTTTTGCGTTTTGCTTCTGCATTTTCCAAAATCTCTGATTTCGTTATATGGGACCTAATTTTTTTTCCAAATTGTCTTAAAGGTTTTGGGTCTATTCAACTCCCATTCTAGACATTATTGTATCCATATTCTCACCCAACAAAATGCATGTTGGGGCACTCTACCATGTCTCAATCTTTCCTAGTTGTTAGATATTTTTTCTACAATCAAACAAGCATAACAGAGAGATGTCATAACATGAAATAAAATCAAGAAGTCAGGCCAAAAATCAGACAACTGGTGAATCCGAATTCCAGTATCCAAACTAACAGTATGAATTGTACAATCTGGATTGTACAAGTGCAATGCAGTGGAATAGAACTTTAATGCAATTGATAGAAGCTATGACACGATTTGAAAATGATAGCCATGTTGATTAAATCTATATATGCTGCAATACTAGAAAGCTAAGCCTATGATTGAACTACCTTAACAAACAAATAGATGAATAAATAAATAAATAAACATTGTCTTTTCCACAAATAATTTATGATTTTTTTCCCATCAAATAAGAATGATAAAATTGCCATTCATTGGATTTTTCCATGCAACAAACAGAAGAAATTTCAAATGATTTGAAAAAAATTCAAAATTTTCTTCTTCAACCAATACAAATTAATTTTTTCAACTCTGATCTTCTCAAACCTTTACACAATTTTTTTTCTTTCCATACTTTGATTATGCAGCTGCTGATCTTGGTACTTTCATGCCAAATCCATGCTTTGCTTTCTCCACCCTGTCATTTTGTCAAAACAACAGACTTAACAAACAACTACCTTAACAGCGTAATCTTAAATGTCAAAACATCACTGTTACATGACAAGAACATTAAAAATTAATGCAAGAAGTCAACTACCAGAAAGTAACAGCTGATGAGAAAGTCATAGCTATGAGATAGTCAACTATATATGAAAGAGTTGAATATTCTCTTCCTTACAATATACACCAAAATGATGCAAAATGAATATACTTAGTATAATGCAAGTCAACTACATGAAAATGATGCAACGGAATCATCGGAAAATCTGTACTTACGATGGCGCGAGTTTGCCGAGGCCTTCTAGCGCTTCGCCTGTGTCTACATCCAGTACTCTCCCGGAAATTTCAACGATGTATGATCTATCGTTTTCATTTGGAAGTCCTCTACGAGAGAGCAAATCTAAGTCTTTTTGGTGAAGTTCTCTCCCGTTTACGAAAACATCGGTGTTTCCACCGGCACATTTGTCGGGAATAGGATAGTTGAATTCTTCAATGAATGGCTGCAAGAGAAATCAATTTTAGTTATAGGACTACGTAAACATATGACAATTAGAGTCTGCTCGAGTGACACGACTACTTACCGGAATTATTCCAAGACATGGTCCGCCGATGACACCCCAAAATCCAGCCCGAGAATCATACCTAGTGAAACATATTGACAAAACTTTAACTGATTTGAATCCCTTTTGGAACTTAGATATATGTCATCGTAAGGCTATAAAGCGTACTAACCAGTAATTTCCTGGCTGGATTGGTCCGGCTATCTTTTCGGCCTTCTTCACCACGCGATCTGATAAGGGTTGTCCATTAACGGTAACAACACATTTTTCACGATCATCACTTTTGTCAGTTAGGGAGGAACCCCTGGAGCCTTTCTTGAAAATGTTTGCGAAAAACGAGTCACCTCCTTTGCTAGATCTAGCACGGTCGTGTTCTCGGCTTGTATCAGCATAATCCTGTGAGATCCCGGAGTTGGAATAGTCGATGACATCCATCTCAGATGCAAGTACTACCTCTTTCACAGAATTCTGCCTCGATGTATTCTTTTCTAGTTTCGCCACTTTCTCTTGTTCTGAGCGGCCACTTTGGTTGCCTTTTCCAAACCGATTCACTGCATGGTTGTTACTAGAATAATCGAGATACTCTTGAAGTGGTGAGCCGGCGGCAGGTGGAGGGGACACATCGGCTTTAGTTGGTTGAATGGACTTGGTGGCTTCACTTGGTGCAGTCATAACTTCTGAAATATTTTCGTCTTCTGAGATACTCGGAGACGAAGAATGGAAACTTTGCATCTCCTGCAGCTTTCTAGACTTCAAGCTTGGATCGGAAGCCACGGCAGGTGATCCTCTATCTAGTGACTGAAAATCATAACCAGAATAATCGTCCGACGAGAAATTAACACCATTTGTGTTCACATGACCATGAGAATATGATACTCGATTATTCGCAACCTCGATAGAGGTATCCTCAATCCTTGCGGTGTTTTCCTCCATTTCGGCATGAGATGTAACTAGCTTCTTATTGATGATAGAAATATTTATTAGCATTTTAGAATAAAATATTACCACACACTAAATTTGCATGACATAAAATTGTATTAGCATTTTAGAATAAAATATTCAAAATTTGTTAAAATCATAGTTCACTAAAATAGTATATGTTAAGTGACTAAAATTGCAACAACTAAGTTAATATTCATCAAAATCATTAACATTGATATAATAAATGTTCGATTAGTGGGTCAGTGAGTTTTTTGTGTTTGGGTCTGATTTTACCAGATATCTGATTTTTTTAATGAGTTTTATTTTAATTTTTTAACATATCCACGTAATTACCTGACCCAACCAACTTTTTTGGATTTTTTTGGGTGGATATACAATGAGATCAACTAACTTGTGACATAAGTCACGATTATATATATCAGAAGTCACATTAAATTTCCTTGTACTATTTGCCTTAAGGTATCCAAACACCTTAAAATGATATTCACACTTTCTCGTTCGTTCTGGTGTCATCTCACTTCCAAATAGGTTGTTGGTTCTTTTCAAATCTTTTACATATCACTGTTACAAATCTTTGTCTTCTATCATAACCATTTTCAGACCTCTGGGTTACAATGTCGAATCCCAGTTTGGCGGTCTTCGCGCGGATCTATTGGAGTATATGCTCTCGAATAATACATTCTTGTTTACTCGTAAATTATTCACGAACATCTACAACGACATCAAATAGTTTAACATCAACCTTGACATCAATCAATTTAACAACATATTTGATTTTATTTCACTTTTTGTCTAATCTAATTTTTGTATGAAGAGGAGAAAATCCTTCACAGTCGTAAGATATAAGACATAATAGGTTTGAGTTTGGATTGAAGTGGGTTCAATGAAATTTGGGTTGCAACATATTACAATTTGATTTGGTTTGAAAAACTCAAATCGAAAACTGAATCGAACTACACAGTTATATTAAAATTTGATCAAAATATATCCGAATCAAATACAGTTTTTTGCGATTTTCAATTTGATTTATCCGATTAACGATTTTTTAATTAGCTGCTTCGATTTTCTAAAATTGCACTTCTAAAATATAGGAAGTTCAAATTCAAATTTTCAAAGGGTGGTGGGTAAAGTAATTCATAAAAATGTACTCCATCTGTCTCATAAAAAGTGTCTTATTTGCACTTTTCTATGTCTTAAAATAAATGTCTCTTTAGAATCTCATCACAACATTTATTATTTTTTTCCCATTACTATATCCCTATTTATTAATTTTCACGTTTTTTAACTACTTTATTATTTACGTTTAATAGAGGTATTCTAGTAAAAGATATTGATTTTTTTAACTAAAATCAATTTATCCAATCATTTTTTTAAGAATCGCGCATTGCTTAAATATGATATTTTTTATGAGAGGGAGTAATAATGTGTAAAAGAAAATTGCCCAAATATATATATGATCCAGTGTGGTGGTCTGTTAAAAAACAGGGTGTAGAAAGAAACACACCAACTCAATCTCATTTGGTAAAAAGAGCGAATCAAAGGAACAAATAAGAAGAAAAATATGATCTATCGGAAGTGGAGTCTCCTTACAGGTCCGGCGACTATCCTCGGCGGCGTAGTAGCAACCGTTGCCGTCGCTAACTCCATCTTGGTCAAGAATGTAATTTCCGTTATCTCTCTTCTTTCCGACCCTCTTTTGTGCTGTTAACTCTCCCCGTTTTATATTATCTGAAAAGGATTGATTTTTATAGATTTAAATTCTAATTCATGATCTGGGTCTTCAGTAATCTAATCAATTTCATTCGGGTTGCTGAGGGTTTTCATTTTGTTATCCACCATCATGAAAAGGATTGGTTTTTATAGGAAGATTATACAAAGAATTGTGTTTGATTTTATTCTTCATTTTATTTTGTTCTTTTGAATGTTTTGTCTAGCTTAGTTTGGAAGATTGTGCGGTAAGAGGCTCACATCAGATAAGATATGAGCTAAAGTTTAAGTTTATAAGACAGTTTCGCATGATTGAGATAGGTGAAACTCAAATTTAAAGAAGTCGGGTTTGTAGAATTAAGTTAGGTCAAATCCAAACTTTAAAAAGTTGGTTTTGTAGGATAGATTTTGGCACAATCTGAGTTTAAGAAGTGTTGTGTTGGTATCTGAATCTTTTATTAGTTGTCGACAATATTGTTACGTGATAGAAATTAACTTCTTCGATTGTACTTTCCAGGATCCATTCACTAAACCAGAGGAGAAGAAATTTGGAAATCAACCTGCAACCAAGTAGTAGAAAAGATGTCACAGTGGTTTGTGTTTTAATGTAATCTTAGCATTGATTTATGAACCCTGTATACGGTTTTGCCCATGCTCTCTTAGTTAATAAATTCTCAGGTGTCAAATGAAGTCTGGACCCTAGTTTAGAATAAACCTACAAAAGTTTTAGAGAACTCGTTCACAGCGATCCACATCTGTTCTTTTGTACAACTATGTTGAATGGAAATGTTTAATAATCTTCCATTTCGTTCTTTTCTGTTAAAAACTTGCCTTGCCTTTTATTTATGCCTAGCTCTCAGCTTTCTATACTAGATGATTGTTTTGATTAACTGTTATATCTTGAAGAAACTGCTTATAAAAATCAAATACTTGCAAAATCAATGTTTACATCTTGCATATACGATGAACTTAGCTTCAAGCAAAAGATGTCCGAAACAGAAATGCTTAATATCGTTTTGGATGACATCTTTGGTTCTTTACTTTCGCATAAAATAAAATCGGCATATATTCATTATAAAAGTCATATTGAAAATGACATGAACTGAGTTTTTCGTGACTGATAAGGTGTCACTTGTCTTCTGCATGTTTGATTATCCTATACAGTTTCATGTAATTCAAATGATCATTGTTGTAACCAGCTTCAAATTTCAAACCTAGGTGATTGATTCAGTGACATTATCAACCATTTACTAGCATTTCCATCACTATATCATTCCATGAGTCAATAGGTCCTGGTAAACACCAATGTAAACAATCATTCTGAACTTTACCATTCTTATCTTTCGCAAATGGCTGAAACTCTCTATAAGGTCCTGGATGTCCATCTGGTCTCAACAAAGAAAGAAAAGTCGTGTCCAAAAGTTTCAACTTCACAGCATTCTTAGATCCAACCGATGTAATAGCCTTCTCAAACTCTTCAAGTTCAACTCCTCTCATGATAGAATCTACATCTACCATACTAATTTCACCCTCTTTGAAAGGCACAGTTCTATTACAATACCCTCCACTAAACCATTCGCCGTTTTCAAAGTGATCTGGCGTTGTAGTTCTAAACAAAACAGTTGCATTATGGCTAGAATTCTTGGCAAAGAAGTTGAAAACAAGTCGAAGTGCTTTTCGGTAAGCGTAGTCGAATCCTAGGTCAGTCAGATTCTTTCCAGGGCAGTAATGACAACCTGGCACCGTCTTGTTTTCATGATATACCGCAGATTTCAAAAACCATTTCCCACCGCCAATTACAACATAATCAAAAGTGTTGAATTGTTTTGTCCATTGTTCGTCAAGAGTATCAAGATAAAGCTGCACCATTGAAGATGAAACTCCATTCATGTCTTCATAAATAGCTGCTTTAACAAGAAAAGGTGTCCATATTACTGATAATGTGAAGTTATGAGATGGAAATTTCCATATCTTTGATCTATATTCTTTGTCATGGTAAACCTCAACAGCTTGTTCCACCTGTGTCAGAGTGAAATCATTGGAATTTGATTTAATACACATTTTGTAGGACCAATTCTTGAGACATTACATGATGCAACAAATAGATAAAGTGTGTATTTGTGGGGACAAAGGTGATGAAATAAAGAATATAGACAAACCAAAACTTGCAAGACACAACTGAAACAGTACACAATATTTAATATATTGTTTTCAGTTGATTAAAAAAAGTACTAGTACTAGTTTAGTAAAGAACACAACATGGTAAACATGAAGTTTTTACATTAATTTTCACAAAGATTATGTTTTTTTCTGGTTGAAAGTCATGACATATCTCATTCAATGTAGGTAAACCATTTTGGACATGACAGTGGACCAACTATATGTTTCTACTTATTAGCACCAGCTGTATTCCAGAATCGACAGCTCTTCACTGACAATGACAAGGATTTTAGCTTAGTATTTGTAATTTTAAGTAATTTCAAAACAACATCACAACCACAATTGTAGTCACCAGAGCCGTTTTGAGGCTGTGCAAGACGGACTATCCTTGTGATATACAGACTCTATATTTTTTTGTAATGGTTGAATCATGTCTAAAACTTAGATTGATGGCACAGAGCGCACCGAATGAACATTGCGGAATAGAATGGACTAGAATATGAAGTTGCAAATTGTATATAGCAGACAAGAAAGTAAACAATACCTGTGAAAGAATACAAAGTAGGGACTGAACATGGTTGCGTGAGATAGAATCCCCAACAAACCCCATTGCTTTATTCCTCATTCGATCAAGAAACTTGTCTGCGTTAAACTTCGGTAATTCGCACTCTTTCGGGTTCCATCTCCAATAAAGATACCCCAAATCAGGTTTTCCATTTCTCATACAATTCTGATGAGGCTCAATCACATGACAACTCTCATTTGTGTACATTGGTTCAGAAACATCAGAAACCCAATCTCCTATAAACAGATTACATTTTCCTGAACCTAAACATTTGCATAAAACAAACAAACCTTAAAGACACAAAAATAAACAATTTAATCACAAAAAAAACAAAGAAACATAAATGTTTGTTACTACCATTGAGAGATGTTTGATTCTCATTGTTGAGATGAAATGCATCAGATGATTCTGGTGGTGCGCTAAGAGGAGGTGAAGCAACAGGGGACACTGTTTGAGGTTGTGGTTTTTGAAACTGTACAAATGATGATAAACTGAATGAATCCCAGAAGAGAAGACGAAAAGCAAGAGCTACAAAGAAGAACGATGATGCGAATTTAACACAGAGAAGGTTGTGGTTTTGCAGTGAAAATGGGGTTAGATATTTTTCAGAGGTTTCTCTGTTCTTGGCCATTTTTGCAACAACAAGAGAACGTTAGAGGGATTTAAGTACTAGAAAACAAAGGGGTTGTTGAGTAGTAAATAACTTGGGTTTATGATTAGTATTTATCAGAAAAATCTAGTCAAAATAAATTGTATTTAATTTTTATAATAATTTTATAATAATTTTAGCTTTAAATATTATTTATTTATTTTAAATTTTTTATTAAAAAAATTATAATAATCTATTTATTAAATGTATTTTTTCTAATGATTTTGTCTCGATCAAAATGTTATTTTTTTTACCAATCGATAGTTGGTTCAGTGATGATTGATGTTGAACTTGGTAAGGAGGATCACGGTTTAATCCTTGTAACTACGATCGAGAGGGGATTGGAACTGTTTAATAGCAGAACTGATCTCGGAAAGGGGTTTGAATCACCTGATGACAAAATTGATCCCGAACCAGATTAAACTGTGAAAAATTTTGTTTTTTTTTTCTAAAGTATTAAATAGGATTTGAAAATGTATGTATAATTGGTGAGAATTTACACCTTGTAAATTGGATTTTGCATTATTGAAAATGTTGGTGGTAGTAGGCATGAATGAAAGAAGGTGTTAAAGAGACCAATAATAGAGTACATAAAATGTGACAAACAATTATTATTATTATTTATTTATTTAAAATTATGTTTATAATTGGTTCACGGTCCTCACTTTATATGTACTTTTTCATTCTTATAAGCACATTTTTAGCAAAGCTTGAATTCATTGCAAAATATAGATAACTATTTGAATTTGATTTATTTGAATTTATATAGTATAATAAGTGTTTGTGAAATTATTTAGAATAAACGTAAGAATTTAATTGGAATATATTAATAATAGTAATTATCAGATTCAAAATTATATTTGATTTTTATTTTAATTATATTTAAAATAATAATTATAATGGATAGATGACAGTACATAACAATTTTAAATATATTTTCTTAATATGAAACCAAACATTTCCATATTTCTCAAAATAGTTTAATATCGATATACTAAATATTTATTTGACTTTTCTGTGAATATAAATGTAAATGTAGATTTGATATCCTTATTTTCTGTATTTGGTCTAAGTTAAAAGTATATTCATAATCATTAGGTAAGTTCAACATTGCTTTTGTTTATTTAGGTTAAACAAGATTCATCACTCTCGTTGAGTAACATCATAGGCATATATATTTACGTGTCGATTCTGCATTTGATTATTGAATATCAGTATCACATCAACTTTATTCAACTTCTTGTATTTGAAACTTTTATAGTTTAGGTGCTATTTGCAATAGATTGTTACATTATTTTGAAGCTTCTAGGGTTTGACCCCTCTTTAAATGACGTCATTTTAGAAACCGTGATAATGGTTGTTACTTGTTACATAGGTCAGACTCTAAGTTGTGAGATAATTAGGCACTCAGCTTTAGTAAACTTCATACCTCAAACATTATAGTATTAACTTGGATGTAAGGAGTATTGGTAGGTCCCATTCAACGAATTTCAATGAAACTATATTTGTTTAATCACTCATTACAATGCATTATATACATTAATTTAAAGTAAAATTGTACTAGAATTTTTTTTCGAGACATTAATTACACTTAAGATGTTCTCTAAGTTTTGATTTATTCAGGATTGAACTAACCATTTTTCTAAGATATGTGTAGTATGTTTGACATTTTTTCTTAAAGGTTATTTCAGATTGATCCTAATTTTGTGTCATACATTCACACTACAATATATTGGAAAGTATTATGAGAAAAGGAATTAGAAACGAAAGCATCTTCTTGTGACCTAGTCTTCCAAAATCGTTATAAAAAGAAGATGAAGACAATTTTGTGACTATTGACAATGATTTTCCAAAATTTCAACTAAATTCAAAAGATTCAAGGATTTTATTTCATGTGTTTATCAATCGTCCAAGAGTTGGATCAGTGATTCGAGATTGACAATTTGTGCATTTACATTAAAACACATTTGCATTAAAATTCATTAAGGCATTTGCATTATAAAATGATCAATTTTTTTGTTACTTATTCATAACATAACATTCTATTTTTCCTCATAAACATACAAATGTTTTTGGTATCTCTGTGAAATTCTCGTTCTCATTCAAAATTTTGGCATTTTGATTTGAATCAATGGATTTTAACTAAATTCGTGATCTGAATGATTTTCATGGGACTTGAGACATTTAAATTTGTTTCAAATCAAACACTTTACGCTAAGTTAAAATATTTTCTAAGTGTTGGGATGATTCGACCATGCAGCAACTCGACTAAAATGACAGTTACATGAGTTTGACACATTCAAGCTTGGAGGGGAGTTGCGTAATTTTCAATTTAAATATAGAGACAAGTGGCGCAAGATCAAGCTTCTTCAGCGTGTTAGTGGGACAAGTGTCATCATCTTAGGATAGTCTAAGGGAGAATCCGTCGAAAACGATTACTTTGTAATGTATATAAATAGCTTAGTCTAGTGTTAGAATAAATGTGTGTGGAAATCATATGTATTGGTAACTCCGTATTCTCAAAGTATCTGTGTGTAGAGAAAAGAGTGTTGTGAGAATGTACGTGATTGAAACACCACCAATTTATCTTCAAATGTCAATTTATCTTCAAGTTATTTATCTTTGAAGCCATTTAAAATTTCAAGTCTTTTATGTTTAAAGCATTTATTTTTCAAAGTCATTTACCTTTTCAACCACTTTTACTGCATTTCCTTTACAATTATCACCCCTACTTTTCCAGCACTTTAACATTTTGCCTTGCATTTATTTTTCCTTTACATTTTCAGTCATTTAAGTTTCCTTGCCTTGCCTTTAATTTCCATTTACCTTCAAGTCTTGTCTTTACTTTTACTTTAAATTTTCAATTCTTGCCCTTTTTTTTATTTTACTTTGAAAGTTCTTGCGCTTACTTCATTTCTTTTATTTTAAAACACCTTCAGAATCCTGTTGAAGGATTCAAGACCTTTTCCCCCAAAAAACATCACAAACCAATCAACCTTTTAGCACATGTCCTAGGATCAATCTGGTCAATCCTGTGAGTAACTGAGGGTATTTTGGTATCTTCAGAGGACCAGCAGTTGTTTACCAATTTTGGGGGTAAACAATATCATATCCACAAAGACATGTGAGATACTACAACCGTTTAACACTTAATTGGCGCTTTAAGTATCTTTAGAAAAATGTTTGGTTGTATATGTTTGATAATGTAAAAATGTAAGAAACCGTAATTAATAAAACAAATTTCACAAATGATAAAACGTGTTGGGATTGAATTTTCATCCGCCGAATAAATATGGATTCATTGATCATTTTTAAATATAATCATGTTGTTTATTCATATCATCATGTATCCTCACAACATGTTTTATTTCTAAATCTTTGTCGAGACTGCTACCGTATTGTTTAATTTGATCGATGATTTCTCAATCTATCAAAGAATATGATAGTATGAATCTTCGATACTTCGTGTGAATGCCATACTCTAATCATATGTCTAGTGATTCGAGTTTAACACAATATTATCTTAGATCAGGATTGGAAAAGTATTTGCCAATAGAAATTTGAATCTATAAAGTTAATTGATAAAATAAAGATAATATCTTATAAATATAAACAACTTGATTAAAATATATGATGATCAATGAGTACACATATTATTTGACGGATTACAATTTAATACCAACACAAGAGATAAATTAGCTATCCATCATCATGGTAGCTTGATTAATCATGAAGAAATTGAGATGAATTAGCATCAGATGCGATTTCCCGACTATCTAATGTGTATTCAACTTGTATCCTCAACTGTCACACTTCTCTCTTTGATGACTCAATTTCATATAGGTTATTTCGATTCATTTCATGCATATTTAGTCATATTTTTATCGAGTCTTCATCGCATTTTATATCATTTACTTATGTTTTGCTTTACTTTGTGTTTTCAGGACCAATATCAGCTAGGTTGAAGAAAAGAACAAGAATCATGGCAAAGTAGCTGAGAAAGGGAAGAATTTGATGCATTATGCATCCTTCTAGGACAATGGCGTTCACCATTCCCTAAGGGGAAGCAAATGGCGTTCGCCATTGTCCCCAAATTGCCAGAATTCCCTTTTTAGCCAAATGGCGTTCGCCATTGGCATATGGCGTTTGTCATGCATCGCATGAGCAATTTTCCAGAAGCAGTTTGTAGCAGTTTCACGCAGTTTGAATTCAAATTTCGTAATTGTTTTGGAGCCATACTTTTCCTATATATAGCACCTTCCAGGCCTGCATTTGAGGGACATCTACACCTTGCGGAAGCGCTGTCGGAATGTCTCCAGAACCATATATTTACTTGCCATAGCGATAATTGCTCACACTGAGTGATTATCACATCTTTTGTTTCTTTATTTCTTTTCATTTGTTGTTGTACTTGGATCACTTCATATCAATACAAGTTTATTTCCATTTATTTTAGGTTATTTCTTAATTGTTCCATTTACTGTTTATCGCATTTAATTCATTTTAATTGTATGTTCGTATCAAAACTTTTCATAAAAAGTCTAAGAACATAATTTCATTAAAAACCAAGTAACATGTATGCTTTTAAGTTCAGTAATGCAAGTGTTTTAATATTACCATTAATTATGTTTGGCTAAACTTGCATGATCCCGTAGTTTGAAGACCGTCGTTTCGACAGGACTCTGTAGGACAACTGATAATTTTTGTATGTTTGAAATTCTGGTTTTGTTGTCTAAGTTAACTTTAAGTAGAATAGTCGCGACAGCGAGAGGCTGCTTAACAACATTTAGTCACGACAGTGAGAAATACACTAAGACGAGTCCAACAGAGTGAAAGTTTGAGGTACGCGTCAGATAGTAGGCACGAAACACTAGATCCTAAACACAACGAGAGCGCTTTAGGTATTCTTTTTGGTCTTACCCATTTTCAAAGAGCGCCTTTTAATTACTAAGCGAGCAAGAGAAAAATCTTGGGGTCATCAGGCGTGGCTCGATCAATAGGGCGAGAGTGTGGGATTAAGCTTTTAGATTGGTATTTCCTTCAGAACCACTTCAACATCAAATTCAGCCCCGAAACCTATAGAGTCCCTAAGAAGCCCGAAAATCACTATACGGTCTCGTTTCCCTTATTTGTTTTAAACCCTCTTATTCTAGTTATTTCTTTATCGTTTTTATCTGTGACAACCTCCTGCCTTAGCCTTGCACCGCAGTTATATGACACTCCCTTTTGACTATCAATCCTTGTGGGTTCGACAATATTTTAAAACTACACGATATCTTGTATGCTTATAGTATCTATCCGACTAAACACATAAAGTCATGTTCACTCTTCTAATCTCTGCTATTTTTTCTCTGGAAAAGTAAGTATATCCCTCAAAACCTGTTTCTGCCCCTTTTATATTGCTTGATTTTTAGTTAACTTCACTTAGTGAAATAAGCCTCGCTAAGTGAAGTTTCCTTCCTTCACCCTGAAATCTTTTCAAACCGCCTTATTTCACTCAGCGAAGTGTGGCTCGCTAAGCAAAATTTCCTCGTTGCTATTCGCTTCAAGCAAGCTTTTGTGATTTTGCTTCTATTTCTCTTTGCTTCATCTCACTTAGTGAAGTTGTTTTTACCTTTGCTTCACTGCATCTCACTTCAAGCGAAATCGATGTGTTTAGCTTCGCTTTGTGAGCCAAGCTTCGCTAAGCAAAGCTTGCAGGACATTTCTTATTTTGTATTGAATCTGGTGTGATCTTTGGAGGTTCCTACATATTTCAACAACACATTTCAAGAGTACCACATTCTAATGCAAATCCATGAAGAATTATGTAAAACATTAGGGGTTGAATCAATAAGCACCAAGTTTCGTACAAAGAATCGTTGTCATTTGGGCATTTATCAGTAGGCATAACAATGATGAATGTCAAAGCACTATATATCATTGTGTGTCTTTCTCTTTCTATATCCTTTTACTTTACAAGCACTCATTCATTTCATATATGTTGATGCATATTTGCAAGATTGAATTGATTGTATACCATATAGGTTAGACCGTGCTTATAGTGATTCAATGTATAAGCTTAGGTTTGTGGTGTATCAATCTTAAGAAATCACCATGAAGTCAATTATGCATTGTTAAGAACATTTAAGTAGTGTATTTTTAAATTGCTTTGTTTAAAGCGACTTTGAACTTCATGTAAGTGACTTGCACCAGAAGGGATTTGTCTCATGGTTACTTAATGTATCATTTCATATGGCTTGATTTATTGGGATGCTTCCAAGCTCTCGTTTTTGCGTTTTGCTTCTGCATTTTCCAAAATCTCTGATTTCGTTATATGGGACCTAATTTTTTTTCCAAATTGTCTTAAAGGTTTTGGGTCTATTCAACTCCCATTCTAGACATTATTGTATCTATATTCTCACCCAACAAAATGCATGTTGGGGCACTCTACCATGTCTCAATTTTTCCTAGTTGTTAGATATTTTTTCTACAATCAAACAAGCATAACAGAGAGATGTCATAACATGAAATAAAATCAAGAAGTCAGGCCAAAAATCAGACAACTGGTGAATCCGAATTCCAGTATCCAAACTAACAGTATGAATTGTACAATCTGGATTGTACAAGTGCAATGCAGTGGAATAGAACTTTAATGCAATTGATAGAAGCTATGACACGATTTGAAAATGATAGCCATGTTGATTAAATCTATATATGCTGCAATACTAGAAAGCTAAGCCTATGATTGAACTATATATAACATTAAAATGCAACATTGCTAGAATCATGAAAAACACATATACTACCTTAACAAACAAATAGATGAATAAATAAATAAATAAACATTGTCTTTTCCACAAATAATTTATGATTTTTTTCCCATCAAATAAGAATGATAAAATTGCCATTCATTGGATTTTTCCATGCAACAAACAGAAGAAATTTCAAATGATTTGAAAAAAATTCAAAATTTTCTTCTTCAACCAATACAAATTAATTTTTTCAACTCTGATCTTCTCAAACCTTTACACATTTTTTTTTCTTTCCACACTTTGATTATGCAGCTGCTGATCTTGGTACTTTCATGCCAAATCCATGCTTTGCTTTCTCCACCCTGTCATTTTGTCAAAACAAAAGACTCAACAAACAACTACCTTAACAGCGTAATCGTAAATGTCAAAACATCACTGTTACATGACAAGAACATTAAAAATTAATGCAAGAAGTCAACTACCAGAAAGTAACAGCTGATGAGAAAGTCATAGCTATGAGATAGTCAACTATATATGAAAGAGTTGAATATTCTCTTCCTTACAATATACACCAAAATGATGCAAAATGAATATACTTAGTATAATGCAAGTCAACTACATGAAATTGATGCAACGGAATCATCCGGAAAATCTGTACTTACGTTGGCGCGAGTTTGCCGAGGCCTTCTAGCACTTCGCCTGTGTCTACATCCAATACTCTCCCAGAAATTTCAACGATGTATGATCTATCGTTTTCATTTGGAAGTCCTCTACGAGAGAGCAAATCTAAGTCTTTTTGGTGAAGTTCTCTCCCGTTTACGAAAACATCGGTGTTTCCACCGGCACATTTGTCGGGAATAGGATAGCTGAATTCTTCAATGAATGGCTGCAAGAGAAATCAATTTTAGTTATAGGACTACGTAAACATATGACAATTTTTCTGTACGAGTGACACTACTACTTACCGGAATTATTCCAAGACATGGTCCGCCAATGACACCCCAAAATCCAGCCCGAGAATCATACCTAGTGAAACATATTGACAAAACTTTAACTGATTTGAATCCCTTTTGGAACTTAGATATATGTCATCGTAAGGCTATAAGCGTACTAACCAGTAATTTCCTGGCTGGATTGGTCCGGCTATCTTTTCGGCCTTCTTCACCACGCGATCTGATAAGGGTTGTCCATTAACGGTAACAACACATTTTTCACGATCATCACTTTTGTCAGTTAGGGAGGAACCCCTGGAGCCTTTCTTGAAAATGTTTGCGAAAAACGAGTCACCTCCTTTGCTAGATCTAGCACGGTCGTGTTCTTGGCTTGTATCAGCATAATCCTGTGAGATCCCGGAGTTGGAATAGTCGATGACATCCATCTCAGATGCAAGTACTACCTCTTTCACAGAATTCTGCCTCGATGTATTCTTTTCTAGTTTCGCCACTTTCTCTTGTTCTGAGCGGCCACTTTGGTTGCCTTTTCCAAACCGATTCACTGCATGGTTGTTACTAGAATAATCGAGATACTCTTGAAGTGGTGAGCCGGCGGCAGGTGGAGGGGACACATCGGCTTTAGTTGGTTGAATGGACTTGGTGGCTTCACTTGGTGCGGTCATAACTTCTGAAATATTTTCGTCTTCTGAGATACTCGGAGACGAAGAATGGAAACTTTGCATCTCCTGCAGCTTTCTAGACTTCAAGCTTGGATCGGAAGCCACGGCAGGCGATCCTCTATCTAGTGACTGAAAATCATAACCAGAATAATCGTCCGACGAGAAATTAACACCATTTGTGTTCACATGACCATGAGAATATGATACTCGATTATTCGCAACCTCGATAGAGGTATCCTCAATCCTTGCGGTGTTTTCCTCCATTTCGGCATGAGATGTAACTAGCTTCTTATTGATGATAGAAATATTTACTTCCGAAGAACAAGCTCCACATCGCATTTTCTGCTTACGACTTTTCACTTTAACAAGTACCTTTTTAGGAAGTTGCAGTAGTTCAAAACAGTTATGACATGTGATGAAAGGAGAACCGCCAGCTATCGGACGGCACCGCTGACTACCATTAGCTGGCATTACATTTTGAGAACGGCTTGTGGCAAATCCTCCCCTCTCCGAATCGAAGGCACTAACCAATCTTGTATGTAATTGCTTTTCCTGAGAACTCACAGAACTCACAGCAGGAATAGGAGTTCTAGAATTATTATGAGCATGTTGAGTAACTGCACCTGGGATCTCGTTACGGTATAACATAGGATCATTTGAGGTAGGAGGGAATCTGTTGTTAAGGAACGTAGCAGGTGGCGCGGGCATTGAACCTCTTCTTTTGTTGTTGTAGCAATGAAAACAATCGCAAGAAGGCGGATGTGGAATAGGATTATGTGCATATTGTCCATATGAATCTGGACCGGTATCAGCGTATTGTCCAGGAAAGTAGGGATGCATCAGTTGTTGAGGAAATTGGCGAGATAAAGGATGTGGACCTCGTGTCATTTGCGATCCGAACGGATCTCCATATCCGGGAATATAGCCCGGGTTATGCATCGAAGGATGGAAGTTGTGCATGGCCATTTCACGACCACTTGTATAACCATATGGATCACGATGATGATTGTAATAAGGAGGAGCCGCCACATGTTTATTAGGGTCAAAGAATTGGCTCGGGGTCGTCCTGTTCAACCCTGAAGGACCATCTGGAAATCGAATATCAGAGCCACTCCGAGGATCCAGAGGAACCGTCCTTAAATCAGGATGACCTTTTTCTTTAGGATTATTAACCATTTCTGAAGAATTACTCAGCTGCTTCGATAACTCATCAAGCTTCCTTAGAAGCTCGGCTCGATCTTGCTCGAGGTGCCGAACCCTACTCATACCATCCATTTCTTCATAATTACTCCACTGTTCACCATGATTATAAGAAAATCTCGAAGTTCCCTCATCCGGATAATTCAAAGTAGAAAATCTCACACTTTCCATGTCAGCCGTTTGGTTTCTCCGAAACTCTTCCATCTCAGCCCTCTCCTCATTCGGCCAATTCGACATTCTTCTCGGAAAACTAGACCCTCCAACTCGAAAATCCGGTTCGTGCTGCTCTCTTCTTATCATCCCTTTACCCTCTTCATTATCTTTACCTTTATCGACATCAAAACCTCTCTCCAAAACCCCTTTTTCGCTACCATCAACCGACCGATTCACAATCCTCTCACGCTCCTTATTCGATCTCTCTGAATCTCTTCGATCCTCCCTCGAGAAACCACCATTAGACTTAACATCGACATCCGAACTATCACTCAAAAAACCTACATCCTTCCTAAACGAATTCCCCGATTTACCGGAAACTCCTCCACCTTGTCCCTCATCTGAACCCTCCCACAAACTACCATTTCCATTACCATTACTAACCTTCCCTGCAAACAAAAACAACATTCAAAAATCAAAAAACCACAACAACACACCAGAATCTCCAACCCCTTTTCCATGCTTTTATCCATTGACTTAAATCCAAAACACCCTAACTAATTAATCAATCAAAAACCAAAAACCAAACAAACAAAAAGGTAAACAAAATGAAAAAGGAAATCCTTAAACCATAATCTTACCTCATAAAAAACAAACATTTCTGAAAAATATACATAAAGTAAAATCCAAACAACACCTTTAGCTAAATTTCATAAAGATAAAACAATAACAATAACAATAACAATAAAAAGAAAAAGGGTACCTCTAAGAACAGTTCCACAACCACCACATTGATAAACAGAATAACTAGGTTGCTCATGAAGAACATTTTGACATTTGGGACACCTCACCAACCGCAGCTTAGCTGAATCCTCCATAGCTAAACTCAGAGATATCAAACAACAACAAGAACACAAACACACAAAAGAGCCTCTAACAAAACACCATCACCAAAGAACTAAGAATGTGATTTTTTTTCTCAGTTTCTTTTTATGGGTTTGTTTTGTTATTTAACAAAGAATCCAAATAGTAAAAAACAAAAACAATAAAACAAGTGAAAAAGGTAACAGAGGGAAAGACAGTGGGGACAAATTTTGTTCTGGGGTATCTTAGAATTTAGTGAAATTGAAACCCTTTATACTATTCAAGATTTATATACTGAAAAACTGAAACTTTTTAATCTTGTGAGTTGGAGTTCAGAGAGAGAGAGAATATAAAAACATTGTCCAACGTTGTACGGAGCTTGGTCGTGGTGAGAAGAAGTAAAAGGGGTGTGAATGATAAACGACGTCGTCGTTTTGAGGAGTTAATATGCATTTCGGGTTTTACCAACGGAATTGGAAAACGTAGTTAGAAAGAATTTTCAATAATTCAATAGACGCGGTTGCAATGACAAATTCTTCTTATACGTGTGTGTCAAATGACGAAATCAAGATATGAAATGTATCTACTCTCATTTATTGTTTTTGACTAACAAATTTACTATTTTTGTTTTCTTCCTATAGGGGAAGAGCTAAAACGAAAACTACTCACTCCATCCTATTAAAAAACATGTTTTTAATTTTATTAGACACTTGAGTTGATAGTATGATGGGATGTCAACTTGTATTCATTAGCGAGGATCTAGTAGAAATTTTTGTTTGAGGTTCTAAAGATGAGGAATTTTTTTCCGTAGGGATGAAGATGGGAAGCAAAGATCTAGAGCTAATAAAATGGGTCGGGTTTATCGGATCGGGCCTAAAAGCCCGTAAAATTGAAGGATAGCCCGACACGCAATAGGCTCGAGACTATCACGGGCTAGTCTGACATAGGCCGAGTAATCCGTTTTGTCAGCTCTACAAAGATCCTCCGGAAGCATTTTAGAGACGGGGACAACAAACATATCCCCACCGGTGGAGTTCCACTTCGCCTAAAATAACTTAATATCCTTAGTTAACTTATAATTTTAAATTTCTATATGGATTTATTTATCATTATATAGAATTTATTTTATAAACAAATTTAAAAGATATATATAATGTTAATAAAATAGAGATTTAAATGATTTTTTTTTTAATTTGAAATTTTGGTGGTCATAACTCTTAAAACAATATATTTATCATAGATTAGTTTCTTAATTTCTTGTGATTAATTTTTGAATTTTTTTTCTATTAAGATAATATATTTATGGATCATGACATAAACCTTGAGGATATGTGGGGATAGAGGATAAAACTCTCCACGAAAATTCGAGACGGAGATGGGGAATATATTTGATGGTCGGGATTGAGACGATAATATATCACACGCATCCATTCTGCCCCATTGACATTCGTAATTCAGTGAGTTTGAACATTCATTAAAAGGTTGCTATGTTTACACCAAAAACCTTACACCATATTTGTATACCGTATGAAATACAAGTTCCATAAATATATATATATATATATATATATATATATATATATATATATATATATATATATATATATATATATATATATATTGTTCCAGACTGGGCCTCTAGACTATATTGGGCTACAGCCCAATATGTCGAGCAGAGGCCCATATGCTCGGGCAAGCACGTTTGCTAGACGGACGTGGGCGCTTAACGGTCGGGCACACATCCTACGTGTTGGGCGCGCACTCAGAACGGGCAAAGAACAGGTCTGCCAGTTCATTTGCCACGTCACCCAATTGTCCCCCATTATCTCCTGAAAGATAGGGGCAGTTTGACCAAGGATCAGACCACTTAGCCAGGTCTTCACGTTTCTCACGCGTTCATTTGGCAGTTCTTCCTTGGGGCCTAGTTGATCCAGCTCACAGAAGGACCTTGGTCCAACGCTAGAGGCACTCTATAAATACCATTTTTCACTAAAGGGTCAGGTATTCTGATTCCACTCTTCTAACTTACATATTTACTGTACCTCTATTAACTTTGGCATCAGAGCGCCTTGCAGGTACATCCCCCTTCATTCCATCATCTTGTTGTTCCCACCAAATTGCTGGAAGATCCTCCTGATCAGGTAAGATCAGTGGCGCCGTCTGTGGGAACTAGCTTCCCTTTCTTCCACAGCAGAAGATCAAAGCTCAACTACTCCATCATTTCAGCATGGTCGGAGAACAGTCCAACGACCGTAACCGTCCCCTCGTCGATTACACGATGGAGGACAATTTGAACTACCATGAATCTGACGCCCGAGACGGTCATCCTTCCACCCCGTCTCATGAACCCGAGAACAATGGGAACCAACCTCAGACTCAGGACCCGCTGGTCACCACGTTCCAGCCCATCCCCGTGCCCATCAAGGGGGACGCCACCATGATTGCTATGGTGAACGCCATCAATCAGGCCAGCTTCATGATCTACCAGCAGCACGAAAGAATCATGGCCCTGGAGGTTGACCGGCAGGAAAGCCGACCTCAGCAAGAACGAAGGACGCTGCAACATCCAGAAGCTGCGAAGAAGCGGGGATGCTCCCTTCTGCGTCGAGGACGACGCTCCCCGGAACCCAACAAAAGTAGGTCACGAGCACACTGTGAGACCGGCCGATCAGGGGCCTTACCAAGACACAACCAGAGCCCTGGTAATGATGAACTCTCCCCATTGAGGAGCAACGAAGAAGACCCACATTGCCCCCTCTCGCGGGCGATAATGAAGGCTCTACTCCCCAAGGGCATGGAGAAACCCCTGAATTTGGCCATCTACGACGGGACCACTGACCCCGACGATCATGTCAACAATATTAATGCGATGCTCGACTATCGTAATGACATCACCGGGCATCTCAAGTGCAGGTTGTTCTCAACAACTCTCAGGAAGGGAGCCATGACCTGGTACAAAAGTCTGGCCCCAGAGTCTATCACATCCTGGAGGGTCATGAAATCCATGTTCACGAGGCATTTTACAGCCTCCCGATGCCATCCCAAGACCGAGGCGACCCTCGAAGCCATAGTGCAAAGGAAGAATGAAACACTGCGCTCATATATCGAGCGGTTCAACCAAGAGGCTGTCGAGGTGGACACCACGAAACACATGAAGAAATACCTCCTCGAGAGGGGACTCCTGCCCGGAAGTGAACTTAGCAGGGCAGTCAGGATAGAACCTCCCTGCACCCTGAACGACCTCCTGCATAAAACCCAAGCTTACATTAGATATGAAGAAAAAAAGGTCGCCCACAACGCTCGCAACAGTCGCAATGTCGGGGAGACCGACCATCCCAAGCGCGAGGACCCCAACGTTCCCCGTCGCAACGGAGATAGGCGAAGGGAAGAGAAGCCCCGTGAGCCCCGTGAAGGAAGAGGACTCGCGGGCCGATATAGCAAGTATATGTTGCTGACAGCTCCCCGCGAGCGCATCCTCGCCGAATGCATCAACTCTGACTTCAAACAGGGCAGGGTGAGGTTTCCCAAACCTTCTGCACCCAAGCCCCACATGGACAAATCCAAGTACTGCAGGTTTCACATAAGCCATGGGCATGTGACTGAAGACTGTGTCCACCTGAAGGACGCAATAGAAATCTTGATCCAAGAGAGCCACCTCAAACAGTACACTAGGAAGAACGGAACTCCCAGGCACGAAGAGCAAGAAAAGAAGAGGCCTCGCGAGGACACCCCCCCCGACGACTCTTCTTATCAAGTGGCCATATGCATATCACGACCGGAGGACTTCATCCTCCCCAACCCATCACCATAAGGGAGAATCACTTCCCTCAGCCCCTGAGAAGACTTCCCAACCGTTCTTGTCATATCGGGGGGAGGGATGAACGGCGAAAACGCTGCCCTTTCAGTAATACGCAAGTTCGACGAACTCCTGCTAACTGCGCCCGAGCAAAAGGCAACATTGACAAAGTACCGAAGCAAGTCCAACCTAATATCCTTCTTCCTAGAGGAACTTCCGGGCGGCTCCCCTAACTCGGGCATCCCGCTACTGATAAGAGCTAAGATGGCATACTTTGACGTTCGACGCATCTTGGTCGATCAGGGCAGCTCGGTGGACATCATGTAAGTCCACCTATTCAAGACCCTAAAGCTGGACAAGACCAACCTATCTCCATACGTCGGATCCGACCTCCAAGGGGTCAATGGGGCTACAACAAAACCGTGGGGTTACGTCGAGCTCCTCGTCACCTTCGGAGAGCAAGAAATGGCCAAAGAAGTTAAGATCCAGTTCCTGGTAATAGAGTGCCCCTCCCTCTACAAATGCATCCTCGGTCACTCAACCCTGGCCGAATTGACAGCGGTCACATCCACCGTGCACCTGAAGATGAAATACTACACAAAACTGGGGCGCGTGGTCACAATCCACGGCGACATCGGGGCCGCTCGAAGATGTTATGACGTTGCAATTAAAGGGCAGACCACAATCAACACCAAGAACAACAATAAACCCAGGGTCGAGGAGCCTACCCCTAGGGAATCAACGCCATCGATCTTGACTGCCGCATCAGAGAGGACGAAGCTGAAGAGCAGGGACCCAACGAGGGGGAAACCTCCATGCACCCATTCCGCCCGGTCCCAGACCTAGAATTCGAGCTCGTCCCACTAGGCGACGACCCCGACAGAGCAGTGAAGATAGGCACGGGCCTGTCCGATGAAACGAGGAAGCAACTCGTGATTTACCTCAAGGAGAACGCGGACCTTTTCGCGTGGAACGCCGCAGAGATGCCCGGCCTCGACCCTGAGGTCGCCTACCACCAGTTAGCTTTAGACCGGGCGGTTAAGCCCGTAGCACAGCGTAGGCACAAACAGTCTCCCGAGAAAACGGGGGCTGCCGAGCGAGCTGTAAAAGACCTCTTAGAGGCAAATTTTATTTTTGAATCCCAGTACACAACCTGGCTCTCTAATGTATTCCTCATTAAGAAAAATAATAGAAAATGACGTATGTGTGTTGATTATATCGATCTTAATAGGGCTTGTCCCAAAGATTTTTTTCCTCTCCTTAACATAGATAAACTGGTCGACAACTCTGCAAGTTTCAAGCTTTTGTCCTTCATGGACGCATATATCGGATATAACCAAATCCCTGTGTCGGACACGGATAAGAGACATATGGCGTTCATGACTCCGACGGGCAATTACTATTACAACGTAATGCCCTTCGGGCTAAAGAATGTCGGGGCCACATACCAACGCATGATGAATAAAGTCTTCCAAGGAGAAATTGGGGATATGCTCGAGGTATACATGGACGACATGATCATCAAATCACACGAGGAGACCGACCACGCCCGACACCTCCGCAAGGTTTTCGAGCAGGCGAGACAATGCAAAATGAGGTTTAACCCTGAGAAGTTCACGTTCGGTGTTCGGGCAGGAAAGTTCTTAGGCTTCTATCTCACCGAGCGGGGGATCAAAGCCAACCCCGAAAAATGTCGGGCGTTCTCGGAATTCCCGACCCCGGAGTAAAAAAAATCCATTCAATCACTCAACGGGGTGCTCGCCTCACTTTCCCGCTTCGTCGCCAAATCCTCCCAGCACGGCTTACCTTTCTTCAAACTCCTCCTAAAAGAAGCCACCTTCGAATGGACCGACGAATGCGAACAAGCACTGCTCCATCTAAAGAAAGCACTCTTCGAGCCCTCGGTCCTGTCCCGACCACTGGAAAGGGAAACCTTGTATCTGTATATGTCCGTGGCAACCGAGGCCGTTAGCGCTGCTCTCATCAGAGAAACCGACGAAGGGCAAAATCCTATATACTTCACGAGCAAGACACTCCAAGGCCCCGAGCTCAGATACCAACAAATCGAAAAGGTCGCGTTGGCCCTTATAAACGCCGCGAGGAGACTACACCACTACTTCCTCACCCATACGATCAAAGTGAGAACCTAATAACCGATAAAACAGCTCCTCAGTCGACCAGATATGGTCGGCCGAATGTTGAAATGGTCGCTGGAACTCTCTGAATTCGACTTCCAATACGAGAACAAGAAAGCTCTGAAAGCTCAGGCCCTGGCTGACTTCGTCGCAGAAATGACGCACAACCCGAAGCCAGCGGACGGTGCCCACAAATGGACGATCTTCGTCGACGGTGCCTCTCGCCCGGCGGGAAGCGGCGCAGGAATCATCCTCGAGAACGAGGACGAAATCCTGATCGAGGTCTCCTTGGCGTTAGCCTTCCCGACTTCCAACAACCAAGCCAAGTACGAAGCTTTCCTCGCAGGTCTAAGATTAGCCGAAGACCTAGGGGAAAAGGAAATGAAGATATCAACAGACTCTTAACTCGTAGCATCACAGGTACGGGGAGAATACCAAGCCGAGAACGACAACCTCATCGAATACATAGCATTGGTAAAAGAAAGGCTCGAAAAATTCGAGAAGTGGGAGGTCCAACACGTGCCACGCGAACACAACACGCGGGCGAACGTCCTGTCGAAACTCGCGAGCAAGAGGAAGAACGGCGAAAACAAATCAGTAATCCAGGAAATCCTTCCTCAACCGAGTACCGAAAGGACACCACCCCCGCTCGAGGTAAACATGATCGGGGATGATCACTGCTGGATGACACCCATCTACAACTATCTCACGAAAGATGAACTCCCCGTAGACCCCAAGGAGGCAGCCGCGACTAAGAGGAGGGCATGCTCATACATCCTCCTCGAGGGAAAACTCTACCGAATGGGACTCTCCATCCCGTTACTCAAATGCGTCGAGGAGGAAAAAGTCCCCGACATATTGAGGGAAATGCATCGGGGAATCAACGCCCAGCATCCCGACGGAATATCACAGGTGCGCAAGGCCCTGCGAGCAGGCTACTATTGGCCGACGATGCAGCACGACTCCAAAGAACACGTCAAAAAATGTGACAAATGCCAACGACACGCCGACATGCATCTCGCACCTCTCAACGAACTTAAAACGCTTTACTCCCCCTGGCCCTTCGCCTGGTGGGGCATGGACATCCTCGGCCAATTTGTGACTGGTTCTTATCAAAACAAATACCTCATTGTAGGGGTAGACTACTTCACCAAATGGATCGAAGCAGAAGCCCTGGCCAAAATAACGACACAAAACATTCTTCGATTTTTCAAACGAAACATCCTCGCATGTTTTGGCATACCCCAAGTCCTCATCACCGAAAACAGAATGCAATTCACGGACGGAGGATTTCAGGACTTCGTTGCCAACCTAGGCACCAAACAACACTTTACGTCCGTAGAACACCCTCAAACCAATGGACAGGCTAAGGCGGCCAACAGAGTAATCCTGTGCGGACTGAAATGCAGACTCGGCGAGGCAAAGAGGGCATGGGTCGAGGAACTACACAGCGTCCTTTGGGCATACCTCACAACGCCATACTCCACGACCCGGGAGACTCCGTTCAGACTAACGTACGACATCGAAGCAGTTATCTCGGTGGAAATTTGAGAACCAACGAGACGCGTAGAAGCACCCCTCAACAAGGAGATGAACGACGAGGCACTTCGAGCCGAGCTAGATCTCATCGACAAGATCCGCTCCGAAGCAGCCCTTAGGGAAACCTCCCTTAAGCAAAAAATATCTTTGCGTCACGATGCAAAGGTCGTAAAAAGAGAGTTCCAGGTGGGCAGCCTGGTCCTCAGAAGAAACCAGAAAAACCCAAGAGAGGGCAAACTGGCCGCCAATTGGGAAGGCTCGTACCGCGTCTACGACAAGACGAGCAATGGGGCCTATTATCTGGAAAACCTACAAGGCGAAGAACTTGCTCGACCATGGAACGCAGAAAAACCTAGACAATACTATAGCTAAACGCAACCCGGAGAGACATGGGAGGTACGACCACGCTCTTCACCACTAAACGAAAGGGAGGATAAACGCCCCTCAGAGGCGAACACAACCCTCCCCGACGACCGGACACCTCAAGATGAGCCCCAGCATCGCAGTACCACGCTGGCAGGGCACCCAGCTCGCGATGGGAAAGCCAAAGCCCCAAGGTCAGAGTTTTCCGATCGCAAACCCTACCTCGATTTAAGGCGAGCACAAAGCTCGCCACCTTGTCGGTTCCCCAAACCGACGATCCCAGCGAGGTCGAGCAAGAACAGTTCAAAAATAACAAAAACAATTTAACAAAGAAAATAACATTAAATAAGAACGGCCGAGACCGACCAATAAACAATTACAAAAGGGCAGGCACGAAGGCCTTTACATAAGTATGGGCACGCAGGCCCTTCAAAAAGACTAACAAGAAAATAAAAAACAAAAATCTTGAAGACTCCGCCCGGAGCTACTCTTCACGGCCATCATCCTCCTCCTCCAACTCCTCTTCGGCTTCAAAGGGTCACACAATCTCCCCTTCAGCCACACAGTAGTTGTGGGTTGATCCCTCCTTCACAAGCCTCGGGTTCAACACCTTGAGCTGCTCGGTGGCGTTGTCGAACCCATCCTTGAACATCACAACTAATTATTTGTTAAGTTCGCGGATGTGCCCAACCAACTCGCCCCGGGTGCGAAGGGCAAGCTCCTCCTCAGTCTCATCGTCCCGAGGACGGATTGTACCTTCGAGCAGAGAAACTCGGGCACAGAGCTGCATGTTTTCCTCAGCCACTTTCTTAAGCTTGACGGCTTAATCTTCCAAACTCTGCTTTTCGGCCTTCAGGGTGTCCCGTTCGAGCTTCAATTCTTCCAGCTTCTACCTCAGCCCCGTTTGCAGCTTGTGCTCCTCCTTGTAGTCAGATAAATCCTTGGACAATTTATCCTTCTCAATCCGGACAGCCAAGAGGGCATCCTCTAAAGAAGCTGTAGAAACGGAAGTCTCGGACAGGACCATGGCGGTCTCCATCACCCGGATAACAGCGGCCAAATCCCCGGCCAGGTCTTTCCGCCTGGCATCTGCATCCTGATTCAGAATGGCCCTTGCCTCGGGCACCGCCACCACGACGGAACCCTCAGACCTAAAAAACTCCCGCTCCAGGTAGCAAGGAGGCAACAGATAATTCCCAGGGGCACCAAATTTGTTGCCCCACTACAGCAGACCGGGCAAGAGCCCCGTCCAGACGCTTCCGCTTCAGTAGAGGAGAGGTGGAGGCCAGAGGACTATCCCGTATTTGGATCGGGGAAGTTTGTTGAGCAGGCTGAGGGGAGTTGGTTACTGGGCTAGCAGTACCCGAGCTGCCCACCCCGAGCTCCGCAGCTACCTCCTGGACACGAGGCGCCACTTTCTTTTTCTTTTTTGGGACCCTGTCCGGGGCCCCGGCCTGGTTCGCCAGCTTTAAAACTCGTCCACGATGGGCGGGCATAGTTCCTGCAAAACAAAAACAAAGAAAAAGATTAGCTGGACGGGCACAAGACCAGGAAAAGAAAACAAGTCAGAAAGACCTACGCAATAACTCTAAGGCCTCTTCATCCGTATCACACGCGAGCAGAGCCCTGGTGTTTATGTGGCGGGTTTCATGAATAGGCATCCCGACCTCGTCGACGCAGTGGTTGTTTTGTCGGTCCACCCAGACCGCCAGTTTGAAGCTTTGTACGTACTCCACCAGCCTCTTGTAGGTCAGTCTATCCTCGACCCCCATGCTCGATAATTTGACCCGGTAGTGGTTGGTCGATAGGTTGAAATGGTCGGGCTGCCATCTCAGGGGGATCCTCGACATAAGCTTCTCCTCACCATTGGCATCCGGTTTGTAGTAGTAGAGGGAGTTTAGAGCAAAACGAGTGAGCGGATTTACCGTATACCACCGCCCTTAAAATGTCGGGCAGAATCGACATAAGTCTTGAATAATCTCACCGGCTGCTTTAGAGACACCCAACTGTGACGTCCCTGGGCGCCCGACCGTTGTAGGTGGAATATGTGGAAGAAGAGGGATAAAGTGCACCCGACGCCAAGGAAGCGACAAACTAGCTCGAACGCTCAGACAAATGCGATGGCTTCAGATACAGTTGCGAGGGCGCCAATCTGAGCCACCTAAAATCCCCATCTGGAAATCATTGAAGGGAAGCCTGACCCTCGCCTCTCGGAAGGCAAATTCATACATAGTGAATTGCTTCCCCGGGAAACGATGACATATCTGGTCTGTCTCCCGAGGAGCAAGACATTGCCAGTTCGCAGGATCGTCGGGGCTAATGTCCTCCACCACGGCGTATGTGGCGCTCGTCTCATCAGCAAAGTATGACTTTTCTTCTAATGGTTTGTCCGCGACCCACGACAGGTCGTTGCGCCCAGACGAGGAGACATACTCGTTTTCCTCCTCGGCATCCCTTTTGTCGGCTAGCCGATGCTCGGCCTCTCCTTCGTCGACTTTCCGATGTTCGGCATCTCCATCCTCGACCTGCCGATGCTCGGCCGTACTTGAAACGCAGACAGGATAAGTGAACTCGACATCGCATCAAATCCACTCTTCCACTGCAAGTCAAGTGAAAGGGCGAAAGGCTGAACGCCCGAAATCTCACTAGACTACACTAGACCAACGAAGGGACAACCCTCGCATGCGTTCGAGCACATGCAAAATCCCTAGAAAAATGAGATTTTGCTCGGCGAAAGCATCGGATGTCGACAACCATATGAAGATTCTGACCTACACATTCACACATATATGAACTCTACGCCCATGACATGTAACCTTGCCCGGGATATTCATACGTACATGAATTTTACGCCCGTGACATGCTAACCTTGCCCGGGATATTCATACGTATATGAATTTTACGCCCGCGGCATGCTAATCCTGCCCGGGATATTCATACCCAAAACCTAAAAACTAACCCTAAACACAGATTTACCTACTCTACACGAAGGTTTGCTTACTCTACACAGATAAATCATGCATTTCACTACTTACCAAACGAAAAAATACGCAAAAAAGAGAAGTTGAAGTTGTTACCTGACATAATGAAGACGGGGAGAAGACGGTTGCGCGCGGGCAGAAAACGGTGGTGCAGACGGCGGAGACAGGCAGAGGGAGAGTTCTTCTCAGTGCTTCCGGTTAAACGTGAGAGCGAAAAGTTCAAATGAAGTGGACCAACCCCTTTATATAGTAAAAGGCGCGTGTACGGACGCGCTAGGTAATCATTACCTAGACCTTACGTCGGCGCTAACACGAGATACGAAGCGACGCACCATTAACGCTGAGACACGTCTGTCCACAAGAATCCTGAACGACATCGAGCGAATACAAATCTCTCCGACTACAAGAAGCGTCCTTGGCCTCTGTGAACGTCACATGCCCGACAACCTCAACGACACATGCAACAGTTTGACTAACACCACGCTCGACACTGGTATATGCCTGACACCTTCTTTAACGCGCTTACGCCCGACTATTTTATAATTCATCGCTCCGGCTCGAAGAATCGACTTGGGGGGATCCTGTTCCGGACTGGGCCTCCAGACTATATTGGGCTACGACCCAATATGTCGAGCAGAGACCCATATGCTCGGGCAAGCACGTTTGCTAGACGGATGAGGGCGATGTCGGTCACACATCCTACGTGTCGGGCGCGCACTCAGAACGGGCAAAGAACATGTCTGCCATTTCACTTGCCACGTCACCCAAATGTCTCACATTATCTCCTGAAAGATAGGGGCAGTTGGACCAAGGATCAGACCACTTAGTCAGGTCTTCACGCTTCTCACGCATTCCTTGGCAGTTCTTCCTTGGGCCTAGCTGATCCAGCCCACAGAAGGACCTTGGCCTAGCGCTGGGGGCACTCTATAAATACCCTTTTTAAAGGGTCAGATATTCTGATTCCACTCTTCTAACTTACCTATTTACTGTACCTCTATTAAGTTTGGCATCGAAGCGCCTTGCAGGTACACCCCCCTTCATTCCATCCTCTTGTTGTTCCCACCAAATTGCTGGAAGGTCCTCCTGATCAGGTAAGATTATATATATATATATATATATATATATATATATATATATATATATATATATATATATATATATATATTTATTTATTTATTTGTGTCAGAATACAGAAAAATGAAATGATTAAATATTTTAAAAAGCCAAAACCTATAATATTACGGAGTAGTTGTAATTGTAGATGTCTTGAATTGGCAGAATTTTTGACCAACAAGAATTATTGAATTCAGTTCAGAATGTCCTATCAAATGTTGGGACATTATCAAACAGAGTATGTGAACTTATTTCAGGATGTCTTACCAGATGTTGGGACATTGTATCAATGACTTAAGTTCAGTTTTTCAGGATGTCCCAACAGATGTTGAGACATCTCAAACCTGCTACCAGAATTAATTATTGACTAACTAATCAGAGATATTTAAGGAGAGTTATCTGGAATTAATTAATGATGGATAAAAACAGAACAAGGCGCATCTGTAGGGAGTTTTATATTGAAGATTCGGATTAAAACAGAAGACCTAAATCACCTAGAATCTAGGAAGTAACAAACCCTAAATTCAAGGTGGAAGCTGCATGTGCATTAGGGCTGGATCATCCTACAGAAAGCCCAAATTACAGATACCTATTTAAGCAACAGAAACTCATAGAATTGAGTACGAATTTCAGAAGACCAAATAGGGTGTCTAGTGTTTTTAATAGCAGGTGTCTTTAAATTGTACCACTTGATGAGCTTTTAAGCATAAGTGAATTTGTGACTTGATTGAAACTGTGAAGTAAGATCAAGCTGTTTTGTTTGAAGATTGTCTTCAATTTTATTAAACTTATAAACTTGATCACTGTGTGATTGAGGGGGAGTGAGTAGGGTACTCTTATCTAAGTTGTGACTTAGGTAGAAATTGCATTGGGTAGTTATTAAGTGATAGATTAAACAGAGAGGTTTAAGTCTAGAATTAATATTACTTATAGTGGATTTCCTCCTGGCTTGGTAGCCTCCAGATGTAAGTGTGGTTATACACTGAACTGGGTTAACAAACTTCTGTGTTGTTTACTTTTCTTGCTATTTAAGTTTTGGTTAAATCTGTCAAGTGTTGGGACATCTCTTAGGACATCTCATACCTGATCATAGAATTTCAATTGGCATCAGAGCAGGCACCCTGCCTGTTTATACTGGGTGAGATCTAGGGAATACAAATTCTGTAACATGGACAGAGATATAGGGTCAGTAAATAGACCACCTATTCTGGATGGATCTAATTATGACTACTGGAAGCCAAGAATGATTGCATTCTTAAGATCACTTGACAACAGGGCATGGAGAGCAGTCAACATTGGATGGGATTATCCTGTCCAAGATACCAAAGATGGATCAAAAGTGCTGAAACCTGAAGAAGAATGGAGTAAGGAAGAAGAAGATTCAGCACTAGGCAACTCAAAGGCCTTAAATGCTTTATTCAATGGCATTGATAGGAACATCTTCAGACTTGTACATCATTGTGAGCTAGCCAAAGATGTATGGGATACTCTCAAAACAACTCATGAAGGAACATCAAAAGTAAAGATGTCAAGACTTCAACTCCTCACCACAAAATTTGAAAACTTGAGAATGAAGGAAGATGAGACAGTTCATGAATTCTACATGAACATTTTAGAAGTAGCTAATACTTCTGGAGATTTGGGAGAAAAAATGACTGATGAAAAGCTTGTAAGAAAAATCCTCAGATCTTTGCCAAAAAGATTTGACATGAAAGTCATAGCAATAGAAGAAGCTCAAGACATATGCTCTATGAAAGTTGAAGAACTCATTGGTTCCCTTCAAACTTTTGAGATGGGAATGAATGACACAAATGTTAAAAAGAACAAAAGCATAGCCTTGGTGTCAAATACTGATGAAGAAGAAGATGATGAATCAGAAAATGATAAAAGCTTATCAGACAACCTTGCTATGCTTGGAAGACAATTCAAACAGATTCTCAGAGGAATGGAAGGCAAATCCAAACCCAGTGGAAGATACACAAACTCTTCTGAGAACAGGAGACCTTATGATGCTAACAGAAGGTCAAATTATGCTGAAAAGACCAGTCAAGAAAAAGGAGTCAAATGCCATGGATGTGAAGGATATGGACACATCAGGAATGAATGTCCTACCTACTTAAAAAGGCAAAAGAAAGGACTATCTGTGACCTGGTCTGATGAAGACTCAGGAGGTGATTCAGAAGAGGAATCAGCTAAGCATATCACTGCTTTAGCTGGATTATGTGACTCTGAAAGTGAATCCAGTGATGGAGAACTTACTTATGAAGAACTTGAGCAAGCATTCAAAGATCTATACAAAAGAAGCTCTGAAATATGCAGTGAGGTTATAAAGCTAAAGAAGCAGAATAAGGCATTAGAAGATGACAAAGCAAATGATCAGGAGATCATTGACACCTTAAAAAGTGAAGTAAGTCTTCTCAACTCCAAGTTGGAACATATGTCCAAATCTGTTAGAATGTTGAACAGCAGCTCAAATACACTGGATGTGATTCTCAACAACAATAAGCACTCAGGGGATAAAAGTGGACTAGGATTTAACAGAGTAAATAAAGATGAAGTTAGCTCTAGCAAAACAACTTCAAAATCCATACAGTCTAACAAGATGTCCCAACAGATGCTTCAACATCAGGAAAAGAACACAAAGTCAAACATAATGTTCCAACAGATGTCTCAACATTCTGAAAAGAACAAAATGAAGAAGAAGTATCAAAGATGGAGATGTCATCACTGTGGAAGATTTGGACATATCAAACCTCATTGTTATAAGTTGCATGGATATCCAAATCAGATGTATCAGCAACCTTCCAAAAAGAAAATAGAAGTTACCAAGAAAGTGCTGCATAAACATCAAAGAAATCAGCAACCTCCTAAGCAGAAGACAGAAAACATCAAGAAGGTATGGAAACCAAAAGCTAGCCCTGAAGCTGATCAAAGCTACAAGAACAAGATCAACAATCAAGCTTGGAGATCAGCTGATAAACAACACACAGGGCTGAGGCATCAAAAGAAATCTCAACTCATCTGGTCAAAGAAAAGTACTGCATTCATAGCACATACATCACTAAAAGTATCAGCTAAAGAAGACTGGTACTTTGACAGTGGATGTTCAAGACACATGACTGGATTAAAGAATCTGCTAGTAAATTTAAAATCACATTCATCCAGGTATATGACATTTGGAGATGGAGCTAAAGGAGAAATCAAGGGAGTTGGAACCTTGGATTGTCAAGATGTTCCAAGACTAGATGATGTGCTGCTAGTTAAAGGTTTAACTGCTAACCTGATCAGCATAAGTCAATTATGTGATCAAGGGTACAGTGTAAACTTTACCAAAACTGAATGCATAGTGACTAACAAAGAACAAGAGGTTGTCATGAAAGGAGCCAGATCTAAAGACAACTGTTACATGTGGGAATCCCAAAATCTCAGTCTCACTTCAACTTGCTCTTTAGCTAAAGAAGAAGAAGTGAAACTATGGCACCAAAGACTAGGTCATCTTCATTTCAGAGGCATAAAGAAGATAATATCTATGGATGCTGTAAGAGGTATTCCTAAACTGAAGATTGATGATGGCAAAATATGTGGTGAATGTCAAATAGGAAAGCAAACCAAGATGTCCCATCCAAAGCTCCAACATCTGACAACTTCCAAAGTTTTGGAACTTTTGCATATGGATCTGATGGGACCTATGCAGGTTGAAAGTCTTGGTGGTAAGAGGTATGCCTATGTTGTGGTTGATGACTTTTCAAGATATACATGGATAAATTTCATCAAAGAAAAGTCTGATGTATTTGATGTATTCAAAGAATTATGTCAAAGATTGCAAAGGGAAAAATCCAGCTGTGTGATCAGAATAAGAAGTGATCATGGAAAAGAATTTGAGAACCAAAAGTTCTTAGATTTCTGCTCTTCAGAAGGAATCAATCATGAATATTCTTCACCAATCACTCCTCAACAGAATGGGATTGTTGAAAGGAAGAATAGAACCATTCAAGAATCAGCAAGAGCTATGATCCATGCTAAAAAGTTACCTCTGTACTTTTGGGCTGAAGCTATGAACACTGCCTGTTACATCCATAACAGAGTTACTTTAAGGAAAGGAACTTTGTCCACAATATATGAAGTCTGGAAGGGCAGAAAACCCACAGTTAAGTACTTCCATGTATTTGGAAGTATCTGTTATATTCTGGCAGATAGGGAGCAAAGAAGAAAAATGGATCCTAAAAGTGATGAAGGGATTTTCCTTGGATACTCCATAAACAGCAGAGCATATAGAGTATTTAATTCTAGAACCAAGGTTATCATGGAGTCCATAAATGTGATAATTGATGATGCTCCTACAGATGTCCCAGAAGATGTTGGAACATCTGCTGATATCAAGATTGAAGCTGAAGAAAAGAATGATCATTATAACTTCACTCAAACTTATACAAGGACAGAAGAATCCAGCAAACCTCCCTCCATCAGAATACAGAAGGATCATCCCAAAGATCTGATAATTGGTGATCCCAACAGAGGTGTGAGCACTAGATCAAGAGAAGTGATTTCAGGCTCTTGTTTTGTTTCCAAAATAGAACCTAAAAACATCAAGGAAGCTCTTACTGATGAATACTGGATTTGTGCTATGCAAGAGGAATTAGGTCAATTCACAAGGAATGAAGTGTGGAATCTTGTTCCTAGACCTGATGACATAAATGTGATTGGAACAAAATGGGTGTATAAGAACAAGTCAAATGAACAAGGAGTTGTTACAAAGAACAAAGCTAGACTTGTAGCTCAAGGATACACTCAAATTGAAGGAGTAGACTTTGATGAAACCTTTGCACCAGTAGCAAGGCTTGAATCAATTAGACTACTTTTGGGAATTGCTTGTATCTTGAAGTTCAAGCTATTTCAAATGGATGTGAAAAGTGCCTTTTTAAATGGCTATCTTAATGAAGAGGTATATGTAGAACAGCCTAAAGGATTTGTTGATCCAAGCTGTCCAAATCATGTATACAAACTAAAGAAGGCACTTTATGGTTTGAAGCAAGCTCCAAGGGCATGGTATGAAAGACTGACCACATTTCTTATCAAGCGAGGATACAGAAAAGGTGGAATTGACAAAACCCTGTTTGTTAAAGATGAAGAAGGGAATGTCATGATTGCTCAAATATATGTTGATGATATTGTATTTGGTGGGATGTCTGAAAGGATGGTCAAACATTTTGTCAAGCAGATGGAATCTGAATTTGAAATGAGCCTAGTAGGAGAGTTAACCTACTTTCTTGGTCTGCAAATAAAGCAAATGGAAGACTCAATGTTCATCTCTCAAAGCAAGTATACCAAGAACATAGTCAAGAAATTTGGAATGGAAAATGCTACTCATAAGAGAACTCCTGCCCCCACACATTTGAAGCTGACTAAAGATGAAAAGGGTGAGAGTGTAGATCAAAGCTTATACAGAAGCATGATTGGAAGCTTGTTATACTTAACTGCTAGCAGACCTGACATAGCATTTGCAGTAGGTGTATGTGCAAGATATCAAGCTGATCCAAAAGTCAGTCATCTCAATCAAGTCAAGAGAATTCTTAAATATGTTAATGGTACTTGTGACTATGGCATAGTGTACCTTCATGGATGTAAACCAATTCTCACTGGCTTCTGTGATGCTGATTGGGCTGGAAGTGCAGATGACAGAAAAAGCACTTCAGGAGGATGCTTCTTTCTAGGAAACAATTTTATTTCTTGGTTCAGTAAGAAACAAAATTGTGTATCCTTATCTACTGCTGAAGCTGAATATATAGCAGCTGGAAGCAGTTGTTCTCAGTTGGTTTGGATGAAGCAAATGCTCACTGAGTACAATGTCCCACAGGATGTCATGACATTGTACTGTGACAACTTAAGTGCAATCAACATATCAAAGAATCCTATCCAACATAGCAGGACCAAGCATATTGATATCAGACATCATTTCATCAGAGATCTTGTAGAAGAAAAGGTGATTTCATTGGAACATGTAGCTACAAATCTGCAGTTAACTGATATCTTTACCAAAGCATTGGATGCTACACAATTTGAGAACTTAAGGGGCAAACTTGGAATATGTTTATGTGATATTTAGCAGTTAATGAGATGTGCCAACATGTCATATGACATTGTATGGCATAAGTTCCAGATGGCAAAACCAGTCTGAACAAGATCCTTGGGAATTCCATCTCTAATCATTTGCACTGTAACGGCTACTTATTTAGTAACTGTTTATAATCAGCTATCAAGATTCTCATCATACTATCACAAGCGAATCACATTAACTAGCTATTCTTCAGAAATCATAAACCCTAAAGCTTTTCATCCATCTTCCTCAACAATGTCTCAAAACCCTAACACAACTGAAGAAGTTCTCAACAAAGAAGACGTAGTTCATGCCACTCCCATCTCTATGGTACCAATGAAATCAACTCCATTGGACGAACTCAGAGGAAGCGCTTCTCACACTAAAAAGCCAAGAACTCCAAAGAGAGCTAAAGATCAAGTCTGCAGCAAAGCCAAAGGAGGCATTCCTTCTCCTGCTAACATGCCCCCAAAATCTTCAAAATATGTAGATGATTCCAACAAGGAGATTGTCAACCAAATCCTTTTTGAACAGAGAGTGGTGAGTGGGATCTCTGTTCCTCTAAACACAATGCCTGCACCTCAAGAAGAACAAGCTCAAAATGCAGAGGACACTCCTGCAGAACAAGATGTCCCAATAGATGTTGGAACATCTGAAGATGAGAAAAAGAACTCATCTGATGCTGATTTGGAACAAACTGAGGACCAGCATAAGGCCTCAAATGAAAATGATGAAGAAGTCTCTGAGGATCAGACCAAAGCCTCAAATGAAGATCAAATCCCTGCTGATCAACAAGCTGCAGAGGAGACTGCTCAATCTCCTCCAGTGGTCAACCTGGAGCAGGACTCTGATACAGAGATCATAGCCTCTGTTAGACCTAGCATAGCCAAAAGGCTCAGGTCCAGGAAAGGAAAGATGCAAGCTGAAGCTGAAATTCCTGAGAAGAAGAAAGCTTCCCCAAAGAAAGGCAAAGCTAAAGTTACCTTTGGGCCAACAAAACAATGGAGTAAAGTTCAAACTCAGAAAAGAAAAGTTGTCACCCCATCAGACTCAGATGTTGAATCAGATGTCCCAACATCTCCTCCCAAAAAGAAACCAGCACCATCTAGGGCTTCATCTGCTGTTCCAGAAGCCCCCTTGGACAACATATCATTCCATCATGTCTCTAGTGTCAACAAATGGAAGTTTGTGTACCAAAGAAGGGTTGCCCTAGAAAGAGAGCTGAGCAGCAATGCACTTGAGTGCACTGAACTGATTGACCTCATCTCTGCTGCAGGACTATTCAAAACAGTCTCAGATCTCTCTCCCTGCTATGAACTTCTTGTCAAAGAGTTCATTGTTAATCTTCAGGAGGATTGTTCAAATGGTAAGTCCTCTGAGTTTCAAAAAGTTTTTGTTAGAGGTAAATGTGTAGAGTTTTCTCCTCAAATCATCAATCAGTACCTAGGAAGAGAAACAGATGGACCCAATGAGCTAGGTAAGACAGATAACCAAATCTGCAAGGTTATCACTGCAAACCAGGTCAAGGCATGGCCTGTGAAGGGAAAGCTCTCTGTGAGCATGCTTACAAGAAAATATGCTATGCTGAACAGGATTGGTACAGCTAACTGGGTGCCTACCAACCACACTTCTTCAATCTCCACTGGTCTGGCCAGGTTTATCTATGCTGTGGGAACTCAAACCAAGATGGACTATGGAGCTTACATTTTTGATCAGACCTTGAAGCATGCCAGCTCTTCTGCAACAAAGCTGCCAATAGCTTTTCCATCATTGCTATGTGGTACAGTGCTCAATCAATACCCTGGAATTCTCACTGACAAGGATACAGCCTGCAAAAGAGAAAGCCCCCTGGCTTTTCACTACAAGTTATTCCTCAGTCATCATGCTGCAGATGTTGAAGCACCTTCTGGGACATCTGCAGGTCCTTCAACTGCTAAGACTCCAATCTCCAAGAAGGCTCTAATTGCTGAGCTTAAAAGCACATGCAAAGAACTTGAAGCAAGGAAGCTGAAACTTGAAGAAATCATCCAAAGGCTGGAGAGTGGAGAAGATCAGAAAGCTGCCTCTGATGAAGAAAGTGAAGCTGATGAAGAAACAGAAGTTGAGGAAGAAACTGAGAGTGATGAATCTGAGTGATCAATGTATGTGAGGCAAATGTAATGACAGCAATGTATTTCTGGAATAGTGTCTTTGGCCCTAAATTTTGTGTCTACCAAGGGGGAGAACAACAACAAATTGTATTGCTGTTTAAGTATGAATGAACAAATCTGTTTGTTTGCTTCTGAACTGAATAAGTTTTTTTTTCTGTTGCAACAAGATTGGATACATATATGTTTGAGGGGGAGTAATCTCAAATAAGAATCAACAGAAAAAGTAATGCTATACTCTGATAAAAAGAACTTCTGCTGCACTCTGAAAACCAGAAAAGATGTTAGCCAAAAATTAGCCAAAGGGGGAGTTTGTAGATGTCTTGAATTGGCAGAATTTTTGACCAACAAGAATTATTGAATTCAGTTCAGAATGTCCTATCAAATGTTGGGACATTATCAAACAGAGTATGTGAACTTATTTCAGGATGTCTTACCAGATGTTGGGACATTGTATCAATGACTTAAGTTCAGTTTTTCAGGATGTCCCAACAGATGTTGAGACATCTCAAACCTGCTACCAGAATTAATTATTGACTAACTAATCAGAGATATTTAAGGAGAGTTATCTGGAATTAATTAATGATGGATAAAAACAGAACAAGGCGCATCTGTAGGGAGTTTTATATTGAAGATTCAGATTAAAACAGAAGACCTAAATCACCTAGAATCTAGGAAGTAACAAACCCTAAATTCAAGGTGGAAGCTGCATGTGCATTAGGGCTGGATCATCCTACAGAAAGCCCAAATTACAGATACCTATTTAAGCAACAGAAACTCATAGAATTGAGTACGAATTTCAGAAGACCAAATAGGGTGTCTAGTGTTTTTAATAGCAGGTGTCTTTAAATTGTACCACTTGATGAGCTTTTAAGCATAAGTGCATTTGTGACTTGATTGAAACTGTGAAGTAAGATCAAGCTGTTTTGTTTGAAGATTGTCTTCAATTTTATTAAACTTATAAACTTGATCACTGTGTGATTGAGGGGGAGTGAGTAGGGTACTCTTATCTAAGTTGTGACTTAGGTAGAAATTGCATTGGGTAGTTATTAAGTGATAGATTAAACAGAGAGGTTTAAGTCTAGAATTAATATTACTTATAGTGGATTTCCTCCTGGCTTGGTAGCCTCCAGATGTAAGTGTGGTTATACACTGAACTGGGTTAACAAACTTCTGTGTTGTTTACTTTTCTTGCTATTTAAGTTTTGGTTAAATCTGTCAAGTGTTGGGACATCTCTTAGGACATCTCATACCTGATCACAGAATTTCAGTAATAATCAGTGTAAATCTAACATTTCTCTATTCAATATTTTTATTTTCTTAATAAAATCAATATTTTTATTTTTAATATATATTTATTTATGACAGCTCCCCGTGAAGGAAGAGGACCTGCGGGCCGATATAGCGAGTATACGTTGCTGACAGCTCCCCGCGAGCGCATCCTCGCCGAATGCATCAACTCCGACTTCAAACAGGGCAGAGTGAGGTTTCCCAAACTTTCTGCACCCATGCCCCACATGGACAAATCCAAGTACTGCAATAGAAATCTTGATCCAAGAGGGCCACCTCAAATAGTACAGTAGGAAAAACGAAACTCCCAGGCAGGAAGAGCAAGAAAAGAAGAGGCCTCGCGAGGACACACCCCGAATGACTCTTCTTATCAAGTGGCCCTATGCATATCACGCCCGGATGACTTCATCCTCCCTAACCCATCACCAGAAGGGCGAATCACTGCCCTTAACCCCTGGGAAGACTTCCCAACCGCTCTTGTCATATCGGGGGGAGGGATAAATATCGAAAACGATGCCCTTTCAGTAAAACGCAAGTTCGACAAACTCATGCTGACTGCGCCCGAGCAAAAGGCAACATTGACAAAGTACCGAGGCAAGTCCAACCCGATATCCTTCTTCCTAGAGCAACTTCTGGCGCTCCCCTAACTCGGGCATCCCGCTACTGATAAGAGCTAAGATGACACACTTTGACGTTCGACGCATCCTGGTCGACCAGGGCAGCTCGGTGGACATCATGTACGTCCACATATTCAAGACCCTAAAGTTGGACAAGACCAACCTATCTTCATACGTCGGATCCGACCTCCAAGGGTTCAATGGGGCTACAACAAAACTGTGGGGTTACGTCGAGCTCCTCGTCACCTTCGGAGAGCAAGAAACGGCCAGAGAAGTTAAGATCGAGTTCCTGGTAATAGAGTGCCCCTCCCTCTACAACTGCATCCTCGGTCGCCCAACCCTGGCCGAATTGACGGCGGTCCCATCCACCGTGCACCTGAAGATGAAATACTACACCAAACTGGGTCGCGTGGTCATAATCAACGGCGACATCGAGGCCGCTCGAAGATGTTATGACGCTGCAGTTAAAGGGCAGACCACAATCAACACCAAGAACAACAAGAAACCCAGGGTCGAAGAGCCTCCCCCCAGGGAATCAACGCCATCGATCTCGACTGCCGCATCGGAGAGAACGAAGCTGAAGAGCAGGGACCCAACGAGGGGAAAACCTCCACGCACCCAGTCCGCCCCGTCCCAGACGGAGAATTCGAGCTCATCCCACTAGGCGACGACCCCGACAGAGCAGTGAAGATAGGCACGAACCTGCCCGATGAAACGAGGAAGAAACTCGCAATTTGCCTCAAGGAGAACGCAGACCTTTTCGCGTGGAACGCCGCGGAGATGCCCGACCTCGACCCTGAGGTCGCCTGCCACCTGTTAGCTTTAGACCAGGTGGTTAAGCCCATAGCACAACGTAGGCGCAAACAGTCTCCCGAGAAAGCGGAGGCTGCCGAGCGAGCTGTAAAAGACCTCTTAGAGGCAAATTTTATTTTTGAAGCCCAGTACACAACCTGACTCTCTAATGTAGTCCTCGTTAAGAAAAATAATGGAAAATGGCATATGTGTGTTGATTATACCGATCTTAATAGGGTTTGTCTCAAAGATGTTTTTCCTCTCCCTAACATAGATAAACTGGTCGACAACTCTGCAAGTTTCAAGCTCTTGTCCTTCATGGACGCATATAACAAATATAACCAAATCCCTATGTCGGACACGGATAAGAGACATACGGCGTTCATGACTCCGACAGAATAACCAAATCCTTAGTTGTAATAATCAATGTAAATCTAACATTTCTCTATTCAATATTTTTATTTTCTTAATAAAATCAATATTTTTATTTTTAATATATATTTATTTATGACTTTTATTTTATTTAATTAATCCATTATTAAAGATATTAAATGTGTTTATATATGTTGACGGTTGTTTATATTTAAGATTAAAAAATTTAAAATACTTTTATTTATAAGTAAGGTTGGAACGAGTACACATATTTATAATGTTTGTGTCAATTAAATGGGACAATGTGAGAGACTCGGTAGTGAAGGGTACACTATTTTAGAGGAATTCAATTGAACCCATTAACTTAAAAAAGTGCATTTATATCTCTATATAATTGACATTTTAAATCTCATAAGAAAAATTGCACCTCTAATTCGACCCATCTTGGTTCTTTTTGACAATTTCATTATCTCCAATCTTGCGAAGAAATTGTATTGAAAAACAAATAAACATACTATATTTTGTTATTTCACCAATTTAATCTTTAGCATCGTAAAATCAAAGTTGGTTTATTATTGTATAGTGTATCTAATAACATTATATGTTACAAAAAGAGAGATGGAGAGATAATTTAATTAAAATTTTATACAGTTATTTAAACATTGTTGTGAATTTTTTCCTTTATAAACAAATTTAATTATAATAGTTAAGTGAAATAAATTAAAAGTTAGATAAACTAAAATAATAATTTTTAATTAAGGGTATTTTAGTAATTTCAAAAAAAATTCATACTTTTCTTTTCTCTATTTCTTCAATCTTTCACTTATGAGAAATGATATATTTACACTAATCATGACATTTACGGTACTTATATACTCTTTGGTATCGTAGAATGTTTAATAATTATTTTTTTTTTATATTTTTTTTGACACACTTCAACACATGCAAATGCATTTTGGTGTATGAATAGCAAACCTCTTCACTTATACCGATCAATTTATCAAATCAACTATATTTCTCACTTATTTCTCTCTCTTCATACTCTTTCTCACATCTTTCTCTCTTCACACTTTCTTCTCACAACCAAACACATCCTAAGCGTATCTTTGATAGTATTTTACAGAAAAATATTTTTTTACTTGCTCTCATGCATTAGAGAAGAGAAAGATAATTTATTATGAGAAAATAATTTGAGATTGGTTTGTTATGTGTTTTCATCGTGCCAAAACCTCTTATTTATAATGAGGTTGATATGTGTTTGGAAACATAAGCATCTTTTTAGAAAATGTATTGCACTGTTTTGATTACCACATATGAAAAATAATACTATTTTGCATAAAGTTAGCAATGATTTGTTTATAAGTTACAACTGTTCATAAAAGTAACCAATGACATGATACATTACACCAATAATAATAACCAGAGATCATCAAAATGAGAGATGAAAAATCTAAATACCATATTTATATTATTAATTCAAATAATACAATTATCAGAATTAGTATTTGATATTACCTGGTCAGGAGGGCCTTCCAGCAATTGGACGTGAGCAGTAAAATGGATGGAATGGAGGGGAGTGTACCTGCAAGGCGCTCTGATGCCAAAGTTAATAGAGGTACATCAAGTGGTAAGTTAGAAGAGTTAAATCAGAATACCTGACCCTTTAGTGAAAAAGGTATTTATAATGAGCCCCCAGCGTTGGGCCAAGGTCCTTCCTTGGGCTGGATCAACGAGGTCTAAGGAAGAACTGCCAAGGTACACGTAAGGAGCGTGTAGACCTAGCAAGTGGTCTAGTCTTTGGTCCAATTTCCCCTATCTTTCAGGAGATAATGGGGAACAGTTAGGTGACGTGGCAAGTGGAATGAGAGACCTGTTCTCTGCTCGTCTCGCAGAGTGTATGCCTGACTCATGAAATGCCTGCCGGATCGTTAAATGGTTTTCGTCCGTCCAACAAATATGCTTGCCCAAGCGTATGGGCATCTGCTCGACGTATTGGGCCACAGCCCAATACAGTCTCTGGAGGCCCAGTCCAGAACAATATTATTTTGGAAATTCTCTCACAATCCCCCACCATTTTAAAAATAAGTAAAACTCATAATTCTGGAAATATCATGGTTTTAGATATTGGTATCTAACGAGTTGAACCAATACTTAATAAGTTATGGATTTCGCTTATCTCGAATAAACATTGATAGACAAGTTTTGAACCAATTATTCATTAGAACGAATGTGCAAAACTTACACATGAAATCTCGAAACTATCATAAGAATTGTAAATCTGACACATTTGATAAGGCCATATGTCATGTACCCTTTTCATGAGAATTTAATAGTCAAACCCTTGAATTCTATGAATTTGTCCACTTTATTCTCATATAGGTATACTATATCAAAAATGCCCTTATAATAAGCATTTCCAAAAATATATGATATATATATATATATATATATATATATATATATATATATGTATATATATATATATATATATATATATATATATATATATATATATATATATATTAAGAGAATAATCTCATCTTTCCATCTTTTACTTATGGTCCCCAAGTACTTTTGCCCTATAGGATGTATTTATAATTAAGTACTTGCAATCACTCTATTAGTGTACTTTCACCATTGAACTCAAGACTTAATTTTAACTAAGTGTGAGTTGAGTTTCTACTATTGGTGATCAATTAGATACAGGCTTTAGACACATTCCTAATGATGTCTTCAACACCATGTCTTTTGTCAGACCTTTCGTTAAAGGATCTGCAAGATTATTTTTATTTCTTATGTACACTATGGAGATTACTCCATTTAAAATTAAAATTTTCACATAGCTATGTCTTATACCAATATGTCTAGATTTTTTATTATATACTTGGCTATATGCTTTAGATAGTGTGGATTGACTATCACAATGTATGGATACAACTGTTATTAGCTTTGGCCAAATATGTATCTCATATAACAAGTTTCTTAGTCATTCTGTCTCTTTACTACCTACAGCCAAATCAATAAATTTTGCAGCCACGGTGGATTGAACCCCAAGAAACTACACCTCCACCAACATTGAAGATCCACCCACTAGTGGAAGCATGGTCTTTTACATATGTTACCCAATTGACACTGGTATATCCTTCCAAAACCGAAGGATACCCATTTTATGTTAAAGTATAGTTAATCGTCCCTTTCAAATATTTTAATACTTTATTAATAACATGTAATGGTCTTTGCTTGGATTACTTGTATACCAACTTAACCTACCAACATCATAAACTATATTAGGTCTGATACAAGTAATAACGTACATTAAGCATGTGATTACCTTTGAATATTCAAGTTGTGCCACTGGACACCCTTTATGTGGTTGCAAATTAACATTTTGATTAAATAGGGTAGAAATAGATTTGCAATTGAAATGATCAAATTTCTTAAGCACTTTTTCGATATAGTGAGATTGGGATAAACCAATATGTTTACCATTTCTTATGACTTTAATCCCTAAATTCACATATGTTTCACCTAAATCTTTCATCTCAAAAAATTTGGATAAGAAAGCTTTAGTCTTTTCTACCTTTTTTAATTCAGTACCAAAGATTAACATATCATCCACATATAAACAAATCATAACCCCTTTTCCATTGTTAAATTTATTATAAATACATTTGTCAGATTCATTTATTTTGTATCCATTGGCCAACATAACTTGGTCAAATTGTTGATTTCATTGTTTGGGCGCTTGTTTTAACCCATATAAAGACTTAGTTAATTTACACACTTTATGTTCTTGGCCTTTTATAACAAACCCTTTAGGTTGTTTCATATACACCTTTTCATCCAACTCTCCATTTAGGAAAGTAGTTTTAACATCTATTTAATGAATGACAAATTTATAGATGGAAGCAGCTGCCAAAAGCACTCTAATTGATGCAATTCTTGTAACAGGTGCATAAGTATCAAAAATAATCAATTCCTTCTTTTTGTGTAAACTCATTAGCGACAAGTCCAACTTTCAATTTTTTAATGGTACCATCGACTTTCATTTTTCTTTTAAAGATCCATTTACAACCTATTGGTTTTGATCCTGGTGAGAGATCTACTAGTTTCCAGGTTTTATTACCCATAATTAAGTGCATTTCTTCTTGGATAGCTTCTTTCTAAAAAGCATAATCTAGAGATTTTATTATCTCTTCAAATGTTTCTGGATCATTCTCTAGGTTATAGCAAATTGGTCCATAACAATTTATTGAATTATTATTTCCTTCTAAACGAAAGTGATTACTCAATTGCTCAAGAGATATGTCCTTTTTCTTATGTTTCAAAGATTTTTAAAATATTCCCATGATGGAGGAAGTTTATCAATTATGGAAGGTACAATAATTTTTTCATCCATATGCATATCATGTTGTTTGTAACTATTGAGAATATGTTTAATTTCATACATTTGCTCCATTACATGCCTATTTTCTACCATTTTATAATTATTAAACTGAGAAACAATAAACTTCTTACTTGTAGCGTCTTCTTGCGTGTATCTTGATTTCAATTTCTCCCATAATTGTTTTGTGGATTTACTGCTCTGATAAATGAAGAACAATGAATCACACATACCGTTGAGGATGTGTCCCATGCATACATAATAATCATTTTCCCACTTCTCTCTCTCTCTCTCTCTCTCTCTCTCTCTCTTAAAGGTGTGAGAAAAACATAAGAAATGGGAGATTGAATTGAGGTTTTCACTCTTGGCTGCTTTTTGCACTTTGATGAGTTGCGTCAAGCTATGCTATAAATGTGTTGCAGAAGCATAAAGAAATAAAGGCATAAAGCAAGAGTAAAGAACAAATGATATATCACGGTTCACTTGAGAACTTCTAAAGTTAGTCTAGTCCACCCGCCAAGGTGATTTCGCCTTAAACAAGGACTTAATCCACTATAACCAAGATCCATTATTACAATCGCACAACCACAATGTGACTATCTCAATGAACCGTTCAGGGATCCTTCCGGATATGATGTTCATTGACCCAACAGAACCTCTGCCAGGATTTCGTGTGCGGTCTACAGTCGTGACTAACTGCATAGAACATCTTACACTCCCTGCGCGACAACCTGTCGTGACAAACTGCACAGAACCTCTGTCAGGATTTCATATCAACTCACACAACTAGACCGTTTAGGGAACTGTTCGCTGTGATTTCTGACGAACAACATCTGGTTAACCAATCTTTTACAGGACTGGGTTACTTGCAGAACCAACCAAACAAGTCCTAGGACACATGTGCAATTTTGTTGTCAAATTACTCTTAGTGTTTGATAATTGTTTATGGTTTGTTTTGTCAATGATATTAAAATCTTGAATGTTTGAATGTAAAAGTAAAGTAAACTAAAAGTTGAACAAAAAGTAAAGAAAAATGGCAAAAAGACCATAAATTTTTGCAGAAAAGTAAAGAAAACCGGAAGTAAAAGAATTGAACGAAAAAGACTTGTAATTTAAATAACTTGAATAAAATTGGTGTTCAACACATACATTTCTCCAAATATCAAACTCATTTCTCTCACACTGGGTACTTAGAGTATTTTTTACAGGATTATTGTACAAGTTTTTCACACACATGATTCTACAACAACTACCCTATTTATATACAAATAAAATAACTGCCTAAACGGAAAAATCCTAACTATTTGACACTTGTCAATCTGCATGCATTCTTCTTTTCCTGAAGCTTCCACGCGTCCAACAGCCAAATGTTGTAACTTTTGCATTTGAATTCTTCCTCTTTGTGACGAAACGCTGCATCTCTTTGTTTTGTCGAATTGTCGAAGAGAACAAAAACTCTTCAAACTTTATAGGATAATGCCTTTGTCGAAATATCTTCCAACATATCTTCTGTCGAAATGTCGAAAAGCACACCAATTCTTCAAATTCTATCAAATGCTGAACTGTAATGAAAGTTCTTCAAACTTTGTCTGCTGAAACATTCCTCATATTCCTGTCGAAGTATTTGAACATTTGGTCTTGAAAATATCAAAACTTCTTCTGAATATCTTTATTTTCTTTCTCCTTTATCTGGTGACCATTTCCTTAGTAAAAACATGATTTTTACATCTTAACTCATGGTGTCGAAATTATGTGCCTACAAATTGCCCCCCCAGCAAAGATGTTTCGACTAACTCTGGAGAAATCATCCTTTGCTGTCGAAATTATTTTGACACCATGTCAGTCTCATTAATTGTGACGTGACTTCGTTAAGTCCCAAGAAAATCCATGATTACACTTTTTCTGAAAACGTCTCATCTATCCCACGTTTTAGACACGATCTTCCATAACCCTACAAACTAGCTAATCATGGGTTTTCTCCAACTATCAACTTTTTGATCATCACCGTTGATTAACATGACAACGCACCCCATGATCATCATAAAACTGAAACGTTTTTTCTTCTTCTTATTTTTACTTTATAACTTTTCTTCCTATAAATACCTCTTTTTACCAATCTTTTCACTTTTTTACGCTCTTGAACTTCCTCTTCTTTATCAAACCAATATCTCAATTCCATTACTTCCTCTGCAACTCTTGCTCAAACTTCTCTCAACAATGGCTCCTCCAAAGAACGCTACTGACCAAGGTGATGAGAAAGCAAAAAGAACAACTTATCTTCCTCCTGCTCACACGCTACCTGGGCCGGTGCAGGTAAACAAACAACAATATATTCCAGAGCCTCCTAATGAGAGAGAAAAGGCTAGCATCTATCGATCTCAGGTACTTATCCCTGTTTTAGTCTCTGGAATTTGCCAAGCACTGTTAGGCCCACTCTCTGATCCTAACGCTGATCAGGACCGTTTAAAAGAATTTTACCCTTCTTACTCTACTTCAAAACCCATAGGTGCAGGTAGGAAACCTCAACCTACGGAAACAACCTCCAAAAATCCTGAAAGCCCTTTAGCTTCGACAGACCTAGATTTATTATATCTAAATCAAAATAGGATTTTTAGGAGCCCTCCATTGACAAAAGACCCCAAGGATTACTTAGTTTGGTTAAATAGAGTCGAAGGGGCTAAGGGAAAGTTTTGGAAGAAAATAGGCATTTATGACCTAATCCAATTGTCGAGAGATGGACCACGTTATTGCCAAAACATGTTGTTGGCTTCCCTATATTTTTGGGACAATACTTACAAGAATTTTCACCTCCCTTGTGGGATGGTCACCCCAACCCTTTTTGATCTAGCAGCCATCACAGGTCTTAGTCCTATAGGTGAAATTTTCAACCCTGAACATTTAAATAAAGACCCTATAGGCTTCGACACCAAACATGCTGGTTACTCCCTGTTCATTGCGCACCACCATGGTGAAGACACTGAAGAGGTTTCTGATAAGGAACATGTGGCTTTCCTAACTTTGTGGCTAGCAAAATTCGTCTTCTGCACTAGATCTCTTCAAGTTGCCAAGAGTTACATCACCATTGCTAACCAACTTCATGCCGGAGTTAATCTTTGTCTAAGTGAAATGATTCTGGAGAATCTTTATGAATCCCTTAGTGAAAGTGTAAACGCCCTGAAGACTAGCAAATAAAAAGGAAATATCAGCCTGACAGGTCCTTTTTGGCTTCTACAATTGTGGATGAATGCTACTTTTGAAACCTGCATTCCCATCAAGAACCAAATAGACGAAGAAGAGGTAAATAACATGCGTGTCGAATGGCCTAGGCTGGTCAAACTGACTCCAACTGATGAAGGGATAAGCCTTCGACAAGCCTTTACCGGCTACGTGATGATGTTTGCCAAACGCTACAAATTCACACCATCCATGGCACCTTTCACCAACAGGACTATAGGTCCTAAATGGTTCATCAGACAACTTCCTTTAGAACATCAGAAAGAAGAGGATTCATACATATCTATCTGGGCATCATTCCTCACGCCAAGGCATTTCTTTTCTCACCATAGCATGAACAACACAAAGATTTCTCTCATTGTCTATCAGCCTAATTTAGTGGCTAGAGAATTTGGGTTAATCCAAACAAAAACCAAACCTATCTATCCCAAGAAAGGTTCTATTTTATTTTACAATTCTTTTCACAACTTAGAAAAAAGTTTAGAGTTGTATCATAAGTTTTTTGACGAAACCTTGGAAGTCCAACCTGTGATTTTTCGACCAACCTATTTGTGCACTGAGGACTTCGACGTCTGGTGGAGAGAATACTATCTTACCAAATTCTTCGACGTAGAAGCTTTTACAACACACCTGACGAACGCCTTTGCTTTTGTGCAGGACAAAAAGAAGAAAGGTACGGACAAACACATCAAAGAGATTCTAAATTTTAAAAAATATTTTGAAACCATTTACAGGCCAAATGATCTTCGTCGAACCATAGGCGAAGCAGCAGTGACCCTAAAACAGAAGTTTTCAGAAAAAATGGATAAGCTGGAGTTGCCTCCACATATTCCACCACATGCACGCTATAACTTTGCGTTTAGCACGTATCCTCCAAAGTTTCCCCCACTTCCTTCTGTGGAATTTGGTGTGGCCTTGCGCCCTCCATTTCCAGATTGGTTTGTGTGTGGGTCTGACTTAAAGCTGCTTCGTGAGTCTTGCAAAAAACTTGATGATCGTGTGGTTCCGACGAAGTATCATTTGGACAACTTCCCAAGACACCTTCATATTGGAATAGAACACGTTCGCGTGGAATCTCCTATTCTTGAAGGTGTCGAATAAATACAACTTCTCTTCTTATTTCTAACTTTCTTATATGTTTTATATCCATGTTTATTTATTTTCCTTCCTTTCAGCTGTCAAGATTGCTAGCAAGAAAACCCCTGGCGAAAGGACTTCCACCAAACAGGTCGAAAAATCACATGTTGCTGCAAAGAAGGTTTCGACACGTAAAAGCATTCAACCTCTCTTATATAAACTTTATTATTCTTAAGCTGAACAAATTTCTTTTCTGTATGCTGTAATACCTCAAAATTTGCCCTCTCATTTTCATGCCATTTAGCATATCCTTTCATACATTGCATTGCATTTAGATCACAATTGCATCATAAACATACATGAACATACATCTCCATTTGAGCTTTCACAGGTTGTGACTGGCCTTTATTTCTTCATGCAGCACGTGCACAATAATCTCAGAAGAAGTCAAAAGTTCTCGGTTGATTCAGAGGAGTTTAAGCTGAATATCAGTTTTATGGTGCAGTTTGCAAAAGTTGTAACTTATGCTCGGAAACTCATTTTGGCTTGAAACTCAATAGTTTAGACCGTTTCATTATTCTCTACAACTTTTGTGTTCGGCTCGGAGGCCAATTCATCAAGGAAAATGGCGGGATTTATTTGTTTCTGAAATTTCGGTTTCGCCGATTAACTGTGCTAGCGGTATTCAAGAGTTTGTAACTTCTTATTGGGTCAACATGTCTGAGAGATTCATATGCCAAAAGTTCTGTCTTGATATCCTTTCCAACTTTTGGGTTTTGGCCGAGAACTAATTCTTTGAAGAAGATCTCAGAATGTGCGAGTCTTTAGAGTTGACATAGTGAAAAACAGTGCTGAACCGTCGAGTTTTGAACACTAAAAAATTCATAACTCTTGGATCGTTTATCGAATTGATGTCGTTTCGGTGCCTAAAATTCCGTTTAGATGTTATCTTCATTATGTGAATTCAGTTTTGGTTCGGTCCAAGCGGAAGGATCTCGAAAATGCGAATTACCAATAAGGTTCTTTGATGCACTACATTGTCTGTCAGATTTTGTAAAATTCATAACTCGGTCAATTTTCATCGGATTGCACCCGTTCTTGAAGCGTTGGTTCAAAAATTTTATCCTCTTCAAGTTCAAAGACAAATGCGAGTTTGAACGGTGCTCCAAAGATTATCGTTTTGGTTTATTTCACAAAACTGAAGTGCTGAACCGAAGAAAAAGGCTGAAAGTGGTTTCACGAGAAAATTCATATCTCTCTCGTCGTTTGTCCGGTTGAGCTTAGATTTTAACACCAGGTCACTGACACATAGATCTACAACTTTGCTGACAAAGTCGAGTCGAGATTATGCTCCGAAGAGGTTGGCCTCGTCACATTTTCGAGTAGCGGACACCAAATAAGCCGAAAAAACAACTTATTCAGTGACATCTTGCAGCTTAAACGTATCGATCGCACTCGATTTTGATAGTATGACGTTCGTTATTTTTGCATTGCAACTGTGATTCAGAGGCGGACGATGTTGTGGAAGGTTCAGAGTCGAAATTTCTTGCCGAAGATATTGTTATTTTCACTTAAGCCGAAATTCTACCTTTTGCCTTTCATTTTACACTCCACTATATATTCTTTTGACCCACAATTTGTCTCATAACTTCAATCATAATTTACAAACACCAAAAAACTCTCACAAACTCTCTCTAAAGGATCAAAGTTCATTCTCTCAACTCTTTCTCAAGAACACAACAACAACTTCATCAAGAACTCAAGAACACAACAATTCCGATCAAGCTTCTGATAGCCGAGCCGCCACGAACCACCACCTTCGGTCAACTTCACCACCGTGCGACCACCATCTTCCGCCGCCGGCGGCCACGCGGCCTATCCTCCTCTCCTCCGTTCATGATCGCGTCTCACTTCCTCCGGATTCACAATTTCTTCGTCGATTCTTCATTCGGTTCTGGCAAAGATCTTAACGACGATCGTTTGGTTGGTATTCCACTTTATTTGTGGGATACCTTTGGATTCAAATGATATTTTGTGCCGTTGTTTTTGTTTCGATTATGGGGGATCTTCACAAAGCAATTATGGAAGATGAGCATTTATTTTGCTCATTGGAGATTACAAGGCTTGGCTTGAAGTTTTTTTTTGGATTTCTTTTATGTGAAAGAATCGGCACTTCGACCAAGTAAGTAATCTCGATTCTCTATTTTAATGCATCATTCTAGTTGTATGCGACTTAGGATCATATAACTTAAGGTGCATATTGAGCCCTCCCACCTGAGGCATTGGATTTATTTGTGATTTTTGATGATATGTATCGATTTCGGAACTTAGGGATTAGGTTACGAACCATTAGGATCGATTCCTTTCACTTCCCCTTAAAATTCACTTTTTTGCCCGTTTCGTCGCAATTATTAAAAATAGTTTTAGGTGTGATAAAATTCTGGAAAAATTCATGAGTGATCCTCATCCTCTTAATTAATTTGTCATATTTTTTGTTTCCGGATTTGGGTGGTTTTAATAATTAATTTGGATTTTAGATCATAAGCTGTCCCAAAAAGGGAGTGTTTTGGCATAAGGGACCGAAATTGTTTTTTCCCCATAGGTGTGAAACCTATTTTTTGTGTGTGATTAATCACTGTAATTTGTGACATTTTGATGCTCCTTAGGCATTTTTTTTCATAATTTTAGATTCCCTTTTTGATCCACTTTGTGGAGTTGTTTTTGGTGATCATGTTTTGTTACCTTGCTAGTCAAGTAATTGTTTTGGCATTTTGGTGCATAATTTTGTGGAATCCTTTTGGACAATGTAGGATAATGACTTTATTATTCCAGGGATTTAATTTCATAATTTTGTAAGGCTTTTTGCTATTTTTCCATGTCACCTAGATCCTAGGTTGATTCATGTGTCGCATAACCTAAATGTTAAGAAGGCATTCATGCCATTTTCTTGTGGGGATTTTTGGTAGCTTTTAGGAGTTAATTATAGGTCATTTGTATGTCTTTAATTCCAGTCATAGGTCATTTTTTGAACCATACTCATTTGGTTTGTTTTGGTGCTTTAAAGTGCATACTTATGTGAATTAACTTCAACCTAAATTCATTTCTCTTCTCCTCTAAATAATAACTTGAATTATGTGGAAAACATTAATGCCTATTCATGCATTCTAATTGCATCTCCTACCTTGTATGCTACTGACCCATAATCATTTCATTCATATTCACATGCTATTCTTCCTTAGTTTGCATCATTTGCGATCTTATGCGATGTTTGTTCCATTTCATCTCACATCTTCTTCTCCTTGCTCCATATGCCTAATCCATTGCATCCATGATTGTATATTCATTCACCCATCTTCATAAGCATTCACTACTGACTTTTATGTTCATTTCATGTATTAATTCATGTTTGTAAGCCATATGCATTCATACTTCATCCATGAGCCTTAACTTGCATTTAGGTGGATTTATGTAAACTTTTTGTACATAGTTTGACATAGTTTGAATTTGTGAGGTATCCTAGAATACTTAGGGACCTATAGCATGTAGCTACTGACTTTAGAAGTCATGTAACCTTTAGGTACCTTCACCTTTAGACTTAGGTCTTATTTTTAACCCTAGTTCCATTCTAGGACGTTTGTGGTACTTAATCGCTTTCATGCTTCGATTTTACTTTCAATATGCATTGTCATGCTAACTTTTGTTTTGTAGGGGGGAAGATTGAGGTAAGCATTACTTCATTCCTATCTCTTATGCACTTTAATTGTCTTTGCCTTAGCACTTTGCGCTTTGTTCATGGGTTTTCCCTTTCTTTAGAAACAACTTACCTTCCTTAGGAAGTAAGTTGATTTCTAAGCTCTTTTTTTCTTCTTTTCCTTCTCTTTCTTAGGATTAGAATACCTCATTAACCATAGGACCTCCCTTTTGCATATAAATAACTTAGGATTGAGTCTTAGTTCCCCATTAGATTTTATCCTTTTTCAATTGGAGTCATTCTCTCCTTATCTTCAAACAAAATCCAAAAACACTTAACAAATAAATGAAATGATTCCTTGTGTATAGCCTTATTCCATGAAGCACTTGCATTCATTCCATCTTGGAGTGGTGTAAGCTTGACTATCATGATGCACAAGTCTCATCAAGGAGTTGTTCACAAAGAAAAGCTTAAAAATACTTCTTCACAAAAGCAACAAAAACACTTAATAAAGTTCAACAAGTTAGTGAACTTAAACCCTAATCCTAGGAAACCAGTCTTGGATAAATTCTCCTTGCTGGGTATGCTTGTTCTATTATTCCATCTTGGAATATAGAGGCAAGTGTACATTCCATGGAAAAGAGTTTGAATTCACTTCCTTGTGCCAAATTCATATAAAAACTCTTAAAAGACAAAAAACAAACAATAAGCGACTATCCTGCGGGAACTTCTTTTCTCATCTCATTCACTCACAACGGGAACTCGCGGTGACTTGTCTCATTTGCAAGACGGTAAACGCACTCGTACCAGACGAGCCTGCAACACCTGAGCATAGACATACGCAATTCCAGTTGTAAAAAACACAAACAAATAGTTCACGCCTTAGTTAGGCGAACTACGTCGACTCTGATCCTCATTATCCCGATGAGGTACGTAGGCAGCGGGGTAGGGCCCGTTCGAGCACATTCTTTATTTTCCCTACATTTCTCATTCTTTCCATTCTCTCTTCTTATTCCTTTCTCATTTCATTTTCTATTCCAGTTAGCGGTTCATTTGTTCAGCAGCATATTTTTCTCACCCTTTGAAACAAAGCAAGCAAGCGTGGATCCCGTCGGGTACGACAGACGGATTGGGGTGCTAATACCTTCTCAATTCGTAACCGACTCCCGAACTTAGATCTTTGGTTCGCAAGGCCTTGTCCTTTCCTTCTTCCTTAGGTTTGTGCAACATTACCTTTCCCAGTCATTCGGGATAAAAATGTCTGGCTGGCGACTCTAACCTTTCCGCGCCACTTTCGCGTTTGTACTAGGATGAAAATCCCGGGAGCGACAGCTGGCGACTCTGCTGGGGACTAACCTGATTCTTCCGGTTTCCTTTGTAAAGTCAATCCTAGCGCCTGTTTGGTTTTGTTTCTTTGGGTGTTTATCTGTTTGTTGTTGTGTGCTTTAGTTTAGCTTTACTGTTTTATTTACAGATTTACTTTATCGCATTTATTTACCGCTTTCAGTATTTTATTTTCCATGCATCATATTATATTGGACTGTCTGGCTGTGCTGGTTTTCATTTTTTCTGTGGGATGGGGTTACTGTGAGATAAGCTCGTAACCGGGGCTCGAGTGCACCCTAGGACTTAGAGTGGTTCCACTTTGGCTTCATGGCATCTTGCTATGTTGGTAGTAGTGAGTTCCACACCTTGACTTGCGACCTTCTCGGGAATGTATTGGTTCCAGAATCTTTCTGGGGCAATACGCTACCTTGATAGTTATGTGCAGTCAAGGGACCGATCATTGAGAACCTTTGTGGAAACATCCCTCTCTAGTGATGACAGTGGCAGACCACATTTGTTGGCAAACCCACTCGCATCCGAGGGCCCACTGGGAACTCGCATAGGATGGCCTGGTTCTCTCATAGGAATCCAGTCAAGGCAAACTATTCGTATGACGATAGTATTGTACCCTTCGGGATGAATGTACTATTGTTTCTCGACTCAGTGCTTGAAGCTGGAGACTTGTGAGGGATGCTTGTTTTTCCGGACTCAACTGAGACCTCCCTGAGTAGTACATAATGCCAAACCGATTCTTTGATTTGGTCATGAGCCATTTCTCGGAAATGGTGAATGTATTATTGCTATTCGGCTTTGAGAGTCCGTGATGTTGACCCGAGTAGCACACCCGTGAGATTGGGAGGGGTTTACAGGTTTGCAGGAACCCTAAACTTCAACATACCCACTTTGCCAGTGTTGTTTTATGATATTATCTGGTGCTATATGGTTCTTTGATTATGAGATCCGAGATTTATGTTCAGAGAGATTGTTACTGTGATTACCATGGTGACCTTGATATTGTGACTATTATTATGACTCTCCACAGACACTTGGCTCGTTGTTCAGCTTCAACACCATCAGTGATTATGCTATTATGTGATCCAGTTTTACAGTTATTGGGTTCTCAGTTATGGGGTTCTATACAGAGATGGTGCTACTATTATGGTTCTATTCGGACACTTGACTCATTGCTCAACACCGGCACCAACATCGGATCATTGATCACATGCCTGTTGCATACATGACATCATAGCATTTCTGCACACATGTTTAATTATTTTTGTGGATCACATATCTGAATCATGTTGTTGGATTTTTCTGTATCAAAACTTGAATCAAAGCAGATAGATTCCTCAGAAATAATTGAACATGGCATTTGCATACATCCTTGCATTCTTGACAGGTGTTCAGAGACAAATTCTTTTCCTGACTTGATTTCTCATCAGAATGGACAAATTGAATCATAGTTATCAAGGTATATATTTGAAGAAACTTCGGGCAGAGGTTACCGAAAGGAAGACCCAACTGGGGAAATTCAGGCCAAAGGTACAAGCTTTATTTCAAAGTCAGAAACTGCTGAAAGAGGAAGTCAACCAGATGAAGACTCATATGAGCTTGGTTATGGAAATTTTGAACGAAGCTACTTTCATCCCTATTGAGGGGAACTACGCTGCTCTGATTCTCCATTGGTCAATGGAGATACGTAGGCTGGAGATCATGCAAGATCTTTCCGAGCAACCTTATATATTAACTTTATCGACCTCTTCCCTCCAGACGTCATTTGTCAGCATCCAACCTCAGCTTCCCAAGAGAATCCTAGGGGAAGAGCATATGGGTAAAGACCAAAACAACTTGAGAAGAAGTTTGATCATATTCTGAGGTCGTACGTGCAACAAGTTTCCTCATTTACGCAAATTCGGAGTGGTTGAGCTAATTGCATCAGGATCATCTCCGACAAAGCTTCCTTTGGGGTTTCAATGCCGAGTATGATTACCATTCTGGGGCACTTGGCCTTTTAATTGAAGATCGCAAGTCTTTCATAGGCAAAAGTTGAAGACAAGGTCCCGAATTTGATCGACTCAAAGGTCATCATGCCAGAAAGTCTGCTCACATATTGAAGTCTCCTCATCAAATGGGTCTCCCAATTTGCAAAGGCATCTTCAGAAGCAATAAGTCCATACGGAGTCAAGCCTCCTCAACGACGGCAATGTTCAGCTTCTTTACTGCATTTCCATTTGTAGTTTATATTGTTTGTTTAAACATTTGTATGCATGCATGAAATTTATTTGTTTTTGAATGATAGCCATAATAAAATGCACATGTTTTTATTGAAGTAATCCATTCGTATTCACTCGTGATTTTGTGTATGTGCATTGCAATACCAACTGTTGTGCTTAAACTCTATCAGGGAGGATGACGAAATGAAAACGCAAAAATCTCTAATTGTGTGCTTTTGAGAAAGACCTTGTTGACGATGTACAGGCATTGTTTCAAATCCTAAACACCGGAGATATAAGGGAGATGGACCCTCGCCAACCCATTTGAGCCTTGAAGTAGGAGTTTCTTTTCGCATGAAAAAACCCTTTGCATGTAACCCATGGGCACGGTAGGCGTCGGTTAGTTTGACCTAGCGTTCAAATTTCAAAAAGGAGTGTACATATGAGGATCCATTAACTTTCGTTTTACCAAATCAAGAGGTCCAATGACTAGAAACCACAATGGTTATCCCAAGCAAGTGGTCCAAAGACCGGAAACCACATTGGTTATTACTCTTCAACCAAGAAGTGAGACAGTCATGACCTTTTCAAAGCAATCAAGACAACCAGTGTCACACGATTTGTTTAAAAAAAAAAGAACTAAAAAAAATGATGAGAAAGCCCGCTAAGTCGAAACTTGAAAACAAGCGACTTAGGCAAAAATTAGGGCATCCCGCTGGACTTCACAATCAAAGATTCACAAGAATCAGTCCAGGCAAAAGTTAGGGATAAGAAAGATAATGAAAAAGCAAAAGACAAAAAGGATTACAAGAAAGATCCTTGAACAAGAACAAAGTCGTGTGATACAGACACGAAAGACGAAGGGATGACTGACTCCAAACAACAACCTGAGTGGTGCTTAAACCGTTAGTGTAATTGGCTCCTCAACCATCACAAAACCCTTTTTGAGAAGTGAGCGCTTGTGAAAGCTAGCTGAAAATAGGAATGGAGAACATCACGAAGATGGGTGGGCACAAATAAATTTCGAGCCTATATCTTTTGTTTCTATAACCGTGAACCAGGCCACGATATAACTCTCAAAAGTCCTAACTGAAACAGGGTTATTTTTGAGAGCGTACTACCACGAGACCGCGTTCCTGACTCCTATGAGTGGTGTTGAAAGATCTTTGTTGGTGTTGCATGTGCATGCTTTCTATTATTCAAAAAAAAAATTAATGTCGTATCTTAACCAGTGATCCGCTCACAAAGGTTTGCGACATCTTTTTCAGTAAAACTTCAAAATTAACATGTGTGTTGCATTAGAATTTTCATTCTAAAAAATAAACATTTTTTGCTTCATACATTTGTTTGGCATCATAAAAGTTCACGTATGGAATCTCAGTCCAGAAGCTTTATCTTGCCAAGTTGAGAAGTCTGAAACTTCCGAAGGACAATCTGTCGAGGTGCACTTTTCAAGAAAACTCCATTGAGTAGGGATTTTCCCAACAGTCGTGGTAAGAGCCAACTAATCTGGGGAAATTATGTCGAGCAATCTCTTCAAAGTTTAGCCAAACTGGGGCAATCACTTCGAGATTCAAATCTCTCAAAGAGCCATCAGGCAGAGGCATTATTCAAATTTCAACCAAACTGGGGCAATCACTTCGAGATCAAATCTCTCATGAGTCTGATGCATGCATTCAAATTTTAGCCAAACTGGGGCAATTACTTCGAGATTCAATCTCTCAAAGAACAGTTGATCTGGGTGTTTTCTTCAAAGCACAGTCATTCAGAGGTGATCACTTCAAGACTTGTACTGGAGCAGGCCACCATAAGAGCATGAGAAGTCACATTCTCCTGAAGACGGTTAATTAGAAGCACCTACCCAAGATTCAAAATACTAGGACACACTATCTCACAGTGATATGAGGTTTTTCATGAATCCTTGCGAGGAAAATTTCTTTCATAGACCATGCAGCATGGGGCAGTTATTTCGAGATCCGATGAATCTCTCCAAGAGTTTGAAGATACTGAGGCATCTCGTATGCCAGTTTTCTGTAAAATCCTCTTGAGACATTATATTTTGATAGATCCTAGTAGGAGGTGAGTTGAAAATTGCAAAGAACATTGTTCACTCGTGATTAGTTGGCAATCTATCAACCCAAAGTCTAAGGGCAAAGCCATTGTCAGCACAGTACTTCAAGAGTTGTTACATCAGAAGACTTCATTGATCATAATTCCTTAGCAAGTCTCGTTAGACCATCTCTTCTCCACCGGAGTGACAAGGAGAAAGTTGTTTCTCGAGCAGAATGGTATCATCACCATCTCATCCCCAGCATGGGATTGTATTCTCTCATCCCCAGCATGAGACCCTTATTACCTCTCATTCTCAATGAGAGACGACCAAAGCTATTATTTGTAACAGGAGTTATTCTCAATTGATATTATCCATCATCCCCAGTAGAGGTAGAAGTTGAAATCTCCCTCAGCAAGGCAACGGAAAGTTGATGTCCTCCCCAAGAAGAGACTTACTTTCGATACATGGGCAATCCTCAACAGTACAAGGAGTTCTTTCCTCCCCAGCAAGGTGCTTCCTCAACAATGTCATGCCTTTGGTTCTCAGCCAAGTCAGGAGGTCTTCACTTCCCCATCAGAGTTCAAGAAGGGCCCATCTCCAGCAGGGTTTTGGAACTCCAATCTCAAAGTCCAATTTATTTTTGGCAACGGCGGTTGTTCAGAGCCGGTGAATCATTGACAGCTTTCCCCGCAGGGTTGTCTCCTCCTCATCAGGATGAACCAGATCAATGCAGTGATCACTATTCCTCCCCAGTCAAGCCATTTGGGATGCTTGCAGTCTCCTTATCAGGAGATCCTTTGCATTTTCATTTGCATAATCATCATTACATTTGCATCCTCCAAAGCATAGCATTTCCATCCTCATGGAGCATTACGCCATAAATCCAAACATATGCATACCAGCATGGGCCAATTTTGAGGTATATTACGAACATCTTCTCAACCTGAAGTACTCCGCGCAGAGGATACCAATATCATTTTCCAGACATCTTTGTCTTTTCAAGTCGATGCTTGTCACTTATTCCGCATCTTGTTTGGTACAACAGTCGCGTCGCAGGTTCCCGTTTTGTACAACGGTCCTGTTTGCTTGGGCTCTCGTTTATGTACAACGATCCCGTTCCATCTTGTCCTATTTTCTTAGTTTCTGGTTACCGCCTGCGGCTGGTACACCTTTGCGTCTCCATTCGAGGATGGTTTCGTGTTAGATCCGAGGATCTTTTGAATTGTCATTCGGGGATGGCATTTCTTTTCTTCAAGTCCTTCCGAGGTTGGTCTTGTTGTTGTGGCTATTATTCGAGGATAGTAATTCACTTTTTGAGCTTATTGATCGAGGTCAGTTTGTCTCTTTTGCAAAGTCTGTCTGAGGTCAGCTTTGTGTTTGGTTATCAATCGAGGCTGGTATACCTTTGCGTCTCCATTCGAGGATGGTTTCGTGTTAGATCCGAGGATCTTTTGATCTGTCATTCGAGGATGGCATTTCTTTTCTTCAAGTCCTTCCGAGGTTGGTCTTGTTGTTGTGGCTATTGTTCGAGGATAGTAGTTCACTTTTTGAGCTTATTGATCGAGGTCAGTTTGTCTCTTTTGCAAAGTCTGTCTGAGGTCAGCTTTGTGTTTGGTTATCAGTCGAGGCTGGTATACCTTTGCGTCTCCATTCGAGGATGGTTTCGTGTTAGATCCGAGGATCTTTTGATTTGTCATTCGAGGATGGCATTTCTTTTCTTCAAGTCCTTTCGAGGTTGGTCTTGTTGTTGTGGCTATTATTCGAGGATAGTAGTTCACTTTTTAAGCTTATTGATCGAGGTCAGTTTGTCTCTTTCGCAAAGTCTGTCTGAGGTCAGCTTTGTGTTTGGTTACCGCCTGCGGCCGGTATACCTTTGCGTCTCCATTCGAGGATGGTTTCGTGTTAGATCCGAGGATCTTTTGATTTGTCATTCGAGGATGGCATTTCTTTTCTTCAAGTCCTTCTGTGGTTGGTCTTGTTTGTTTTGTTGTTGCTATTATCCGAGGATAGTAGTTCATTTTTTTTGAGCTTATTGATCGAGGTCAGTTTGTCTCGTTTGCAAAGTCTGTCCGAGGTCAGTCTTTGTCGTTGATGGTTATCGCCTGCGGCCGGTATGCCATTGTGTTTCTATTCCAGGATGGTTTTTTGTATTGGATCCGAGGATCCCGTGTGAGTTGTCATTCGAGGATGGCATTCTTCCCAGCATATTTCCACCTGTTTCTTTCCCCGCTACCTATTCAGAGGTCAAAAACAAGAAAGGATATAAATAAATAAATGGGCAGATGGCATTTCCATTACCCTCAGTGTGCAAATTTTCAGGTTTTATTCGAGTATTCAATCACTCCATACCTTGAATGTCAAAAAGCTATTGCAATTATTCATTCAGGTCTGCAGATGATTGAATAGGGGCAGCTGTAATACCTCAAAATTTGCCCTCTCATTTTCATGCCATTTAGCATATCCTTTCATACATTGCATTGCATTTAGATCACAATTGCATCATAAACATACATGAACATACATCTCCATTTGAGCTTTCACAGGTTGTGACTGGCCTTTATTTCTTCATGCAGCACGTGCACAATAATCTCAGAAGAAGTCAAAAGTTCTCGGTTGATTCAGAGGAGTTTAAGCTGAATATCAGTTTTATGGTGCAGTTTGCAAAAGTTGTAACTTATGCTCGGAAACTCATTTTGGCTTGAAACTCAATAGTTTAGACCGTTTCATTATTCTCTACAACTTTTGTGTTCGGCTCGGAGGCCAATTCATCAAGGAAAATGGCGGGATTTATTTGTTTCTGAAATTTCGGTTTCGCCGATTAACTGTGCTAGCGGTATTCAAGAGTTTGTAACTTCTTATTGGGTCAACATGTCTGAGAGATTCATATGCCAAAAGTTCTGTCTTGATATCCTTTCCAACTTTTGGGTTTTGGCCGAGAACTAATTCTTTGAAGAAGATCTCAGAATGTGCGAGTCTTTAGAGTTGACATAGTGAAAAACAGTGCTGAACCGTCGAGTTTTGAACACTAAAAAATTCATAACTCTTGGATCGTTTATCGAATTGATGTCGTTTCGGTGCCTAAAATTCCGTTTAGATGTTATCTTCATTATGTGAATTCAGTTTTGGTTCGGTCCAAGCGGAAGGATCTCGAAAATGCGAATTACCAATAAGGTTCTTTGATGCACTACATTGTCTGTCAGATTTTGTAAAATTCATAACTCGGTCAATTTTCATCGGATTGCACCCGTTCTTGAAGCGTTGGTTCAAAAATTTTATCCTCTTCAAGTTCAAAGACAAATGCGAGTTTGAACGGTGCTCCAAAGATTATCGTTTTGGTTTATTTCACAAAACTGAAGTGCTGAACCGAAGAAAAAGGCTGAAAGTGGTTTCACGAGAAAATTCATATCTCTCTCGTCGTTTGTCCGGTTGAGCTTAGATTTTAACACCAGGTCACTGACACATAGATCTACAACTTTGCTGACAAAGTCGAGTCGAGATTATGCTCCGAAGAGGTTGGCCTCGTCACATTTTCGAGTAGCGGACACCAAATAAGCCGAAAAAACAACTTATTCAGTGACATCTTGCAGCTTAAACGTATCGATCGCACTCGATTTTGATAGTATGACGTTCGTTATTTTTGCATTGCAACTGTGATTCAGAGGCGGACGATGTTGTGGAAGGTTCAGAGTCGAAATTTCTTGCCGAAGATATTGTTATTTTCACTTAAGCCGAAATTCTACCTTTTGCCTTTCATTTTACACTCCACTATATATTCTTTTGACCCACAATTTGTCTCATAACTTCAATCATAATTTACAAACACCAAAAAACTCTCACAAACTCTCTCTAAAGGATCAAAGTTCATTCTCTCAACTCTTTCTCAAGAACACAACAACAACTTCATCAAGAACTCAAGAACACAACAATTCCGATCAAGCTTCTGATAGCCGAGCCGCCACGAACCACCACCTTCGGTCAACTTCACCACCGTGCGACCACCATCTTCCGCCGCCGGCGGCCACGCGGCCTATCCTCCTCTCCTCCGTTCATGATCGCGTCTCACTTCCTCCGGATTCACAATTTCTTCGTCGATTCTTCATTCGGTTCTGGCAAAGATCTTAACGACGATCGTTTGGTTGGTATTCCACTTTATTTGTGGGATACCTTTGGATTCAAATGATATTTTGTGCCGTTGTTTTTGTTTCGATTATGGGGGATCTTCACAAAGCAATTATGGAAGATGAGCATTTATTTTGCTCATTGGAGATTACAAGGCTTGGCTTGAAGTTTTTTTTTGGATTTCTTTTATGTGAAAGAATCGGCACTTCGACCAAGTAAGTAATCTCGATTCTCTATTTTAATGCATCATTCTAGTTGTATGCGACTTAGGATCATATAACTTAAGGTGCATATTGAGCCCTCCCACCTGAGGCATTGGATTTATTTGTGATTTTTGATGATATGTATCGATTTCGGAACTTAGGGATTAGGTTACGAACCATTAGGATCGATTCCTTTCACTTCCCCTTAAAATTCACTTTTTTGCCCGTTTCGTCGCAATTATTAAAAATAGTTTTAGGTGTGATAAAATTCTGGAAAAATTCATGAGTGATCCTCATCCTCTTAATTAATTTGTCATATTTTTTGTTTCCGGATTTGGGTGGTTTTAATAATTAATTTGGATTTTAGATCATAAGCTGTCCCAAAAAGGGAGTGTTTTGGCATAAGGGACCGAAATTGTTTTTTCCCCATAGGTGTGAAACCTATTTTTTGTGTGTGATTAATCACTGTAATTTGTGACATTTTGATGCTCCTTAGGCATTTTTTTTCATAATTTTAGATTCCCTTTTTGATCCACTTTGTGGAGTTGTTTTTGGTGATCATGTTTTGTTACCTTGCTAGTCAAGTAATTGTTTTGGCATTTTGGTGCATAATTTTGTGGAATCCTTTTGGACAATGTAGGATAATGACTTTATTATTCCAGGGATTTAATTTCATAATTTTGTAAGGCTTTTTGCTATTTTTCCATGTCACCTAGATCCTAGGTTGATTCATGTGTCGCATAACCTAAATGTTAAGAAGGCATTCATGCCATTTTCTTGTGGGGATTTTTGGTAGCTTTTAGGAGTTAATTATAGGTCATTTGTATGTCTTTAATTCCAGTCATAGGTCATTTTTTGAACCATACTCATTTGGTTTGTTTTGGTGCTTTAAAGTGCATACTTATGTGAATTAACTTCAACCTAAATTCATTTCTCTTCTCCTCTAAATAATAACTTGAATTATGTGGAAAACATTAATGCCTATTCATGCATTCTAATTGCATCTCCTACCTTGTATGCTACTGACCCATAATCATTTCATTCATATTCACATGCTATTCTTCCTTAGTTTGCATCATTTGCGATCTTATGCGATGTTTGTTCCATTTCATCTCACATCTTCTTCTCCTTGCTCCATATGCCTAATCCATTGCATCCATGATTGTATATTCATTCACCCATCTTCATAAGCATTCACTACTGACTTTTATGTTCATTTCATGTATTAATTCATGTTTGTAAGCCATATGCATTCATACTTCATCCATGAGCCTTAACTTGCATTTAGGTGGATTTATGTAAACTTTTTGTACATAGTTTGACATAGTTTGAATTTGTGAGGTATCCTAGAATACTTAGGGACCTATAGCATGTAGCTAATGACTTTAGAAGTCATGTAACCTTTAGGTACCTTCACCTTTAGACTTAGGTCTTATTTTTAACCCTAGTTCCATTCTAGGACGTTTGTGGTACTTAATCGCTTTCATGCTTCGATTTTACTTTCAATATGCATTGTCATGCTAACTTTTGTTTTGTAGGGGGGAAGATTGAGGTAAGCATTACTTCATTCCTATCTCTTATGCACTTTAATTGTCTTTGCCTTAGCACTTTGCGCTTTGTTCATGGGTTTTCCCTTTCTTTAGAAACAACTTACCTTCCTTAGGAAGTAAGTTGATTTCTAAGCTCTTTTTTTCTTCTTTTCCTTCTCTTTCTTAGGATTAGAATACCTCATTAACCATAGGACCTCCCTTTTGCATATAAATAACTTAGGATTGAGTCTTAGTTCCCCATTAGATTTTATCCTTTTTCAATTGGAGTCATTCTCTCCTTATCTTCAAACAAAATCCAAAAACACTTAACAAATAAATGAAATGATTCCTTGTGTATAGCCTTATTCCATGAAGCACTTGCATTCATTCCATCTTGGAGTGGTGTAAGCTTGACTATCATGATGCACAAGTCTCATCAAGGAGTTGTTCACAAAGAAAAGCTTAAAAATACTTCTTCACAAAAGCAACAAAAACACTTAATAAAGTTCAACAAGTTAGTGAACTTAAACCCTAATCCTAGGAAACCAGTCTTGGATAAATTCTCCTTGCTGGGTATGCTTGTTCTATTATTCCATCTTGGAATATAGAGGCAAGTGTACATTCCATGGAAAAGAGTTTGAATTCACTTCCTTGTGCCAAATTCATATAAAAACTCTTAAAAGACAAAAAACAAACAATAAGCGACTATCCTGCGGGAACTTCTTTTCTCATCTCATTCACTCACAACGCGAACTCGCGGTGACTTGTCTCATTTGCAAGACGGTAAACGCACTCGTACCAGACGAGCCTGCAACACCTGAGCATAGACATACGCAATTCCAGTTGTAAAAAACACAAACAAATAGTTCACGCCTTAGTTAGGCGAACTACGTCGACTCTGATCCTCATTATCCCGATGAGGTACGTAGGCAGCGGGGTAGGGCCCGTTCGAGCACATTCTTTATTTTCCCTACATTTCTCATTCTTTCCATTCTCTCTTCTTATTCCTTTCTCATTTCATTTTCTATTCCAGTTAGCGGTTCATTTGTTCAGCAGCATATTTTTCTCACCCTTTGAAACAAAGCAAGCAAGCGTGGATCCCGTCGGGTACGACGGACGGATTGGGGTGCTAATACCTTCTCAATTCGTAACCGACTCCCGAACTTAGATCTTTGGTTCGCAAGGCCTTGTCCTTTCCTTCTTCCTTAGGTTTGTGCAACATTACCTTTCCCAGTCATTCGGGATAAAAATGTCTGGCTGGCGACTCTAACCTTTCCGCGCCACTTTCGCGTTTGTACTAGGATGAAAATCCCGGGAGCGACATATGCCTCAGATAACTCGCACACCAACAACCAAGAGGAAACAAGAAGAGAAAAAGGTGGGTGTCGAAGAGTCCGAAGACGAATCCCCTGAGCCACAGCCTCTCAAAAGAAAAAAGGGTGTAAAAATAAAAACGGTAGCATCTCAGAGATCTATCGTCAAACCTAGAAAAACTCCCCTACCAGTCCAATCACCAAAACTCACTCAAAAAGTGAGAAGAGTGGGAATTCAAGTACCCATACTGAGATTCCTCAGGTATTTTTTACTTCGACTGACAGTATTCAAATTTTTACTTGCATTGTTTCTTCTTTTAATTTCCTTTTGCTGTTGACTTCAGGTTGATCTTGATGTCGAAGGGACTTCCAAAGTCCAAGAAATACTTATGTCTTCCGATTCTGAAAAAACTTTGTCTGAGCGACTTCTGGAAGAGGCAGGCACTGATATTTATGGACCTCAGACCAATAGTGACTTCGACATCAGCGACCAAGAATCTTCTGACAACGATTCCCCTGTTCGCCCAGGATTTACCGCGGAAGAAAAAGCTGCTAAGGACCAAGACGAACAAATGCAGGGGCCAATTGATATAGCTGAAGCTGACAAGAAGATTGTCCAAGAGGAAGAAGGTATGTCGAAACGATCAAATATTAGCTTGAATCCTGGAGGAAGTTCCCAACCTATTCCCATTCAAACAGAAACTCCTCCAACAACGGGTTCGACAAGCTTATCTCATGAAGAGATTGAGAGTCTGAAAGTGAAAAAACCTCTAGAATATCTAAAGGCTCTTCTAAGTTCTCGACATAACTTTCAGGATTCCTCCTACAACAGTTCGACAACTTCTGGAGCTACCTCTGAAGTTTAATCAATTAATGTTGTCATGGCTGAGATCAAGAATAAAATTCTTGGCGCAGACTTGTTTAAAGTTTTGGTCGAAAAACCTTCTGCTCAAAATGATCTGAAAAAACTTCTTAAACAAGCTAATCTCTTGGAGGCTTCTACTGAGGAAAGCCGTCTGGTAATGGACTTGATTTCTATGATCGACTCGGTGAGTGCTGACTTACTTTGCCAAAAGGAGTTTTCCCATAACATCTCAACTAAGTTTGAGAAACAAGTTTCAGAGTGGAATGCTGTAGCTTCTTCGACCGAAAAAATCTCAGAATTAAACAAACTTTCTGAAGACTACTCCAAAGCTGCTGCTGAATGTGAAAGCAAAATCCAGACTTTCCAGGCTCAAATTGTCGAACTTCAGAAGAAAATCCTTCAAGAGAAAGAACGCCAAGCCAACCTTCAGCAACTTAACTAAGAGGACATTGATAGAGAACTTCAAAAGGGGCTTCAACATGCAGAAATGGCTCAACAACTTAATCGAGAAATTGACGAATTGTCCGTTGGTAAAAGCCTTTGTGAACGTCGAATTCAACTTCAACAGAAGAAATTTGACGAACTCAAAGAAACTTTTCTTCGACGACAATTTGTGATAGAAATAGGTTTTTACATTTGTTTCGTTTTGGCAGCCTTTCAAGGCTTTTATCTGTAATGTTACCAACGCCATCTGTTTGGCGAAGACATATTTTTTAGTTTATGAATTTATTCCATTTCTATTTTTATTTCTTGCAATGTTGGCTTATATTTTTTCAAATACCTACCATTTATTTTCAGTATCCTTTTATCTTTTTCTATTTCTTCGACTTCATATTGTTGCACCCCAAAATTTGCCCTCACAATACAAGACTTTGTGTTCTAAGAAGGTTCACAAGTTTCTCAATGCTTATATAACCTTTCATGAGGTTCATGAAGTCTACAAGTCACTTCTTGAAGGTTCACAAGGTTCACAAGTTCTCCAACACTTGCATAACCTTTCATGAGGTTCATGAAGTCTACAAGTTACTTTATGAAGGTTCACAAGGTTCACAAGTTTCTCAATGCTTATATAACCTTTCATGAGGTTCATGAAGTCTACAAGTCACTTCTTGAAGTTTCACAAGGTTCACAAGTTTCTCAACATTTACAAGACCTTCCATGAAGTTCATGAAGTTTACAAGTCACTTCTTGAAGGTTCACAAGGTTCACAAGATTCACAATGAATATAAAGCTTTCCTGAGGTTCATGAGGTCTACAAAGCCACTTCATGAGGTTCAAAAGGTTCACAAGCTTCACAATACCTCCCATGAGTATCACAAGACATTTTATGAAGATTCACAAGGTTCACATAGTTCACAATTGGTCAAAGAAGTTGACAATTCCCTCAGACAATGCACCTCCTAAGCAGTGCATCCAAAACTAGGGTTTTGACTTTAATCAGGCTAAATGGACTTCCAATACCTCAAGTGAGTTTCATAGCATCTTATATGTGTGTAAGAACCCCCATGTCAAGTTTCAAGGCTTTTCTCAAAAGTTTGCTCAGTCAGATGATCAGATAAGTCAAAATCAGTCAATGCAGTTAAAAAGTCAAACTGGAGTCAACTGTGGTCAAATCAAAGTCAAACTTCATGATTTTTTGCCAACATCAAGTATATGAAGTAAAATTCATCATTTGATCAAGGGTTGATCATGATTCATCAAGGAGATTCCAGATCATCAATAATCAGGAGTTTCTAAATTAGGGTTTCCTCAGTAAAAGTCAACTGAACTTTGACCAGGCATAACTTTCACATACTTCATCACCAAGTCTCCATCCAAATCTCATTTTGAAGGAAATTGAATTCTCTACAACTTTGATGTTGAAGGTTAAGCTCAAAAATGCTTCATTTGAAAGATATGATCTAAGACATTATAGGTCATTTCAAAAGTCAACAAAAAGTCAACAACTTCAAAAGGGCATAACTTGAGATTGGTAAATGATATGGACCTGAAACCAATGGGGTTGTTTAGAGGACTATTCAAGCTTTCCAAAAAGTCCAAGAACACCCTCATACCTTTAAAATTGAGGGAGATGTGCCCTTGCAAAGTTGGGAAATTTTGTGATGGTTTATGTTGAAAATGGAGGCTTAAAAGTAATTCTTTCCAAATGGGCTGCCCAAATTGTGACCCAATTCATTTCATAATGGCTTGCACGAAATTAATTTAATTTATTCATAATTTTATTTATTTTATTTTTATTTATTATGATTTTTATATTAAAAAGTCATTTTAAATTCTAATAAAATATAAAATCATGAAAATAAATTTTAATTTTATTTCTAGAAAGTCTTAAAGGGTGATTAGAGTCAAAAGAGAAGGAAATCATGTGAATTATCCCAAAATAGCAAGCATTCAAGAGCAAATATTTGACTTTTACAACACCATCTTTTTCAATCTTTTTTGGATCAAATATCCACATAACCAATGAGTTTTTCTGACCTAATTCACTCATGTATATATGCATAACACAAACCCTAGCCTCATTCACGAATTGGCAGCCTTGTGGTGTAAGTTCAAATTCTCAAAAATCCTTTGAAAACTCATATTCGGTTTCCAAATTGCAGGGCTTCTAAAGGTAAAATAAGGATGTAGCAAGCTTCCCTGGACCTCACTGGTTGTAAAGCATCCATCATATGCATCAATACTATCTCATGTTGCCTTACCCGAATCAAACTTGGCCATGGATTTCAAATTTTCGATTCTGTTTGTTTATGCATTATTAACGAATTTTGTTTGTGTTTTTGTGTTTGTGATGATCCAAGGAACAATTCTGGACAAATCAATTGGATTTCCCTTGCCTAGAACCGATTCGGCCATTGTTAGGGTTTAGCTCTCATAATTAGGGTTTGATGATTCAACCAATATAAACAAATTCTGGACACATAGGAGTGTTCTATAAGACACAAGGATTATAAAACTGTAATTAATTTTAAGAATCATTATTGTTTGGTGCAAGTTTCGTTTTCGTAGGTTTTGAAGTGTGAAGAACTCCCAGGAAAATTCGCAGGAGAAATCGTTACAAATTTCGCAGGTAATGGGAGGAAGAAGAAGACCAGTTCGCGCCTGTTTTCAAATTCAAATTCTGTTTAAAAAATAATATGAATTAATCCTGGATTTATTTCACAAATGTATGTTTGGCCTGGTGGAAAAGTGCATGCGCGTGTTGGTGAAGGCTGGGGTTCGAATCCTGCCTCCAGCAATTTTTTGTGACATGTTTCCATTTAAATTGTGTTTCATATATTATTGTTTGTAGCCAACATATTAACAGATTGGCTCTTCCAGCCGGGTGGTAGCGCGCGCATTCTTGTATACATAAGGTCCTGGGTTCAATCCTCCCCCAGGCCTTTTTGGTTCTCATTATTTTCTGGATTTTCTCAACACAAGCAACAAAACAAATCTCACTCTCTCATCTCTTGCCTGCGTATGGATGGCCCAGTGGTGTGATCTCTTGGCTGCAAGCATAGGGGACTGGGTTCAAACCCCAGCCCCACCAGGTTTTTACTTTCTCATTCTTTTTCTTCTTTTATTTTCTTTTCAATTTAATTAATATTTTATGTTAAAATAAATTAAAAAAAATTATGTTGTTCTAAAAAATATAGGTATATTAGTTTAGAATTTTGTCTATTATAAAATAAACCCTAAAAATATTTTTCTAAACAAAACCTAATTTCTATTTTTTTTAAAAAAAATAATTTTCTTTATCATGTATATAATTTTTAATATAGTTAATGTTGTAAATATATTTATAATCCAAATTATTTTTCTTGTAAGGTTTAGAAACAATTTAATTTATAATAGTTAAATTTTTGTATATGATTTGTAAGTATAATAATTAATAGGATTAAGTTTTATAAACATGATTTATATTGTAAATATGATATTTAAAATCTACTTTTTCTTATGATATGTATATATTATTTAATAAATAAATTTTGTAGTCATGATATATTTAAAGAATAATCTAATAATCTAAAAATTTAAATAATTGTTTGTCAATATTTGTTTTTTTTTTAAAATTGTTCATATTAAAAATTGTTAATTTCTTATAATATCTTAATTAATTTTGTTTATTATTACTAATCATATTATTTATTTTGTTTTGTTAATTTTACATTATTATTAACTCATTAATTATTATTTTTATGCTTATTATTTCACTAACTTTATAATTTTTATTATTTACTAACTTTTCCTATTTTATTATTACTAACTCTTTTTTTCTTGCTTATTACTAACCCCTTATTATTTATATTTTATTATTTATTGCTTATTTATATTTATTTTGCTATTTAATTATTTTGCTTGGTATTTATTTATTATAATGTTGTAATTGCTTCTTGGATGTAAGTTTGAAATTATTTAATTCTTTTTGTCATGGTTAGTAATTAGGGAGTGTAAAATATGTTTGTTATTTAAAAAATAAATTTAGATAATTTTTAATATAAGATAAATTAAATTAAACACGTCACACACGTAAGTCGATTTTAATCGCCGTCTCACTTCCTAAGGTTATCCCTCAAGTTGCCTACGAATAATGGTCAAGTGGGGTGTATAAAGCAAGTCCCTTCAAAAGATAAATCATCAAGTCCCTCATGGTTGCCTATAAGAATCGAGTCCCTTCGAAAAATGATGATAGTCCCTCATATGTGCTTATTACACCCCACAGTTGCCTTCATAATCAGATTGTCCCTCTCATGTCCCTTAACATCCAAGGTAAAGACTACCTACTCCTTAATAGTAGGGATAGTCTTACCAAGGAAAGGAAAAAGAACAAGAAAGACTTTAAACATTAGGGTAGGTTTCTCTTATGTACTTGCTCACTTCAAAAAATTTTCAAACTTAACAATTTCAAACAAATTTTCAAACAAGTTTCTTACACATCCGTACATGGATTATTATTAAACTATTCTGAAAATTTTTCTATTCACACACTACATTTTCAAAAACAATTTAAAGTGAGCTTAAGTACCTAAGAGCCCATGGATAACCATGGATGAAAAGGGTGCTAACACCTTCCCTTTTCATAACCTACCCCCCGGACCCAAAATATTCTTTTAAAAGGTCTTTCCTGTTCTTTTATGCCTTTCCTTTGGATAAAATAAAAGTCGGTGGCGACTCTTGCTATCCGCAACATAACTAAAGTCAGTTCTCCCACCGTGTTACACATATGCGCCATTCGAAAAAACTCTTAAGATTTAGAAAGGTCCTTCCCATTTAGGAGACCATTTTCCCATTAATCTATCTTTCTTGTCCATGGGCAAAATTACCTTCCAAACAAGATCACCAACTAAAAAGGCTTTAAATTTTACTTTCTTATTGTAAAACTTTTCGACTCTTTGTTTCTGCCTCTTTATCAATTCCAAAGCACGCAACCACTCCTCATCTAAGTCAACTAACTCATCCATCATCATACTCCAATAAGTCTCAGATGGAATTTCATGATGCCTTTGAATTCGTATTGATTGTAAATAGATTTCAACTGGTAATACTGCATCATGCCCATAGGTTAACTTAAATGGGGTAGAATTAGTTGCCTCTTTAGGAGACGTTCGACAATCCCAAAGAATTTGATCTAGAGTCTTGTGCCAATTTTTAGGTTTTTTACCAACATGCTTTTTTATCAGATTTATCACAACTTTGTTGGCTGCTTCGACCTGTCCATTTTCTTGGGTATAATAGGGTGTCGAAGTTAACAACTTAAAACCTGTTTCTTTTGCAAATGCCTGCATGTTTTTCCCAGTAAACACAGATCCTTGATCAGTGGTTATGGTTTCTGGTATTCCAAACCTATGAATTATGTGTTTCTGGATGAATTCTATAACTGCCTCCTGATCTACATTCGTCAGTGGTATAGCTTCAATCCACTTAGTAAAATAGTCTACTCCAACCAAAATGTATCTTTGCCCCTTTGAAGAAGCTGGTCGAATTTCCCCAACTAAATCTAAAGCCCAACCTCTGAATGGCCAAGGCTTTATAATAGAGTGTAACTCATTTGCAGGTGCATGAGGTATGCCTGCATGAATTTGGCATTCTTGACACCCTTTTGCAAATTCGACACAGTCCTTTAGCATTGTTGGCCAATACATCCCTTGTCGAAATAGTAACCACTTCATCTTGTGACCTGCCTAGTGTGCACCACATACACCACTGTGCACGTTTGACAAAGCTATATAAGCTTCATTCTCACCTAAGCATTTTAGTAAGACTCTTCTGCATTTTTTTTAAATAACTCATTTCCAAAAAGTACGTAGCTTAAAGCCCTATACTTTATTTTTCTTTCGACTGTCTGGTTTGGGTTTTGTAAATAATCCTTAATAGGTCTTCTCCAATCTCCCACCTCTGGATCATCTACATTAAAAATTTCAAAATTTTCTTCGCCACCATAACCCAGTCTTATTGTCTCCAAATATGATGGGGACAATTTGGTGGATAATACTCTTCCTCTTACTTCAATAGCTTTTTCCAAATTTTCTTTCGACACTTTGTAGCCTGATGCCAATTGAGCCAAGTCATTTGCTTCCTGATTTTCCAATCTAGGAATGTGTTTAAAGGCTACATTGTCGAATTTCTTGAGGAGTCTATTGGCTATTACAAAGTACATGATCAAATTCTCCTTGACACATTTGTATTCTTTTGTCAATTGCTTTATTACCAACTCAGAGTCACCCATTATTTCGACTCTTGTTGCCCCCAATTTCAACAATATTTCAAGTCCAACAATCAAAGCCTCATATTCTGCTTCATTATTTGAACACAAGCCTTCTACTTTGTACTTGAATTTTGTTGTAATTTTATTAGGAGAAATAATCAACATCCCAACACCAGTTCCATTCTTGTGACTGGAACCGTCGAAATATAATTTCCAAGGTTCTACTTCGACATATTTTATTTCACTTTCATTTATTGAGTGGTCAGCTATAAAATCAGCAACCACTTGTCCTTTGACAGCCTTTAGAGGCATATACTTCAAAGAATATTCAGTTAATGCCAAGGCCCATTTCCCAATTCGACTATGTAAAATGGATTTAGATAACATATATTTTATTACGTCGAAATGAGAGGATACATATACATCAATGGGTTTTATATAATGCTTTAACTTTGTACAAGAGAAATATACACATAAACATAGTTTTTCTATTATACTATATCTAGTTTCAGCATCATTTAAGACTCAGCTGAGGTAATAGATGGCCCTTTCGACGCCATCTTCATCTTCCTGACAAAGCATGCTTCCCAATGTTCTGTCAGATGCTGAGATGTAAAGCCTTATACTCCATTTTCGACAAGGAGACATTAGAACTAGAGGACTAGCCAGATACTCTTTGATTTTGTCAAAAGCATCTTGTTGCTCTTGCCCCTAAGTGAAATCCTCCTTCTTCAGTCGAAGTAGAGGTGAGAAAGCCTGTGTCTTTCCACTAAGGTTGGAGATGAACCTTCTAAGAAAGTTGATTTTCCCTAGTAGAGACTGCAATCCCTTCTTTGTCGATGGCGCTTTCGCTTCCATTATGGCTCTGGCTTTGTTCTCATTAATTTTGATCCCTTTCTTGTGGACCCCAAAACCTAAGAAATCACCCGCATGCACACCAAAAGCACATTTAAGGGGATTCATTTTTAAACCAAACTTCCTCATCCTTTCAAAGGATTGTCGAAGATGGTCAATATGGCTTGAACCTGAGACAGACTTAATCACAATATCATCTATATAAATTTGCATAAATGTCTCAATGAAATCATGAAAAATAGAATTCATTGCCCTTTGATAAGTGGCTCTAGCAGTCTTTAAACCAAAGGGCATTACTACCCATTCATATGTTCCTATTGCCCCAGGACAACGAAAAGCTGTCTTTGGAACATCTTCTTCAACAATAAAAATCTGGTTGTAGCCAGAGTATCCATCAAGCATACTCAAATACTCATGGCCTGCTGCAGAATCTATAAGCATTTCTGCTACTGGCATAGGATATTCATCCTTAGCGGTAACTGAGTTTAAATCCCTAAAGTCAATGCATACCCTAAGCTTTCCATTTTTCTTAATCACAGGAACAATATTAGCAATCCATTCGACATACCTCGTTGTACGGATGAATTTGCATTTTAGAAGTCTTTCGACTTCTTCTTTAATTTTCGACAGGATCTCTGGTGCGAAGCGTCTGGGAGTTTGCTTTATTGGCTTTTTTCCCTCTATTATTGGCAACTTCAATTCGACCAAGTTCCTGTCTAAACCAGGAATTTCGTCATAATCCCATGCGAAGCAGTCTTTAAACTCATTCAGCAATTGGATTACTTCGACTCTGAACTGAGGATCCATCTTGGCACTGATGTAAGTTGGCCTTTTTTCTGCCCCCAATCCTAAATTAATTTCTTCTAAGGGATCCTGCGCCACCATCTTCATATTTGTTGGTGCTGGATCTTTTTCAAACCCCAGGGGTTCGTCATCATAAATGGCATCAAGCCTTTGATTTTGCCATTCACCATTTTGGTTGTCATTAAAGTTTTCTTCAATACTTTGTTTTGGACATTGTTCCTCAACATTCTCTTGAGGATGTTGTTCTTTGACAGTTTGTTGAGGATGTTGTCCTTCGACACTTTGTGTGTTAGCTTCGATAGCCATATATTTTACTTCGGCCTCAAGGGCCACTTTAAGTTTGTTTTCGGCTATATAAGCCGTAACCTTTTCATTGTCGATGCTTCGGTCATTTTCACTAAATTCACTTCCCCACCCAGTTGGCTCTACGTGAGTGGTTCCCCAAGCATAATTCATCTCTCCAATTATCTCTTTGTCCCATTGGAATTCATGCCTAGGGTGGAGATACATGGAACAATATGCATTGTCGGAGGCTGTCAAGTCGAACCCATCAAGGTTGCAGGGAGCTATGTGAGCCAAGTTTTTGTCGAAATTACGACTATTAACGTTGCTCACATCAGCCATGAAGTAACTTTGGTCTGCCTCTATGTTCTCGACGATCCCGTCTGGCCTCCAAATTGCTATCCTCTGATGCATGGATGAAGGTACAGCCCCAATCCCATGGATCCACTCTCTTCCTAGCAACAAATTGTAGTTTGCTCTTGATGCTATAACCATAAACATTGTAGGTCTGGTAATGGTTCCCACAGTTAGGTCCAACTGTATCACCCCCATTGTCGTTCCTACCTTTCCTTCGTAGTTAGATAACACCATGTTGTGAGGTTTGGTGTCTGAGTCATCTTTGCCAATCTTCCTTATCATATAATGAAGGATTAGATTGACAACTGCTCCTCCGTCTACCAAGATCTTGTTTACACCCACATTCTCTACTTTCCCTTTTATAAACAAAGGCTTCAAATGGGCCTTCATTGCATCGTCTGGCTTTTCAAAGAACGCATTCTGCTCTTCGACACAGCCATTATTCATTACATAGTAACACACAGGCTTAAGCCCTATGCTGTCATCTGCCATATCATCCTCTTCGTCCTCCACTTCCATTGTTCTGTCATAATCTCTAGGCAATACTGAAACCACATTGCATGTTTCGTCGAAGGACGCTTCAGAATCTGACTTGAAGTCATCAGTCACTTCTTCGTCTTCTGGCATTTTGTTGTTAGTCTTTGACATTTCTGTTATGTTGCTTGTTTTGTTTCTCTGAGAAGGCTATTCTTTTGGCAGAGACTCTCCTTTGCTTATTGCCTACATAAACTTACTTGATTCAGCTTTATTTTTACCATCCATGTTCTGTTCTGCAGTTTCTTTTTCGGCTCTCTTTTGCCTTTGAAACCTCCTCCATTGAGACCTCGACATGGGGTTCTTCCCCTTGTAATTTTCAGAGATGTATTTTGGTTTTGGTTTTTCTACTTCCTTTTTTGCTTCTATCGAAGCACCCCTATTTACTTCAAAATATTTCCACCTTTTCTGACCTTGGGCATCCCTTATATGCTGGACCCACTTGTCATCCTTTGCCTTGTTGGATGGCTTATAGGTACTGTAACGCCTTTCTCCCATTCTCTGGTTATGATGTTCCCTTTTTCTTGGATCAAACCTCTCATTTCTGACTGGTGGGACTGCTCCCCAGTTTCCTCTCTTTTTGGCCTTCTCTACTGCTTCCAGATTGTTGGCTGCTTTTCTGTCGAATACAACACTACACCTTGGACAAAGCATGACCTCTGCATTCTTTTTCTGGCATCTTTGGATGAATTCCACCAGAATTTTGTCTTCTTTTGGATAAACAGACTTCTGATGTTCCTCTTGGTGATTCTTTTTATTGGTATCTGCTTGTGTTTTCTGAGTGACCTCCACCATATGAACGTCTGCATTCTGATCACTTGTAATCTTTAGTTTGTTCATTTTTTCAATTAACATCATCTCCTCAGAGATATTTCCTTTTAACTGATCCAAACTGCTTTTTGGGCGTAAGCCTTTGTGGATGTACTTACAACATTGCGCAACTGACTTTTCTTTTGGATCTTCCATTATTCTGCGCAGAATTCCATGGGTGGGCTGCACGAAACTTTCAACAACATCTTCTTTAATTCTGGCAACACTTTTATTCACTGGTTCGACAGTGTTGACATTGTCAGCAATTCCTATTTCCTCAATTTTGTCATGACTAAGGCCTTTAGTGGCCTCTTTTTTGGTAATAAGGACCTTGTTATCTGTTTCCTCGTCAACATCTCTGAAGAAATCTCCCCATCCTGTGGGTTTGATTTCGTTGATGTCAGTTTTAGAGCTTGGTGGTTGTTGCACCCCAAAATTTGCCCTCACAAGACAAGACTTTGTGTACTAAGAGGTTCACAAGGATCACAAGGTTCACAAGACATCTTATGAGGTTTACAAAGTTCACAATTAGTCAGAAGATTTGACATTTCCCTCAGACAATGCATCCTCCTAAGTAATGCATCCTAAACTAGGGTTTTGACTTTAATCAGGCTAAATAGACTTCCAAGACTTCAAGTGAGCTTCATAACATCTTATATGTGTTCAAGAATCCCCATGACAAGTTTCAAAACTTTTCTCAAAAGTTTGCTCAGTCAGATGATCAGATAGGTCAAAATCAGTCAAAGCAGTTAAAAAGTCAAATTGAGGTCAACTGTGGTCAAACTAAAGTCAAACTTCATGATTTTTTGCCAACATCAAGTATATGAAGTAAAATTCATCATTTGATCAAGGGTTGATCATTATTCACCAAGGAGATTTCAGATCATCAAGAATCAGGAGTTTCTAAATTAGGGTTTCCTCAAGAAAAGTCAACTGAACTTTGACCAGACATAACTTTCACATGCTTCATCAAATTTTTCCCATCCAAAGCTCATTTTGAAGGAAATTGAATTCACTACAACTTTGTGTCTCACAATCCAAGCCCAAAAATGCTTCATTTGGAAGGTATGAGCTAAGACATTATAGGTCCTTTTGAAAGTCAACAAAAAGTCAACAACTTCAAAAGAGCATAACTTGAGAATGGTAAAAGATATGGACATGAAACCAATGGGGTTGGTTAGAGGACTCTTTAAGCTTTCCAAAATATCCAAGAACACCCTCATAACATTAAAATTTAAGGATTTGTGCCCTTGCAAAGTTGGGAAATTTTAGGGAAGTTTATGAAGCAAATGAAGTCTTAAAATCAAATTTTGCCAAATGGGCCTACCAAATTCCAATCCAATCTCAAGGATAAGGTCATACACGACCCATTGACTATTTTTCCATATTTTTATGTTTTATATTTTATTATTTTGGATTTTATTTAATAAAATTCAATTTAAATGAAAATAAAATATAAAAAGTCAATCTAAAAATCTGATTTTTGTTCTAGAATGATTGAAATATCATTTAAAGATGATTGAGAGGATCAAAATTCGTGTAAAGTCTCTAAGGCATGAAAATATTTGATTTTTCTCACTTTTGGAATCATATCTTTCTCAATATTCAATTATCCAAAAAGTCCAAATAATCCTACAATATTTTGACCTAATATCATTCATATATATACATGGAACTGATCACAAGTGAGGGGATCACAAGTGAGGGGACACGAAACTGCAGCCTCAAGAACACTAAACAAGTTTCAAAATTTTCAAGAAAAGGTGAGATTCGGTTTTAACCCTAGAGGTTGTTTCCAAGTTTTCTCAAGGTTGAGACACATTCTTTGAGTATCATAGAACGCATTTGCATCATTCACATGGTCCAAAACCTTCTCATAAGCCGAAACCGAACCACACTTGTTCTTGTGTTTTGAATTTTTCGATTTCATGTATATCTTTGTTTTAAATAATATTTAATGGTTGATTAATGTTTATAATGATGTTTAGAACAATTCTGGATGGTTTGATTGAAGGTTTGATGCAGGAAACATGAGAAGCCATTGTTAGGGTTTAAGGTCACGAAATAGGGTTCCTTGATTCAACCAACTTAAATGAATTTTAAAAACATGGGAAGATTGTATGAGTCATAAGGATTGCATTGCACCAATCAATTTGAAGAAATTTTGCTGTTTCGATGATGTTTGATTTTCGCAGGTTATAGACATTGAAAAATTCGCAGGTAAATGCGTAAGAGAAAACGCAGGAAAATTCGCAGGTTCAGAGGAAGAAGATGAAGGCCATGGCGCGAAATCTGATTTTTGAAATTAGGCTTGTTTTATTATATTATGTTATCATATATATTTCAGGTACCATGCTTGGCACAACTGGTAAGAGCACGCGCGTATGGAGCAATGGTCAGGGGATCGAAACCAGTCTCTAGCAATTTTTTGCCTTAAGTCCATTTATCCAATGAATTTACAATATAGTGATCAGCTTCTCACTCTATATCAAACGCGCGCAGGTAGCCTGGCTGGTTTTGCACCTTGAGGATTGAGGTAAGGGACCTGGGTTCAAATCCCAGGTCCTTTCTTTTTGGTCAATTTCTTTATTGTTTTCTTATTTTCAATTTATTTTATTATATTAATGTTATTTTGTTTAAACTAGTAAATATAAATTATAAAAAATTAATTTCTAAATAACATTATAATATTTTCTTTATATTCTTAAAAATTATAATTTATTTTTCTTAAAAATTTAAATTATTTATATTTATTTTATAATAAGTATATATATGTATATGTATTATATTTTTGTAAATAGATTAATTATATATTTTAATCAAAACCCTAATTTTTTAAACCTTAATTCCCTAACCCTAATTTTCTCTAACCCTAATTTTTATTAACCTTAATTTTGTGATAAAATATAATTAAATCATTTTTATGTGAATAAATTATTATTTGTTAATTAAAAAACCTAATTTTCTTTATAAACCCTAATTATATTATAAATCTTAATTTATTTGTTTGTAAATTTTAATTGTATATTTATTTTGTAATTTGTTTATATTATTATTGTATGTAAGTTTTTCATATAAATAATTTAATTAGGATTAGATTAAGTAGTTAACCCTAATTTATTTTTTCTAAACAATTAAAAACCCTAACTTTATTTCATGAACCTAATCTATTATTTTTATATGCTTACTTAATTAAAATTAACAAATATTTTTATAATATGTATATAAAATTAAAATATTAGAACTATTAGGCATATCTATTAGTATATAATTATTATTATTTATTCCTTTTATTAAAATTCCCTTAAAAATAATTATTTATTTAATTTTGGACTTTTAATTTGTTTCTATATTATATTGTTATACTAACCATCTTATGCTTATTTTTTATTATTATTACTAACCCATTTAATTATTTATTTATTTGCTTATTTATTTTGATTATTATAATGTAATTGTACACCCTATGTAATAGTTGTAGAATTTCTTATTATTTATTTTTAATTGCTATGGTTAGTAAAATAGGGAGTGCAAACATGTTTGTATTTAAAATTAAATTTAGATCACTAATTTGTAAGATAAATACTTAAATTTGTACACGCACACACGTAAGTCGATCCTGGATCGCCATCTCACATTCTTAAGGATACCTCTCATGTTGCCTAAACAAAAAAGGTCAAGTAAGGTGTAAAGCAAAGTCCCTTCTCTCATATCATCTAGTCCCTTAAAAGATAATAAGATCAAGTACCTTCATGGTTGCCTTTCGTAAATGATCTTGTCCCTTTCGAATAAAGATGATAAGTCCCTTCGAATTGCTAAATACACCTTACAGTTGCCTAATCACAGATGTCCCTTCACTTGTCCCTCACACATCCAAGGTAATGACTACCTATTCCTTAGTAATAGGGATAGTCTTACCATTGAAAGAACATATAAGAACAGTAAAGATTTAGCATAGGGTAGGTTCCTCTTAAGTACTTGCTCACTTTTCATCAAATTACTTCATTACACTTCACATTTTCAAACAAATTTTCAAAACAAAGTCTTTATATATATCCATACAAGGATCATTATAAAGTGCTTAAGAAAGTTTCTAATCACACACTACACCTTTCTCAAAACAATTTAAAGTGAGCTAAGTAACTAAGAGCCCATGGATAACCATGGATGTAAAGGGTGCTAACACCTTCCCTTTACATAACCTACCCCCCGAACCCAAAAAACTTTTTAAGGTCTTTCCTGTTCTTTTATGTCCTTTCCTTTTGGATAAAATAAAAGTCAGTGGCGACTCTTGCTATCCGCAACATTTAACTAAAGTCAGTTCTCCCACCGTGTTACAGAACTGGCGACTCTGCTGGGGATTTAATAAAAGAGGGGTACCCTTAGGAATTAGATCACTTTAAACTTGTTTGCTTTGTTTGCTTTACTTTACTTGTTGGGTGCTCTTATGTGTGAAAGATCCTAACCCGGATCTAGTGTACCTTAGGTAAATGGCAATAGACCAAGGAAACTGTACGGCGTATACCGATATGGTTGATCTGGTGGCCATAGTTAGTGTGACTTCTTGGTTGGTGCTTATGTTCCTTAAGTCAAGTTGAGGATAATATGAGGCTGCCATATGTTGTCAATACACTAACTGACTTTTAGAACCCTAGTCATCCCATCTTGGCCTTTAGAAAGTAGTGAGATAACCGGCTTTGGTGAAGACTGAAGTTGGTTGATACTCGATACTACGCTCATTGAGATTCTAAACTTGGAGGGTTTTGTTTGGCAAGTAAGTTGCCTACTGAACAACCACCCTTGTGAAGGATCAATGATATTGATATCCCTTAGAACCTGGTTACTTTTGTAGGACAGGATAAACCAACTAAACTTCAGGGGAGGGTACTTACCTTTAAGCCTCATGTAAGCCTTCAAACCTAGGGCTATTGTGTGACTTGTTTGTGTGTGCCACATGTTTGTGATTGAGCATAACATCATAGCATCATCATGCATTATAAGTATAGCATTTTCACTAACCATTTCAAGGATCAAAGGATTTATCTTTGTTCTTTGTTGCAGGTCATGGCTTCTGCTCGTAGGAATACTATCAGGATCAACTTTGTAGGAATACCTCCTAAGCTTAAGGAATTGGTTTCTCAGGTTTCTGAAAACTCCCAGTTCATCAGGAGACATGGTCACCTACTGGATCTAGTCACCTCAGGGTTTAATGAAGACATGATGAGTGTTCTGTTTCAGTTCTTTGATCCTAAGCATCATTGCTTCACATTCCCCGACTATCAGTTGGTTCCTACAATGGAAGAGTTCTCCAAGCTTCTGGGTATACCTGTTCTTGATCAAAGACCCTTCACAGGCTTGGAAAAAGAGCTTAAACCAGAGGTTATTGCTGCAGCTCTACATCTGAAGAAGTCAGACATTGTTCTAGAAACAAGAATCGGAGTTAAGGGTATTCTTGCTAAGGTGGTGATAGAGAAGGCTCAAGTGTTCTTGAAGGCTATGAGCTATGATGCTTTTGAGGAAATCTTAGCCTTGTTGATTTATGGCTTAGTGTTGTTCCCCAATCCAGATCAATTCATAGACGTTCATGCCATCAACATATTTCTGAGTCACAATCCAGTGCCTACATTGCTTGGAGACATCCTGCACTCTCTTCATACTCGTACTACAAAGGCACGAGGAACTCTGATGTGCTGCATACCTTTACTATCTAGGTGGTTTATTTCTCACCTTCCCCGATCAGTGATGAAGAATGAACAAGGGTTCAGGTGGTCCAAGAGGATTATGTCACTCTCTCATTCAAATATTCATTGGTGCTCTAGATCTATGGAGAATGTTACTATCATTGACCGTTGTGGGGAGTTCCCTAATGTGCCACTCCTTGGCATAAGAGGGGGCATTACATACAATCCTTCTTTAGCTTTACGACAGTTTGGTTACGCTCGGAGTGATGGTCCACATGACATGTTAATTCAGGGTATTATGTTTGACAACGACAACGATCTTCAAGGTTATCGTCAGAGGTTCATACGAGCATGGGGAAAAGTGAACAAGTTTGACAGCAAGACTCTGGAGCCTAAGTACAATATTCCTATGGAAGCTTATCTCAGATGGGTGCGATCTCGTGCTCAGACTCTTATGATGCCATATCCTGCCATCTTGCCAATTACTATGGAGCCTGTTGCTGAAAGAGATACTTTTTATACCATCCTTCATCCAGACATGCCCACTGACATGGAAGACTTACAGAGGTCCTGGATCTAGTTGAAGGAGCAAAGGGATACTTTTGAGACTCATTACAAAGCAAGTCAAGAAAGAATCCTGGAGCTAACAAAGCAACTTCACGAGGAGCGGAATCTCAACTCATACCTCAACACAAAGAGGAAACGTCCATGGGAGACTTAAAACCCCATCTTTTGTATTTATTTCATTTCATTTTATTGTAAGCCCAAGAGGCAAACAAAATTGTTACTAATAAAAATTTACTTTCTTGGTTGTTTAAGCAAATTTAAATCCTGCGGTCCTTGAAAACATTGCATATGCATTTACATACCATGTCATTGCATCACAGGTTTATTGTGCACAGGTTTCTTATCTCCTCGTTGTTTATTTCAGCAATGGCTCTTGAACAAATAGTTAAAGATCTCCAGGCACAAAATGCACAGTTCCAAGAGCTGATCCTGTACTTGTCCAAGGGGCAGGATGAATTGAAGACACTGCTGGCCAAGAAGACCAAGAAGACTAGAAGGTCAGGAGGCCTAATCAACATGGGAAGAAGGTTCAGAGGTCCTGTAAAGACCAAAGAACAGGTTGAAGATTATGAGTCTGAAGAGTCTGAGAAAGAGGAAGGCAGTCTCCATAATACAATGGGGGATTCTGATTCTGAAGCTAACTACTATCATGATCCTAATGAAGATAAGTTCAAGATGCTGGTGGACAGAATGGATGCTATGGAATTGCAAAAATCTTATGGGCTAGATTTTGAAGACCTAAGTTTGATATCTGGGGTGGTTATACCCATTGGTTTCAAGGTCCCGACTTTTGTAGTATATGATGGTGTCTCTTGTCCCAAGCTGCATCTGAGGTCTTATGTCCGGAGAATCCAACCCCATACTGCTGATAAGAAGTTGTGGATCCATTTCTTCCAAGAGAGCTTATCTGGAGCTCAATTGGAATGGTACTATCAGTTGGAGAGTGGTAACATCCGTGATTGGAATGATCTTGCTGAGGCTTTTTATAAGCAATATCAATACAATGCTGACCTAGCCCCTACTCGCATGCAACTACAAAGCATGTCTATGGGTGCTAAAGAAAATTTCAAGGAGTATGCCCAGAAGTGGAGAGATTTGGCTGGTAGAGTGCAACCCCCTCTAACTGACCGGGAGTTAGTGGATATGTTCATGTGTACGTTGAATGGTCCTTTTTACAGTCATCTCATTGGAAGCTCATCGTCTGGCTTCACTGAGTTGATAATGACAGGAGAGCGCATAGAAAGTGGTATAAGGAGTGGCAAGATCCAAGTGGGTGCTTCTTCATCCAGTACTACAAAGAAGCCCCCTAGTGGGAACAAAGAGTCGAATGCTGTTTATGGTCAATCTGATCGTAATAGGAGACATCAATCTGTGAGTGCAGTTCACATCTTCAATCATACTCCTGCAACACCAGAGCCACCACAGGGTAATCAACAGAGGCCTAGAAGGCAGTTCACTAAGCTCAATATGTCACTAGCCCAAGCCTTGCAACACTTGTTGAAAGGTGAACTCATCACTTTGAGAGACCCTCCTCAGAATCCTAATGTTACCTCTCCCAGGTACAATCCTAATGCACGATGTGCATATCATTCAAATTGTTAGGGACATGATACTAATAGTTGCTGGATATTGAAGAATAAGATTCAGGATATGATTGATGCGGGAGAGATTGAGTTTGACCCTCCGGGTACTCCAAATGTGATTACTGCTCCTATGCCAAATCATGAAAAGACTGTCAATGCCATTGATGAAGTTTCCCATATTTCCTCAGTTGCAGACGTGACTACACCATTATCTGTTATCAAGAAGAAGTTGGTACAAGCTGGGTTCTTTCCAGGTTGTAATGAAGATTGTTTCTATTGTGCTTATAAACCGGATAGTTCCTGGAAGTTGAAGGACGAAATTCAACGCCTCATGGACAATTACACAATATTGTTTGAGAGGACACCTTCTGTAGAGAGCATGGTTAAACATATAACTAAAAGTGCGAAGGTTAAAGAGGTGGATATGATTGATAAAGTGCCGGTAAGGATTACTTCTAAGGGACCTGTAAAAATCACTCGTAAGGGTCCCATTAAAATTACTGCTAAAAGCCCTGTGAAGATTGTTGCTGAAGCTAGAGTAGCTCCTATGATCATTACCACTCCTGGTCCTATTCCATATACTTATGATAAAGCTGTGCCTTGGCATTATGGGTCCGATGTTTATATCCATGGTGTTAAGCAGGAATCCTTAGCTGAGACACCTGTTGTTGACGAAAATCTTGATGTTGATAATATTGCTGGATCTAGTAAGATCACCCGAAGTGGAAGAGTTTTCTCTCCTCCAGTTACCTCCAAGAATACAGTTACTCCAGCTACTACCTCTACTGCTGATGCTCGGGGCAAAGGTCCTGTTATTGAACCTGTGCAAACTGATGCACCAGCTGCTGATGATCTTTCTAAGCAGATGGAAGAAGTATTGAAAATCATTCGCAAGAGTGATTATGACATTGTTGATCAATTGGGGCATACTCCCTCCAAGATTTCTATGTTGTCTTTGCTGTTGTGTTCTGAGGCTCATGCCAAAGCCTTGATTAAATTTTTGAAGACTGCTCACGTACCAAATGAGATATATGTAGACCAGTTTGAAAATTGTGTTGCACACTTGACCTATGATAATGGGTTAGGTTTCTCCGATGCTGATTTGACTCCGGCCAAAAGGGATCATAACAGGGCTCTACATATCTCTATTGAATGTAGGGTCACTACCCTGTCACATGTATTAATAGACAATGGTTCTTCGCTGAATGTGTTGCCCAAAGAAGTGCTGAATAAGCTTAGTCCTGAAGATGCTGTGTTAAGGCCCAGTAATATAGTAGTGAAGGCTTTTGATGGCTCGAGAAGAGGGGTGCATGGAGAAATTGATCTCCCAATAAAAGTGGGTTCTCAGGTCTTCAATGCTACTTTTTATGTAATGGATATTCGTCTGTCATATTCTCGTTTGCTTGGGCGTCCCTGGATCCATGGGGCAGGTGCTGTAACTTCTACTTTACATCAGAAGCTGAGATATCCAGTAGAAGGAAAAATTGTCACTGTTTACGGAGAGGAAGGACATATGATTAGCCATGTGAACACATTTAAATATCTTAAAGTGGAAGGTGAATATGTTGAAACTCCATGCCAGACGTTCAAAGTGGTTCCTTGGGTTGTCAATAATTATGAAGCTCCTCCTGTTGTCAAGAAAGTTCATGTGGTTACCAGAGTACCTCCTACAATGGCCTCCCTCAAAGATGCTAGAGTTGTGGTGGATGAAGGTGGCTGTACTATTTGGGGTCAGCTTTCTGACATTCCTTACAAGTCTGACAAATTTGGTTTGGGTTTCACTGCAGAGTCCCAGAAGGCTGTTCGTCGTGCTCGTGCTGTTCGTATCACCAATCAGGGGATCATGAAGGATCAGATCAATGTTGTGGATGACTATGATGAAGATTATAACCTGGATGCTTGGATTTTTCCTACTGTGGGTGCTGGGCTCAATAATTGGAAGGCTGAAGATGTTATTCCTATCTCCTTTAGTCAGGAGTAAATACTATTACTGTGTTGTTACTTTTAAAGTTTGTAATTTTTGAACAATTAAACTCTTAATCCTTGTGCCTTACCCGGGGCACAATGGTATGCTTGTTACGGGATGTCATTTCATTTGCATACTTCATTCAATAAAAATCAGTGGACGTTTCATTTTCGTAAATATTGTGTTCATTGTCTTTCTTTTATTTTATTTTTCTTTTATCAGCTATGTGTTCTTACACACACCCACATCACTAAAATGCAGATCCTTATCCACTCTGGATCCTGTTGATAACAGTTCTACTATTGCCAATTATAATTTCGAGAATCCGATCTATCAAGATGAAGATGGAAATGAGGACGATTGTGAAGTACCTGTAGAGCTTGCTAGGTTGTTACAACAAGAAGAGAAAGCTATACAGCCACATGAAGAGCCAATCGAAGTTGCGAATCTGGGAACTGAAGAAAACAGGAAAGAAGTCAAGATAGAGGCTGAATTAGAGGATGGTGTTAAGAGCAGATTGATTCAGATGCTACATGATTATGTGGAGATCTTTGCTTGGTCCTATGAAGATATGCCAGGGTTGGATACAGACATTGTGGTTCACCGTTTACCGGTAAAAGAAGATTGTCGTCCAAAGAAACAGAAGGTTCATCGCACGCGTCCTGAAATGTCAGAGAAGATTAAAGCAGAGGTAATGAAACAGTTTGATGCAGGGTTCTTAGCTGTGACTTCTTATCCTCAGTGGGTTGCAAATGTGGTACAAGTGCCTAAGAAAGATGGTAAGGTACGTATGTGTGTAGACTACAGGGATTTGAACAAGGCCATCCCCAAAGATGACTTTCCTCTTCCTCATATTGATGTTCTGGTAGACAACACTGCTCAGCATAAGGCATTCTCATTCATGGATGGTTTCTCTGGTTACAATCAAATCAAGATGGCACCTGAAGATATGGAGAAGACAACATTTGTTACACAGTGGGGCACCTTTTGCTATAAAGTGATGCCATTTGGTTTGAAGAATGCAGGGGCAACATATCAGCATGCTATGGTAGCTTTGTTTCATGATATGATTCATCACGAGATAGAGGTGTATGTGGATGATATGATAGCCAGGTCCCAGAATGAAGAGCAACATCTTGATTATTTGCATAAGTTGTTTGAGAGGTTGAAGAAATACAAGTTAAGATTGAACCCAAACAAGTGTACTTTTGGAGTTAGATCTGGAAAGCTCCTGGGTTTCATTGTCAGTGGAAAAAGGATTGAAGTAGACCCTGCCAAAGTGAAAGCTATACAAGAGATGCCAGCTCCCCGTACTAAGAAGGAAGTTAGAGGTTTCTTGGGACGATTGAATTACATTGCAAGATTTATTTCCCAATTAACTGCTACCTGTGAGCCAATCTTCAAATTGTTGAAGAAAGATCAGGTAATGGAGTGGAATGATGAGTGCCAGACAACATTTGATGAAATCAAGAAATATCTGCTAGAACCGCCAATTTTGATGCCACCAGTTGATGGAAGACCCTTGATTATGTACCTAACAGTGTTAGACAACTCAATGGGGTGTGTGTTGGGGCAACATGACGAGTTTGGTCGAAAAGAGCAGGCAATATACTACCTTAGCAAAAAGTTTACCGACTGTGAAACAAGATACTCACTGCTCGAGAAAACTTGCTGCGCTTTGGCATGGGCTGCTCGCTGACTAAGACAGTATATGTTGACTCATACTACCTTATTGATTTCGAAGATGGATCCAATCAAGTACATATTCGAGAAACCCACTCTCTCCGGAAGAATAGCAAGATGGAAAATGATCTTGACAGAATATGATATACAATACACTACTCAGAAAGCCATTAAAGGAAGTGTTGTAGCTGATCATTTGGCTCATCAAGCGGTGGATGATTATCAGTCAATGAGTTTTGAGTTCCCTGATGAAGACATTATGATTATTACCAAAGAACCTGGACAATATGACGGACCTGAACAAGGATCCCGATGGACTATGGTTTTTGATGGAGCTTCTAATGCACTTGGTAATGGTGTTGGTGTTGTGATCAGTTCCCCTGAAGGTTGTCATACCCCGATTACTTCCAGACTTTGTTTCTATTGTACCAATAACATGGTTGAGTATGAGGCATGTATCCTGGGTATTAAAGCTGCCATTGATATGAAGATTCAGTTCCTAGACGTATATGGAGATTCAGCCCTGGTAGTAAGTCAGATTAAAGGAGATTGGGATACCAAGCATGATAATCTCATTCCTTACAGAGAGCATGTGTTGTCTTTGATCCCACATTTTAAAGAGATTACCTTTGGACCTATTCCATGAAGAGAGAATCAGTTGGCAGATGCCTTAGCCACCATGGCATCCATGTTTGAGATCAGCTGGGATGATGAAGCTCCCAAGATTACTATTGATAGATTCGAAAAGCCTGCATACTGCAATGAGATTGACACTGAAGAAGCAGAGGAGAAGCCTTGGTTCTATGAGGTGAAAAGGTATGTTGAAGCTCAGGAGTTCCCTGAAGGGGAATCTATCAAAGATAAGAAGTTTCTGAGGAGGTTTTCTGCTAAGTTCCTGTTGAGTAATGGAATTTTGTACAAGCGTAATCATGATTCAACTTTGCTTCGTTGTGTGGATAAGAAGGAAGCAACAGAGATTATGGAAGATATGCATGATGGGATCTTTGGCACTCATTCTAGTGGTTATACTATGGCAAAGAAAATATTAAGAGAAGGTTACTATTGGTCTACCATGGAAGCTGACTGCTATCAACATTCCAGAACGTGTCACAAGTGTCAAATATATGCTGACAAAGTACATATACCTCCATCACCATTGAATGTGTTGACTGCTCCTTGGCCTTTTGCCATGTGGGGCATTGATATGATTGGTGAGATCAAGCCTACTACTTCTAATGGGCATCGTTTCATCCTGGTCGCTATTGATTACTTTACTAAATGGGTGGAGGCAGCTTCATTCGCATCTGTTACTAAGAATGTGGTGGCTCGATTCATTAAGAACAATCTTATATGTAGGTATGGCATCCCTGAAAGGATTATTACTGACAATGGCTCTAATCTGAACAACACTATGATTACTGATCTCTGCACGCAGTTCAAGATTAAGCATCACAACTCTTCTCTATATCGTCCAAAGATGAATGGGGCAGTAGAAACTGCTAATAAGAACATTAAGAAGATTATACAGAAGATGACTGTCACTTATAAAGATTGGCACGAGATGTTACCATTTGCTCTTCATGGTTATCGTACTACAATACGTACTTCAACAAGGGCAACCCCATTGTCCTTAGTATATGGCATGGAAGCAGTTTTACCCATTGAAGTTCAGATTCCCTCCTTAAGAATTATGAAGGATGCAGGCTTGGATGAAGATGAGTGGATTCAGACCCGACTTGACCAGATAAATTTGATTGATGAGAAGAGGTTAGCAGCAGTTTGTCACGGCCAGATGTATCAGAAACGGATGATTAAGGTTTTTAATAAGAAGGTTAAGCCGAAGGTATATCAGGTTGGTGACTTGGTAATCAAGCGTATCATATTACCACAGGGTGATCCTAGGGGCAAGTGGACTCCTACATATGAAGGACCATTTGTGGTCAAAACAGTATTCTCAGGAGGTGCCATGATGCTTACTACTATGGATGGTGAAGACTTCCCACAACCTGTAAACACAGACATAGTTAAAAAATACTACGCATAAAAAGAGACCCGCTAGGTTGACTGGCCTAGGCAAAAATAAGGGCATCCCGGCGAACCAAAAGGGTTCGGGCAAAAATTAGGGATATATATAAAAAATGTACACCCGGCAAGTCGAAAACCTGAAAAGGCGGCTTGGGCAAAAAAAGGTATCCCGGTGGATTGAAAACCTGAAAAGGCAATCCAGGCAAAAGTTAGGGATTAAAGCGTATGACTATGTCTCGTTTGGATCACCCATGTAACTCCAACCAGTTGTGCTACTTAATTTAAGCTCAAACAGATAAAGATCAATCCAATCGTTTCCGTCTCAACAGCAGAAGATGAGATGCTTGAAGATAATGGCAATAGTAGAATTGAAACTCAATAGGATTATTTTCCACATAGCTGATTTTCTTTGTTTTGTAAAAAATTTACGACAAATTCCTCTTACTAGGATTTCTGTCTCCTTGTACAAACTTGCCTATGTATAGGTTACTTTGTGATATAAATAAAATTCCATCTTTGAATCCAGATTTACTTTTACCCTATTTACATAAACGAAACGTCCATTGGTTGTGTTTGAATGTATGTATGCTTTTGAATAGGATTGATGTTTACCAGAAATGCATAAATGCTTAATATGATTGATGTTTACCAGAAATGCATAAATGCTTGATATGATTGATGTTTACCAGAAATGCATGAAAATGCAGTAATAGTATTTACTAAGGACGAACGAGGGAAGGAATTCAACGAAGCTTCGCCGGTTCATCCCCACCAGACAGCTACAAGTCCCCCAGTAGGACAAATCCATCTTCATAAATACTTCGAGTCACATCTCCCCTGGAATTTATATCCATCTCTTTTATCCTCAGACGGATAGTCGGGAATTTATTATTTCAATAGGAGTACGACGAATGAAGACAGGAGGTTATGGATACCATACTATCGAACGAAGACGGGAGGTTATGGATACCATACTATCGAACGAAGACGGGAGGTTATGAATACTATGTTATCAAACGAGACGGGAACGAGTTCCTCATATTCTTCACTATATTATCAAACAAGACGAATTCCTTATATTCTTCAGCAACAAATCGGGATTTATTTTCCCTGGCCAGGACTTGTTGTCCAGGCGCTTCAAGCTGCATGATGCATACATACATCATTTACATCATACCATAACATATATATCCATAAGTACATAATAAATTACTTAAGTGCATCATACTATGCATGCATACATAATGCATAAACTAATATTTTCCTTGCAGGATAGTTATATGCAGGTAAAACAATATCAACCATTTACAACGGGTCATAAATGATCCATATACTACTCAAGATGTCCTCGAATAGCAGGCAAACGATCTGTAAAAAGATCCATTCCCTAATCCAAGATACCTCTAGAAGAGATAATCATCACGAAGATTTATTTCTACTAGTCCATTCAGCAATTCAAATCATGTTGCATAAATGATTCAGAGACGGCCTATACAAAGACCTAGTACTCATATCCAGTATCAACATCAGAACATCACCACATCCAAATCTTGTTTACACCCACATTCTCTACTTTCCCTTTTATAAACAAAGGCTTCAAATGGGCCTTCATTGCATCGTCTGGCTTTTCAAAGAACGCATTCTGCTCTTCGACACAACCATTATTCATTACATAGTAACACACAGGCTTAAGCCATATGCTGTCATCTGCCATATCATCCTCTTCGTCCTCCACTTCCATTGTTCTGTCATAATCTCTAGGAAATACTGAAACCACATTGCATGTTTCGTCGAAGGACGCTTCAGAATCTGACTTGAAGTCATCAGTCACTTCTTCGTCTTCTGGCATTTTGTTGTTAGTCTTTGACATTTCTGTTATGTTGCTTGATTTGTTTCTCTGAGAAGGTTATTCTTTTGGCAGAGACTCTCCTTTGCTTATTGCCTGCATAAACTTACTTGATTCAGCTTTATTTTTACCATCCATGTTCTGTTCTGCAGTTTCTTTTTCGGCTCTCTTTTGCCTTTGAAACCTCCTCCATTGAGACCTCGACATGGGGTTCTTCCCCTTGTAATTTTCAGAGATGTATTTTGGTTTTGGTTTTTCTACTTCCTTTTTTGCTTCTATCGAAGCACCCCTATTTATTTCAAAATATTTCCACCTTTTCTGACCTTGGGCATCCCTTATAGGCTGGACCCACTTGTCATCCTTTGCCTTGTTGGATGGCTTATAGGTACTGTAACGCCTTTCTCCCATTCTCTGGTTATGATGTTCCCTTTTTCTTGGATCAAACCTCTCATTTCTGACTGGTGGGACTGCTCCCCAGTTTCCTCTCTTTTTGGCATTCTCTACTGCTTCCAGATTGTTGGCTGCTTTTCTGTCGAATACAACACTACACCTTGGAAAAAGCATGACCTCTGCATTCTTTTTCTGGCATCTTTGGATGAATTCCACCAGACTTTCGTCTTCTTTTGGATAAACAGACTTCTGATGTTCCTCTTGATGATTCTTTTTATTGGTATCTGCTTGTGTTTTCTGAGTGACCTCCACCATATGAACGTCTGCATTCTGATCACTTGTAATCTTTAGTTTGTTCATTTTTTCAATTAACATCATCTCCTCAGAGATATTTCCTTTTAACTGATCTAAACTGCTTTTTGGGCGTAAGCCTTTGTGGATGTACTTACAACATTGCGCAACTGACTTTTCTTTTGGATCTTCCATTATTCTGCGCAGAATTCCATGGGTGGGCTGCACGAAACTTTCAACAGCATCTTCTTTAATTCTGACAACACTTTTATTCACTGGTTCGACAGTGTTGACATTGTCAGCAATTCCTATTTCCTCAATTTTGTCATGACTAAGGCCTTCAGTGGCCTCTTTTTTGGTAATAAGGACCTTGTTATCTGTTTCCTCGTCAACATCTCTGAAGAAATCTCCCCATCCTGTGGGTTTGATTTCGTTGATGTCAGTTTTAGAGCTTGGTGGTTGTTGCACCCCAAAATTTGCCCTCACAAGACAAGACTTTGTGTACTAAGAGGTTCACAAGGATCACAAGGTTCACAAGACATCTTATGAGGTTTACAAAGTTCACAATTAGTCAGAAGATTTGACATTTCCCTCAGACAATGCATCCTCCTAAGCAATGCATCCTAAACTAGGGTTTTGACTTTAATCAGGCAAAATAGACTTCCAAGACTTCAAGTGAGCTTCATAACATCTTATATGTGTTCAAGAATCCCCATGACAAGTTTCAAAACTTTTCTCAAAGGTTTGCTCAGTCAGATGATCAGATAGGTCAAAATCAGTCAAAGCAGTTAAAAAGTTAAACTGAGGTCAACTGTGGTCAAACCAAAGTCAAACTTCATGATTTTTTGCCAACATCAAGTATATGAAGTAAAATTCATCATTTGATCAAGGGTTGATCATGATTCACCAAGGAGATTTCAGATCATCAAGAATCAGGAGTTTCTAAATTAGGGTTTCCTCAGGAAAAGTCAACTGAACTTTGACCAGCCATAACTTTCACATGCTTCATCAAATTTTTCCCATCCAAACTCATTTTCAAGGAAATTTAATTCTATACAACTTTGTTTCTCACAAGCCAAGCCCAAAAATGCTTCATTTGGAAGGTATGAGCTAAGACATTATAGGTCCTTTTGAAAGTCAACAAAAAGTCAACAACTTCAAAAGAGCATAACTTGAGAATGGTAAAAGATATGGACATGAAACCAATGGGGTTGGTTAGAGGACTCTTTAAGCTTTCCAAAATGTCCAAGAACACCCTCATAGAATTAAAATTGAAGGATTTGTGCCCTTGCAAAGTTGGGAAATTTTAGGGAAGTTTATGAAGCAAATGAAGTCTTAAAATCAAATTTTGCCAAATGGGCCTACCAAATTCCAATCCAATCTCAAGGATAAGGTCATACACGACCCATTGACTATTTTTCCATATTTTTATGTTTTATATTTTATTATTTTGGATTTTATTTAATAAAATTCAATTTAAATGAAAATAAAATATAAAAAGTCAATCTAAAAATCTGATTTTTGTTCTAGAATGATTGAAATATCATTTAAAGATGATTGAGAGGATCAAAATTCGTGTAAAGTCTCTAAGGCATGAAAATATTTTATTTTTCTCACTTTTGGAATCATATCTTTCTCAATATTCAATTATCCAAAAAGTCCAAATAATCCTACAATATTTTGACCTAATATCATTCATATATATACAAGGAACTGATCACAAGTGAGGGGACACGAAATTGCAGCCTCAAGAACACTAAACAAGTTTCAAAATTTTCAAGAAAAGGTGAGATTCGGTTTTAACCCTAGAGGCTGTTTCCAAGCTTTCTCAAGGTTGAGATACATTCTTTGAGGATCATAGAACGCATTTGCATCATTCACATGGTCCAAAACCTTCTCATAAGCCGAAACCGAACCACACTTGTTCTTGTGTTTTGAATTTTTCGATTTCATGTATATCTTTGTTTTAAATAATATTTAATGGTTGATTAATGTTTATAATGATGTTTAGAACAATTCTGGATGGTTTGATTGAAGGTTTGATGCAGGAAACATGAGAAGCCATTGTTAGGGTTTAAGGTCACGAAATAGGGTTCCTTGATTCAACCAACTTAAATGAATTTTAAAAACATGGGAAGATTGTATGAGTCATAAGGATTGCATTGCACCAATCAATTTGAAGAAATTTTGCTGTTTCGATGATGTTTGATTTTCGCAGGTTATAGACATTGAAAAATTCGCAGGTAAATGCGTAAGAGAAAACGCAGGAAAATTCGCAGGTTCAGAGGAAGAAGATGAAGGCCATGGCGCGAAATCTGATTTTTGAAATTAGGCTTGTTTTATTATATTATGTTATCATATATATTTCAGGTACCATGCTTGGCACAACTGGTAAGAGCACGCGCGTATGGAGCAATGGTCAGGGGATCGAAACCAGTCTCTAGCAATTTTTTGCCTTAAGTCCATTTATCCAATGAATTTACAATATAGTGATCAGCTTCTCACTCTATATCAAACGCGCGCAGGTAGCCTGGCTGGTTTTGCACCTTGAGGATTGAGGTAAGGGACCTGGGTTCAAATCCCAGGTCCTTTCTTTTTGGTCAATTTCTTTATTGTTTTCTTATTTTCAATTTATTTTATTATATTAATGTTATTTTGTTTAAACTAGTAAATATAAATTATAAAAAATTAATTTCTAAATAACATTATAATATTTTCTTTATATTCTTAAAAATTATAATTTATTTTTCTTAAAAATTTAAATTATTTATATTTATTTTATAATAAGTATATATATGTATATGTATTATATTTTTGTAAATAGATTAATTATATATTTTAATCAAAACCCTAATTTTTTAAACCTTAATTCCCTAACCCTAATTTTCTCTAACCCTAATTTTTATTAACCTTAATTTTGTGATAAAATATAATTAAATCATTTTTATGTGAATAAATTATTATTTGTTAATTAAAAAACCTAATTTTCTTTATAAACCCTAATTATATTATAAATCTTAATTTATTTGTTTGTAAATTTTAATTGTATATTTATTTTGTAATTTGTTTATATTATTATTGTATGTAAGTTTTTCATATAAATAATTTAATTAGGATTAGATTAAGTAGTTAACCCTAATTTATTTTTTCTAAACAATTAAAAACCCTAACTTTATTTCATGAACCTAATCTATTATTTTTATATGCTTACTTAATTAAAATTAAAAAATATTTTTATAATATGTATATAAAATTAAAATATTAGAACTATTAGGCATATCTATTAGTATATAATTATTATTATTTATTCCTTTTATTAAAATTCCCTTAAAAATAATTATTTATTTAATTTTGGACTTTTAATTTGTTTCTATATTATATTGTTATACTAACCATCTTATACTTATTTTATTATTATTATTACTAACCCATTTAATTATTTATTTATTTGCTTATTTATTTTAATTATTTTAATTATTATAATGTAATTGTACACCCTATGTAACAGTTGTAGAATTTCTTATTATTTATTTTTAATTGCTATGGTTAGTAAAATAGGGAGTGCAAACATGTTTGTATTTAAAATTGAATTTAGATCACTAATTTGTAAGATAAATACTTGAATTTGTACACGCACACACGTAAGTCGATCCTGGATCGCCATCTCACATTCTTAAGGATACCTCTCATGTTGCCTAAACAAAAAAGGTCAAGTAATGTGTAAAGCAAAGTCCCTTCTCTCATATCATCTAGTCCCTTAAAAGATAATAAGATCAAGTCCCTTCATGGTTGCCTTTCGTAAATGATCTTGTCCCTTTCGAATAAAGATGATAAGTCCCTTCGAATTGCTAAATACACCTTACAGTTGCCTAATCACAGATGTCCCTTCACTTGTCCCTCACACATCCAAGTTAATGACTACCTATTCCTTAGTAATATGGATAGTCTTACCATTGAAAGAACATATAAGAACAGTAAAGATTTAGCATAGGGTAGGTTCCTCTTAAGTACTTGCTCACTTTTCATCAAATTACTTCATTACACTTCACATTTTCAAACAAATTTTCAAAACAAAGTCTTTATATATATCCATACAAGGATCATTATAAAGTGCTTAAGAAAGTTTCTAATCACACACTACACCTTTCTCAAAACAATTTAAAGTGAGCTAAGTAACTAAGAGCCCATGGATAACCATGGATGTAAATGGTGCTAACACCTTCCCTTTACATAACCTACCCCCCGAACCCAAAAATCTTTTTAAGGTCTTTCCTATTCTTTTATGTCCTTTCCTTTTGGATAAAATAAAAGTCGGTGGCGATTCTTGCTATCCGCAATATTTAACTAAAGTCAGTTCTCCCACCGTGTTACAGTGGTGCAGAATACTTCACCATGAAGTCAAACTTTCCACTGGGCTCTCCTAGAGTGTCCCATACCACTCCATGCTCAGTACATTTGTTGTTATTCTTCTTGTCGAAGCCTTCACTAGCTTTGGGTGTGTTCCCTCCGTCGAAGCCTTCAGTAGCTTTAATTATGTTCTCTCTGTCGAAGCCTTCAGTAGCTTTGACTTCTTCCTGGTTATCGAAACTATCAGTAGTTTCTTCTGTGTTGGTGTAATCATTTATTTATTTAGTGTCGAAATCCTCAGCAACCTTGATTATGGCTGGTTTTGCCACAGAGCCTTCAGATATTACCTCCTCAGCCTGATCAGTGAGATCATCAGCAACCTCCACCATGTTTACATGGGTGTCGAAGCCTTCAGCAGCTTCCATCATGTTTACATGGGTGTCGAAGCCCTCAGCAGCTTCTATCATGCTGAAGTTGGTGTCGAAGCCCTCAGTAGCTTCTACCATTTCAAAACTTCCTTCAGACATCACTTCCATTTCGACCATGTTCACCATCTCCGGTTCAACATAGTTGGCTTCCACAACCTGCATGGGATTAGAGTCGATCCTCATTTGTTGCTTAGCTTTGTCTCCAAATTTCAGCCTTCCGTTCTGAATTGCATTCTGAACAAGATCCCTGAAAAGGTAACATTGAGAAGTTTTATGACCCAAAAAATTATGGTATTTGCAAAAACCTCTCTTTTTCTGTTGGTTTACAGGAGGCTCTTTAGTGCCTGCTGGTTTTATCAATTGACCATCTTTAACTAATAAGTCGAAAATTTCATCACACTTGGTGATGTTGAATGTGTAAGTTCTTTTAGGGAACCTATCATTCCTTTCTATTTCGACTGGATTTTTTCCATTCGACGGAGCTAAAACTTTACATGAATACGGTGGGCCTTGTTTTAATTCTGCCAGATCAATTTCTTGTTCGTCGAAAATGACAGATTCGTTTTCGTCATAATCTTCGTCTTGACATATCCCTACATAGGCCACTCTTTCCTTTTTATTTTTATTTGATCTAAATTTCTCAGTTTTTAGCCTTTCTATTTGTCTTACTCTATCTGCTAGTTGTGTCATGTCTCTTAAATACTGGGTGTCTAATTTTTTCCTTATAGAATAATCCAGACCCCCTGCAGCCATTTCGACTAATTCTTGTTCTGGCACCTGTGTAAAACATCTAGCCTTCAATAATCTAAACCTATTTAGATAGTCGTCTATAGGTTCAGAGAATTTTCTTTTGACACTTGCTAATTCCTTCAAACTTATCTTAGTTTGCCCCATATAGAATTGTTCATGGAACAATCTTTCTAATTGGGTCCATGTAAATATTGAATTCGCAGGCAAGGAAGTAAACCAAGTGAAAGCATTTTTTGTCAGAGAACTTGGAAAATATTTCATTCTTAAGTTCTCATTATTGGCTATTTCCCCTGCTTCGATCAAATAACGTGTTATGTGCTCTATGGTGGATTCACTAGTATCCCCTGAAAATTTGGTGAATTTTGGGACTTTCCACCTTGGTGGTAATTCTTGTTGCAAAACGTATTCAGACAAAGGGGAAGTATAACTAGGCCTTTGTAATCCTACGTTTACCCCATTTTGTGCCATTATTCTTTCGACCATGGCTGCAATGTTATTTTCGACAAGAAAATTGTTACAACGCATTCTTCGCTGCAATATTTCATCAGCGTTCTGGTCTCTTTGAACTATTATTCTCCTAGGTTCCTGTCGAACAGGATTTTCTACACGAGGCTGTTCGACTACTACCTCTTGGTTCCTAGGATTTTCCTGAGGATTTTCTAATGGCCTTTGGTTTATGGTAGGTTCTTCTTTGACAGGCCTATTAACATGATTTTGATTTATTTGTATTCTTTGTTGTGTTTGAGGAACTCCAAAGAAACTAGCAATACGTGCCATTTGTTCTGCCAATAACTGGTTTGTTTGGGTAGTGTTTTGTATTAAAGGGTTGAACACTTCTCCCATTTGTTGTGTCAACGCCTGTACCATACCATGGTTACTTTCATCCATCTGTTGCCGAATTACTTGCGCAGAATGGTTCGTAATAGTTGGCATTTGGAATCCTGGTGGAATCTGATTTAATCTACTCCCATTTCCACCATATCCCGACCCTTGTAATGGTGAAGACATTTGAACCATAACATCAGAAAACAATGGTGATGAATTATGTAAATTTGCCATCATTGAAGTTGGCATTCCGTATGGTTATTCTCTACCAAACATGGGCATGGAATAATTAAAAAATGGCCTACAGCTACTTCCTCCAGGAGGAGGCGTTCCCACGGGCATTGGGTGTCCTATTGTGGAAGAACCAGACGCATTTTGGGATCCTGAAACTGCTGGTATCAAATCTGCTGATGAAGGCACAATTTGTTCTAAAACAGGGCCAGAACCTGCACCTCCTTCTGACGAAGGGATAAGATTAAATACTGGAATGGTTTCATTAGGATTGTTTGAAGTATTTGGCGGATTAGCCATCTTTCTTCCTCTTGTTCTTTTTGGTCTTTCTACGTCGGTTACGGCTAATTTACCGCTTCTAAGAATCATACAATGCAGTAAGAAACTTTCTAACTAAGAGGATTTGTATTAATTTTTACAATTGCACTGGTCCCACTGGGCGTGCCAATTTGTTCGCTGTGATTTCTGACGAACAACCTCTGGTTAACCAATCTTTTACAGGACTGGGTTACTTGCAGGACCAACCAAACAAGTCCTAGGACACATGTGCAATTTTGTTGTCAAATTACTCTTAGTGTTTGATAATTGTTTATGGTTTATTTTGTCAATGATATTAAAATCTTGAATGTTTGAATGTAAAAGTAATGTAAACTAAAAGTTGAATAAAAAGTAAAGAAAAATGGCAAAAAGACCATAAATTTTTGCAGAAAAGTAAAGAAAACTGGAAGTAAAAGAATTGAACGAAAAAGACTTGTAATTTAAATAACTTGAATAAAATTGGTGTTCAACACGTACATTTCTCCAAATATCAAACTCATTTCTCTCACACTGGGTACTTAGAGTATTTTTTACAGGATTATTGTACAAGTTTTTCACACACATGATTCTACAACAACTACCCTATTTATATACAAATAAAATAACTGCCTAAACGGAAAAATCCTAACTATTTGACACTTGTCAATCTGCATGCATTCTTCTTTTCCTGAAGCTTCCACGCGTCCAACAGCCAAATGTTGTAACTTTTGAATTTGAATTCTTCCTCTTTGTGACAAAACGCTGCATCTCTTCGTTTTGTCGAATTGTCGAAGAGAACAAAAACTCTTTAAACTTTATAGGATAATGCCTTTGTCGAAATATCTTCCAACCTATCTTCTGTAGAAATGTCGAAAAGCACACCAATTCTTCAAATTCTATCAAATGCTGAACTGTAATGAAAGTTCTTCAAACTTTGTCTGCTGAAACATTCCTCATATTCCTGTCGAAGTATTTGAACATTTGGTCTTGAAAATATCAAAACTTCTTCTGAATATCTTTATTTTCTTTCTCCTTTATCTGGTGACCATTTCCTTAGTAAAAACATGATTTTTACATCTTAACTCATGGTGTCGAAATTATGTGCCTACAGGAACCTACCGTATATAACGTCTACTTGAGGAGTCTCAACTCACAGTTGGACTATTCAGGGATCCTAACGGATATAACATCCACTTGAGGAGAATCAATTCATTAGGTAGAATTGACATACCGAAGCTAGATGAGGTGCTTCTTTGCAAGCATATACTCCTTTATTTAAGTACAAAGTAACTCTTTAGAGTTACAGCAAGATGAACAATCAGCTCCTTGCAAACTACATGATTTTAAGATGTTCATAATATTACAATTCAAATTGCATCTTCAGAATTCTTCATCTTCATTGATGAACAAGCTACGAGCAACAACTCATTGCTTCTGATCTTCAATGAGCTCTAAGATAATGTAGTTGGTGTTGATTGATGACTTGTTGATTTCTTCTTTTTCAGCTTCAGATCGTCAATGTCTGGTTGTTGTTGTAGATTGTAGCAATACGAACTCAAACTCTCAAATGTATTATTGATTTATGATATGATCATGGTTGAGCAACAACTGAGATATCAACACTTTGATTGTTGTGTTTGTGGTTTTGGATAATGTATCATTTTGTTCCAACAACATCTTTGTTTTTCTTTTTTTCCCCAGAAATTCATACACAATCGGTTAGGTTTAATAAAACCAACAATGGTTGAGATCATAACATGACCTTCAATGGTTGTGTTCATTCGCACCAACAATATCATAAAGCATTTGATGTTTTTCTTTTATATCCAAACATAAAAGAGTCGTTACAACCCAATTCGGCTACTAAGGACAATGATACTTGGGTATTCAGAGAACCTAAGTCTTTAGTCTTAAGAACTTATTCACATAGAACTACGTTCTTCAAGACTTCATCACTTGGCTTGAAACCCATGGTCTTCAGAACTTCAAGTCTTAGAGTATTCAGAACTTTGTTCTCATAGAACATTGTCTTCATCACTTAGTTCTTCAGAACCATTCTTCACAACTTTAATTCTTAGAGTCTTCAGAACTTTATTCACATAGAACATTGTCTTCAGAGTCTTTAGCACTTAGTTCTTCAGAATCTTAATCATCATAACTCGTAAGTCTTCAGAATCTTTCAGGAATTTGGTCTTCATACATTAGGTCTTCATAACTTCAAGTCATCAGAATCCTCAGAACTTAGTTCTTCAGAAGATTAATTTCAGAAGCTTCGCTTCACTATCGGATCAGAACCACGTTCAGAACAACATCCACAAGAGTATTGCCAACGCAACATCTGCATCCTTGGATCTTTCTGATTGTGTTCAGATTCAGAAGCACACTTGCTTCTTTAACACACTTACGACTAATGTTACACATAGTAACTTCACATATTAGCATTTGCATACTCATTCATAATGTTTGTTTGATCTTAATATATATATATATATATATATATATATATATATATAATATTTATGATTTGCACTTTAACAAACATCAGAACATAAAATGGTTCTTTCATAAATACTCCATTATTATCATCAAAAGATAGAGATGGAATACAGAGACAACTCTTGTTCTTACATCTCTCTCTCTCTCTCTCTCTCTCTCTCTCTCTCTCTCTAGTTTCAACAATTATTTCATCTTCTTTTTCTTCCGATTTTGGAATGTTTAGGACATGCACCACTTTCAATGTTGTGAGAAGGAATTTCATTTTTTACACCAATGAATAAAATTCCCTCCATCGAACTTCTCTGATTTCACAAAGTCATAAGTGATTTCTTTTATTGAATCAACCATTGAATAAGATAAAATTGTTCCTTAAGATTGTTATATATCTTATTTTTTAGGGCTGCTGAAAAAATTAAGAATGAATGGAGATGAAAATAGAGAAATAGATTTGCTCGATAAAATTCCAAAGCATGTGTTTCCACACTAAGCTTAAGGAATAATTCGTCCCCACCAATCTTTGTATGTTGGATGCAAAAGATTTTACCGACAGATTTCCTGTAGGATACTTTGGAATCCTTAAAGAGAATTACACAATCTCTCTAAGCGTATCTTTGATAGACGTTTACAAAAGAATATTTCTTTTACTTGTTCTCATGCATTAGAGAAGAGAAAGATAATTTAGTATGAGAAAATAATTTGAGACTGTTTGTTATGTGTTTTCATCATGTCAATACCTCTTATTTATAATGAGGTTGATATATGTTTGAAAACAAAAGCATCTATTTAGAAAAGGTATTGTACTATTTTGATTATCACATATGAAAAGTAACAATGTTTTGTATAAAGTTAGCAATGATATGTTTATAAGTTGCAATTGTTCATAAAAGTGACGAATGACAAGACACATTACACCAACAATAATCACCACAGACCATCCAAATGAGAGGTGAAAAATCTGAATACAATATTTATATTATTAATTCAAATAATACAATTATCCAATTCAGTATTATTTTGGAAATTCTCTCACAATATATATATATATATATATATATATATATATATATATATATATATATATATATATATATATATATATATATATATATATATATATATATATATATATATATATTTGTGTGTGTGTGATAATGACAAAAAGAATGGAATATAATCATGAGTAACCAAAATAGAAAAAGATTAAAGTTATCATACTAAATTATAATCCTATAAGTTCTCCCTCAATTTTTTAAGGTTAAAGTTGGTATTTTAACTTCTAAAAATTTATCATTTACAATAATTAATAATAATATTAAGTTTATAAATAATAATAACATTAAGGGATTAATTAAAATAATATCAATGATAACTTCTCCACTCACATGATTTTAGTAACCACTCCCTATTCTCTTAAATTAATCTTCACTATCCACTCTTTCTAACCAATCTTCACTCCATATATAGTTTGCATTACATGTTATCATTTTTTCTTCATTTTTTTTCTTCCTTTTTCTTTCTTCATAGTTTATCATTTTTTGTTACAGTTTACTTCTTCTTTTTCCTTTCATTTTTGTAGGTTACTTTCACTTCCTATTTAAGGCAATTGTGGAACTCAACTATTCAAATTATAATATTAAAATCAACATTGTGCAACATAAGAGTTTCAACATTATTATTCTCATTGTTTTGATTTATTTTTATTATTTCAACATAAGAGTTTCTTTCTTCATAGTTTATCATTTTTTGATATAGTTTACTTCTTTTTTTCCCTTCATTTTTACAGGCCAGTTACTTCCACTTCCTATTAAGGTAATCATTGATCTCAACTATTCAAAAGATTATAATATTAAAACCAACATTGTGCAACATAAGAGTTTCAACAATATTATTCTCATTGTTTTGATTTATTTTTATTATTTTAGTACATTTTGCTATACATTTTTATTTGTTTTTATAGGTTGCAAGGTTGTAATTTTTTTATATCGCGCCGAATTAATCAATCAATTGAAAGTCAGTCGATTTGTTGATTTGATCTCAATTGTACCTTAGTTTTCCTTATTTGTTTTTATAGGTTGCAAGTTTATAATCTTTTTATGTCGCGCCGAATCGATCAGTCAATTGAAAATCGTACGATTTGTTGATTTGATCTCAATTGTACCTTAGATTTCCTTAATCCATAATATTCATGTCTTTTTTACGGTTTATAATTTTTAATTTGAAAGCAATAAATGCAAATCAAATATTGATTTTTAATCATGATATACTTTTCAATAACAATAATATATGAATATATTATAATGAAATGATGGAGAAATTATTTCATTTGATGAGATTGAGACTTGCATATCATGCCTATCATTTTACTGCTTTCAAAGCTATTTATCTACACATGCCAATTTTTTTCATTAATAGATCAAACTCTCAAAATTAAAATAAATATTATATAAAAATATTTTAAATATTTAATAAATTTATAAATAATAATAATAATAATAATAATAATCTATTTCTTAATAATAATTGAAAACATGTTGGTCATAGATAATCAGTTAGATTTTTATGATATTCTTACTTTGCTTACATAAATGAACGAAAAAATAAAATAAATGAAAATAATCAATCTCCATTTCATATTTTTTCCTCTATTAATAATTTAATTTCATTTACTTGATATAGCTCACGTCATTTTTAAATATCAATTTATTAACTACAACTCTCATTTTATATTGAGAGAAAATTTTCTTTAAATTTTATTATCTTTTTATTTTTATAAAATATATACTATTAAATTATTGTTAACTATGCAAATAAAAAATAAACTCAATAAAAAACATTAATTAAAATATATTATATACTTTTCTAAATCAATGTTTATCGATAATAATTTAATAAAACTTATACACACATCGCGCGGGGAGATGTCTAGTTAAAAAGTGAAACTAAGAAGGTTCCATTGTTAAGAGAAAAGAGAGTTAAATAAAACTGTCAATATCGAAGGAATTCAAGTATGTGAAAGTTTGCATTATCATGTATCTTAGTGTAATTTTATTTGTTTAAGATCTATGACCTGTAATTAAGTGTGAGTAGCTCTCAAGGTACTAAAGTAAAGTGCACGCACACACACACACACACACGCACTCAAAATGATTTTACATACTTCATCTATTTCAAAACCTTCTTTAAATTCATTTATTACTTTTATCTAATCTGATTAGGAAACGTTCTGGCCAAATAAAAAAACGAATTTTTGTTCTTTAATCGATTAGAACTTATATCTAATCGAGTATGAAAAATGAAATGATTGTTTGTTAAAACACTCAAAACATAGTCAAAATTATTTTGAAAATAGGAGAACAAATGTATTATGAAATTTCAAATCAATAGTGGAAGTATATGTTTTCCAATATTGTGAAAGGTTTTTAGTGTATAGCTTTTATATGTGTTAAAGATCTATAACAAAAATTAGTGCACATGATGTTTGATTTGAGTCATAATCAAGGAGTGTGATTCGAGTCAAAGGATCAAGTACTGATTTGAATCAAAAGCTGAAAACATATGAGAATCCCATTGTGTGATTCGAACCAAACTTATGTGATTTAAATCACATGATTCGAGTCATGAAAATATGTGATTCTAATCAAGCTCACATAACCAAATCCAAGGAAAATCAAAATGAGTTTGGTTCAGATAAAGTAATATGTGATTCGAATCAAGTAATTGTGATTCAAATCAAGCAATTTTTTTATTCGAGTCATAACAATGTGAAAATATTTCCTAGACTCTTTGTAGCTTTGATTTGAGTCAAACAATAGTGAGATTAAAATCACACTTCAAGAATCTCAATTTTTGTAAAATGTGAAGTATTTTTGAGATTTTAACATTGTTATGACTTAAACAATTCCCAAATATAGTTCTTGATTCAAAAACTTAACAAATTGACTTTAACCATATTGCTTACACCATGACCAAATGGTTTGACTCATGCATGCATAAAAACTGATTTAAAATTCAACCCTAAGATGCACAATTGGTGAGAAGACTCAATAGCAACATAAACAAACCAAAAAGCTAAAATATAAGCAATCAAAACAAAAACAAATGAGGCAAAGGCAATGCAAATTTACGTATATTTTACTTATCAGAACACGAAGACAATGAGATAAATGATCTAACTTCCTATTTTACTTATCACAAACTCACTCTCATTTGTAAGAAAAAATATATAATGAGTCAAGAAAATTAAAAGAAATTATTTATGTCTCTAAGTAAACTATATTCTCTCTTGAAAAAGAATATAAAACATGTTTGAGGAAATCAATTGTCTTATAGAAAGGATAAACTCTTTTAATTCAAAACTTCCCCTCTCCATCTTCTTCTTATGAAAAATTTGACGAATCTAACAAATGTCAAAAATGAAATATTTTACATAAAAAATTGATATTTTTCACAACACACGTGATAAATTTATCTAAGGAAGAGATAAATTGAATCTCATTCTAGTTAGTCAAAGAGAAATCTGTAATAAATTTTGTATAGGTTATAAACCGAAAAACAATGCTAAGTCATTTATTAATATTTGAAATGTGAAAAGGAATTCTAAATTTATTTCAAATGTAACTATTGTGATAAAAAAAAGGTTAAATTACTTTATCCTTATTCATTAGAAAGAATCATGTTTTTTCTTCCCCTCATCCATATAAGAAAAATCATGAAAATAACTTAATAAATTCTTCTTCTTCATCTTACTTATATGATCATAACTCTGATTGGAAATCAATAAATTATTTATATTACACTAATATTAGAGGACCCAAAATAATTTGGGTACCTAGAGTAAAAACTTAAGTTCATAATACAAGTATGTTTTACAGTCTCAAACGATAAATGATATCGTGATAGTAGTTGTGAAAGCTCCATAGGTTTGACGAAACTTTGGTAAAACAAAGTACTGACAAAGATGGAGAAATCTAGGAGCATGCAAGTGTGAAGAAATATTCGAAAGACAAAGATGTAGAAGAAGATGTCACAACCTGAAGACTCGAAATCCTGGATTGTTACTAAAGAAGATTTAAATCCAATTTAAATCTTCTCTAAGATTCTCTCCAACAAATCAGCAGCAAATTAACAAATTAGAAGACAGATGATTAAGGCACATGGATCAACAGAAGATTATAAATAGAAGTAGTTGGAACTAGGAAAAAATAACTAATCCTTGTAACACTTTGTAAAAGTAGAAATAAGGTTTTGGGTTTGAAAGTCGCTAGCTTTCTTGTGTTGTAAGTCACCCTATGTATCAGTAGGATACATTAAGGTAGACATAGTTGTTGATACAGGTTTAAAAACCATTAGGTAATAAATTGTATATTGTTCTTGGATGAAGCTTGTAAGCATATCCAATGAGAAAAGACAACCAAATAAAGTTGGATAGATATTGCATAGAAATGAGGACTTTCGTGAATGGTAAAGTTGCGGGAGTGCAAGATGAAAGAGTTGTTGGGTGCAACCTGATACTGTTGTGAGGCGTGCAACGATGAGGAAGTGAGATGGGGTTCTCGTATCATCAGATGGGCTTCTGCGGTAATGAATTACATTGGGTAGGGTTAGGTAAAAGGGTTGTGTTTACCTGTACAACGAGCGTTCTGTACAATCAATATCCACTTATAGTGTAATCTTCTTCCTGTATTGGGATCCCGCATAGTATGTGAGTTCGACCGAATTGGGTTAACAAATTATGGTGTTTTACCATTCTGCAATTATACAACTATGTTATTATACTGACTGCATAAACATGTCGAGAAATATTTTTGGACATATGACATGCTCTTGCGCTGATATTAGTGAATATTAGTATGTGTGTCTTAACCTTGTTTAACTCATAATAGAGATAAATGTCACGACAAGTGGTTTAGACATTTGTGATCTGTGTACCAGAATTTCAAGTTGTTTAAAGCATATTACTAAAGATAAAACTATGATTTATTTCTTTACTACTAAAAGTAAGGATTTGTCTCGTATGGTGATAATAACAAAAGAAGGATGATAGGTTCTCGCACAATTTGTAAGTATCTCAATCTAATAATTAAGGACATTCTTTTAATTGAAGGTTTGAAACATGAATTTCTTAGTATTATCAAGATATGTGACAAGTAATAATATGAATTTTGATTCATTTGTATACATGATCATAAAATTTGAAAAGCAATTGAACTCTTTTTACTAGCTTAAGAAGTTGAAATATTTACACTTTAAATTTTAATAAACTACTTTCACATGATTTTTGTATAATAAGCAAATAGGACGAATCATGACTATGGAATAGCATAATAACTCATATCCACATGGATGATTCAAATAAATTGGTCTACGAGAAATTAGTAATAAGTATGTCAAAGTTGCATTTTAAAAAGAATCGGTTATGTGTTGCATTCCAAAAAAGTAATAAGCAAAAAACCTCTTTTAAATCGAAAAATATCATTTTAACAACTATGTCTTTACAATTCTTGCATATGGATATTTTTTACTCATCCAAACTGTAGCGGTTAAAATCATGAGTGTAAGCTATTGATTAACTTAACTCAAGGTAAACAGAGTCGTCACCTCACTTTTATTTTATTCCAAAAGTAAAAGGAAAAAAGAGCGAATAAATCCTAAAATGAATCTAAGAGCAAAAAGCTAAAGAAACAAGCAGAGAAAAGGTAAGGGAGTTGGTTGCAAAATGGGAAGGTATTAGCACCCAAAATGTCTATGGTACTCCACGGGAGCCCTTTGAAAATTTATTGCTTTTGGTTTGAAAATGGTTTATTAAATGAGAGTGGGGGATGTGTCGCTCCCCCGAAAAGACACCAGGTCAAACAAGGTACAAACGCGAACGGTCGGCGAAAAGAGAAAATGAAAATGAAAATGAATAGAGTCGCCAGCTAGGTATTTTTATCCCGAAGGAAAGGTAATGTTGCATAAACCTGGAAAAAAAGATGGATAAGACGGTTGCGAACCAGAGAAACTGAAAAAGGGGGTTGGTTACAATCTGGGAAGGTATTAGCACCCAGATTGTTCGTTGTACTCGACGGGATCTACGCTTAAAAGATTGTGTTTAAAAAGGGTAAGTGTATGTGCTATCTGTGTCCAAAAGGGTGGAAAAGAAATATACAAGTGTCAGTGCAAAAGAGAGTGAAGTGCTCAGAAACTGAGGCTTAAAAGAGAATGCTGAAAGAGGGGGAAGACACAGAGACTTTTGTTTGATAACAATTAAGTTATGCCTACGTATCCTCTCGTGCAATGAGGAAGTCAGAACACCGTAGTTCGACTCAAAGAGACTGAAAGATAAATTGACTGTGAACTGTTTACTTGCCTATGCTCAAGTGTATGACTCGTCTGGCTCGAGTGTTAACTATTTTGCATTAGACGGAAGAAGCAAGTTCTCGTTTGTGAATGAGTGTGATGAGAGAAGAATCCCGAAGGAGACGATTATTGTTTGTTTTTGTGTTTTTAGTTTTTATTGTTTTTGGTGTTTTGCATAGGGAAATGAGCTTAAGCCTAAATCAAGGGTTGTGAACTCATTATATCCTCCCTGATTAGGGATAATGAGCCTACTTAAGTATGAGATAAGCATCTCAACTTAATTACCTTGATGATGTAAGATTAAGATCATTAAACTAATTGTGATTATTTAAATGTTTTTGGTTTTTGTTTAGTGTTAAGTAATGAGTTTAATCTCTAATCACAGATCAATGAACTCATTACACCATCCTAATAGAAGGATAATAAATGAGAACATTTAAGCTGAAGAAGATACCTCAGCTTAATCCATGGTTAGGGATTAAATTCATTATATAACAAGACCTTTATTAAGTGGATTTTAATTAAAGGATGAGATTAAGAAATGGATTTTTATGGTTTGTAAGACAACTTGAGGGGGACTTGTCCATTAAACACTAGGGTTTGTCCTTCTTAACCATAAGGAAGAATTAAAACCCTAATGTAAGGCCCAAGTTACAAGATAAAGTCTTAGTGATTAATAATGTGTTTTGATTAAGAGGTTTAAACAAATTAAAGGTTTAACACTTAGGATTAAAGTTATACACTCCATCCTAAGAGAAGGATGCAAGCATAACCCTAATTCCAAAGTCCTAAAACTTTAAGAGTTTAGTCTCTGATTACTGAGATGAAAAGAGAGACTCAAAGGTAAAAGCTAAGGGGGACTAATTACAACCCTAATAATTATCATGCTTGGACATCCTATGGTTTGTGAGGCTTGAGAAATATCTTCAGGGAAGCCACCAATGGAAGAAAGCAGATGAAAGGAGGAGGAAGCAGAAGAATAAGTTACTTACTTCATTGAAGAAGATAAGTAACTTAAAGAAAGAAAGTGAGAGAGATGGAACATAAGTGAATCAAATTCACTTCAAAGACAAGTTAGAATGCAAATGAAAGAGATAAAAAGAAGTGAGAGGTGAAGGCAAATTCACCTCCCAAAATGACTTACCAAAACCTGAAAAGTTAGCATGGATACATAAAGTATAAAGCATAAAGAAATGAAGTGAAATGAGATGAAATGACCAAAGTCATAAGTGTTTATGCAATGAAAATGTCATGTAAGATGATGCAAAGTCATACAAAATGCATATGTGTGATCATACAAAGATGAGATGCAAAGGAGGCATGCTTTGAAGTTTGAAAACACATGAAAGTTTATGAAATGAAATGAATGCTAATCATGGAAAATGAATGAAGAAATGATCAAGAAAAGTTCTAACATGTCCTAAGATGTCTAAGATGACATATGAATGCATGAAATGTCATGGCAAGTTTATGTAATGATGCATATGCAAGGTGAATGCAAATGAACATGAGAAATTAGGGTTACATGGACATGTGGGATGCAAATGGATAAAACAGAAGCAAATGACATGATAAAAATTTGAAATCAAGATCAAACAAACCCTAATCTCATATTAGGTCACACCCCAAAGGAGAAGGTCAGAAGCCTAACCTATCAAAAGTTATGATTTTCCTAAGTTTTCTAGGGTTTTGGGGTGGTTCAAAGGGAAAAATGAAAATCAAATTGAAACTGCAAGATAAATTCATGAGTAAAAAGACCTATAAACTACATACAATATGTAACACAATGCAAAAAGAATCAACTTCAAACTCTTCTTTGTTAGGCAGAAATGATTTTTCAAAGTTAGGGTTCAAAAATGTGATTTTTATGACCTTTAATTCAAAGAAAAATGGTAAACTATGATCAGACCTAAAGAGAAATTTGTGTAAAGAGTTTGAAAATGTTTCTAAATGCATTGGGATGATTCATGATTTTTTGGTGATTTTTAGAAACCTAAATGTATTTTTAATTAATTAAAATACCTAATTAATTAAAAATAACATTTAAATATGTTAAAAATACTTTTTTAATGCAAAAAATAAAATAAAAATTATTTTTGGATGAAGAAAAATATTTAAAGTCAGAATGCAAAAGAAAATATTTTTTGAATGCTTTTTGATATTTTAAATAAATTGTGCAAGAAAATGCAATAAAAATGCAATAAAAATTGATTTAAGTGAAAGTATGCAGATCCAAGGTTCCAGATTCAAACTTGGAAAATGGGCATTGACTGCGCGCGTGAATCAATGGTCAGGATGGCTTTTGGGTTAAAAACTTAATTAAATTAATTAATTCAGATTTAGGGCTTAATGAAATGATATGGGCCGTCCATACACTAATTAAAACACGCATCCAAGGGTCCACGTTTAAACTGGCAAACTAACCCTAATTAACCCTAATTAATCTCAGGTGACCGGAGCCAAGCTCCGGTCATCTTCTCCGGCCAACCCAAAATCTGAAATCACTCCCTAGGCCACCCCAAGCTCCCAAAAGCTCCAGAACACTCATTAAACAACATAGAACAAGAATCCAGGCACTAAAAACATTTATCATGCATCAAAAGAGAGAATCGAAGCAAGAACATTTCACGGGCAAAATTTAAGAAGGCTATGAAATGCTTAAAACTCAACCATTTTCAAAAGTAAAAGCATTTGCATGATCAGGGAAGCATAAGGAATCATTTAGAAACTTAAAAGAGGAGTTCTGGAAAAAATGTTCATCACGGTTACCTGAGTTGAAGCTTTGTTATCTGGAGCTTTCTGATCCTTTCTTTGCTGCAAATCCACCCCCTTTGACCTCCTGAAGCTAATGGTAAGCTTGAATGAAGCTTAGAGTGGCTATTTTAAGTGCTTTGTTTCTGAAGTTGCAGAAATCGTATTTTTGCTTGAGGGTGTTTTAGGCTATGGTGATGGGTGGGAAATGATCCTGAGGTGTTTTTGAGTTGATTGGCGAATGAAGTTTGAAGTTTTAGTGGCTGAGCTATGAAATTCAAAGAAGGGAAGTTTTTGATGGATTTAGTGAATTTGAGTGTATGAGAGTGTTCAGGCTATTGTGTGTTCTGAAATGTGATCCATGATGTTTATTTAAGCCAATGGGATTGATCAGAAAGTTGTTGTGGCACAGGCTGATTGGTATGGTGTGTTTTGCAAAAAAGTCAATTTATTTGTACTTAAGGTATGGGCCATGGCAGGGCTAGCTTTTTGGGGTGTCTGGCCTCAACAAGATTCATGGAGAGCCATAGAATCAGTTTGATGAAGCTGGCACAAGTGGATGGAAGGATCCAAGGCATTTTGCAAATTTTGAGAGTTTTGGACCTTTTGAGATTTCTTGAAGATCAAGTCATGGAAACACTAGGTTCAATGCACAATTCTGATTGTTTGAAGTTCATTTGACATGTTGTGAAGTGTTTGTGCACATTAGAGGTCATTAGAATGCTTGAACATGCCAAAATGCAAAATCCCTCTTTGACATGAAACTTGAAATTATAGGATTTTTGCCAACTCTGAAAGGCCATATCTTGAGTTCTATGATGAATCAAGACATGTTCTTGTAATTTTTGAAAAGGGAAAGACCCAATCTACAACTTTCATGACCAAGAATTTTTCATTTGAAGCATTTTTGGTTATGAAAGAGGAGGTTGAAAAACTTTCCCAAAATGGAAAGTTTGCATTTCAAGTCATTTCCAAAAATGGCAAGTTTGCAATTGGCTCAAAATTATTCAATCTTGTGAACTTCCAACCACTTCTAAGATCAAATAAAGATCATTGAACTTCAATTTGATGAAAATACCCCTTTGGTTCCATTGTTGGGGGCCTCAGATGCCCTGATTTTGACTTAACTTGCTCAGGAAGTTACCTAGTGAACAAATGACTTCCACAATGAGTTTCTTCATCAAACTTGGTACACATTATCCTTATAGCATATTAAGAACATTAGAAACAAGAATGACCCAAAAATTTGGATTTAAGGCCTCTGAAACCAAAACCCTAATTTTGGTCATCTGTGTAGTGAAAACCCTAGCTCTGCTTCCATGCCTTTGCCAGTTCTTGTGATCCCTTGACTTTCATGAACTTTGAGGAGCATAATATGATGGTAGAACATACATGGACCCTCTTGGAAAGCTTTTAGGCCTTTGGGATGGCTCAGATGGATTCTTGGATTGCTCAGATCACAAACCCTAGATGCAAATGAATTTGAACTTATGCAGTGGAACGAAAATGCAACATGAGATGTAATGCTTATGTTAACAAAAATGAAAGATCACAAGTTATGTTGTGAGAAAAAGTGAGGGAAAATTTGGGGTGTTTACAGGATGATAAAAGAATTAATTTTTAATGTCTTTGTGTTTTGAGAGGTTTACCACCTCATGCCTACGTACCCACAATGGGCAATGTAAGATCAAAACCATGTAGTTCATGGTACAAATAGTGAAAATTGATTGGTTTTGATTGATTTTAATAAGTAAAGAAAATTTGTCATTTTCAAGTGGATAGCCTCACAAATCTACCATGAGAATGAGGGTATGGACTCATACACCATTATGAGGAGGGTGCCAACTCGAATAAAATCGACGAGTATACCACTAAACCCCTACGAATGACAAGAGACTCAATTACATCAAACTACAACCATAGAGATTGAGAGACTTGCACCCGAATAGAAAAATGACTCATAGTCTAAACTGGTAAAGAAAACAAAAGAAGTGCACAAAGACACAAAACAACTTGAATGAGTTTGGTTCTTTTTTATTTTGAATTGAAGTCAAAATGATTAAGTTCATTGGCATTTATTAAAAGAAAATGAGAAGTAAAAGCCACTGGACAATAGTCAAGGTTTGGTTTATTAAAGTGGTGAAGTTTTTTAAAACAATAATACTTTGAAAAAGAAAGAAGGTTTTGAAAATTGAAGAAAGGGAAGAGATGAATAGGCTATCCTAAAATAAAATAAAAGAGATAAAGGAGGAAAGATCTAACCAAAATTGATGATACTTCCAAGCATAAGAAAAAGAGTTTCATCCTTATAATCATAAGCTAGAAAATGTCCAAATAAAGGCTCAATTACCAACTCCATGATGATCAAAGCAAAAAGAAGGTGTTCTAGAATCTAATTCCAAACCTCCAATTCCAATGCAAATGATAGTAACCATAGTCCGATATTAGGATCACAAGTTTTTTAGAGGTTTAATCCTTTATTAATATTTTTGGTGTGCAAATAGACAAAGGAAAAGAAAAGCACAAAATAAAAGTGACATAAACATAAACATGATAATGAATGATAAAGCATAATAAAAATAAAAGAGATGAGGGAGCAAGAAGGAAATTAAAGAGGATAGGGTGCAAGAAGAAAGTAAAATAGTAATATAGTAATAATGGTAATAATATGTGCATAATAATGATATGGTGAACTTAATCATCTACAACCAAGAGAGTAATAAGTCACTTAGTGCCAAAACCGAAAAGGCAACCAATTCCGCTTAGTATCTTATATTATAGTGATTAACCGATGCAATTAGACCCAAATTCGTTAAATACTTGAAAGAAGATTAGGATATCCATCATTGGGGTGGCGCGACCAATATTGGGGTATACATCAATCTTCAAAAGTCGTGGATCTAATGCAAATGATTAACCAACATTGGGGTGGCGCGACCAATTTAGATATGAACTTGCATGAACTTTAGAGTAAGAACAAAACAAAAACCATCAATCAAAATAACAATATATGATTCAAATGATCAACATCAATGGACACCAAAGATCTACATTGTGGATGATGAAGATGAAGGTGTAACAATGCTAAAAGGTGAATTACCACTTCAAGGGCTAGAACAACTCCAAATTACTCCACAAGAAAGCTTGTTTTACTGAAATTGATGAAGAAAAATGAAAAGGATGATGGTAGTTAGGGATATATTTTGCAAGAGGTTTTTTAGCTCTCTAAAGCTTGAGAAATGAATGAAATGAGGGTGTTATTTAAAGAGTTTAGGTATGAAAATTTGGTGGAATGGAACTAGGTTTGAGAGATCAAGATTAGGCTTGGAAATTAAATTTGGAGGGAATTTGCAAAATTTTGGTGATTAATGAAGGTGTATGGTGGGAATTAATTTTGATGATGTATGGGAATCAAATGGAGATGATCTAGAATATTCCACATGTGATCAAAATGAAATTGGTGCCGAAATCACAAAATTTGAATTTGCTGCCAATTTTTCAAATTTGTGCACTGGCAACCGGTTACTACCAGGACATTAACCAGTTACTCAGTGCAAAACTTGAAAAATATTTTATTTTCTTTGTATTGCTATGGTTTTGTCTAGATTCTATTGCTTGTCAAAGAAGACATGGAAATAAACATATGAACCTTGGAATTCCTTGAATAATAATCAATAAAGACTTGGGGAATTCTTGATCTGATGAATTGACATGATTGCAGATCAACTTTGACTTTTTATCAATGAAATTCATTCGAGTTGTGGGACTGTTATTTTTGGTATTCTTAATATGTTCTTCCCCTGAAAATGTTAATAAAAGAAAACAAAATATTTTTGGATTTTGATTAGATGTTAGTAAGCATAAACAAATAAAAGGCAAACAAAAGCAATGGTGATCCCCTGTGAAGCATAAACCAGCAACCAAAAAGGATAGAAATACCAGTGCATGATCTTGTTTGTATGCAAATTATGAAAATGCAAAACACAATCTTTGGGGCAAAAAATAGGGTGTTAAAGCTGCCCCTATTTAAGTTTCTTCAATCTGGTGATATGAAGATTGACATTTTCGTTGCTACAAGGTGAGAGAGACTTAAATATAGAAAACCCAATTTTTGACCCTAAAAGACCATGCAATGATATGAATATGATATGATATGAAAACCCAAGATCTCTGTGGGAAATATAGTACCACAAGAGCCAAATAAAAGCTTGGAGGAAACAAGAGGGAATTCCCACTAGGAAAAACAAACGAACGACAAGAAAGTTTACCAGGAAAATAAATCACTGGATAGCCGACTCAACTTGGGGAATGATTGTGTATAAATCAAAACACAATTAGGTAAAGACTCAACATGGAAGGATAAAACTTCACAGGAGAAAATATCAACCAATCAAAACGTTCAAAACAACAAAAGTGGAAAGAGAACTAAGTTGGGAGAAAATTATCTACTACCAGTCATTGGGTAGAGATACAAATGATAAAAAGGGTAAAATATCACTTGCTACCAGTTACTGGGTAAAAGCAACGGTGATGAATTCAAGGATAAAAATATTGATTGCTAGTTACTGGGCAGACATATCAATAACATGAGGAACACAATTATCGACTATCGGTTATTGGGTAGGCGAACCAAAAGAAGATACATCATCTACTACCTGTTACTAGGTAGAGAAAAGGCAAAGAGATTAGGATCAAAATTACCGGCTACCAGTCACTAGGTAGACGAACCAAAATATATGAGGAACAATATTACCAACTACCAACAAGGGTAAGAGAATCGAAATATATGATATTATCTGCTACCTATCACTGGGTAGAAAAAATGTAGATAATAAACTCAACTACCAGTTACTGAGTAGGAGCAAAGCAAACAACTTGAAAAGAAGGAATACAGACTATTACTAAGTAACATAAACAAAGGTAACCAACTAAAAGGGGATAAATATTATCTACTACCTGTCACTGGGTAGAAAATATGTATATAATAGACTCAAAAGGAAAGATTACCCACTACCATACAAGTGATAACTTAATTCCAAAGTAATCAATCAAAAGGGGGACCAAAGTTCAATCCAAGAACAAGTTGGAGAGAAATGGTCAAACAAGACTCATCCAGGGGAGGAAATATCTCAATTTGGGAAATTCCATCCAGATAATAAATTGAGGAGGAAATTGAATTAAAATCATCCACGGGGAACAGACTTAGTGGGGAATTAGAAAAGATAAATGCTTTCTACTTAAAGGTCGACATTGTATACTTGAGGGAAGACAACACACACACTCTTGTGGGGGAAATCAACACCAAAAAGCGGGGAACAAGATGTATCAAATAATGAAAGAATGCAAACATATGATGTTATGCATAGCGAATGCATGAATATGTGTATGAATATACTGACAAAACAGACATAAAGATAAACAACAGGTGACAAAAATATCATAACAACCGGATACTCGGCTAATCTCAACAGAAAAATGTTGGGAATCATGCTGGAGATTCAACTTGAAAATACCTATAAGGGATAAACAAAAGCCATCAATGGAAAAAAAAATCTACTACAAGGTTCAACTCATGCTAAGGAAATTATGCTGGGGATTCAATCCACAAAGAAATCTTCAATAATCCACAAAAAAGATAACATCAATAATTCCACTCTGAGAGGATAACATGTTGAGGAAACACCAGCAACACAAAACCTTCCACACACCTATGGGAAAAGAGGGAACACCCCTTTTAACTATGATAGGGACAAAAAATGTATGTTATAATCCTGTTGGGGAACATATGAGGATCTACCAGTGGTGTAAATAAAGCAAAACTTACTGGGGTGACAAACATCAATCATCAACTCTACAAAGGGAAACCACAGTGCTGAGGAAAGGTAACAATCTGTCGAAGATAGGAAATAATTCCCCAATCCTTGCTATGGAAAAAAATATTCTTGCTGAGAAATAAACTCAAAGCATGTTTGTTGATAATCACCAATCTCTGTGAGGGATAATCGAAATATCGTGCCTACTCCGCTTGGGGGAAGGATGCAAGACTTGTTGAGGATTTAATATGAGTTTGTTGGCAATCATCACATGCAAATCTATTGGGGATGTTAGAGAAACTCTGGGGACTATCCACCAATAAAATTCGGAATTGCCGATCCTCGTGAGATACCAGAGGTTAACATCATATCCAAAAGTCAAGTTGTAAGGGATTTTAAATCCATACCCATCACTAGGTAAGAGAAAACCTATCAACTGACTGCTATATCAATACTTATGCTAGGGGACATAACCAACTCAAACTAGGGAACAAAGACAAAACTCAACTGAGGATTCCCGTAAAAGAGACATGGTTTCTCAATAACAGACCTACTGAGGAAGAGACTCAAAACTCAGTTGGGGATGCACATCCAACAAATGAATCTTTGATCTTACTTACTACTAAAGAAGTAAAATTACTAATATTTCAAAATTCCAGGACTGTTGGAGGATTCTGTTTGGGAGAAATAGTCAGATTAAATCCTGCTTTGGGAGAGGAAAGTTTAACATTTCAAGACTTTATCGTCCCTGGAATAATTGTTGACATTCTTTCCTTATTCATAAATCAAGAGAAAAAATGTTTTTATAATCTTCAAAAGTTCAATTTATTAATTTTTTTTCAAAAATTATCATAAAAAATAAATGAAATTTTGTAAACGTAAAAAATATAAAGAAATAAAAACAATTGGATAAAAGTCCAAATTTCATTGATAGAATGGTAGTCAGCAAATGGCGTGACTCCATGGATCTTTACAAGTTTGAAAAATGGTAAATACATGGAAAAGGGATACATTGAGATACAATGATCACTATTCTCCTTCTCAAAGTTGAACTCCATTGTGCCGAAAACTTTAGTCAAAGATTAGTGAATAAGAATCTTTGATGGGCAACCTTACTGAGGAACAGAATCCATAATCCTCGGTTGTTTTTGTCACTCCCCGGATTTCCATCCTGGTACAAACGCGAAAGTGGCGCGGAAAAGAATAGAGTCTCCAGCCAGGCATTTTTATCCCGAAGGAACGGGAATGGTAATGCTGCACAAACCAAAAGAAAAGAAAGGAAGGACACGGGTCCTGCGAACCAAAGAGACTGAGTTCGGGAGTCGGTTATGACCTGGGAAGGTATTAGCACCCCAGATCATTCGCCGTACCCGACGGGATCCACGCTTGCAAAGAAACTGCTTCAAAGGGTGAAGAAATGAAAGCTGCTGCAAAAGAAAAGGAACTGAACTGGATAAAAGAAACGAAAAGGGAACTGAAAAAGAAATGAAAGGAAAAATGTAGGGAAAATAAAGATTGTGCTCGAACGGGCCCTACACCGCTGCCCACGTACCTCATCTGGACAATGAGGATCAGAGTCGCCGTAGTTCCCCTAACTAGGGGTAGAAAAGATTGCTTGTGAATTAAGGCTTGAACTGCCTATGTCAATGCTCAGGTGTTGCAGGCTCGGACGATGAGTGTGTAACCGTCTTGCAAAGTGACAAGTAGGAGCAAGTTCGCGGACAGAGCGAAGGAGATGAGAAAATAATTCCCGAACGAAAGACGCTTATTGTTTGTTTGTGCTTTTTATGAATTTTCTGTTTTGAAGTTTGCATAGATAAGTGTACCTAAGTCTTACTTACTGGGATGTGTATGTCTCACATCATCCCGAAATGGAATGCGCAAGAGGCACACCTATCTATGGAGGAAATCCCCAAATCTAGTCCCACAAGTGAAGGCTCAGACATACTGACCTACTGGCATTTAATAAGTGTTTTGTGTGACTTTTGGTTAAGAAGTGTTTTTTTATACTTTTCTTTGTGAGGTAATCTCATGCTAAGACCTATCCACCATGAGGGATAACCTACACCTCGCCGAAACGGAACGCGTGCAAGTATCTCATAGCAAAGTCTCGTGTCACATGAGAAGACTCAACCTTTATTAAAGTGAATTAAAATTAAGTTTGAAGATGAGAAGAGAGAGCACCAAAAGGATCTCAAAAGGTGAAAAATCTAAGGGAGACTAGAATCCTAAATGTTGTCATGCATGGATGAACCTAGGTTAGTGAGGTTTGAATTCTATCCTAATGAAGAAGAAGGAAAGAAAAGAAGAAGAAGAAGAAGAAGAAGAAGAAGAAGAAGAGGAGGAGGAGAGGTAAGGCCTAAGCCCACCAATCACAATAATAGTATCAATGAAGAAAGGAAGAGATAAGACTTGGAGATGTGGGAGTCACATCCACACCTCTCACTTACCAAAGCCCCTGAAATGGTTAGTGACACAAGTATAAAAGCAATACAAGATGAACATAATCCCATACTAAAACCACACAACCAGAAGTGAATTCATGCACATAAACATCCAATGCAAACACAAGTCACAAGAATAGGAAAAGAAACATACAACCAAACATGAGGCAACATGAAATACTTATGACAAATCAAAACAAACATGATAAGATGCAAAACAAAATGAACAAATCACAACCCCAAGGTACAAGACCAGAACCCTAATCGTGTTAGAAGAATGCCTAAGAGGCAAGAGAGATGAAGAAAGGAGATGTACATAGCTAAACAATTACATTATGAGATGAAAGAAGCAAAAAGAAGTGAGGTGGATATACATAAGAATGGAAGAGCTCCAAAGGCAAACAAATTACAAGATTTCCAAAACACAAACCCCAACCCAATATCAGAAAGGTATCAATGCCCTAAAAAGACTCCAAACAAGATGAAGAAGTTGGCACAAGTGCCCTTCTAAGCTAAGGAGAGGACTTATGATCAAAAAGAAGCAAAATGGGACAAGTCAAGAACAAAAATTCAAATCAAATCAAGTATGCACCCAAAAATTCCACAACCTTGGACAAGAGATCTTCAATCATACCATAACAACATGCCAAAAGGAGAGGAAGAAAATCAGAAGTTAAACAAGTCAAAAGAGGGTTCAAATATCAACTAGGGTTAAAAAGCTTCACTCACAAGTCAAGGACCAAAGTCAATTAATCAAGGTTCTAAAAATCAGAACAAAAATCACCAAGAAACTACATCCTATCATGAATCCAGAGCAAAAAGAATCAACCAAAAATTCAAAATAATGATCAATATGGAAAATGGACAAGTTAACATGCTTCAAAATGAGATAAAATGAATTAATTAAGAGAAAGAATTAATATCCACGTGTGTAACACCCCAAAATTTGCCCTCTTTTTCGTAGCAATTAATATATGATCTTGCATACTTCGCATGGAAAAATGAAGTGTAGGGCATAACATAAGTTGACAGTAATTTTAGATCAATGTGATTACTCAATTATGAATCAAAGGGACATTTGACCTAATCTGGGTCAAACTACCAAGGGGGTTGTTTCAACAGCAATTTATATGTGCTTGTGGTTATTTCTCAGGAAATGTGTTTCAAAGTCGAACTGTGTTGCGTGCGGAGGCCGTCAGTGCATCAGGAGTTCATCTGTGGATGTACTTTTTCAGAGAACTATTCAGAAGATTTTGAAATGATTCATGTTTCCTTTGGCCAGGATTTTAGAGGATGTGTAATTCAGACGATTATTACTTCAGTGGCGAATGGTTTGGTGGATCATGAGGGTGTTCGTCCGCTTTTATGGGGATTTATTGAAAGAGTTTGAGTTGGATTCTTGGAGTAAATTTATGTGAGATATGTGTATCAGTGTTTTTTGTGATGGCCCGTGTCCATATCCATGTCTATTATTTTCGTCATTTTTTCATCCATTATCCGTTCTTTATTCAATAACCACATTTTTTAAGTGTCCATTATGTCATTTATAATTGACAACTTAGTCCATGGTCAGTTTCCGTTAGAGAATCCTTAAGTTTTTTTTTTAAACCATATCAATTCATTCATCCATCTTTTTTATTCCTTAGCCATTTATGCCCACTTTAAATTCCAAATTTCTTCTTGTCAATAAACCATATTTTGTTCATCCAAGACATTTCCAAGGAGTAACTCACAACCATTACATCCAATTTTAAAGCCTATTTCCTTTCTAAGAAAATAAACCTTGTTCATTAATCTCTTTTAATTTCTTTGCCCAAATTCCAATATCAATTCTAAGCTATTTCGTTAATTACCATTTCAAGTGAGGTAGACACCAAGGCCATTAAAAATAGTGCTAAAATTGGATTGAACTTGACTCTTAAACAGTTTTGATCCTTCTTGGCAAGAAAAATGAGATGTAGGCTTTAGGAGGCTTTTTCTTTGTAATTGAGAAATTCAGCCTTGAAGGGATGAATAGGTTTTATGAACCAAATGTTGTCACTCCTAAAAATACCTACAAGCAAAGCAAGTTTTTATTGAACCAAATTGGTCGGTACCCTTGGAGTTTTGATAGCAGAATTCAAAATTTATGGCGTTATGAAATAATATATAGCCAAAACACAGGTGTAACGAAGAAGAATAGATTGCATCGCTTCAAAATGTATAACAGAATTACATAAGGAAAATCATCAATAGTTTCTTTAATATTAATTCCAAGTTATGAATTCAACATGGATATCAGTTCATATATTTTACATCAGAGTTTCACACCAGAAAATACAGAACAGATAAATTCTAACAACTAATAACAAAAGAGCAGTTATAATGCCAAAGGAAAAGGCAGAAATCATCAAGTTCTTCATCGATCCGCAATGATTCTGCAGCTTGCTTCAAAGTCCTTCGATTAACTTCAACACCATTGAGCTGTCATATTCGTTAATATATATATATATAATTGGCTTTCAATCTCTAAACCCGGTTTCGGCAATACAGACCTGCAAAGAAAAACAATAGGAATCAATAACCGCAAAAACTCCAACCTCTAAGCTGATATATCAGAAACCAACAGGGCATCGGTTCAGTGTTTACACCAGATGAAAACAGAAAGCCATGAGAAAATTGGAGAAAGGGAATAATAAAAAATCAGAACCAATTTCTAATCTAACAAACTAACAGAAAGCCTAACCGAATTTAAAACAGAAACGTAACCGATTTCTACCAGAGAGATCCCATTTAATCTTCTATAAATCAGAAAGCTCACTGTTATTCAGGGGGTTCAACTTCGCTCTCCTTATTCACACAACCATTCCCCTCAATATTTCGATTCTTCTTCCTCAAATTCATCATTCTTTTTCATCCTTCTTGAATCCCTCTTTCACTCTTTAACCATCAACTTTCCCCATTCTCCTCCATTCTGAATTCAGTTATCGAACATTTTCTTCATCACCAATCTACATTCCTTCAACCTTATTCATCACCAAGAAACATTTTGCAACTTCTGAAGCATTTCAACAAGAGCTTCTCACTGCAAAAATAAAAAAAAAGATCATCAATCAATAACCGCAAGAAAATTCAGAGGTTCACACATCAAACTCTCGTTATTGCTCATACACACAACAAAGAGTTTAGAACTGAATTGGAAACACGAGAAGAAGGAGAAGTGAAGCTAAAGCACATACTTGAAATTCATAGCGCGAAGGCATCGAAGCATCAGAATTGTTTTCGTCGCATCCTTATTCATCAAATCTGAAGCGGAATCAACCTGTAAATTCAAAACACGGTGAGAACCACGGTTCAAAAGAAGTCTCAAATAACCGCATAACAAAACGAGTTCCGATCACGAAAACGATTCAAAAGTCATAACAACTGAAGCAGGAGAATCAAACGTAAGCAGAACAAAAGTGATGCGGAATCAAGGAAAAGAATGACCCAAAGAACATGTATCTAACCTCATCAATTCACCAGTGACTTGCATCATCACGCTTCATCGATCCTCTCCGACAAACGCTGTTAGATTTCCGCGGCTTCATCCCCGTCTTCATCGTCGAGAATCCCCGTCTTCTTCGCTCGAATGCTTTTTCATTCGCTGTTGTCACGAAGTGTTAAGAAGCGTCTTCGTCTTCGTCACAACAAGAAAACCGTTCCCCATTGCGATTGAAGGTACGTTGTGATTCCTCTTCAATTTCGTTTTCTGAGTTGGCTTGATCTATGAATTTGAGAAAGAATTAGGTTAGTTTATGGACGGATTTGAGATAAGGAGAATAAAAGGGTTGAGTTTTGTGTTTTTGATTTGAGAAAGGCCACCGGCGAGAGGATCCGCCGCCGCCTCTAGGGTTTGAGAAAGGAAGGAGAAGGTGAGAGAGAGAGAAGATACGCGTGAGAGGGGGGGGGGAAGTTTTCTGAGTTTTTTTTCTTTCTCTTTTTGTGTTTTATAATTTAGTTAAGTTATAGGATGTTGGTTAAGGTTAATTAAGAGAATTAATCATAATAAAGATTGTTGAAAAAAGAAACTTAATAAAACTCGTGAAATCCCTTAATCACACCATTAAAATAATAAAACTCCATAAAAGCCATATAATTCCCACCGTCCTTAATTAGTTTTAGGGGATAAGGTGGACTTTGGGGTCCAATCTGGCGGTGACACGTGTCACCGTCCGGTTGGACCGATTTTGGTGTAATCTTATCATCTCTTTCTTTGCAAATGGGCTTATAATTGCTATTCCCACCCCTCCTTTTGGCCCAGTTTTATTGTTAACTAATAAATCCTTCTTTTATCACCCCCCTCCAATTCCCTTTTCTTTTAAATTTCAGTTTTATACTTGTTCAAATTAATTCTATAAAAAATACTAAAACATGAAAGAAAAATCTCCAAAAATTAGGATAGAATATTAACTCAATTTTGAACTTTTCCCAATTTTTATTTTCTGAATATAATCATTTTTCAATTTTAATTCGATTTTTGATTTTAGTTGGTTTATATTGAGTTTTCACATGAACACATAAATTTGTGCAATTTATTTCTGCCACTTCCCATAACATTTTTTGCCCATTATTTTTGCTATGATTAGAAGACAAATTAAAGTACCTAGAATATTTTTGGTGTATTTTTTAGGACATTTTTTCTACTGTTTTGGTAGTGAAATTTGTATAAATTTAGGATTGAATCTTAGATAGATTTAAATGATCATTTGTCATAGTTAGACTCAGAATTTTTAAGAGATTTTTTAACATAGTGTTATAATCAGGTTAGAGACCTTAGGAATTTAATTTCACTTTTTTTCCATGACTTTTGATATTTTTGCCATTTCAATTCATTTCTACCATATTTTTCTTCTTATGCAAGGTATTTTCCGAGGATTTGCTAATGGACTTGGATATTTTTATACCTCAACTATGTTTGTGTGCTTTGTGATCTAATAGCTTAGAACCTGTATGCTTTTATAATTCCCATAATTAGGATAGAAAAGATAAAACAAATCGTTAGAAAACAAAAATCTCAAAAATGAAATAAATAAGATACTCGATCCAACGTCGAGTATATTTTCAAATAAATAAATAAAGATTGCATGTGACTTTAGGATTCCTTGATTACCATCGTTCCATTCCATTCAACCAAAAGCAAGCCTTGTATGTTTCACACCATAAGTCGTGCATCTCAGCACCACGCAATCGACCCACCCGATCCATTGTTTCATCCCATTTACATTTCATACACGTTTTTACCCACCATGACTTAGGAGGACCATATTGTTCACCATTAACTCTTGTACTTTCATTTTTAGACTTATATCTTTAGGTAGATTTAATTTCAAACCTCATTAACCATAGGTCATCCATGAATCCAATTAACTTAGGGTAAGTCTAGTTTCCCTTAGAATTTTTCCTTTTATAACTTGAGTCTCACTTCTCATCTTAAAATAAAATAAAAAACACTTAATAAAGGAAAGGTGTACAATGCGCCACGAGCCTTAAGCTATACGGGAAATGATTAGTGGAGGTCTCCTTCACTCTTCTAGGATGCTTTACAAACGTTCCATTGGGGGCGATCTTGGAAAGTATTCACTCCTGTATCATAGTCTTTAGTGTTGTACATACGGAAAATATAAAATCAAAACACTTCTTCTAAAAGACAACAAACCAAGAAGTCACGTATTCTCATCTCATCTCATACTCTTTGCGGACGAACATGACTTGTCTCGACAGTTCAAACAGCGATACGGTAAACACCCTCGAGTCAGAGCCGGTAACACCTGAGCTAGAGCTATGACAACGTCATCCTAAAAATCACAAACGAGTGTAAGCCTTAGTTAGACGAACTACGGCGTCTCTGAACCTCATTTATCCCGATGAGGTACGTAGGCAGTGGGGTAGGGCCCATTCGAGCACAATCTTTATTTTCCCTACATTTTTCCCCTTTATGTCCATTTGTCAATTCCATTTCTTTTCTCATTTTATTTTCATTCCAGATAGCCATTCATTTCCTTCAAGCAGCGTATTATTTCTCACCCTTTGAAAACAGACTTATAAGCATGGATCCCGTCGGGTACGGCGGACGGATTGGGGTGCTAATACCTTCTCAATTTGTAACCGACTTCCGTATCCAGATCTTTGGTTCGCAAGGCCTCGTCCTTTTCCTTCTTCCTTAGGTTTGTGCAACATTACCTTTCCCATTCCTTTGGGATAAAAATGTCTGGCTGGCGACTCTAACCTTTCCGCACCACTTTCGCGTTTGTACTAGGATGAAAATCCCGGGAGCGACACCTGGCGACTCTGCTGGGGACTTTTTAGAAATTCTAATTTCCCCTTTGAGGTTATACATAAGAATGGAAGAGCTCCAAAGGCAAACAAATTACAAGATTTCCAAAACACAAACCCCAACCCAATATCAGAAAGGTATCAATGCCCTAAAAAGACTCCAAACAAGATGAAGAAGTTGGCACAAGTGCCCTTCTAAGCTAAGGAGAGGACTTATGATCAAAAAGAAGCAAAATGGGACAAGTCAAGAACAAAAATTCAAATCAAATCAAGTATGCACCCAAAAATTCCACAACCTTGGACAAGAGATCTTCAATCATACCATAACAACATGCCAAAATGAGAGGAAGAAAATCAGAAGTTAAACAAGTCAAAAGAGGGTTCAAATATCAACTAGGGTTAAAAAGCTTCACTCACAAGTCAAGGACCAAAGTCAATTAATCAAGGTTCTAAAAATCAGAACAAAAATCACCAAGAAACTACATCCTATCATGAATCCAGAGCAAAAAGAATCAACCAAAAATTCAAAATAATGATCAATATGGAAAATGGACAAGTTAACATGCTTCAAAATGAGATAAAATGAATTAATTAAGAGAAAGAATTAATATCCACGTGTCAGATAAAAATAAATGGAAAATAAAAATGCCAGAAATTAAAGAAAACTCAAATGATCTTCCATGAATTTTTTCATAATTTTTTGAGACTTAAAACTATTTTTAAAAATTAAAAACCAAACTAAAATAAAATGGAAATAAAAATAAATAGAATTAAATGAGAAGGGCCAGGGGGTGCGCATAGCCAGCTTTCCAGTTCAATTCAAATGGGCTCAAAGAGAGGGGGGCGAATAGCCATTGAGGCCCATCCAGAGTCTGCGCAGCTTATAGTAATTAGGGTGGATAATCAAATAAATCAGAAAAAAACATGGGCCAGAGGATCAATTGGACAACCAGGATAGGTCAACTCATTTAAGTAAGTCATCACAATGATTGGTTGGCATATGAGGGAACATGTTATTATTGTGTGGTGAGACACATGGACATTAATCAGACAAATAGAAAACACGTGAGGGGGATGAGGCCTCATTAATGAGGTGGCAACATGAGGTGCGTTCAGATGGGATATCCAATGGATATGAGGTTATCTTCTTCACTGAAACCCTAAAGAACATAAACCCAGAATCCAGTGACCAGAGCTAGGGCTCCGACACTGGAAAACGCAGAATATGAACAAAACACCATAAAAATACTTCAAACTATCCAGATTGAATAAATGAACTATGCTGAATCCAAAAATGGCACTCAAATTCAAAATGGATCCAAGAACAAGCTGGATCGAAGAGAAACAGATCCAACCATGAAACTTTAAATCATCATACAAAACTCAATTCTCAAGCATTTTTAAAATTAAAACGTGTAGTGTAATCAGCATACTTCACAGATCAAAATGCACACATCAAGAACCATTTCTAGATCCATAGATTTCAGAGCATACCTGAGATGAAGACACTTCAAAACCACCAAGATAAGGATCCAAAAGCTGCAGATCTACTTCCTCTGATCTCCTCTTGCAAAATAAATGCAAGAGGAAGCTTGAGAGAGCTTGAATCTGAAGCTTTGAACCAACCTGCCTTTGAATGGCACCTTTCTAATCTTCCACTTTCAGCTTGAATGAGTGATGGATTAGTGATCCTTATGCCTCAAGGATTTAGAATATGTGATTGGTTTGTGAAAAGAGTGAGAAAATAAGGAGATTCGAAGGAAATTGCTCTTGGTGCAAAAACTATGGAGTGATGAAATGAGACGGATCTGAGCTCAACTAAAACCCTAGCTTCTTTTATATGATCTCAAGAAATAATGCTGAAAGAATGAGGGCAAAAGCACGTGAGATGAGAGTGTGGGAGTGAAAATGCAAATTTGGCAAAATTTGTGTGATGAGGTGTTCTACTTGTGCATTCCTCTCATTCCTTGCCCATGTGCTTTCAAAATCTCACCCTTGATTCAAAACAACAATTAATCTGGCCCTTGGATGTAAGGATCACACATTTCTCATGATCATGCAAATTTGCACCTTATGGAATATTTCTTTTCTCATGCACGAAATTGGCAAAACCTTTGGATAAAAATGGCTTTCTTGCAATGCCTTGGAAGTTTGTGACCTCACTTGGCCCATAAAACAACTTAAGAATACGTTTCATGACTTTTTGCATTTGTGGAAGATTGGAATTTCATGTCATGCCCTAGATTTCATGCAATTTTAGAGGGGCTTATCTCTCTAACCATGAGGGCTATGAAAATGATCTTGTACTTTTTGAAAATGGGAGGCCTTAATCTTCAACTTTCATGTTTGGCTTTGGTTCATTTGAAGCTTTTTTCACCTAGTTATGCTTACTTGAAAATTAGGGCAAAAACTTACTAAAAATGGAATTTTCCATGACCAAACTTATGCTAATTTTGCAAAACACCTCAAAACCTCATGATTCTTGAACTTTGATCTTTCCAAACCTCTTATAAGGTTATAAGAACATCCCTTGGCTAGAAAAATGGGGTTGGACCCTTTGAAATCTCACAGTTGACTTTCAGAATGCACAGTTGACCAATTACTTCATTTACAAGCAATTGAAGAAATACTTGACTTCCACAAGGAATTTTCTCACCAAATTTCATCCCTAGGATCCTCTTAACATATAAGATACTTTTCCCAAATGAAATGGCCAAAGTCACAAGGTTTTCATGCTTGAAACTCAAACCCTAATTTGGGATCATTGTGTAGGAGCTTTGCCCTAGCTTGAATTCCCTGATGATCTTCCAACCTTCTGAGCTTTTATGAATAATCTTGAACTTGTGAATGCAACATAGACCCCTCATAGGACTTAGACAAATCCATTGGGCCCCTTGTCATATCTTGTGATGCCTCAAAACCTTCCACAAATGATCATATGCCTAATGCTAGGTCATGGTACTGTTATGCCTCATCTTTCCATGCTAAGATGCCAAGAATATGATATGTTCATGATGAATATAATGTGATATGATGCTTAAAAAGAAGAGGGAAAATTTGGGGTGTTACATTTTTAAGTTATCTAATCTGATTAGATGCAGTTACTTTCCAAGATCCCTAACTTTTGCCTAGATTGCCCTTGCGGGTTTTCAATCTACCAGGATAATTATTTATGTTTATGTCTCTAATTTTTTTCCTGGATCGCCCTTTCGGGTTTTTAATCCACCGAGATGCTTATTTTTTCCTAAGCCATCCTTTCGGGTTTTTCAACTTAGCGAGTTGTTCTTTTTTATCTTTTAGGCGAAGTATTTCTTGACTGCATCAACATTCACAAGACGAGCGATCTCCTCACCATACATAGTTGCAAGAATCAATGAACCTCTGGAAAAGGCTTTCTTAAAAACATATTGGTTATCATAATTAGGAGTCCACTTTCCCTAAGAATTAGTAATGAAAGACTGGATTTTTTTAGCACGAGGTGTCCTTATTTGAATACACGAGGTTTGACCTTCTTGTAAAAAGCTTTCTTCATTCTTTACCGGTAAAACCGACCATGACACAAAGCCATTATCCTCTTTTCCTCAATCAAATTCAACTGATCAAGTCTACTTTGACACCATTCATTCTCAGTCAACTTGGCTTCCATGAGAATTCTCATTGATGGGATCTCAACCTCGATGGAGAGCACTGCTTATGTACCATATACAAGTGAGAAAGGGGTTGACCTGTGTTGAAGTGCGGACGGATGTACAATACCCATGCAAATAAAAAAAGAGCATATCATGCCAGTCCTTATATGTCACAACCATTTTCTGAATAATCTTCTTGATGTTCTTATTTGCAGTTTCAACAGACCCATTCATCTTCGGTCTATAAGGAGAAAAATTATGGTGTTGAATCTTGAATTATTCATAAATATCTTTCACTATCTTATTATTCATGTTCAAACCATTATCAATAATGATCTTATTCGGAATACCATATCGGTAGATGATATGATTCTTGATAAACCGAACCACCACTTGCTTGGTCACATTAGCATACGATGGCACTTCTACCCACTTGGTGAAGTAGTCAATAGCCATGAGAATAAAACAATATCCACTTGAAGCCTTGGGTTCAATCATGCCAATCATATTAATTTTCAACATAAAGAAAGGCCACAGGGAAGAAATAACATTGAGATCAGTTGGTGGCATATGAATCTTATCAACATACACTTGGCACTTATGGCACTTATTCACATATTTGCAACAGTCATATTCCATTGTCACCCTATAGTAACCTGCTCTCAACATCTTTTTAGCTATTTTATGCCCATTGGCATGATTACCAAAAGATCCTTCATGAATTTATTTCATTAACATGTATGCTTTGTGTCTATCCACACATTTGAGCAGAACCATGTCAAAGTTCCTCTTGTAAAGCACATTCCCATTCAAAAAGAAATTTCCTACCAATCTCCTCAAAGTATTCTTATCTTTACTCGATGCCCCAAGTGGATATTCTTGACTCTGGAGAAAACATTTAATATCATGATACCAATGCTTGTCATCTTGGACTTCTTCAACTGCAAACACATGAGTTGGTCTCTCAAGACGCATCACACTAATCATAGGAACTTCATTCCATTGATTCACCTTTATCATTGAAGTTATGGTTGCCAAAGCATCTGCCATCTAATTTTCATCGCGAGGCACAATGAAACTTGACTTTAGTGAAGAAAGTTGATATCCTTCTGGCATAATCTATACGAAATCAAGTGAGGTTGATTAGTTACTGATAGGAAAATAGCAAGTGTACTATTTTTCCCACTGTAGTAATAATAGGGAATCTCCCCGAATATCATTATCAAGGATTACTTGACGAAATAGAGTCAAATTTAATTCAATTAAACAAAAATCCTTTAGTTGTTGGTTTAGTGAATAATTAACACTAAATAATGAAATTAAATAAAAGTGAATAAAAATGTTAAACAAATATCATATTAGATTAGATTAATAGGGATCAGTGAATGAAACTTCCTGTAACAATAAATATTTATCAACACAATAACAGTAACTCAAAATAATTGATTTTCGGTTCTCGAGGATATATAATATTGAGTCCTCAGTGAAAAGATCTTTGGTTATGTAACATAATTACTATGTCCATAGTTGATTATGTTCATACCCGAGCATTCAATTATAAAAAAAATCCGATTTGGATAAAATACTCCTAGTCCTAGGTAATATTTATTATCAAAAGTTCTTATCCAGATCAATGAAAAAATTATTGTCCAACTAAATACTCTAAAAGGCAAAATTTGTTTGTCCAACAGATAAAGCATGAAAAACAATAATAAGAACAAACCAATTTTTATGAATAAAAGTTTTCATTGCATTGAATCAATCAAAATACGTTACATTCGGAATCAGGGTCACCCCCTAGCAGTGGGGGGTTTAGGTACTCATAATCAAATAAAAACAAAAATCAAAAGTGTGGTCATTACAAAATTTCTTGTGGTCTTAATCTTCAACTGTTGTGAAACTCTTGAACATATGAACACCTTGCAGAACTCTAAGATTTCCAGCCTTCAAAACTTGTATTTTGCTCTCCAAAATCGTCCAACCCAGGAAAAATTGCGTTCTGAGAATAAATAGATGTATTTTAGGCTTTCTGGCTTTTTGGGCCTCCGTACGTGTAATGCCCATGTTGTTACGCGTAAGGGCTAGTCATCCAACACATCATCTATGCGTCTTAGCCGTAGGGCCTGTCAGCATGCCAACTGTTACGCGTAATACCAAACCCTTACGTGTATGGAGTGCTTACTGCCCATACGCGTCAAAATGGGCCATACGCGTAACATGTAGAGTGTAACATGTATGGGCAGTAAGCACTCCAATTTCTGCACTTTTCTTTCGTTTTCTCACTTCGACTCGGTTTCGCATCCAATGCTTGATCCTCTGAGCTTAAAAACCTGTTTATAACCTATTGACACACCAAAGATTGTAAAATACCCTCAAGAAACTCAACATAATTGACACACTTCATAAAATTAAGATAAAGCTAATTCTAATAGAAAATACTTAAACTAACTTAAAATCACACAGATTTACCTGGATTATTTACCATTAAACAATGAAATACCTAGCACAAATGGTGATTGAACACAACCCCAAACTTGAATTGTTGCTTGTCCTCAAGTAACAACTTATAAAGCATAAATCATGTCACCCCAAACTTAATGTAGGCACAGTTCTTACCATAATACTACTGAGATTTTTTGCACTGAACCCATTTTTATGTTACCTTGGGTTTTCTAATTTGTCCTTCATATCCAGTGAGTCAGAAACTCTTTCCTTCAGAAACACTTTTTACCTGTCAGCTTATTTCACACTCTCACCAATTCTCTCGGGGTTAAAGTGTTATAGCGCTTAAATCACAGTAAGCAATATCAAATACACAGTTTGAATAGATTCTCTAATCCTATCAACATACACAAAACACACACACACACACACACACACACACACAGACACACACACTTTTTGTGGTCTTTGGGTTTTAACTGGGCTTGGGTTAAGGTGGGATTTAAAAAGGAAAACAAAGGTTTTTTTTTTTGTTATAAGTACATGAAATCGTTCTTATCTCTATGTTATTCCATGATACTTTATTGGGTGCTTTTTGTTTTGATACGGTGAATGCAACACTTTTATTCTCAAAAGATTTTATTTTCTTCTCTTTTCTTAGGCTGAATTTTTATTCAGCTTTTTTTTTAAGAACAATAATCTTCTTCTTTTTATGCACTCACCACCTTCGATTACCGCAAAGTTACCCCAAACTTAAAGGTTGTTATTCCAACAGTAACCCCAAACTTAATTTTAAAACAAAGATAAAAATAAAAACAATAGCGCATACTCTGAACAAGGTAGTATTTTGTTCATCTCTTATTATTAATTTCAAATTACAAACATTTATACAAAAACAAAAGGGTCATATTTTACTATATAATATTAGTTTAATTTTTTTTTATATAATCAAATATGAAGTATAATACTTTAATAATTAAGTTTTCTTACTTTTTGTATTAGTGTGGTTTATCCTTATCACATTAGATTTTTATTTAAATTATGCACAAGTTACGCAAAGCTAACAAAATTTAAAAAAATCAAATTCGTATTTTTTTTAATAATTAAATCCTCCAAATTTATATTATATAACTTTTTAATATATATTTTTTATCACTTTTTATTAATTTCAAATTCAAAGCATTTATATGACACACAAACGGGTTATATTATATTATTTTGGTTAAAAAATTAATTTATATTTTATATTTGAAAATATGATGCATGATACATTAAAAATATATTTTCTTATGACTTGAAAAATTATGGGACTCGAACTCATGACCAGACGCTACCTATAATCACAGTTGGAATTTTAACCGTGATTAAAAATATTTTAATAAAATGCACGAGTCTAAATATCACATATTACTACGACGAATAGGAAATTGTTGTTACTTTGGCGTTGTTATTTGCGCGTTTTGTAGTAGTGTATATAAAACTCTTATGAAATTTCCATAAGATCATAAGCACAATATAATTCAATAAAATTTTATATAAGTTTAAATTGACATTCCATTATAATAAGTAAAACATTATTTATTATTGATACAATGATAATAATTTTACATCAAAATGATGCTGTGAGACCTTAAAATCAGGAATATTTAATAATTTAACCTTGAAGAGGGACAAAAGAAGTGAGGTTCCTAAATTGTTTCTTCTCCAACACAACAACATTATATTTGTTAGAAACTGTATTGTCACTAGTTGAAATATTTAGACAGTATGTCGTCCCAACCTCAACCTTTGTCTCACCACTAATGACCTTATCTAACTTCAAATTCAATTTGGCTCTCTTGTCTTGCTCTGTAACAGCGTATTTGGCGATGTCGATTACATGTGGATCATTTACATCCTTGATTGGGTTCCAAACACTCGCAATAACTTGATTTTTTACACCTATAGAATAAATCATTAGAGCAACAAAGAGAAGAAAGACATATTGAAATTTCATGATGCTCGAAATGTAATTGTTCTATTTCTAAGCTTTTCAAATTGTGTTGGTGTGAATTATCCTTTGTAGAATTGGATCGTATTTATATTGCACATGAATTACTCAAATGTGACGTCAGATAGTAATATCATAAATAAAAATTATCTTTTCTTAATAATTAAGTTTTCTAAATAAATATATTTAATTTTTTTTACATATTTTTTATCTCTTATTATTAATTTCAAATTCCAAACACTTATAAAAAAAGACAAAAGAGTCATATTTTACTATATAATACTGGTTTAAAATTTAATTTTTAATATAGTCAAATAAAAATCATATAACTTTAATAATTAAGTTTCCTTACTTTTTGTGTTAGTGTGGCTTATCCTTATCACATTAGATTTTTATTTAAATTATACACATGTTACGCGAAGTTAACAACATTTTAAAAAATTAAATTAGTATTTTTCTTAATAATTAAGTCTTCTAAATTAATTATATAACTTTTTAATATATATTTTATCACATTTTATTAATTTTAAATTCAAAGCATTTATATGACAAGACAAACGAGTTATATTATATTATATTATTTTGGTTAAAAAATTAATTTATATTTTATATTTGAAAATATGACGCATGATACATTAAAAATATATTTTCTTATGACAAAAAATTATTTTTAACCAAAACATGTGTTGCTATAATAACACTTTTATAAATATCTGTGGTGAAAGGTCTGTCAGTATTTAAAAAAAGAGAGTATAAAACACAAAATATTGATGTTAGGACTTGAATTCATGACCAGATGCTACCTATAATCACGAGTATTTTAATTGTGATTAAAAGTATTTTAATAAATGCACACACCTAAATAGCACATATTACTATGATGAATAGGAAATCATTTCTATGAATAGGAAACCATTTTGTGGTGTTTCAAATTATGTATTTGATGGTGGACGATCATTCAAGATCTAATTCTCACACACATAACAACGACTATGACAATTGTTTTAAGTTGTTTCACTACGGATTGACAAAATACTATTCACTAGGATTATAAAAATTAATAGATTCAAGAGAACTCAAAAGAGAGATTAATTGCATATAAGATAAAAGTCTCATCATGTTAAAGCTTATTTATTGTTAGTTCTGTATTTCTAGAATTGACATCAATTTTGTAAAACAAATATAACAACAATATATTGTATAGGATCTTGCTAAATAAGAACAGGTTAAGCAAAAAAAGTCTTATTGTACGCCTAAACATATTGAGTTGAAGTGTTTCAACATCTAGAGCAACATGTCGAAGAAGATGTCTTATACAGTTCATTCGACATCATGAACTGATACAGGTGGATTGAAGATTCTGTTATAATTTAACAGAAGCAAAATATTTAAAGAATTTAAAGCAACCCAATGTGGCGCTGATTTAAAGATCTTGAAGATTCAAATCTGAATTAGAGAAAAATATTGAATAAATATAAAATTTCTAAATATAGAGATATTTTAGGAAGTTATAAGTTTGAAGATCTTTTTGTAGCAATTTTTTTGCATATTTGTAGCAGCTTTTATGTTGCGTTGTTGAAGGCCCAAAATCCAGTTAGGATTATGTTATAAAAAGAAGTCTTGTATCCTAGGTTTAGCAACCAACCATAGATGTAAAAGTTGTATCATTAGGGTTGAGTCATTGCAACAGTCGTATGCTTAAAGATGTAATCATTAGGGTTGTTTCGTTGTACACCTCAAAGCTGTTAAGCAAGAGGTATTTTGTACTTGACTGAAGCTTTGAAGCAAGGTCAAGGATTGTTTTTGAAGTGTGTTTTCTGATTCTAAATTGTTAGTTTGTTATCACTGCTATGATTGCGGGGGAGTAAATGATTAAGTTTCTTCGCAAAGGGTCGGAGAGGTAGCATATCAGATTGCATTACCACCTTCACTTGCGAATTTACATGATGTGTTTCATGTGTCATAGCTAAGGAAGTACGTTTCAGATCTGTCACATATGATTTAGATGGATGATGTTCGAGTAAGAGATACTTTAACTGTGGATGTTTCGCCAACACAAATAGATGGTTGAGAGAGATGAAGTGATTAAATGGTAAAGATATTGTTCGAGTGAAGGTATTATGGGGTGGACCATCTGGTGATAGTTGGACTTGGGAACGTGAAGACCAGATGAAGGAATCGTATCCGATGCTGTTTGCTTTAGGTACATTTTCGAGGATGAAAATTCTTAAGTGGGGAGAGTTATAACACCCTAAAATTTATTTTTGATTTATTTGACATATGTGTATGAATTTTGAGGATTTTTGATGCTATGATGTTGTGGTGATTTAGATTAATATGATGATATGATGTTTTGTGGAGGCATGAGTGTGACTTAAGATTTTAATAATATTAGGATATTAAGTATAATGAGTTTATTTAATTAAATTGGGAGAAATTAATTTAAATAAGAAGAGTTAGAGGACAAGGATAATATAGTATTTTGGTTAAGGCTAAGTGAGGGTAAAAGAGGAAAAGACTAATGAGGTCCTAAGGGTAAGATTGACTAAGAGGGTAAAGTTTGGGATAGTACGATCATTTGGAACGATCATACTTTGGGAGGAGAGAAGGGGAGCTCTGAATAAAAGCTAGAGTTTGAAGGCTCGAGGTTTTGCAAGAAGTTATTGAAAGAATTCATGGAACCTGAGGTATGGGGAGTAATTCCTTTCGGTATTGTAATGTAGAGATATGATTTGGAGTTTTGAGGGAGAGTCTTAGGGTTATGGGGTTTTGTTGATGAATTTGTTATATGATGATGATTTATGATGAATTTGATGATAAATATTGATGTTATATGATATGTTTGATAATACCATGATGTATGTAAAAAGGATTAATGATTTTCTATTGTGCTGCTGCTAAAAACTGGGTTTTTGGGGGGTTTTGTCACAGAGGGGTGATTCTGAGATTGCAGGATTTTCTTGAGGAATCGCGATGCTCGCTTAGCGAGCGATGGAAGATTTTGGAACTCTAAAACCCGAGAGTTAGTCGCTTAGCGAGGGGGTAGCTCGCTTAGCAAGACCTGACATTTTTCGAAAAATTATTTTTATTCTGAAAAATGGTTTAATCGATGTGTTTTGTTTTATAAGATGTCATGATGTTTTTGTACAATTGTATGATGTGTTTAGAGGTAATATGTGTAGGTATTGGTGATAAAAATGATGTCTGATGATTTGAGTTGTTTTATGAGTTTATGAAGTATGATGACATGACTTAGAGGAAGATGTTAAATAAGGGAACTATATGATGAATTATAATGAATGCGGATGCAATAAATTGAGTTGTTATGATGTGTGTTTATATTGCGTCTTGCATTCATGGCATAAATATGAGATGACTTTTGGTCCATTGGTAGCTTCAATCCTATCATGCAGATTAAAGTGATGTGATGTTATGATGTGCTTCCTTGTGGAGGGTTGATGGCCTAGTGTCCATCCATGAGGATGTTTCGGCACCACATGCATAATAAGAGGTTGCATTTCATTCTAATTGACATAGCATGACTTGCATTGAGTTTGTGTAGTGATGTGATGAATTTGGCGTTATGTATAAATGAGTCTTGTGATGATTGAATTTGGGTTGAAGCTTCTGTTTATGTATTCTCATTTTTATATTACTTTATTGAATGTGAATTTACTCACCCTGCCTGCTTTTGGTGATGGTCTATTATCCCATCCTGCAGATACTCAAGGTTAGGTCAGTGCGTAGTCTAGCTTGGAGTTAGTGTGTCGTTGTTGTTTAGTTAGGCGTGAAGTCCTGCTCTGTGTCTAGTAACATCGGGAAGGCATCACTTGAGAACTTTGTGTTTATTTTGTTTAATTGATTGAAGTGTTGATTTTTTATTATTTCAGATTTAATGATGTTTTGGATTAAATTATGAAAATTTCTTTTAATTAAAGACGAAAAGTTGATGTTTTCTTTTTCCGCTGCGTAAATGTTGAACTATAGATTTGATGTTCATGATTTTATAACCCGTGTTACGGGACAAGACTTACAATGAGGTATAAGATGTTTGTTTTGAAGAATGTGATACACTTTTTGAGTTTACTCTGATTTAATTGTGTCAAATTCGTGATGGGGTAGAAAGGGTGTTACAGGCTCAGCCTAAGGAGTCTCACCATCATCCTCTTGTTGATGAGGACTCTGAGGATCACTAGATGAGGTTGGCCCACTTCTGTATGATGCAGGGTTTCTGCTATGCATACGGACTCTCAAGCCGATATCTGACGTATAAAACAGGGATATGGGGAATGGCCCAGTGCTTCAAAGACATATTTGGGGGAGAGCCACCAGAGCCTTATTTTGGCCAGTTCACCTATCTAGGATAAACACATTCAGTGCAGATCGGAGGTCCCATGTTATAGCCTCAGCAACCTCCACACCAGACACCGCCTTAATAACCTCATCAGAGTCCGTTCATCCCTTAGCCACAGCAGCGACATGATGACCCTTTTGACGAGATGACTCCCATCACTACTTTTCACGAGGGGCCATCAATCTAATGTTTGATGACACCATTTCACAGAACTTTGATATCCATATGCAAGATGGAGGTCCAGGCAACGGAGGAGCCATTTGTTTTTATGTTATTTGTTGTATTTTTGTTTTTAGATTTTTTTGCTTTATTGTTTGATGTACTTTTCATTTTAGACATTTTCCTTGTTTTTAATTTTTACATCGTTTTGATTTTTTTGGTTATAATCACCCATATTGGGTTTTTAGTTATCTAATGGGGTTGGTTTGATGTTACATACAGTTTCTTTCTTTATTTATTTAGACATGTGATGATTCCTGGCATAAAGTGGATGATCATGATTCACTCCATCCTCCATTGGAATGTCCTCTAATTAGGTCACCATGAATGTGGATACTACTGTATATGATTGGACGTGCTAGTTGATTAATGTCTCAGAACCAGGAGCACAAACACCTTGAACAAAGAGAAACTATGGAAAATATCAACTTTACTCGTCCAGGTGAGTTTTGAAAAATCCAAACACAAATATCTTCATGAGTGACATCAGGTATGACCTTATCTATCATAGTTTGCATAGGTTCTTTTTTAATATTGATTGTATGAATGCACACACCGAGGCAAAAAAATTATCACCTAGGGCCTTTTTAGCCATCCTGTTATTATTATTATCCCTCGTTTACCCCCTTTGAGCCTTTTATCCATTTGTTTCTAATTTACCCATAGTAGTAGCCTGTGGCCTTATTATTATCCTACCCTGTTCAGGGTATGCGTTATTGTTTTTATTTTTATCTTTGTTTTAAAATTAAGTTTGGGGTTACTGTTGGAATAACAACCTTTAAGTTTGGGGTAGCTTTGCAGTAATTGAAGGTGGCGAGTGCATAAAAAGAAGAAGATTATTGTTCTTAAAGAAAAAGCTGAATAAAATTTCAGCCTAAAAAAAGAGAAGAAAAGAAAATCTTTTGAGAATAAAAGTGTTGCATTCACCGTATCTAAACAAAAAGCACTCAATAAAGTATCATGGAATAACGTAGAGATAAGAATGATTTCATGTACTTAGAACAAAAAAAACCTTTGTTATTTATTTAGAAATACCTCTTTGTTATAAATAAAAAACCTTTGTTATTTTTTTAATAATTAAGTTTCTTCTCCAGTACAACATTATATTTGTTAGAATCTGTATTGTCACTAGCTGAAACATTTAGACAGTATGTCGTCCCAACCTCAACCTTTGTCTCACCACTAATGACCTTATCTAACTTCAAATTCAATTTGGCTCTCTTGTCTTGCTCTGTAACAGCGTATTTGGCGATGTTGATTACATGTGGATCATTTACATCCTTGATTGGGTTCCAAACACTCGCAGTAACTTGATTTTTTACACATATAATAGTAGTCATTAGAGCAACAAAGAGAAGAAATACATATTGGAATTTCATGATGCTCAAAATGTTATTGTTCTATTTCTAAGCTTTTCAAATTGTGTTGATGTAAATTATCCTTTACATAATTGAATCTTATTTATATTGCACATGAATTACTCAAATGTGATGTCATATAGTAATATCATAAATAAAAATGAAATCTTCTTAATAATTAAGTTTTCTAAATAAATATCATTTAAAATTTTTACATATTTTTTTCATCTCTTATTATTAATTTCAAATTACAAACATTTATAAAACAAATATAAATGCCAATCTGATACGGTCCAATGAAACGCAGAGTGAGCTTTCTGGACTTCAAAGCTCGTCTGACACCTGTCACTGGAGTAACCCTCAAGAACACGTGATTTCCCTCTTGAAATTCAAGTGCCTTCCTCCTCTTATCATGATAACTCTTCTAACGACTTTGTGAAGTCTTCATCCTTTATGGAATCGACTTAATCTTCTCAGTCGTTTCCTGCACAATCTCAGGCCCAAGCACAACACTCTCGCCTAACTCATACAAGCACAATGGAGTCCTACACCGCCTCCCATATAATTATTCATATGGAGCCATACCAATGCTCGCATGAAAACTATTGTTATAAGTATACTAAATCAATGGCAAATGACTATCCCACACCCTTCCATGATCCAACACACAAGCCCTCAATATGTCCTCTAAAGATTGGATAATCTGTTCTGTCTGATTGTCCGTTTGCGGATGATATGTAAAACTCATTCTCAACTTGGTTCCCAAAGCATCTTGTAGACTCTTCCAAAATCTCGACGTAAACTGCGTATCTCTATCTGACACGATACTCGAAGGTACCCCATGCAACTTCACGATCTCATCAATATACATCTCTGCTAAATTCTACATGGAATGATTAATCTTCATCGGTAAGAAATGTGCCGACTTAGTTAACCGATCAGCAATCACCCAAATGGAATCATTTCCCTTCGTAGTCTTTGGAAAACCTGTCTCAAAATCCGTGGAAATGCTATCCTATTTCCATTATGGAATACTCAATGGTTACATCATACCTAAAGGCTTTTGATGCTTAACCTTCGATTTCTAACAAACCAAATAAGCATACACAAACTCCGCAACATCTTTCTTCATACTCGACCACCACAAAAATTTCTGCAAGTCATGATACATCTTTGTAGCACCAGGAAGAATACTCAACCTACTTCGATGTCCTTCTTATAGAGTACTTTTCTTTAACTCTGGAATGTCAAGAACACATACTCGATCTTGAAACCTCATCATATAATTTTCATCTATCTGGAACTCTCCTTTGTTACCTTGATTAATCAAAGCCATTTGATCAACCAACTTCAAATCTGATTGTTGTCCTATTCGAATCTCTTCCACAATGTCATTAGTCAATTTCAGCATCCCCAGTTTCACACTCTTAGAGGTAGTCTCACACAACAAACTCATGTCTCTGAACTGCTCAATCATCTCGAGTTCTTTCACCATCATTATCAACATATGCAAAGTATTCCTACTCAAAGCATCTGCAACCACATTATCTTTACCAGGGTGGTAACTCAAATCAAAATCAAAGTATTTCAACATCTCTAACCATCTTCTCTGACTCATGTTTAGTTCCTTTTGATCAAACAAGTATTTCAAACTCTTATGATCACTGAACACCTCAAATCTAGACCCAAAAAGATAGTGTTTCCATATCTTTAACACAAAAACCATGGCTTCCACTTCTAAGTCATGGGTAGGATAGTTCCTCTCATAAACATGTAGTTGTCTAGAAGCATAGGCAACTACTTTACCATTCTGCATTAACACGCCACCAATACCCATCTTCAAAGCGTCACAGTATACTGTAAACACCCCAAATTTGCCCTCACTTTTTCTCACACCATGGCTTGTGATCTTTCATATAGCATAGCATAGGCATACCATCTCATATTGCATATTTGTTTCACTGCATAGTTTCGTTTCATCTGCATCTAGGGTTTATGATCTGAGCAAACCAGGAAGTGATCTAAGCCATCCCAAAGGTATTTAAGCTTTCCAAGAGGGTCCATGTGTGTTACATGATCATAATATGCTCCCCAAAGTTCACAAAAGTCAAGGGATCACAAAGTATGGCAAAGGCATAGAGGCAGACTGAAGATTTCCTACACATATGACCTAAAATTAGGGTTTTGGTTTCAGAGGCCTTAATCCCAAATTTTTTGTCATTATTGTTTTTTAATGGTCTCAATATGTTATAAGAATCATGTGTACCAAATTTGATAAAGAAATTCACTGTGGAAGTCATCTGATCATTGGGTAACTTCTTGAGCAAGTAATGTCAAAATCAGGGCATCTGAGGCCTCTATCAAGGGCACCAAAGGGTCATCATCATAATTTTGAGTCTCTATGATCTTTATTTGATCTTAGAAGTGTTTTTAAGTTCAAAAAGTTGAAGAATTTTGAGCCAATTGCAAACTTGCTATTTTTGGAAATCACTTGTAATGGAAACTTTCCATTTTGGGAAAGATATTCAACCTATTCTTTCATGACCAAAAATGCTTCAAATGAAAAATTCTTGGGCATCAAAGTTGTAGATTATGTCTTCCCATTTTCAAAAGTACAAGAACATGTCTTGATTCATCCTAGAACTCAATATATGGCCTTTCAAAGTTGGTAAAAATCCTATAATTTTCAAGTTGATGCCAAAGAGGGATTTTTGCAATTTCACTTGCCAAGCCATTACATGACTTCTAACCAACTTCTATGCACCATAACATGTCAAAGCAACTTTAAAAGATCAGAATTGGCCTTTGAACCTAGGGTTTTGATGGCTTGATTCTCAAGAAATCTCAAAATGACAATTATGCATAAACTTTGCAAAACCTTTTTGAACTCTTCATCCACTTGTGCTAGCTGCATAAACTTGATCCTAGGGCCATCCTTGAACCAAGATGAGGCCAAGACACCCCAAAAGCCAGCTCTGACTCAGCCCATGCTTATGGTACCATAACTTTTGACTTTTTGCAAATGAAGCCATACCAATCAGCCTGTGCCACAACCACTCTCTGGCCAATCAACATTGTTTATGCAAGCATCAAGGATCCCATTTCACACAATCTTGGAGCCTGAATCCTCAAGAACTCAGAAATCCCAAAAATTGCCATAGAACTTCATTTCTTCGAAACTCACTCCTCAGCCATCAAAACTTAAAATTTCTTTCACCATTCAACTCCACACACCTCAAGGATCATTTCCCACCCCTCACCATGGCCTGAATCACCCTGAAACAAGAACACGATTCATGCTTCATCAAAACTGAAACCTCCAAACCATCCACTATAATCCTCATCCAAGCATTCCATTAGCACAAGGAGGACCACAGAAGTTGATTTTCACAAGAGAGAGGCCCAGAAAGCTCCATTTTGAAGAAGCTCAGTTCAGGTAACCTTCAAGAACATTTTTTCCAGAACCTCTCTTTCTTGTTATAAATTGATTCTATGTGTTGCACTGATCATCCTGATGTGTTTAAAATTGAAAATGGTTGAGAAATAAGCATTTCATGATGTTCTGAAACTTTGCCCGTGAAAATGTTTTTGCTTTGATTCATCATGTATGCGTGTTATAAATGATTTTTGATGCTTGATTCTTGCTTATTGTTGTTTGGGGATGTATTCTGGATATTTTGGGGGTCTGAGGTGGTGTATTGAGAGAGATTGGATGGAGAGCTTGCCGGAGAAGACGACCGGAACACTATTTCGGTCGCCTGAAAAAGATTAGGGCTTAATTAGGTTTAAATGCCAGTTTGAATGTAGGTCGTAGGATGAGTGTTTCCCGCGTGCGTTGGAGGGTCCAGATTAGTCCATTAACCCTAATTATAATTAATTAGTTTAATTAATTCAGATTAGCCCAGATTAGATCCAGGCCATCCAAATACGCGCCAGTCAACATATCTCTCCCCAGTTCAAATCCGAGCCTTTGGATCCTCTGGCTTTTTATTTTATTCATTTTAATTCATTTTCTTTTAATTTCTTTTGTTCATTTTATTAAAAATAGTAAAAACCATTAAAAAATTCTCAAACTTTGCATTTTTGTTTCAAATATTTTACTTAACCTAAAAAAAAAATTATTTTTATTTTTTGCATTAAAAAAGTATTTTTAAAATATTTAAATGTTATTTTTAATTAATTAATGGATTTTAATTAATTAAAAATGAATTTAGGTTTCTAAAAATCACCAAAAAATTCATGAACCATTCCAATACATTTAGAAACATTTTCAAACTCATCATACAAATTTCTTTTTAGGTTTGATCATAATTTCACAATTTTCTTTGAATTAGGGTTCTTAAAAATCACATTTTTCAACCGTAACTTGAAAAATTATTTTCTGCCTAACCATGATGAGTTTGAACTTGATTCTTTTTGCATTGTTTCACATATTGGATATAGTTTCTAGGTTATTTATCTCATGATTTTATCTTGCATTTTCAATTTGATTTGCATTTTCCCTTTAGGAGCACCCAAAAAACCCTAGCAAACTTAGGAATTTCATAACTTCCACTAGGTTAAGCTTCTGACTTCCTCCTTTGGGGTGTGATCTTATATGGGATTAGGGTTTGTTTGAGTTCAATTTCAATTTTTATCATGAAGTATGCTTCTGTTTTGGTCATATGCATCTCATGTTGTCTTAAAACCCTAATCTTGCATCTTCATTTGCATTCTCCTTTACATATCATCATTATATGAACTTGCCATGACATTTCAAGCATTTGTATGACATCTTAGACATCTTAAGACATGATTGAACATTGATTTTTCATTTCTTCATTCATTTGCTATACTTTGCATCCATTACATTTCATGAACATCCATGTGTTTTCATTCTTCTAAACATGCTTCCTTTGCATCTCATCTTTGTATGATCATTCATATGCATTCTGTATGACTTTGTATCATCTCATATGCCATTTACAATGCCTATTAACTTCTGAATTTGGTCTTTGCATCTCATTTCATCTCATTTCCTTTTGCTTTATGTCTTATGCATTCATACTAACATTTCAGGTACTTTTGGTAAGTTATCTGGGAGGTGGATTTGCCTTCACCTCTCACTTCTTATTTCCTTTTCATAAGCATTATTACATGTATTTGAAGTGAATTTTCTTCACTTATGCTCTCTCCTTCTTACCTTCTTTCTTTTAAGATACTTATCTTCTTCAGGAAGTAAGTAACTTATTCTTCTTCCTCCTTCTTTTCATCTTCTCCTTCCATTGGTGGCCTTGAAGATCCTTTATCTTAAGCCTTACAAACCATAGGATGTCCAAGCATGATAAATTTTAGGGTTGTGTATAGTCCCCCTAGTCTTTTACCTTTGATTCTCCTTGAGTCTCTCTTCTCATCTCTTAATCAGAGGCTAAACTCTTAAAGCCTTAGGACTTTGGAATTAGGGTTATGCCTATATCCTTATCTTAGGATGGAGTGTATAACTTTAATCCTTAGTTTTAAACCTTTAATTTGTTTACACCTCTTAATCAAAACACATTAATAATCACTAAGACTTTATCTTGTAACTTGGGCCTTACCCTAGGGTTCTATCTCTTCCTTATGGTTAAGAGAGACTAACCCTGGTGTTTAATGGACAAGACCCCCTCAAGTTGTCTTACAAACCATAAAATCCCCTTCTTAATCTCATTCCTTAATTAAAATACATTTAATAAAGGCTTGTTATATATTGAACTTAATCCCTAACCATAGATTAAGTTGAGGTATCTTCCTCAGCTTAAGTGTCCTCATCTATCATCCTTCTATTAGGATGGTGTAATGAGTTCACTAATCTGTGATCAGAGATTAAACTCATTACTTAACACTAAACAAAAACCAAAAACATCTAAATAATCACTAGTAGGTTAATGATTTTAATCCTACATCATCATGGTAATTAAGTTGAGATGCTTATCTCATACTTAAGTAGGCTCATTATCCCTAATCAGGGAGGATATAATGAGTTTACAACCCTTGATTTAGGCTTAAGCTTATAATCCTATGCAAACCACCAAAAACAAAAAAAAACTGAAAACAAAAAAACAAACAATAATCGTCTCCTCCGGGATTCTTTTCTCATCACACTCATTCAAGAAACAAGAACTCGCTTCTTCCGTCTAATGCAAGACAGTTAGCACTCGAGCCAGACGAGTCATACACTTGAGTATAGACAAGTAAGCAGTTCACTGTCAATCTTTTATCAGTCTCTTTGAGTCAAACTACGGTGTTCTGACTTCCTCATTGCACGAGAGGATACGTAGGCATAACTTAACAGTTATCGAACAAAAGTCTTTGTGTCTTCCCCCTCTTTCAGCCTTCTTTTTAAGCCTTGGTTCCTGAGCAATTTACACCTTTTTGCACTAACACTTTTACTTTCTTTTCCTAGCTTTTACACACAGATAGTACATACACCTACCCCTTTTAAACACAATCTTGTAAGCGTGGATCCCGTCGAGTACGACGGACGATCTGGGTGCTAATACCTTCTCAGGTCGTAACCAACCCCCTTTCTCAGTTTCTCTGGTTCGCAACCGTCTTGTCCATCTCTTTCCAGGTTTATGCAGCATTACCTTTCCTTCGGGATAAAAATGCCTAGCTGGCGACTCTATTCAATTCAACCTCATTTCTCTTTCGCCGACCGTTCGCGTCTGCACCTTGGGACCTTGGTGTCTTTTCAGGGGAGCGACAACTTGGCGACTCTGCTGGGGATCTTATCTTGCAACTAGGGCTTCTGGTTCTTTTTGTGGGTTTCTCCTAGCGCTTGTTTGATTTGTGTTTATGGGGGTGTTATATGTTATGTGTGCTTTTGCTTATTGCTTTATTTATTGCTTTATGTACAACTTTATTTATTGCTTTCATTTACTGTTTTATGCATTTCATTTATCATTATCATATCATGTGTTGGATTTGTTGTTTTTCCTTGGTGGGAGGGGTATCTCAGTGAGTAAGGTTCAACACCGGGAGCCTGAGTGACACATAGGATTAGAGTGGCTTCATATTCTTTCCCATTCCATTTCGGTCTGGTGCAGGAATATGAAACACGGTTCAGACATGGGTTTCTTCTTAAGAACTCTGTGCTACGGATTTCCTGTAGTGCTAGGGCTATCTGGGAAGCCTGCTAAGTCTGGATGACCTTTTTAGATGACCTTCAACATCTGAGGTGAATTATAGGAGGTTCCTTTTTTATTAATGTAAACACTGTACCTCCGTGTTAGAAGTGTTTACACTTCTCATAATAGATCTAAGTCTGAGGATCCTTGTTTTAGAACAATACCTGTGAGGGGGTTGGGATGTTTACAGGTTTGCAGGAACCCTTGGCCTCAACATACCCTGTTACTAATGATGTTTCAAGGTTACACTGTTTTGGAATGATTCTATGAAACCCTGGACTTGTGACTCTTTATTTGAGTCCCCCACCTGGTTACTAGTTCTCAGACCTTCATTCGGACTTATGAACACTCATGGACCTTATCAAAGCAAATGACAAATCCAGCACTTGATCACAAACCCTTGTATATCATTCTGCATACATCATTTTGCATCATTTTAACATTTGTCTATTTGTTTTACAGGGTATCCACATCATCTTTGGTTTGGTTTTGACTGTTCTTATGCTCATCCATCTTCATCAGTTATCAGAGATCTTCTTCAGCTGGTATCTTCATCAGTTATCTTCCTCAGAGATTTTTCTTCAGCTTGATATCTTCACCAGTTGTCTTCATCAGTATTTCCCTTCAGTTATCTTCATTAGCATCCATTTTCAGTATGGACTCATCCAGGAAGAGCAACATTACTTATCATTTCTTTGAGCCCTCCCTAGCAGGCATCATGCAGATTCAGGCCCTTATCACTCCTGATCATGTCCCTTTATTCAGGGAACATTATGGTGGTATTATGGACATGATCATGGACTTGGATGCACCACAGAGGAGCATGATCCACACTTTCCTGCAGTTTTATGACCCTCCTCTCAGGTGTTTCACTTTTCTAGACTTTCAGATGGGTCCTTTATTGGAAGAGTTTTCCATATTGTTGGGTGTCCCTATCAAGAGGGGAATCCCTTTCAACCCTGAGATGATTGCTCCTATGAATGAAGACATAGCTAAGGCTTTACATTTGGAAGTAACCATCATTGATCAACATATGACCACCAAGGTTGGAATCCCAGGCCTCCATTTGGACTTCTTGATCACTCAGGCCACCAGTCATGCTGTAGTTGGGAAGTGGGAAATTGTTTGTGCCCTCCTGGCCCTTAGCATATATGGGATCATTTTGTTTGCAGACGAGCCAAAGTTTGTAAGCATAAATGCTATCCATCTCTTCCTACTGAAGAATCCAGTTCCTACCCTGTTAGGAGACTTCTACTACTCAGTGCATCAAAGAAATGAGAAGTAGAGTGGAAGACTAGTAAGATGTTGTGCACCTTTCCTTTACTGTTGGTTATTGAGACACCTACCAAAGACAAAAGCTTTCTTGAATCCTCATCAGTCAAGAAATTGGGCTAAGAGAATGATTGCTCTCACTTCAGAAGACATCAGGTGGTGCACTCAGAGCACCAAAGGCAGGGACATAATTACAAGTTGTGGGCAGTATCCCAATGTACCTGTTATTGGAGTGAAGGGTTACATCAACTACAATCCTTTTCTTTTCAAAAGGCAGCTAGGGTATGCCTTAGTACATCCACCAAAAGAGCAGGATTTAGCAGAGACCCTTTACTGTGATGTTCAGAATAATCATGCCATTGTCCGACAAGCAGCCTGAGCTTGGGATAATATTCAAACAAAAGGGACTGCAATTCTTGGCAAGTGCAACAACATAGCTTCAGCTCAGTATATTGATTGGTCTCGCATCAGAGGACAGATCACCCATATGCCATTCACCCTGGAAGATGTGCCAGGGCCATCAGCAGTAGAGCCTGTAGCTACAGTCAGTTTAGAAGAGTTTGAGAAGTTGAAAGAAAGGAATGCTCAGCTTTCTGAAGCTCTAAAGAAGACCCTCTGGGAGAGGAATGATAGTCGTCTGGACAATGAGAGGTCAGAGATACTCCGGATCAAGCATATGACCAAGATTAAAAAGACGGATGATTACATCAGAAAAGTACGAGCAGGGGAGTTGGTGTTGAAGAATGCTTGCAAAGAAGCTAAGATTTAGAAGACCAGAGCTGAGCACTACTTGGAGGAGAGTCAGGGTGGATCAGGATCACTGAGGCTCGTATGTAAAAAGATCAGAAGACACAAGCTAGGATAGAGCAGCTAGAAGCTAATAAGAAGAAGAGTCAGGAAGCCTTGTTAGCAGCACAGAAGGAAATCTCCGAGTTGAAACTCCGGACAGGGTTGAAGAGATCAAAAGACCAGGATAAGTACCAGAAGTTGACAAGTGCCATTGCTACCAGGAACCTTCTTATCAGGACCGTCATAGAGCACCCAGTTGGACCAGTGAATGATGCTTTCCTAAAGGAAGTCAAAGAGGATGAGTTTGGGCTGGATGTTTGATTTCTTTGAATTTGTATTTTATTTTGGTTGTACTTTTTGATGATTTTGTTGTATTCTAACCCACCATGGGAATTTTGTTGTAATCACAAACTATGTATCTTTGCATTTGTAATATATGGTTTATGTGTTATCTTTCGGGCTTCATTTCTCTTCAACATCATCATTCATCGAGGTCTGGAAGGTCAAAACCAAATAACCAAATCGGATACCCTTGGAAGACAAATAGACATACTGCATTGCATACTAACCACATTCTTTGTTTTATAGGTGTTTTTGTTGTGGTTTTCTCACTTCGCTGTTGTTTCAGGAAACATTGCTCGTAGGAGGGTTTTCTCCATCAACAGAGTTCACCGGTATCCGACAAGAAACAACCTTCCGAGCTTACAGATGGACCAAGTTCAGCAAGATTTGACTGACGTGAGAACTCAGATGGCTAATGAGAGAACTGAGATGAGGGCTCAGATGAACCAGTTCATGGCAGTAATGACTGGGTTGGCCCAAAGTCAAGAAAGATTAAGAGAGTTAGTCGAGCGGAAAACTCCAAAAGAGAATCATCCAGGTACAAGAGGTACTAGTAACAATGATCACGGGCAACCACGAACAGATGCGCCAGAGTTTGGGCCTCACCTCAATTCTGAAGTCAATGCTATCAGAAATACTCAAGGAAACACTGGAGGTCGTGCCTTGCAAGAGGACCTTAAGAGGAACAATTTACAATAATTGGTGTTGGGGATGAAGCTTATGATCGTCGTCTAGACGAAATAGCAGAAAAGATGAGATCTTTGGAGTCCCAAAACTCTCTAGGATTTGATGTTATGGACATGGATTTAGTGTAAGGAGTCATAATTCCTCACAAATTCAAGCTTCCTTGCTTTGAGAAGTATAATGGTACCTCTTGTCCACGTACTCACCTGCAGTCCTTTCTGGGGAGACTGAAAGCTTATACCATGGACGAAACGTTGTGGATGTTCTACTTCGAAGACAGTATGACTGGGGCATCCCGTGAATGATATTCTCACCTGTCTAGAGCAACAGTCAGAAACTGGAAGGATTTGAATGAAGCTTTCATACGCCACTATCAATATAACTTGGACATGGCTCCCAACAGAACTCTCCTAATGGGAATGTCACAGTCTTCAAGAGAAAGCTTCCGGGAGTATGCCCAAAGGTGGAGACAGCTTGCTGCTGCTTTCCAGCCTCCGATGTCTGAGAGAGAAATGACTGACATGTTTATGAACACCCTACAGGGAACTTACATTGATAGACTTGCTGCTTTCTCATCCACCAGCTTTGCGGATGTAGTTGTAGCTGGAGAGAGAATTGGGAGTCTTTTGAAGATGGGCAAAATTTCAGACAATGGTGCCAGTTCCAACAATACAAGGAAACCTTTCACAGGGCCTCGTAGGATAGGTGAAACCAACTCAGTGCATATATGGGCAGAGGGAGGCCTCAATACATGCCAAGATCAGTAGCTGTTGTCACTATTCCAGCTCCAATACCTCAACAACAGTATCCTCCACAACCACAACACTTTCCACAACAACAACAATTTCCTCAACATAGATCTTTCAACAATGACAGTCAGCAACAATGTCCGTTTCAACAGAGAACTTCACAAGTCAAGAGGGTTATTGATCCCATTCTGATGCCCTATGATGCCTTACTTCCACAATTGTTAAAGCTTAACTTGATTGAATTGAGGACTCTGGCTCCACCAGATCCCCAAAACCTTCCAATAAACTATGATGTTAATGCCCGATGTGCCTTCCACTCAATTGCACCTGGCCATACTATAGAGAAATGCAGAGCCTTGCATATGAAGGTTCATGATTTGATTGATTCTAAGGCAGTCAACTTTGCACCCCCTCCAAGTGTTACCAAGAATCCTATACCTAGCCATGGTGGGCCAAGGATAAATGCCATTGAGGAGGATCAACCAATGAACCAAATTGACAGTGTTGCAAGTATTCAAACACCTCTGGCCAAGGTTAAAGCCCAGCTTTTAAGGTGATAAGTGTTCCCGGGTTGTGAGGCCCATTGTGAAGCTTGCAAGACTTCTATCAACGGATGTGCAGATTTGAAGACTGATATCAACAATCGTATCAAGGAAGGCACCTTACAGATCATTTCAACAGTCATAGCTCCTACAACATCAACAATCATTCCTCCTACAACTCCAGCACATGTCATTCCATCAAATGTCACTCCTACAACTTCAACAACAATCATTCCAACGAATTCTTCTACAACATCAACAATCATCCCTTCTTCAACAACAACAGACAACAGTTCAACACATCCTTCTACAACAATAACAACCATCAATGAAGACATTTCCACAGTTACTATTTATTATGATCCTGCAACAATCCACGTTCCAGATTCACATCAACATCTTCATCAACAACAACAACCTTCATCACCTGCACCATCTCTGGTCAGACCTCCTTTCACAATTTATTATGAACCTCAAACTATCTTAGTTCCTTCTTCCGCAGCAATCAATCCAGTTACTATCACGGTACCAGGACCAGTTCCATATGATAGCAGCAGTGTCATGCCTTGGCACTATGGCTCAAATTTGTATTGCAACGTGTAACACGGTGGGAGAACTGACTTTTTAGTCATGTTGCGGATAGCAAGAGTCGCCACCGACTTTTATTTTATCCAAATGGAAAGGACATAAAAGAACAAGAAATACCTATTTTTAAAAGACTTGGGTTCGGGGGGTAGGTTATATAAAGGGAAGGTGTTAGCACCCTTTATATCTATGGTTATCCATGGGCTCTTAGTTACTTAGCTCACTTAAATTGTTTTTGAAGAATGTAGTGTGTGATTAGAAATTTTTCTAAGTACTTTGTAATGATCCTCGTATGGATGTATACAAAGCCTTGTTTTGAAAAATGTTTAAGAAAGTGAGGTGTAAAAAAGTAATTTTAAGAAGTGAGCAAGTAACTATGAGGTACCTACCCTATACTAAGTCATTCATGTTCTTATATGTCCTTTCAAGGGTAAGACTATCCCTATTATTAAGGAATAGGTAGTCATTACCTTGGATTTGTTAAGGGAAAGGCGTAGGGTCATCGTATGGTCAATGAAGGCAACTTAAGGGATGTCTTTAGCAATTCGTAGGGACTTTCATCATTTATTCGAAGGGACAAGATCATTATTTCGTAGGCAACCTCGAAGGGACTTGATCTTTTGAACTGTAGGGACTATGATGATTTATACTTGAAGGGGTTTTGCTTAAGACATCCCTATATTCGAGGGACTTGACCATATTAAAGGCAACCAAGAGGAATACCCTAAGAAGGGCAAGATGGCGATCAAAGACCGACTTACGTGTGTGAGTATTTATTTTCAAATATTTATCTTTTTTAAATTAGTTATCTAAATTAAATTAATTACAATTATGTTTGCAATCCCTATTTACTAACCACACAATATAATAAAAATAATGACGGGAAAATAAATCTATGAATTATTACAAGGCTTCGGGATAGTTACAATATAATCGAATAAATAAATAATAATAATAATAAAGAAAATATAAATAATAATAATAAATAAAGCAATAATAATAAACATTAGAAAAAAGAAAATAATAATGAAGAAATAAAGAGAAATTAGAATTTTTAAAGAAAATTATTTTAAATTAAATAAGTTAGAATTTTAGAGTTTATAAGGAAAAAAATATAAGTTTAAATGATAATAATAATAAAAGGATAAAGTATTTATACAAAAATAAAAAAAAAGTTATTATAAAAATAATATTTAGGGTTAAAGAAAATTAGGTTAAATTTTTTAGGGTTAGAAAATAATTAGGGTTTTAAAATAATTAGGGTTTTAAAATAATTAATTAAAATAAGTTAGTTTTTATTTACAAAATATATATATAATAAAAGTTATATACAAAAATAATATTAGGAAGATAAAATTAATTAAAATAAATATTTAGAAATAATTATGAGTTTTAAAAATATAAGATTTATAAAAAAACATTATTGGTTAGATTTAATTAATTAATTAATACAAAGTTTTAAATGAAAAATAAGGAAATATAAAGAAAAATGATAAAAAAGATAGGACCTGGGGATTGAACCCAAGCCCTTTACCTCTACAGCATAACACAAAACCAACGGAGCCAGCACGCGCTGGTGTTAGGATACTAGAACACAATCATTATATTTTTAAACCTGCAAAATAAATGAATTAAAAGCAAAAACGCCCAAGCCAAGGATCAAACACAGGTATTATGCATTCACACGCGTACACACAACCAGTTGAGCTAGGCCACACGTTTGTTCATCCTGTGAAACAAAAACAACATAAGCAATATCAAATATTTGAAATTCTGAATGCGCCAAACATCTTCTTCAACCTTCAGCCGTCCATTTAACTTTTAGTGACAGACGTTCGTCACTAAAGGCTATAGTGACGAATTTTTTCTGTCACTATAACTCCTGCACATTAGAACATGAGAAACACAAGCAATAAATTCATTCTAATTGTCCAGATTGATTAATAGAAGGCCAATGATTCCAAATACATCATTAATTTGGTCTAAAATAGGTTCTTAAACGAAATCCCAATTCACGATTTTTTGGAACCCTAACATAGTGATTTGTGATACCTACATCAAAACTTAAAAATAAGCATCCAGAAACAATCAGTGATGCATCATGAACCATAATCAAACATTAAAACAACAAACAACGCGTGTATGAGAGAAATCGAAATTTTGCTTTTCAAGAACATTTGAAGATTTGGTTTCAACAATTCATGAGGTTTTGGATGATGAAAATGATGCAAAGATGTTCAGTGATTGTCCAGGAATGATTTGCCACCTTTAAATCACATGAAAAACAACAAAATTAAGGAATCCGAATTTGAGTTTTCTTTGAAGATTTTGAAGATTGTTCTTGGTCTTCTTAGCTGCAAAATTCGTCCCTCTTGCTTGCATTAGGTTTGTGTATATGTAGGGATCCAAATTAGGTCAGAAACTTGTGGATTTATGGGCTTGTGAAGATTGCTTGATTATGAAGTTTCCTCACTTTCAAATATTCAAAAAATCTCATCTATCCTTTCTATTTTTGGTCCAATCTGTCTTTAGTTGATTTCCAATCATTCTAAATATAATTCAAATGATTTTCAATCAAAGATTTCATGCTTTATTTGATTTTTCATATTTTATATATATTTAAATTGAATTTTAATGAATAAAATCCAAATAAATATAAAATAAACTATAAAAATCTGAAAAAATAAGCATTGGGTCGTGCATGATGTCATTGTAAGGATTGGATTACAAAATCAAGCCCATTTGGAAAAATTTGGTTTTAAGACCTCATTTGCTCAATATACCCCTAAAAAATTTCCCAACTTTGCCAAGGCATAAATCCCTCAATTTTAAGGCTATGAAGGTGTTCTTAGACATTTTGGAAAGCTTAAAGAGTCCTCTAACCAAATTCTTTGGTCTCATATCCATATCCTTTACCATTTTCAAACTATGCCCTTTGGAAGATGTTGACTTTTGAAATGACCTGTAATATTTTAGCTCATACCTTCCAAATGAAGCATTTTTAGGCTTGGCTTGTGAGACACAAAGTTGTAGAGAATTCAATTTCCTTCAAAATGAGCATTGGATGGGAATTTTTTGATGAAGCATGTGAAAGTTATGGCTGGTCAAAGTTCAGTTGACTTTTCTTAAGAAAACCCTAATTTAGAAACTCTTAATTCTTGATGATCTGAAACTTCCTTGATAAATCATGATCAACCCTTGATCAAATGATTAATTTTACTTCATAAACCCGATGTTGGCAAAACATCTTGAAGTTTGACTTTAATTTGACCATAGTTGACCTCAGTTTGACTTTTTAACTGCTTTGACTGATTTTTACATATCTGATCATCTGACTGGGAAAGCTCTTTGGGAAAGCTTTGAAATTTGACATGGGGATTCTTGAATACATGTGGGATGTTATGAATCTCACTTGAGGTCTTGAAAATCATTTTAAACTGAAGAAACACAAAACCCTAGTTTTGGACACTTTGCTTAGGAGGAGGCATTGTCTGAGAAAACTTCCACACTTCTTGACTAATTGGGAGTCTTGAGGATCTTATGATTATTTAGAAGTCTTGAGAGAGGTTGTCTTGATTGTGGGAGGGAAAATTTTGGGGTACAACAGCTGCCCATTGTTCAATTTTCTGGAATCTGAGGATTTAGATTGGCATGTATGCCATTCGTGACTTGAAGATTGAAGAGAATTGAACACAAAAACCCAAAAATTTGCACTGGCTGGTGTGTAGAATGATGCTGTTGGCTGATCGTGATGCTTGAATGGGCTTAAAGATGCCATTTGGATAAAGAGTCTTCTGATATATTTCTTAAATATGGAGATGACATTTTTTGGGAAGAATAAACGACGACCCAAAATGAGATAACCCTTCGGGAAGAATAAACGACGGCCCAAGGTAACAAGATAACCATTGGGAAGAATAAACGACGACCCAAGGTAGGTTGACGTTTGGGAAGAATAAACGACGACCCAAAATGAGATAACCCTTCGGGAAGAATAAACGACGGCCCGAGGTAACAAGATAACCATTGGGAAGAATAAACGACGACCCAAGGTAGGTTGACTTTTGGGAAGAATAAACGACGGCCCAAAATGAGATAACCTGCGGGAAGAATAAACGATGGCCCAAAATGAGATAACCCTTCGGGAAGAATAAACGACGGCCCGAGGTAACAAGATAACCATTGGGAAGAATGAACGACGGCCCAAGGTAGGTTGACTTTTAGGAAGAATAAACGACGGCCCAAAATGAGCAAACTAAGTATTGCTGATGGGAAGACAACCAACATCAACATGGTGGAAGCCTCCCAAAAGAACCAAGCACAAACAGAGGAGGAACGTCGTTGAGAGGAATACCAAAGGTTGGCTTATCCCAAAGAAGATGAAAGCTTAATCGAATTCATCCAGAAATGCCAAAAGAAGAAGGCTGAAGTCATGTTGTACCCACGTTGCAACGCCATTTTCGACAAAAAGGCAGCAAGTAACCTGGAGGTGATCGAAAAATCTAAGAGAAAAGGAAACTGATGGATAATCCCAGCTGTCGAAAAAACAAGGTATGATCGAAGAAGAAGTGACTATCACCAACAGAAGTTTGAAGAAAGGTATCATGGCTCTTACAAACCGACCAGCAAAGCTGCTGATGAAAAATGGGTTCATCCAATTAGAGATGCCCAAGGACAAAGGAAATGGGGAAGTTTTGAAATCCATAGGGATCCTTCAGTGGCATGAAGAAATGAAGCTGAGAAAAAAAACCAAGACCTTACCCTTCAGAAAATTATAAGGGTAAAAACCCTATGTCAAGATCCCAATGAAGGAGATTCCAGAGACAAAAGAGGGCGGAGAAAGAAGTCGTCGAAAAGGACATGTTTGAGAAGGATGTTGCCAAATGAAATGAAGTAGAATCCAGCAACAACAACCAGATGATGAGGAAAAAGGAGTCATCCCACAGTAACAACCCTAGCAGCAAGGTCGAACCAGTAAAACCCAAAGACAAAGTCCAGGAAGATGATGAGACGACTGATGATTTTTAATCTGACTCAGAAGTATCCTTTGATGTTGTCTGTAATATGGTGTCAGTCCTCCCCAGAGACTATGATAGGGTCATGGAGGTCGAAGACGAAGAGAATGATATGGAGGATGGACAAATGGGACACATGCCTGTTTGTTACTACATAATGAACAAGGGTTGTGTTGAGGAACAAAATGCTTTCTTCGAAAGTCCAGAAAACTCCATGAAAGGACACCTGAAGTCTTTGTTTATAAAGGGCAAAGTGGAAAATGTGGGAGTGAATAAAATACTGGTGGATGGTGGAGCTGTAGTGAACCTGATGCCCCACTTTATGCTAAAGAAAATTGGAAAGGATGATTCTGATGCAAAACTTCATAACATGGTGCTGTCAAATTATGAAGGAAAAATAGGAAGCACTATGGGCGTTATCCAAGTGGAGCTGACTGTCGGAACCATAACAAGGCCGACAATGTTTATGGTTATCGCTTCAAAGGTGAATTATAATTTACTCTTGGGAAGAGAGTAGATCCATGGCGTAGGGGTTGTACCTTCGTCAATGCACCAACGTATAGCCATCTGGCGAACATATGACATTGTCAAAAATATCGAGGCTGATCAGAGTTACTTCATGACCGAAGTAAACCATGTGGACCATCGAAGCTTCGACAAGAATCTGGCTCATATACCTTCCTGCAGCCCAGCGGAGTTCGACCTAAAGGCAGCTGACAATGCCTACTGTTCAATGTACCTCCATCCGACATATGGTTTATAATGGGACAAGGAAGTAGTTGACGAGTCTAACTTCATATGGGGGACTTCCCATATAGAGCCAACTGGTTGGGGAAACGAGTTCGACGATAATGACTGAATCATCAGATCTCGAAAGAATTACGACTTATATAGCCGAAAATAAACTCAAAGCGGCTCTTGAAGCCGAAGTGAAATATATGGTTGTCAAAGCCAACCAAAGCAATTGCAACAAGCAATGTCCTCACAGGGACGTTGAAGAAGATTATGATAGTACTCAGATGGGCGAATGACAACATCAAAAGCTTGCCGCCATTTACAACGATGAACCTTTGGGGTTCGAAAAAGATCTGGCATCAACTAATATGTAGATGGTGGCACAAGATCCATTAGAAGAAATAGATCTGGGACCGGGGGCAGAAAAAAGTCCAACCTACATAAGCTCCAACATGGACCCGCAATTCAAAGTCGAAATAGTCCAGTTGCTGCAAGAATTCAAAGATTGTTTCACATAGGATTACAACGAGATGCCTGGTTTAGACAAAAGTTTGGTCGAATTGAAGCTACTAATAATGGAAGGAAAGAAACCAGTAAAGCAGGCTCCAAGACACTTTGCACCAGAAATTCTGTCGAAAATAAAAGAAGAGGTCGAAAGACTTCTGAAGTGCAAATTCATCCGCACATCCAGGTATGTCGATTGGATTGCAATCATAGTTCTTGTAATTAAGAAAAATGGCAAACTAAGGGTATGTATTAATTTTAGAGATTTAAATTCAGCTACCCCAAAAGATGAATACCCAATGCCAGTAGCAGAAATGCTTATAGATTCGGAAGCAGACCATGAATACTTAAGCATGTTAGATGGGTACTCTGGCTATAATCAGATTTTTATTGCTGAAGAAGATGTTCCTAAAACGGAATTTTGATGTCCTGGAGCAATAAAAACTTACAAATGGGTAGTAATGCCCTTCGGTTTAAAAAATGCTGGAGCGACTTATCAACGTGCTATGAATTCAATTTTCCATGATTATATTGAAACCTTCATGCAAATCTATATTGACGATATTGTGATTAAGTCCGTTTCAGGAAAAAATAATAAATACCATCTTCGACAATCCTTTGAAAGGATGAGGAAGTTTGGTTTAAAGATGAATCCCCAAAAGTGTGCTTTCGGTGTGCAGGCGGGTGATTTTTTAGGCTTTGTGGTCCACAAAAAGGGGATATAAATAAATGAAAACAAAGCCAATGCCATAATGGAGGCGAAAGCGCCATCGACAAAAAAGGAGTTGCAGTCTTTGCTAGGGAAAATCAACTTTCTCAGAAGGTTCATCTCCAACCTTAATGGAAAAACACAGGCTTTCTCGCCTCTACTTCGACTAAAGAAGGAAGGTTTTGCATGGGGGCAAGAACAATAAGCTGCTTTCGACAAGATTAAAGAATATTTGTCTAGGCCTCCAATTTTAATGTCTCCTTGTAGAAAAAGAAGTATGAGGTTATATATTTCGGCATCAGATAAAGACACTAGGAAGTATGTTATGTCAAGAAGATGAAAATGGCGTCGAAAGGGCCATTTATTATCTCAGTAGAGTCTTAAACAACGTCGAAACTAGATATAATGTTATAGAAAAATTATGTTTATGTGTATATTTTTCTTGTATGAAATTAAAACACTATATAAAGCCAATTGATGTGTATATTTCTTCTCATTTCGACGTAATAAAATACATGTTATCTAAATCTATCTTACATAGTCGAATTGGAATGTGGGTTCTGGAATTGACAAAATATTCCTTAAAGTATTTGCCTTTAAAAACTGTTAAGGGACAAGTGGTTGCTGACTTCATAGCTGACCACTCCATAAATGAAAATAGGGTAGAATATGTCGAATTAGAACCATGGAAATTATATTTCGACGGTTCCAGTCATAAAAATGGATCTGGTGTTGGAATATTAATCATTTCTCCTAACATAATTCCAACAAACTTCAAGTACAAATTCGAAGGCTTGTGCTCGAATAACGAAGCAGAATACGTGGCTTTGATTATTTGACTTGAAATCTTGTTGGAATTGGAGCAACAAGAGTCGAAATAATGGGTGACTCTGAATTGGTAGTAAAGCAGCTGACTAAAGAATATAAGTGTGTAAAAGAAAATTTAATTATGTACTTTGTGATAGCTAATAGACTTCTTAAAAGAGTCGACCTGTGGCCATCAGGTATATTCCCAAGATGGAGAATCAAGAGGCAAATGATCTTGCTCAAATAACATCTGGGTATAAAGTGTCGAAAGAGAATTTAGAAAAGGCTATTGAAGTTAGAGGAAGAGTCATATCTATCAATTGTCTCCATCAGATTTGAAACAATAAATTTCGGGTACGGCGACGAAGAAAATGTTGAGATATTCAATGTAAATGATTCGAGGGTGGAAAATTGGAGAAAACCCATCAAGGATTATCTGCAAGACCCAAATCAGAAAGTCGAAAGAAAGGTAAAGTACTGAGCTTTAAGTTATGTACTTTTTAGAAATTAATTGATCAAAAAGACTTCAGAAGGAGTCTTGTCGAAATGCTTGGGCGAAGATGAAGCTTACATAGCTTTGTCGAACGTGCACAGTAGAGCTTGTGGCACGCATCAGGCAGGACATAAAATGAAATGGCTATTGTTTCGACAAGGAATGTATTGGCCAACAATGTTGAAAGACTGTGATGATTTTGCAAAAGGGTGTCAAGAATGCCAAGTGCATGCAGGCATACCACATGTTCCTACAAGTGAGTTACATTCGATTATAAAGCCTTGGTCATTCAGAGGTTGGGCTTTGGACTTAATTGGCGAAATTCGACCAGCTTCCTCTAAAGGGCAGAAGTACATTTTGGTTGGGATAGATTATTTTACCAAGTGGATCAACGTTATACCACTGGTAAATATGGATCAAGAAACAGTCATATAATTCATTCGACGACCAATAATTTACAGGTTTGGGATTCCAGAGACAATAACAACAAATCAAGGATATTTGTTCACTGAAAGAATATGCAAATGTTTGTAAAGGAAATAGGATTTAAACTCCTTACTTTGATGCCTTACTATGCTCAGGCGAATGGACAAGTTGAAGCAGCTAATAAGGCTGTGATAAATTTGATCAAAAAGCATGTGGGTAAAAAACCCAGAAATTGGCACAAAACTATAGATCAAATTTTATGGGCTTATCGAATGTCTCCTAAAAAAGCAACAAATTCTACTCCATTCAGGTTAATGTATGGGCATGATGCAGTCTTACCAGTCGGAATTCACTTGCAGTCGATTCGAGTTCAGAGGCATCACGAAATCCCATTAGACGTGTATTGGAGTATGATGATGGATGAATTAGTCGATTTAGACAAAGAAAGATTACGTGCACTTGATTTATTGAAAAGACAAAAAGAAAGAGTCGAAAGGTTTTACAATAAGAAAGTAAAATTCAAAACCCTTTTTATTGGTGACCTTGTTTGGAAGGTAATTCTTCCTATGGATCGAAAAGATAGATTAATGGGAAAATGGTCTCCTAAGTAGGAGGGACCCTTCCAGGTTTTGAAAATCTTTTTGAATGGCGCGTAAGAAATTGAAGAAATAGGGAAAGACATGAGAATTTTGAAGATAAATGGGAAGTATTTGAAAAAGTACAAACCAACATTGTAAGAAGTCAAAATAAACATAGAGTAATTTTACATAGAATAAAGTGATGATGTACCTTTCCAAACATATGGAATTGATATCATTATAAACAAGTTTAAAAGAAAAAAGTTAATAAAAATAAACTATTTCTATTACAACTGAATGTTGGCAAAAGATTTTTTCAATTCGTCAAACTTCTTCTTCTGAACTTGGAGTCGACGATCACAAAAGCTTCTATTAGTCGAGAGGCTTTCAATCTCTTAAGTGAGTGTTTGAGCCTTTTCAACATGATGAACACCCACCTTCAGCTCCTCATCGATCTCATTTTGTTTAGGTTGTTGAAAGGATTCCTTTTGTCTCTTCTCCTAGGAAATCTTCTTTTGGAGTGAAGTTATATGTTTCTCCCACTTTTGGATATTGCCGTTGTATTCGGCAATATCTTTTGTGTAAGCTTCAAAAAGCTGCTGCAACTCTAAGACTTTGTTAGTCGAAGCGGCCGCATCGTCCCACTCAGCAAGTTGAGTTTCAGATTTCTTGGAGATTTGTTTTGAGAAGTCTTTGAGACGGTTCAGGTCTACATTCACCAAATCGATTAAGGTAGTCAGGTTCATCACAAGACTGCTTACTTCAGCAGGAGATTCCAATACATTTACTTGCTTCAGGATTTTCTTCAAGTCGAAGCAGGCGGTTGAATTTTCTTCCAAAACTTGAACAAGTCCACATCAAGGATTTTTGTCCTAACCTCATCCATTGTATCACCAAGAGAATGCATACTATAGGTGGCCCCAGAAGTGGTCGAAATACTTCGAGAAGAGTCTTGAAAAGTGTGGCAAGCACTGAGCATAGCCTTTAAATATTCCAAAGGTTTCTGCACCTTGAGGCTCTCAATTTCTTCACGAGAAAGACTAGTTGAACCAATCGACAACAAAATTTCTTTTGCAGGGTTAGGGGTTGGCTGAATACCTTGTCTTTGAGTTAACCCAACATCTTGTTTTTCCATTTCATCATCACCACCAGCCGTTTCTCCCTTCTCTTTATTCTCACCTTCAACCTCAGCATTGAATTCATCATTTCTGTTGAGTGCGTCTGATTCAGGACGAAGGGGAGAATTATCATCAGAAGGTTGAGGGGTGTCAGGAGATTGATCCTTTTATACTACTGACTCTTTTTTCGATTTTTTTGGAGAAGTGTGTGGTGGGTTGGCAACTTTGTGAACAGGGTTACTGTTGGGCTTTAACACTTCTTCCTCAGGGGATTTTCTTCGATATCAACCTGAAAATGACTTCAAGTTAGAAACCATAATAAAAATAATAAGAAGTATATATAGGTGGTCGAAGCGAAGATTTACCTGAGGAATCTCAGTATTAAAACTGGAGTTTCCACTCTCTGCGTCTTTTACTTGAACCTTTACAATTGGACTATTTAGGGGAGTGGCCTTGGTGGATTTGATCGTGTATTTTTGTGAAGAGGTCTTGGTAACTTTCTTCTTTTTTGGGGGTGGACTTTGTTTTGGAGACTCATCACCAGATTCTTCAATGGGAACCTTTTCTTCTTGCTTCTTCCTCTTGGGGGTAGGTGGTGGTTTTCGACCTACCTGGAATAGAAAATAAAAAGTTGATTAGTTTTTGGAGAAATGGAAAAACTAGTATAGAAAGAGAAGGTTATACCTTTGTTACAATCTTCCTGACATTGCTTGGTGGATCTTCATCCATCTTTTCAGATGTACCTTCGACAACAACTTTCTCGGCAGGAATTTTTACTGCTAAGAACAAAGAAGAAAATCAGAGATGAGTACAAGACGCATATAAAGCAAACTTAGGATGGAAAAATAAAGAAAAATATATTTCGTTAACACCTTCAAGAATGGGAGTTTCCACGCGAACATGTTCTATTCCAATATGAAGGTGTCCTCTGAAATTTTCCAAAGTGAACTTTGTTGGAACCACACGCTCAACAGGATTTTTGTAATGTTGTCGAAGAAGTTTCATAGAATCCTCACAAACGAACCAATCTAGAAATGGAGGGCTCAACGCCACACCAAAATCAGCAGAAGGTAAAATGAGTTTGTCTGAAGGAGAAAAAGAAGGAAGTGTAAAAAGCTTGAAAAAGCTGATGAGTGAGTATTTATAGAGAAGTGTACTGAAACGGTTGAGTTTTGGTTTCTTTGATCATGGACCACGCGGTGAATTCTCATGGAGAAAGTAGGTTAGTGGCAGTTGAAACGCATATGACTTGCTAGCTTTTAGGAAATGATGAGAGTGATGTCAGAAACGTGGGTTAGAGTTGACGTTCTGAAAAAGTGTGATGATGGAGTTTTTTAGGGATTTGGAATATCAAGTCTTGGAAATGAAAAAAGTGATAAAGGCAATGTGGCATCAAAATGACTCATCGACAACAAATGATCTTTTCTCCAGAAGTAGTCAAAAAATCTTTGCTGGGGGGCAATTTGTAAACGGGCATTTTCAACGCCATAAATATAAAACTCAAATTTGATGTATTTCGACTAAATTGAAGAACATGATTAGAAGACAATTTCGACAGAACTAGGTGGTGATATTGTTTTCGACAGACTTGAGGAGGTACGTCGTTTCAACGCAAAGGAAGATATTCAAAATTCAAGAATTGATACGTTTGACAGAAGGACACGTGGAAGCATTTGGTGGAAAGAAGACATGTCGAAGACCAAGTGTCATAATTTTAGGAGTTGTCCGTTAGTGACAGTTATGTTGTTTGTATATAAGTAGGGTAGTTCTTGTCAAAATGTGTGTGTGAAAAATCTTGTACAAAATTCCTGCAAAAAAATACTCGAAGTAACTGTGTGTGAGAAAAAAATGTTTTATCTGGAAAATGTACGTGTACAACACCATTTTATTTTATCAAGTTTAATGAAGTTCAAAAGTTCTTTACAATTCCTTTACATGTTATAAGTTATTTATCTTTCTTCGCCAACTTAGTTTATGCTTTAATTTGTTCAAATCTATTTTATTTAAGTTTTCGCCAGAAATGTTTTTACTCTTTCGTTAGTCAAATTATCCATATACATAAAAGACTTAATAAAAGTGAACCCAAAGTTTGTTAAGAGATACAAAGTTTGTAGAAAAGCACATGTGTCTTAGGATTTGTATGGTTGATCCTGCAAGTAAACCAATTAGTTAAGATTGGGAAACCAGCGGTTGTTCTTTAAAAATTAACAGTGAACAGAGGGTCACCCTGTTTTAATCCTCTACCGGCCTGAAAATCCTTTGTCGGGCTTCCGTTGATTAAGACAGATATGTAACTAGTACAAACGGTTCCTTGAATCCATTTTATCCAATTAGGACCAAAGTTTATAGACCTAAGAATATGGATCAAGAAATTCCAATCTACATAGTCGTATGCTTACGCAAAATCGACCTTAAATAGAAGACAAGTTTTCTTATCATGCCTAGCCGCATCTATAACCTCGTTAGCAAGTAATACCCCATCCAAAAGATTTCTTCCCGGAATAAAAGCCGTTTGAACCGGTGACACCAAATAGGAGATAATTGGTGCGAATCTACGAGCTAACAATTTGGAAATAAATTTTGAGACACATCCAATCAGCGTGATAGGTCTGAAATCCGCAAAATTAATAGGACAATTAACCTTCGGGGCCAATGTCAAGAAAATGGAGGAGAACACTTTAAGAAGCACACCAGATCAGGAAAAATACATAATACAGTTAACAAAATCTCTGTCAATAATCTCCCAACAATCTTTAATAAATTTGAAGGAAAAACTGTCAGATCACGGGGCTTTGCTACCATCACAATAAAAAACAACATCCTTAATTTCCTCCGCACTAAATTCCTCATGTCAAGAGAACTGAGTTGTTGGATATTATCAAGACACATGACAGGTCTGAAATTCTTCTCACCTTTTTATTTTGCAGCAAAATATTTAACAGCTTCATCCTTGATAAGAATTGGATCATCAATAGTAGATCCAGCATAACCAATTGCTTGGATGAAGTTCTGCCTAATAATTTATTTCGAATAAACTATATTAATTCTTATCATTGCATATATAGAACCTAATGAGAAAAGTTGATATATAGTAACTATTATAACTAAGTGAAAAATAAATGATGAAGAAATTAAGATGAAAAAGATTGTAAAATGTGAAAACAAATTTGTGGGACCTTGTATTGTATCTTCATCTATAATTTTTGCTTGTTCAGTCTGCTCTTTGTTCTTACAAGTCAACTCATCACCATTGGCAAATAGCATTTCCCAACTGTCAAATCATACTCTTTCACTTTCTCTCTGACCGACATGTAATTTGAATTTGTTTTGAGAATTGGATGCTCACACCTCACTCGAATTTTTGTTTGTCCGTATAGAATAATTCAATAAACAAAAATAATGAGTGAACTTTTTCAGACAGATAATAACCCAATAAAAATTAATAATAAAATTAATTCGGTTAATAAAAAATTTATTCAAATTCCCTTTAAAAAATATTAGTTTAATTGTTGATATACAAGTTGGAGTCATATCATAACACAACATATAATTTAAATATTTTAGATCTGTAATATAAAATATGGAGAAATAAAAGATGTAAATCATTAAATTCAAATATATTGTTGAATCAAAAAAAAAATGAAGAGTTTTATGTGATATAAAAGTACCGTTTAAGTTAATATAGTTTTTTTTAATTATCAAACAACAGTAAAATCTACAATGATATGTTGAAATTAACCCAAAGCCTATGAGAATTCTGACTCTTTCTTTATGAACAAGAAAGGTTCTTGAGGAACAATTAACAAAGAACAAGAAATATGAAGTAGAAAAAAATTAGGGTTTTAAGAGAATTTGGAGAGAAAATTTTTGCTACCCACAAACTATGAGATTTTTCCTTCTATTCACTTGCAACTGCAAACTGTGAATTACAAGAGGGATACTCCGTATTTATAGACTTAGTTTTTCTTGCACCCAAGGCAAAACTCAAAACTATAAAAGCCCAAAATATCTATTTTTGGAACTAAATCAAATATAGATCTAAAATCAAATCAAATCAAAATCAAATATGACATAATGAATTACACTTTCAACACACCACCTAATTCATTGTGTCTAAACTATCTACATTCATCATAACTCTTAGTCTTCTGAATAGTTCGACCTACACTCCCTTCGTCATGATATTTGCAATTTGATTATCAGTTCTGCAGTGTTCCAAGTTCATCTTCCCGTTTGCTACATGCTCTCGAATATAATGAAACCTCATTTGGATGTGCTTGCTTCGACCATGCACTATCGAATTCTTTTCCAGATTGATAGCTGACATGTTGTCGATCTTTATGGTAATTGCTCCATGATTCTTCGCTGTAATCTCTTCGACCAAATTCACCATCCATGTTGCTTGACATGCACAAAGAGAAACAACTATGTACTCTGCTTCACATGATGACAATGCCACTACTGGTTCCTTTCTCGAACTCCAAGCAACTAGTGCATCACCTAGCATAAACACATATACAGCTGTGGATTTTCGATCCTCAGCATCAATACACCAACTTGAATCAGTGTATCCCAATAACTTGCATTCTTTTCCTTCATCAGTTGCAAGAAACAAAATGCCATAGTCGAAAGTTCCTTTCAGATACCTTAGTATCCTCTTCGTCGCGGCTAAGTGTGATATCTTTGGCTTCTACATGAATATACTCACCATACCAACACTGTATGCTAAGTCAGGTCTTGTGTGACAAAGGTATCAAAGTGACCCAATAAGTCTTCTGTATTGGGTTGGGTCGACATCATTTTCATCTAAATCTTTCGACAATTGCAATCTAGGCTCAACTGGAGTCGAAGTTGGGTTGCAATCTTCCATCTCAAATCTCTTTATTATTTTACCTGCATATCTTCTTTGGTGCATCATCAAACCTCTACCACTCTTGTAGAATTTGATGCCAAGGAAACATGAGAGATTTCCCAAGTCTGACATTTCAAACTCCTCACTCAGGTCACGTTTGAAATCTTCGATCTCATTCTTACAACTTCCTGTTATCAACAAATCATCGACATAGAGATATAGTATAAGCAATTCTCCATTGCTTCTTCTTACATATACTCCATGTTCAGTTGTGCACTTCACAAATTCCGTCTCCCTTAGAAAGCCATCTATCTTCTTGTTCCAAGCTTTTAGAGCTTGCTTAAGTCCATACAAGGCTTTGTGCAACATGTACACCTTTCTTTCTCCGACTTGTTTCACAAACCCAACTGGTTGTGCCACATAAACTTCTTCGTCTAAGGGGCCATTGAGGAACGCACATTTCACATCCATCTGACATGTGTGCCAATTGTTCATGTTTGCTAGACCAACAACCAACCTGATTATTTTGATTCTAGCAACAAATGAAAATACTTCATCAAAGTCGATTTTCCTTCCTTCTGAAGAAATCCTTTTGCCATAAGCCTCGCCTTGTGTCGAGTCACTTCCCCTCTGGGATTCATCTTCACCTTGTATACCCACTTCACATCAATTTCCCTCTTGACTTGAGGCAATTCGACAAGTGACCAAGTGTTGTTGACTTCGATTGACTTCATTTCCTCATTCATTGCTTTCACCCACTTTGAATCTTTCAATGCCTCACTGCATTGACAGGTTCGCCATATGCATAAAAAGTATAATGTACCAACTCACCTTCTTCATCAATCACATCATCTGATGTAATCAAACATTCTTGCAACCATGCAGGCATGTGTCTTGTTCTTTGAGGTCTGCTTGGGCCTGTTTCACCTCTAACATCTTCTCATCGAACATTTCTTCGACTTCACAAGATGGCTCTTCACATAAGATTCCAACTGAATCTTTCTTGACATTTTTAGTCCAATCCCATTCTTTAAGCTCATTTATGATCACGTCCCTGCTGATTCCAACCTGCTTGTTTACTGGGTCGAACAATTTGTAACCTCCAGTCGAGTGATATCCTATCAGAATCATTTGACTAGACTTGTCATCAAACTTCCTTCTCAACTGATCTGGCACATGCCTATGTGCTATAGACCAAATACCTTCAGATGAATCAAGCTAGGCTTGACACCAGACCAACACTGTTATGGAATAACTCCTTCTAGCTTCTTCTTCAGACATCTGTTTAAAATATACGTTGCAGTCGACACAACTTCTCCCCATAGTTCTTTGGGTAGATGCTTGCCATTCAACATACTTCTCACCATGTTCATGATGGTTTGATTCTTCCTTTCCGTAATTCCATTATGCTGTAGAGTGTAGGGTGGAACCACCTCATGCACAATCCCTTCTTTTACACATAATGCATCAAAATCTTTTGACACATATTCTTCATCACCATCAATCCTCAAAATCTTGAGCTTTTGACTACTTCGTCTTTCGACCATAAATTTAAACTCGGCAAATACATTGATCACTTCACTTTTCTTCTTGATCAGGTAAGTCCATAATTTTCGACTGAAATCATAAATGAAAGTGACAAAGTATCTATTACCTCCAATCGAATCCACCTGGATAGGACCACATACATCAGAGTATATGACTTCAAGAATTTCCTTCGACTAGCTACCTGCATCCTTGCTGAAGCTATTCTTGTGCTGTTTCGTCTGAACACATTCTTCACACACTTCGTTTGGGATGTCGATTTCTAGCAATCCTAAAACCATATTTCTTCTCTTCAAATCTCTGATGTCTTTGAAATTGAGATGACTAAGTCTATAGTGCCATAACCATTCATCTTTAATGGCTTCACTTGCAAGACACTTATGCTCCATCACATTCATTTTGATCTTGAAAGTTCTATTATGAGACATTGGAGCCTTCAAGATTAACCTACCATCTGCGTTGATGAATCTCATCACCCTGTCTTCGACCACCACCTTGTAGTTCTTTTCGACCAACTGCCATATACTGAGCAAATTACTTTTCATGCCTGGTATGTACAAAACGTTAGAAATTACTGACCTCTTGCCATCCTTCCTGTTAATCAGAACATCACCAATACCTTCAACTGCTAGAGTATTATCATTTGCGAATTTCATAGTGTTCTCCATTGAGGGATTCATGTTGATAACCCAATCTTTCATACCAGTCATGTGTGATGAGCATCTTGAGTCCAAGTACCATTGATCTTGGAATCTCTCTTCATCTCTTGTTGTGACCATCAACAACATCTCTTTTTCTTCATGTTTTGCCAGCTTAGCATCAAAATCGTTATTTTTTGCTTTTCTATACAACCACTAAAATAATGAGCATACTTCTGACAATTGAAACACTGAATGTGACTATTGTCAGGTTTTCGACCACCACCTCTTCCTCTACCTGTAACACCATCTATTTGGTTTCCTTGGTTCCAGGGGTTTCTCTGATTCGACCAGCCTCCTTCTTGATGACTTTGACTAGTCGAATTGTTGTCGCCACCTCTGCCTTTATTGTCGAACACCTTTCCTTTGCCTTTCTTATCTCTTGCTGATTGAGCCTACAAAGCCACATCACTCTTTGACTTTCCTGCTGCTCTTTCAGCCATTCTTTGTTCATGAGATTCAAATGTCCCTTGAAGCTCTTCTTTAGTCACATTCGACAAATATTTCGACTCTTCTATGGCTACTATCACGTGGTCGAACTTTGGAGCCAACGATCTCAAAATATTTGAGACAACTGCTTTCGTCGTCAGCACTTCTCCACATACTTTGATTTGATTTACATGTTTCGTAACTCTTGTGAAGAAATCTGCTATACTTTCATTGTCTTCCATCTGAAGCAATTCATAAGCCCTTTTGTGAGTTTGTAACCTCACTTCTTTCACCTTTTCTGCGCCTCCAAACGATTTCTCAAGAATCTCACATGCTTCTTTTGCAGACTCTACATCATTAACCTTTTCAAAGTTATCTGGATCAACACATTGATAAATTATAAAGAGAGATTTATAATCTTTCTTCTTCAATTCTTTGTGCGCAGCCTTCTCTGTTTCCATTGCGTTCTCTGCAAGCGTTGTTTTTCCTTCCTTCACAAGATCCCAAAAATCTTGATAACAGAAAACAACCTTTATCTGCTTGCACCAATTCTCATAATTATCTTTCTCGAGAATTGGAAGGTTTGCTGGAAAGTGCCCATTCGGATTATTCGTCGCCATTACTTTTGCTTCCCACGGATCGTTCAAATCGGAGCTCTAGATACCAGATATTTGAATTAACTCAAAACCTATGAGAATTCCGATCATTTCTTTATGAATAAGAAAGGTTCTTGAGGAACAATTAACAAAGAAGAAGAAATATGAAGTAGAAAAGAATTAGGGTTCTAAGAGAATTTGGAGAGAAAGTTTTTGCTACCCACAAACTATGAGATTTTTCCTTCTATTCACTTGCAACTGCAAACTGTGAATTACAATGTGTTGGAATTATTTGATTATAAAAGGGATACTCCCTATTTATAGAGTTAGGTTTTCTTGCACCCAAAGGAAAGCCCAAAACTATAAAAGCCCAAAATATCTATTTTTGGAACTAAATCAAATATAGATCTAAAATCAAATCAAATCAAAATCAAATATAACATAATGAATTACACTTTCAACATGATATACAAGATAGAATGTCTGACATTTAAGAATTAATACAAGAATAAAATAAATGTAGCAGAGAGGGAGAAGATGTTGTGTTAAATGTGTGATAAAATTATAAATAATAATACTAGAAGAGTGTTGGGGTCATAATAGAAAATAGACAAAATAACATTTTTAGTCCATTAAGTTATTTAATGTTACCACTTAGGTCATTTAAGTTTTTTTTTGTAACATTTAGGTCATTTAAGTTTAAAAACCAATTGCACAGTCAACCTTTTTTTTTGCAAATTTCGTTAGATAAGTATATGTGGCTTTGACGATGCTGAGTTGACAATTAAGTGAGATGACTTGGCAAGTCTCAAATATTATACGTGGTTTTGTGGTAAATATTCATTAGATTAATCACAATTGTACAAAGATGACACAAATTAGTGAACCCTAATTCTCTTCTCATGTGAAATTTGTTCGTCTTCTCTTCTTCGCCATTCACCTTCTCATGTGAGATTCCAGAAGCTGAGGAACAAGAAGGACATGCTTCAACCATCCTCTTATTCAACAAACCCCACTTTGTCTTCTGTTTCCAACCACCCAGAAAACCAAAGCAAACCCATCTCAGAAATCCAGTAAACTCACATACCCATCTCTCAAATTCAAACGAAAATGAAAAATTCAGGATAAAAATTGATTTTTAAACGAATTTCCATCTCAGAAACTATGAAAAAATTGATTTTTAGTGTCGGTAAAGTTACCTCCTCTAACAATATTTTGACCAAAGAAGAGTATGATACGATACAAGTCACAACCAAGACCGGTTTTGTCAGGGCAATTCACAGTAATCATAGTTGGGTCACCTTCTTGAAGAACAATTAACAAAGATCTAAGGTTAGCGAATTAGTCGATTTCAATTAATGGATAATGTTTTGTTGATTATGTAAACTTAATATTATTATCTTGTCATAATAAACAATGTTTGGTGTTTTGTTCTCATGGCCAAAGTCGCATTTGAGAATCTTTACTCGGATTTAATTAGTAATGATTTTTAGGAATGATGTTGATTCATGTACACTACAAGTTAGTGTTGTTGATTGTGATATCATGTAGTTTCTTAAATTTCTCCAAGTGTTTATAGTTTATTGTTAGTTGACTTTATACACAAGTTTTTTTTATAATAGAAATTATAGTTGAATTTACATGTTATGATTACTGCAAATCATTCTATGTTAATTGGTTTCCACGATTACTTCTTTAACAATTTCAAAGGATTGAACTGTTAGTATATTATTAACAAAATTATATTTTGGAAAGCAAAATTTAAAATCTTCATCATCAAGCATGTTTGGTCCTGTCATCATAGACATATATATCATTTATCAACAGTTATTCTCAACTGATTGAATCTTCATTATGCTATCATAGGTAAAGTCTTCATTAAATGTGAAAATATATAAAATTAAAATGACATTTTTTATCAAGTTGGTCACGCCAGTTCGTTGCTTTCTTTTATTATATTTTTCATTTTAGCACAAACTCAAATTCTATCTTCCCTGTTTTATCTGCATCATCTTCATTAAATGTGAAAATATATAAAATTAAAATGACATTTTTTATCAAGTTGGTCACGCCAGTTCGTTGCTTTCTTTTATTATATTTTTCATTTTAGCACAAACTCAAATTCTATCTTCCCTGTTTTATCTGCATCATCGTGCATTTTCATGCAGTGTTCTTATTAACAGTTTGTTAGATATTTCGGTAAAATCAAATAGATTCATGGCTGATCGCGAATGAAGTCACTTTTCTTAAAAATATTTCAAGCATTCTCTTAAATGTTTTAGACTTGAAAAACAAGAATACCCAGTATTTATAATTGAGTATGCACAAAACGAATGAAAAAATCGAAATGCAAGGAAGAGTGTCTGGAAGTATGAAGAGAAAGTATGATTTGAGTTCATATTTTCGAATTCAGAATTACGTATTTATAAGCTATGTATGTGTTGTTTCATAAGTTTGCAACTCTTGATGAAACAATAAATTTTCAATATATGTTGTAATGGTCCGCCTATAACAATACAATGTACCATTTCATGAAGTGTTGTGCATTTTGAATTTGAAATTCAAACTTTCAGTGGCCCGAGACGAATTTAGGCACAACTTTCACCGGTTGATGTTTAGTGCAAAAACTAACCAAAATTATTTTCAGACAGATTAAAGACAATTTCCACTCGTGGATGTTTACTGCAAAAACAAACCGAAATTCCTACAGATAGATTTGAAAATAATTTCCACTTTTGTCTATGGGGAACTTTTTGTCGAGAATCAAGTGTGAGGAAGAAGTCCCACATTGATTAGAAAAGGGAAGATTGAACACTATATAAGTTAAAGAACCCACACACCTATCACCTTAAGGTTTTAGGTGTGTCCCAAGTAGAAATGTTCCCTCGTTGACCCCCTCGATTCGCCCCAATAGTAGTATCAGAGTCTTTGGTTTCGAGTGAAGGGACCGACTTACTTGTATCAAAAACATTTTCCGCAAGTGTGGGTTGAAGGTGTTCCGTCGAGTTTAACGGTGATACAAATATATGTGGAAGAGAGAGCTTCCACTTGAGGGAGAGCATTGTGTATAGACTCACACTTGAGGGGGAGTGTTGAGAATCAAGTGTGAGGAAGAAGTTCCACATTGTTTAGAAAAAGGAAGATTGAACACTATATAAGTGAGAGAGGCGACACACCTATCACCTTAAGGTTTTAGGTGGATATGTGGCGTATCTCTCACAAAGGAGTGTCTCAAGTAGAAATCCTCCCTTGTTGACCCCCTCGATTCGCCCCAACACTTTTATCCTCTTTAACTTTGTCATATTTGAACACACTCATGGCATTGATTGTCCATGATTTCCAACACAATTGAGTTCCAATACTTTTTTTAAACGCGCATCAAACCCTTCCATGTTGCATTATACATAATCAGTTAATACATCATTCTAGTTACATATCATTCTTCTGGTTTTGATACTTCCATCCTACATGGAAAATTCACAGGCATAATATTTGTATTCGCATTCATACAAATTGTAATGTTGTTACTTCAAATCTTATAATCAATAATATTATCAGAAACATTAAGTCATGCATTTTTTGATTGGTATTAATGTCTGAATTGAGATGATTTTATTGGTTGTAAAAATGGAGGATTCATGATAAAACAACCTTAATTAAGTGTGTAAATGTTGGACGAGTGCCCTAAGCGTCCAACTTAGTTGGGCTTGGACCGCCCAACTAAAATCTATGAGCTGGTCATTTATCACATGTGGCCTACAAGGTGTACATGGAAAAATACTTTCATTCACGATTTGAGGGAAAATTCGTCTTTCACTACTACTATATTTGAGATCACGAAGCTAGGAAAACCGTTGTCTAGTTTCTAGTCCAGGCCCAAAGAGTGTTCTCTAAATACCTCACTCCCATAATTGGGAACAATATCCATTCATTCTAGAGAGAAAATACACAGAGTCTCTCACAATCCCTATGTGAACAAACTCTCTTCACTATTGTACTTTTAACAAGTATAATTAACACACACTATAAATCTCTGGTAAAACTAACCTAGACCACAACTACATTCCCATCACATGTTGTCTCAATCGTCGTCCTCAAGATGGTATAAACACGAGGCGTCACGTCGGTTGGTAGCAATTCCGACAACAATCACCAAGCCATCGTAAAAATGCAAGTTGCATGGAAAAATTGCGCCACCATAATCAAGCTTTGGAAGACAACATCGTTAACTGCTAACATTGAAAACTAGAGTTCGACCTCCTTGAGGAAATTGAATTCCTGGACCACAACCTATTTTTGATGAAACTTAAGGACCCTACAGGTCAGAAAAATTCAACCCCCTCACTAACAAAATTTGATGGAAGGAGCGAGCCCTAGGATCATATCTTGTCCGTCAACACCCAGATGGTTATCATCATTGCCCGTGATTCTTTGAAGTGCAATATACTCTCTAGCACCTTCAAGGACACCACATTGAGGTGGTACATGAACTTATTGCACTTATCAGTGACTAGTTACCATGATCTTGTGAAGGAACTAATATAAAGGTTCTCGGTGAGCTAGCACATAAAAGTATCAACCATAAGCATGTTCAACCTCCGCCATGGGTCCTTCGAGTCTTTAAGTGAATATTTGTCTATTTTAACGATCCCACCATCAAAATCATACACCCGAACCTAGAGATGTTCATAGGATTATTCCAAAATAATTTGTGAATTTGGCACTTCAACGAGTTCCTTAAGCAGAACCCATCGGTTTCCAACGAGGAGAAATCATTGCGCAAGCCGAATGCTATATCAAGGGAGAGGAGAGTAATACATAGAACTGCTAGGGACACTAAGGAACGAACAAGCGACCATCCTAGTACATCACAACAAAAATACAAAATTTATTACACCTTACCCATACGATTGAAAGACTTTCGAGCATAATTGAAGACCCAATAAAAATGTCACGCCACTAAACACTTGTCAAGAACAAATATGATGTGAAGTCTTCCACACTCATGATATTCCTCGGTCACCTTCCCCCAAATCTGAGTTACGGGGTCTGGGCTCAGTAGATGATGCAAATATCATAAGGTGAAGGGTTATCACACCAAGGATTCTAACCAGCTAAATAAAGAGATCAAGTGACTCATTCAAGATGCTAATCACACCAAGGATTCCTACCAACTACAGAAATCCACATACTGTAGAAATTATGTTCACATCCTCTAGAGAAACTTCATGTGAAAATGATGCCTTTTGATAACCAAATGATATTAATGACCCTGATCCTAATCATCAATGTTAATCTCCCTTTATACCAATTTATAAGCAATAAACATTCATTTTTCTTGTTACAAATTATAAGAAAGAAAAAACACTTCAACTTTTTTTATTTAATAATTTTATTCTAAAAAATCTATCTTTTTCAAGGTAAAATTAAATCCAAATTGTATTTATGATTTCTCTCTCATTTTTTTCACAAACAAACAACCAATCAAAATTGTTTTTACAATTTCCCATAAAACATATTTAAAAAAAGATACAATTTTTTTTATTAATAAATGAAATATTAATTTTTGCTTATAAATTGATACATATAACTCATTTTGTCTCAAAATAATTGTCTTACTTAACACTTTCATACAGATTAACAAAATGTAATAAATAAAAGAGAGAATAATGATTTTATCAAACAATCCTTATCAATTATTGATGTATTTGAATTAGTATTAATGTAGGATTAAAAATCAATTCAGAGTATTAATTAGAGAGGATAGTTGAAAGATAAAAATTAAAAGTACATTGATAAGTTAAAATGATAAATATTTTGGAATAAATATTATTTTTCTTCCAAATACAACACTTATTTTAGAACGGATGGAATAGGATTTCGTTAAAAACACAAGTCAGAGCCTTATAGACAACCAAAAAATGGAGGGATATGTAATTTTTTTATGAAAATATTTTTAATTTGTTAGAGTAAAATTATTTTGGTGGTTTATGTTATTAATGGAGGTATAAGTATAATTGAGGAAGTTAGAAATAAAATTTTCTGAGATTCTTCTATTATTTGGGCTAGGCCCTTTTATCAATGGATCTGTTTTTATTTTACAAAACAATCCATTTAATTGAAATTTCAAATTTCAAGATATCACACTAAAATTTAGATTATTACACTAAAATTTAATAACTAATAACAAAGTTCTTATATTATTAAAAGTCATGTGTTACAATGAAAGCAAGAATGAAGAGAAATGTTAAACAAATATACCTTGATGAAATCTTGTCATTTCCTTCTCTTCATCATCTTCAACAAAAATTTGTTAAAGCTTGTGACCCAAGTAAACTCTTTATCTTTCTCTAATGATCCAACATGGATCACATCCTCATAATTATGCACAAGTCTTGTATTTTTCAACTTTGATCCATGGTGAGATGGAAATGACATTAGATTCATGTTGATTTGATGATCAAGAGAGACCAATTCATATGAATCATATAAAGGACTTCCACAATCCCACATTGCCATTGTTTTTTCTTCTTCTTTCTCATCAATTTTTTCCTTCAATGCTTCTTGTTCATCTTTCATGTTTTCATCTCAATTTTTTTATATTGATATTTTTATTGGCTTGGACGGAGGTTCCTATATATATATATATAACATTAAACCTCTTTGTAATTTATTTTGGCTTTGACTTTTAAAACTTTTTGCTACACATGTCATGTTATATTTAATGGGAAAACCTAAATTCTTCTCCAAATTTTAGTGATGTGTCTAAGAAATGGTTGGATTTTATGTCATAGAAAAAAATAAAAGTGTAAATGGTTATGGTCTTGATTCATAGGTTTGTTGTGGAAAGTGACCAATAGTGGTTAATGTATTTTCGAAGTTTCAATTTTTCCCTTTGTTTGTTTGAGTTTTTTTAGGGTGTTTGTTAACTCTGATTTTTGGATCCTTCAGAGAAATAGATGCAATACATATAGGTTTGGCACTTTTGTCCTTTTTCCTCTTTTTCTAACTTAGCAAAACCTTTTAATTAATTAACTAAATTAACCTAAAAAATTCTACATTAATTATATAAGAATCAAAGATAAAAGTAATTATATAAGAATCAAAGATAAAAGTAATGTATATATGACACACTCATAAATTCAACAAGATGTCTTTTTCAAATGATAAGTATCATAATGGTTTCTCACATCCAAAAGCTAAGAGTAGTCTGTTGATGTCGGTTAGATCATTAACTAGTTGTAATATCCTAAAATTTGTCATCTTATTTATGGCCAACCTCAAGTGGTTTATGCTTCGTCATCTTGCATATCCGTTCACATTGCATTCAAAAGAAAAAAATAATAAATACATCGTCTTCATCTGCATGTGCATGAGACTTGTGATCAAGTGATGCTTGCCAATCATTGGAGCTCAAGAAGAAAAAAATATCACAAAATAATCCAAACCATTTCCAAGCTAACCCACCAAAGGAAAAGAAAAATTCATTTTTTTCATCCGTTAACCGGTTAACGCCTGAGGTTAACCGGTTAACGGGCGCGGATTTTGAATAAAAACTTCAAAATTTAGTTGGTTCCTCTTTTCCCTCCATTTTCTTCCTTCATTTCTTCCACCTTGTTTCACACTCCACTTTCACTTCACTTCACTTGAAACTTCTACTACATTCTAGACCCTTCCACACTCTTCCAAGGAATATTCCCTAAACCCTAACCAACTTTAACTAACTTCTACCCTTAGCTTAGGACCCAAGTCTCAACTTTTTCTCTCAATTTTCCTCCATTTTCAACCTTCACCCAAACCTTCAAGTTTCACATTGAAACTTGAAGAGTTTGAAGCTAAACCTCCATTCAAGCATCATTTTTATAGCTTATTGGATAAGTTGCAAGTTGTTTTGGATTGATTTGAGCTTATTGGAAGTGTTGTAAGTGTTCATCAAGATCTTCACCAATTGTATTTATTTTGCATCTCGCGGATCGAAGTTTGAAGCCTTCGGTTTTCTCTTCTCTCGCTTTTCGATCGACTCGCAACAATCACCAAAGCAATCCTCCGCTTTGTAGGTTGGTGAATCCGAAACCACTTTTCGCTTTTAATTTATTCACTTCATATCGCCGTATGGCATTCTTTGATTATTGCTTGCATTCTTGATCGTTGTTATGATTTGCTTGCGATTTACTTATTTTGATTGTTAGTAGCTAGATTTATAGCTTGTTCTTGATGCTCATAGGTGTCAGGAAGCTGTATTTGAGTAGAAAATTCGTGCTAGCATGTTCATGAATGTATTAGGAGCGTTTAGAAGTAGGTTTGTGGCTAAAAGTGCTTTTCCTAATTGATTTTCAGCATTATGTTCAGTGTTAACCGGTTAACACGTTATATTTTGCCCCTGGATTTTGATTTTTGAAGTCGTTAACCGGTTAACCCAGGGCGTTAACTGGTTAACGCTGTTTGATTTTGAAAAACCAGCTTGTTTCATAGCATGTTCTTGCATAGTTCATTCTTTAATCCCCTTAGCTTGATAGAACATGATTTTAGGAAATTTTTAGGATCACTTTAGGTGCATGATTCTGTAATTTATGTAGCTTTCAACATGCGTTTCGTTAGTTTCTGTTTTATGCATAAATATTGCATATATGTTGCATAACCCTTTGGAACCATTGTTTGCATAATTGAGCATCTTTCATAGCATAATAATGAAGGTGTATACCTCTGGTTTTTGCATTGCATCATGGAGCCATACACATCTTGATCCATTTTTGTGCATATTGAAAATTGCATAATCTAAAAAAAAGTCACATAAATCATTTAACTTGCATCATTTTGCATGTTGTTGTGGCATTTCCTTATCAATAATCCATTGCATTTTTATTGCATAACCTTACATATATTTTCATCGATTGATTGCATTAAAATTAATTGTTTTATGCATAATTGAAAATATTCAAATATGCCTTGTTTCCATAGCTGCATTTTGAAACAGGTGTTATAAAAACATGTTGCATTCATGCTGTTTTGACTTTTTACATCTGTTTGGCATGCTGATTGTTAGCTGTAATAGGCTGTTTGCATTTTGCTTTGCATTTAGTAGATGATTGTGCTATAGGAGCTATAGTAGCTGCTGAATTTTTTCATTGAATAGTTTTTAGGTCCCTTAGACTTAGGATTGAGTCTAGTTTAGGTCCTAGATGAATTAGGATTTGTTTGGTACTTGTTTACCGCATTCCTTTTATCATGTTTATCCTACTAACCTTTGTTTTGTATGGAGGTAAAGGTAAGTTCAAACAACTTAATCCTTTTAATTCCTTTATGCTTTCAAAGTGTATGTGTTTTAGCATTTCGTTTTGTTCACAACTTCATGCTAATCCCCTTTGGAAACAACTTAGCTTCTTTCAGAAGTAAGTTGATTTCTAATTCCCGCTTCTTTTCCTTTTTCTCTTATTAGGATTAGAAAACCGCACTAACCTAGGTTCATCTATGCATGACAACTTAGGATTTTAGTCTCCCCTTAGACTTTTGCCTTTGGTTCGTTTTGCTTTCTTTCTCATCTCAAAGAAAAGTAAAACACACCTAATAAAGGTCGATCTTCTCGTACGCCACAAGACTTTGCTGTGGGTTACTTATACACTTCCCATTTCGGGGCGAGGTGTAAGGCATCTACCACAATGAACAAGTCTTAGTATGAGAAGGTTCAAATACAACAATCTCAGAAAACACTTCTTTAAAAGACAGTAAACAAACAACACTCGTCTTTTCCTTCGGGAATTCTTTCCTCACCTCATTCACTCTCAACGCGAACTTGCAACGACTTGTCTCATTTGCAAGACGGTAACATACTCGTACCAGACGAGTCTGCGACACCTGAGCAAAGACATACACAGTTCAGCTCTAAAAAACACATAAATAGTTTCCGCCTTAGTTAGGCAAACTACGTCAACTCTGATCCTCATTTTCCCGATGAGGTACGTAGGCAGCGGGGTAGGGCCCCTTAGAGCACATTCTTTATTTTCCCTACATTTCCCCCTTACCTTTTCGTTCTTTCTTTTCCAGTTCTCTTTTCAGTTCCGATTCCAGTTAGCAATTCTTTTGTTCAACATCACCTTATTTCTAACCCTTTGAAACCGACTAACAAGCGTGGATCCCGTCGGGTACGACAGACGGTCTAGGGTGCTAATACTTTCTCAGGTCGTAACCGACTCCCGAACCCAGATCTTTGGTTCACAGGACCTTGTCCTTTTCTTTTCTCTTCGATTTGTGAAACATTACCTTTCCCATTCATTCAGGATAAAAATGCATGGCTGGCGACTCTACCTTTTCCACGTCACTTTCGCGATTGTACTAGGATGAAAATCCTGGGAGCGACAGCTGGCGACTCTGTTGGGGATCGAACCCAGAATCCTTGGTTTCCCTCGAGAGTCAATCCTAGTGCCTGTTTGTTTCTGTTTCGTTGGGTGTTTACCTGTATGCTGATGTGTGTTTATTTACTGTTTTATTTATAGTTTTCACTTTACATTATTTATTTACCGCTTTTAGTATTTATTTTCCATGTATCATATATAATGGACTGTGCTGGTTTGCATTTTTTCTATGGGTGGGAGTTACTATGAGATAAGCCAACTACCCAGCTTGAGTGCACCATAGGATTAGCGTGGACACGTTGTACTCGCATGGTTACATGATGAGTGGCGATGTGTTCCACACCCAGATTGCGACCGTCTCGGAACTATTATGTGTGGAGGTTTTCCCCACTTTAGGGCATGACCTTGATAGTTATGTGCATATGGTGACCGATCTTTGAGGACCTTAGTGGAAACACCCCTCTCTAGTGATGACAGTGGCAGACCATATTTGTTGGCAAACCTACTCGCATCTGAGGGCCCATCGGGAACTCGCATAGGATGGTCTGGTTCTCTCATAGGAACTAAGTTAAAGCAAACTGTTCGTATGATGATAGTATTGTACCCTTCAGGATGAATGTACTATTGTTTCTCGATTCAGTGCTTGAAGCCGGGGACTTATGAGGGATGCTTGTTTCCTTGGACTCAGCTGAGACCTCCCTGAGTAGTACATAATGCCAAATTGATTCCCTGATTTGGTCATGAGCCATTTCTCGGAAATGGTGAATGTATTATTGTTATTCGGATTTGAGAGTCCGTGATGTTGACCCGAGTAGCATACCTGTGAGATGGGAGGGGTTTATAAGGTTACATGAACCCTAAAACTTCCAACATACCCACTTTGCTAGTACTGTTCAGTATTTTGATTTGTTTCTTTGGTCCTTGGTTCTAAGTTACGGGATTTTTGTTTAGAGAGTTGATGTTGTGATTGTGACCTTGCACAGACACCGAGTTATTTTGATCTGCATATCACAGACACACCACTGATCACATGCCTTGCATTGCATAAGCATCATGACATCATTAATCATTGTGTTCTTTTTCATTCTCAGGGTTCATACTACTCCCGATTCCCAGTCATACTTCTGCTTCAGAAATGGAAGACGTCAAAAAGAAGAACGTGTTCTACAAGTTCTTTGATACCAAAATGGATCTGATCAACCAGATGGTGTCTCTTATTACCTCGGGTCATTTGGGATACTTCAAGGAGATATATGGTGATATTCTTGATCTGGTAGTTAATCTGGACAGTTCTCAGAAGAGTGTCATTCATACCCTGTTGTAGTACTACGATCCGCGACTCAGATGTTTCACTTTTCATGACTTCTAGCTAGGCCCACTGCTTGAAGAGTATTATGAGATTTTGGGGGTGCCTCTCAAAGACCAGATTCCCTTCAATTCGGAGATGACCAGACCAGCTCATCTTGACATTGCCAAAGCTCTTTATTTGAGCTCATCGGAGGTATCTGATAATCTGATTGTTACTAAAGCTGGGGTACTTGGCTTTTCTCTAGAGTTTCTGGTTAGAAGAGCTGGGGAACTTGCTGCGACAAAATAGTGGGATTCAGTTTGTGCTATTTTGGCCTTATCCATTTACGGGATCATCTTGTTCGCTGACATGGATAAATTCGTAGACATGAATGCTATCCATTTGTTTGTGCTGAAGAATCCGGTACCCACTCTCCTGGGTGATCTATATTATTCAGTGTATTACAAGAACGAGAATAAGCGAGGTGGTCTGGTTAGGTGATGTGCTCCTTTATTCTACAGGTGGTTTATGAGACACCTACCTACCACTGAGGTTTTCACTAATCCCGATGCAACTTGGGCCCAGAAATTGAGTACACTGTCTGCCAAAGACATTAGATAGTTCACTTTGAGACTGAAAGGGAAGAACTCCATCGCTAGCTGCAGAAACTACCTCAACGTGCCTTTGTTAGGAGTATCAGGGGGTATCAATTACAACCTCATTCTCTTGAGAAGACAATTGGGGTATGCACTAAAAGTGGTTCCCGAAGAATCGGAGTTGTTCTAGACTTTCTACTTCCCGGTGAAGGATAATCTTCTGTTGGTTAAGAAAGTTGCAGGCTCCTGGAAATTGATCAGACAAAGAGGGATAACTTGCTTGGGCAAGAGCAACAATCAAATGTTCCCTGAATTCGAAGCCTGGATAAGGGAGAAAGATCAAGTAACCCTAATCCCTTTCTCTGCACCAACTCCTTCACCTGCTACCGTGCCTCTAGAGGATTATTAGAAGTTGGAGGCTTTGGTCCAACAACTCAGAGCAGAAAATAAAGAGGCCCACAACTCTTGTCAGAAGCTGGTGATTCAGAACCAGAAGCTATAAGAGAGAGAGCCGATCAAGCCGGAGAGATAGTCAATCTCAAGCAGCAGGACTTCGAAGAACAAGAGCTCTACTTCAAGAAGAGAATGTTGGCTGAAACCCAGAGGGCGAGTCAGCGTCGAAAAGATAAGAAAGCTCTAGACGAAGCCAACGAAGTTGTGACCCTCTGGCAAGATAAATGGGAAGACCATCTAAGAAAGCAAAAAGAGATGAATATTGGGTATAAGCGGAAGATTAAGAGCCTTCAAGAGGCTCTGGATGAGTAGGGAGAGCTGCTTCTGAAAGCCCACGAGCAACAAAGAGACTACCTTCAGAAGATGGAAAAGAATCAGCAAGCAGAAGAATCACCAAATAACAACTTCAAATTGCCTTAGACAAGATGTCAAGACATATTTCAGGACACCATCCAAGAGAACTAGCCACTCCTCTTGTTTGTTGTTGCAGAACCCTTCAGAAAATAACTTCTCCTGTTTAATCACCAGAAAGTACTCCATGGATCTCATCTACAAAACAGACCAAGATGCCTGCTCTGATACCAATTGAAATTCTAGTATATGCAGATAGTCCAATGTCCTATCTTAATGTTAAGACTAGGGGTGGGAATATGCTAGGCCGACCTATAGGGGCCTATTGCCTAGCCTACTTAAGGCCATGTCAAACTAGACTTTTTTAATAAAAAGGTCAGGCTTAGGCTTTTTTAAAAGCCTATTTAATTAAATAGGTCAGGATTAGGCTATTAAAAAAGCCTATGAAGCCTTATAGGCCGACCTATATTTTCATATATATTAAAAATACACTAAATAGGTTGTCCTATATATGCATATATTAGAAAAAAGGATACATATGTTGACTTATATATGCATATATTAGAACAAAGGCTAAATAGGTCGGCTTATATATGCATATATCGGCCAGCTTATAAAGATTCTTAAGTAATATGGAATAATTGAGAACTTTAATGAGAAAAAGGCTTGTAAATAAGCTTTCAAGTCAGACCCGGCTTTTAAAAAGTCCAGGCCAGACCAAAAATGTGAGCCTATAATAGGCCTATAGGCCATGCTCAGGCCTTTTAAGTTTATCGTAGGTCAGGCTTAGGCCTTATAAAGCCTAGCCTAGCCTATTTCCATCCCTAGTTAAGACAATGATTACTGCACTTTAGTGAACAAAGGAATAACACAACTTTTGTTATGAAATAGTGCATCTCAAATATCAGCAGATGTCAAGACAACATGTTGGGACATCTCAATCAAGAACATACATACAGAAACTTGTAATTTGCAGAATATAAAGAACACATAAATTTTTAACCCACTTCGGTGTTAACATACCTATATCTGGGGGATACCAATCTAGGACGAAAACTTCACTATATCATAGTATTATCACAAAGTTAAACTCCCCCATTTACAACTTTGGCTCCTAATAACTACCCTAATAAACATCTTTACTAAAGCTAAACTCTACGATTTAGAACTTTAATATGAGAGACCAGTCACATCCTTCACAACATGCGTTGCATCTGTCTTCTTCCATTACAGAACCTGACATAGTTTCTTAAGCTATAAGTTATCTTGGACATGCTTAAAAGCGTCGTCCAAGAATAATACAAAAACCATTACCTAAAGGCTTCTAGAAGTGTACATGTACCTATGTGTCGCTCCCTGGATTTCCATCCTGGTACAAACGCGAAAGTGGCGCGAAAAAGGTTAGAGTCACCAGCCAGACATTTTTATCCCGAAGGAACGGGAATGGTAATGCTGCACAAACCAGAGAAAAGAAAAGAAAGGACACAGGTCCTGTGAACCAAAGAGAATGGGTTCGGGAGTCGGTTACGACATGGAAATGTATTAGCACCCCAGATCGTCCTCCGTACCCGACGGGATCCACGCTTGCAAAGAAACTATGTCAAAGGGTGTAAGAATGAAAGTTGATGTAAAGAAAAGGAACTGAACTGGATAAGAAAAGAAAAGAAAGGGGGAAATGTAGGGAAAATAAAAGAGTGTGCTCGAACGGGCCCTACCCCGCTGCCTACGTACCTCATCTGGACATGAGGATCCGAGTCGCCGTAGTTCCCCTAACTAGGGGTGGAAAGATTGCTTGTGTTTTAAGGCTTGAACTGCCTATGTCAATGCTCAGGTGTTGCAGGCTCGGACGACGAGTACGTTAGCGTCTTGCAAAATGATAAGTAGTAGCAAGTTCGCACGTAAAGAGTGAATGTGATGAGAAGAGAAGTCCTGAAGGAAAGACGTTTATTGTTTGTCCAGTGTTTTTTATGAGTTTTTTATGAGTGTGGCACAAGGAAGTGAACTCAAACTTTTTTCCATGGAATGTCTACTTGCTACTACATTCCAAGATGGAATAATAGAACAAGCACACCAAGTAAGGAGAATTTATCCAAGACTTGTTTCCAAGGGAAAGGGCCCAAGTTCACTAACTTGTTGAACTTATTAAGTGTCTTAGTGGTTAGGTGAAGAAGTGTTTTTTATGATTTCTTTGTGAGGATGATAAAGAGAGATCACCTCAACCATTATTAATTGTTTTTTAGGTTTTTTGTTTGAAGATGAGAAAGAGAGAGAACCAAAAAGTATCTAAAGGTAAAAATCTAATGGGGAAAGAATATTCCTAATATTAACATGCATAGATAAGCCTAGGTTAGTGAAGTTTGAACCATCCTAAAGAAGAGAAAGAAAAAGAAAAGAAGAAGAATAAAGGAGAAGAAGCTAGACGAAAGATGGCCTAAGCACATCTCAAACAAGATAAGAAAGCATAAAAAGAAATGTAGGAATAAACCGAGATGAAAAAAGAAATAAATGAGGAGAGGAGAATGCAATATGGAGTAATCGAACAATGCACAAACAAAGCCTACACCAGTAGGACTTCCAGATGCAGCAACATGCTCATAACATAGAATCAAGACTAGAATGAGGCGCGAAAAATAATAGTCTCAGTGTTACCTAACGGAGAAGGTCTGTTGCCTCTTCAATACGCGTACAAAAATTTAAGAAGGAATACTAATCCCAAAACAGATTCAATAGTTAAGCACAAGTGTCCATTATCAGGATATCATACAAAAGTCAAATGTAAGTCTCCAGCATCCAAGTCGACCAACAAAGAGAACCAAAATTAAAAAAAAATCAAAGCAACATCCGCAACATCTAGAGATCTCATTATTCCAAACAAGATTATGAAAATAGTTAGTCACGAGATCATCATCAAGCAACATCCGCAATCATCAACATCAAACAAAAAGCCTACAAAACATCAGGCGCAAACTAAAACCAAGATTAAAAAAAATCATATTTAATTAAACCAAAATAATTGAAATTAAAATCTAAGCTATATATAAAACAAAACAAAATTTATTCAGAACTATATTAAGATAAATAAAGAAAAACTAAATTATATCCTAATAAAATTCTAAACTATAATAAACCATTGTTAATAAAAACCAAAATGAAATAAGGAAATAATAAGAGAAGGGGGTCCGCTGGAAAATAAGGTGGTGGGAGGAGAAATTCGAGGGGCCTAAGCCCGGTCCATGAAACACATTGCAGGTGGGGTGTAAGTTAGATATAGGGTGATGAGCTGAAACATTCGGTGGACTTAACCCACCAACAATCACTCACATAAGAGTTCACTGAAAAATAAAAATATAACAATAAAAAATAAAATAAAAGCAAGGATACGTGGACGGTCCGCTGGGTGAAATATCGCAAACAAAATATAGTCATTATATAATAGAATAAATAATAGAAAAAGTAATAAAAATAAAATAAATATAAGGCAAGGTATGCAGCGTCAGGTTTCCAGAAAAGTCAAAACACAGGAACGAATCCTCATTCTGCAAACACCCACCGACGAACCTCTCACAATTGAAATCACCGGCGCAAAAATCTGTTTCTACTCCAATTTCACAAGTCTCACTCCATTTCTCTCTGAACCTCCTCGTTTCTTGCGTTTCGGCATTCGCATCTTCATCTCCGATCTCGCAGTAGTTCTATGCTTCGGTCAGAAATCAGATTTCAACCACGATGCAACGCCAATCAGGTTACGGGTACTTAAAGGTTTCAAGGTTCCTCATATCCTTTTCTTTTTGAAATGATCGATCTCCTTCCTCTTCTCTCTATTTCTTTTGTTTTGTCTCAACTCAGATATGTGGTAGGTGTGATGTCATTGTGTGGTTCAGTGTGTTAGTTATGGGAGATGAGAGTGATGTGCTTGTTACAGTTTGTTTTGGTTATGGTGAGAGTGAAGAAATGGTCATGAATGTTTGTGTTGGTTGTTGCCGATGGAAGAAAATGGTGGTTGGTTAAAGGTGATGATGAAGGTTTATGAACAAAAGTTCTGAGTAGTGTAACAAATTAGTGGAGTGAAAAATTGTTTTTGAAATGTGTTATGCAGAAGGATGGTTTGAAAAGATGTGTTGTTGCTGAGTTTTGAGCTTGTGGTTAAATTTTATGAAGGTGAATGGTGTGAAGGTTTGCTGAGGTTAGAAGAAGGATGTGGTTGCAGTTTATGGAGTGTCTACGTTCTGTGTGTGTCGTTTCTGAATTTGTTTTGCAGGGAGTGGAGCGAAATGTGTGAATGTGTGATGTGTGGGTTTAAACTTTGCATGAGTGGCGTTTTGCATTTTTGGTACAAAATTAGTGTGGCTTGAATATTGGCGTGAAAATGTGAGTAGAAATATCGTGATGGTTGTACCCCTTGTGAATGCGTGCTTCTTTCGCTTGAGTGGTGCGAAATGCATTTTTTTTGCTGCAATGCGTGATGGGTCCCACATGAACAGGCTGGCTATGTATTGGAAGAAAATAGGATGTTTTTGTTGAACAATTTGTAAAGTAAAAGATGGAAGTGGGCTTAGACAAAAATAATATGGATTAAAAGGAATGATAATAAACTTGAAAATATGAACTTAGAAAAAGAATAAAATGAAATGGCCTAATGAATTTACAAATAATTTGGATTTTGTAATGAAGTCTTAATAATAGACAAATGGATATGGATGAATAATATGGATTTATTTACATACAGATAAAATTGGGTAAAAGGATAAATAAGAAAAGGATAGAAAATGGATTAATCGAAAAAAGAATGTAAATGAGTCCAATCTAGTATTCACATTTCCCACAAGTAAATCACACCATTGACTTGCGTTGCTTCCACAAAAATCACTCAATTAAAACCGCAACCTGAACACAACCGAACATGTGAACTCTGATTATTTCTGCATCAAACTTTTTTATGAATCACAACTCGATAATATGATGAACTCATACACAAAAACTGACCTTGAATAGTACTGTTTGAGAAATCAACCACTGAACTGATGATGGCCCAGATGCATAGCAAATAGTTCTTTCAGACGTGAAATTCTTTGAATATCACCTAATCAGGGAAATAAACCCTATTTGAGTGACGAAAGCATAAGGAAATGATGTCACTGATGGTTGCATAATCGAAAACTTGAAATCTTCTGATATTCTGCAAAATAGGGTGTGAAACCCTAATCTTCAGATGAAACTGATCCCGTGTCACAGGAGCCTATGCAAATGATATGACCTAATGTGCGATGCAGATGAATGCAAAATGAAAAGTAGACAAAAGATAGAAAACCAGAGGCAAAATTTGGGGTGTTACACTATGTCGTCCTCTCTGCATCCCATACTGCAGATTGGAACTACAACCCTAAGAGACAACGACTCTCAAAAGCTAAACCCTTATTTTACAAAATAGAACTAGGTTACAATTGTTACATAAGGCATACTTAATCCTAGGTCTAAGTCTTCATATTTATAATCTTATGTCCTGGGATTTCTATCATTGTCTTGATCCAGAACTTAAATCCTCACAAATCTCGTACAATTTTTTTTCTAATTTAAATTCTGTAATACATTTTAGGATGTCGTATCTTGTTGTTAGGAAATATTTTTTGACATATTTATTCTGCAAAAATTCTTTATCTTCAGTCTTCTTATGTTTAGCCAAAATTTCGTCAAACCTCAGGTGTTTTAAAGTTCCTTGGATTACTATGTTATAGTAAGTCCAGTTAGTGGAACATATCAAGAATTTTGTCTTGGTATGTGGAAGATATTCTAACTTGATGTTAGGATATTATCTGTGGTGGATATCCTTGGTGAAGGATGATCGTTCTCTGGTTCTAGAGCTTATTACTTACAATATTGCCTGAGGAGCGTCTACATAGTCATACGAGAGAATGATGAAGTAGAATGTCTTCCTTGGATGGAGAATACAGAGAAGACTGAAGTGGATCAGGTATTGATTGCTTGGAAGTTTGCATGTGGATAATCAACAACTGGTCAAAAGTATTCTATATTATCATATGGGAGAATGATATGAATGACTGCCTTTGAAGAGTTGTGTGACTTTCTATTTTTGAAAATCTTGTGGAAGGACTTTTTCTAGCAGGTCATGCTTTTCTAGAACATGTGTCCAGTATCTGACACTGATGGGAGGAAAACAAATTGATTTTGATGTTGTTCCAACAATTTGTTACTATGAGTATGGGGATCCTTATGTGCTTCATGGATAGCGTGATTGTTTTCATGTATGAGTGACTGTTATTTCTTGTCAGAAGGAATAATGATGCCAAAATAAATATGTTTCAATAGGTGGCTAGACAAATAATGTTGCTCTAGAAGACATTGAAGACGTGTCTTATGTTTTCCATTCATTCCTATGCAAGTGCTCAGGGGGAGAAAATATTGTCTTAAGTAGGGGGAGTTACCTCATGATCTAAGGATATACTGCATGGGTTCACTATACACAAAGCTTGGGGGTGAGTTTCAAGCAAATTTTTCAATCCAGGAAGGATGAAAATGTCAAGTGTGATGTCTTGACATTGTATTGTTGCAAGTTGGGGGAAACTTGATAATACATAATATATGATTCTTGTTGGATGCTTAAATAATCATTGACCAGTCTGGGAGAATTTATTTTTCTCAGCATATTATTATCAGTGTCGGTGAAATTATCTATGATTGATATGATAATCTCAATCTTAATTATGTCTTGTTGTGCACATGGGTGGCAGTTGAGAAGAATCTCTGGTACATGTCAGAAAGAAGAATCTCTAGAAATAACGTATAACATGCGGTGTGTTGGAACTTGTACTTAATAAAAAGCAGTCAAAACTTGAATAAATACACAAAGACTGATTTTCTTTCTCCAATTTGAGTTAGAAGAAAATATAGAATTTCTAAAGATCGGGATGAGCTTGGCGTGGATCTTGATTAATCTGGGAAATTTTTGTCAAATTTTAACTAAAAAGGGGGAGGGAAGGATTTTTCTGATAATCATATGTTTTGAATTTGGCGTCTTCAAATATGTTCTAACATTATTTCTCCACATCTCAGTGATCTTAGATACTTTTGTGTCCTATGATCTGAGTTATGAACACAATTATGTCCTGTGATTTGAGTTACCCAGGTTAGGTATTTGTTACTAAAGGTATTTCTACCACTTTCCTTCGTGACAAGTATCAGTTATTGGGTTGAGAGGGAGTATCTTGCATATTTTCCCTCATGTACTCGTTCATAGTGTATAGTGGATCTAGAAATTATCTTCTCCCTAGTCTATACTCACATGAGTGTTCATTGCATACACCATCGATCTGGAGTTCCTCTGTGCAGGATGGTTTAGCCAAAATTTTGTAAAAGGGGGAGATTGAAAGCTCTTCAAATTTGGACAAGTTTTGGTAAAAAAAATGTTGGAAGAACAGGTTCAACATAGAGTTCAAAGCTAAAGAATTCTGCAAAAGACAAAGATGTCGAATGAGATGTCCTAACAGAAAGACTGGACATCTTGACTGCTCAACAATTAAACATGTATCAAATTTGTTCCAAGGCTCTAGTCGCTTTCAGTAGTGGATCAAGGAAAAGTTTGAAGCCCAACAGAAAGACTTTATAAGGAGACTTATACCTAAGTTTAAAATGACCTTTGTAACTTTTGTATCACTTGTAACTTTTAAACCTAAATACTTAATAAAACAAGGGTTTAGGGTTTGAGATTCGTTGACTCTCTTAGGAGTTAGAAGTCTCCCCTCTACAGTATGGGATGCAGGGTGGAAGGCAAAGATAAAAGGGGTACAATCACAAGCCTTTAGGTAATGGTTTGTGTAATGTTCTTGGACGAATCTTTGAAGCAAGTCCAGGATAACTTGTAGGTCAAAAACCTGTGACAGGTTCTAAAGATCAGCAGAAGACAGAGTCATCACATGTGGTGATGAAGGATGTGAGGAGGTTCTCATATCATAGGTTGTAAATGACTAGAGTTTAGCCTTAGATAAATATGTTCCTTGAAGGTAGTGATTAAGATAAAGTTGTAAACCGCGGGTTTAACTTTAGGGTAATACTACAAGATATTGAAGTCTTCATCCTGGATTGGTATCCCCCAGATGTAGGTTTGTTAACACCAAACTGGGTCGACAATTACTGTGTTCTTTATATTCTGCAGATTTAGATTTTTCTATATTGTGTTCTTGACTGAGATTTCCCAACATGTTGTCTTGAAATTTGTTGGTATTTGTACTACTTCAAAACAACAGCTATGTAATTATCTTGTTTCCTAAAGTGCAGTAATCATTGTCTTAACATTAAGATATGACATTGAAGTATCTGCATAACCATAATTTCAAGAACTACCAGGATCTACCAGTACTCTCCTTACGATCCAATCACCAATTAATACTTTAATAACCATGGGATCATTCTCATGCGTCAAAATGCCTGTGGCATCTTGTTTAGAAAATGTAATTTCCTAAAGTTAAACACTGCCTTCTTTCGTAATAACTGGTCTATGTGCATGACCCCTCTTGTATACATTTTTCGAGAAGAATGTGTTTCTCCTCCGCCAGCGAACCCTCCTGTTATCGTATTGATTTAATGAAGAAGCACCCATTTTGAATGTAAGGGTGACTTCTCGCCTATTTGAATCACCATAGGATGATGATCGTCGTTGCTCCAATTAAGCTGTGACTGTGATAAGGGGTGGCTTGGGAAGAATTTTACCAGGCCCCAGGGTGGACGCCAAATGTTCTGGCCAAATTTGGTCAGATACACCGGAGGTGCTAGCCCTCCCTTTACTGAGCAGGGAGAGCTACACCGTCTATTGAGTTTGGTAAATTTGGAAATTCAAGAGTAGTGATATCAAAACAAGTCTCAATAAAAGTATCTTGCTTATCCCTCAGTTGGGAGCCCCTTTTATAGCCATTCTCATTCTAGCCCAAATACCACCAGACCCGCCCCTCTACCTCTTTCTACTTCATAACTCTTCATCAATACTTGACATAAATATTTGGTAACGACTTTTATTGTTGTACCAGAACCGTTACATCCCTTGGATTACCTTCCGTGTTGTGCCCATACGATGAGCTGCATAATCATAACCGGTAGAAATAATGTCGGACCTTGCAGTTATGCCATATCCGGGTAGGTAATAGTCCAAGTTATGTTAATAAATCCGACCTCCCTTTGTTTCAGTAACTCCGCTCATGACCCAGTGTTCCAGCCTCACAGCCCGACCCATAATATATTTTGGTATGAATATATCAAATACATAAGGTTCACAAAATTCCAGTTTTTCGACCATGTCACCACATAGAAGACTCTGTTTCGGCAATTCTACCAAACCTCTTTCACTGGCATGACCAAGTCTCTTGTGTCATAGCTCAATATTCGACACACATTTGTGGATGCCACATTTGCTGAACCACTTACAACCTCAACCTCAAGAATATACAAACCTTGTTTTTTCACACCTCTGATGACTTACTTAGACCACTTTATTACCCCTAGGATACTCTGCTATTCTTTGAAAACATGTCTTTTCTTGTTTAATGCATTAGAAGAAATACAATTCCTCTTAAGATCAGGTACATACTTGACATCAGTCAATATCCTTATTGACTCATCATGGATATTGAATCTCACATATCCAATTCCTGAAATCTTCCAGACTTTATTGTTTCCCAATAGCACTGATCCACCATATTGATTACATAATTCCTTAAACACTTCCTTATTTGGATTCAAGTGCCAAGTACAACCCGAATCCATAATCCACTCATTGCTATTGTCGTTGCTTGAAACCACAAGGACATCAGATGATTCATAACCATATTGTACAATGGTTGCATTGTCATTATCATTTCCACCATGATTATTCAGACGTTTAGGGAACATCTTTCTTGTATGAACCTCCTTCTTATAATGATAACACCTAATAGTAGGAACATTACCACCATAAGAATTATGTAGAACTATACCCTTCTTTTTCTCTAATCTACCCATCTTTCTTCAAGATTTTTGCCTTAACGGACAAACCTTCACCAAAAGAAGATGTTTTGTGCTCCTTTCATCCGTTTAAATCCTTAGAGTACAAGGCTGGTTAAACTTCTTGAAAGGTCAGAGACTCTCTTCCATACAAGAGGGTTTCTTTGAAATGAGCATGAGATCTTAGTAAAGCACACAACAAAATCAATGGTTGATCTTCATCATCAATCTTAACCTCGATATTTTTAAGATCATGAAACAACTTGTTGAACATATCCAACTACTCATCCAAGACTTTGTCTTCACTCATCTTGAATGAATATAAAGCTTACTTAAGGTAGAGACGATTAACCAAAGATTTGGTCATGTATAATCTCTCAAGTTTGCTTCACACACCGTTGTCATCTTCTTCTTTGAGACCTGCTGGAGAACCTTATCACCAAGGCTCAATATGATGCCGATGTAGGCTTTCTCAAACATCGTTGTCTTCTCCTTCTCGGTTATAACAACATTCATCTTCTTAGATCTTTTCAACGTTTCTAACAAACCCAGCTAAACCAGTATGACTTGCATCTTCAAGCACCACAAATCGAAATCATTCATACAGGTGAATTTCTCAATCTCATACTTTTTTACGACATATTCTCTTACACGCTCACAACACCAATTTGTTGTGAAACAATGCCCAAGAAAACAGTACGATCGATTTCTTGATTAACTAGAAAACCACAAAGTAAGAGAAAAAAGAGAGAAGATAAAGACAATTTAAAGTGATTAAAAATTGGATTCTTGATTCAATTACACATTAAGGATCAATGTTTACAATTGAATCTCAACCGCACTACTTTCTCTCTCTCTGATTAGGATTACTAGGGATTAATGGAGAAGTGATAACTAATATACTATTTATAAGAAAACTAAACTCTAACTTTCAACTAACATACTAAGTAATTGGTCCAACAGACTGTCTAAATTCAACGTGCTAACTTAAACAACAAACTACCATATTTCTACATGAAAGAACAAAGTTCTTCTACGACATGGACATATTGAACTACTGTCGAACCATAAAACTAATCTTATTGAAACTAGAGTTTGATCCAAACATCACACATTAGCATGTAGATTTTGCAGAAAACCAGAAAATAAATGAAAACATGATTGGAAACAAGGTATAAGTATCAATGTATTACATGCTTGGTAAGAAAGACTAAAAATAAAGTGGCCACCATTTCATCTTTTTTTAATCTCAATTATGAAATAAAAAAATAGATAAAATTGAAATGGAAATTTAAGAAATTTTTTCATCTGAATTTTGTCTATGCAAGTTCATAATTTACTTTATATGGTATGAACAAAAATATATCATTTTTTTTTCTATTGTAGTTTTAGAACACTGACCCATTTATTACTTCCAAAATTCTCCCAGACTTCCTAACAATAATTTCAAAAGAGAAAAGATATGAACAAAATTAGACCTATTTATCAAACAATACCAAAGAATATTCAAACTTCAATGATGCAATACAATGATAATGAAGAACAAAAGCACACATTCATACCACCTTATTTAGTTCAAGTGAGTACTTTATTTATTTCTTCCACAAACAAATCGAGTATAAAAACCAAAAAACTCAATTTCTATTTTCCTTGTACTTCTTTGAGTTCCATTTCTCTTTCTCTTCCACATGATTTTCTCCAAAAATTCACTCAAATTGATCCACTTAGAAGAACCTTTGGCTTTTCCAGTTGAAATCTTTTCTTCATCAAGATCAAAGACCTTTGTCATGATTTGTTTTGATCCACCAAGATATGGCCACTCCATCATTTGTCTCTCAACAATATGAGAAAGTGTGACCAATTCACATGAGTCATATAATGGACTACCACAATCCCATATGGGAAATATTGCTCTTGCATCTTTACAACCTATGCTACTACTCATCTTGCCTCAAAATGCTTATAATTCCTTCAAGAATACCAAGTCTTCCACTTCTATATTATGGTGATAATAAAATAAAATATTCATTTGGGAGATTTAAATCGAAAGATTCTTGACATACCATGTGCATGATGAGGATTATAATCATACAATTAAGTAACATCTAAATGATTTTTCTATACTAATAATTTGTTTAAGCTTGTCCAAGAAAATGACAGATCCGGTGAATTAAATAATAGCTTAGGACAATAATAAATAAAAACAATTTTCAACAATGTTGTCTCCAACATGGATTTTATATTTGTAACCACACTAAAGTGCAATTAAACATAAGGAAGGATACACGATTAAAAAGTAGTAATATGTTTTATACTAATTTACTTTTGTTTTTCATTGCCCTAGACTAGTGTACTTATGTTTTGTGTTCTTTTGTTTTCTATTATTGTCTTACAATATTATTGAGTAATCTCATGTAAACTTTTATTGACAGAAGGGAATGCTGTTGCTGCTGTTTGTTCTGTTGTTGGTTTTGTTTGTGACATAGCTTAGGAATGAGATTACATAGTTAAAACTTGAAATCAAACATGAAAATGTTATTTATAAGCTCATTATTTCTGAACTTGCTCTTACTGCTATGAATTTGTTATTACCTTTAGCTATTTGTGGAGAGATTCTTGTGATATTATTAATAGGATTCTTTGGTACAACTCTTTCATCTAAAAAATAAGATATTCACATACATGGTTAATTTAATTGTTTACCTTAAACAAATCCTTTTATCCTTACTGAGAATTGCTAGTGCTTTCAACAAGTATTATTGTCATAATATTTTCAAAGTAGACCAAAAAATCCTCAAATAAACATATAAAGTCAGAATCTTCTGGTCATAACGACTAAAACTCTTCGAAAATATTGTATTGTAAATCAATTTCATTTTCTCAACCAAAAAACTAAGTACTCAATGTCAGAATGCAATCTCACTAATATAAGTGTTTATCCCCAAAATTGGTAAACAATCGCTGGTCCTCTGAAGATACCAAAATACTCTCAGTTACTCGTAGGATCAACCAGACTGATCTTATGACATGTGCTAATGGTTTGTGATTTGTAGTGTTTTTGGGAAGAAAGGTCTTGAATTCTTCGACAAGATTCAGAGGGTGTTTAAAACAAATAAATAAAGTAAAGGAAGAAAAAGGCTTCGAAGTAAATGAAGGAAAGGCAAGGCTTGAAGATTTAAATAAAAGTTAAAGACAAGACTTGAAGATAATGAAAGTTTAAAAGCAAAGTACGGAAGTTTAAATGACTGAAAATGTAAAGGAAAGGTAAGTGCAAGGCAGGAATGTTAAAATGCTGAAGAAGTAAAGGACATGAATTGTAAATGAAATGCAGTAAATTACTTGAAAAGTAAATGAATTTGAAAGATAAATGCTTTAACATAAAAGACTTGAAAGTTAAATGGATTCAAAGATAAATAACTTGAAGATAAATTGACATTGAAGATAAATTGGTGGTGTTTACATCACGTACATTCTCACTGCACTCTTTTCTCTACACGTGGATACTTTGAGTGTTACTGAGTTACTAGTACCATATGATTTCCACACACTTATTCTAACACTATACTAAGCTATTTATAGATATTACAAAGTAACCGTTTTCGACGGTTTCTTCCTAAGACTATCCTAAGATGATGACACTTGTCCCACTGCATGCTGAAGAAGCTTCTTCTTGCGCCACTTGTCCCTGTATTTGAATTGAAAATTACACATTTTCCCTCCAAGCTTGAACGTGCAAAACTCATGTAACTTCCATCATCGTCGAATGCATGTATGGTAGAATCCTACCAACACTTAGAAAATATTCCAACTCAGAATTTCTCTAAGTACATAACCTATAAGTGAATTACTTCAACTCTCATCCTTTTAATGTGTAAGGTCGAAAACCTCACTTTTAGCTTATAACAAGAAAACTTTTTACTAAGCCAAATGACCTCATTAATGCTAGCTTCGAAATTTGGAGATAACAAATTGCCCCTCAAAAATGATATTTTCGATCATTTTGATGAAATGATCATTTTTTGATATTCATCATTTTGATGCCAACTTTGGTCAGACGAAATTATAGTTTGAACAACCTACCCCATGTTCTAAGAAACTGTTGTGATTCTCTACCCATGCGCATGACGTCGCGTCATAATGGCAAAAATCCTAAATGTCCCATCACCCGTATCTGTCGTTTCCTGATCATGAGCTTTTTCTTGAAACAATGTGCCAAGATGTCTTGTATTAACTACTACCTCAACGTGTTTGATCCCAATTCCATGTGTTCCATCACATTATATCTGCATTAAGTGGCTAGACTTAACAACTTCTCATTGCCTACGCCTATAAACACGTCCTTCATCAAACAAAGAAACTTTTCCAATCTCTTGCAAACATTGTCTCTTTCTTGCTAAAGTCTTCCCCTTTTCTTCCCAGAAACCCTAGAAAACCTTCATTTTCATCTCCAAAAATGGCGTCCTCAATAGTTAACACTTCTCAGAAGAAAAGTTAGAAAACAAAGGCTTTCACTTTCGAACAAGCTCTTTCATCATTCAACAACCTCACTGAACCTAAGACGATTAAAAGCCGTCAATTCGTACCAGAACCTAAGGATGCTAAATAAGGAGTTTATACAACTCCCAGGTAATGATCCCATTCACTATTAATGAATGTCTTTATGCTCTGTCTGGCCCTTTGGCCAAGGTTAATAACACAGATGAAAGACTGAATGAATTCTTCCATTACTACTGTAAATCTCAACCCTTAGGGCACAAAAATCTCCCCAAAGCTGATGATTTTTCACCTAACCCACCTCTTTCCAATCAACTGGACTTAAAGTACCTTTATGATGGTACTAGATTGGTTAGGGTTATTAGCCAATTCAATGGTTTTGATCTTTGGATGGCTAGGATGGAAAAATTTAAGGCTGATCACTGGAAAGCCATAGGGATCTATGATTTGTTGATGTTGTCAAAGACACACATCCCCTACTGCTTGAACCTTTTGGTTGCTTCCCTGTAATTCTGGGATTGCACCCATTATACTTTCCATCTTCCTTGCGGGATGATTACCCCCATTCTCTTTGATATAGCCGATATCACAGGGCTTTGACCTAATGGTCTGACATATGACCCATCTATTAATGCTGAGGATACTATTGGCTTTAATGAGTCTAAGATAATGTACACTCACTTCCTTCCTCACCCTCTGGTTATCAAGATACGTCTTCTGCACCAAGTCTTTGCAGGTGGCGAAGAAATACTTCCCTTTGGCAAACCAACTCCACAACAACAGAAGTGTTTGCTTGAGTGAGATAATCTTGGCCAGCCTCTACAAATCTATAAGTGATGGGGTATCTCGACTGAGGAACCCAACAAGAACTTCTGGTGCCATGAGTCTAAATGGCCCTTTTTGGCTTCTTCAACTTTGGCTAAATGCCACTTTTGAACCTGTACTTCCTAGAAAAGGGAGAGTTGATGAAAACTCAAAGGAAATTAGGCGTAGGAGCACTGAAGGTGTTCGACTGGCCAAACTTACTCCTAATAATGAAGGCGAAACCCTAAAAGGGGCATTCTCTAGCTTCGTAATGATGTTTGCACATCAGTATGCATTTGAACCATTCATGGCTCCTTTTGCTGAAAATAAATGTGGCCCTATGTAACCCCCCAAAATTTTCTCTCTCACTTCATGTCATATATCATAGCATATAACGCACGTATCATTGCATCTTTGCATCTTTGCATAGAAAAATGAAGCATAACACTTATGGTCAAAGGCATGAGGCTTGTGATCATTGATCTATCAAATTTGTGATTCTTCAAAGCCAAATATGAGATCCAAGTTGTCTTTCAACAAGCCACAAAGATCCTTCATATCTTATACAAGTTCAAATATTTCCTTAAGTCTCTATGAAAAGGGATGGTTCATCAGGAATTTCATCAGTGCATATGCTCCTACACAAGCAACCCTAATTAGGGTTTTATTTCAAAGCAAGATATCCTCATGGATTTGATAAATTCTTGTGATAAAAGGCTTATATATGTCATACATGGCCTAGGGTTACATTTTAGCTCAAAGAATCAATGAGAAAGTCAGGCAATGGCTCGATTACTTGTGAAACAAGAAAAAGTCAACAGTGCAGAAGAAAAGACAACCAAAGGTTTTCAAAGATTCCAATCATGATTTTCAAGCTTATGGACCCTTACATGGGCAAGGTATAGCCTAAATTGTGTCATTCATCAAGAATCAAGAGTTTGGGAAAAAGTTACTAAAAATGAAAATGAGCTATAATTTGAACTTTCTATTTTTGGCAATTTTTACACTAACTTCAACCCATTATTTCAAGATCAAATAAGCTTCAAATTAATTTTCCTTGAACATAAAAGTTATAGGGATTGATCTCCCATTTTCAAAAAGTACAAGAACTCCTTCATAGCCTTTATGGATCAAAAGTTATGGCTCATGGAAGTTAAGGCATTTTTGTGAGTTCTCATGCATACCAAGTTTTCCACTGTGTGCAAATTAATTCAAATTGGCTTTCCATGACCTCTAACCAATTAGTTCGTGTTACTACATCATAATTCACATCATAACAAGCCTTTTTGGCCTTTGGATCAAGCCAATTTGTGCCAAATTCATCACTTATTTCCCATTATGCATTTTTGTAAAACCATTCAAAAATCAAAATGCAATGCCTTTTCCTCCAAACAACCATCACACATGCACTCAGTGATTAAAATGTGAAGGTATCATTCTTGTTCCATGACTCACACGCGTGTGAACAAAGGTGCACACCACAAGTGGCTTTTTTGCAAAACACCTCACAACTCTCTAATCATGTGATTAACAAAGCTCTAATCCTAATCAGAATCATAATCACTCATATATAAGTGGAATCAAACTTCCAAAGCTCATTCATGCACTCTCATTCTCCCAATTTTCATATTTTGCTCTCATCTTTTCTTCTTCGATTCTCACATTTCATAGAGATTTCTTCATTTTTCTTGATTGATCTATGATCATGGAGTCCAAAGGAAGCTATTACACCATTTGTTTGAGTCTGAAACCACCATTTTCACCATAACTGAATCTTGAAGAAAATTCATCAAAACTCAAGATCCAGTCCAATTCAAGCTCCTATTTGCATTTATTTTTCAAATAGAGCTCAAAAGAGGAAGATCTACAGCTTTAGGAAGGATTTCTGAAGGTTTTATGCTCAAGAACAATTTTCAAGAAAGCTTTAATTCGCATCATATTTTCTCTGATTTTGGGTGTGTATGTTGATCTCTGAACTTCACTAAATGAATTTCTATGTTTAATTTGAAATTTGAACGTGGATTATGGCTGTATTGTGAGATTTTAGATTTGTAGATCTAGTTTTGTTGTCTTCGATTCTCATTGTATGTTTGTGATATGATGTTTTTGGTGATGGATTCATGTTCCTGAGGTTGTTTAGAGTAGATCTGGGATATTTGTTTTTGTTTCTGGACATTTTTCTGGATTGGTATGAATTTTCTTCTGACTGGAGCTAGGGTTCCATCACCGGAATTCTTGCAGGTTTCAGGTGAGGTTGGAGGTTGAAGATAACCTCCCAGTTGTTGGATATCATGATTGTGTGGTTGTTATGTTGAAAACACATTAAAATCTCACATGGCTTGCGTGTGCGTCTTTTATTTCATTTAATGTGTTTGTGTGCTAGTTCACGTGAATTGCTATGAGCCTTAGATCCGAGCCTTCCCTTTTGCATACTTTTTTGTTTACTTTCCTTATGATGCTTTGGATGAGGAGACTTATGGTTGACTGGACTGTGTGCCTAGGATCTTATTACCTTTTATTGACTGGCTAATGAATGTTGATGCTGGTGACTTTTGCCTTGATTGACTGAGTGTGGATCACTAGATTGATCCAATGGCAATGAGGGACTCAACAAGGTTGACTCTAAGCCTTTGCGTGCGCCTTTGGGCCTGGGTTTCTATTTGCACCATCTTTTCTTTGGTTTGTTTCCATTTCAATGTGTTTGGGCCTCTTTTCACACCCTTGACTTCTTTATTTCAATTTTATTTTCATTTTTTTATCAGTTTCATTTTTTATTTTTAAAAATAGTTTTTAGCTTATAAAAATTCCACAAAAATTCACAAATGATCTTAATGATTTTATAAAATTTTGGTAAATTTTATTTTTCATTTTATTTTATTTTTTCCTTCTGAATTAATTTCCTTTTTAATTTCTTTTGGATTTCTCTCTTTCATGAGTACCTTATCTTGTTGATTTTATTTCTTGGCATCCATGAATAGTTTGATCTTGATTCTTTTTGTATCATTTCAGGAACATGTTAGGGCACCTCAAAATATTTTTGTATTAATTTTTAGGTCATGTTTGCTTAAGTGTTGGAGCTTTTCTTTGTGCCTAAGTTTTTGAAACTCTAATTTGCTTTGCTTGATTGTTTGAATGATATATCTTCTGAATCTTTGCATGAGTCTTTGATAATATTTTTTTACCCTAATTGAGGTCCCTTGGGACTTGATTTGACAATTTTTGAAGCATGTTTGGTATTTCTTTGATCCTTGAGCTTTTGTTGCCTATTTTGTGAGAGTGTTGATCCTGACTTGGTTACTTGTTTGAGAAGGCACTTTGTCGCTCCCAAAGATTTGCATCCCGGTACAAGCGCGAGCGGTCGGCGAAAGGAACAATGAGAACACACGGTCGTGAACTCACTGGAGATGAATAGAGTCGCCAGCTAGGCATTTTTATCCCGAAGGAAAGGCAATGCTGCGTAGGCCTAGAAAAAGATGGATAAGACGGTTGCGAACCAGAGAGACTGAGAAAGGGGGTTGGTTACAACCTGGGAAGGTATTAGCACCCAGATTGTCCGTCGTACTCGACGGGATCCACGCTTAAAAGATTTGTGTTTTAAAGGGGTAGTGTCAGTGCAATCTGTGTGTAAAATAGCTGGAAAAGAATGTACAGGTGTCAGTGCAAAAGAAGTGTGAAGTGTAATATGCATAGTATCAGGGTAAGAAAGAGTATGCTCATGATTATGAGGCTTAAAGAATAATGCTGGAAGGAGGGGGAATGTACAGAGACTTTTGTTCGATAACCGTTAAGTTATGTCTACGTATCCTCTCGTGCAATGAGGAAGTCAGAACACCGTAGTTCGACCCAAAGAGACTGAAAGATGAATTGACTTGTGAACTGCTTGCTTGCCTATGCTCAAGTGTATGACCTGTCTGGCTCAGGTGCTTACTGTCTTGCATTAGACGGAAGAAGCAAGTTCTCGTTTATGAGTGAAGGTGATGAGAGAAGAATCCCGAAGGAGACGATTATTGTTTGTTTTTTGTGTTTTCAGTCTTTTATTGTTTTTGGATTTTGTCGTAAGTTAATGAGCTTAAGCCTAAACCAACGGATTTAGTAAACTCATCACATCTTCCCTCTGATTAGGGGTAATGAGAATACCTTAAGTGTGAAGTCAGATTCTCACACTTAATCACCTTTGGTGTAGGATTAAGATCATTAACCTACTTGTGATTATTTAAATGTTTTTGTGGTTTTTGTTTAGTGTTAAGTAATGAGGTTAAGCCGTAATCAGGGATTAAACAGACTCATTACATCATCCTAATAGAAGGATAATAGATGAGAATGTTTAAGCTGAGGAAAGCTCCTCAACTTAATCCATGATTAGGGATTAAACTCATGACAAAACAAGCCTTTGATTAAGTGGATTTTATTTAGTGGTTATGATGATGAAGTGTTTTTTATGATTTGTAAGACAACTTGAGGGGGACTTGTCCATTAACACTAGGGTTAGTCCTTCTTAACCACTTAAGGAAGAATTAGAACCCTAATGCAAGGCCCAAGTTACAAGTGTAATGTCTTGATGATTATTATGTGGATTGATTAAGAGATCTAAACACATTAAGGATTCAACACTTAGGATTAAAGTTATACACTCCATCCTAAGAGAAGGATGCAGGCATAAGCTTAATCACAAAGCCTTGAAGCCTTTAGGGTTTAGTCCCTAATTATGAAGTGAGAAAAGGAGACTCAAAGATGACACAAAGGTGGAAGCTAAATGGGGGGACTAATCAACCCTAATTGTTAACATGCTTGGAAACCCTAGGGTTTGTGTGGTTTTTTAGAGATATCTTCAAAGAGAACCACCAGGAAGCAGATGAGAGGGTCAAGAAGCGAAGAGAAGCAAGACAACTTGCTTCACTTAAGAAGTCAAGTTGCCTGAAGAAAGAAGATATAATAAAATAGGGAGGAGCAAGCTCACTCCAACATCCATACAAAAAGATGCAACAGTAATGCACAAAGGAGATGAGAAGGGAATGCGAGAAGTGAAGGCAAATTCACTTCTCGGAATACTTACCACCTGAAAAGTTAGCACGAAAGAAAGAAATAAAGTGAAGATGAACTTGATATTAGGATGCAAACCGAAAATAGAAACATGTTCATGATACAAGGAGAGTTACAAGATGACATGAATTATTGTGCAAGTGAAAATAAGCAAAAGACAACCAACTAGATTACTTAAATGAACATTTAACAAATTAGCTAGAACAAATTTCACCTAAAACATGACACTCATACCTTTTTTTTTATTTTATTTTTTATTAACTATTACCCTAATTTAACTAACAAAAACTATTAAAACAAAATTAATTAACTATAGATATTTTTATATTATTATTTTTGTTGAAAGAAAAATAGAAAAACAAAATCAAATGACAAAAAAAGCTAAATAAATTGAAGTATTTTTCCCTAAAAAAAACTAACTATGAATGATTTGATAAACTAGAAAAAGAAACACAAAGGTTGGTAAGGACCCAACCCGGAAGGCCCAACAGGGGGGCTGGGCGCTGGTTGACGCCGGTTGGGTCAAAACGACCCAGACCCGGCCCGGCTACGATAAGAAAGAGGGGAGAAAATTAGGGTTTGGGACACAACCCCCACCCCTTTGTTCATTCTTCATTCAGCAACAGAAAAGCGAAAACAGCAACAACTCAGTGAACCAGCCATTCATGGACCTCTACGAGCCGCCCTTACCTCTCAATCTCTGTTCTCCCTCACTGTCGAAGGTTTTGAAACCTTCACGTATATGGCAAACGAATAACCCGAACCTACATCAAAACCTAACCGAACCCAGCAATAAACGTTTTAACCCTTCCCCCCAAATCGTAAACCCTAATACTCCTTGGATTCGAAACGCTTACTCAAATACAACACACAAGCAGAGCGAACAAAAAGGAATGCAACAAAGATGGAGTCAAGAGATTATACCGCATTTGGAATGTCACGAAGGCTACGTCAAGAGGTATACGCTTCTCCCGTTCCTGGGTCTTTTGTTGCGGCTATGTGTTGTGTGTATATTTCACGAATTCATCTCTGGCTTTTTATATTGAGAATTAGGGTTTCAAGAGTTTTTGATTTAAGACTGAAACAATCTCAATCCAGCTATGTCTTCTTTTTCTTTTTCGTAACAGAAAAATGTTTTTGCCATTTTGTGAAATTGTGTTCTGCACCACTGCTGACACTCCTGCTATGGCTCTTTGTCTGTTTATGCCTTGGTATGCACCTTGGTTGAACTAGTTTTTTTGAAATGGAACTGGATTTGGTTGTGCTTTGATTGAATTAGTCATTCTTTTTACCGCCGTAAACTCAATTTTTTTAACTGCTAACCATGTGATAATTTTTGAATTTTGCAGGGCCCACTCAGAGAACCAAGGCTGCCAACTCTTCCTATCTTGAGCAGCAGATGTTTCAGGAAAGTGAATAAGTCGAACTGTGATGACTACATGGATAATCCTCTCTGCTCTACCAATGGTTCGAAATGATGTGGATTTCACCATTTTGGTAGTACTCTCCATTACACACTAATGAAGAGCTGAAGTTGATTTCTTTTGGGATAACATTAAACATGAGCCAGGTACTTTATGCTATTCATTTTTCATCTTAAACTGATAGAGTTTGAACTGGCTAGAAAAACCTCTAATGCACAGTCTTGTTTCAATGTCAACAGACTAGAAGGATAAAGCTTGTTTCCTTGACTGCAGCAGCAAATGTGAAGCCACTTGCAAGTGTAAGTTCACATCTATATATACTCAGATATATATAGTAGTAAAAAACCTGATCGGGCGACTCATGCTCCGCCTTTATATTTTGGATGTGACTTATGTGAACCGTCTAATCTTAGTCGGATGATCCGGACCCACGTGACAATGTCAAATACATTATTTTTTCATCTCATGCTATTCCATAAAATTAGTTACACATAGCTAGTAGAATACGGAATTAATGTTGAGTTTGTTTGGTTTATTTGCAGTTAGAAGAGGAAACTGTGATGGCTTTGGTTCATTGTGCTATGACCCTCGCTTTGTTGGTGGTGACGGTGATGTTCTACTTCCACGGAGCCACAGGAGGAAACTTTGCAATTGTTTCGGATGACGAATTCCAAATCAACGCGCACTTCATTGGGACTCGGCCTCAGGGAAGGACACGCGACTACACATGGGTGCAAGCACTTTCTGTTATGTTCGACAGTCACACTCTTGTTATTGCAGCTAATATAGTAACTCAATGGAATGAGAATGTTGAATCTCTTAGCGTGAAGTGGGACGGTGAATTAGTAAGCATTCCTACTGATGATGACGCGGAATGGAAGACTAATGGAGATGAAAGGGAAGTGGTTGTGGAGAGAACAGATGATAAAAACAGTGTTAGAGTCACGGTTTCCGGTTTGCTTGAAATCGACATAAGGGTAAGGCCTATTGGAGAAAAAGAAAACAAAGCGCATACTTACCAATTGCCATCGGATGATGTTTTTGCTCATTTGGAGACACAGTTCAAGTTTAAAAATCCTACTGATCTTATTGAAGGAGTTTTGGGTCAAACTTATAGGCCAAGTTATGTTAGTCCTGTAAAGAGAGGTGTTGCTATGCCAATGATGGGAGGAGAAGACAAGTACCAAACTCCATCTCTCTTTTCAACATCCTGCAAACTCTGTAGGTTCCAGAGGCCTTCTTGGAAATTGTTTGTTGAGATTGTTGTCGTTGAAGCCGAGGCTAGCTCACGGACTTCTGTTGCATCAAATGGGACAATTTATGCTGACTTAGGTTCATGGAGCTATACGGCAGTTGAGCAGATGAAGCCGGTTATTGCTGCCTCTGTTGTTGAAGATGCAATGGGAAGACAGGGTGATATTGTTGGCATTTGCCTCAAACATTGGTTATGTGTTAAAAGATGTATCACGGAAAGCCGTCCATTCATCAGCAATTTGGACAACTGATTTGGCCGCGACTGGTTTGCAACTAATTTCAAACATTGCTTTGACATTCTTGCAATTTTGACCTCGTGATCTTTTCTCTTTCAGGTGACGGTGATACCATTTTCACGAGTTCAGCACAGGACTTGCGGAGGTGACACAGCTTTTTTTCTTTTTTGAGTTAAATCACTTAGTTGTAGTGATAATAAGGTTGTAGCTTAACTTCCATTTTTGAGTTTGGCTTGAGTTTAAGCAACGCTTATTATGTCGTGATTTTCCGTTGCTAAGTAACTTCATATTTTCACTGCAGCAACCAAAATGCCTGTGCTGAATTCGAACTTCAACTGGTGTCTTGTACAGGTCATCAAGAATGAGCAAGAGAACTTGATTGCGGAGCTACGGGAGGTGCTGGCCTTTGTTGAGTGTTATTGCCGGCGTCAATTCCTGGCTGCTACTGCTGTAGCTTTGGTTCATCAGGTGAGGAGAAACCGATCCATTATGAAGCTGTAATTGTTGCTGCAACATATTACTGAGGAGGTTGGAACGATCTCCTGGATATAACCCTGCTTGGTTGACCAACTGGTTCTGTATTCTTTGACTAAGAGAGGAGGAACCAGTAAGAAATTGGCGCGTGTTTCCACCAAAATGTGACCCAAGGTTTAATCCACTCAACTGTAGAGCAGAATTGGAGAAATGTGAACGATTTTGAGATGATAGCGCCATCTGAGCTGCTGCTCCAGTGTGATAAGGAATGTTCAAATGGCCTGTACTTTGACTTGGAGAACCTTGCTGAGATCGACCACCTTTGTGCCAAATCAGATGTAGAGTTTTCTCCGATTCAGCAAGTATATGATTCATTTTCTTGATTGCTTCTTCATAGGATTGGATTTGGAATCCCTTTTAATTTGTATTTCCGTAAGCTTGTAACAAACAGAATCCAAATTTGTAACATGAACAAGTATTGGGATAACAATAGATGTTTGTAGATAGGACTTTTTGGAACATGGCCTTGAGCCTTCACTAACTAACACCAAATGTTATACATTTATATTCTCCAATCTTATTGTCTTCGGCTTTCCTCTTCATTTATTTTGACAATACACCGATTAAGATTTCAATATCTTATAAAACTTGGACAATATCAATATTAACACGCTTGAAAACAATGTACCTTGAATAACGCATAGCAACAACAAATGAACCATAACTCCAAACATATGTGCATCCAAATTCAACTTAGTCCAAATCCAACATAATCCAAACCCAACATAATACCACGGAATTCCTATGCAATGCCATTTGAATCCAAGTCCCTCGTGATACCATGAATCTTCTTTTCTCCTTTTTTTTTTTTTTTTTTTGAAACCAAATGAATCAAGTCCAATAAGCCATCCTTCTTAAATTTTGAAAACGATGAACCAAAGAAAGCACACTTATCATTTTTCTTAACAAAAAGTGCAATAAGATTAACCCATGGCTTATCAATTTATTGAAAATAAATTCAAAATAACTTAAAACCACTTTGAAACTTTAATGACGCTTAAATCATCAATGAGACTCCAATTGATTGAAATGATTTGCGGGAAACGCATTTGTAAGGCCTTTGGTGAGTAAGAATGGCTGGTGTGGCACAGGCCCATGGACCAAATCTTGCAAGGAGGGGAGGTATAGTCACATGGGTCTTTGCAAATTGGTACAAGCTTGCCCCCTTTGTGATCCCTTGAGGCACGAGTCGTGAAACTTGGAGATTCTTTGGTGCATTCAAAAATTTAAGGCCTTGATTTAGGCCTGCGTGACGATTGGAAATCGCACTGGAATCACACAAAAGCTTGCCATGAGAATTTGCAAGTTCTTCAATTCAAGGCCATTTTGCAAAGTGGCTCGAAACTCCTCAGTCTTGTGAGCTTCTGGCATCCCATATGATCAAATAAAGATCATATGCAATCAAAATGACGAAGTATACCCTTTGGTCGGGACCTCGAGAGCCTCAGATATCCTGATTCTGTACTGACATGTTCCAGAAGTCATCCCTTGATTAGATACCCTTCCCATGGAATTTCTTCATGAAACTTGATATGCGCGGACCTCATAACCTGATCCTGTTTCCATGCCAATTTCAGTTCTTGTGTTTCTTTGACATTCTTTTGACTTTGAGGGCATACAATATGATGCTTGAACATTGAAGACCTTTGGAGTGGCTCTTGAAGCTTCTGGATTGCTCGGATCACAAACCCTAGATGCAAATGACTTTGAACCAATGCAGTGAATCAAAAATGCGGTATGAGATGCCATGATTGAGATTATGTATATGAAATGATCACAAGCCATGGTGTGAATGGGTGAGGGCAAATTTGGGGTGTTTACAGCTGCCCCTATTCAAGCATGAGTTAGCTGTGCAGGTTGTAAGCGAAGGCTTAACAGGCAAACAAGATAACTTGTGGTTGAATACCAAAGACAGTCCAAAATTTGCACTCACGGAATGAAGAAGAAAAAGGGATATAGATTGTAAAAGAAATAAAATATATTGTAAAGTGTAGGCGACGGAGGACGACCGTCGAGCAGAGGACGACTGCTGGGTAAAGCAATGACGGGGACGGCCGACATGCTGGGGATAAAAGGTAAAGCTAAGACGGGGACGGCCGACTAGCTGGGGAAAATAAAATATTATGATGGGGACGGCCATCAAGATAAAGTTGTAAACTCTCTGGATATTAATGAAGCATGACGGGGACGGCCATCAAGTTCATAAAGCAAGGTAACCGACGATGGGGACGGCCATCGGGCTAAAAGAAAAGGAAAAGGGACCACAACGGGGACGGCCATCGGGTTAAAGAATGAATGAAATAAACAAATGATGAGGTACGGTCATCAAAGGTGAAGGACGATCACCTAGCAGGGGACGGCTGCTCTGTTGGGGATAAAAGAAATATGATGGGGACGGCCATCAAAGGTGGAGGACGACCACCTGGCAGGGTACGGCTGCCGAAAATATCGCGACATAGGACGAATGCCGGATAGAAAAGGTCAACGATGGGGACGGCCATCGGACGAGCATGATGGAGGACGACCATCAAGAAGTGGAGGACGACCACTTAGCAGGGGACGGCTGCTCTCAAGGTTTCTCATAACACAGGACGAGTGTTAGATAACCAAAATCAACAATGGGGACGGCCATTGGATGAAGTGATGAAGGACGATCATCAAGAGGTGGAGGACGACCACCTAGCAGGGGACGGCTGCTAAAAAAAACAACGATGGGGACGGCCATCGGATGAGCATGATGGAGGACGACCATCAAGAAGTGGAGGACGACCACTTAACAGGGTACGGCTGCTCTCAGGGTTATCATAACACATGACGAGTGTTAGATAAAAAAGAAAATTTGTTGGCGATCTACTGGGGATATAGTAAACACGGACGAGCGTTTACATCCAAGAAGCAAAAGGTATAAGTGTTTGGATGTTTGTGTATAGATTAAAGATGCGGACGAGCATCCTTAAGACTATGATACGGACGAGTATCATGTAGAAACAAACTGACACATGTTCAGAGATGATGATACGGACGAGTATCAACTGGTTAACAAAGAACACGGACAAGTGTTGCATCTGAAAGAATCCTTCTGGGGAATAGTAGACACAGACGAGTATCTATATTCAAGAAGACACAAGTGTTTGACGCAGTGTATGGATTAAAGATGCGGACGAGCATCCTTAAGACTATGATACGGACGAGTATCATGTAGAAACAAACACTAGACGCACTGTTCTGAGATGATGGTACAGACGAGTACCAACTGGTTAACAAAGAACAAGGACTACTGTCGAATCTGTGGGGATATAAATGATATGTACAAGATACGGACGAGTATCTGTAAAAGTGTAACATGAGTAGTGGGTATGAGTATTGTAGATGAGTATTTATCTGCTGGGGAGAGTGACATGGACGAGTGTCGAAAGGAGAAAAGTATAGTATGAACAAATATCTGATATACAAAGTGTTTATAATGCTGTGCTGGGGAAAGTGACATGGACGGATGTCAAGAAAGTGTATATATATGAGTATCTGTGAGTGCAAAGGGGACGCTTTGGCTTTCTACTGGGGATATGACACGGACGGGTGCCACAAGGTGCGTATACTGATGTTTGGGAATGAAAGACAACTGTTTTTACTAGGAACTCTGGTGGATTTCTATGCATTGTTGATTGACTGTCAACATTTACAAGTGTTCGATTCACGACATGACTTATGATTATGCTATGTATTTGATTTTTGCCGTAATGCTCCGTATTAAACGGAATGCTACGCTTCGTGGGTGAATATGATGCAAATGCTATGATCATGCAAAGATACCGATCCGGGATCCGGATCCCGTTGCCATGAAGATCTCTGGTCGATCTGTTTGAAGTGGACATCCCAGCTGGGGATGAGATCATTGATAGGTCTGGTGAGATGTATTTGCTTGGTGATCTAGGTCGCTGATTGACATATCCTTGTAATATGGGACCCAGCTGGGGTTTGTAGAAGCTTTCCGTACTCTGTTGTGACTCCTTCATGCGTTGCTCTTCTGGATAGAGGCTGAGGATTTTGTAGGGAGATGATTCCCTGATTCCTGCATTCTGCTGAGGAAGAATGATTGGTACTACGGCTGGGGAGAGTTATAGGTAGCTCAGCTGGGGAGAGAGCACCTTGAGTGCTAAGACTGTTTGTTGGTTTACCAACTTGCTGGAATGTAACTTGCATGCCCCAAGTTGCGTTCTGGATACCTGCAATCCTGCAAAGATAAGGAAACGCACAAAAGGTCCCGAGGTATCCTCTACTGGATTCCGTCATAGGAGTTAAGTACTTTCGAGAGTAATCACATTCCCTGTAAGCATGTGTTTTATTTTTAGAGAAAGGCATCTGTACTTATGCAATCGTATTTTTAGATATATCAGACAATTCTTTGCAAAACATAAATGTAAAAACGAGACATGACTGAAAATCTGATTTTATTAATTCCTGTGCCCTGAATTGGCAAGATACAGTCAAAGAAACATATCTCCTGAAGTGAGGGGATTGTTACAAATTGAGAAATAAAGTGTTGGCGATGTTGACGAGGCTTTCAAGGAGCTTCCTCTTCTGCTATGACTCGTATGACAATGACGTTCTTCTCGTCTTGCTTTCTGGAGAGAGTTGATTCTGATTGAAGCTTGATCCTTTGGAGCTTACCAAGTTGTAGACAATACAGACGAATTCAGAATGCAGTTGTTCGCTTATTCCCTTATTTTGCATGGATCGCCCTTTCGGGTTTTCAATCCATCGGGATACCCATTTTTGCCTGAGCTGTCCAATGCGGCTTTTCAACTCAGCGGGTGTACATTTTTTATTTCCCTTATTTTTGCCCGAGTCTTTTATTCTGTTTTTGACTCGTCGGGATGCCCTATTTTTGCCTGGACTTACATTCTGTTTTTATGTCCAGCGGGTCATTTTATGCGAAGTATTTTTTAACTGCATCTGAATTCACAGGGGACGGGAAATCTTCACCATCCATGGTGCTGAGCATCAGCGCTCCACCAGAGAAAACTTTCTTTACAACGAATGGTCCTTCATAATTTGGAGTCCATTTTCCCCTGTGGTCTGTATGAGGAGGGAGGATTCTTTTCAACACAAGATCCCCTACTTGGTACTCTCGGTGCCTGACTTTCTGATCGAAGGCTTTCTTTATTCTCTTCTGATATAATTGCCCATGACAAATTGCAGCCAATCTTTTCTCTTCAATCAGACTCAGTTGTTCGAATCGGGACCGAACCCATTCTGCTTCACTCAGTTTGACATCCATCAATACTCGCAAGGAGGGTAATTCAACTTCGACAGGTAGGACTGCTTCCATTCCGTACACAAGCTGATACGGTGTTGCCCCAGTGGATGTTCTGATTGACGTGCGGTACCCATGCAAGGCAAACGGTAGCATTTCATGCCAGTCTTTGTAGGTGACTACCATCTTTTGCACAATCTTCTTGATATTCTTGTTAGCTGCCTCAACAGCGCCGTTCATCTTTGGCCTGTAAGGAGAAGAATTGTGATGTTGAATCTTGAAGTCCCGGCATAGCTCTGCCATCATTTTGTTGTTTAGATTGGAACCATTATCAGTAATGATTCGCTCGGGAACTCCATATCGACAGATGATATCTCTTTTCAGAAATCTGGCTACCACTTGCCTTGTGACATTTGCATATGAGGCTGCTTCAACCCACTTGGTGAAATAATCGATGGCGACCAGGATGAATCTGTGGCCATTTGAAGCAGTTGGCTCAATCTTACCAATCATGTCAATGCCCCACATAGCGAAGGGCCAAGGTGAAGACATCACATTCAGAGGGTTCGGAGGCACGTGCACTTTATCCGCATAGATCTGGCATTTGTGGCATTTCCTAGCGTAGGCACAACAGTCTGCATCCATTGTGATCCAATAATAGCCTGATCTTAACAACTTCTTAGCCATTACATGTCCTCCAGCATGGGTACCAAAGGAGCCTTCGTGCACTTCATGCATCAACAAATCCGCTTCCGTCTTGTCAACACATCTGAGGAGTACCATATCAAAGTTCCTTTTGTATAAAGACCCATCAGTGTTCAGAAAGAAACTACCAGCAAGCCTTCTCAGAGTCTTCTTATCATTGGAAGATGCCCCAGGTGGGTATGTTTGATCCTCCAAGAAGCACTTAATGTCATGGAACCAAGGCTTATCATCTTTAACAACATCTGCTGCAAACACATAGGCTGGTCTATCGAGTCTGGACACTGATATCTGAGGTACAAAGTTAGCAGCTTGAACTTTGATCATGGATGAAATGGTAGCAAGAGCATCTGCAAACTGATTCTCGTCCCGAGGGATATACTCAAGCTTGACTGTTGTGAAGAAAGTCAATAGCCTCCTTGTATAATCCCTGTAAGGTATCAGATGATCCTGGTGGGTGTACCATTTGCCGTTGGTTTGATTGACTACCAAAGCTGAATCTCCGAATACAGTCAATGTCTTGATCCTGAGGTCAATGGCTTCCTCAAGACCCATAATACAAGCTTCGTATTCAGCTTCGTTGTTAGTGCAGTTAAAGGTGAGTTTTGCCGAAAAAGGCATGTGAACTCCTTTAGGTGTAACGAGTACTGCACCAACACCGCGACCATTCATATTAACAGCCCCGTCAAACATCATAGTCCATTCTTCTTCCGGGTCGGGCCCTTCAGTGTGAACAGGCTCTTCATGATCTTTTGCTTTCAGGAACATGATGTCTTCATCAGGGAAGTCAAATCTCATAGGCTGGTAGTCATCAATAGGTTGCTCAGCAAGATATTCAGATAGTACACTGCCCTTGATGGCTTTCTGAGATGTGTACTGTATGTCGTATTCTGTGAGAATCATCTGCCATCTTGCCACCCGTCCGGTAAGAGCCGGTTTCTCGAAAATGTACTTAACTGGGTCCATTTTTGAGATCAATAAGGTAGTGTGGGTCAACATATACTGTCTCAGTCGGCGAGCAGCCCACGCTAAAGCACAGCAAGTTTTCTCGAGCGGTGAATAACGTTGTTCACAGTCGGTAAACTTTTTGCTCAGGTAGTATATTGCATACTCTTTTCGACCAGACTCGTCATGCTGGCCCAGCACACACCCCATCGACTCTTCTAATACTGTCAAGTACATTATCAGAGGTCTTCCTCCAACTGGAGGCATAAGGATTGGAGGTTCTTGTAAGTATTCCTTGATCTTGTCAAAAGCCCTTTGGCAGTCCTCGTTCCACCTGACCGTCTGTTCTTTTCTTAACAGCTTGAACAAGGGTTCACAGGTTGCTGTAAGGTGAGATATGAACCGTGAAATGTAGTTCAATCGACCTAAGAACCCCCGAACTTCTTTCTCTGTTTTCGGTGCAGGCATCTCTTGAATAGCTTTGACTTTATCAGGGTCAACTTCAATCCCTTTCTCGCTTACAATAAAGCCCAGCAGCTTACCGGATCGCACCCCGAATGTGCACTTATTGGGGTTCAGCTTCAATTGGTACTTCCTCAAACGCTTGAATAACTTGAGCAGATTTACCAGGTGATCTTCCTCTGTAAGGGACTTGGCAATCATGTTATCCACATAACACTCGATTTCCTTATGGATCATATCGTGGAATAATGTCACCATAGCCCGTTGATATGTTGCACCCGCATTCTTTAGTCCGAATGGCATCACTTTGTAACAGAACGTGCCCCAAGGTGTGATGAATGTTGTCTTTTCCATGTCCTCAGGTGACATCTTAATCTGATTGTATCCTGAAAATCCGTCCATGAAGGAGAATACCGAGAACTGAGCCGTATTATCCACCAATACGTCAATGTGAGGTAATGGGAAGTCATCTTTCGGGCTGGCTCTGTTCAGATCCCGGTAGTCAACACACATCCTTACTTTGCCATCCTTCTTAGGCACAGGTACTATATTAGCAACCCACGGCGGATAGCTAGTTACAGCAAGGAACCCGGCGTCCCACTGCTTTTGTACCTCTTCCTTGATTTTCATAGCCATGTCTGGGCGAGTTCGGCGCAGTTTCTGTTTAACTGGTGGGCATTCTTCTCTCAAAGGTAGCTTGTGCACAACAATGTCGGTATCCAACCCTGGCATGTCTTGATATGACCAAGCAAACACGTCCACATACTCTTGAAGCAGATCAATTAGTCGTCTCTTCACTGAGTCTTGCAGGCAGGCCCCGATTTTAACCTCTTTCACGTCTTCGTCTGTACCAAGATTAATCACTTCAACCTCCTCCTGATGAGGAGTAATAACCTTTTCCTCTTGTCTTAACAACCTGGCTAGCTCTTCAGGCAGCTCATATTCTTCATCAACCCCTTCATCAGCTTGATTGATCGGATTGCCAAAGTCATACGAAGTCATAGCCGTGCTGTTGTCGGTGCTGTCAGGAAGGCACTCTCTACAAGGGTTCAGTTTGTTCATTTTAGTGATTGATTTTAATCTTGCTTAGAAAAAGTGAAATAAAGTTATCATTTTGAAAACATCGCCATTTATTTTTTGTACAAAAAGAAAAATGGAAAAACAGTGAGCAGAAAAGAAAAAGACTCATTTGCAAAAAGATGTCTGATATTTCATTAATTAATCTTGTTTGCACAAAAAGTACAGATGGCCCTGGTTACAAAATGAGTCTTGTCATCTTGGGCAAGATGCAAGACTTTGATGCATGCTATAAAAATACAGGAAATAATAATTACTCTGCATGAGTAACTCTTATAATTTCCTGGGAAGACCAGTTCGAGACACTGCTCCCCGGGATCTTCGGACGAATCCAATTCTCCAGATTGCGCTCCTCTTCCAGCTCGTCTTCCAGACAGTTGATAGCATCGGGGGTAAGCATTCCCCCACTGACAAAACCAGGCTCTGCAGCAGCCTTTGCTTGATGTTGAGTTGGTCTGTAACCCAACCCAAATTTGTCCTTCTTTTCTTCCACAGCTAAAACCTTGCCCCAGCCTAGGGCAGTTCCTTCCTCAACAACCTTCCGGGCTTGTTGGTAAGATGACATTGGAGTACCAGATACAGCAGATGCTTCATTTACATTCAAAGCTTCAAACCCCTGGCTCATTGTTTCATGGATCTCCCCGTCCATTTCAATGTATTTATAAGTAGCCAGATGGCTAACAAAGATATCCTCTTCCCCACAGATTGTGACAACTTGGCCTTCCCACTCAAATTTTAACTTTTGGTGAAGGGTAGATGTTATAGCGCCGGCGGCATGAATCCAGGGTCTACCCAACAAACAGCTGTAGGCGGGCTGAATGTCCATCACATAAAAGATAGTTTTAAAGGTCTGCGGGCCAATTGTCACGGGCAGCTCAATCTCTCCCAGAACCGATCTCTTCGAACCATCAAAGGCTCTTACCACCAGGTTGCTGGGTCTCAATGCCAATCCATCATATTCAAGCTTCACCAAAGCCTTCTTTGGTAAGACATTCAGGGATGAACCTGTGTCCACCAGCACGTGAGAAAGGACAGCTCCTTTGCATTCCATGGTTATGTGCAAGGCTTTGTTGTGATTGCGGCCATCCGCTGTCAAGTCAGTATTGGTGAACCCTAGCCCATTGCTAGCAGTAACATTTCCAACCACGGTTTCCAACTGGTTGACAGTAATCTCTTCAGGCACGTAAGCTGCGTGCAGGACTTTGAGCAGTGCATTCCGATGGGCTTCGGAGCACATAAGCAGTGAGAGGATAGAGATTTTGGATGGCGTTTGGTGAAGCTGATCCACAATTTTATAATCACTCTTTTTGATGATCCGCATAAACTCATCAACTTCCTGATCAAATGGGGTCTTCAGGGCTTCCTTGGCAGCTGGGTCTTCCTGCACCGGGCCTTTTCCCTTTGCCTTGGCAGCAGCTTCTACTTCGGCAGTAGGTCTTTGAACTTGTGAAGCAAAGAGACGTCCGCTTCGAGTGAAGCCTCCGCCTCCCCCCACATTATCTACTTGTGGTGCAGGTGCTGATGTTTCAAGAGTGATTCTTTTCCCTTCACAGTACACGTCAGAGCCATAGTGCCAAGGGATGGCCCTATTGCTTTCATATGGTACTGGTCTAGGCACCGTGACAGTGACTGGACTGATTGCTGCTGCTGAAGGGACTGCTATTGTTTGTGGATCATAAAAGATTGTAACTGGTGCTCTGGCGGGAGCAGCACCTTCTGAATGGTAGGCAGAATTATTTTCAGGATCGTAGAATATGGTGACGGTAGAGACATCTTCATGATTGATTGCTGGTGTTGTAGGAGGTACTGTTGGAAGGACTGTTGTTGTTGCTGACGGAGATTCGAAATGGAATGAAGCTGAAGTTGTAGCAGGAGAAACTGTTGAAAACTGATCATTTGGGAGGACAGATGAAGTACTGGTTGATGTTGCTGGTGAGTTGTCGGGAACAATAGTTGCTGCATTTGTAGGAGGTTCTGGAACCGTTGCTGATGAAGTTGTCGGGTTTGTCGGGAATGATGTAGTGATCTGGAGTAGGCCACTCTGAATAAGGCTGTCAATGCCATTCCTCAAGTCCTCACACCCATTCCATGAAATATTGCAGTAGGGACACCCCAGTTCACACCCCGGAAATATTTGGTTTTCACGGAGTTGAGCTTTGATTTCCACCAATGGTGTCCTGATCTGATCCACACTAGTTATTAAATAAGACGGTTGGTCTTCTTCAATAGCATTAATTCGGGGACCACCATGGTTTGGCATTGGGTTTTTATTGACATTGGGCGGAGGTGCAAAATTCAGAGCCCTGGAGTCTACCAAGTCTTGTACCTTCATATGCAGAGCTCTGCATTTTTCTGTACTGTGACCAGGTGCGTTCGAGTGAAAAGCACACCTAGCATTGGAGTCATAGTTCCTTGGTAGACTGTTGGGATCCGGAGGTGCCAACGTTCTTAGCTCAACTAGGTTGAGTTTCAGAAGTTGTGGCAGCAAGGCAGCATACGGCATTGGGATCGGGTCGATCACTCTGTTAACTTGGGATGGTCCTTGTTGGAATGGCCTCTGTTGATTGTTGTTGTTGGAGTTGTTGTTGAAGTTCCTTGGAGGATACTGATTCTGCTGATACTGAGGTTGTTGTTGGAAGTTTTGTTGAGGAGGTTGATAGACTGGCTGTGGATGAGCTGGAGCAGGAATGGTGACTGCTGCTATTGACCTCTGAGCATATTGGGGCCTACCCCTGTTGGTGTGAATGGCATTGGTTTCGCCAGTTCTTCTCGGGCCTGCAAAAGGCTTTCTCGTACTACTGGACGAGCTTGCACCGTTATCAGAGATCTTACCCATTTTTAACAGGCTTTCAATTCTTTCCCCAGCTATGACAACATCTGCGAAGCTGGTGGAAGAGAAAGCAGCCAACCTGTCAATATACGTTCCCTGGAGAGTGTTCATAAACATGTCTGCCATTTCTCTCTCAGACATTGGTGGTTGAACGGCAGCAGCCAGTTGCCTCCATCTTTGAGCATATTCTCTGAAGCTCTCCCTCGAAGACTGTGACATTCCCATCAGGAGAGTCCTGTTGGGTGCCATATCTAGATTATACTGATACTGTCTGATGAAGGCTTCTGCCAGGTCCTTCCAGCATCTTATAGTTGCTCTTGTCAAATGGGAATACCATTCCCTCGAAGCTCCGGTCAAGCTATCTTCAAAATAGAACATCCACAATTTCTCATCCATTGTATAGGCCTTCAGCCTTCCCAGAAATGATTGTAGATGAGTCCGGGGGCATGAAGTCCCATTATACTTTTCGAAACAAGGAGGCTTGAACTTATGGGGAATCCTGACCCCTTCTACCAATCCCATGTCCATGACGTCGAACCCCAAAGAGTTTTGAGACTCCAGTGATCTCAACTTCTCAGCTATTTCTTCCAATCGTCTATCATAAGTTTCCTCTCCAGCACCCATCACTGTAAATTGGTCCTCCTGAGGATCTTCTTGAAGTACTCTGGCTGCCGTGGCTGTCCCTTGAACATTTGCAGGAATGTTAATCTCAGGATGTAGATGTAAGCCAAACACAGGAGGGTTAACATGGGGTTGCACCCATTCATTGTTACTTGTGCCAGCAGTTCCCACATGGGGCTCATCTTGATTCCTCCCTTCTACCAAGGCTCTGAGCCTCTCCTGGCTTTGAGCTAAATTGTTCATTACTTCCATGAACTGTGTTATCTGGGTTCTCATCTCCAGCCTTTCGTTGGCCATCTGGTTTCTGACCTCCGTAAGGTCCTGCTGCATCTGATCCATCTGAATTCCCGGAAGGTTGTTTCTAGTTGGGTACCTGTGTGGCCTGTTGAGAGGAAATACCCGGCGGCGAGCAATAATTCCTGAGATTTCACAACAGAGGTTAGCAACAACAAAACAAAAACCTACAAAACAAACAAAAGGGTTAGCATGCAATGCAGTTATGCTTATTTGTTCTCAAGGTATCCGGTTTGGCCTTCAGTTTTGACCCTTCCAGACCCTTGAAGATGCTGCTGTTGAAGTTGCTTTTGATGTGAACCCAGATAGAAACCAACACAAATATATTACAAAACGTGAAATAATACAACTTGTTCATTTTACAACACCAGCCCTCAAAGGGGTCAAAATACATCACAAAAAGCAAAAGTACATGAAAAGGAACAACAACAAGCAAATGATCAAACTCCAAGGCCAAACTCATCCTCACGAACTTCCTTAAGAAGTGCTTCGGTCACAGGATCAGCCGGACGCTCCGTGAGACCTCTGATGAGAAGGTTTCTTGTTGCAACAGCTGCAGTCAACTTCTTATTCTGACTTTGGTCCTTAGACCTTTTCACTCCAGCTCTGATTTCTAGCTCTGATATTTCCTTCTGGGCTGTTGCCAGGGCTTTTTCCATCTGTTCCATCTTGTCTTGAACTCTCTTGTCTTCTAGAGTACGGGCCTCAGTGATCCGGACCCACCTGGCCTGACTCTCTTTCAAATACAAGTCTGTCCTCGCTCTCTGGAACTGGGCTTCTTTACAAGCATTCTTCAGAATCTGCTCGCCAGCCTTAGACTTGTTGATATAATCTCCATACTTCTCAATCTTGGTCAAGTGTTCCACCCTCAACTTCTCCAATCTCTCAATCTCCCTCACACCTTCACTCCTCTCCCTGAGGGTCTTCTGCAAGGCTTGGGTTAACTTCTCATTTCTTTCCTTCAAGCTCTCAAACTCTTCCAAACTGATAGTGGCAGGGGGTGGTGCTGAAGATGACTCAGGCATGTCTTCTATGGTAAAGGGCATTCCAGAGAATTGGGCCCTAGCATGGGACCACTCATAATATTGGACTGATGCCACATTATTGCACTTCCCCAGAATGGTGATTCCCTTGGTTTGAACATGATCCCAGGCCCAGGCAGCCTGCCTAACAACAGCCAAACTAATCTTGTTCTCACAGTAGAGGGTCTCAACCAAGTCTTGTTCCCTAGGAGTATGAACCAGTGCATAGCCTAATTGCCTTCTGAACAGCAGAGGGTTGTAATTGATACTTCCCTTAACTCCTATTAAGGGCACATTGGGAAAGTGCCCACAGCTGGTGATTATATCTCTGCCCTTGGTGCTCTGAGTACACCATCTGATGTCTGCTGAAGTGAGAGTAGTGAGCCTCTTAGCCCAGTTGCTTTGCTGATGAGGATTTAGAAATGCATCTGTCCTGGGTAGATGCCTGAGAAGCCAAGCATGAAATAATGGAGCACAACACCTCACTAGCCTCCCCCTCTGCTTCTCATTCTTCTGATGTACTGAGTAATAGAGATCACCCAACAAGGTTGGCACTGGGTTCTTCAGGATGAACAAATGGATTGCATTCTTGCTAATGAATCGAGGCTCATCTGCAAACAACACAATTCCATATACACTTAAGGCCAACAGAGCACAAACAGCTTTCCACTCCCCCAGGGAGGCTTTCAGACTAGCTTGAGAAATCAGGAAGTCAAGATGAAAACCAGGGATCCCAGCCTTAGAGGCCATATGCTGCTCAATCAAAGCAGGTTCCAGGTGCAGAGCTTTTGCCACCTCTCCATTGCTGGGAAAGACCATTTCAGGGTTGAAAGGGATTTCCCTCTTGATAGGCAAACCAACCAAAGATGAGTATTCTTCTAAAAGAGGCCCCAACTGAAAGTCTTGAAAGGTGAAACATCTCAATGGGGGGTCATAAAACTGAATACAGGTGTGGATGAGGCTCCTCTGAGATGGGTCCAGATCCATGACCAAGTCAAGTATATCCCCATAATGATCCCTGAACAAAGGTACGTGATCTGGAGTGATCAAGGTTTGGATCCTCCTGATGTCTGATAAGTCTGGTTGGAAGAAATGATAGGTGATGTTGCTTTTCTTTGGAGCCATGATGCTGAGACTGAGTAGGATAAGTGCTGATGAAGATGCTGAGGAGTGGGCCACTGGCTGGCTAGTGCTAGTAACTGAAGTATATGGCTGACAGGCTGAAGCAAATGCTGGTGGAGGCAGGTCAATATAGCAGATGGGGTCAAAACCAAAACCAGATGAAGTTGGATACCCTGAAACACAAATAAGCAAATGTTAATATGATGCAATGGGTATGTATGCAAATGAAATGCAAGGGTTTGTGACTGAGCTGGATCTGATTAACTGCCTTGGTATAGATCCATGTGTGTTCTAGAAATCCAGATGGAGGTCTAAAAATCCAGTAACCAGGGTGGGGGACTCAAATAAAGAGCCACAAATCCAGGGTTTTAGAATCACAAGAACTGTCCAACATGGAGCATTCTTAACAAAGTCAAAGTGACAGGGTATTCTGAGGTCAAGGTACCTGCAAACCTGTAAACAACCCAACCCCCTCACAGGTGGTGATCTAGAACAAGGATCCTCAGACTTGGATCAGTTATGAGAAGTGTAAACACTTCTAACCCGGAGGTACAGTGTTTACAATAACCATAACAATTCCTCCTCTAATTCACCTCAGTTTCTGAAGGTCAATACTAAAAGGTCATCCAGACTTAGCAGGCTTCCCAGATAGCCCTAGCATTGCAGGAAATCTGCAACACAGAGTTCTCAAGAAGAAACCCATATCTGAACCGTGTTTCATATTCCCGCACCAGACCGAAATGGAATGGGAAAGAATATGATTCACTCTAGCCTAGGTGTCACTCAGGTCCCAGGTATAGGACCTTAACTCTCAATGGAACACCCACCCACCAAAACAAGAAACCAGATCCAGCCAGCAACAATGATAGTATGATATATATAAATGCAATAAAGAAAGCAGTAAAGTAACTGTACATAAAGCAATAAACAAAAATAAATACAAGCACAAACAAGCACATAACACCCCAGTAAACACAAATCAAACAAGCGCTAGGAGGAACCCACAAAAAGAACCAGAAGCCCTGGTTGCAGTATAAGGTTCCCCAGCAGAGTCGCCAAGCTGTCGCTCCCAAAGATTTGCATCCCGGTACAAGCGCGAGCGGTCGGCGAAAGGAACAATGAGAACACACGGTCGTGAACTCACTGGAGATGAATAGAGTCGCCAGCTAGGCATTTTTATCCCGGAGGAAAGGCAATGCTGCGTAGGCCTAGAAAAAGATGGATAAGACGGTTGCGAACCAGAGAGACTGAGAAAGGGGGTTGGTTACAACCTGGGAAGGTATTAGCACCCAGATTGTCCGTCGTACTCGACGGGATCCACGCTTAAAAGATTTGTGTTTTAAAGGGGTAGTGTCAGTGCAATCTGTGTGTAAAATAGCTGGAAAAGAATGTACAGGTGTCAGTGCAAAAGAAGTGTGAAGTGTAATATGCATAGTATCAGGGTAAGAAAGAGTATGCTCATGATTATGAGGCTTAAAGAATAATGCTGGAAGGAGGGGGAATGTACAGAGACTTTTGTTCGATAACCGTTAAGTTATGCCTACGTATCCTCTCGTGCAATGAGGAAGTCAGAACACCGTAGTTCGACCCAAAGAGACTGAAAGATGAATTGACTTGTGAACTGCTTGCTTGCCTATGCTCAAGTGTATGACCTGTCTGGCTCAGGTGCTTACTGTCTTGCATTAGACGGAAGAAGCAAGTTCTCGTTTATGAGTGAAGGTGATGAGAGAAGAATCCCGAAGGAGACGATTATTGTTTGTTTTTTGTGTTTTCAGTCTTTTATTGTTATTGGATTTTGTCGTAAGTTAATGAGCTTAAGCCTAAACCAACGGATTTAGTAAACTCATCACATCTTCCCTCTGATTAGGGGTAATGAGAATACCTTAAGTGTGAAGTCAGATTCTCACACTTAATCACCTTTGGTGTAGGATTAAGATCATTAACCTACTTGTGATTATTTAAATGTTTTTGTGGTTTTTGTTTAGTGTTAAGTAATGAGGTTAAGCCGTAATCAGGGATTAAACAGACTCATTACATCATCCTAATAGAAGGATAATAGATGAGAATGTTTAAGCTGAGGAAAGCTCCTCAACTTAATCCATGATTAGGGATTAAACTCATGACAAAACAAGCCTTTGATTAAGTGGATTTTATTTAGTGGTTATGATGATGAAGTGTTTTTTATGATTTGTAAGACAACTTGAGGGGGACTTGTCCATTAACACTAGGGTTAGTCCTTCTTAACCACTTAAGGAAGAATTAGAACCCTAATGCAAGGCCCAAGTTACAAGTGTAATGTCTTGATGATTATTATGTGGATTGATTAAGAGATCTAAACACATTAAGGATTCAACACTTAGGATTAAAGTTATACACTCCATCCTAAGAGAAGGATGCAGGCATAAGCTTAATCACAAAGCCTTGAAGCCTTTAGGGTTTAGTCCCTAATTATGAAGTGAGAAAAGGAGACTCAAAGATGACACAAAGGTGGAAGCTAAATGGGGGGACTAATCAACCCTAATTGTTAACATGCTTGGAAACCCTAGGGTTTGTGTGGTTTTTTAGAGATATCTTCAAAGAGAACCACCAGGAAGCAGATGAGAGGGTCAAGAAGCGAAGAGAAGCAAGACAACTTGCTTCACTTAAGAAGTCAAGTTGCCTGAAGAAAGAAGATATAATAAAATAGGGAGGAGCAAGCTCACTCCAACATCCATACAAAAAGATGCAACAGTAATGCACAAAGGAGATGAGAAGGGAATGCGAGAAGTGAAGGCAAATTCACTTCTCGGAATACTTACCACCTGAAAAGTTAGCACGAAAGAAAGAAATAAAGTGAAGATGAACTTGATATTAGGATGCAAACCGAAAATAGAAACATGTTCATGATACAAGGAGAGTTACAAGATGACATGAATTATTGTGCAAGTGAAAATAAGCAAAAGACAACCAACTAGATTACTTAAATGAACAGTTAACAAATTAGCTAGAACAAATTTCACCTAAAACATGACACTCATACCTTTTTTTTTTATTTTATTTTTTATTAACTATTACCCTAATTTAACTAACAAAAACTATTAAAACAAAATTAATTAACTATAGATATTTTTATATTATTATTTTTGTTGAAAGAAAAATAGAAAAACAAAATCAAATGACAAAAAAAGCTAAATAAATTGAAGTATTTTTCCCTAAAAAAAACTAACTATGAATGATTTGATAAACTAGAAAAAGAAACACAAAGGTTGGTAAGGACCCAACCCGGAAGGCCCAACAGGGGGGCTGGGCGCTGGTTGACGCCGGTTGGGTCAAAACGACCCAGACCCGGCCCGGCTACGATAAGAAAGAGGGGAGAAAATTAGGGTTTGGGACGCAACCCCCACCCCTTTGTTCATTCTTCATTCAGCAACAGAAAAGCGAAAACAGCAACAACTCAGTGAACCAGCCATTCATGGACCTCTACGAGCCGCCCTTACCTCTCAATCTCTGTTCTCCCTCACTGTCGAAGGTTTTGAAACCTTCACGTATATGGCAAACGAATAACCCGAACCTACATCAAAACCTAACCGAACCCAGCAATAAACGTTTTAACCCTTCCCCCCAAATCGTAAACCCTAATACTCCTTGGATTCGAAACGCTTACTCAAATACAACACACAAGCAGAGCGAACAAAAAGGAATGCAACAAAGATGGAGTCAAGAGATTATACCGCATTTGGAATGTCACGAAGGCTACGTCAAGAGGTATACGCTTCTCCCGTTCCTGGGTCTTTTGTTGCGGCTATGTGTTGTGTGTATATTTCACGAATTCATCTCTGGCTTTTTATATTGAGAATTAGGGTTTCAAGAGTTTTTGATTTAAGACTGAAACAATCTCAATCCAGCTATGTCTTCTTTTTCTTTTTCGTAACAGAAAAATGTTTTTGCCATTTTGTGAAATTGTGTTCTGCACCACTGCTGACACTCCTGCTATGGCTCTTTGTCTGTTTATGCCTTGGTATGCACCTTGGTTGAACTAGTTTTTTTGAAATGGAACTGGATTTGGTTGTGCTTTGATTGAATTAGTCATTCTTTTTACCGCCGTAAACTCAATTTTTTTAACTGCTAACCATGTGATAATTTTTGAATTTTGCAGGGCCCACTCAGAGAACCAAGGCTGCCAACTCTTCCTATCTTGAGCAGCAGATGTTTCAGGAAAGTGAATAAGTCGAACTGTGATGACTACATGGATAATCCTCTCTGCTCTACCAATGGTTCGAAATGATGTGGATTTCACCATTTTGGTAGTACTCTCCATTACACACTAATGAAGAGCTGAAGTTGATTTCTTTTGGGATAACATTAAACATGAGCCAGGTACTTTATGCTATTCATTTTTCATCTTAAACTGATAGAGTTTGAACTGGCTAGAAAAACCTCTAATGCACAGTCTTGTTTCAATGTCAACAGACTAGAAGGATAAAGCTTGTTTCCTTGACTGCAGCAGCAAATGTGAAGCCACTTGCAAGTGTAAGTTCACATCTATATATACTCAGATATATATAGTAGTAAAAAACCTGATCGGGCGACTCATGCTCCGCCTTTATATTTTGGATGTGACTTATGTGAACCGTCTAATCTTAGTCGGATGATCCGGACCCACGTGACAATGTCAAATACATTATTTTTTCATCTCATGCTATTCCATAAAATTAGTTACACATAGCTAGTAGAATACGGAATTAATGTTGAGTTTGTTTGGTTTATTTGCAGTTAGAAGAGGAAACTGTGATGGCTTTGGTTCATTGTTCTATGACCCTCGCTTTGTTGGTGGTGACGGTGATGTTCTACTTCCACGGAGCCACAGGAGGAAACTTTGCAATTGTTTCGGATGACGAATTCCAAATCAACGCGCACTTCATTGGGACTCGGCCTCAGGGAAGGACACGCGACTACACATGGGTGCAAGCACTTTCTGTTATGTTCGACAGTCACACTCTTGTTATTGCAGCTAATAGAGTAACTCAATGGAATGAGAATGTTGAATCTCTTAGCGTGAAGTGGGACGGTGAATTAGTAAGCATTCCTACTGATGATGACGCGGAATGGAAGACTAATGGAGATGAAAGGGAAGTGGTTGTGGAGAGAACAGATGATAAAAACAGTGTTAGAGTCACGGTTTCCGGTTTGCTTGAAATCGACATAAGGGTAAGGCCTATTGGAGAAAAAGAAAACAAAGCGCATAATTACCAATTGCCATCGGATGATGTTTTTGCTCATTTGGAGACACAGTTCAAGTTTAAAAATCCTACTGATCTTATTGAAGGAGTTTTGGGTCAAACTTATAGGCCAAGTTATGTTAGTCCTGTAAAGAGAGGTGTTGCTATGCCAATGATGGGAGGAGAAGACAAGTACCAAACTCCATCTCTCTTTTCAACATCCTGCAAACTCTGTAGGTTCCAGAGGCCTTCTTGGAAATTGTTTGTTGAGATTGTTGTCGTTGAAGCCGAGGCTAGCTCACGGACTTCTGTTGCATCAAATGGGACAATTTATGCTGACTTAGGTTCATGGAGCTATACGGCAGTTGAGCAGATGAAGCCGGTTATTGCTGCCTCTGTTGTTGAAGATGCAATGGGAAGACAGGGTGATATTGTTGGCATTTGCCTCAAACATTGGTTATGTGTTAAAAGATGTATCACGGAAAGCCGTCCATTCATCAGCAATTTGGACAACTGATTTGGCCGCGACTGGTTTGCAACTAATTTCAAACATTGCTTTGACATTCTTGCAATTTTGACCTCGTGATCTTTTCTCTTTCAGGTGACGGTGATACCATTTTCACGAGTTCAGCACAGGACTTGCGGAGGTGACACAGCTTTTTTTCTTTTTTGAGTTAAATCACTTAGTTGTAGTGATAATAAGGTTGTAGCTTAACTTCCATTTTTGAGTTTGGCTTGAGTTTAAGCAACGCTTATTATGTCGTGATTTTCCGTTGCTAAGTAACTTCATATTTTCACTGCAGCAACCAAAATGCCTGTGCTGAATTCGAACTTCAACTGGTGTCTTGTACAGGTCATCAAGAATGAGCAAGAGAACTTGATTGCGGAGCTACGGGAGGTGCTGGCCTTTGTTGAGTGTTATTGCCGGCGTCAATTCCTGGCTGCTACTGCTGTAGCTTTGGTTCATCAGGTGAGGAGAAACCGATCCATTATGAAGCTGTAATTGTTGCTGCAACATATTACTGAGGAGGTTGGAACGATCTCCTGGATATAACCCTGCTTGGTTGACCAACTGGTTCTGTATTCTTTGACTAAGAGAGGAGGAACCAGTAAGAAATTGGCGCGTGTTTCCACCAAAATGTGACCCAAGGTTTAATCCACTCAACTGTAGAGCAGAATTGGAGAAATGTGAACGATTTTGAGATGATAACGCCATCTGAGCTGCTGCTCCAGTGTGATAAGGAATGTTCAAATGGCCTGTACTTTGACTTGGAGAACCTTGCTGAGATCGACCACCTTTGTGCCAAATCAGATGTAGAGTTTTCTCCGATTCAGCAAGTATATGATTCATTTTCTTGATTGCTTCTTCATAGGATTGGATTTGGAATCCCTTTTAATTTGTATTTCCGTAAGCTTGTAACAAACAGAATCCAAATTTGTAACATGAACAAGTATTGGGATAGCAATAGATGTTTGTAGATAGGACTTTTTGGAACATGGCCTTGAGCCTTCACTAACTAACACCAAATGTTATACATTTATATTCTCCAATCTTATTGTCTTCGGCTTTCCTCTTCATTTATTTTGACAATACACCGATTAAGATTTCAATATCTTATAAAACTTGGACAATATCAATATTAACACGCTTGAAAACAATGTACCTTGAATAACGCATAGCAACAACAAATGAACCATAACTCCAAACATATGTGCATCCAAATTCAACTTAGTCCAAATCCAACATAATCCAAACCCAACATAATACCACGGAATTCCTATGCAATGCCATTTGAATCCAAGTCCCTCGTGATACCATGAATCTTCTTTTCTCCTTTTTCTTTTTTTTTTTTTGAAACCAAATGAATCAAGTCCAATAAGCCATCCTTCTTAAATTTTGAAAACGATGAACCAAAGAAAGCACACTTATCATTTTTCTTAACAAAAAGTGCAATAAGATTAACCCATGGCTTATCAATTTATTGAAAATAAATTCAAAATAACTTAAAACCACTTTGAAACTTTAATGACGCTTAAATCATCAATGAGACTCCAATTGATTGAAATGATTTGCGGGAAACGCATTTGTAAGGCCTTTGGTGAGTAAGAATGGCTGGTGTGGCACAGGCCCATGGACCAAATCTTGCAAGGAGGGGAGGTATAGTCACATGGGTCTTTGCAAATTGGTACAAGCTTGCCCCCTTTGTGATCCCTTGAGGCACGAGTCGTGAAACTTGGAGATTCTTTGGTGCATTCAAAAATTTAAGGCCTTGATTTAGGCCTGCGTGACGATTGGAAATCGCACTGGAATCACACAAAAGCTTGCCATGAGAATTTGCAAGTTCTTCAATTCAAGGCCATTTTGCAAAGTGGCTCGAAACTCCTCAGTCTTGTGAGCTTCTGGCATCCCATATGATCAAATAAAGATCATATGCAATCAAAATGACGAAGTATACCCTTTGGTCGGGACCTCGAGAGCCTCAGATATCCTGATTCTGTACTGACATGTTCCAGAAGTCATCCCTTGATTAGATACCCTTCCCATGGAATTTCTTCATGAAACTTGATATGCGCGGACCTCATAACCTGATCCTGTTTCCATGCCAATTTCAGTTCTTGTGTTTCTTTGACATTCTTTTGACTTTGAGGGCATACAATATGATGCTTGAACATTGAAGACCTTTGGAGTGGCTCTTGAAGCTTCTGGATTGCTCGGATCACAAACCCTAGATGCAAATGACTTTGAACCAATGCAGTGAATCAAAAATGCGGTATGAGATGCCATGATTGAGATTATGTATATGAAATGATCACAAGCCATGGTGTGAATGGGTGAGGGCAAATTTGGGGTGTTTACACACTTGTGCCATTATATGAGAATTTATGTGTGGCTTCTTAACATGTTGTTTGATTTCTGACTTTTCTATTTGATCATTCATAGTTCATGTTTCGTGCTTACCTTGTGTGATAAGTCATTCCATTTCCATGTTTGAACCCTGTCCATTTCACTTCACTCCTTCTCCTATCCACTCTAAATGCTTGGACTTATGGTTATGTGTTTTGTATGACATTTGAGTACCATGTTTAGGCACATTTTTAGGTTGTTTGAATTCTTAATTTGACTTTGTTTGAATCATTCTTGCATGATCACTTTGCATATCCACCCATTCTTCTTCTTTGCTTTCTCTAAGGAACTTATTTGTTGTCTTGCCACTTATTTTCATTATTTTTGCTTGAGTTTGATTGATAATTGATATAGGTCACCTTTAAGAGGTATATTATGAATTTGTGATTGTGGGTTGGTTTGAGACTTTCCTCTTTGGTTTGTGACTTGTTTGAGTCTTCTTAACTTCATCTTATGCTTATGTGCTTAACTAACCTTTGTTTTGTAGGGGGTTATGGTAAGTCATGTGTGTGGGTGGGCACCCATATACAAATTTTTCCTTCATCTGTTTAAATTATTTCAAGTTTTGATTTCCTTAGCCTTATGCTTTGCTAGCCTAACTTCATCACTCCCCTCTTAGAAGCAACTTATCTTCTTTGGAGAATTAAGTTTGTCTTCTAACTTCTTCCTCTCCTTTTATTCTTCTTCTTTCTTCTTTCCTTCTTCTTCATTAAGATAGAGTTCAAATCACACTAACTTAGGTTCCTCATGCATGATAACTCTTAGGATTAGTAGTTCCCCATTAGACTTTTACATTTGGTTCTCTTTGCTCTCTCTCTCTCTCTCTCTCTCTCTCTCTCTCTCTCTCTCTCTCTCTCTCTTCTCATATCAAAACAATCTCAAGACACCTAATAAAGGATAAGTCTTCTCATGTGCCAAGGGACTTTGCCATAGGGTACTTGCACACATCCTATACGGGGATGAGTTGTAAGGTACCTATCATGATGAATAAGTCTTAGCATGAGGATGCTTCACAAACAAAAGCTAAAAAAACACTTCTTAATCCAAAAACCACAAAAACACTTAATAAAGTTCAATAGGCTAGTGTGTTTGAGCCTTCATCTGTGGGACTAGGTTTGGAGATATCCCCCATATTTCGATGTGCCTCTTATCCATTCCATTTCGGGATGATGTAAGGAGTACACATCCCATTGAGTAAGACTCAGACACACTCTCCCGTGCAAACCTAAAATCTCCTAAAAAACACTGAACAAACCATAGTCGTCTCTCCTTTGGGAATTCTTTTCTCATCTTCTTCACTCATAACATAAGAACTTGCTTCTACTTGTCTTTTGTAAGACGTTAACAGAATCATTCCAGATGATCCTGCAACACCTAAGCATAGACATAAGCAATTCAAGCCTTAAAAAACACAAAGAGTTTCCTCCCTAGTTAGGGGAACTACGTCGTCTCTGATCCTTATTTCCCGATGAGGTGCGTAGGCAGTGGGGTATGGCCCATTCGAGCACTCTTTTATTTTACCTACCTTTTCCCTCTTAATTTTCTTTTCTCCTATCAAGTTCCAGTCTCAGTCTTTGCAGCAACCTCTTTCATTTACCCTTTGAAACAGTTCTTTCAAGCGTGGATCTCGTCGGGTACGGCGGACGATCTGGGGTGATAATACCTTCCCATTTTGTAACTGACTCCCGAACCCAGTCTCTTTGGTTCGCAGGACCTTATCCTTTCCTTTCTTTTCCAGATTTGTGCAGCATTACCCTTCCTTCGGGATAAAAATGCCTGGCTAGAGACTCTACCTTATCCGCGCCAGTTTCGCGTTTGTACCAGGATGGAAATCCAGGGAGCGACACCTTAGAAGGTTTACCAGGGAATTCCCAAATTCACCTTCAAGGAAGTTTTTCATGGACTCCATTTCAGTTTGGGAAGCTTTTTTGATTCCCAGATTCATTATTCACAGGATGAATGGTGGGAGATCAGACACAATCCTTATTGCTTACCAACCAAACTTGGTTTCTAGACAGTTTGGACTGGGCCAAAGCTTCGCCAGATTCCTTTATGATAAGAAAGAATAAGTCATTATTCACAACAACCTCTTCTACGAGGACACTCTTTCTACCATTTTTTGACAGATGGGATGCCCAAAACGTAGTCCTATCTCCAGTATTCTTTAAACCTACTACCTTGTGCACCCACCCTTTAATGATTTGTGGCGCAAGTATTACAATGACAATTTTCTCATTGCTATTGAATTTTCTGCATTGCTAGACCAAGCTTTTGTTAACGTGTAGGAGAAGGTCAAGAAGAGTAAGTCTACTAACATCAAAGAGATACAGGCTTTTCAAAAATACTTTGAAACTGTCCATCGACCAGATGATCTTAGTCAAACTGTTCGTGAGGTTGTTGTCACTTTGAAGGAGAAATTTTTGCAAAATATGAATATGTTGAAAATCCCTTCAAACGTTCCTCCTAAGAAGCGTTATGAGGTGACTTTCCAACTATTTCCTCCAACATTTCCTCGACTGCCTAATGCTGATTTTGGAGTGGCACTTTCCCCTCCATTTCTAGATTAGTTTATCTGTGGGAATTCAATAAAAATCCTTTGACTTCAGTCTCATCCGAAATCCCAAAAGGTATTTGCGACTAACCACACACTAGACAGTTTCAAAGGGCACCTTCATATAGGGATCGAAGATGTTCATGTCGAATCCGACATATATGAAGGTTTGAGGTCTTTATTTACCTTTTACTGACTGATCAATTATTAAATCATAACAATTGTCTTTGTCATTTCCAGCAGTTGCAAGGAAAACCACTATCAATAGAGGAGTGGTGACAAATCCTGAGAGCAACGAAGATACTAAGGTACTTAACAATCCTTACTCATGCATTTTTTTACATGCTTTTCTTCTAATGTATTAATTATCCTTTCAGGAAACCAAAAAGCCTTCGACGCCCCTAAATAAGGGTAAAAAAGGCTTCCTACATCACCATCAACTCAAATGATGATCAATCCTCTAAGGAGAAGCCCCTCAAAAGAAAAAGGAAGAGTGTACAGTCTCCAAGTACTACTGGCCAACCTTCCTCTAAGGTGGCTAAAGTTATCTAAAAGGCACCTGCTGCAGGTGTTGTCGAAGTTGAACCTTTAACCCCAATGGTGAAACCCACTGGTGGGGCTCCTGAGAGTGATAACTTTATCCCAGGTGGTGGAGAGAATGCGGTATTTAGAATTTTTCCTCTTACCTTTTAAATCTTTGTTTTCAACTTTGACCTAAACTTTCTTTATAACAGGTTTAAGTAGGTGTTTCTCAACCTCCTTCGACTGCCACTCCGACACCCACAATTCTTCAAAATAGCCAAAGTGAGCCAACTTATCACCCAACTTCTGATTTTGGATCTGGTTATAGTTCTTTGAGTGAGATTAATCAACCCATTATTACAACAGTTGTTCCTCCCCCCGTGGTCGAAGCCAATAAAAGTTCCCCTGCTAGAACTACTACTCAAAATTCTCGTACTGATGATTCTGATCATGAGTATGATGATGTCTCTATCAAGGACTGTATTGGCCAAGAAATACAAATTTCCAGGGAGATCAGTTTCGCTTTTGCTGGAAAAGAAAAAGAAACTTAGAACACTCAGGACCCTACCCCCTCTAGTCCAAAAACTAAAGATCCAGAGAATGTGGGAGAACCCCAAGCTGATGCTCAAGATGATGCCATGGCTGATCTAGAGAAGGAGGGAGAAAAGGAAGAAGAAGAGGAAGATGATCATCTAGGCAAAGGCAAAACTGATGAAAAAACAGAGCCTAAAAAGACCCAACAACCCTTTCCTGAGAAAAATCTCCAACACCCTTCTACTCTTCAACTTTCGACCCCAGAATAAGACATAACTGGTGAACAATTGTTGGCCCTAAAGTGGTCAGACCCTAGGGAGTATGCCATAAGGAAACTTGGGAAGAGTTTTGGCTCTTTTGGGAGCAGTTCTTCAACAGCTCATGGTGGCTCAGCTTCAGATGACTTCGTTGGTCATATTCTCAAAAAGATCAAGGACCAGTTCTTTAAAAGGGATATCCACCTTACCTTGAATGTTGGTCATGCTGCCCGTCTCTTCCTGAAGGATTCTCTAGAAAAGATGGATCTTTTGATAATTTATCCTAAGGTCTCCAGCTCCCTCATTGAACTGTCTACTCTGGTGAACTAGATGTCTGATGATTTTAAGTTCATTCTAAAGGTCAAAAAATCATTGAGGTAACCGGTGCAAAGAGATGTAGCGCCTGGGATCAAGCGTGGGAAGCTAAGGGTAATGTCGAAAGATTAGAGGGCATCAAGGCAAAGGGTGAACATGAAAGAATTGCCAATGACATAGCCATTGAAGTGTGGAGAAAGGAGATTGAGGAGCTTCAAAGCAAAATCTCTGCAGCTGAACAACACAACCTTGAGTTGAGCCAGCCTAATTGTACCGACTTGGAGGTTGAGCTAAAGCGCACTATTGACCTCATTGATGCTACTAAAGTTATTGACCAAGAGCTTTTGGCAACCAAGCTCGACAAGGCTCTATGTGAGAATCGTCTCCAGATTCATAAGTTTAACTTTCTCCAGCTGCAAGGAAAACCCCCTTTCTGATTTCATTGGCTTTTGTAATATTTAAGATTTTGTGTTTTCTCCTATGTATTAATCCTTTGGCCCTAATAAGGCCTTTTATGTAATGATATTTTGGGTGTTCTTTTTCCCCTTTTACTTTATGCTCCAAGCCTTTTATCATTCTTCGACTTGCATTTTATTTTTGTGCATAAGTAAAATTTGGATGACTGTCAAATAACCTTAAGTCAAAACCTTAACTTAATTTTTTGTCAAAAGAAATGTTTCCTTGACCTGGGTTATTGTGGCTACATTATAGCTTTAATGTCTTCTATAATTGCATGGCACAAGTTACCATTTAAAGGTTATCCCTATAACGCACCTTTAGGGTGTTATTCCCAAGGAAGAATTCACGTGCTTTTTAGCTGCCTTTTGACTGACCAATCAACGCACATGAGCTTCATTTATAAATAACTCTCAACTAAATCCATCTTCTTCACAAAAAACAAACATGTATAGTTCTGTGAAGAAAATGGATAATGCTGAACCACCCAAGCAATCAAAGAGCACAAAAAAGAAGAGCACTTCTTCATTTAGCACTTCCTGTGGGGTGGTTACTCGCTCCAAAATTAAGGAGGAGAGGTCATCTCCCAAGAAGGAACCTTCAAAATTTCAAAACCTAGATGGTGAAGCTGATGAAGACCGGATCACTTATCTCAACTCCCTTAACTGGGAAGATATTGAGTAATATAGTTTTCTTTTATGGTTGTAAAACCATGTTTTGAATTTCTGTATATGTAGGCCTTTTGTGGCCTTTTAATGATTAATGAAACTTTATGCTTTTATATGAATCTCCTGAATTATTAGTCTATATCTCTTTAAATATTTCCCATTTACTTTCAAGATTCTCAAGTCAACTTCAATCTCATGTATTTCATAAGCATTGTTAAAATACCTTAGCAACTTGAAAGGGACCTTCCCATTTGGGTGACCATTTCCCTAGAGATCTACTTTTTCAATCCATGGGAAAGATGACTTTCTACACTAATTCACTAATTGAAAAGGTCTTTAGCTTAACCTTCTTGTTATAGGATTTTCTACCCTTTTCTTCTGCCTTTCTAGTAATTCTAAGGCATGAAGTCTCTCTTCGTCTAGATCCAGCAATTCATCTAGCATCATATTCCAATAAACTTCAGATGCCATCTCATGGCGCCTTTAAATCTTATGGAGTGAAGGTAGATTTCAAGAGGCAAAACTGCATCATGCCCATAAGTGAGTCGAAATGGGGTAGTATTGGTTGCCTCTTTAGGTGAAGTTTGACATGCCCAAAGAATTTGGTCCAATGTCTTGTGCCAATTTCTTGTCTTCTTACCCACATGTTTCTTGATCAAACCAATGACTATTTTGTTTGTTGCTTCGACCTGGCCATTAGCCTGGGCATAGTAAGGTGTATATGTCAAAAGTTTAAAACCCATTTTTGTGGAAATACACACCCTGTTGAAATAAAATCCACTTCTTTTTGTGGCCTACTTGGTGTGCTCCACATGCCTCACTATGGACAGTTGAAAGAGCTAAGTATGCTTCAGCCTCACTAAGGAATTTAAGCAATACTGCTTCAGGAGCACTATGCCAAACAAGACCTTAGACAACACTTTTTTTTAGCCTTAGACAGCGCTTTAAAGCGCTGTCTAAACCTCCGCTGCTAAAGGTTTAGACAGCGCTTTTTTAAATCTTAAAAGCGCTGTCTAAGGTACCCTTAGACAGCGCTTTTAGGAATACCTTAGACAGCGCTTTTGAAAAAGCGCTTTCTAAGCCCCTATACCTTAGACATCTCTTTTGGTGAAAGCGCTGTCTAATCCCCTCCTATTTTAATTTTTTTAGGTATACCTTAGACAACGCTTTCTAAGCCCCCCCTTAGACAACGCTTTTGCCAAAAGCGCTGTCTAAGGTATACGAAATTTTTTGCAGCTTTTATTTTAAACCACATTTTTTCCAGGTTTATAAACCAGAATTTCTACCTGTTTTCAACCAAATTTTGGCAGACAAATATCACATTTTATATATGCCATTTCAAACCATTTTGGCCTTTTTTCTACCAATTTTTGGCTAACAAATATATATATACCAATTCAAACCAATTTTGCCTTAAATGTATCAAAATATATACAAATTTATGTACACATTTATAAGTCATTACATATACTACAAATGTACAATATAATTACACAAATTTATGTACAAATTTACAAGTCATGTACAATATACTACAAATTTACAAGTCATTACTTAAAACATTGAGCTCTATGATGAATTGACACCATTCCTCTTTGATTTCGTCCACTTGATCCTTTGTATAAAATGCACACTTGAATTCATCAAAGTACTACATAATAATATAACATAGTTTGATTTAATTTCAACTATTTAATTATATGAGATATGTGTAAATATAAAAATAACTCATAAGTTAGAAATACATACATCGGTGGGAATCTCTAATCGGCCTAAAACAAGAGTATCTCGCATAAACCTCAACATGAAATACCCGCAATCTATTTGATTACGTTGTTGAGGACACCACATATGAAAAAAAAATGGATAAATCCTAAGTTTTATCAAGTGTCATCACTAATATAATAAAAAATGTGATAATTAAAAATATACCGCCACTTGAATCCATGTAATGGAGTTGGCGCCCCTCTTTGAGGTTTGGATATCTCGTTGAGCCTGAAAAGCTTGTAGGATGCTAATAAAATAAAAATGAAGTAATTAGAACAATTCACATAAACTAAGAAATACACACAAATTTTTTTTGAACATTCTCACTTACGTGTCAATTATGACTTTCATATCCGGGTATGTTGTCCAATCATTTCCTAACGAGTCAAGATAATACACGATTTCTCGGATAGGATTGATTGCGAGCAACAACCAATGTCCACTGTAATGATTAAGCAAATGTTAGATGTCAACTTGGAAAAAAATTATAATAGATGAATTTAGAATGAAATTCTAACCCGGTATTAAACGGTATAAAAAACAACTTCTCCGCATCTTTATTGGCCATGAGGATCCAAAGAACGTACTCCATCACGGTATCCGGTCTACTTAAGATTGAACTTAAGTTGACGGTCGCGGGTGCTAAGAATCCGAATGACACGTCCAAACCATTGGGGCGCATCAATTTGTCATACAAAAACCTAATATAAAAACATCATTAACATTAGACACCTCTTTTGAAACATAAAGTAAATAAGTTATTCAATTAATAAAACAAAGTAGACCGGATTTACCTAATATATGTATTGACAACGGTGACGCCGATTTCTTCACGACCAAAAACTTGCATGAAGTCTTCATTACCAATCATTTGGTCGTAATCAAAGCCGAAAATCCCTACCTCCATATGTACATTCCGAACACCTCTGGTCGGTATATCGGTCATCTCTAGAAATGTCCTGAGGCACGACCTATACTTGGTGGTAGGTTTTTTCCTAGCTACAGTCTTCTTAGCACCAACACTTTTTACCCGTGTGGAGGCGTTGCTAACCTCCTTTTTTTGTTGTGCGGAGGCATTGCTAACCTCATTTTCTTGAAGCTACATGTCATATAAATAGTTAGATCAAATTAAGAATGTAACAACTTCCATGAATATATGTCATATAATTGTATATTACCTCTTTTCTTGAAACCACGGACTCGGTATGCCACGGAATCGCATTATCTTTTGATTTGGATTTTGTGGGAGTCTATTTAACATAACCAAGGAAAATATGTACGTAAAATGCGCGTAAACACTTTGAATATACACATTAAAGTTAACATAGGTTTTAGGCATACCTCATATTCTACGCATATGAGGTTTGTCGGCCATGCAACAAACGAACCTACTGCTTCGTCCACCGTTGTTGCATCCGAATCATCGTTAGGATATGGTAATGATGCATTCGGCTCAATTGCAATATCAACCGATAGCTTCAAACATCCAGCAGGGAGCTCTCTAGTGTGGAGTAATACTCCGCTAACATTATGCACTTTTCCCTTGCCAACCATCCGATAGTATGGTGACGACAAATATAGCTGACAATGGGAAATGCCCTAAAACCAATAATAACAAGAAATTGTTAATGTGTATATATGTCAAATACATAATTTGAGCAAATAGTTCAATTTAAGACAATTATATGTAATTACCTCTGGAATGTTCGGCTGAAAGGTACAGTTGATACTGTCTTTGTCCGAACCATCTTTGAAACATGCTGAGGCGCTAGCCTCTCTTTCTCTCCTCAATGCATCAAGCTCAGCTTGCATGGATTCCAATTTTGCATGAAGCTCCCGATTACTAGGAGCCTTTCATTTTTTAACACTTAGGGAGGTCGGAGTGACTCCATATCCCTTACCCCTCACCCGACCAGAATACTCAGGGACATCTAATGCCAGACTAAGTATGCTCCTAGTATCATCGGGAGATAAAGACTGAGATAGCGCCTCCTGAAAAATCAGATGAATACCGTATACTTGTCAAATATTTGTGTATAAAAATGTTATTCAATTAATGAAAAAATTTTATACTTACACATTTCTGGTATACGTGTAAAACGTCTTCTTGAAGAACTCCAGATTTGCCCACACGGGCTTCCTTCCACAAAACATGTGCAGGAAGAGATGTTTCTGAACTTTTCTCCTTCTGCAGCTACACATTAAGTCATACAATTTGATCAGATAAAACTAATATATGATGAACAAATTTTTTATCGCAATTTATAAATACTTACCATGGATTGTTCTAAGCGTCCATATCCGACACGTCCTTTTCGGTACGGATATGCGGGACTTGATGCTCTTTCCCGATTTGTGGCAATTATTCTTTTAAAAACCGGGTCTTGTCGTTTGGATTTGAAATCTTCCCATTCTTCAGCTGATATCAAACTTTCATATTTTTTAGGAAGCTCCGCATCCACATAATTACCATCCGCATCCCTAAGGAACTTGGATGATAAAAATGTTCGAAACCCTCTTAGAAGCTTTCCGGCCAATTTCATACAAAAACCTCTTCTTTCTTCTTCGATGTTAAAACATCGCTAAGAAAAACATACAGATTGATAATTAGTACCGGTAATTGAAGAAACATAATTGATACCGTATAATTAAGGGCCAAATGATTGTACCTTTATCTCACTCCAAATTTTTTCTTTGGAGTCATTCAGCTCTTTGTTTCTCCAATCATCACAAGTAATGGGAATTTCATTCCTTACTAGTGCACCGATAAAACTAGTTAAGGTATGCCCATTAGGTTCTATAATCTGTCCCTGTTGGCTCCAATAGACATCTAGTATGATGCCTCGAGATCTTCCTTGGACCACCCTTCTCATTACTGTGATGCCTCTTCGAATCTCTTCTTCCGCGGATACTTTTTTACTAACTTCCTCATGTTGGTTGTCAGCCATGTCTAACCTGTAATAAACCAAGGAAACCATCAAATATCAAATATAACTTATAATCAAAGCAATTAAGAAAATATAAAGAAATCATGCATTATCAGATATAACTTATAATCAAAGCAATTGAAAACAAAAAAAATAAAGAAATCATGCATTATCAGATATAACTTATAATCAAAGCAATTGAAAACAAAAATATAACGAAATCATGCATTATCAGATATAACTTATAATCAAAGCAATTGAAAATAAAAAAATCATGCATTATCAGATATAACTTATAATCAAAGCAATTGAAAACAAAAATATAACGAAATCATGCATTATCAGATATAACTTATAATCAAAGCAATTGAAAACAAAAAAAATAAAGAAACCATGCATAATTTACCTCAGTCACTAACATCTCTTTCTTTTCTTTGTTGGAATATTAATCACTTGTTTCTTAGCAATGCGTACGGATGAATTGATCCAAATTCCCTCATTATGATCGTTTCTTATATATGACTCATCCGGTATAAGATCCTCAACTTCATCATTTCTATTCAACTCATTCCGTCTAATGCATGACTCATTCTCAACATCAATATCACATTGATCGACACCGCTATCATCAGTCACTTTGTTAGAGAAAAGCACTATAGACCATTTTGTACTCTTCGGGTCATTCACATAGAACAATTGTTTAGCTTGATATGCTAGAATAAAAGGTTCATCTTTGTACCCCACCCTAGTAAGATCAACTTGCAAAAATCCAGACTTATCCATTCGTATGCCACTACTATTCACCCACTTGCAACCAAAGATGGGAATCTGAAACTTCTCGTAATCAAACACCCAAATGTGCTCAATAACTCCAAAATATGACAAATTTGCATATTTGGGGTTTAAGTCCTTCATACTTGATATATGCATTGCTTCAGCTAGCACGGTGACACCACTATTTTGCATAGTACTCTTATCATCTTGTTCTTTGGTATAAAATATGTATCCATTAATTGAGTATGCGCTATGAGAAAACACATGAAAACTTGGACCATATGCCAAACATCTCAACCTTTCTGTTACCGAAGAAGGATCTGAAGAGCGCTTCGAATAAATATGATCCTTCAACCATTGTATGAAACTTTGATTGTGCTCTATAACTATCCAATTTTCATTTCTGTTCGGATTTAACCTTCAGAGTACATCCTTGTGCATTTCAACATATGGCTCAACCTCATTATTATTGTGCAGAACATACAAATGAACTTGATCCCGTTCATCCCTTGATATTGTCACAATTTTATTCCCAATTAATTTTTACCTTCCATTTTTTCGAAAATCTGAGCTCTGGGGAGTCCAATTGATTGAACGTTAGACAAATATTCAGTACAAAACTCAACAGCTTCTTCAACAATGTATCGTTCAACAATACACCCCTCTGGTCGAATTCGGGATTTCACGTACCCTTTTAATATTTTCATATACCGTTCAGCAGGGTACATCCATCTCATATAAGCTAGTCCACACAACTGTGTCTCTTTCACAAGATGAACAACTAAATGAACCATTATGTCAAAAAAAGACGGAGGAAAATACATTTCAAGCTCACACAAGGTAATTGCAATCTCTTTTTGTAGTGTTGGTAAGATCTCGGGATCGATCACCTTACTACAGATTGACCTAAAGAAAAAACACAATTTAGTTATGGCACTTCTTACTTTTTCTGGCAAAATAGAACGTATACCTATCGGTAGAAAATGTTCCATTATAACATGGCAATCATGTGTCTTCAAATTCTTCAACTTGAGGTCTTTCATAGAAACAAGTCTTCTGATATCTGATGAGTATCCTTCTGGAACCTTAACTTCACTCAAAGACTTACACAATTTTTTTCTCCTTTCTAGATAAAGTAAAAGCAGCAGGTGGTAGATATGTTCGTCTTCCTTTCTTCACGGGTGCTAATTCAGTTCTCATTCCCATTTTTAACATGTCCTCCCTTGCTTTAAGGTCATCCTTAGACTTGCCTTTTATATTGAGTAATGTACCAATAACACTTTCAAATACGTTTTTTTCAATATGCATAACATCGAGAAAATGTCTCACGTACAAAGACTTCCAATATGGCAATTCAAAAAATATCGACTTTTTCTTCCACCAACCTTTCACAATCTTATGTGCAAAAGGCTTGCCAAACTCAGTACGCACATCTTTCACCTTTTCAAAAACTTGTTCACCTGACAATGCGGGTGGAGCTCTACGATTTTCGGTGTCTCCATTGAATGCTTTTCTCCACCCACGGTAGTGATGTTTAGAATGTAAGAATCTACGATGACCGAGAAACACATTCTTCTGGCAAAGTTCCAATCGAATCGTATCGGTTCCGTCTTCACAAACAGGAGACACACGTTGACCTTTAATGCTATACCCAGATAGATTCCCGTATGTTGGAAAATCATTAATTGTGCCAAACAACATCGCCCTCAAATTGAAACTTTCTTTCCTATATCCATCATAAACATCCACACCGTTCTCCCACAAAATCTTTAAATCTTCGATCAAAGGTGTCAAGTATACGTCTATGTCATTCCCTGGTTGTTTAGGCCCAGAGATTAACATAGATAACATCATGTACTTACGCTTCATACATAACCACGGAGGTAGGTTATAAATCATAAGAATCACATGCCATGTGGTATGTGAGATACTTTGAAGACCATGTGGGTTCATTCCATCAGTAGATAATGCCAATCGAAGGTTTCTTGCTTCTGATCCAAACTCAGGATAATCATTATCAATCTTCGACCACTGTGGTGAATCAGCCGGATCCCGATACTTTCCATCAATAATTCTTTCATCTGCATGCCAAGTAAGATGTCTTGTATCGGTTTCACTACGAAACATGCGCCTAAATCTTGGAATTATCGGAAAATACCATAAGACTTTTGCGGGAGATAATATTTTCTTATATCGAGACAAACCGCATTTAGGGCACTCAGTTAACGTTGCATATTCGTTACGAAACAAAATGCAATCGTTAGGACAAACATGTATCTTATCATAGCTCATGCCAATAGAGCACAACATTTTTTTTGCCTCATAGGTTCGATTAGGAAGAACAATATCATCCGGTAGCATTTCTCTCATAAGGGCCAACAACTCTGTGAAACTTTTATACGACCATCCATTGCCCGCCTTTAAGTTGTACAACTTTAATACCGCAGACAGTCTTGAGAATTTAGTGCAACCTTTGTACAACGGTTTCTCTGCATCGCTTACCATCCTCTCAAACATTTCAGGACAATCATGAAGATCTTCTTCCAGTGCTTCTACAATCTCTTCAACTCGATCACAATCATATGTTTCCGTGTCTTTGTCGTATGAAGCATAGGTCGTATTACCTTTTCCACTTGATTCAACATTCTCGTTAATTTTCTCACCATGAAATATCCAACACTGATAACTTTGATCAATTCCATGCCTCAGCAAATGCGATTTCAATCCATGTGCGTCAACCTTACCAATATAACAACAACGCAAGCAAGGACAATGCATTCGTCTGGGGTTTTCAGCGTGTTGAACAGCATACTTAACGAATTCCGCAACCCCACTCTCGTACTCTTTGGTCATTCGATCGGCACAGATCCATGTTTTATCCATGGTTTTCCTACTTATTAAGGTAAACAATCAATCCAGACGAAAATACATAACTAAGGTAGTATCTTTGAATATTCTAACAATTTTAAAGTTCAATTCATTTTAAACTTCAATAACGTATACATAACCAATGTTAATATAAACTTCAATAACGTATCCGATACGCCGATATACCAACTTTAATTACCTCATCACTTTCATTTTTTCTATTACAAGAATCAAACTTTTTCTATTACAATATACCTATAACTATACCTATAACACGTTAATTTTTCTATAACTAACTTTAATTTTCTATTAGAATATACCTATAACTATACCTATAACTATACCTATAAACATTTTCTATTACAAACATTTTTGTATTACAACATTTTTCAAGGAAGAACATTTTTCTATTACAACATTATTACTTATCAAACATAACAACTTTAATTACCTCATCACTTTCATTTTTTCTATTACAAGAATCAAACTTTTTCTTCCATTACTTTTCTCTTATAAACATTATTCTATTATCAACATTTTTCTATTATCAACATTATTACTTATCAAACATAACAACAACAATGTACCTTATGAACTCAGTTTTTACAAACTCAGTTTTCTAATCAAACATAACAACAACAATGTACCTTATTGTTTTCCTTACAAACATCAACATTTTTCTATTGTCAACTTCTAAACTCAGTTTTTATGAATCAAAACAACTTAAACAAGAATAATACACTAAACTCAGTCAACAAGATTATGCCCATTCTCAACATTAGTAAACTACCGCAAGATTATAAACATTCTCAACATTCTCAACAAGACTATAAACATTCTCAACATTCTCAACAAGATTATACAGTAGAAACGAAGATACGAAGAAATGTAGAACATACCGCAAGAAATGAAGAACAGTAGAAACGAAAAACGAAGTCAACACACAAATGTCGAGACACATATGATTCTTCAAACACATTCAATGATTGAAACCGAAGGATGACAGTGTATTCAAGTTCGCTGTAATGGGTTTCGCTGTTAGGGTTTCGTTCGCAGGAGGGAAAACAAAAGAACAGAGAACGAAAATAGAAGTCTGAAATTTTATTTTAATTAGACCTTAGACAGCGCTTTTGTGGAAAGCGCTTTCTAAGGTATGCCTTAGACAGCGCTTTCCAAAAGCGCTTTCTAAACCCCCCCCCCCCTTAGACAGCGCTTTTGGTTTTATTTTATTTTTAATTTAAAGACTTTAAACAGCGCTTTATCAAAAGCGCTGACTAAGGTATATATTTAAAAGCGCTTTCTAAAAGCGTTGTCTAAGGGGGGGTCTTAGACAGCGCTTTTAGAAAGTGTTGTCTAAGACCCCCCCTTAGACAGCGCTTTCATTTTTTTTTTGGAACATTTTCCGTGTTTTATTTTAATTTTAACCTTAGACAGCGCTTTCTTTTAAAAGCGATGTCTAAGATGCGCTGTTAAAAGTCATTTTTGGCGTAGTGGAGTCTTTTTAAATAATGCATTCCCCAAGAGAACATAACTTAAGTCTTGGTATCTGATTCTCCTTTATGTCGAAGCTGTTGGATTTTCCAAATAGTCCACTATGGGCTTTCTCAAATCCTTGTCACTTATTCTATCGACCACCAATATTGCAAAACTTTCTTCATCACTATACCCAAGCTTAGTTTCTTCTAAATCTGATGGGGCCAATCCTACTGACACAACTTTTCCTCTAACCTCAATTGCACTTTGTAATTTATCTTTTTGAAACTTTGTACCCTGATGCAATTTGAGCCAAGTCATTTGAGACTTGATTTTCTAGTCTAGGAATGTGTTAAAAGGTAACTGCTTCGAATTTTTTCAGTAGTCTGTTTCCTACTACAAAATACATAATTAAGTTTTTTTATGCATTTGTATTCTTTGGTGACTTGTTTTATTACCAATTCTGAGTCTCCCATTATTTCGACATGAGTTGCCCCCAATTCCAACAATACTTCATGTCCAGCTATTAAAGCCTCATATTCAGCTTCGTTGTTAGAACAATGGCTATCAATTTTATACCTAAGTGTTGTTGGAATTTTATTAGGAGAAATAACAAGTACTCCTATTCCAGTCCCATCTTTGTGACTAGACATGTCGAAGTATAAATTGCAGGGCTCAATCTCTAGATAATTTAACTGATTTTCATTTATAGAGTGGTCAACTATAAAATCTGCAACCACTTGCCCTTTAATAACTTTTAAGGGTTTTTAAGTTAATGAATACTTAGTTAATGCTAATGCCCATTTTCCAATTCGACTATGCAAAATAGGTTTGGACAACATATGTTTAATAACATCAAAACGAGAAGAAACATATACATCAACTGGCTTTATATATTGCTTCAATTTAGTACAAGAGTAAGACATAGGTATAATTTCTCTATCATGCTATACCTAGTTTCTGCATCATTTAAAACTCTACTAAGGTGATAAATGGCTCTTTCAACACCACTATCATCTTCTTGGGCTAACATACTCCCAAAAGTTCTATCTGGAGCAGCTCTGTACAATCTCATACTTTTCTTTCTATAAGGTGGGGAAAGAATTGGAGGATGACTCAAGTACTCCTTGATCTTATCGAAGGCTTCTTGTTGAGCTTTCCCCCATTGAAATCCTTCTTTCCCCATTCGCAGCAAAGGTGAGAAGGCATGTGTCTTGCCACTTAGGTTTGATATGAACCTCCTTAGGAAGTTTATTTTTCCTAATAATGATTGTAATTCCTTATTTGTCAAAGGAGCTTTAGCCTCCATGATAACTTTAGTCTTATTTTGATTGATTTTGATCCCCTTTTTGTCGACCACAAATCCCAAAAAGTCCCCTACCTGCACACAAAAAACATATTTAAGAGGATTCATTTTAAGACCACGATTTCTCATTCTTTCAAAAGAACATCGTAGATGATTGACATGGTCTAGTCCTGAAATAGACTTTAAAACTATATCATCAATATAAATTTGCATAAACGTATATATGAAAACATGAAAAATTGAATTCATTGCCCTTTGGTAAGTTGACCCTGCATTTTTCAAGCCAAAATGAATTACTACCCATTCATAGGTACCCAAGGCCCATGTGCATCAAAAAGAATTTTTAGGGACATCTTCCTCGACAATGAATATCTGATTGTATCCTGAGTAGCCATCTAGCATACTTAGATACTCATGTCCTACAGTAGAATCAATAAACATTTCTTCCACAGGCATTGTATACTATCTTTAGGGGTTGCTAAATTCAGATCTCTAAAATCTACGTACCTAGCTGTACGAATGAACTTGCATCGAAGCAACCTATCAATCTCCTTTTTGATTTTGGTGAGGATTGTTGGGGTAAACCTTCTTGGATTTTGTTTGACGGGCTTCTTCACAGGCTTGATTGGCAGCTTATGTTCGACAAGCTCTCTTTTCAAACCAGGCATTTCATTATTGTCCCAAGCAAAGCAATCCTTAAATTCCTTTAGCAAGTGGACCACTTCGACCTTGAGTTTTGGGTCGAGGTTGGCACTGATGTAAGTAGGCCTTTTCAACTCCCCTTCTCCCAGGTCAAATTCTTTTAAAAGATCCTGAGCCAGCATTTTGGTGCTTTCTGACAAAGGGTCCTTTTCAAATCCGAAAGGCTCATTATCATATATTGCATCAAGCCTTTGGTCTGAGTCTTCTTGAGCCTTATCTGGAGGCTCTGGGTCAAACTACTTCATAGGATTTTCCTCAACAAACTCTGTAATGGCCTTAATAGCCATATAATTTCCTACAACCTCTAGGGCTGCTTGTCTTCTTCTTTCGGCCACATAGGCCGAAATTCTTTTCAATGCGTCGAATTACAGGCTGCTCAGGGTCAAAATACTGCCTTCGCTTCCCCATCCCGTGGGTTGAATTACAGGCTTCCCAAAGTACGGTGGGGAGGTTCCTGGTTCTTCTACAACCTCCTTGTCCCAACGGAAACCTTTGACATGATGGAGGTGTAATGAGCAGAATGCGTGATCATCAGGTGTGAACTCAAACTCTGTTGGTGCATGTGGACCAATATGTGCTATGTTCTTGTCGAACTCTTCAACTTCCACATGATTGATATGGAACTTTAAAGTATCATTGGTTAGCTTCAATGTTTTCCACAATGCCATCTGGCCTCCATATGGTGACCCTTTGATGCATTAAAGATGACACTACACATGTATCCACTCCCTTCCTAGAAGAAGGTTATAGTTGGATTTGCTTTCGACCACCATTAATAGATGGGCCTTGTGACTGTTCCCACAGTCAAATCAAATTGTAATACCCACATAGTAGGTCCAGTTTTTCCCTCATAGTTCGATAGGACCAGATTGTGAGGTTTAAGGTCTGTGTCGAATTTGCCAATCCTAGCCAGCAAGAAGTGAGACATTATGTTCACTGTTGCGCCACAGTCAACCAGAATTTTGTTGATGGCCATATTCTCCACATTTCCAGTAATATATAGGGGCTTCAAATTCCCTCTCATGGCCTCAGTGGGTCTTTCAAAGAAGGGATTTTGTTCTTCGACACACCCATTGTTCGTCACATAGTAGCACACTGGTTGATATGCTACCATTTCTGCCTCAGTGTTTGCATCCAGATTTTCGAATTTAGTAATGCGATCCTATTCTCTATGCATTACTGAAACCACATTGACTAAGATGTCAAGAGAAGCTTCAGATTCACAATCAAAATTGTCTGTCATATCCTCATCTTCGACAACTCTTAATTCAACTTTTATCTTTGCCTTGATTTCAACTTCTTTGTTTTTGGAAGAAAATCCTTTGTGCCCCACAAGCACCTTGTTTTCTATTTTTGTCTTAAGGTGTCTCCACCTTCACTAAGCACGTCTTTGCTTGATTCAACACATTCACCTTTTAAGGCTTCCCTTTAAGCCTTCCTCTTGCGCTGTTCTCTGCGCCATTGTGACCTAGACATAGGGTTTTTACCCTTGTAGTTTTCAGACACATACGCAGCTTTGTTTGATGTCATGGCCTCCTTTCTATAACCCATCGAAGGCCCTATTTTGACATCAAAATTCTTCCATTTTGGCTTCCCCTTTTTCCTGACTCATCAGGCTTAACCCACTTGTCACTAGGGACTTCCCCACTTGGTTTGAAAGTGGGTGGTCTCGACCTGAGGGCATAGGGCTTTCTACTTTGTTAATGGGGGTTATAATACCTTGGGTCAAAGCGATTTTAATTTTGGGTAGTCTTTAGCCTCTGGTCTCCGTTAGCTTATTCACCTGTTGGAGGCCTTTGACAGCTTCTCTGTCGAAGATGGAACTACATCTTGGACAAAGCATTACTTTTGACTTCTTACTCTAGAATCTATGCAAGAAGTCAACAATTGTCTCATCCTCTTTAGGATAAGCCTTATTGTAACAATCCTTCTGAGATGCAGAGTCACTCACCTCCATCTCTTGGTCATTTTTCACTTCGACCATATTGACGTTAACTTCACCCCACAACTCCATCTTGGAGAAGTTTAACTCAAGTCCATTAGCAACCTCGTCCATCTTAACGAAGCTCTCAGTAGTTTCTTTTGTAACCAATGGGAGATTCGACCCTTCAACCTCCTCATGTAGGACGATAGTAACTCCCACATTGATCCTTTCGATATCAAGTGATGTCTTAAAGAAACCTTTAACTTCCATGCATACTAAATGTTCCCATTGCTCGCTGGTCAACTCTTCACAAGCCTTGATCAACATAACATTGTTGTCGAAGTTTTCAGTAACCTCAACCACCACATGATTCACCATGGTTTCGACTGGGTCAAGGCTACTACTGTCATCAGCAAATTGCTCAGTAACTTCAATCCAGTTTGTTGTAGAAGTTTCGGTATAGTTGCCTCAGCCACCTAAAAAGGATCAGTATCAATCTTCATTTGTGCCTTAGGCTTGTCTCCAAATTTGAGTCTTCCCTCCTGAATTTCATTTTGCACCAAATCCCTAAAAAGAAAATATTGAGAAGTTTTATTACCCAAATAATTATGGTATTTAAAAAAACCTCTTTTCTTTCTTTGATCTAAAGGTGGCATTTTAGCGCCAGGGGCACAAGTATTTGGCCATCCTTAACTGATAAATAAAAAATTTAGTCACATTTGGTGACGTCGTAAGTATATGTTTTCTTTGGAAATTTGTCATTCTTTTCAGTTTCGACATGATTATTTCCATTTGAGGGAACTAGAAGTGTACAGGAATAAGGAGGACCCTACTTAAGTTCAGCTAGGTCTATCTCATTATCATCAAGAGGTAGAGTTTCGTCGTAGGCGTTTTCGACCTCATTCTGTTATTCGATGTAAGCTGTTTTCTTATGTTTGTTCGCCTTAGCTTTTTCGTCCTTGAGACGTTCAAGCTATCAAACTCTATCTTCTAATTAGACCATGTCTCTCAAGTACTGGGTATCCAGCTTCTTCCTGATAGAATAGTCAAGGCCACCAACTGCCATTTCGACTAGTTCATGCTCAGACACTTGAGTAAAACACCTGGCTTTGAGCAGTCGAAATCTGTTCAAGTAATCATCAATGGACTCATTGAACTTTCGTTTGACGCTAGCCAATTCTTTCAAACTGATATTGGTCTGACCCATGTAGAATTGTTCATGGAAAAAATGCTCCAATTGAGTCTAATTACATATTGAACCAGGTGACAACATAGTGAACCAAGTGAAAGCATTCGGGGTGAGAGAGCTAGGGAAATATTTGATCCTTAGACTTTCATCATTGGCAATCTTTCCAGCCTCTATCATATATTGCGCCGCATGTTCGACCGTAGATTCAGTCGTATCTCTTGAGAACTTAGTGAACTTGGGAACCTTTGTCCTAGGAGGTAATTCTGACTGGAGTATATATTCCACTACTGGAGAAGTGAAGTTTGGCCTGGAAAAACCTGTATTTATCCCACTTCGAGCCATTATTCGTTCGACAAGGGTTGCTAAGTTAATCTTTGTGGCCAAATTATTCTGTCGAACTTAATGAACCATGTGGTATGCATCCTGATGCCTATTTACCACCATCACCCTTGGTTCCTCCTCTACTAGTATTTTCCTTGGATTTTTATGGCTTCGACCTCCAATGGTTTGACCACTGCCTGATTCTCTTGATTTGGTGGCTTCATGGCATCTCCTACGTTCGCCAAGTGATTGGGTTGTCGAACTGGTGCTGGAACTCCCATGAATTCTGATATACACGCCATTTGAGACACCATCTATTTATTTGTATGAGTTGTATTCTGAATCAAAGGATGGAAAATTTCTCCCATGGTTTGGGATAAAGTGTGAACCATTTGCATATTGCCTTCATCCATCTACTACCTTAAATATGGTGCCGACTCATTTGTTAAAGCATGACTCTGAGTAGAATGTCCTAAACCAATAGTTTGGCTATTCCTTCCTATGTTTATTGCAGAACTAGACTCCTGCAAAGGTGAAGGAACCACATTATTTGAAAAAACTTGGGGTGCATTCCTTAGGCCCATCATCATGGTTGTTGGCATACCAAAGACTGGATTCCTAGAAAAATGCTGAGAAAATCCTGGAGGTATGAAGGTTCTGAATGCAGACAAACTTGATGGTGGAGTTTGAGGGTTTGGCCTAATATACTCCAACACTGATTGATTATAGTATCTATTAACTGTTGCTCCTGGCCCTATCGAAGGATTTGGTTCTGACACCATACTTGGTGTTGTTGACGCCCCCGTTGGAGACTGGGATGGCCTCACTCCTAGGCACATCTTGTGTATTCACACTATGAGCATTTGAACTGCTCACTTGGGGATTCGACCCACTTGTTACGAGGATCAAATCACTTGGTTTTCATTGGCTAGACACCAACTTCCTTGTATTTCTCATTCTTGGTGTATAATGATCTGTACTGGCTACTTTCCCACTTCTCAAATGCATGCAACAAAGGTAATTGGTTTTTTGACCAGTATGCCCATGTAAGAAAAGAAGTTACAAAAACAAAGAAGTTATATAGAGGAAGTTATAAAAAGAGAAGTTATAAAACTTCTAAGAACCGTTTTAGCACTATCCCACTGGGCGTGCCAATTTATTTACCCCCAAAATTGGTAAACAACCGCTGGTTCTCTGAAGATACCAAAAAACCCTCAGTTACCTGCATGATCGACAGAATTGATCCTAGGACATGTGCTAATGGTTTGTGATTTGTAGTGTTTTTGGAAGAAAAAAAGGTCTTGAATCCTCCGACAGGATTCAAAGGGTGTTTAAAACAAAGAAATAAAGTAAAGGAAGAAAAAGGCTTCGACGTAAATGAAGGAAAGACAATTCTTGAATATTTAAAGAAAAGATAAAGACAAGACTTGAAGATAAATGAAAGTTTAAAGGAAAAGCAAGGAAGTTTAAATGACTGAAAATGTAAAGGAAAGGTAAGTGCAAGGCAGGTGTTGTACCCCAAAATTTTCCCTCCCATATTCAAGGAAATTTGTCTCAAGAGGTCTCCTAATAGTCACAAGATTCTCAATTGCTCAAAAGGATTCAAAGTTTCATCAGACAAAGCCTCCTCTTAAGCAATGGATCTTAAACTAGGGTTTTGAATTTCTCAAGGAAAAGTGGACTTCCAAATCCTAAAGTGGATTTCATGATATCCCACATACTTCAAATAATCCACATGTCAAGTTTCAAGGCTTTCCTTAAAAGTTTGGTCAGTCAGACGCTCAGATACTAAAAAATCAGTTAAGTTGGTCAAAAAGTCAACCGTGGTCAACCTATAGTCAAACTTCAAGATTTTGGTCAACATCAAGATTATGAGGTGAAAATCATCATTTGATCAAGGGTTGATCATGATTCATCAAGGAAACCTCAGAATCATCAAGAATCAAGAGTTACTAAATTAGGGTTTTGTGTAGGAAAAGTCAACTGAACTTTGACCAGCCATAACTTTCACACATTTCATCAAACATTTCCCATCCAAAGATAATTTTGAATGAAATTAATTTCTCCACAACTTTGTGTCTCACAAGCCAAGGCCAAAAATGCTTCATTTGAGAGTTATGAGCCAAGACATTACATGTCCTTTTAAAAGTCAACAAAAAGTCAACTTTTTTCAAAAGCTCATAACTTAAAAATGGAAAATGAAATGGACATGGGACCAAAGGGAGAAGTTAAAGGACACTCTAATCTTTCTAAAAAGTCCTAGAATACATTTCATGGGATAAAAATTGAGGGAGTTATGCATTGTTGAATTTGGACAATTTTGAGGAGGTGTATGAAGATAAAAAGGCCAAAACTCAAGTTTTCTTCAAATGAGCCTATAATCTTTCAACCCAAACTCAATTCTAAGACTATTCACGACCCATTGATCATATTTTCTGATTTTTATTATTTATTTTATATTATATTGATTTTTAATCATTTAAATTCAATTTTAATTGAAATAAATCATAAAAAATCAAATATTTGATCTAAAATTTATTTTGGGATCAAATATTTAGTGATTAAGTTGATTGATCATGTTCAAATTCGTGCAAGACTAAAAAAGGATGATTTTATATTATTTTTGGACAAATTTGGCAACTTGATTTCTTCACATCCAAGCAACCACAAATCCATCCCTCAAGGCCCAAATTCCTAACCTAATTCCACCACTTATAAGTATACAACAAAGACATAAGGTGAGGGACGAAAAAATCTGAGCAAAAGACCACTACCAAACTTCAAAAACTCGAAGGTAAAAGTGAAATTCGGTTTTCTACCTATGGCAAATTTCAAGGAGTTTTAAAGATGGAAATTCATTCCTGAGGATGTTTAGAACATATCTCTGTCATTATCATCATCAAAAACCTCATGAATCGACCAAACCGAATTCACATTCATGTCTTATTTTGACTTTTTCAATTTCATTGATTCATGTGATTTCAATTGATTTTGATCATCTAACCTTGTTTGTTTGATTATATAGATTGTTTTTGGGCTATTAGATTTATGTTTTGATACAGGATATGAAGAACACCATGATAAGGGTTCGCGAGCTTTAAATTAGGGGACGAAGATTAAACGCGATTTCTCTTGAAATTGATTGAATAATTGGACCTAAGATACTCCATTTGATTGATTGGTGGTGTTATAATGAATTTATTCCTTGTATAACGTTGTTTTTTATTTTCAGGACTTGTAGTGACGAATAAAAACCGCCACTACTAGTTATAGTGACGGATGGCCTTAGGTATAGCCCAATACCACAAACGGATGAAAAAGATGACATCGCGCGCGCGTTTTTTAAATTTTAATCTTCGTCTTATTTTATATAATATTGTTTGCATTATTTTTCACAAACGTGCAGGTGGTCTGGTGGCAAAGGCGTGAAGGTTGTGAAGGGGAAGTTTTGGGTTCGAATCCAGGCCTCCCCCTTTCTTTTTGGGCGCTGGTTCTTTTTTTTTAATGTTTTCTTAATTAATTATTTATTATATTATACTAATTAAATAACTAATCTTAATTAAAATTAACCATTAAACTAATCATCTTCATTAATCTTTTTCTTAAAGAAAACAAATTTCATATTTTTTTCCTCACTTAATTATATTTTATAATAATTAGTTTATTAGGTTTTTTGTTTGTAAATTAACTTAATTAATTAGATTTAGAGCAACTAATTAAACCCTGATTTTTTTAAAACTTAAATTTTTTCAAACCTTAATTATTTTTCATAAAAAACAATTTCTTTTTCAATTTAATTTTATTCTCCTTATTTATTTTTATTTAGAAAATTGTATAGGCTGTTTATTTTTATGTAATTTATTCTTTTCGTTCGATTATGTAATTGCTTCTCTTATGTAATAGCCTAGGTTTAATTTTTCGTCTTTATTTTCTGCAATCCCCCTTAAAAGACATATGTACCCCTCCCCTAATGTAATAGCGCATGACTTTAATTTTCGCTTTTAAATTTCTGCAAATAACTGTGTGGTTAGTAATTTACAGAGTGGGAAGATTGTATGATGAATAAATTGGACTTAGCCCACTAATTACACGATAAATAATTGAAACTGATATTAACACACATAAGTCGATCATTCTACGATCACCATCTGCACCTCCTAGGGTTTCCACTCTTGGTTGCCTTCAAAACATGGTCAAGTCCCTCGAAAGTGGGAGTGTCTTAGTAAATGTCCCTTCAGATAAAAAAAATCATCATAGTCCCTCCAAGATTAAAAGATCATAGTCCCTTCGAAGTTGCCTACGAATAAATGATCTTGTCCCTCGATGACCCTACGAAAATAATGATAGTCCCTTTGAATTACTAAGACACCTCTACAGGTTGCCTTCTACGACCATACGATGACCCTACGCCCGTCCCTTATAACATCCAAGGTAAAGACTACTTACTCCTTAATAGTAAGGATAATTTTACCCTTTAAAGGAAATAAATAACAAGAAAGACCAACTTAGGGTAGGTAGCACTTAATTACTTGCTCACTCTTTCAAAACACTCTTTACACCCCACTTTTCAAAACATTTTCAAACTAAATACTTTGTATACATCCATACGAGGATCATTACAAAGTTAAAGACTTTTGAAATATACTTTTTCTAAATAAACCTCCACTATTTTCAAACAAAAATAAAGTGAGCTAAGTAATTAAGAGCCCATGGATAACCATGGATAAAAATTTTTATAATTTACCCCCCGAACTCAAATCTTCTCAAAAGGTATTTCCTCTTCTTTAATTCCTTTTCCTGTTGGATAAATTAAAATTAGGTGGCGATGTTGCCATCCGCACATGGTTTTTGTTAAACAAAAACACCCAAGTCAGTTATCCCAACGTGTTACAGAACTGACGACTCTGCTGGGGATAAATAAGTAAAAGAGGGGTTAGCTTAGGATTAGATCACTATACTTGTTTGAATTGTTTGCTTTATCTTTAAGGGCTTGTTGTGGGGTTACTGTGAGAAAGATCCTAACCCGGATCTAATGTACCTTAGGTAAGTAGCAATAGACCAAGGAAATTGTACAGCGTATACCGATATGGTTGATCTGGTGGCTACAGTTAGTGTGACTTCTTGGTTGGTTCTTATGTTCCTTAAGTAAGTTAAGTATAATATGAGGCTGCCATATGTTGTTATTAACACTAACTACCCTTCAGAACCCTAATTGATCCATCTTGGCCATTATAAAGTAGTGAGATAACCGGATTTGGTGAAGTCTAAAGTTGGTTGATACTCGATGCTACGCTCATTGAGATTCTAATCTTGGGGAGTTTTGGTTGGAAAGTCAGTTGCCTACTGAACAACAACCCTTGAGAAGGATAAATGATATTTAGATCCCTTAGAACCCAGTTACTTTTACTAGGAAAGGATGAACCAACTAAACTTCAGGGGAGAAGGTACTTACCTATGGACTTTATGCAAGCCTTCAAACCTAGGGCTATTGTGTGATTTGTTTGTGTGTGCCACTTATTTGTGTATGAATATAACATCATAACATCATGACATCATAAGCATAGCATTCTCACTAACCATTTTAAGTACCAAAGGATTTATCTTTGTTGCAGGTTTTGGCTTCCACTCGTAGGAACACTATCCGGGTCAACTTTGTAAGGATACCTTCCAAGCTTAAGGAGTTGGTCTCAAAAGTTTCTGAAAGCTCCCAATTCATCAAGAAGCATGGTTATCTACTTGACTTGGTTACCTCAGGTTTGATGAAGATATGATGAGTGTTGTGTTCCAGTTCTTTGATCCTAAACATCACTGCTTCACATTTCCCGATTATCAGCTGGTGCCCACAATGGAAGAATTCTCCAAATTACTTGGTGTGCCTATCCTTGATCAGAAACATTTCACAGGCTTAGAGAAAGAGCCTAAACCTGAAGTTATTGTAGCAGCCTTGCATCTGAAGAAATCAAACATTGCCCTAGAAACAAGGAGAGAGGTTAAGGGTATTATTGCTAAGGTATTGATAGAGAAAGCTCATGTGTTATTGAATGTTATGAGTTACGATGCTTTTGAGGAGATCTTAGCCTTGTTGATTTATGGTTTGGTAATGTTCCCTAATCCAGACCAATTCGTAGATATACATGCCATCAACATATTTCTGACTCACAATCTGGTGCCTACCTTGCTTGGAGATATCTTGGACTCTTTTCACACTCGTACTACAAAGGCGCGATGAACTCTGATATGTTGCATACCTCTACTATCTAGGTGGTTTATTTCACACCTTCCTCGATTTGTGATGAAGAATGAACAAGGTTAGAGGTGGTCTAAAAGGATAATGTCACTCTCTCATTCAGATATTCATTGGTGTTCCCGATCTATGAAGAATATTACTATCATTGACCATTGTGGAGAGTTCCCTAATGTGCCACTCATTGGCATAAGAGGGGCATTACTTACAACCCTCCTTTAGCACTACATCAGTTTGGTTATGCTCGGAGTAATGGACCTCATGACATGATTATCCAAGGTATTGTGTTTGATTACGACAATGATCTTCAAGGTTACCGTTAAAGGTTTATACGAGTTTGGACCAAGGTGAATAAGATCAACAACAATACTTTGGAACCAAAACACTCCATCCCTATGGAACCTTACCTCAGATGGGTGAAATTTCGTGCTCAGACTCTTATGATGTCACATCCTATTGTCCTACCAGTAACTATTGAGCCAGTTGTTGAAGGAGATGTTCCTTATACCATTCTTCATCCTGACATGCCTACGGATCTGGAAGAGCTGCATAACTCTTGGATTCAAATGAAAGAGGAAAGAGATACTTTTGAGGCTCAATTCCATGCTCATAAAGAAAATGTGTTGGAGCTAACGAAACAACTTCACAAGGAGCGGAATCTCAATACATATCTCAACCCAAAGAGAAAGAGTCCATGGGAGACTTAAGTCTCATATGTTTATTTTCTTTGTATCTTCTTCTTATTTTCTTTCATTGTAAGCCCAAGGGGCAATTATATTTTTAAACTACTAATAAAAGTTTTTATTTTTGTTTTCCTTTAATAAAATTTAAATCCTATGCGTTCCTTGAAAACATTGCATATGCATCAAAATACCATATCATAACAGGTTTCCACAACATGTTTCTTATCTTCTCGCTGTTTATTTCAGCAGAAATGGCTCTCGAACAATCTGTCAAGGATCTTCAAGCTCAGAACGCCTAATTTCAAAAGATGATCCTGAACTTGTCCAGGGGACAAGAAGAGCTGAAGACGCTACTGGTCAAGAAGAAGAAGACCAGAAAACCAGTTGGCTTCATCAACTTCAGTAGAAGGTTCAAAGCTCCAATCAAGACAGATGATGAGGTTGAAAACCATGGAGATGAAGATTATGCGAAAGAAGAAGAAAGTCTATGTGGTACCATTGGGAATTATGATTATAAGGAGAATTATTACCACGATTCAACTAGTGATGAGAAATATAAGTTACTGGAGGACCGTGTGAAGGCCATGGAATTGCAGAAGACTTCTGGGTAAGACTTTGAAGATCTGAGTTTGATTTCTAGAGTTGTAATCCCTATTTTTTTCAAAGTTCCAACTTTTGTGGTATACGACGGTGTTTCATGTCCAAAGCTGCATCTAAGGTCCTATGTCCGAAGGATCCAGCCACATACTACTGACAGAAAGTTATGGATTCATTTCTTTTAAGAGAGTTTATCTGGAGCTCAATTGGAATGGTACTATCAACTTAAGAGTACCAACATTAGCACTTGGAATTATCTTGCTGAGGCCTTCTATAAGCAATATCAATATAACTCTGATTTAGCGCCGACTCGCATACAACTCCAAAGCATGTCCATGGGCTCTAATGAAAGCTTCAAGGAGTATGCCCAGAAGTGGAGAGATCTTGCAAGTATAGTTCAACCTTCTTTTACTGACATGGAATTTGTTGACATGTTCATGAGTACACTGATTGGCCCTTTCTATAGTCATCTAATTGGAAGTTCATCATCTGGTTTCACTGAGCTGATAAAGACTGGAGAACATGTGGAAGGTGGAATGAGAAGTGGTAAAATATAAATGGTTGCCTCTTCAAGTACCACCAAGAAGCCTTCTAATGGGAAGAAGGAATCCAATGTTGTGTATGGCCAACAAGGTCGTAATAAGAACAACCAATCTGTGGGAGCAGTCCTGATCTCTAATCCTGCACCTGCGCAACAAAATCAGCAACAAAATAATCAGCCTAAGAAAGGTACACCTAGGAGAAAATTCACCAAGATCAATATGTAGTTGGCTCAAGCTCTGCAACACATGTTGAAAGGGGAGCTGATTACTTTGAGGGACCCTCCTCGGAATCCTAATACTACATCTCCTCGCTATAATCCCAATGCAAGGTGTGCATATCATTCCAACTGCCATGGACATGATACTAATAGTTTTTGGGAATTGAAGAATAAGATTCAGGATATGATTGATGCTGGAGAAATTGAGTTTGATCCTCCTGAGACTCCTAATGTAATTACTGCTCCTATGCCCAAACATGAGAAGACTGTTAATGTTGTTGTTTATGGTTCTTATGTTTCTACTGTGACTGATTTAACTACTCCTCTGTCCATTGTTAAGAAGAAGTTGTTGCAAGCCGATTTATTTCCAGGTTGCAATGAAGACTATTTTAAGTGTGCCTCTCAACCCAATGATTGTTGGAAGTTGAAAGATGTTATTCAGCGTTTGATGGACAACTGTACTATATTGTTTGAGAAGACCCCTTCTGTAGAGAGTTTATGTGAATGTATGTCCCAAGATCTGTAACTTGAAGACGTGTCTGTGGTTACTAAAACCCCTATGAGGATCACTTCTAAGGGTCCTGTGAAGATTACTGCTGAGCCAAAGGTGGCTCCCCTGATTATTACTACTCCCGGTCTAATTCCATATTCTTCTGACGAGGCTATCCCTTGGAATTATGGTTCTGATGTTTATATACATGGTGTCAAGCAAGATTCTCTAACTGATATACCTGCTGTAGATACTAATCCTGATGTCGACAATATTGTTGGAACTAGTAAGGTTACTAGGAGTGGAAGAATTTTCTCTCCATAAGACACTTCAAAGACAGCTGTCATACCCCAAATTTGTCCTACCTATACCATTTTATTTTTCTTTCTAACTATATTCCAAAAAAAAAATCCAAAAAAATATGTCCCATTTTCTTTTTCTGTCTGATATTCGAAAAATCCAAAAAAAAATGCATTTTATTCTCTTTTCATATTATTATAAGTTTTATTTTTGTTTAGTTCATTATCAAAAATTACAAGAAAAAATCTATCATCTTTTATTATTAATATTTTTTACCATTATTGTTATTATTATTTCTATTATTATTATTTTATTAGTATTTTCATTTTCTATTCTATTATTATTACTTATATTATTATTATTAGTATGTTTCATTTTCTTTTTTTTTATATTATTATTACTATCATTATTATTATAACCATTTCTATTATATTTTTCCATTACTAAACCATTTTCCACTATTATTATTATTATCATTAACTTTTTATTTTTATTATCATTGTTATTATTTTTTATTATTCACTTTTTATTATTTCTATTATTATTATATTTTTATTTTTATATACTTTTTATTATTATTATTATTATTTTTATTCACTTTTTATAGTTATTATTATTATTATTATTATTATTATTATTATTATTTGTTTTAAAATCAATTAAATCATTTTTTATCCAAAATACACAACAAAACACACAACTTTTCTTCTTTTCCTTTTCTACGGACCCCACCTTCAAATGCAGCAACCACTACCCCAATTTCCATTCACAAACCGTATCAGCATCTCCACCCACAATAATCCTGCACAACACTAATTTCATAACAGCTCAGTATATTCTGCTTAATCCTTATCCAATTTCCAGCTCATAAACTTTGTCCTCAATCTTCTCCATTATACCCCTTCCAATTCTTTCTATTTAAACAACTTCCCTCACAATGAAAAATAAACTTGGAGAGCACCATAAACTACTTCTAAAATATTTCCAAAGCCAAGCTTCAACCCACTCAAATAAACCATTTCCAGATTTTTTTTTAAAACAAATCACTAAGCTTCATCAAAAAAACAAAAACCTTAAAAAAAAAATAACATACCACAAACAGAAGAAAATACACCATTCAAAAACAGAACCATTCGCAGAAACGCTCAATCCAAATCCGCAATTCGCAAATGCAGACCTTCATCGTCACAAAAACCTCACCTCATATCCACTGTCACCTTCACAAATTCTGGAAAGAAAAAAAGCGCAGCTCCCCTACCGAAACTGAACCGAGCCATAACCGACAAACCAAACCTTTAAACCGCGAAAACCAAATCGCTCAACCTTCACTCACCATTGAAAAACCGAAACAAACCGCGAGCCAAGAAACACCGCGAGCGAGAGAGATCCTAAAGCCAACCGCAAGACAAAAAAATATGAGCGAGACTTCACTGAAACACCATTAAACCACCGCAAACTGAACTCGTCACCTCAAAACACCAAAACGAAACCGCGATTTGAAACCGTGAACAAAAACCAGATCCGAAAACCATTAACCGCGAGTTTGAGAAAGTCGGGAGAGATTCGATTCTGCAAGAGAGAGTGAGATCCGCTGAGAGTAACAAACCCTAGAGTGAAAATCAAAAGGAGAGATTAAGAAAGACGGCTGAGATTAGAGAGGGAGAACGCCGATGGTTCAGTTTTAACAGGGTTGGTGTTCTGCATTTTCATTTTTTAGGATAACGATGAACTTTTTTTCTTTTCCTTTCATTTAAAAAGAACCTGCGTTTTTATTCATGCTAGTACATGTTTTCACTCACCCCCAATCACAAGCCGTTGTTTTTATTTTATTTTATTACTGTTATTTTATTTATTGTATTCATATATTCTCTTATTTTTGTTAAAACCGTTTATTTGTATTGCTAATGGCTTTGAAAGCCCACGGTTCCTCATGTTTACACACACAAATCAGTGATAACACCCTTTTCTTTTTTAATTTATGTTTTATCTTTTATTTATTATTTTATTGCTATAAACATATTTTTTCATGATTTATTTTTTTGCTTAAGAAAATGTTTTAAAAACAATCAGTGAATCATTTGATTTCGATTTTCATTTTATTTTCAGGCCGATGACATAAAAAAGGCCTAATTGTGTCTGATCTCATTATCGGAAAAGTCGGTCAATATGAGGCCAATTTATTTTTGTTTACTATTTTATTACAATTATTTTTTATTTTATTTTGTCAAATCAATTCAATATAGTTTAGTTCATTTTTTATAGTTTATTTTAATCACTTTATTTTATGGTCGATGAACATCAGAATAATCTTGATATTCGTCGCAGGCCGACTCGATATCTCGATTAATGATGAGACCATTTTACTTTATTTTTTGCATTTCATTTCAATATTAATGCTCGACTCCTTATATAATGGTTCTAAACTTTAAATCGGTTCTAAGGAGGTCAACGAGCCACATTTCGCCGCATCTGATCAATAAAAAGGTCCAACGCCTCTGAATAGTTCAAAACACTGCACACACGTTTTCTCTTGGGAAAATTACAATGAGCCCTCTTTATTTCTCGCAATCCTATGTAATTTATTTTCCGCATTTTATCGATTTTATTTCATTCGTGAACCCTTGGTCCAACGCCAATCGGTTTCACTCACACACTTGCATAATTCATTCGGTTATGGTTTCGTATTACTAGGAGCACCCCTAGGGACTAGAAATCGGATCCACCTAACCAACGCAAATAATAAACATCCATCTACATTTACCTGTAAGTCGACTGCTTCACGCATCGCCATCAAACCTAATAACCAAAGAATTACTTTTAGAACCAAACCCTTGATCCAACATCAAGCGATCTTAGATTAACAAAACACCTAACAACTATCGAAACAAGGTGAAAAAGACAAGTGTTGGATCTTCGATGCTTTTCTTCAATTGTTTAGACACGAGGCATCTGTTTCGGGTGTGAGCAATTGAAGCCTAATAAAATCAACAAACTAACCAACCTTAGATCCATGAACTACGAGGCTCTGACTTTCCCATTGCATAAGGGAATACGTAGGCACACAGATCTTACTCCTTGCCGAGCACCCTAGGAAGCTAACCACCATTTCCCCCTCTAATTATTAACCCTAGTTTAGAATCGTATCGCATTTTATTTCCGCTTTTAATTCGAAGAAGATATATGACATTCGTAGACATTCAATCACAAATCAAACTAAGAGGTTCCCTTTCGGGGTACGACAGATGGCGACTCAGCTGGGGATGAGTCAAGCCTAACTTAGTTCGATTTGTGATTGAATGTCAACCTTGATTATTTATCTTCTTCTGTTTATTATTTATTTCTTACTTTCTTGTTGTGTTGCTACTTGGTTCCTTTGATCTTTGGTACTGAGTGAGATAGGCTCACTATAAAGGCCTGAGAAAAACCCATAGTAATAGAAGATGGTTGTGTAGTGGAGGACCACATGGAGTCTTCTCCGGGGGACGAAGCGAAAACCATCACCTGGAATAGATTCTCTTGGAAATATTGTGATACGATGTTCATGTCAATCCAATATCTCCGCACGGGGCCAGTAAGTGAAACCTTTTGAAGGGGTTGTTGAAGATCAAGCTGAATAGTCTCCAACTTTGAGCAAGTCAAATCAAGAGAAGTTCATTCCTCAAATCAAGGAAGTCATCGCCATTTATTATTTCGCATTCCTGTTATTTTGTATTATTTGTTTAAGTACTATTTGCTTTGAACATTGTCATTTGTATTTGGTTTTGTTAATATTATGTTTATGCATGTTTTGAATCAGTCTATTTGCATTCGCTCATTACTTCTCATTTATCACAAATTCACAAAAAAATATTTCCTCACTTCACTTTAGCAAAGATTTTAGGGAGGATGATGAAAACGAAATACCCATAACTGTTGTGGTATGCTTTCGGATAAAACCTCGTCAATGATGTACAGACATTTTTCAAATCCTCAAACACTGAAGATATAAGGAGTTAATCCCTGGTCAACCACTTCGAGCCTAGAAGTAGGAGTTTCTTTCGGATACAAACCCTTACATTTAACCCGGGTCAGGGTAGTTATTCAGTTAACCTGACTACACTTTCAAATTGCAAGATGAGACATCCCGTCGGAGGACCATCAACAAATGACTTGGCAGTCACGACATTCAACAAAATACAAAAAAATAGAAAAGAAATTACTAAGTTGAGCACCCAAAGGGAGACTTAGTCCGCAAAAAAAAAAGGGAAGAGAAATCAAGAAGAGGAACTTAGATCCTCAGCAAAAACAAAACAAATATCAGGTGACCACCAAATCAAGAATCAAAGGGTCACTAATACCAAGCAAATAAGATGACTGCCATTTTCAAGCAAACTTTAAAGCTTCATCTTCACTCTTACAACGTCAAAACAAATGCATGTGTAGAGTTAACAGAACATAAGACTAGAGAACATTACGAAGAAGGGTTGGGCACAAATCAAACTTTGAGCTTTATATCCTTTGTTTCTCAAACGATTAACCAGACCATGTTACAACCCTCAAAAGTCCTAATTGAGGCAGGGTTTATTCTGAAAGCATGCTACCAACAAGGTTGCATAAACTGACTCCCATATATTTTCTAATCTTCTCGATTGCACATTCTTCTTGCTGCATCTTTCACCCACTTTCTAAATCAGCGCCTCGTTTGGACTAACGGTCCATTCATCACACTTTCATAGCATTCAAATAAATTGACTTTTTCAAAACTTATATGAACGTTTCATTAACACTACCATTTGTGTATGAACAATTTAATTGCAAATCAGTGCTTGACATCAGTGCAATCCCAACAAGGGGCAATCGAAAGAGGAACTTGAATCAATACTTCTTCAAAATTAGCTCAATCAGGGGCAAAATTATTCTCAACGGCCCAATCAAGGGCAAATCATTTTCAAACAGCTCAATTAGGGGCAGACGCCTACCAAATCCAGATACAGGGGCAGATCATGTCATGGTTACTCTCAAAGCTTCCCCACAAGAGTTCTTTCAACTACCCTACAGGAAGGGGAAAGCAAACAAGGAGAAAATATTCCTATCTCTATTCCCCAGTTAAACAAGTAGATCTTGTCAGACATTGGCAACCTTTCAAAGCAAAAGCAGTCTTCATGTGTCGATCAAGTCGCTTCGCTCATCAGAAAATGACCAAACTTGGAGGATCCAGACTCATCTTCTAACCATGCATTGTCGAAGATCGAGTGTCGGGGAATCGAACCCTCCACCCACCCAAATTCCAATCATTATTGGCAACTACCAGACCAAAGTCCACTGAGCTGGCACCTTTCATCATTCCAATCAATCATATGCATCAATTACTCATATGCATCATTATGCATCATTTACCTCATACGCATCATTTTGCATACATAAACAAATCAACTTTTCATATTCCCAACATTTTCAACTTACTTCTCGTTGCATAAACATCTGCATTGTATTTCCATCATTATGGAATACCATTTGAAAAATCAATCAAACATACAAGCATAAGTCAGGATCCAGGATCGACCGAAGATTCCAGGTATCTCCTCAGCAATTCCAGTGGGCATTCCCCTTGGAACTTTTCTCTTTAAACTTTTGTTATTTCGATTCTCAGTCAATCAGTTTTTCTCCAAGCAACATTTTTACTAAGTGTTATTCAGTGGTTGTTCCCCATTGGATAATTCCCTTTAACCTTCTATTTTCCCCAATCAATTTTAATTTTTTTTTACCAACATTCCTCAACCAGGTCATATTTAATTTCAGTCACCCAGTTTTCCCTTTGGTGGCGGGGGTCGTTTATTTTAATTTTCTGTCACTCGACATCCATATCGACCTAGAACGAGTGCTGGGGTCTCCTTATCATCCTTATGGTGGTAGTGATTATTTAATTTTCTGTCACTCGACATCCATATCGACCTAGATCGAGTGCTGGGGCCGCCTTATCATCCTTTTGGTGGTAGCGATTATTTAATTTTCTGTCACTCTACATCCATATCGACCTAGATCGAGTGCTGGGGTCGTCTTATCATCCTTTTGGTGGTAGCGATTATTTAATTTTCTGTCACTTGGCATCCATATCAACCTAGATCGAGTGTTGGGGTCGCCTTATCATCCTTTTGGTGGTAGCAATTATTTAATTTTCTTTCACTTGGCATCCATATCGACCTAAACTGAGTGTTGGGGTCGCCTTATCATCCTTTTAGTGGTAGTGATTATTTAATTTTCTGTCACTTGGCATCCATATCGATCTAGATCGAGTGCTGGGGTCGCCTATCATCCTCTTGGTGATAGCGATTTATTTACTTTCAGTCAACTTGTTTCTTCGTCGTGTCACCTGTTTTTCCAGTTTTAAATCATTAGCTTTTATCATTACACATTTTCTTTTGTCGGACAAATTCGGAGTCTATTAGTATCGAATTGTCTTATACCTTGAAAGTTTGAACATGAGCCAGTTCATCTTACTCGGTCTAAGCCAATTCGATAGGGGCAACTGTCATACCCCAAATTTGTCCTACCTATACCATTTTATTTTTCTGTCTAACTATATTCCAAAAAAAAAAATCCAAAAGAATATGTCCCATTTTCTTTTTCCGTCTGATATTCGAAAAATTCAAGAAAATGCATTTTATTCTCTTTACATATTATTATAAGTTTTATTTTTGTATAGTTCATTATAAAAAATTACAAGAAAAAATCTATCATCTTTTATTATTAATATTTTTTACCATTATTGTTATTATTATTTCTATTATTATTTTTTTATTAGTATTTTCACTTTCTATTCTATTATTACATATATTATTATTAGTATGTTTCATTTTCTTATTTTTATTATTATTACTATCATTATTATTATAACCATTTCTATTATATTTTTCCATTACTAAACCTTTTCCCACTATTATTATTATCATTAACTTTTTATTTTTATTATCATTGTTATTATTTTTTATTATTCACTTGTTATTATTTCTATTATTATTATTATTATTATATTTTTATTTTTATATAATTTTTATTATTATTATTATTTTTATTCACTTTTTATAGTTATTATTATTATTATTATTGTTATTTGTTTTAAAATCAATTAAATCATTTTTTTATCCAAAATACACAACAAAACACACAACTTTTCTCTTTTCCTTTTCTGCGGACCCCACCTTCAAATGCAGCAACCACTACCCCAATTTCCATTAACAAACCGTATCAGCATCTTCACCCACAATCATCCTGCATAACACTAATTTCATAACAGCTCAATATATTCTTCTTAATCCTTATCCAATTTCCAGCTCATAAACTTTGTCCCCAATCTTCTCCATTATACCCCTTCCAATTCTTTCTATTTAAACAGCTTCTCTCACAATGAAAATAAAACTTGGAGAGCACCATAAACTTATGCTAAAATATTTCAAAATCCAAGCTTCAACCCACTCAAATAAACCATTTCCAGATTTTTTTAAAAACAAATCACCAAGCTTCATAAAAAAACAAAAACCTTCAAAAAAAATAACATACCACAAACAGAAGAAAATACACCATTCAAAAACAGAACCATTCGCAGAAACACTCAATCCAAATCTGCAATTCGCTAACACAAACCTTCATCGTCACAAAAACCTCACCTCATATCCATCGTCACCTTCACAAATTCTGGAAAAAAAACACGCAGCTCCCTTACCGAAACTGAACCGAGCCATAACCGACAAACCAAACCTTTAAACCGCGAAAACCAAATCGCTCAACCTTCAACCTTCAATCACTGCTGAAAAACCGAAATGAACCGCGAGCGAGAGAGATCCTAAAGCCAACCGCAAGACAAAAAAATCTGAGCGAGACTTCTCCGAAACACCATTAAACCACCGCAAACTGAACTCGTCACCTCAAAACACCAAAAATAAAACCGCGATCTGAAACCATGAACAAAAACCAGATCCGAAAACCATTAACTGCGAGTTTGAGAAAGCCGAGAGAGATTTGATTCCGCAAGAGAGATTGAGATCCGCTGAGAGTCACAAACCCGAGAGTGAAAATAGAAAGGTGAGATTAAGAAAGACGACTGAGATTAGAGAGGGAGAACGCCGACGGTTCAATTTTAACAAGGTTGGTGTTCTGCATTTTTTGTTTTTGAGGATAACGATGAACCTTTTTTCTTTTCCTTTGCATTTTCGGTTTATTTTATTTTGTCAAATAAATTCAATATAGTTTATTTCATTTTTTATAGTTTATTTTAATCACTTTATTTTATGGTTGATGAACATCCGAATAATCTTGAGATTCGTTGCAAGCCGACTCGATATCTCGATTAATGATGAGACAATTTTACTTTATTTAATTTACTTACTTTATTTTATTTTTCGCATTTCATTTTAATATTAATGCTCTACTCCTTATAGAATGGTTCTAAACTTTGAATTGGTTCTAAGGAAGTCAATGAGCCACATTTCGCCGCATCTGATCAATAAAAAGGTCCAACGCCTCTGAATAGTTCAAAACACTGCACACACGCTTTCTCTTGGGAAAATTACAACGAGCCCTCTTTATTTCTCGCAATCCAATGTAATTTATTTTCCTCATTTTATCGATTTTATTTCATTCGCGAACCCTTGGTCCAATGCCAAGCGGTTTCACTCGCACACTCGCACAACTCATTCGGTTATGGTTTTGTATTACTAGGAGCACCCCTAGGGACTAGGAATCGGATCCACCTAACCAACTCAAACAATAAACATCCATCTACATTTACCTGTAAGTCGACTGCTTCGCGCATCGCCATCAAACTAAATAACCAAAGCGTTATTTTTAGAACCAAATCCTTGATCCAACATCAAGCGGTCTTAGTTTAACAAAACACCTAACAACTATCGAAACAAGGTGAAAAAGATAAGTGTTGGATCTCCGATGCCTTTCTTCAATTGTTTAGACACAAGGCATCTGTTTCGGGTGTGAGCAATTGACGCCTAATAAAATCAACAAACTAACCAACCTTAGATCCACGAACTACGAGGCTCTGACTTTCCCATTGAACAAGGGAATACGTAGGCACATGGATCTTACTCCTTGCCGAGCGTCCTAGGAAGCTAACCACCATTTCCCCCTCTAATTACTAACCCTAGTTTAGAATCGTATCATATTTTATTTCCGCTTTTAATTCGAAGAAGATAAATGACATTCGTAGACATTCAATCACAAATCAAACTAATAGGTTCCCGTTGAGTACAACGGACATAAGGGGTGCTAATACCTTCCTGTTATGGAATCGACTCACGAACTCAAAATCTGGTTTCAAAGACCACGCCCTATCCGTTTTCAAAAAAGGTTTCTCGATATTTTCCTTTTCCTTAATTGGAATAAAATAAGTTCGGTGGCGACTCTGTTGATCATTTTAATTTTTCCCGCGATACCCTTTCCCGTTGCGAGGTCGTATTTTTCCGGGTACGACAACTACTACTGCTCCAAATCGTATTTCCAAATCTGGGCTAAGTACTGAAGCTCGGGGAAAAGGACCAGTGATTGAGCCTGTTCAGGTTGAAATACCGGCTACCGAAGATCTCTTAAAGTAGATGGAAGAAGTACTGGAGATCATTCGCAAGAGTGATTACAATATTGTTGAACAATTGGGGCATACTCCCTCTAAGATCTCTATGTTTTCTCTTTTTTTATGTTCTGAAGCCCATGTTAAGGCTTTGGTAAAATTCCCGAAGTCTTCTCATGTACCACATGAAATCTCTGTAGACCAGTTTGAAAATTGTGTTGCTAATTTAACGACTGGCAATGGCTTAGGCTTTTCTGATGCTGATTTAACTCTCGCCAAGAGAAACCACAACAGAGCTCTGCATATCTCCATTGAGTGTAGGGGAATTAATCTATCTCATGTTTTGGTGGATAATGGTTCCTCATTAAATGTGTTACCAAAGGATGTTCTGGACAAACTTAATTTTGAAGATGTTGTGCTAAGACCTAGTAACATGGTGGTGAGAGGCTTTGATAGTTCAAGAAGAATGGTGCACGGAGAAGTTGATCTCCCAATCAAAGTGGGTTCTCAAGTCTTTGACTCTACTTTCTATGTGATGGATATTCTTCCTGCCTATTCCTGCTTGCTTGGGCGCCCTTGGATACATGGGGCAGGTGTTGTGACTTCCACTCTACACCAGAAGCTAAAATATCTAGTGAAAAGAAAGATTGTCATTGTTTATTGTGAAGAAGAGTACATGGTCAGTCATGTGAATACTTTCAAGTACGTTGATATGGAGAGTAAATTTGTTGAGACCTCTTGCCAAACATTTGAAGTGGTTCCTCAGAATGTTCCTGCTGCTGAGTGTGTCCCTGCTGCTAAACAAGTTCCTGTTATTACTAGAGTACCTCCTACAATGGCCTCTTTGAAGGATGCTAGAGTTGTGGTTGAAGAAGGTGGTTGTACTATTTGGGGTCAGTTTCGTACCTCGAAAAATACGATCCTCGCGATGGGACGCGGAAAGAACAACAGAGTCGCCACCTAATTCTATTTATTCTAACTAAAGAAAAGGGAGATATAGATACAACCTAAATAGGATAAGAAATGGTCAATGAAACCAAATTCTAAGTTTGGGATTCAGTTATGCAAGGGGAAGGTATTAGCACCCCTCACGTCCGTTATACTCAACGGGAACCTCTTAGTCTAACTATGCAATTAAATGTTGATTTATGTCTTTATCTTATAAATAGTTTGTCAAGATGTTCGTTTTAAGGGAAAAGAGTTTTAATTATTATTGTTATGAAGAAATGATTACTTTTTTATTATTGCGCTCGCGAAGGATTAAAATCCATGTGCCTACGTATTCCCTTGTGCAATGGGAAAGTCAGAGCTCCGTAGTTCGTGCGACTACGGTTGGTTGGTGTGTTTTAATGAACAATTGTTTAAAACACTTTCTAACTGCTAAGTGTTGGCTTATTTACTCGCGATAGGAGGATGAAGCGCTAGCTTGTCTGCGAGATAGAAAGAGCTTAAATAATGTTCGTTTTAAGACATGTTTGATCTTGTTTAAGTTATTTTAAGAATGAAAGGGCGAATGAATCACGTCCCATGGGACTGACCTCAGGAATGATCCACTCAAGAACCCGTGGAATGCTAGACTCTAGAATTCAGTTCTTTCATTATTTGATATGTAATTAAGTGTTTTAAGAAACGAGAGGGCGAATGAATTACGTCCCGTGGGGTTGTCCTCAGGAATGGTTCATTCAAGAACTATGTGGAATGCTAGACTCCAGAATTCAGTTCCTCCGTTTAATTAATATGGAAAATGATTTGATTATTTGTTGGGCATGTTTTAAGTTGAATTTGAAAGAAAGAGTCAAGTCGTCATCTTTAAGGGAGATATCTTGACTATTTCACCACAAACAGTTAAGAGAGAGAATAAAAGGGGAAGAAGCTTCGAACTTGGATATATGATCAACAAGTGATTGCCACATTCTTCCTTGAGAGAAATTGTTTGAGAAAATTGATTTGTTTATGTTTGTGGGAATAGGAGAAATATCTTTCATATGGAGATGAATCATGTCTATTCTTTTCGAGGGAAATTGAATGTTTTAAGTATTTTTAAGTGTTTTAAATATTTTAAGTACGAAAGGGCGAATGAATCACGTCCCGTGGGGCTGGCCTCAGGAATGATCCACTCAAGAACCCGTGGAATGTTAGAATGGTTCTATAAGGAGTAGAGCACTGATATTGTATTAAAATGCGAAAATAAAATAAATAAAATAAATAGACTAAATAAAATGAAATAAACTAAACTAAACTATAAAGGCCTCATATTGGACACAATTTATCGACTTGTTGGAATCGACTTAATCGTGGCTTTTTGTTATATCATCGGCCAAAATAAAAATAAATCGATATTAATCATAAAAGAAATCATAAAGTTCTAAACAAACCATTTAAATAATAAAAAAAATTTAAAAGGAACAATAGAAAAGGGGGTATATTATATAATATGGTATGTGCAGAAATGAAAACAAATACCATGGGTCATCAAAAGCCCAATCAGCGGTTCATAGCAAAAACATAAAGAAAAGGAGGCGTGAGCAGTTGGTTTTTGGCATTTGATTAGGAAGAAAATCAGATTAAGTTTATGGGCTAAACCCAATTGCACTTAAGATCCAAACTAACCAAAAAACATAATACTGAAACAAAAACAAATGAACGAAACCTACATTTTAAAAAAATCACAAAAGAAGAAAGGGAATCAAAACACATTTTCATCAGTTTTTTCTTTCAAACACAGTGAAATAAATTTCCGTGAAATAAATTTAAAAAAAACACAACCTTTCGTTATCTCTGCGTCTCAACTCCTCTGCCTTTCGTTATCTCACTCTCGCGGCTATGAATCTCTCACAGTTCTCAGGTTCTCACTCGCGATCGTCTCAGCCTCTCCGTTTTCGCAAGTTTGTGGTAACTGTGGAGTGATTTTCGAATCTACGTTTTAACGGCTTCTCATCTCACAATTTTGGCTTGTGTCTCAGGTTTGTGGAGGTTTTTTATTTTCGATTTTGATGGTTGAAGGTGCGTTTGAAGTTTGTTGCTCAGTTTCGACGGTGTGGTGATGGTGACGAGTTCGGTGGTTTTTTGGCAGTTTGGTATAAGTGGTTTTTGGTGATAAAGCTCAAGGTTTTCACGGTTATGTTCGGAGGAGATTGTTGGTTTTGCGGTTTGAGGGCGGAGATTGTTTTTGTACGGTTTTGGTGTTGAGTGATGGTGGTGAGTTTTGTTTAGGTTTTGGTTTGTTGCATTTGGAAATGGTGATGGATGGGTTTATTAAAGTGTTCGCTTTGGTGTTTCAGATTTTCTACGTTTGTGATGTTGGGTTTGTATGGTTATGCAGGTTTGTTGTTTTTTGAGATTGAGTAAGGGTTGAGGGCCGTTTGTAGATGAAAAGGAGTTTTTTTGGTTTTCTTTGAAGAGGATTGTTTTTTTTTTAGAGATGAGGTGAGGCGTGATGGTTTTTCTGGGCGATATAAGAAACAAAGTTGTTGGATGGACATGTGATAACAAGAAATCGTATCACATTATTACTACGTTTTTAGTCCATTTTATCGTACATTGATCCTATTAACTCCCGATTGTTCGAGTTTTTTATGTCACATTGCAAGTATAACATGTCTAGAGCCAAATTATGAGAAAAAGATCAAATGAACCAAATCTAGCATGAAAAGAAGATGAAGAGAACAATTCTGCTAAGTCTGCATTTTTTGTTGCACTCACGGTCGTCACAACTTCCTCACAACCGTGACACGCTATTTTGAGGTCTCACGATCGTCACAACCTTATCACAATCGTGACACGCTTAAATTGAAGAATCTGACTGTTACATCATGTCACGAATGTGACAAGGAAAATTTATTTAATTTATTTGAAGTTATTCATGAAGACGTGCAACGAGTCTTCGAGGACTCCTGCTTTTCCTCAACTGAAGAATACCCAATATGCCACTTTTGCTGGATTTTCTCATTACGGAACGAAGCCCACGCTTGCTACCAATTCAACTGCCCAAATCATCTTCTATAAATACCCAAGCTGCAAATGAAAAAGTACAGAGTTTATTATTGATTTTTACGCGGAAGCTCTGCCGTATTTTTTCTTGAACCCTTTTATTTTTCTAGCTTTGTTCTTGCTGTGTTTTTCTTATTTTATTTCTAACCCATTCAATAACAATTTCCAACATTAGGAAATTGTTATTTCAATTAAATTTCTTTTTAGCCTCAGAATTTGTTATTTATTTCGATTCCGATTCCGACACTCCGAGCTTACCGATTGTGGAAGGAGTTTAAGAATTAAATTATCCAGGTTTTTATTTTTGCAATTTATATTGAATTTATTTATTTATTTATGTTAATTTTCTATTATTATTTTATAATGCATTCTTTAATATTTGTTTATTTCAATCTGTATCTGTCTGTTGATATAATAAAAATGAGTAGCTAAATTAATTAGTCGGTATGTAATAAACCAAACCAAAACGGTTAAATCGAATCTAAGCTAAAAATAATTAAGAACTTATATTCTGGCTGTGGCTTTTTATAATTAAAATCAATCTTTTTGTTACGAGAGTAAGAAAAGTGAAATAGGTTAGGTCGAGACCACGAGAGTGTGAGATTTTAACCGGATAGCTAAAGTTAGGCATTTGATTAAAATACAGCGAGAGCGCTTTAAAATGAATTAGACTTATTAAGTTTTCAAAAATTATTTTCTAAACACTTATGGGCTAGCGAGAGCAGGCATAGGGCTTTAGGAGTAAGATCTGAGATAAGACCACGAGAGTGTGAGTCGAGGGTTTTTAAACTGGTAATCTCTATAGAATAATTTAAGTGAACCATCTTTATAAGCTTAGGTTAGATTGACCCGCATAGGTTAATATAATTACATACCGACCGTATTCTCATTATTTCCTTAAACTAAGTTTAATTCCCGTTTTTAATCTTTAAAACCATAATCGTGACAAATTTCCGCCTTAGCTAAACTAGCAGACCTTCTAGCACTAGAGTGATTACAAAGTTCCTGTGGGTTCGACAATCTTTTATATTACTTCGATAGGTTGTGCGCTTGCAGTTCAGATACCGCTAGACACATCGCGTCTTCGCCCCATCAAGTTTTTGGCGTCGTTGTCGGGGACCTTGATTTAGTCACTTGTGCACTATTAGAGTAGCACTGTCTAGACTAAGGTAACAACTTATTTTCCCTAATCTAATTTACCGAGTGTATGCCAAGTACTCGCTCTCAAGGCGAAGACTTGCAACCTCCAGTCCAAGAATTAGAACGCTTCTTACATTTAAGAAGACGAATATTCGAATACCAACGAAAATACAAAATTCTAGATCTTCAAGTTGATCCACCTAAACCAGTTGGAACATCGAAGGACGCAGAAATGGATGAAGAACCAAATCATCCACTCAAATATTACGCTAGTCCTTCACAAGTTGAGCCGCATTCCAGCATTGCTGCGCCGGCTATCAACCGAAATGATTTCGAATTGAAACCTTCGCTGATATCAGCCTTGCAACAAAACAAATTCGCCGGAAATCCTACCGAGGATCCGAACCTTCATCTTTCGATATTTGTGCAGTACGCAGATACTGTAAAAGCTAATGGAGTTACCCAAGAAGCTATTAGATTACGCCTTTTTCCTTTCTCACTTCGAGACAGAGCGAGAGCCTGGCTTCAATCTCTACCCTCGAATTCAGTAACTACGTGGGAGGAACTAAAGAGAGTCTTCTTGACAAGATATTTCCCACCTAGTAAGACAGCTATGCTAAGAGCTCAAATCAACGGATTTAAGAAAAAGGAAAACGAGTCACTTTTCGAAGCTTGGGAACGCTACAAAGATATGCTGAGACTTTGTCCGCATCACGGATTAGTATAATGGATGGTCATCCATACTTTCTATAATGGACTCTTGTACAACACAAGAATGACGATTGACGCTGCCGCAGGCGGCGCACTAATGGACAAAGAATATAATGATGCTTATGCACTTATCGAGAGTATGGCTCAGAATCATTACCAATGGGGAAGCGAGAGAGTCGTAACTGAGAAACCAACAAAAGGAGGTATGTACGAAGTGAGTAGTATGGACCAAGTCAATGCAAAGTTTGACCAACTTAACCAAAAGATCGACAACTTGGCCATAACACCAACAGCCACCGTGGCTGCGGTAACACCTAACTGTGAGTTATGTGGAGTTCCAGGACATGCTGTCCCTGATTGTCAACTATTAGCAGGAATTCCCACAGATCAAGTGAATTATGCTCAAGGAAACCCGTACTCGAACACATACAACCCAGGTTGGAAGAATCATCTGAACTTCTCTTATAAGAATAACAATGCTTTATACGCATCAGGTCAAGCACCAGCTACACCACCAGGATTTCAAAAGACTGCTCCTAATGTTCCTAGAAAATCAAACCTTGAGTTAATGATGGAGAACTTCATAGCTACCCAATCTCAAACAAACAAGGAATTTTTAAACCAAAACATACATACTAGTGAGCAGATTAAGCAATTAGTGAGCAAGGTGGATGTGTTAGCTACACATAACAAAATGCTTGAAACTCAGATCTCACAAGTAGCTCAACAACAAGCACCTACCGCTGCACCAGCTGGAGTATTTCCTGGACAACCCCAACCTAATCCAAAAGGACATGCCAATGTTGTGATACTAAGAAGTGGCAAGGAACTTGACGGACCTGCCGATCCAAGACTTGACAATCCAGCCATGTACCAAAAGCAAGATAAGCCGACTGAAAAGGAGAATGAACCAGAAGAAAAGGAAGATAATAATCAAGAGGCAGTGGAGAAAGAAAAACCTTATGTGCCTCCACCACCTTATAAACCACCAATTCCGTACCCTCAGAGATTAACCAATTCCAAGACGATTGGCCAGTTTAAGAAATTTGTTGAACTTCTGAAACAATTGAATATTACTATTCCATTTACAGAAGCTATCACTCAAATGCCCTCGTATGCTAAATTTCTAAAGGAAATCTTATCCAATAAGAAGAAGATAGAGGATAACGGAACCGTTACACTTACTGCTGAGTGTAGCGCAATAATTCAAAACAATATGCCTCCTAAGTTAAAAGATCCAGGTAGTTTCTCTATACCCTGTGTAATTGGAAAATTCGTCATTGACAAAGCTCTATGCGATTTAGGAGCAAGTATCAGTGTTATACCCTTAACAATTTGCAAAAGTCTAGACATGGGAGACCTAAGACCAACTAAAATGTTTGTTCAACTAGCCGACGGCTCTATTAAATATCCTGTAGGCATACTAGAAAATGTCCCAGTACGTATAGGTCAATTCTACATTCCTACTGATTTTATAATCATGGACATCTCTGAAGACTCCACTACACCTATCATACTAGGAAGACCATTCTTAGCTACCGCCGAAGCTATTATAGACGTAAAGAAAGGAAAGCTAACCTTTGAAGTAGGTGAAGAGAAAGTTGAATTTATTTTAACACAATTCTTACAATCACCAGCTATAGAGGACACATGATATCTATTGGATGTCATTGACGAGTGTGTAAGAGAGATGGAAATGAAAGAAACTACTTATTCTGAAATTATGAAAATTCAAATCCCTCCTATTTTCGAAGATGACAATTGGCGTGAGCCGTATCAGGATGATAGTCTAAGCGAAAGTTTAGCACTTACACCGGATCCCATGCCAAGTAAGAAGAAACCTACATTAGAGTTAAAAACCTTACCTAAGAACCTAAGATACGAATTCCTAGACACTGAATGTACGCGACCAGTTATAATCAATTCCAGTTTAGGAACAATCGAAACGAAGAAACTTTTAGATGTCTTAAAGAAATACCCAACTGCATTAGGATATAACATATCTGATCTCAAAGGAATATGTCCTTCAATCTGTATGCATCGTATTATGCTAGAAGAAGATTGCAAAACCTCCAGAGAATCTCAAAGAAGAATTAACCCAATCCTTAGCACTGTAGTAAAAGAAGAAGTTAAGAAACTACTAGACGCTGGAATAATATATTCAATCTCTGATAGTCAATGGGTTAGTCCAGTACATGTAGTACCAAAGAAAGGAGGTATCACTGTTGTGAAAAACGCTAAAGGCGAATCGATATCACAAACAGTAGTGACCGGACATAGAGTGTGCATTGATTATCGAAAACTAAACAAAGCCACTCGAAAAGATCATTTCCCACTACCTTTTATAGATCAAATGTTAGAACGATTAGCCAAACACTCGTACTTCTGTTATCTTGATGGTTACTCAGGATTTTTCCAAATCCCGATCCACCAGATGATCAAGAGAAGACTACATTCACATGCCCTTATGGAACGTTCGCTTATAGACGAATGCCCTTTGGATTATGCAACGCTCCTGCAACCTTTCAAAGATGTATGATGTCAATCTTCGCAGATTTCATAGATAACATCATGGAAGTGTTCATGGACGACTTCTCTGTATGCGGGCAAAGTTTTGAAGGATGTCTGTCAAATTTAGAAATGGTATTAGAAAGATGTGTAAAAGTAAACCTCGTGCTTAATTGGGAGAAATGCCATTCTATGGTCAGAGAAGGAATCGTACTAGGACACGTTATATCTGATAAGGGAATTGAAGTTGATAAAGCTAAGATAGAAGTCATAAAAGATCTTCAACCCCCTAAGACCGTTCGAGAAATACGAAGCTTTTTAGGACACGCCGGTTTCTACCGACGATTCATCAAAGATTTCTCGAAAATCACTAAACCTCTTACCGGTTTATTAATGAAAGAAGTTGAGTTCATATTCGATAAAGATTGTCTTAAAGCATTCGAAACTCTAAAAACAGCCCTCATCACCGCACCAATCATGCAACCACCTGACTAGAGATTAACTTTCGAAATCATGTGCAATGCGAGTGACTATGTTGTAGGCGCAGTTTTAGGACAAAGGAAGGACAAGAAACTTCACGCAATTTACTATGCCAGTAGAACTTAAGATTCTGCTCGGATGAACTACGCCACTACTGAAAAAGAATTGCTAGCAGTTGTCTTTGCGCTTGATAAATTCCGTTCCTACTTAGTGGGAGCAAAAATAATCATCTACACAGACCATGCTGCTATCAGATATCTATTAACCAAGAAAGATGCTAAACCAAGACTCTTGAGATGGATCTTACTCTTACAAGAGTTTGATCTCGAAATCAAAGATAAGAAAGGTACTGAAAACGTCGTAGTGGACCATTTATCTAGAATATAAGGTATTAAACCCAAACAAGTGCCAATTAACGACGATTTTCCGTATGAACAGCTGATAACACAAATAGGAAGCGACCCAGTTCAGTTAGACATAGATGAACCAAAGGCCGTGGAAACAATCCAAACAACCATAGGACTGCCATGGTACGCTGACATTGTCAACTACTTAGTTGTAGGAGAACTTCCACCTGACTTAACCTATCAGCAGAAAAAGAAATTCTTCCACAATCTCAAGTATTACTATTGGGACGAACCATTATTGTTTAAAAGAGGACCTGACGGAATCTTCCGTCGGTGCATTCCCGAAGAAGAAATAGAAGATGTCATTTCTCATTGTCATTCATATCCTTATGGTGGACATGCAAGCACTTCCAAGACTTGTGCAAAAATCTTACAAGCCGACCTATTTTGGCCTAATCTATGGAAAGATGTCCACATCGCTGTTATAAATTGCGATCGGTGTCAACGCACCGGTAATATTTCAAGAAGAGATGAAATGCCTCAAAGAGGAATATTAGAAGTAGAAGTATTTGACGTCTGGGGAATCGATTTTATGGGACCATTCCCATCATCTTTCGGTAATAAGTACATACTCGTAGCTGTCGATTATGTTTCAAAATGGATCGAGGCTATAGCTTCTCCTACAAATGACACACGAGTAGTAATTAAGCTTTTCAAGAATATAATCTTTCCAAGATTTGGTGTGCCTAGACTTGTCATTAGTGACGGTGGCTCACATTTCATTTCGAAAATATTCGACAAATTACTATCTAAGTATGGAGTCAGACACCGTGTAGCAACACCATATCATCCACAAACAAGTGGACAGGTCGAAGTCTCGAACAGAGAAATAAAACAAATTCTAGAAAAGACAGTCGCCATATCTAGGAAAGATTGGTCATCTAAACTTAATGAAGCTTTATGGGCTTATAGGACAGCCTACAAGACACCCATAGGAACTACACCCTTCAAACTAGTGTATGGGAAAGCTTGTCATCTCCCGGTAGAACTAGAACACAAAGCATATTGGGCGATTAAAACACTCAATATAAACTACAATGCCGCTGGAGAAAAGCGAATCCTCGACATTAATGAATTAGAAGAATTAAGGTTAAACGCTTATGAGAATGCTAAGATATATAAAGAAAGAACCAAGTGATGGCACGATAAACGCCTGTCTAGGAAAGAATTTAGTGTGGGAGACGTTGTACTCCTCTTCAATTCAAGACTTAGGCTTTTTCCTGGAAAACTAAAATCTAGATGGCCAGGACCCTTTGAAATAACTAGAGTGTTCCCAAGCGGAGCAATAGAAATTAAGGGTAGGAATAGTGAACCGTTCACAGTAAATGGACAACGATTAAAACATTACCATAACATTAAAAATAGAGATTATGCGAATAGTTTAAAGCTTTTAGAGTTGTCCACTAACTTCCCTGATTAATCTACCCCTAAGCACTACGTCAGGCTTATGACGATAAAAACAGCGCTTAGTGGGAGGCAACCCATTTTATCATTTTATTGTTTTATTCCATTATTATTATTATTGACTTTATTTATCTATTTTCTATTTCTTATTTTCTTTATTTTAATTTTCATTTTCTAAATCACTTTTAAATTTACTTTGCTACAGATTTTCTAAAGTCTTTTCTACTTTCCTTTTCCCCCTGATTTGTTTCCTCCACTTTAACACTAACTATGGCTAACCAACCAAGAAACTTTATGGAAACCCAATTTAGAGGTAGAAACCAAAGAAGGAAAATTGAGGAATTATCACAGAGACAAATGGATTTGACTATGTACTATGATGAACAGACTATGGAAACTTTAGGTATACATGATATCATCTTATACCTGTTTAACCAACTTGGATGGGAGAACGCTCTCATAAAACATAAGTTTGTAACTTACCGCGAGCTCACCCTTGAGTTTTTAAGCTCCTTAGTTTACTTAACTGAGCACGAATTTGGATTAAGAAAAGGATTTATTAGTTTCCGACTATTCGGTATCGAATATGACTATAACCATAAGGAACTAGCTGACCTACTAGGATTCCCTAGCGGACCTTTTTCCTTTACTACCACCCAGGTAGAATTAATGGATGTTGAGCTAGATTTCTTTTGGGGAACCTTAACCGGAAACTACCACCCTGAGCCGGATAACATGAACAATGATGAAATACACAACCCTGCTATCCGCTATTTTCATAAAATCCTTGCCCATACCTTCTTTGGAAAGGAAGAGAACCTCACTGGAGTATCTAAAGATGAGATATTCATAATGTCCTGTTTGACTGACGGAAAACTCGTTAATGCTGTACCCTTTATGATGCAAACCTTTACCCGCATCCAAGAGGAACCTGATCTACCAATATTGGTAGGAGGCCTGGTCACCATGATTGCTGATGCCCTCGGACTTAGATACCAATTACACAAGTGCAACCGTTTAGGTACCATCCGCCCTATGAATCTGAACTTCTGCTTTAACCGCCATATTATAAGAAACTTAGGACAACCACCATACGAGTACCTAATTAGAAATGAAATCATAACCCTGTTCACATTACCGAACCATGCTAAAGTCAGTGTTCACAATAGAGATAATTGGCTTTATGAGCTTACCCCTCCTGACTATCCAACAACACCTGAAACACCACAATCCTACCAAATTAGGGATGACATAATGACGGATGTAGAAAGTGACCCTGAGACCCCTCCTGGTTACCATGACATCGACCACATTGATGAAGTTATTGAAACCCCTGAAATCAATCAAGTAGGATATACTGACAGCTTAAAGAAAATTCTGACCACTCTTGAAGTATACCAAGCTGATATAATGTTGTTAAGGATGAAGTTAAAAGCATGAGACTGGACATTATAGGATTAACCGACATAACATGTGAACAATTCTATCATATAAACTCCGCACTTGAAGATTTGAAGAAGCAACTTTGATAATGCTATAGTAATTTGATTTATCTTACTTTTTGCTTTTGTTTCTAGTTAGTTTTGATATTTTGCAACATTTCGTAGTTTATTTTTATCACTGTAATTTCTTTCTGTTATGTCAAAAGCAAAGTACTTACATTTATGCAATTTTCCAATTTAATCAATTTTACATGCTTTTGATTATTTACTGATACTTTTAATTGCTGGATATTTTGTGAATTTTCGTGTGATGAAATCCACTGCTTATATATATATATATATATATATATATATATATATATATATATATATATATATATATATATATATATATATATATATATATATATATATATATATATATATATATATTAATCCATTACTATGTGTTATGTTGGAATTAAATATTGAAATTGATAAGAATTATAATTGAATTGAACTGAGGTAACCATTCTGTGAAAATCCCATATTTTGTGAACATCACGGTCGTCACCACCCCCTCACGATCGTAACGAGCTATTTAGCGCGTCACGACCGTAACACCCCCTCATGACCGTGACAACCCTAATTCACGACCTCTGAAGTTACAGAGGCCATTCTTCTTCGCAAACCCCACTTCTATTTTTACAAAACTCTAACCTCCCATTACCTCTTCTTCTCCCGTAACCACCCATTAAACTCCAATCAATTCCATTACTCCATTCAACCTTCTCATTTAACCCCAACTCCACACATTCACTTCATTCCATTATAAACCGATCAATTTCTTCACACTTTCATCACCAAACCTCAAACACCTATCTCACATAAACCTCATTTGCATGCAATGGAAAACATTCAGTTTAGAGACGGAGAACAAGGAGAAGCACAGAGAGAAAAGTTTGAAAGGTTTCGAACCCGTGGCATCCAACCTACTCGGTACGTCGACCTCGACTGCTTGAGGGAGTTAGGATTGTTCGACGGAGTGAAGCTACTGCTTGAGCATGTTGGCTTGTGGGACTTATGCAGTCAACCGCAACCGACATTTGAAAACCTCACCTTGGAGTTTCTAAGTTCTTTTCTATACATCACACCATCCGGATCAACGAGTCAACTCACCGGCATTGCAAAATTCCGAATGCTTGGAAGAAAGTACCAAATCACTCAAACCAGAGTCGCTGAACTGTTAGGCTTCAGTCACGGCGACGGTGCTCACCTTCGCGTGCCCGACAACTTTAATGAAGCAGCTTTCACCTTGTGGCACAACATCACAAACAGCCGTGCTTCCGCCTACCAGAGTCTCAATGCCACTCATATCCATAACCCAACAATACAGTATTTTCATAGTATCATATGCAACACAATATTTGCAAGAGAGAGCAATCACAAGCTCAATTCCAAAGAGCTCTTATTTTTGCATTGTGCCTTGAATGAAGAACGCATCAATGCCGCTCCGTTCCTTTTGGCCCACATTCAGTCTGTAGCGCAAAGAGGTGTCACTCCCTTCTACATTGGCGGGATTGTCACTACCCTTGCCATACAACTAGAGCTTGGTGACCACCTCACTCATTTGCCTCATAGAGCACCGGAGCTGCTTACCAAGAACTACTGCAAGTCCGCTCACATGATCTCGCAGCGTGAGGATGGCAGGTTCAACCCTGTGATCCAAGGCACCATCTATCATCATATCGTTTTGCCTTGCAGGAACCGCATTGATCCATCAAACAGAGCCAATTGGCTATTTGATTTGCTGGATACCGCAGGCCATGTTCCGATTATTGACGAGCAGCCTGATGCACCTGTGGACGAGATGCAGGATGCAATGGATGTTGCTGAGCCAGTTCAGGACATCCCTGAGTCTTCCACCAGGCAACCACCTTCAGCTGACATCATCCTTGAAGAAATCCTCTGTTCCATTCATCAGCAGAATCATATGAATGTCGCACTTGAGCGTAGGCAGAAAGAGCAGTACGATGCACTCCTTGCAACTGTTGTCAGTAACCAGAAGGCAACAGATGAAAAGCTAGGAGAGATCTTCAGCGAGTTGGAAGCTTTGCGTATAGACGTCACTGCTCTCACCACCACTTGTTCTAATGAGGAAGCCACTCCTACCAGACGCTCCCGCACCAGAAGCCGAGGCCGTGGTCGTCAGCAACATTAGATTATCTTTTTGTTTTTGCATTTCTGTTTTTTTAATGTATTTCCCCGCTTTTATATCACAACATTGAGGACAATGTCTGATATAGTGTGGGAGAGGTACCTTTCCCTTTCCCGTTTTTCCATTTCATTGTATTTCCCTTTCCGCATTTTCAATTAAACAAGTAATATCTATGCTATTTCTTAAATTTCAATTCTTCCCCGCTTTATTTAGCCATACCAAATTCTTTTTGCTTTATCTTCGCATTACTCAACTTACCTATGAAATTGTAGTTAGGAAGCTGAGAAAGATCCAACAAGATCAATACAGTCTTGACACCTTAGACTCCCTACTTAAGCATTCCATTTCGATAATTATTACGACTACACCTTAAGTCTCAGTTCTAAAGTAACCTCTAGTAGTTTATACTAGCAGTCAGCACCGTCTGAACACAAACCACGTGGGGAGCCGATGAACATAAGTGTTTGATACCTAATCTATAAATGATCCTTCATGTCTCGATGCCATAAAAAAGAAATTGCACCAAAGTACACGGTCGCATATAAGAGATGAGAAATATAAGAAGGAGTCCATTGCTGGTTGGTTCAGAGGTACCTGGTTCTGAACTTGGTAGGGCATGCTACGACTCGATCCCCCACAACCTCCAATCTGGATAATATGTAAAGGGTTGCCACATTCGTGTACCAGACCCCGTGCTAACAAAGGATCAAAGTCACTAACCGGCTACTCCACTACGTGTGTGCTAAGGCAAAGGGCTTAATGTGATTGCGCTAGAACGAAACCGGGTGAAATAAGATCGAAAGACTCTAGGTAGAATCATAACGAAATTTCTGAATGTTTTCGTTTAATGGGAAGTCGACGACATAGCCTGTTGCTTGTGTCATTAGTGTATCGTTAGTGTTCTATTCTAGTATCGGTTTATCTAACTAAATGATTTCTTGTACGGTTTGTTATGTGTATGCGTCTGATGAAAATTGTCCGATCATTTTTCAATTTACTATTTGCTTGAGGACAAGCAAAGGTTTAAGTTTGGGGGAGTTTGATAACAAGAAATCGTATCACATTATTACTGCGTTTTTAGTCCATTTTATCGTACATTGATCCTATTAACTCCCGATTGTTCGAGTTTTTTATGTCACATTGCAGGTATAACATGTCTAGAGCCAAATTATGAGAAAAAGATCAAATGAACCAAATCTAGCATGAAAAGAAGATGAAGAGAACAATTCTGCTATGTCTGCATTTTTTGTTGCACTCACGGTCGTCACAACTTCCTCACGACCGTGACACGCTATTTTGAGGTCTCACGATCGTCACAACCTTATCACGACCGTGACGCGCTTAAATTGAAGAATCTGACTGTTACATCATGTCACGAACGTGACAAGGAAAATTTATTTAATTTATTTGAAGTTATTCATGAAGACGTGCAACGAGTCTTCGAGGACTCCTGCTTTTCCTCAACTGAAGAATACCCAGTATGCCACTTTTGCTGGATTTTCTCATTACAGAACGAAACCCACGCTTGTTACCAATTCAACTGCCCAAATCATCTTCTATAAATACCCAAGCTGCAAATGAAAAAGTACAGAGTTTATTATTGATTTTTACGCGGAAGCTCTGCCGTATTTTTTCTTGAAACCTTTTATTTTTCCAGCTTTGTTCTTGCTGTGTTTTTCTTCTTTTATTTCCAACCCATTCAATAACAATTTCCAACATTAGGAAATTGTTATTTCAATTAAATTTCTTTTTAGCCTCAGAATTTGTTATTTATTTCGATTCCGATTCCGACACTCCGAGCTTACCGATTTGTGGAAGAAGGAGTTTAAGAATTAAATTATCCAGGTTTTATTTTTGCAATTTATATTGAATTTATTTATTTATTTATGTTAAGTTTCTATTATTATTTTATAATGCATACTTTAATATTTGTTTATTTCAATCTGTATCTGTCTGTTGATATAATAAAAATGAGTAGCTAATTAATTAGTCGGTATGTAATAAACTAAACCAAAACGATTAAATCGAATCTAAGCTAAAAATAATTAAGAACTTATATTCTGGCTGTGGCTTTTTATAATTAAAATCAATCTTTTTGTTACGAGAGTAAGAAAAGTGAAATAGGTTAGGTCGAGACCACGAGAGTGTGAGATTTTAACCGGATAGCTAATGTTAGGCATTTGATTTAAATACAGCGAGAGCGCTTTAAAACGAATTAGACTTATTAAGTTTTCAAAAATTATTTTCTAAACACTTATGGGCTAGCGAGAGCAGGCATAGGGCTTTAGGAGTAAGATCTGAGATAAGACCACGAGAGTGTGAGTCGAGGGTTTTTAAACTGGTAATCTCTACAGAATAATTTAAGTGAACCATCTTTATAAACTTAGGTTAGATTGACCCGCATAGGTTAATATAATTACATACCGACCGCCTTCTCATTATTTCCTTAAACTAAGTTTAATTCCCGTTTTTAATCTTTAAAACCATAATCGTGACAAATTTCCGCCTTAGCTAAACTAGCAGACCTTCTAACACTAGAGTGATTACAAAGTCCCTGTGGGTTCGACAATCTTTTATATTACTTTGATAGGCTGTGCGCTTGCAGTTCAGATACCGCTAGACACATCGCACCTTCGCCCCATCAACATGAGAGTTGAAATTGTTTATCACGTGAGGAGAGTAAAATGGTGGAAAAGGTTTTGTCGTTGATGAAGGGTTGTTACGAAGATATTGTGCCTTTTCCTCCCTTGTGAATGAACAGAGGGAGCTCTTATTATTGAAGGTCCCTCGTTTCAGAGGTTTTGGCGTGTTTTTGTTTTTTTCATGAGGAGTTTCTCTTTTACCTTTTCACTTACAGAGTTCTTTTTTCCCCTTTTGTGTAATCCAGGGCTAGTGTGTAGCAGGGTGCTGGTGTAGAGGGTGCAGTGATAGCAGGTTGTGTATGGGTAAGGGTTGACTGTGTAGAATTTTGGACTAGTGTGTTTGTACGGTTCTTGAAAAAAAAATAGGTTGTGATGTTGTTGTGTTGTATAAATGTGGGGACTAAAGTCAAGACCAAGAAATATACAATATTAATTAATAAAAACAAAAACAAATAATAAAAACTAAATTCAGTTGATTTAATAAAACAAACTAATTAAAAGTTGGGCTAATTACAAACTAAATTTAATTAAAAAGTTTTAATAAAACTAATTAAGAAACAAGATAATAAAATTTAAATTAAAAAAAACGACTTAACTATAATACTAAAATAATTAAACTAATTAAAAACTAACTAATAAAATTAAAATAACTATTTCTAAATCTACTTAAATCAAATTTAAAATTAAATTGACTTAAATAAATAAACAAAAAAATTAAACTTAAATAAAGACTAAATTAAAATAAATTTAAAATGCACGATTAATGAATAATGGGGTGTAAAAACTAAAAATGTTGAGGTGATCGACTCATATGTCCTACTTTGATAATGCAATGAAATGCGCCAGATAAAAAATGATTCATGGTCAAAATTGGGGTATGACAGTCAGCTTCCTGACATTCCTTACAAGTCTGACAAGTTTGGTTTGGATTTACTGCAGAGTCTCAGAAGGTTGTTTGTCGTGCTCATGCTATTCGTATCACCAACAAGGGAGTTCAAAAGGATCAAGTCAATGATGTGGAAAACTCTGATGAATACTGCAACCTAGACTTGGATCTTTCCAACCATTGTCGGTGGGCTCAACAATTGGAAGGCTGAAGACGTTATTCCTATCTCTTTTAGTCAGGAGTAAATGCTATTTTGGCTTTTTTTGTTTTTGGTTTTGTAATTTTGAACAATTAAAAACTCTTAAACCTTGTGCCTTACCCGGGGAACAGTGGTATGCTTGTTAGGGATGTCATTTAATTTTCATATTTTCATTCAATAAAATCAATGGACGTTTTTTCTTTCGTAAATATTGCGCTCTTTGTCTTTCTTCTATTCTTCCTTTATCAAAAATCTATATGTTACACACACCCATGTCCCTAAAATGGAGATCCTCATCCACTCTGGATCCCGTTGATAACAGTTACGCTATTGCCAATTTTAATTTCGAGAATCCGATCTATCAAGCCGATGATGGAAATGAGGAAGATTGTGAAGTGCCTGTAGAGCTTGCTAGGTTACTACAAGAAGAGAAAGTTATATAGTCGCATGAAGAACCAATCGAAGTTGTAAATCTGGGAATTGAGAAAGACAGGAAAGAGGTCAAGATAGCCGCATGAACATATCAACATGCTATGGTAGCTTTTTTTCATGATATGATTCCTCACGAGATAGAGGTATACGTTGATGACATGGTAGCCAGATCCCATACTGAAGAAGAGCATCTTGATCATCTTCACAAATTGTTTGAGAGGTTAAAGAAATACAAACTGAGATTAAATCCAAACAAATGTACCTTTGAAGTTAGATCTGGTAACCTTTTGGGTTTCGTTGTCAGTGATAAAGGTATTAAAGTTGACCTTGCAAAGTTAAAAGCTATACAAGATATGCTTGCTCCCCATACTGAGAAAGAAGTCAGAGGTTTCTTGGGACACCTGAACTACATTGCAAGATTTATTTTCCAATTAATTGCTACTTGTGAGACGATCTTCAAATTGTTGAAGAAAGATCAAGTAATGGAATGGAACGACGAATGTCAGGTAGGTTTTGATGAGATAAAGAAATACCTCTAGGAACCTCCAATATTGATGCTACCAGTTGATGGAAGACCCTTGATTATGTACCTGACAGTGTTAGACAATTCAATGGGGTGTGTGTTGGGGCAACATGACGAGTCTGGTCGAAAAGAGCAAGCAATATACTACCTTAGCAAAAATTTTACCGACTATGAAACAAGATACTCGCTGCTCGAGAAAACTTGATGCGTTTTGGCATGGGTTGCTCGCCGACTAAAACATTATATGTTAACTCATACCACTTTATTGATTTCGAAGATGGATCCTATCAAGTACATATTTGAGAAACCTGCTCTCTCCGGAAGAATAGTGAGATGGAAAATGATCTTGACAGAATATGACATCTAGTACTCTACTTAGAAGGCAATTAAAGGAAGTGTGGTAGCTGATCATTTAGATCATCAAGTAGTGGATGATTATTAGTCTATGAACTTTGAGTTTCCAGACGAAGATATTATGCTTGGTAATGGTGTTGGTGTTGTGATTATCTCTCCCAAGGGTTGTTATACACCGTTTACTGCTAGACTTTGTTTTGATTGTACCAACAATATGGCTGAATATGAAGCATGTATCCTGGGTATTAAGGCTGCCATTGAGATGAAGATCCAGTTCTTGAATGTGTATGGAGATTCAGCCTTAGTTGTTAGTCAGATTAAAGTAGAATGGGACACAAAACATCCAAATCTCATTCCTTACAGAGAGCATGTGTTATATTTGATTCCATACTTTGAAGAAATCACATTTGGACATATTCCATGAGAAAAGAATCAATTGGCAGATGCATTAGCCACTATGTTACTATGTTCAAAATCAGTTGGGACAATGAAGCTCCTGGAATTACCATTGATCGATTGGATGAGCCAACATACTGTTATGAGGTTGATACTGAGGGAGTGGAAGAAAAACCTTGGTTCCACGAAGTAAAAAGATATCTCGAAGCTCAGGAATATCCTGAAGGGGCATCTATCAATGATAAGAAGTTTCTGAGGAGATTTTCTGCCAAGTTCTTCCTGAGTAATGGAATTTTGTACAAGCGCAATCACGATTCAACTTCGCTTCGTTGTGTGGACCAGAAGGAAGCAAGAGAGATTATGGAAGACATGCATGATGGGACCTTTGGTACTCACTCTAGTGGGCATACTATGGCTAAGAAGATATTGAGAGCAGGTTACTATTGGTCTATCATGGAAGTTGATTGATATCATCACTCCAAAACTTGTCATAAGTGTCAGATCTATGCTGATAAAGTACATGTGCCTCCAGTTCCGTTGAATTTTATGACTACTCCTTGGCCTTTTTCCATGTGGGGGCATTGATATGATTGGTGATATAAAACCTACTGCTTCCAATGGACATCGTTTCATTCTTGTTGCTATTGATTACTTTACAAAGTGGATAGAGACAGCCTCGTTTGCTTCTATTACCAAGAATGTTGTGGCTCAATTCATCAAACATAATCTTATATGTAGGTATGGCATCCCTGAAAGGATTATCACAGACAATGGTACTAATATGAACAATACTATGATTACTAAACTCTGCACGCATTTCAAGATTAAGCATCACAATTCTTCTCCATATCCACCAAAGATGAATGGCGTAGTGGAAGCCGCCAACAAGAATATTAAGAAGATCTTACAGAAGATGACAGTGACATACAAAGATTGGCATGCGATGTTACCATTTGCTCTTAATGGTTACCATACCACAATACGTACTTCAACCAGGGCAACCCCATTCTCTTTTGTCTATAGTATGGAAGTAGTACTACCTATTGAAGTTCAGATCCCTTCTTTGAGAATCATGAAAGATGCAGACTTAGATGAAGATGAATGGATTTAGACTCGACTTGACCAGATAAACTTGATTGATGAAAAGAGGCTTGCAGCTGTTTGTCATGGTCAGATGTATCAGAAGCGTATAATCAAAGCCTTTAATAAGAAAGTCAAGCATCAAGTATATTAGGCTGGCGATTTGGTAATCAAGTGTATCATATTACCACAGGGTGATCCTAGGGGAAAATGGACTCCCACCTATGAAGGTTCATTTGTAGTTAAAAGGGTATTTTCTAGAGGCGCTATGATACTTACCACCATGGATGGTGAAGATTTCCCACAACCTATGAACGCAGACATAGTCAAAAAATACTACGCATAAAAAATACCAGCTAGGTTGACTGGCCTAGGCAAAAATATGGGCATCCCGGCGAACCAAAAGGGTTCGGGAAAAAATTAGGGATATATATATATATATATATATATATATATATATATATATATATATATATATATATATATATATATATATATATATATATATATATATATATATATATATAAATGTACACCCGGCAAGTCGAAAACCAGAAAAGGCCGCTTGGGCAAAAAAGGGTATCCCAGTGGACTGAAAACCTAAAAAGGCAGTCTAGGCAAAAGTTAGGGATTAAAGTGTACGACTATGTATTTTTGGATCACCCATGTAACCTCAACTAGTTGTGCTACCCACATCAAGTTCAAACAGGTGCAGATTAGTCCAATCGTTTCACTTCCGACAGCAAAAGATGAGATACTTAAAGATAATGGCAATAGTAGAGTTGAAACTTGATGGGATCACTTACACATAACTGTTTTTCCTTGTTTTGTACTATTTTAAATTTTCTACGACGAATTCCTCTTACCAGTATTTCCGTCTCTTTTTTCAAACTAGCTTGTTTATAGGCTACTTTCAAAATTAATACAATTCTATTTTCGAATTCAGGTTTACTTTTCCCTTTTTACTTAAGTGAAAATGTACGTTGATTATGTTTGAATGTATATATGCTTTTGAATATGATTGATGTTTACCAAAAATGCATATAAAATAATATAGAATTACAATAATAGCATTTACTAAGGACGATCGGAGGTAGGAATCCCCAGTAAAGTTCGTATATGACGGATCTTCGCAGGTTCATCCCCACAGAGTAATATTTAAGAAGTATTCCAAGTAGCCTCTTGTACTTCCAACTCTACGAGATCCCCAAGAAGATATCCTCCGAAGAATTAATACTTGGTCGGACAAGTCTCTCAGGGGAATGTCCGGCTTTTTTATCCCCAGTCAGGGTATTTAGGAATTTAATCTTTCAATAAGAAGTACGACGAACGGAAAACGGAAGATCCTAAGTATAATAGTCCGAAACAAAACGAGAACGATGTCTTCATACTCCTCAACAACGAATCATGATTTATTTTCCCCCGCTAGCAGTTGTTACATGAAGCTACTAATATGCTTCAACCACATAATTCATACATGCATCATTTACATCATATCATGGCATACGTATCCATAATGCATACGACATTCTTACCTATATTAAGAACATCATGTCATACATACATACATCAAATAATCTTGCATAAACTAACCTTTCCTTTTCATGATAGTTTGCAGTCAGATAAATGTTACCAACTTCTAGAGACAGTTCAGAGACGATCTAAACGAAGATCTAGTGCTGATACTTAGTGCAAGATGCTTTTATTTCTTTGAGACAGTTCAAAGAGGATCTAAACGAATATCTAGTGCTAATACTTAATGCATGATACTTTCCAGAAGCAGCTCAGATATAATCAAAACAAATATTTATTTCTGATACTTAACCCAAGATATTTTCCCAGAGACAGTTCAGAGACGATCAAGACAAAGATCTAATGCTGATACTTAGTTCAGAGTATCTTTTCCCCCAGCGACAATTCAAAGACGATCTAAACAAAGATTTAGTATTGATACTTAGTTCAGATATGTTACATAGACAGTTCAGAGATAGTCGAAACGAATATCTTACTCTGATACTTAGTGCAATAACAACATTCAGATAGAGTCAAACGTAGACACCTTCTGATACTCCTATCCGCAGATACTTTGGATGACATCTATATGCCCATCTCCAATTACTCAAAATGGCATCTTTAAGCCAATTTAAGTAGTACAATCAACCAACAATATTACTTTGCACACCGACGAGTGCAAATTTTTGGGCTTTAGTGTTCAATCCTCTTCAACCTTCAAGTCACGAATGGCGTACATGCCAATCTAAACTCCTCAGGTTTCAGAAAATTGAACAGGGGCAGCTGTTGTACCCCAAAATTTTCCCTCCCATATGCAAGGCAATGTATCTTAAGAGGTCTCCTAATAGTCACAAGATTCTCAATTGCTCAAAAGGATTCAAAGTTTCATCAGACAAAGCCGCATCCTAAGGAATGGATCTTAAACTAGGGTTTTAATTTCTCAAGGAAAATTAGACTTACAAAGCCTAAAGTGGATTTCATGACATCCCACATACTTCAAAAAATCCTCATGTCAAGTTTCAAGGCTTTCCCTACAAGTTTGGTCAGTCAGATGCTTAGATACTAAAAAATCAGTTAACTTGGTCAAAAAGTCAACTGTGGTCAACCTAAAGTCAAACTTCAATATTTTTGGTCAACATCAAGATTATGAGGTTAAAATCATCATTTGATCAAGGGTTGATCACGATTCATCAAGGAAACCTCAGAATCATCAAGAATCAAGAGTTACTAAATTAGGGTTATGTGCAGGAAAAGTCAAATGAACTTTGACCAGCCATAACTTTCACATACATTATCAAAAAATTCCCATCCAAATCTCATTTTTAAGGAAATTCAATTCTCTACAACTTTGTGTCTCACAAGCCAAGGCCACAAATGCTTCATTTGAGAGTTATGAGCCAAGACATTACAGTTCCTTTTAAAAATCAATAAAAAGTCAACTTTTTCAAAAGCTCATAACTTTAAAATGGAAAATTAAATGGACATGGGACTAAAGGTAGAAGTTAAAGGACACTAAGACTTCTAAAAATTCCTAGAACACCTTCATGGGATAAAAATTGAGGGAGTTATGCATTGTTGAAGTTGGACAATTTTAAGGTGTATGAAGCAAAAAAGGCCAAAACTCAAGTTTTCTTCAAATGGGTCTATAATATTTCAAACCCAAATTCAATTCTAAGACTATTCACGACTCATTGATCATATTTTCTGATTTTTATTATTTATTTTATATTATATTGAATTTTAATCATTTAAATTTAATTTTAATTGAAATAAATCATTAAAAATCAAATATTTGATCTAAAATTTATTTTGGGATCAAATATTTGGTGATTAAGTTGATTGATCATGTTCAAATTCGTGCAAGACTAAAAAAGGATGATTTTATATGATTTTTGGACAAATTTGGCAACTTGATTTCTTCACATCCAAGCAACCACAAATCCATCCCTCAAGGCCCAAATTCCTAACCTAATTCCAACACTTATAAGTATAGAACAAAGACATAAGGCGAGGGACGAAAAAATCAGAGCAAAAGACCACTGCCAAACTTCAAAATTTGAAGGTAAAAGTGAAATTTGGTTTCCTACCTATGGCCAATTTCAAGGAGTTTTAAAGATGGCAATTCATTCATGAGGATGTTTAGAACATGTCTCCACCATTATCATCATCAAAAACCTCATGAATCAACCAAACCAAATTCCCATTCATATCTTATTTTAACTTTTTCGATTTCATTTATTCATGTGCTTTCAATTGATTTTGATCATCTAACCTTGTTTGTTTGATTGTATAGATTGTTTATGGGCTATTAGATTTAAGTTTTGATACAGGAAACGAAGAACACCATGATTAGGGTTCGCGAGCTTCAAATTAGGGGAGGGCGGTTAAACGCGATTTCTCTTGAAATTGATTGAATAATTGGACCTAAGATACTCCATTTGATTGATTGGTGGTGTTAGAATGAATTTATTCTTTGTATAACGTTGTTTATGATTTGCAGGACTTGTAGTGACGAATAAAAACTGCCACTACAAGTTATAGCGACGGATGGCCATAGGTATAGCCTAATACCACAGACGGATGAAGAAGATGACATCGCGCGCGCGTTTTTGAAATTTGAATATTCGTCTTATTTTATATAATATTGTTTGCCTTATTTTTCACAAACGTGCAGGTGGTCTGATGGCAAAGGCGTGAAGGCTGCGAAGGGGGGGGGGGTCCTGGGTCGAATCCAGACCCCCCCTTTCTATTTGGGTGATGGTTCTTTTTTTTATGTTTTCTTAATTAATTATTTATTATATTATACTAATTAAATAACTAATATTAATTAAAATTAACCATTAAACTAATCATCTTCATTAATCTTTTTCTTAAAGAAAAAAAATTTCATAATAAATTTCATATTTTTTCCTCACTTAATTATTTTTTTATAATAATTAGTTTATTAGGTGTTTTTTGTAAATTAACTTAATTAATTAGATTTAGAGCAACTAATCAAACCCTGGTTTTTTTAAAACTTAAATTTTTTCAAAACCCTAATTATTTTTCATAAAAATAAACAATTTCTTTTTCAATTTAATGTTATTCGGCTTATTTATTTTTATTTAGAAAATTGTATAGGTTGTTTATTCTTATGTAATTTATTCTTTTCGTTCAATTATGTAACTTCTTCTCTTATGTAATAGCCTAGGTTTAATTTTCCGTCTTTATTTTCCGCAATCCCCCCTAAAAGACAAATGTACCCCTCCCCTATTGTAATAGCATAGGACTTTAATTTCGGCTTTTAAATTTCTGCAAATAACTGTGTGGTTAGTAATTTAGGGAGTGCGAAGATTGTATGATGAATAAATTGGAACTGCCCACTAATTACAAGATAAATAATTGAAACTGATATTCACACACGTAAGTCGATCGTTCTAAAATCGCCATCTGCACCTCCTAGGGTTTCCACTCTTGGTTGCCTTCAAAACATGGTCAAGTCCCTCGAACGTGGGGGTGTCTTAGTAAATGTCCCTTTCGATTAAAAAAATCATCATAGTCCCTCCAAGATTAAAAGATCATAGTCCCTTCGAAGTTTCCTACGAATAAATGATCTTGTCCCTCGATGACCCTACGAAAATTATGATTGTCCCTTCGAATTACTAAGACACCCCTACAGGTTGCCTTCTATAACCATACGATGACCCTACGTCTGTCCCTTATAACATCCAAGGTAAAGACTACTTACTCCTTAATAATAAGGACAATCTTACCCTTTAAAGGAAATAAATAACAAGAAAGACCAACTTAGGGTAGGTAGCACTTAATTACTTGCTCACTCTTTCAAAACACTCTTTACACCCCACTTTTCAAAACATTTTCAAACTAAACGCTTTGTATACATCCATACGAGGATCATTACAAAGTTAAAGACTTTTGAAATATTTTTTTTTCTAAATACACCTCCACTATTTTCAAACAAAAGTAAAGTGAGCTAAGTAATTAAGATCCCATGGATAACCATGGATACAATGGGTGCTAACACCATCCCTTTGTATAATCTACCCCCCGAACTCAAATATTTTCAAAAGGTCTTTCCTGTTATTTTATTCCTTTTCCTATTGGATAAAATAAAAGTCGGTGACGACTCTTGTTATCCGCACATGGTTTTTGTTAAACAAAAACACCCAAGTCAGTTCTCCCACCGTGTTACAGAAGGAATGTTAAAATGCTGAAGAAGTAAAGGACATGAATTGTAAATGAAATGCAGTAAATTTCTTGAAAAGTAAATGACTTTGAAAGATAAATGCTCTAACACAAAAGACTTGAAAGTTAAATGGCTTCAAAGATAAATAACTTGAAGATAAATTGACATTGATGATAAATTGGTGGTGTTTACATCACATACATTCTCACTGCACTATTTTCTCTACACGCGGATACTTTGAATGTTACGGAGTTACTAGTACATATGATTTCCACACACTTATTCTAATACTAGACTAATCTATTTATAGATATTACAAAGTAACCATTTTCGACGGTTTCTTCCTAAGACTATCCTAAGATGATGACACTTGTTCCACTGCATGCTGAAGAAGCTTCATCTTGCGCCACTTGTCCCTGTATTTGAATTAAAAATTACATATTTCCCTCCAAGATTGAACGTGCAAAACTCATGTAACTGCCATCTTCGTCGAATGCATGTATGGTTGAATCCTATTAACACTTAGAAAATATTCCAACTCATAATTTTTCTAAGTATAAAACCTGTAAGTGAATTCCTTCGACTCTCATCCTTTTAATGAGTAAGGTCGAAAACCTCACTTTTAGCCTATAAAAAGAAAAATCTTTACTAAGACAAATGACCTCATTAATGCCAGCTTCGAAATTTGGAGATAACAATAAGCCATTCTAATCAAAAGCTGATTAGTGAATACCTTTTACAAAATCTCTATAAACAAAGCTAAGATTTTGAAACATAGTTTAATATTTGTGACAAATGGAGGACGGTGCACTTATTTGACTATAAAATGATGCTCCTCACGTAGTTGTTAGCTCTAGAATCAAAAGGATTCTCCAAAACTAATAAAATAGGGAGACATTTTAACAATAAGAATAATTTTATTTAAATTTAAATTTTTTGGTTAAGTAATAGTTCGTGAAGAATAGGTACTTATTTGTGATTACATATTGTCACTTATCAAGTTATGACTCATAATTGGCCAATTAATGATATTCCATTTTATGATTCGTGTATAGGAGATCTTGGTAATTCTAACCTATCTAGACATTGTGTGGGTCTAGAAGGTGTTTATATATCTACAGGTAATTAGTTGTTCTTTATCTCCACTGTAATTAGTAGTGCTTTGAATGAACTGATATGATGGAGTTTATAACTTATTGAATTTTCTATATATATGGGTTACTTGTGATCAAAGTGTGAAAGTCGGATCGTTTTACTACAGGTAAATATTTTTATTTTTGTTTTTGTTTAGTTAAATTAATATAACTATGGATAAGAAATGGATGTCTTCAAGTTGATTGTCGAAAGAGTACTAGAATGGGGTATCAGAATTCGTTAAGTTTGCTATTACGCACGCCAAAGAACTCAGTCGAATGAAATGCCCTTGCTTGGGTTGTTATTTTGTGGGTCATATTTATGCGTTTCAGTTGGCATCATATTTAAAGAGGTATGGAATTGATCAAAGTTATACATGTTGGAATTTGCATGGTAATAAAAGTAACGGGAATGTTGAACAGGGGGATAACACAACCTATGCTTCAAACAGAAATGGCACAGATACATACGATTATGATCGAGTCGAAGAGATTGCAGAAGCACTTGAAGATGATCTTAAGGATTGTCCTGAAATGTTTGAGAGGTTGGTAAGCGATGTAGAGAAACCGTTGTATAATGGTTGCACTAAATTCACAAGATTGTCTGCTATATTAAAGTTCTACAATTTAAAGGCAGACAATAGATAGTCGGATAAAAGTTTCACAGAGTTATTGACCCTTATGAAAGATATGCTTCTAGAGGATAATGTTCTTCCTAATCGAACATATGAGGTCAAAAAGATGTTATGCTCTATTGGCATGAGCTATGATAAGTTACATGTTTGTCCAAACAATTGTGTCTTGTTTCGAAATGAGTATGCATCATTAAATGAGTGCCCTAAATATGGTGTTTCTTGATATAAGAAGAAGTTATTTTGAGCAAAAGTCTTATGGTATTTTCCTATAATTTTGAGATTCAGACGCATGTTTCATAGTGAGACCGATTCAAGACACTTTACTTGGCATGCAGATGAAAGAATTATTGATGGAAAGTTTCGACATCTGGAAGATTCACCACATTGGATGAAAGTTGATGATGATTATCCTAAATTTGGAAAAGAAGCAAGAAACATTCGCTTGAAATTATCTACTGATGTAATGAACCCACACGATCTTCAAAGTATCTCACATAGAACTTGACCTGTGATTTTAATGATTTATAACCTACCTACATGGCTATGTATTAAGTGTAAGTACATGATGTTATCTATGTTAATTTCTGGACCTAAACAACTTGGAATGGCATAGATGTATACTTGACACCCTTAATCGAAGATTTAAAGCTTTTGTGGGAGAAGGGTGTGGAGGTTTATGATGGGTATTGGAAAGAAAGTTTCAACTTGAGGGTGATGTTGTTTGGAACAATTAATGATTTTCCAGCATACAAAATCTTTCAGGGTTCATCATAAAAGGTTAATATGCGTGTCCTATTTATGAAGATAAAACAGATTAGACGCGATTGGAGTTTGGTCAGAAGAATGTCTTTCTCAGTCATCGTAGATTCTTAAATTCAAAACCACACTACTGTGGGTGGAGAAAATCCTTCAATGGAGACACAAAAAAAGATAGAGCTCCACTTATATTGACAGGTGATCAAAGTTTTGAAAAGGTGAATGATGTGAGTACTCAGTTTGGCAAGCCTTTTGCACATACACTTGTCAAGAAAGGGTGGAAGAAGAGGTCAATTTTTTGTGAACTACCATATCGGAAGTCATTGTATGTAATACATTTTCTTGATGTTATGCATATTGAAAAAAATGTGTTTGACAATGTTATTGGTACGTTACTCAATATACAAGGAAATTCTAAGGGTGACCTTAGAGAAAGAAAGGACTTGATAGCAATGTTGATCATAACTGAATTAAGATCCTTGAAGAAAGGAATCGAACGTATCTACCACCTGCTGCATATACTCTATCTATAAAGGAGTAAAAAGTATTGTTTAAGTTTCTAAGTGAAGTTAAAGTTCCAGAAGGATACTCTTTAGATATTAGAAGAATTGTGTCTATGAAAGATCTCAAGTTAAAGAGTTTAAAGACGCATGACTGCCATGTTATATTGGAACATTTTCTACCAATAGGTATACATTTTATTCTACCTGAAAAAGTTAGAAGTACAATAGCTAAATATTTTTTTCTTCAAGTCAATTTACAATAAGGTGATCGATCTTGCGATCTTACCAACATTGCAAAACGAAATAGTTATTACTTTGTGTGATCTTGAAATGTATTTTCCTCCCTCATTTTTTGACATAATGGTTCATCTAGTTGTTCATCTGGTGAAAGAGACACAATTGTGTGGGCTGACATATATGAGATGGATGTACCCTATTGAATGTTGTATGAAAATATTAAAAGGGTATGTGAAAAACCGAAGTCGACCAGAGGGTTGTATTGCCGAATGATACATTGTTGAAGAAGCAATTGAGTTTTATACTGAATATATGTCCAATGTACAATCAATTGGACTCCCTAAATATCATATTGTCGGGAAAAAAAAGCAGGAAAAAGGTTAATTGGAAATGAAGATGTGACAATATCAAGGGTTGAACGAGATCAAGTGCATTTATATGTTCTGCACAATGAGAATGAAGTTGAGCCGTATATTGAAATGAACATGGATGTTCTCCAAGGCTTAAATCCGAATAGATATGTGAATTAGATAGTACGAGAGCACAATCAAAGTTTCATACCTTGGTTTAAGGATCACATTTTCTCAAAGTATTATTCATATTCCGCTTCAATAAAAGAAAGATTGAGATGTTTAGCATATGATCCAAGTTTGGTTGTGTTTTCTTATAACGCATACTCAAATAATAGATACACATTTTATACCGAAGAACAAGATGATAAAATTATTATGCAAAATAGTAGTTTAACCGTTGTCGCACCTTGGAAACGGTACTACGACCTCACGGCAAAAGGCCGCGGAAAACAATAAAAACAACAGAGTCTCCATCGAACTTATTTTATTCCAAAGATTAGGAAAAGGAAAATATCGAGAAACCTTTTTGAATCTGGATAAAACTTGGTCTTTGAAACCAGATTCTAAGTTCGTGAGTCAATTCCGTAAGGGGAAGGTATTAACACCCCTTACGTTCGTTGTACCCAACGGGAACCTCTTAGTTTGATTTGTGATTGAATGTCTATGAATGTCATTTATCTTCTTAGGACAAAAAGAGGAAAGTAAATGCGAACGATTCTAAGTTAGGGTTAGTTATAAAAAGGGAAATGGGTGGTAATGTTCCTAGGGTGCTCTAAAAGGAGTAAGATCTGTGTGCCTACATGTTCTCTCGTGCAATGGGAAAGTCAGAGCCTCGTAGTTTGTGGTTCTATGGTTTGTTAGTTTGTTGATTTTATTAGGTGTTAACTTCTAACACCCGAAGCAGATGCCTCGCACCCAAGCCATTGAGGAAACCCACCGAAGATTCAGTGCACTTCTTCTTCACCTTTGTTTCGATAGTTGTTAATTGTTTTATTAATCAAAGACCGTTTGACGTTGGATCAATGGTTTGGTTCTAAAAGTAACATTTTGGTTTTTTGGGTGGATCGATGAAAATGAAGTTTATTGTTTGAGTTGGTAAGGTGGATCTGATTCCTAGACCCTAGGGGTGCTCCAAGTAATACGAAACCATAACCGAATGAAATGTGCAAGTGTGTGAGTGAAACCACTTGGTGTTTGACTAAGGGTTCACGGTTGAATTTTAATCGATAAATGCGGAAAAGTAAATTGCATACAAGGTAATCGGGAGAAGGGTACATGTAAGTTACATGGGATTGCACGAAATAAAAGGGTTCATTGTATTTTGCCAAGAGGAAGCGTGTGTGCAGTGTCCTAAGCTATTCAGAGGTGTTGGACCTTGAATTTAATCGGAGGCGTTGAAATGTAGCTCGTTAACTACCTTAGAATCGATTCAATATTAGAATCATTCTATGAGGAGTCGAGCATCGATTTATGCAAAAAAGCAAAATATAAAATAAAAACCGATTAATGGTCTCATCTTAACCAAGATTTGTGATAATCTCGATTTTTAGACTTTCATCAACCAAATAAAATAAAATAAAATATAAACTATTATTTTGACCAAAACAAAAAAATAAATAAAAAACGATAAATAAATAACTAAACTAAATAGGTCTCATATTTATCGAAATTAACCGATTTAATGAAATCGAACATATTCAACCTTTTATGATATCATCAGCCCAAATAAAAAAATAGATAAATAACATAATAAAACTAAAGAAATAAAATTCAAAAATCAAATAAATATATAACTAATAGTTTTTTTATATAAAAACCTTATCAAAATCAGGATAGAACTAATAAATAAACTAATTAAATATAGTAAAAAAAAAAAGGAAAGTGCAAGCCGAAATCAGGGGTATGGAAAAGAAAAGTCAAACAAGCCTTAAATGTTAAGCCCATAGAAACAAAATAAAAAAACCAAAAGAATCTAAAATATAAAAAGAGTCAGGGAGGCGCTGGACATAAAATGGGATGTGTGATTGTGAATCTGTATGGGCTAAGCCCAAAGGAACATAAAATGGATTTTAAACAAATAGAATAAAAAGGAAAGAAGAAAAATCAGGTTTTATGGAACAAATGCAAACGGAAAAAATCAGTTTCCAAAGAAAAACAAAACAAGGAACTCGTGTTCACTCAAACACGTTTCAGAAAAGAGACCCACCCTCAAGAAAACCTCCTCCGCTGCCTCTCATATCTTGCTCGCGGTAGTCGTCGACGGCTCCGTCTCACCCTCTTCGTCACCTCTCTTTTCTCTCGCTCTCTTCGTAGGTTTCTCTCTCTCTCTCTCTCTCTCTCTCTCTCTCTCTCTCTCTCTTACGACAACGATTTGTGGCTTCTAGTTGCTTCTCTCACTGTCCCGACAACAAAAGAGACGGCGGCACCGTCCTTCTTCCTCTTGGTTTGTAGTTTTCAATCTTGTGCGTTTGAGGTTTTCTTATCCGATTTCGGTTTGATACTGGTGTTTTTCGGTTAAATTGGTGAATTTGGATACGAGTTTTTGGTTTATGGTTTTTTTGGCCTCTCTAAAGCTCTCTCAGATTCGTTTCAAACTCACAGTTTCCTCTCGATGATAGGTTCATTTTGTGTTTGAAGGTGTTGCGTGAATGGTGAATGGTGGCTCACAAATGATGAGGTTTTCTGGTTTATGAGGTTTTGGTTGTTGTTTGGTGATTATGGAAGGGAGAAGTGGGTGAACGGTTCTGTATTTTTTTTATTTTGAATGAGTTTTTCTTTTTGAAGATTTTGATTTAAGTGATGATGGTGAGGTTGAATAGTACAGGAAGAATTTGATTTTTTTTATGAAGGTTTGTGGAAGGTAGGTAATGGTTTGAATTTGAGTGATATGATGGTATTAAAGCTTGAATTTTTTTTTGCGGATGTTTTCAGTGTTTTTTCAAGCTTGTTATATGAGGGGAATGGAGATGCTTAAATAGGAGAAGTTGAGGAGGGTTAGAATGGGAAGACTCAGGAGAAGTTTGTGGATAAGAATTAATAGAATGAGCTGGATTATGGATTATGTTGAAGGTATTGTTGCGATTATTTGAGTGTTGTGCAGAGTGATTTTGTTTGGGAAGTTTTATGTGTATGTTGTGAGTGGGTGTGTGTTGTTACATCTGGGAATTGTAGAGGTGTGGGGCCGATTTATTATATGTACGATGCTGAAAAAGGGTGGTGTTGGCATGAATAGAAAAAGAGAAACACGTAGTGTTTTAAAAAATAGAAATTGGAATAGAAAAAGAGGTCACATAATGTTTAAAAAAGCAGAAATTGGTTAGTGGAATTTTTATAGAATGAAGATTGGTGTGGAATTGGATGATGATGATAATAATAATAATAATAATAATAATAATAATAATAATAACTATAATAATGGAAATTAATAATAAGAACTATAATAATAAAATAAAAATCGGATAATGAAAATGGTGATAATAATAAAAACAACAAAGAATATTATAATAAAAATAGAAAATGGAAATGAGTTTTTTTTAGATAAGAATGGTAGAGGTATGGATAAAAATAAAGAAATGGATAACGATGTGAAAATAGATATAAAATCGAAACCCTGAATGAATTGGACCCGAAATTAGCCACATTGCACAACTAACCGACCTGACAGCTTTGAATTAATCCCAACTCACCCTCTGTGACACTGGACCCATATTTTTTATTTTATTTTTTTGAATAAGGTTAGACAGAAAATAAAATGGAACAGGTAGGACGAATTTGGGGTATGACAGTTGCCCATATCGAATTGGCTTAGACCGAGTAAGATGAATTGGCTCGTGTTCATACTTTCAAGGTATAAGACAATTAGATACTAAAAGACTCCGAATTTGTCTGAAAAGAAAAAAAATTGATGAAAGATTAATGATTAAAACTGACGATTAAAACTGGAAAGATGGTCAACGCCAAAAGGATGTAGGTTGACTGAAAAATAAATAATCACTACCACCAAAAGGATGATAAGGAGACCCCGACACAAAAAGGATGACGAGTGATATAAAATTAAATAATCGCTACCACCAAAAGGATGATAAGGTGACCCCGACACCAAAAGGATGTCGAGTGATAGAAATTTAAATAATCGCTACCACCAAAAGGATGATAAGGCAACCCCGCACTAAAAGGATGAAGGTGACTGAAAATTAAATAATCGATATCATCAAAAGGATGATAAGTAGACCACGACACCAAAAGGATGATAAGTGACTGAAAAACAAATAATCACTATCACCAAAAGTATGATAAGGCGACCCCGACACCAAAAGGATGACGAGTGACTGAAAATTAAATAACCGCTATCACCAAAAGGATGATAAGGCGACCCGACACTAAAAGGATGACGAGTGCCTAAAAATTAAATAATTGCTATCACCAAAAGGATGATAAGGCGACCCTGACACCAAAAGGATGACGAGTGACTTAAATTTAAATAATCTCTACCACAAAAAGGATGATAAGGAGACCCCGACACCAAAGGGATGCCAAGTGACATAAATTTAAATAATCTCCATCACCAAAAGGATGATAAGGCGACGCCGACACCAAAAGGATGACGAGTGACTGAAAATTAAATAATCGCTATCACCAAAAGGATGATAAGGCGACCCCCGACACCAAAAGGATGTTGAGTGACAGAAATTTAAATAATCTCTATCACCACAAGGATGATAAAGAGACCCTGACACCAAAAGGATGTCGAATGATTGAAAATTAAATAATCGTTATCACCAAAAGGATGATAAGCCGACCCCGACACCAAAAGGATGATGAGTGGCTTAAAATTAAATAAATGTCTATCATGAAAAGGATGAGAAACGAACTGGTTGAGGAATAGTGGTATAATGAGTAAAATTTCTTGGGGAAATCAATAAAAGGTGAAGAAAATGATCCAATGGGGGACGACCAATGAATAACACTTGGTATGAATTTTGCTTGGAGAAATAATGAATAGTTAAGCATAAGAGCTTCATTAACAAAAGGTTGAAGAGAAAAGTTCCATGGGGAACACCCACTAGACCTGCTGAGGAGAGATCTAGAATCTTCGATTGATCATGGATTATGACTTATGCATGTATGCTTGTTTGTTTTGAAATGGTATTCCATAATAATTGAAATACAATGCAAATGTTTATGCACTAAGTTGTAAGTTGATATTTAAATGTTGGGGATATAAAAATTTCTGACTTGTTTATGACTGAAAGTAATGAGTATGACATAAATGATGCATATGATATATTGATATAAATGATTTATAATGATGCATATGATGTGTTGATGTAAATGGTACATAATGATGCATATGAGTGATGGGAATTTGATGAAAGTTGCTAGCATGGTGGACTCTTGGTCTGGTAGTTGCCAATGATGATTGGACTTTGGGTGGGTGGAGGGTTTGATTCCCCGACACTCGATATTCTACAATGTATGGTCAGAAGATGGGTCCAGATGCTCCAAGTTTGATCACTTGCTAATGAGCGAAGCGACTTGATAGACGAATGAAGATTGCTTTGCTTTGAATGGTTGACAACATCTGGAAAGATCTTCTTGTTCAGCTGGGGAGTAGAGATAGGAGGATTTGCTCTTTATTTGTTTGCCCATGTCTGTAGGGTACTTGAAAGAATTTTGGTGGGGAAGCTTTGAGAATGAATCTGGCATGATCTGCCCCAATGTCTGGCTTTGTTAGGTGTTTGCCCCTGATTAAGTTGTTGAGGGTTATTTTCCCCTGAGTGAGTTGTTGAGGGTCTTGCCTCTGATAGAAAGGATTTTGAGGTAGTCTCGATTCAAGTTATCACCAATGAAGTTCAAGTTCCTATTTTGATTGCCCCTTGTTGGAATTACTTTGATGTCAAGCACTGAATTACAATTAAATTGTTCATACACAAGTGGTAGTGTTAATGCAACGTTCATGCAAGGTTTGCAAAAGTTAATTTATTTGAATGATCGTGATAGTGTGGAGAATGGACCGTTAGCCAAAACGTGGTGCTGATTTATTAAGTGAGTGAAAGATGCAGCAAGAAGAATATGCTATCAAGATTAAAGATTAGAAAATCTCTGGGAGTCAGTTTACGCAATCTTGTTGGTAGCATGCTTTCAGAATAAACTCTGCCTCAATTAGGTCTTTTGAGGGTTGTAACGTGGCCTGGTTAATGGCTATTGAAACAAAGTTATAAGGCTCAAAGTTTAATTTGTATGCACCCCTCTTCGTAATGATCTCCAGTCCTACGTTCAGTTAACTTTGCCCATGTGTTTGGCTTCTGTCGCTCCCAAAGATTAGCATCCCGGTACAAGCGCGAACGATCGGCGAAAAGAGCAATGAGAACACACAGCCGTGAACTCACTGGAGAATGAATAGAGTCGCCAGCTAGGCATTTTTATCCCGGAGGAAAGGCAATGCTGCATAGACCTAAGAAAAGATGGATAAGACGGTTGCGAACCAGAGAGACTGAGAAAGGGGGTTGGTTACAACCTGGGAAGGTATTAGCACCCAGATTGTCCGTCGTACTCGACGGGATCCACGCTTAAAAGATTTGTGTTTTAAAGGGGTAGTGTCAGTGCAATCTGTGTGTAAAGTAGCTGGAAAAGAATGTACAGGTGTCAGTGTAAAAGAGTGTGAAGTGTGATATATACAGTGTCAGTGTAGGAACAAAGATGAGATGCTCATGATAATGAGGCTAAAGAATGAAGCTGGAAAGAGGGGGAATGTACAGAGACTTTTGTTCGATAACCGTTAAGTTATGCCTACGTATCCTCTCGTGCAATGAGGAAGTCAGAACACCGTAGTTCGACCCAAAGAGACTGAAAGATGAATTGACTTGTGAACTGCTTACTTGCCTATGCTCAAGTGTATGATCTGTCTGGCACAGATGCAAACTGTCTTGCATTAGACGGAAGAAGCGAGTTCTCGATTGTGAGTGAAGATGATGAGAAAAGAATCCCGGAGGAGACGATTATCATTTGTTTTTTGTATTTTCAGTCTTTTATTGCTTTTTGGATTTTGTCGTAAGTTAATGAGCTTAAGTCTAAACCAATGGATTTAGTAAACTCGTCACATCTTCCCTCTGATTAGGGGTAATGAGAATACCTTAAGTGTGAAGTCAGATTCTCACACTTAATCACCTTTGGTGTAGGATTAAGATCATTAACCTACTTGTGATTATTTAGATGTTTTTGTGATTTTTGTTTAGTGTTGAGTAATGAGGTTAAGCCATAATCAAGGATTAAACAGACCCATTACACCATCCTAAAAGAAGGATAATAGATGAGAATGTTTAAGTTGAGAAAGACTCCTCAACTTAACCCATGATTAGGGATTAAACTTATGACAAAACAAGCCTTTATTAAGTGGATTTTAGATTAATGATATGATGATGAAGTGAATTTTATGATTTGTAAGACAACCTGAGGGGGACTTGTCCATTAACACTAGGGTTAGTCCTTCTTAACCACTTAAGGAAGAATTAGAACCCTAATGCAAGGCCCAAGTTACAAGTGTGATGTCTTGATACTTATTAAGTGAATTGATTAAGAGATTTAAACACATAAAGGGTTCAACACTTAGGATTAAAGTTATACACTCCATCCTAAGAGAAGGATGCAGGCATAAGCTTAATCACAAAGTCTTAAAGCCTTTAGGGTTTAGTCCCTGATTAATGAGGTGAGAAGAGAAGACTCAAAGAGAGACACAAAGGTAAAACTATGGGGGGACTAATCAAAACCCTAATTCATTGTCATGCTTGGTTGGTCCTAAGGTTTGTGAGGTTTGCAAGAACAATCTTCAGAGGAGCCACCAGGAAGCAGATGAACAGGATCAAGAGAAGCAAAGTGACTTGCTTCATCCAAGAAGTCAAGTCACTTGAAGAAAGAAAGTGGGAAGGAGAAGAATGAGCAAGCTCAAACTCAAACACATATAAAAATGCAGCAATGGATGCAAGAGAGATGAAAAGAGAAGGCATGAGAAGTGAAGGCAAATCCACTTCTCAAGTTACTTACCACCTGAAATGTTAGAAAGAAAATGCAATGCAATGCAAGATGAGATGAAATGATATGATGCTAAGCAGAACCAGAAGCATGTTGATGATGATTATGATGGTATGAGGTGCTGCAAACATGAGGCAAGGCAATGGGGATGTTCATACAAGGTTATGAATGCAAATGATGCAAGCTAAGGAGCATGAACAAGCATGAAATGTTATGAATCATACAAGACAAATGACATGGCAAATATGTAATGCAATGATCAATGATGCTTTATACATGTCTTAAGATGTCAAATGAATCACAAGAATGCACAAAATACAAAGACAAGTCATGTTATGCAAGGAAATGCAAGAGGGATGCAAATGAAAGCCCAAATGAGGGTTCATGGATCAAACATCAAACACAAACCAAAAACAGAAGCAAAACCCTAAAGTAAAAATGGAAAATGGCACTCAAAGAAACCCTAGGCCTATGATGAACCACTGCCCAAAGGGGAGCTCTCAACTCTCAACCAAACTCAAGTTATGATTTTTGCAAGTTATTAGGGTTTTTTAGGGTTCTTAACAAAACAAATGCCAAACAATTTGAAAATGCAAGAACAAATCATGGCCTTTTTATCCTAGAATCTACATGCCAAACACAAGACAAAGCAAAAAGAATCAATGTCTCAACCTTCACCAATTGGCAGAAATGAATTTTTGAATCCATGATCAAAATAATGCATAAAAAATGATTTAATTCAATGAAAAATTCTTAAAATGCATCAAGATCAAAAAAGAAATTTGGTTTGAAGGTTGGACAATGTTTCTAAATGTCTTAGAACATTTCATGAATTTTTTTGGTGATTTTTAAATACCTAAAAGTATTTTTAATTAATTAATCCTCATTAATCAATTAAAAATAATCTTTTAAATATTTAAAAATGCTTTTTTAATGATAAAAAATAAAATAAAAATGTTTTTGTGTCATAAAAATTATTAAAACTTTAAGGAAAAAGTTTCATAATTTTTATGAACTTTTTACTATTTTTAATAAATAATGCAAAACAAATGAAAGAAAATGAAATAAAAAACGAAAATAAACTGAAGTCAACCAAATGAGGGGCTAGGATTGAGTCTGGGGAAAGCCTTGTTGACTGCGCGCGCAGATCAAGGGCTGAAATTCAAATTTGGTTAATACAGGATTATGAATTAATTAATTAGTGGTTAGGGTTTAATGATGAATCTGGACCATTCACACGCGCGGCAAGTCAACAAAGTCCACTGATCCAACGTACCAGATTCAAACTCTCTTAATTGCAGGATTAAAACCCTAATTATTTTCAGGTGGCCGGAGAAGACCTCCGGTCGTCTTCTCCGGTGGGAACCCCACCTGAAAATTTCTAAAACTCTCAAAACATAACTGAAATGGAATCTAAGAACACAGAAATGATCCCCATAATCCACTGAATCAAAACCCTAACACAAACATCATTTATATTTCCTCAAACTCATGAATCGAAACAAACAAAATTTTAGGGCAAGACTTTCAGAACACGATTACATCCTTATTTTTCCACCATTTTCAAAACCAATGACATATTTATGATCAGGGAAGCATGAATAACAACTTAAGAACTTAAAAAAGGATTTCTGGAAAAAAAGTTCATGAAGCTCACCTGAACTGGAGCTTTGATCTCTGACACTTTCTGGCTAGTTTCCTGCTTGCAATCTACTCCACTTGACCTCCTGAGAAGCTTTCAATGCTTGGAAAGGATTTGTGGTAGCTGGTTTGAAGGTTTGAGCAGGTTCTGTTCAATGGGGGAGAGAAATCGTATTTGGGATTCTGGAGGTTTTAGGCTATGGTGATGGATGCTTTGTGACCAGGAAGATGAGTTGAGTTGATCTATGAAGTTTGTTTTTGTGTTTGTGAGCTGTGTGATCAGTTTCGAAGGGTTTTGCAAGTGAGGGTGAAAATGTGTATGCTGTGTTGTGGTGAGCTTCTGCCTTGCCTCCTCTTATGTTTAGCCAGCATGTGATCCACATAAACTAATCTCATTGGTCAGTTGATGTGACTTGCCCTTTATTGATTGGTATGGCCACTTTTGCAAATTGTCAACCTTTGTGTAAGAGAGGCATGGGTTGTGTTCTAGGCTAGTACAAGTGTGTGGGCTGGCGCAGCATGGTGAGGGGAAAGGCTAGCTTGGTTCAGCACCCAAGGCAACAAGTGGTAGGAGGTGAAATGATGATTTTGCAAGTTGTTGCTCCTTTGCTCACATGTGAGAAATCTTGTTGTATGAACCATAAAACATGAGCAATACCTAGTCCAATCTGAACTTTATGACTTGTAGAAAGTTTGTGTAATGGTTTGAAATGAATTTGAGGCTGCAAAAGTCATTGATCTATGATTTTGCAAAATTCTCACTTAGGGCATGCCTTGAAAATAAGTGATTTTAGCCAACTTTGCATTGCCATAACTTTTGATCCAAGAAGAGTTTGATCATGTTCTTGTACTTTTTGAAAAGGGAAAGATGATATCTACAACTTTCATGACCAAAGTTTTTCCATTTGAAGCATTTTTGGATCATGAATCAAGGCTTGAAAAATGACATGAAATGATGTATTCTTGAAAAGTCAACTATGCCCAAAAAGTCAACATTTGCAAAAACCCTAAATTCTTGATTTCTATGAACTTCAATCTTCTTCCATGATCAAATAAAGACCATATACACTCAAAATGATGAAGATCACCCATTGGTTGGGTCATTGGGGGCCTCAGATGCCCTGATTTTGCACTGACTTGTCTGAAAAGTCAACCCTTGATCAGATGACTTCCCCATGGAATTTCTTCATGAAAATTGATATGCATACTCCCTATACCATATAGAGACCAATGGAAACAAGAATGACCAAAAAATTTGGGGTTATGGCCTCTGAAACCAAAACCCTAATTTTCAGTCAACTGTGTAGTTCAAGCTGGCCCTGCATCCACTCAAACCCTAGTTCTTGTGATTCCTCTGCATTTTTGACTTTGAGGAGATGAAATATGATATAAGAACACACATGGACCCCTTTGAGTTGATTGGTTGCCTTTGGAATGGCTCAAGATGCTTTGGGATTGCTCAGATCACAAACCCTAGGTGCAGATGCCTTGAAAGCTATGTAGTGAATCAAAAATGAGATGTGAGATGACATGATTGTGTTTATGCATATGAGAATGATCACAAGCCATGGTGTGAATGGGTGAGGGCAAATTTGGGGTGTTTACAGCTGCCCCTATTCAAACATGAGTTAGCTGTGCAGGATGTAAGCGACGGCTTAACAGGCCAAACAAGATAACTTGTGGTTGAATACCAAAGACAGTCCAAAATTTGCACTCACAGAATGAAGAAGAAAAGGGATATAGATTGTAAAAGCAAAATAAAGTATATTGTAAAGTACGGGCGACGGAGGACGACCGTCGAGCAGAGGACGACTGCTGGGTAAGGAGCAATGACGGGGACGGCCGACATGCTGGGGATAAAAGGTAAAGCTAAGACGGGGACGGCCGACTAGCTGGGGAAAATAAAATATCATGATGGGGACGGCCATCAAGATAAAGCTGCAAAATTCTGAGGATTAATGAAACATGACGGGGACGGCCATCAAGTTCATAAAGGTAAAGTAACCAACGATGGGGACGGCCATCGGGCTAAAAAAGGAAAAGGGACCACGACGGGGACGGCCATCGGGTTAAAGAATGAAAAGGGACCACGACGGGGACGGCCATCGGGTTAAAGAATAAATGAAATAAACAGATGATGGGGTACGGCCATCAAAGGTGAAGGACGATCACCTAGCAGGGGACGGCTGCTCTGTTGGGGATAAAAGAAATATGATGGGGACGGCCATCAAAGGTGGAGGACGACCACCTGGCAGGGTACGGCTGCCGGAAATATCAACGATGGGGACGGCCATCGGATAGAAAAGGTCAACGATGGGGACGGCCATCGGACGAGCAAGATGGAGGACGACCATCAAGAAGTGGAGGACGACCACTCAGCAGGGGACGGCTGCTCTCGAGGTTTGTCATAACACAGGACGAGTGTTAGATAACCAAAATCAACAATGGGGACGGCCATTGGATAAAGTTGATGAAGGACGATCATCAAAAGGTGGAGGACGACCACCTAGCAGGGGACGGCTGCTCTCGAGGTTTGTCATAACACAGGACGAGTGTTAGATAACCAAAATCAACAATGGGGACGGCCATTGGATAAAGTTGATGAAGGACGATCATCAAAAGGTGGAGGACGACCACCTAGCAGGGGACGGCTGCTAAACAACGATGGGGACGGCCATCGGATGAGCATGATGGAGGACGACCATCAAGAAGTGGAGGACGACCACTCAGCAGGGGACGGCTGCTCTCGAGGGTATCATAACACAGGACGAGTGTTAGATAAAAAGAAAATTGTTGGTGATCTACTGGGGAGATAGTAAACACGGACGAGCGTTTACATCCAAGAAACAAGAGGTATAAGTGTTTGGTATTGTGTATAGATTAAAGATGCGGACGAGCATCCTTAAGACTATGATACGGACGAGTATCATGTAGAAACAAACTGACACATGTTCAGAGATGATGATACGGACGAGTATCAACTGGTTAACAAAGAACACGGACGAGTGTTGCATCTGAAAGGATTCTTCTGGGGAATAATAGACACGGACGAGTATCTGTATTCAAGAAGACAAAGGTGTTTGACACGGTGTATGGATTAAAGATGCGGACGAGCATCCCTAAGACTATGATACGGACGAGTATCATGTAGAAACAAACACTAGACGCAATGTTCTGAGATGATGGTACGGACGAGTACCAACTGGTCAACAAAGAACAAGGACTACTGCCGAATCTGTGGGGTTATGAGTGATGATGTATACAAGATACGGACGAGTATCTGTATAAGCGTACCATGAGTAGTGAGTATTGTATTGTTTAGATGAGTGTTTTAACTGCTGGGGAGAGTGACACGGACGAGTGTCAAGAGAGAAAAGTATAATATGAACAAGTATCTGCTATACAAAGTCTAGGCGACTGCGTTGGGGATATGACACGGACGGGTGTCAAGAAAGTGTATATAAGTATATGTGAGTGCAAAGAGGATGCCTTTGGCTTTCTGCTGGTGATGACACGGACAGGTGTCAGGACGTATCTGTAATGAGGGTGATTTATTTGTAAAGGGTGTATTCAGACGACCTGTTTGGGGAAAGATGACACGGACGGGTGCCAAAAGGTGTATATACCGGTGTTTGTGATTTGAGAGGCAGCTGCTTTTGCCGGGATCCTGGTGGGGACTCTTGGGGAAAGTAATCTGTATTCACAAGCGTTCAATTCACAACATGACTTATGATTATGCTATGCATTTGATTTTTGCCGTAATGCTCCGTATTGGACGGAATGCTACGCTCTGGGGGGTGAATATGATGCGGATGCCATGATTATGCAAAGGGGCACAGATCCGGGATTCGGATCCCGTTGCTGCGAAGATCTCTGGCCGATATGCTTGAAGTGAACATCCCAGCTGGGGATGAGACCATCGGTAGATCTAATGATATATCTGCTTGGGGATATAGGTCATTGATTGACGTATCCTTATAGTACGGGACCCAGCTGGGGTTTGTAGAAGCTCTCTTCACTCTGTTGTGATCTCTTCTGGATAGAGGCTGGAACTCTGTGGGGAGATGATTCCCTGATATCTACATTTTGTTGAGGAAGAATGGCAACCCGGCTGGGGAAGTGAGAGGCAACTCAGCTGGGGAGAAAACATCCTGAGTGTTAAACCTGTTAGTTGATTTGGCAACTTTGCTGGGGGAAGCAATGGGGAGCAACTCAGCTGGGGATAGAGCATTTCGGATGCTGAGATTGAGTGTATGCTGATTTGACAGCTCCGCTGGGGAAATGGGCACCTTCTAGTGCCATGTGGAAGATAGACCGAGTTGATAATGATTCGCCTACTTGCTAAGACGTAACCTGCATGCCCTAGGTTGCGTTCTGGATACCTGCAATCCTGCAAAGATAATGGAACGTACAAAAGGTCCCGAGGTATCCCTTTCTGGATTCCGTCATAGGAGTTAAGTACTTTCGAGAATAATCACATTCCCTGTAAGCATGTGTTTTGTTTTTAGAGAAGGCATCTGTACTTATGCAATTGTATTTTAGAGATATCAGACAACTCTTTGCAAAACATAAATGTAAAAACGAAACATGACTGAAAATCTGATTTTATTAATTCATGTGCCCTGAATTGGCAAAGATACAGTCAAAGAAACATATCTCCTGAAATGAGGAAATTGTTACAAATTGAGAAATAAAGTGCTGGCGATGTTGACGACGCTTTCAAGGAGCTTCATCTTCTGCTATGACTCGTATGACAATGACGTTCTTCTCGTCTTGCTTTCTGGAGAGAGTTGATTCTGATTGAAGCTTGATCCTTTGAAGCTTACCAAGTTGTAGGTGATACAGACGAATTCAGAGTGCAGTTGTTCGCTTATTCCCTTATTTTGCATGGATCGCCCTTTCGGGTTTTCAATCCATCGGGATACCCATTTTTGCCTGAGCTGTCCAATGCGGCTTTTCAACTCAGCGGGTGTACATTTTTTAATTATTTCCCTTACTTTTGCCCGAGTCTTTTATTCTGTTTTTGACTCGCCGGGATGCCCTATTTTTGCCTGGACTTACATTCTGTTTTTGTGTCCAGCGGGTCATTTTATGCGAAGTATTTTTTAACTGCATCTGAATTCACAGGGGACGGGAAATCTTCACCATCCATGGTGCTGAGCATCAGTGCTCCACCAGAGAAAACTTTCTTCACCACGAATGGTCCTCCATAATTTGGAGTCCATTTGCCCCTGTGGTCTGTATGAGGAGGGAGGATTCTTTTCAGCACAAGATCTCCTACTTGGTACTCTCGGTGCCTGACTTTCTGATCGAAGGCCTTTTTCATTCTCTTCTGATATAACTGCCCATGGCAGATTGCAGCCAATCTTTTCTCTTCGATCAGACTCAGTTGTTCGTATCGGGCCCGAGCCCACTCTGCTTCACTCAGTTTAACATCCATTAGTACCCGTAGGGAGGGTAATTCAACTTCGACAGGTAGGACTGCTTCCATACCATACACAAGCTGATACGGTGTTGCCCCAGTGGATGTTCTGATTGACGTGCGGTACCCATGCAAGGCAAACGGTAGCATTTCGTGCCAGTCTTTGTATGTGATTACCATCTTCTGCACAATCTTCTTGATATTCTTATTTGCTGCCTCAACAGCGCCATTCATCTTTGGCCTGTAAGGAGAAGAATTGTGATGTTGGATCTTGAAGTCCCGGCACAGCTCTGCCATCATTTTGTTGTTCAAGTTGGAACCATTATCGGTAATGATTCGCTCGGGCACTCCATACCGACAGATGATATCTCTCTTCAGAAATCGGGCTACCACTTGTCTGGTAACATTTGCATAGGAGGCTGCTTCAACCCACTTGGTGAAATAGTCGATGGCGACCAGGATGAATCTGTGGCCATTCGAAGCAGTTGGCTCAATCTTGCCAATCATATCAATGCCCCACATGGCAAAGGGCCATGGTGAAGACATGATGTTCAAAGGATTGGGGGGCACATGCACCTTATCTGCGTAGATCTGGCATTTATGGCATTTCCTGGCGTAAGCACAACAGTCTGCATCCATCGTGATCCAGTAATAGCCTGATCTTAACAACTTCTTAGCCATGGCATGCCCTCCAGCATGGGTACCAAAAGATCCTTCGTGCACTTCATGCATCAACAAATCTGCTTCCGTCTTGTCAACACATCTGAGGAGTACCATGTCAAAGTTCCTCTTGTATAGAGACCCATCAGTGTTCAGAAAGAAACTACCAGCAAGCCTTCTCAAGGTCTTCTTATCATTGGAAGATGCCCCAGGTGGGTATGTCTGATCCTCCAAGAAGCACTTAATGTCCTGGAACCAAGGCTCATCATCCTTGACAACATCTGCTGCAAATACATATGCTGGTCTATCAAGTCTGGACACTGAAATCTGAGGTACAAAGTTGGCCGTTTGAACTTTGATCATGGATGAAATGGTAGCAAGAGCATCCGCAAACTGATTCTCGTCTCGAGGGATATACTCAAGCTTGACTGTTGTGAAGAAAGTCAATAACCTTCTTGTATAATCCCTGTAAGGTATCAGATGATCTTGGTGGGTGTACCATTTTCCGTTGGTTTGATTGACTACTAAAGCTGAATCTCCGAATACGGTCAATGTCTTGATCCTGAGGTCAATGGCTTCCTCAAGACCCATAATGCAAGCTTCGTATTCAGCTTCGTTGTTAGTGCAGTTGAAAGTGAGTTTTGCCGAGAAAGGCATGTGAACTCCTTTGGGTGTAATGAGTACTGCACCAACACCACGACCATTCATGTTAACAGCCCCATCAAACATCATAGTCCATTCTTCCTCCGGGTCAGGCCCTTCAGTGTGAATAGGCTCTTCGTGATCTTTCGCTTTAATGAACATGATGTCTTCATCAGGGAAGCCAAACCTCATTGGCTGGTAGTCATCAATGGGTTGTTCAGCAAGATATTCAGATAGTACACTGCCCTTGATGGCTTTCTGAGATGTGTACTGTATGTCGTATTCTGTGAGAATCATCTGCCATCTTGCAACCCGTCCGGTAAGAGCTGGCTTCTCGAAAATGTACTTAACTGGGTCCATCTTTGATATCAACAAGGTAGTGTGAGTCAACATATACTGTCTCAGTCGGCGAGCAGCCCACGCTAAAGCACAGCAAGTTTTCTCGAGCAGTGAATAACGCTGTTCACAGTCGGTAAACTTTTTGCTTAGGTAGTATATTGCATACTCTTTTCGACCAGACTCGTCATGCTGGCCCAGCACACACCCCATTGACTCTTCTAATACTGTCAAGTACATTATCAGAGGTCTTCCTTCAACTGGAGGCATAAGGATTGGAGGTTCTTGTAAATATTCCTTGATCTTGTCAAAAGCCTTCTGGCAATCTTCGTTCCACCTGACCGTTTGTTCCTTTCTTAGCAGCTTGAACAAGGGTTCACAGGTTGCTGTAAGGTGGGATATGAACCGTGAAATGTAGTTCAATCGACCTAAGAACCCCCGAACTTCTTTCTCAGTTTTCGGTGCAGGCATTTCTTGTATAGCCTTGACTTTATCAGGGTCAACCTCAATCCCCTTCTCGCTTACAATAAAGCCCAGCAATTTACCGGATCGCACCCCGAATGTGCATTTGTTGGGGTTCAACTTTAATTGGTATTTCCTCAGACGCTTGAATAACTTAAGCAGATTTACCAGGTGATCTTCCTCTGTAAGGGACTTGGCGATCATATCATCCACATAACATTCTATTTCCTTGTGGATCATATCGTGGAATAATGTCACCATAGCCCGTTGATATGTGGCACCAGCATTCTTCAGTCCGAATGGCATCACTTTGTAACAGAACGTGCCCCAAGGTGTGATGAATGTTGTCTTCTCCATGTCTTCAGGTGACATCTTGATCTGATTATATCCTGAAAATCCATCCATGAAGGAGAATACCGAGAACTGAGCCGTGTTATCTACCAATACGTCGATGTGAGGTAATGGGAAGTCATCTTTCGGGCTGGCTCTGTTCAGGTCCCGGTAGTCAACACACATTCTTACTTTGCCGTCCTTCTTAGGCACAGGTACTATGTTAGCAACCCACGGCGGGTAGCTAGTCACAGCAAGGAACCCGGCGTCCCATTGCTTTTGTACCTCTTCTTTGATTTTCATAGCCATGTCTGGGCGAGTTCGGCGCAGCTTCTGTTTGACTGGTGGGCATTCTTCCCTCAGAGGCAGCTTGTGCACAACAATGTCGGTATCCAACCCTGGCATGTCCTGATACGACCAAGCAAACACATCAACATACTCTTGAAGCAGATCTATCAGTTGTCTCTTCACTGAGTCTTGCAAGCAGGCCCCGATTTTAACTTCTTTCACATTTTCTTCCGTACCAAGATTGATCACTTCAATCTCCTCCTGGTGAGGAGTAATAACCTTTTCCTCCTGTCTTAGCAACCTAGCTAGCTCTTCAGGAAGCTCAAATTCTTCTTCAACCCCTTCATCAGCTTGATTGATTGGATTGTCAAAGTCATACGATGTCATAGCCGTGCTGTTGTCGGTGCTGTCAGGAAGGCACTCTCTGCAAGGGTTAAGTTGGTTCATTTTAGTGATTGATTTTAATCTTGCTTTAGAAAAAGTGAAATGAAGTTATCATTTTGAAAACACCGCCATTTATTTTTGTACAAAAAGAAAAATGGAAAAACAGTGAGCATAAAAGAAAAGGACTCGTTTGCAAAAAGATGTCTGATATTTCATTAATTTAATCTTGTTTGCACAAAAGTACAGATGGCCCTGGTTACAAAATGAGTCTTGTCATCTTGGGCAAGATGCAAGACTTGGATGCATGCTATAAAAAATACAGGAAATAATAATTACTCTGCATGAGTAACTCTTATAATTTCCTGGGAAGACCAGTTCGAGACACTGCTCCCCGGGATCTTCGGACGAATCCAATTCTCCAGATTGCGCTCCTCTTCCAGCTCGTCTTCCAGACAGTTGATAGCATCAGGGGTGAGCATCCCTCCACTGACAAAACCTGGCTTTGCAGTAGCCTTTGCTTGATGTTGAGTTGGTCTGTAACCCAACCCAAACTTGTCCTTCTTCTCTTCCACAGCTAAGACCTTGCCTCAGCCTAGGGCAGTTCCTTCTTCAACAACCTTCCGGGCTTGTTGGTAAGATGACATTGGAGTACCAGATACAGCAGATGCTTCATTGACATTCAAGGCTTCGAAACCTTGGCTCATTGTTTCATGGATCTCTCCATCCATCTCAATGTATTTATAAGTAGCCAGATGGCTAACAAAAATGTCCTCTTCCCCACAGATTGTGACAACTTGACCTTCCCACTCAAATTTTAACTTTTGGTGAAGGGTAGACGTTATTGCGCCGGCGGCGTGAATCCAGGGTCTACCCAACAAACAGCTGTAGGCGGGTTGAATGTCCATCACATAAAAGATAGTTTTAAAGGTCTGTGGGCCAATTGTCACAGGCAGCTCAATCTCTCCCAGAACCGATCTCTTAGAACCATCAAAGGCTCTTACTACCAGGTTGCTGGGTCTCAATGCCAATCCATCATATTCTAACTTCACCAGAGCCTTCTTCGGTAAGACATTCAGGGAAGAACCTGTGTCCACCAGCACATGGGAAAGGACAGCTCCTTTGCATTCCATGGTTATGTGCAAGGCTTTGTTGTGATTGCGGCCATCCGCTGTCAAGTCAGAATTGGTAAACCCTAGCCCATTGCTAGCAGTAACATTACCAACCACGGTTTCCAATTGGTTGACAGTAATCTCCTCAGGCACGTAAGCCGCGTGCAGGACTTTAAGTAGTGCATTCCGATGGGCTTCGGAGCACATAAGCAGTGAGAGGATGGAGATTTTGGATGGCGTCTGGTGAAGCTGATCCACAATTTTATAATCACTCTTTTTGATGATTCGCATGAACTCATCAACTTCCTGATCAAATGGGGTCTTCAGGGCTTCTTTGACAGCTAGATCTTCCTGCACCGGGCCTTTACCCTTTGCCTTGGCAGCAGCTTCTGCTTCGGCTGTAGGTCTCTGAACTTGTGAGGCGAAGAGACGTCCGCTTCGAGTGAAGCCTCCGCCTCCCCCCACATTATCTACTTGTGGTGCAGGTGCTGATGTTTCAAGAGTGATTCTTTTTCCTTCGCAGTATACGTCAGAGCCATAGTGCCAAGGGATGGCCCTATTGCTTTCATATGGTACTGGTCCAGGCACCGTGACAGTGACTGGACTGATTGCTGCTGCTGAAGGGACTGTTATTGTTTGTGGATCATAGAAGATTGTAACTGGTGCTCTGGTGGGAGCAGCACCTTCTGAATGGTAGGCAGAATTACTTTCAGGATCGTAGAATATGGTAACAGTGGAGACATCTTCATGATCGGTTGCTGGTGTTGTAGGAGGTTCTGTTGGAAGGACTGTTGTTGTTGTTGATGGAGAGTCGAAATGGAATGAAGCTGAAGTTGTAGCAGGAGAAACTGTTGTAAACTGATCAATTGGAAGGACAGGTGAAGTACTTGTTGATGGTGCTGATGAATTGTCGGGAACAATAGTTGCTGCAGTTGTAGGAGGATCTGAAACCGTTGTTGATGAAGTTGCCGGATTTGTTGGGAAGGATGTAGTGATCTGGAGTAGGCCACTCTGAATAAGGCTGTCAATGCCATTTCTCAAGTCCTCACACCCATTCCATGAAATATTGCAATAGGGACACCCTAGTTCACACCCCGGAAATATCTGATTTTCACGGAGTTGAGCTTTGATTTCCACCAATGGCGTCCGGATCTGATCCACACTAGTTATCAAATAAGATGGTTGGTCTTCTTCAATAGCGTTAATTCGGGGACCACCATGGTTTGGCATAGGGTTTTTATTGACATTGGGTGGAGGTGCAAAATTCAGAGCCTTGGAGTCTACCAAGTCTTGTACCTTCATATGCAGAGCCCTGCATTTTTCTGTACTGTGACCAGGTGCGTTGGAATGAAAAGCACACCTAGCATTGGAGTCATAGTTCCTTGGTAGACTGTTGGGATCCGGAGGCGCCAACGTTCTTAGCTCAACTAGGTTGAGTTTCAGAAGTTGTGGCAGCAAAGCAGCATACGGCATTGGGATCGGGTCGATCACTCTGTTAGCTTGAGAGGGCCTCTGCTGGAATGGCCTTTGTTGATTGTTGTTGTTGGAGTTGTTGTTGTTGTAGTTCCTTGGAGGATACTGATTCTGCTGATACTGAGGTTGTTGTTGGAAGTTTTGTTGAGGAGGTTGATAGACTGGCTGTGGGTGAGCTGGAGCAGGGACAGTGACTGCTGCTATTGACCTTTGAACATATTGGGGCCTGCCCCTGTTGGTGTGAATGGCATTGGTCTCGCCAGTTCTTCTCGGGCCTGCAAAAGGCTTTCTTGTACTACTGGACGAGCTTGCACCGTTGTCAGAGATCTTACCCATTTTCAACAGGCTTTCAATTCTCTCCCCAGCTATGACAACATCTGCGAAGCTGGTGGAAGAGAAAGCAGCTAACCTGTCAATATACGTTCCCTGAAGAGTGTTCATAAACATGTCTGCCATTTCTCTCTCAGACATTGGTGGTTGAACAGCAGCAGCCAGTTGCCTCCACCTTTGAGCATATTCTCTGAAGCTCTCCCTAGATGATTGTGACATTCCCATTAGGAGAGTCCTGTTGGGTGCCATATCTAGATTATACTGATACTGTCTGATGAAGGCTTCTGCCAGGTCCTTCCAGCATCTTATAGTTGCTCTTGTCAGATGGGAATACCACTCCCTCGAAGCTCCAGTCAAGCTATCTTCAAAATAGAACATCCACAATTTCTCATCCATTGTATAGGCCTTCAGCCTTCCCAGAAATGATTGCAAATGAGTCCGGGGGCATGAAGTCCCATTATACTTTTCGAAACACGGAGGCTTGAACTTGTGGGGAATCCTGACCCCTTCTACCAAACCCATGTCCATGACGTCGAAACCCAAAGAATTCTGAGATTCTAAGGACCTCAACTTCTCAGCTATCTCTTCCAATCGTCTATCATATGTTTCCTCTCCACCCATTACTGTATACTGGTCCTCCTGAGGGTCTTCCTGAAGTACTCTGGCTGCTGTGGCTGTCCCTTGAATGTTGACTGGGATGTTAGCCTCTGGATGGAGATGTGGGCCAAACACAGGGGGGTTAACATGTGGTTGCACCCTTTCATTATTACTGGTGCCTGCAGTTCCTACATGAGGCTCCTCTTGATTTTGCCTCTCCACCATGGCCCTCAGTCTCTCCTGGCTCTGAGCCATGTTGTTCATAACTTCCATGAACTGCGTCATCTGCGTTCTCATCTCTAACCTTTCGTTTGCCATCTGGTTTCTGACCTCTGTAAGGTCCTGCTGCATCTGATCCATCTGAATTCCCGGAAGGTTGTTTCTAGTTGGATACTTGTGTGGCCTGTTGAGAGGAAATACCCGGCGGCGAGCAATAATTCCTGAACATCACAACAGAGGTTAGCAACAACAAAACAAAAACCTACAAAACAAACAAAAGGGTTAGCATGCAATGCAGTTATGCTTATTTGTTCTCAAGGTATCCGGCTTGGCCTTCAGTTTTGACCCTTCCAGACCCTTGAAGGTGATGCTGTTGAAGTTGCTTTTGAAGTGAACCAACAAATATATTACAAAGGTGAAATAATACAAATTGTTCAAATTACAACACAAGCCCTCAAAGGGGTCAAAATACATCACAAAAAAAGCAAAAGTACATGGAAAAGGAACAACAACAAGCAAATGATCAAACTCCAAGGCCAAACTCATCCTCACGAACTTCCTTGAGAAGTGCTTCGGTCACAGGATCAGCCGGATGCTCCGTGAGACTTCTGATGAGAAGGTTTCTTGTTGCAACAGCTGCAACCAATTTCTTGTTTTGACTTTGGTCCTTTGACCTCTTCAACCCTGCTTTGATTTTCAGCTCTGATATTTCCTCCTGGGCTGCTGCCAGGGCTTTTTCTATCTGTTCCATCTTGTCTTGAACTCTCTTGTCTTCTAGAGTACGGGCCTCGGTGATCCGGACCCACCTGGCCTGACTCTCTTTCAGGTACAAGTCTGTCCTTGCTCTCTGGAACTGGGCTTCTTTACAAGCATTCTTCAGAATCTGCTCACCAGCTTTAGACTTGTTGATATACTCCCCAGACTTCTCAATCTTAGTCAAGTGTTCTACCCTCAATTTCTCCAATATTTCAATCTCCCTCACACCTTCACTCCTCTCCCGGAGGGTCTTCTGCAAGGCTTGGGTTAACTTCTCATTTCTTTCCTTCAAGCTCTCAAACTCCTCCAAACTGATAGTGGCAGGGGGTGGTGCTGAAGATGACTCAGGCATGTCTTCTATGGTAAAGGGCATTCCAGAGAATTGGGCCCTAGCATGGGACCACTCATAATATTGGACTGATGCCACATTATTGCACTTTCCCAGAATGGTGATTCCCTTGGTTTGAACATGATCCCAGGCCCAGGCAGCCTGCCTAACAACAGCCAAACTAATCTTGTTCTCACAGTAGAGGGTCTCCACCAAATCTTGTTCCCTAGGAGTATGGACCAGTGCATAGCCCAATTGCCTTCTGAACAGCAGAGGGTTGTAGTTGATACTTCCCTTAACTCCTATTAAGGGCACATTGGGAAAGTGCCCACAGCTGGTGATCATATCTCTGCCCTTGGTGCTCTTAGTACACCATCTGATGTCCGCTGAAGTGAGATTAGTGAGCCTCTTAGCCCAGTTGCTTTGCTGATGAGGATTTAGAAATGCATCTGTCCTGGGTAGATGCCTGAGGAGCCAAGCATGGAATAATGGAGCACAAATCCTCACTAATCTCCCCCTCTGCTTCTCATTTCTCTGATGGACTGAGTAATAGAGATCACCCAGTAAAGTTGGCACTGGATTCTTCAAGATGAACAGATGGATGGCATTCTTGCTAATGAATCGAGGCTCATCTGCAAACAACACAATTCCATATACACTTAAGGCCAACAGAGCACAAACAGCTTTCCACTCTCCCAAGGAGGCCTTCAAACTAGCTTGAGACATTAAGAAGTCCAGATGAAATCCAGGGATCCCAGCTTTAGAGGTCATATGCTGTTCAATCAAAACAGGCTCCAGATACAAAGCTTTGGCTACCTCTCCATTGCTAGGAAAGACCATTTCAGGGTTGAATGGGATTTCTCTTTTGATGGGCAGACCAGTCAATGATGAGTATTCTTCCAGAAGAGGCCCCAACTGAAAGTCTTGAAAGGTGAAACATCTCAATGGGGGATCATAGAACTGAATGCAAGTGTGGATGAGGCTCCTCTGTGAAGGGTCCAGATCCATAACCATGTCCAGTATATCTCCATAACTCTCCCTGAACAAGGGTATGTGATCTGGAGTGATCAGGGTTTGGATCCTCCTGATGTCTGATAAGTCTGGTTGGAAGAAATGATAAGTGATGTTGCTTTTCTTTGGAGCCATGATGCTGAGGACTGAGTAGGATAAGTGCTGATGAAGATGCTGAGGAGAGGGCCACTGACTGGTTAGTGCAAGTAACTGAAGTATGTGGCTGGCAAACTGAAGCAAGTGCTGGTGGAGATAGGTCAATATAACAGATGGGGTCAAAACCAAAACCAGATGAAAATGGATACCCTGAAACACAAATAAGCACATGTTAATATGATGCAATGAGTATGTATGCAAAATGAAATGCAAGGGTTTGTGACTGAGCTGGATCTGATAAACTGCCTTGGTATAGATCCATGTGTGTTCAAGAATTCCAGATGGAGGTCTAAAAATCCAGTAACCAGGGTAGGGGACTCAAATAAAGAGCCACAAGTCCAGGGTTCAGAATCACAAGAACTATCCAACATGGAGTACTCTTAACAAAGTCAAAGTAACAGGGTATTCTGAGGTCAAGGTACCTGCAAACCTGTAAACAGCCCAACCCCCTCACAGGTAGTGATCTAGAACAAGGATCCTCAGACTTGGATCAGTTATGAGAAGTGTAAACACTTCTAACCCGGAGGTACAGTGTTTACAATAACCATAACAATTCCTCCTCTAATTCACCTCAGTTTCTGAAGGTCAATACTAAAAGGTCATCCAGACTTAGCAGGCTTCCCAGATAGCCCTAGCATTGCAGGAAATCTGCAACACAGAGTTCTCAAGAAGAAACCCATATCTGAACCGTGTTTCATATTCCCGCACCAGACCGAAATGGAATGGGAAAGAATATGATTCACTCTAGCCTAGGTGTCACTCAGGTCCCAGGTATAGGACCTTAACTCTCAATGAAATACCCACCCACCAAAACAAAAACCAAATCCAGCCAGCAACAATGACAGTATGATATATAAATGCAGTAAAGAAAGCAGTAAAGCAACTGTACATAAAGCAATAAACAAAACAGATATACAAGCACAAATAAGCACATAACACCCCCGTAAACACAAATCAATCAAGCGCTAGGAGGAACCCACAAAAAGAACCAGAAGCCCTGGTTGCAGTATAAGGGTCCCCAGCAGAGTCGCCAAGCTGTCGCTCCCAAAGATTAGCATCCCGGTACAAGCGCGAACGATCGGCGAAAAGAGCAATGAGAACACACAGCCGTGAACTCACTGGAGAATGAATAGAGTCGCCAGCTAGGCATTTTTATCCCGGAGGAAAGGCAATGCTGCATAGACCTAAGAAAAGATGGATAAGACGGTTGCGAACCAGAGAGACTGAGAAAGGGGGTTGGTTACAACCTGGGAAGGTATTAGCACCCAGATTGTCCGTCGTACTCGACGGGATCCACGCTTAAAAGATTTGTGTTTTAAAGGGGTAGTGTCAGTGCAATCTGTGTGTAAAGTAGCTGGAAAAGAATGTACAGGTGTCAGTGTAAAAGAGTGTGAAGTGTGATATATACAGTGTCAGTGTAGGAACAAAGATGAGATGCTCATGATAATGAGGCTAAAGAATGAAGCTGGAAAGAGGGGGAATGTACAGAGACTTTTGTTCGATAACCGTTAAGTTATGCCTACGTATCCTCTCGTGCAATGAGGAAGTCAGAACACCGTAGTTCGACCCAAAGAGACTGAAAGATGAATTGACTTGTGAACTGCTTACTTGCCTATGCTCAAGTGTATGATCTGTCTGGCACAGATGCAAACTGTCTTGCATTAGACGGAAGAAGCGAGTTCTCGATTGTGAGTGAAGATGATGAGAAAAGAATCCCGGAGGAGACGATTATCATTTGTTTTTTGTATTTTCAGTCTTTTATTGCTTTTTGGATTTTGTCGTAAGTTAATGAGCTTAAGTCTAAACCAATGGATTTAGTAAACTCATCACATCTTCCCTCTGATTAGGGGTAATGAGAATACCTTAAGTGTGAAGTCAGATTCTCACACTTAATCACCTTTGGTGTAGGATTAAGATCATTAACCTACTTGTGATTATTTAGATGTTTTTGTGATTTTTGTTTAGTGTTGAGTAATGAGGTTAAGCCATAATCAAGGATTAAACAGACCCATTACACCATCCTAAAAGAAGGATAATAGATGAGAATGTTTAAGTTGAGAAAGACTCCTCAACTTAACCCATGATTAGGGATTAAACTTATGACAAAACAAGCCTTTATTAAGTGGATTTTAGATTAATGATATGATGATGAAGTGAATTTTATGATTTGTAAGACAACCTGAGGGGGACTTGTCCATTAACACTAGGGTTAGTCCTTCTTAACCACTTAAGGAAGAATTAGAACCCTAATGCAAGGCCCAAGTTACAAGTGTGATGTCTTGATACTTATTAAGTGAATTGATTAAGAGATTTAAACACATAAAGGGTTCAACACTTAGGATTAAAGTTATACACTCCATCCTAAGAGAAGGATGCAGGCATAAGCTTAATCACAAAGTCTTAAAGCCTTTAGGGTTTAGTCCCTGATTAATGAGGTGAGAAGAGAAGACTCAAAGAGAGACACAAAGGTAAAACTATGGGGGGACTAATCAAAACCCTAATTCATTGTCATGCTTGGTTGGTCCTAAGGTTTGTGAGGTTTGCAAGAACAATCTTCAGAGGAGCCACCAGGAAGCAGATGAACAGGATCAAGAGAAGCAAAGTGACTTGCTTCATCCAAGAAGTCAAGTCACTTGAAGAAAGAAAGTGGGAAGGAGAAGAATGAGCAAGCTCAAACTCAAACACATATAAAAATGCAGCAATGGATGCAAGAGAGATGAAAAGAGAAGGCATGAGAAGTGAAGGCAAATCCACTTCTCAAGTTACTTACCACCTGAAATGTTAGAAAGAAAATGCAATGCAATGCAAGATGAGATGAAATGATATGATGCTAAGCAGAACCAGAAGCATGTTGATGATGATTATGATGGTATGAGGTGCTGCAAACATGAGGCAAGGCAATGGGGATGTTCATACAAGGTTATGAATGCAAATGATGCAAGCTAAGGAGCATGAACAAGCATGAAATGTTATGAATCATACAAGACAAATGACATGGCAAATATGTAATGCAATGATCAATGATGCTTTATACATGTCTTAAGATGTCAAATGAATCACAAGAATGCACAAAATACAAAGACAAGTCATGTTATGCAAGGAAATGCAAGAGGGATGCAAATGAAAGCCCAAATGAGGGTTCATGGATCAAACATCAAACACAAACCAAAAACAGAAGCAAAACCCTAAAGTAAAAATGGAAAATGGCACTCAAAGAAACCCTAGGCCTATGATGAACCACTGCCCAAAGGGGAGCTCTCAACTCTCAACCAAACTCAAGTTATGATTTTTGCAAGTTATTAGGGTTTTTTAGGGTTCTTAACAAAACAAATGCCAAACAATTTGAAAATGCAAGAACAAATCATGGCCTTTTTATCCTAGAATCTACATGCCAAACACAAGACAAAGCAAAAAGAATCAATGTCTCAACCTTCACCAATTGGCAGAAATGAATTTTTGAATCCATGATCAAAATAATGCATAAAAAATGATTTAATTCAATGAAAAATTCTTAAAATGCATCAAGATCAAAAAAGAAATTTGGTTTGAAGGTTGGACAATGTTTCTAAATGTCTTAGAACATTTCATGAATTTTTTTGGTGATTTTTAAATACCTAAAAGTATTTTTAATTAATTAATCCTCATTAATCAATTAAAAATAATCTTTTAAATATTTAAAAATGCTTTTTTAATGATAAAAAATAAAATAAAAATGTTTTTGTGTCATAAAAATTATTAAAACTTTAAGGAAAAAGTTTCATAATTTTTATGAACTTTTTACTATTTTTAATAAATAATGCAAAACAAATGAAAGAAAATGAAATAAAAAACGAAAATAAACTGAAGTCAACCAAATGAGGGGCTAGGATTGAGTCTGGGGAAAGCCTTGTTGACTGCGCGCGCAGATCAAGGGCTGAAATTCAAATTTGGTTAATACAGGATTATGAATTAATTAATTAGTGGTTAGGGTTTAATGATGAATCTGGACCATTCACACGCGCGGCAAGTCAACAAAGTCCACTGATCCAACGTACCAGATTCAAACTCTCTTAATTGCAGGATTAAAACCCTAATTATTTTCAGGTGGCCGGAGAAGACCTCCGGTCGTCTTCTCCGGTGGGAACCCCACCTGAAAATTTCTAAAACTCTCAAAACATAACTGAAATGGAATCTAAGAACACAGAAATGATCCCCATAACCCACTGAATCAAAACCCTAACACAAACATCATTTATATTTCCTCAAACTCATGAATCGAAACAAACAAAATTTTAGGGCAAGACTTTCAGAACACGATTACATCCTTATTTTTCCACCATTTTCAAAACCAATGACATATTTATGATCAGGGAAGCATGAATAACAACTTAAGAACTTAAAAAAGGATTTCTGGAAAAAAAGTTCATGAAGCTCACCTGAACTGGAGCTTTGATCTCTGACACTTTCTGGCTAGTTTCCTGCTTGCAATCTACTCCACTTGACCTCCTGAGAAGCTTTCAATGCTTGGAAAGGATTTGTGGTAGCTGGTTTGAAGGTTTGAGCAGGTTCTGTTCAATGGGGGAGAGAAATCGTATTTGGGATTCTGGAGGTTTTAGGCTATGGTGATGGATGCTTTGTGACCAGGAAGATGAGTTGAGTTGATCTATGAAGTTTGTTTTTGTGTTTGTGAGCTGTGTGATCAGTTTCGAAGGGTTTTGCAAGTGAGGGTGAAAATGTGTATGCTGTGTTGTGGTGAGCTTCTGCCTTGCCTCCTCTTATGTTTAGCCAGCATGTGATCCACATAAACTAATCTCATTGGTCAGTTGATGTGACTTGCCCTTTATTGATTGGTATGGCCACTTTTGCAAATTGTCAACCTTTGTGTAAGAGAGGCATGGGTTGTGTTCTAGGCTAGTACAAGTGTGTGGGCTGGCGCAGCATGGTGAGGGGAAAGGCTAGCTTGGTTCAGCACCCAAGGCAACAAGTGGTAGGAGGTGAAATGATGATTTTGCAAGTTGTTGCTCCTTTGCTCACATGTGAGAAATCTTGTTGTATGAACCATAAAACATGAGCAATACCTAGTCCAATCTGAACTTTATGACTTGTAGAAAGTTTGTGTAATGGTTTGAAATGAATTTGGGGCTGCAAAAGTCATTGATCTATGATTTTGCAAAATTCTCACTTAGGGCATGCCTTGAAAATAAGTGATTTTAGCCAACTTTGCATTGCCATAACTTTTGATCCAAGAAGAGTTTGATCATGTTCTTGTACTTTTTGAAAAGGGAAAGATGATATCTACAATTTTCATGACCAAAGTTTTTCCATTTGAAGCATTTTTGGATCATGAATCAAGGCTTGAAAAATGACATGAAATGATGTATTCTTGAAAAGTCAACTATGCCCAAAAAGTCAACATTTGCAAAAACCCTAAATTCTTGATTTCTATGAACTTCAATCTTCTTCCATGATCAAATAAAGACCATATACACTCAAAATGATGAAGATCACCCATTGGTTGGGTCATTGGGGGCCTCAGATGCCCTGATTTTGCACTGACTTGTCTGAAAAGTCAACCCTTGATCAGATGACTTCCCCATGGAATTTCTTCATGAAAATTGATATGCATACTCCCTATACCATATAGAGACCAATGGAAACAAGAATGACCAAAAAATTTGGGGTTATGGCCTCTGAAACCAAAACCCTAATTTTCAGTCAACTGTGTAGTTCAAGCTGGCCCTGCATCCACTCAAACCCTAGTTCTTGTGATTCCTCTGCATTTTTGACTTTGAGGAGATGAAATATGATATAAGAACACACATGGACCCCTTTGAGTTGATTGGTTGCCTTTGGAATGGCTCAAGATGCTTTGGGATTGCTCAGATCACAAACCCTAGGTGCAGATGCCTTGAAAGCTATGCAGTGAATCAAAAATGAGATGTGAGATGACATGATTGTGTTTATGCATATGAGAATGATCACAAGCCATGGTGTGAATGGGTGAGGGCAAATTTGGGGTGTTTACAGCTTCCAAAAGGGATTTGACGTTGTAAGTGTGAAGATGAAGCTTCAAGGTTTTCTTATAAGTGGCAGTCATCTTATTTTGATTTGATTGGATGTTGGTGACCCTGTGATTCTTGATTTTGTGGTCACATGATCTGTGTTCTGTTTTCGTTGAGGATTTCAGTTCCTCTTCTTGCTTCGTTTTTCTTTTTTGTTGACTAAGTCTCCCTTCGGGTGCTCAACTTAGTGTTTTTTTTTGCTTAAGTCTCCCTTTGGGTGCTCGAATTAGAGTTTTTTTTCTTAGATTTTTTTGCTTAAGTCTCCCTTTGGGTGCTCGACTTAAGAATTTATTTTTTTCTCGCCTAAATCTCCCTTTGGGTGCTCGATTTAGCGGTTTTTTTCTTTTTTGTTCTCGCCTAAGTCTCCCTTTGGGTGCTCGACTTAGTGGTTTTATTTTTTCCTTTTTTTATTGTATTTTGTTGAATGTTGTGACTGCCAAGTCATTTTTTGATGGTCCTCCGACGGGATGTCTCATCTTACGATTTGAAGGTGTAGTCAAGTTAATTGAACAACTACCCTGCCCCGGGTTAAGCGTAAGGGTTTGTATCCGAAAGAAACTCCTACTTCTAGGCTCGAAGTGGTTGACTAGGGACTAACTCCATATCTCTCCAGTGTTTGGGGATTTGAAAAATGCATGTATATCATTGACGAGGTTTTATCTGAAAGCTTACCACAACAGTTATGAGTATTAATTTTCATCATCCTCCCTCAAATCTTTGCTAAAGTGAAATGAGGAAATATTTTTGTGATTTTGTGATAAATGATAAATAATGAGGGAATGTGAATAGACTAATTTAAAACATACATAAACATAATATTAACAAAACCAAATACGAAATAACAATGTTCAGAGCAAATAATACTTAAACAAACAATACAAAATAACAAGAATGCGGAATGGTAAATGGCATATGATGGCCTTGGTCTGAGGAATGAACTTCTCTTGATTTGATTTTCTTCTTCAAAGTTTGAGACTACTCTGCTTGGTCTTCAACAACCTTTTCAAAATCATTCATTGACGGGCCACTGGAAGCGACATGGGCTTGTTAAATCTGATACATTACTCGTCTAACGTTGGCTTGAGCAGCGTATGAGTGTCGAGGAATCAGCTTGATGATCTCTGTTGGATGGAATGTGTTGGTTTTTTTTAATGAAATTCAAGATGAATAGTTGATAAAATGACTTGATTTGTATGGATGCAATGCAAGATCAAGGATCAAAAGTTCGGCGTGCTCTGAGGTCGGTCACAATAACTGATAAGTAATCGGTGTATCCCCAAAGGTAGGTTTAAAAGTAGGTGCCTAGAGTCATGGGTCCTTGTCAAAGATATTATCCCCTGACTAAGGCTCATCACACGATAATAACTTTGAAACGATAGACTCTATGTGAGGTTTTCGTTTCGTCCCATGAGAAAGGCTCCTCGCAGTCTTCCACTACACAACCATTGATCCCAGGTTTCAAAAACGGGATTCTCAGACATCGTCGATCGAGATTGAAAATATTAATGTCAGATAGTAATACATTCAAAGGATCTAGTCTGATTGTGGTTTTCGCATTAACCAATTGAGTCACAAAGATCTCGTAAGTTAACACTACTATCCACAATGAATTGGTTTGAAGGTCCTCTGAATCGACAATTCAACTTAGAAATATTGTCATATGACAAAGGCTTGTCGCACTATAATATTCCCAAGAGAATCTACTCTGAGCGATGGTTTTCGCTTCGTCCCACGAGGGAGCCCCCCCCCCCCCACACACACACACACAGTCTTCCACTACACAACCATCTTTTAGTCCTATGGTTTTTTCTCAGGCTTTGGTAGTGAGCCTATCTCTCACATTACCGATGATCAAAGGAGCCCAAGTAGCAACATAATAAGCAAGTAAGTAAGATAAAATAAATAAACAAACGGAAGAAGACAGATAATCAAAGTTGACATTCAATCATAAATCGAACTAAGTTAGGCTTGACTCCTCCCCAACAGAGTCCTTGTCTATCGCACCACAAAAACGGTATTATGACCTTGTGACGAAAGGCCGCGAAAAAAATAAAAACAACAGATTCGCCATCGAACTTATTTTATTCCAAAGATTAGGAAAATGAAAATATCGAGAAACCTTTTTTAAAACAGATAAAACTTGGTCTTTGAAACCAGATTCTAAGTTCGTGAGTCGATTTCGTAAGGGGAAGGTATTAGCACCCCTTACGTTCGTTGTACCCAACAAGAACCTCTTTGTTTGATTTGTGATTGAATGTCTACGAATGTCATTTATCTTATTAGGATAAAAAGCGGAAAGTAAATGCGAACGATTCTAAGTTAGGGTTAGTTAGTAAAAGGGAAATGGGTGGTTATGTTCCTAGGGTGCTCGGTAATGAGTAAGATCTGTGTGCCTACATATTCCCTCGTGCAATGGGAAAGTCAGAGCCTCGTAGTTCGTGGTTCTACGATTGGTTAGTTTGTTGATTTTATTAGGTGTCAATTGCTCACACCTGAAGCAGATGCCTCGCACCCAAGCAACTGAGGAAACCCATCAAAGATTAAGTGCACTTCTTCTTCACCTTTGTACTGATAGTTGTTAAGTGTTTTATTAATCTAAGATCGCTTGACGTTGTATCAAGGGTTTGGTTCTAAAAGTAACATTTTGGTTTTTTGGGTTAGTCGATGAAAATGGAGTTTATTATTTGAGTTGGTTAGGTGGATCCGATTCCTAGACCCTAGGGGTGCTTCTAGTAATACGAAACCATAACCGAATGAAATGTGTGAGTGTGCTAGTGAAACCACTTGGTGTTGGACCAAAGGTTCACGAATGAAATTGAAATTGATAAATGCGGAAAAGTAAATTGTGTACAAGGTAATCGGGAGAGGGGTACATGTAAGTTACACGGGATTGCGCACAAATAAAAGGGTTCATTGTATTTTGCCCAAGAGGAAGCGTGTGTGCAGTGTCCTAAGCTATTTGGAGGCGTTGGACCTTGAATTTAATCGGAGGTGTCGAAATGTAGCTCGTTAACTACCTTAGAACCGATTCAATGTTAGAATCATTCTATGAGGAGTCGAGCGTCAATTTATGCGAAAATGCAAAAAATAAAATAAAAACCGATTAATGGTCTCATCTTAACCAAGATTTGTGATAATCTCAATTTTTTAGACTTTTATCGACCAAATAAAATAAAATAATCTATAAACTATTATTTTGACCAAAACAAAAAAAAATCCAAAACGATAAATAAATAACTAAACTAAATAGGTCTCATATTGATTGAAATTAACCGATTTAATGAAATCGAACATACTCAACCTTTTATGATATCATCGACCCGAATAAAAAAATAGATAAATAACATAATAAAACTAAAGAAATAAAATTCAAAAATCAAATAAATAAATAACTAATTGTTTTTATTTATTTATAAAAACCTTATTAAAATAAGGATAGAACTAATAAATAAACAAAATAAAATAAAGTAAAAAATAAAAACAAAATAAAATAAAAAATAGGATAGTGCAGGCTGAAATCAGAGGTATGGGAAAGAAAAGTCAAACATGCCATAAATGGTGAGCTCATTGAAACAAAATAAAAAAACCAAAAGAATCTAAAATAAAAAAAGAGTCAGGGAGGCGCTGGATATAAAATGGTGTGTGTGATTGTAATTTGTATGGGCTAAGCCTAAAGGAACATAAAATGGATTTTAAACAAATAGAATAAAAAGGAAAGAAAAAAAAAGGTTTTATGGAACAAATGCAAACGACAAAAATCAATTTCCAAAGAAAACAAAACAAGGAACCCGTGTTCAATCAAACACTTTTCAGAAAAGAGACCCACCCTCAAGAAAACTGCCACCGCTCCCTCTCAAATCTTGCTCGCGGTTTCCGTCGATGGCTCCGTCTCACCCTCGCCGTCAACTTTCTTTTCTCTCGCTCTCTTAGTCGGTTTCTCTCTCTCAGTCTTACGACAACGATTTGCGGCTTCTGCTTACTTCTCTCACTGTCCCAATAATAAAAACGACTGCATCGTCTTCCTTCTTCCACTCGGTTTATGGTTTTCGGTCTTGTGCGTTTGAGGTTTGCTTATCCGATTTTGGTTTGGTACTGGTGTTTTTCGGTTAAATCAGTGAATATGGATCTGAGTTTTTTGATTTATGGTTTTTTCGGCCTCTCTAAAGCCCTCTCAGATTCGTTTCAAACTCACAGTTTCCTCTCGGTGGTAGGTGCGCTTTATGTTTGAAGGTGTTGCGTGAAGGGTGAACGGTGGTTCACAAATGATGAGGTTTTTTATTTATGACGTTTTGGTGGTTGTTTGGTGATTATGGAAGGGAGAAGTGGGTGAATGATTCTGTATTTTTTTTTATTTTGATTGAGTTTTTCTTTTTGAAGATTTTGATTTAAGTGATGATAGTGAGGTTGAAGAGAACAGGAAGAATTTGATTTTTTTTTATGAAGGTTTGTGGAAGGTAGGTAATGGTTTGATTTTGAGTTATATGGTGGTATTGAAGCTTGAGTGATTTTTTTTGCAGATATTTTCAGTGTTTTTTCAAGCTTGTTTTATGAGGGGAGTGTAGATGCTTAAATAGGAGAAGTTGAGGAGGGTTAGAAAGGGAAGACCCAGGCAAAGTTTGTGTATAAGAATTGATAGAATGAGCTGGATTATGGATTATGCTGAAGGTATTGTTGCGATTATTTGAGTGTTGTGCATAGTGGTTTTGTTTGGGAAGTTTTCTGTGTATGTTGTGAGTGAGTGCGTGTTGTTAAAGTTGGGAATTGTGGAGGTGTGGGCCAATTTATTATTTGTACGATGCTGAAAAAGGGTGGTGTTGACATGAATAGAAAAAGAGAAACACGTAGTGTTTTAAAAAATAGAAATTGGAATAGAAAAAGAGGTCACATAATGTTAAAAAAAAGTAGAAATTGGTTAGTGGAATTTTTATAGAATGAAGATTGGTGTGGAATTGGATGATGATGATAATAATAATAATAATAATAATAATAATAATAATAATAATAATAATAATAAAAACTATAATAATGGAAATTAATAATAACAACTATAATAATAATAGTAATAATAAAATAAAAATAGGATATTGAAAATGGTGATAATAATAAAAACAACAAAGAAAATGATAATAAAAATAGAAAATGGAAATGATTTTTTTATAGATAAGAATGGTAGAGGTATGGATAAAAATAAAGAAATGGATAACGATGTGAAATATATATAAAATTGAAACCCTGGATGAATTGGATAAAAAATTAGCCACACTGGACAACTAACCGACCTGACAACTTTGAATTAATCCCGACTCACCCTCTATGACACTGGACCAATTTTTTTGTGTGATTATTTTGAATATGGTTAGACAAAAAATAAAATGGTACAAGTATGACAAATTTGGGGTATTACGACCATGGTAGCTGAAGCAATGCACATTTCAGTGTGAAAAACTTAAACCCCAAATTTTTAAATCTGTCATATTTTGGGATTATCGAGCGATTATGAGAAGTTTCAGATTCCTATATTTTGTTGCAAGTGGATTAAAAACAATAATGGCGTACGAATGAATAACTCGGGATTTTTGCAAGTGGTTCTTAATAGGGTAGGGTACAAAGATGAGCCATTTATTCTAGCCTCTTAAGCTAAACAAGTGTTCAATGTCACTGATCCGACAAGTACAAAATGGTCTATAGTGCTTTTATCTAACAAAGTAATTGATGAAAACATTGGAAATCAAGGTGAAATTGATGTTGATATTGAGTCATTTACTAGAAATGATCAAGATGAATATATTATAGTGAATGCATCATATACTAGAAATGATCATAATGAGGGTATTTTCATCAGTCCAACCGTCTGTGTTGTTAAGAGATGGGTAGAATATATTTCAAACAAGAAAAGAAAGAGACGTGCCTAAAAAAGGTACTAGTTATAAATAAATTATGGATTTTTATATTTGTCATTTAATTTGTCATGTTATATCATTAAATGGATTATAGATTATGGATTTTTATAATTTGTCATTTAATTTTTGTTTTTTTCTTTCTTACATGTCAAATGGCTAGTAATGAGGAAGACACACACAAGACACATGATACAAATGAAGCTCAGAATGAAGCTTCGAAGATAGAAAGTGAAATAAAATATGGAATAACAATTATGATGTCAATCATTTGTGCTAGAGACAAAGGGGTCAAATTTGGTGTACAATTGAGTGAGGAGAACCAACTAATTGAGCCTAACGATTCAATTTTGTCTTCATACATTGGTTCACTTGTCCGCACATTCCAATTACCAGTGATAATTGGAGGAATACATTATTGAAAGCTGGTAAATATAAGATATGGACTGAGATATATGTACTTACCAAACATGATTGATGTGTTATTATATTTTTTTTACCTATACTAACACACTTTATGTTTATATGTGTATGTTTTTTTGTAGAGGTCCTTTAATATTGATGAAAGTCGGCGGGAGTATTTTCTCCAATTGGACAGAAAGAGACAAAGATGGTTTCAAGCCTTATTATCAAACAAATATCTGAGGGATGAGGAAAAAAATTTGAAGCAAAACTTCCACACTTGTATGCGAATTTGATTACACCAGAAGAATATGGCACTTTTGTAGCCAAACAGAAAACCAGAAAACTCAATATAATGTTATATTTTCATGTCTATTAATTGTATTATATACTTGTTGCATTATTTTGTTCTGATATGACTTAAACTTGTTTATCCAGGATTTGAGTGCCATTAATCACCAAAGAGAATCAAAACCCGTGTATCCATACAGAAAAGGGAGTTTGGGATATGCATGCTTACATCAACAAATGGTAACTATATATAAATGATATGATCTTATTAATTATCTCAAGATGTTATAATTGAAGAAACATCTCTTTCGGAACATTTTTTGTGGAAGGCTGCTCGTGTGGGCAAGGATGAAGTTGTTTGGGAAGATGTTCAACATGTTTATGACGAATGTTTAAGTATAACATTATGTCTTTAAGTTAATCGAAATTTTATTAAAATATAATTAATTTATAATCCCCACTAATAAGTTTTGTTTTGTTAATGAATTTCAGGAGACTCTATCTAAATCCTTAACCACCGGTGAGGAGGATTACTGGAGCATTCTTAGTTGAGTACTAAATGTTCCTAAGTATTTCGATCGGATGAGGGGTAAAGGATTTGGTGTGACTCCATCTTCCTTGTATGAGCAACCAAAAAGGAAAAATCCCAACAACCAAGAATTTATGCAATCATGGAGGAACTAAAAGTGCAAGTCTGTGAATTGCAAAAGGATAAAGAGATATATGAGGCGGAAAAGCGTGGTTCCAGGGTGAAAGATTCTAGTGAAAAATCTAGTATCAATTGTGAAAATAAAATTCCCGAGCTAATTAGCACATATTTATTTTAATTAAATTAATGCATTTATTTTAATTGACCTTTATGCAGAATAACAGTTATGCATTCACTATTGCTTTAGGGTATTTCATCTTGTCAGATGTATATGTCGTTACCGACTTATCGTATGGTTGGAAAGGGAAAAGTGCATAACAATGTGGAAGAGTTACTTCTCCATAAACCGCTCCCTCGTGGATATCTGAAAGTTTCGGTTGATATCGTTTTAGATACGAATGCGATACTACCTATGCTTGACTCGGTTTCAGAGATTACATTGCTACGAGATGCAATAAGTTCGTTTGTTGCATGGCCGTCAGATATCATTTCCACAGATGATGAGGTATGTCAAAAACCATTACTTATCTCTTAGTATTTAAATGTTAATTCTGAACCATTATGAAAATCATTTTGAACCATTACGTACATTTGTTTTACATGGTAATGTTAGACTCCTACAAAGCCTGCATCTAAGGATAAAGGGATTTTGCCGGAAAAAGAGTATGTTGCGTCACAAAGAGAGGTACATTTTGTGAAAGATGGGAAATTAGTTACTATTGGCGGTGAGCAGGCGATGCTAGTGAGTAATTTGTCATCTTTCTCCTTAATTGATGTTGAAGAAGAGGTGGGAACTTCATTCCAGGCTCTTTCTATTGTTGATAATGCTGCTAAGAAGAATGTTATGTCTATGTCTTCTCTCAAGGATGCTCTGTACGTGCTTGAAACTGGTCGATCTGACAGTTTGGGACGAGTTATTGTTGTTGTTAATAACAAAGAAGGATTTGGTATTGGTTTTGCACCAGGTGTGGCTCTCAATGAACCGAACACTATTCAGGAAGGATTCCGAAGTGTTGGGTTTATCAACAATCATTCCGCTACTGCCATTATTAAAGATGATAAAGATGAAGAAATGCCTAACTTTGTTATGCACGAAAATATTTGCAAGAACTGGATTGTTGTTGATGTTCCTTCTATTTTTCATGCTTCAAAGTAATTTGTTTTATTTTCTTTCAAAAAAATCCTTTCACTCTGCCCAAGGTGAAAGTGATGATTGTCAGGCTTTGTTTCAAACTTTTATCATCATCAATAAAATGTTATTTTGTTATTTCCATATGTGTTTTTCCTTTTTTCTTTATTCTGAAAAATGGTAACACAAAAAATCCAAAATAATAATCACTGTTTATCTGCATAATGTTTGCACTTTTGTTCATACACTAAAATAAAAATAAAATCATTGTGCAGATTGATTGATAAACCCATTGAAAACAATGATCCTATGCCCACTTCCAACTTTGAATTCCCTCTGTTCAAAGTTGAGGAAAAGGATGTTGAAGAGATTCCTGATGAGATATCTCGGTTGCTTGAGCACGAGGAGAAGATTATTCAGCCTCGTGGAGAGTCTACAGAATTGGTCAACTTGGGTTTTGAAGATGATAAGAAAGAAGTCAAGATTGGAGCATTGTTTGGTTCTGACATTAAGAAGAGGATGGTAGAGCTTCTTAGAGAATATGTTGATGTATTTGATTCGTCTTATCAGGACATTCCAGGTCTTGATACTAATATTGTGGAGCATAGATTGCCACTGAAGCCTGAATGTCCACCTGTGAAGAAAAAGTTGAGAAGAACTCATCCTGATATGGCAGTAAAGATCAAAGAGGAGGTTCAAAATAAGATTGATGCAGGTTTTCTTGTGACATCTAATTATCCTCAATGGGTGGCCAATATTGTGCCTGTTCCAAAGAAAGACGGAAAAGTCCGAATGTGTGTTGATTACAGAGATTTGAATAAAGTCAGTCCAAAAGATGATTTTCCATTACCACACATTGATGTGTTGGTAGATAATACGGCTAAGTTTGATGTGTTCTCTTTTATGGACAGGTTTTCCGATTATAATCAAATAAAGATGGCACCCGAGGACATGGAAAAGACCACACTTATTACACCATGAGGAACATTCTGCTACAGAGTGATGCCCTTTGGATTGAAGAATGCTGGTGCGACATACCAAAGAGTTATGACCACGCTTTTCCATGATATGATGCACAAAGAAATTGAGGTATATGTTGATGATATGATCGCTAAGTCGAGGAATGAAGAGGGTCATGTTGAAAATTTGCTGAAGTTACTCCAGCGCTTAAGGAAGTTTAAGCTTCGTTTGAATCCGAACAAGTGCACGTTTGGTGTACGTTCTAGAAAGTTGTTAGGTTTCATTATCAGCCAAAGAGGAATTGAAGTTGATCCTGATAAAGTGAAAGCTATTTGGGAAATGCCTGCCCCAAGAACTAAAAGCAAGTAAGAGGATTCTTGGGCCGTTTGAATTATATTTCGAGGTTTATCTCTCACATGACTGCCACATGTGCTCCGATCTTCAAGTTGCTTTGGAAAGACCAAGGTTATGTCTGGACATATGATTGTCAGAAGGCGTTTGAAAGTATCAAAGAATATCTGCTTGAACCTCCTATCTTGTCTCCTCCGATGGAAGGTAGACCGTTAATTATGTATTGACTGTGTTGGAAGATTCCATGGGTTGTGTGTTTGGTCAGCAAGATGAATCTGGAAGAAAAGAATATACAATTTACTACTTGAGTAAGAAATTCACTGATTATGAGTCTCGGTACTCCATGCTTGAAAAAACTTGTTGTGCCTTAGCTTGGGCTGCAAAGCATCTTCGTCAGTATATGTTGAATTATACAACTTGGTTGATCTCTAAAATGGATCTGATCAAGTATATCTTCGAAAATCATGCTTTAACTAGGAGGATTGCTCGTTGGCAAATGTTGTTGTCAGAATATGATATTGAGTACCGAGCACAAAAAGCTATAAAAGGTAGTATCTTGGATGACTATTTGGCACATCAACCGATTGATGATTATCAACCTATCAAGTTTGATTTACTAGATGAGGATGTGATGTATTTGAAAATGAAAGATTATGATGAACCTTTGATTGAGGAAGGGTCGGAGCCTGGATCTCGATGGGGTTTAGTTTTTGAAGGTGATGTAAATGCACGCGGAAGAGGAATTGGGGCAATGATCATTACTCCCCATGGTTCACACATTCCTTTTGCTGCAAGGTTAACTTTCCCTTATACCAATAATGATGTTAAGTATGAAGCATGTATTATGGGTCTTGAGGAAGCTATTGATTTGAGGATTAAACATCTTGATTTGTATGGAGTTTCTGCCTTGGTAATCAATCAGATCAAGGGTAAGTGGGTAACTCATCAACCCCACTTGATCCCTTATAGAGATTATGCCAGGAAGATATCAATTTTCTTCACTAAAGTTGAGTTTCATTATGTGCCCCGCGATGAAAACCAGATGGCAGATGCTTTGTCAACCATAGCTTCTATGATAAAGGTGTATTAGTGGAATGACGTTCCCATGATCAGGATGATGCGGCTTGAAAGACCAACTCATGTGTTTGCAATTGAAGAGGTCCATGATGACAAGCCTTGGTATCATGATATTAAATTTTTTCTCCAGAGTCAGGAATACCCACTTTGGAAATTCGATAAAGATAAGAGGACTTTGAGGAAATTGGTAGGAAATTTCTTCCTGAATGGAAATGTGCTTTATAAGAGGAATTTTGACATGGTCTTGCTCAGATGCGTGGATAGACACAAAGAAGACATGTTAATGAAAGAAATTCATGAAGGATATTTTGGTACTCATGCTAATGGGCATGTAATGGCTAAAAGGATGTTGAGAGCAGGTTACTATTAGCTGACAATGGAATATAATTGTTGCAAGTATGTGAAAAAGTGTCATAAGTGCCAAGTGTATGCTGATAAGATTCATGTGCCACCAACTCATCTCAATATAATTTCTTCCCTGTGGCCTTTCTATATGTGGGGAATTGATATGATTGAACCCAAGGCTTCGAATGGACATCATTTTATTCTTATGGAAATTGACTACTTCACCAAGTGGGTGGAAGCGGCATCGTATGCTAATGTGACCAAGCAAGTTGTGGTTCGGTTTATCAAGAATAACATTATATGTAGATATGGTGTTTCGAATAGAATCATTACTGATAATGGGTCTAACTTGAATAATAAGACAATGAAAGAGCTTTGCGAATAATTCAAGATTCAACACCATAATTCTTCTCCTTATAGACCGAAGATGAATGAGGTTGTTAAAGCTGCGAATAAGAATATTAAGAAGATGGTTGTGACATATAAGGACTGGCATGAGATGCTCCCTTTTTCTTTGCATGGGTATCGCACATCTGTCTGCACTTCAATAGGGGTAACCCCTTTCTCACTAGTTTATGGTACAGAAGTGTCGCTCCCACCAAATGAGGCTAAGTCAAGAGGGGTACAAACGCGAACGGTCGGCGAAAGAGATGAGAACACACAAGGGTGAACTCAAAAGACAAGAGTCGCCAGCTAGGCATTTTTATCCCGGAGGAAAGGTAATGTTGCATAAACCTGAGAAAAGATAGATAAGACGGTTGGGAACCAGAGAGACTGAGAAAGGGGGTTGGTTACAACCTGGGAAGGTATTAGCACCCAGATTGTCCTCCGTACTCGACGGGATCCACGCTTAAAAGATTTGTGTTTTAAAGGGGTAATGTATATGCTATTTGTGTGTAAAAGCTGGAAAAGAATGCAAGTGTCAGTGTAAAAGAAAATGAAGTGAAATATGAGAGTGTCAGTGTAAGAACAGAGTGAAAAGCTCAAGACTATGAGGCTCAAAGAATAATGCTGGAAGGAGGGGGAATATACAGAGACTTTTGTTCGATAACTGTTAAGTTATGCCTACGTATCCTCTCGTGCAATGAGGAAGTCAGAACACCGTAGTTCGACTCAAAGATACTGAAAGATAAATTAACTTGTGAACTGCTTACTTGTCTAAGCTCAAGTGTATGACCTGTCTGGCTCAGGTGCAAACTGTCTTGCATTAGACGGAAGAAGCGAGTTCTCGTTTGTGAGTGAATGAGGTGAGAAAAGAATCCCGAAGGAGACGATTATTGTTTGTTTTTGTGTTTTCAGTCTTTTATTGATTTTTGGAGTTTGTCATAGAAAAATAAGCTTAAGCCTAAACCAAAGGTTAGTAAACTCATCACATCCTCCCTCTGATTAGGGGTAATGATAATACCTTAAGTATGAAGTATGCACCTCACACTTAATCACCATGATGTAGGATTAAGATCATTAACCTACTTGCATTTATTTAGATGTTTTTGGTATTTTTGTTTAGTGTTGAGTAATGAGATTAAGCCATAATCAGGGATTTAATGGACCCATTACACCATCCTAATAGAAGGATAATAGATGAGAGCATTTAAGCTGAGGAAGGCTCCTCAACTTAATCCATGATTAGGGATTAACCTCATGACAAAACAAAGCCTTTATTAAAGTGGATTTTAGTTAATGATAAGATGAAGAAGTGAATTTTATGGTTTGTAAGACAACTTGAGGAGGACTTGTCCATTAACACTAGGGTTAGTCCTTCTTAACCAATTAAGGAAGAATTAGGACCCTAATGCAAGGCCCAAGTTACAAGCTTGATGTCTCAATGGTTATTAAGATGGATTGATTAAAAGATTTAAACACAGTAAGGGTTTAACACTTAGGATTAAAGTTATACACTCCATCCTAATAGAAGGATGCATGCATAAACTTAATCACAAAGCCTTAAAACCTTTAGGGTTTAGTCCTTGATTATGAGATGAGAAGAGAAGACTCAAAGAGACTCAAAGGCAAAACTAAATAGGGGACTAATCAAACCCTAATTGTTATCATGCTTGGTTGTCCCTAGGGTTTATGAGGCTTGCAAAAGATCTTCAGGAGAGAAGCCACCAGGAAAGAAGCAGATGAAAGGAGGAGGAAGCAGAGAGAAACAAAACAACTTGCTTCACTTAAGAAGACAAGTTGCTTGAAGAAAGAAAGTGGGAAATAGCATGAATGAGCAATCTCACTCTAACACAAAGATAGAATGCAGCAATGATGCATAATGGAGATGAAAAGAGACTGTGAGAAGTGAAGGCAAATTCACTTCTCAAAACAACTTACCACCTGAAAAGTTAGCAAAAGGAATGAAATGCAATGAAGATGAGATGAAATTTCATGATGCAAACCAAAGTCAGAAGCATAAACATGATTTTAATGATGCTAAGAGATGATGCAAACACATGACAAGAGATGAGAGTGATCAAACAAGCATAAGGATGCAAATGAAGCATGCTTTGAACCATAGAAGTTCAAGAATGTTTATGAAGTGAAATGAACATATAACATGGCAAAGGAATGATGCAATGATCAATCATGGTTCTAATATGTCCTAAGATGTATTATGGATCATGTGGATGCACAAAATGTCATGGCAAGTTCTTAAATGCAAGCAAATGAAAGATGGATGCAAAGGAAGGCACAAATTAGGGTTTACATACAACATACAATGCAAAAATTCAAAATCAGAAGCAAATGATGTGATATAAAATTTAAAATGGGATCAAAGGAACCCTAACACTACACAAGTTCACTTCCCAAAGGAGGGGACCTAACTCTTAACCTAGTGCAAGTTATGAATTTTCTAAGCCAACTAGGGTTTCAAGGTACCTCACAATGAAAAATGCAAAACAAATTGAAAATGGAAGATAAATTCAAACCAATTTTATCCTATAAACCAATTTTATGCTATGTAGGATGCAATGCAAGAAGAACCATCATCAAACTCTCAATGGTTAGGCAGAATGGATTTTTTCAAGTTTGAACAAAAATATTGCCTTTAAAAGAATTTAATTCCAATGAAAATTGTCAAAAGGCATCAAGAACCAAAAATAAATTTGTTTTGAGAGTTTGATAATGTTTCTAAATGTTTTGAAATGCAATGTGAATTTTTTTGTTATTTTTAAATACCTAAATGCATTTTTAATTAATTAATTTTCATTAACTATTTAAAAATAAACATTTAAATGATTTAAAAATAATTTTTAATGCAAAAAATAAAAATAAAAATATTTTGGGGTTCTGAAAATTAATGAAATGCTTGACAAAAATTTTCAGAATTTTTAAATGTTTTTTACTATTTTAAATAATTCGCAGAAGATAAAACAAATAAAATGAAATAAAAATTGAATTAAAGAGAAAGTATGCAGATCCAATGGCTGGCATTTAAATGAAAATGGAGGGAATTGACTGGCGCCAAATCCTGTGGCCCAGATTCAAACTGGCTGGATTAAATTAAACTTAATTAATTAATTTAATTAATTAGGATTAGGGTTTTAATGAGAGATCTGAGCCACACAAACACGCGGGAGTCAACACAAGTCAAACAGATTTATTGCTCATATTCAAACTAAGCCCTAAATGCAATTAATACACTAATGACTTTCAGGTGGCCGAAAAAGACCTCCGGTCATCTTCTCCGGCCACACCTCTCCCTGAAAATTGCTATCTTCTTCCCTAGGCCTCTAAAATCCAATCTCTCTGCCCAGAAATGATCCTCGTACATCATACATTAAGAATCAACAAACAAACAACATTTAAAACACATCAAAAGTGAGAATCGAATCAAAACAGTTTTAGGTCAAAAAATTTCAGAACATGAATACATACTCATTTCTCAACCATTTTCAAAACAAAACACATCAGCATGATTAGTGAAGCATAAAGAATCATTTAGTAACTTAAAAACAAGTTTCTGGAAAAATTGTTCTTGAGCTCACCTGAAATGGAGCTTTCAATCCAGGAGCTTTCTGACTGCTTCTTTGCTTCAAAATGGCTCCAATGATCTTCTTGAGGAAGCTTTGAGGCTTGGTTGGAGTTTAATGTGGCTGGTTTAAGAGTTTGATGAAGTTCTGTTCAAGGGAAGTGAAAAATCGTGTTTCTGTTTGTGGGCTTTTCAGGGCAAATTGATGGTTGGGAAATGATTAGAGGATCATGGTGAATGGTTTTGTGAAGTTTGTTTTGATGTTTGAAGCCTGTGTACTGAGATTCGAAGCAAAATTCATAAGAGGTGAGTTTGGAGGATGCTGACTTGTGGGAGAGATTAGGTTGTGTTGTGTGTTGTGTTGAGTTCCTTTTGGTACATGTATCAAGGTTGGATAGGTCAGAGAGTTGTTGCTGGCCTAACTTGATTGGTATGGACCATTTTGCATAAAGTCAACTTTTTGTGTAAGAGGAGGTATGGGCTGGTTCAGTCATGGTACAAGGGCATGTCTGCTGCAGCTTGAATCAAGGCTGTCCATGGAAATGAATTTGAGGCAATGCAGCAAGTGGATTAGGGTTTATGTGAGTTTTTGCAATTTCACAAAGTTTTGGCCCTTTTGAAGTTTCTTAAAGATCAAGGCATAAAAATGAACAATTCTTTGGTGCATTCTGATTTTTAGGTCATGGTTCATGTTTGTGTAATGCATAGAAGTCACATTGAAGTCACAATTTGCCTTGGCATGGGGTTTTGCAACTTTGCCTCTTTGGTGTAAAACTTGAAATTATGTGATTTTGTCCAACTTTGACAAGCCATAACTTTTGATCCAAAATGAATTAGAATGAGTTATTGTACTTTTTGAAAATGGGAAGATCCATTCTACAACTTTCATGACCAAATTTTTCTCATTTGAAACATTTTTGAATCAATTTGAGGAGGTTGAAAAACTTTCCCAAAATAGCAAGTTTACATTACAAGTCACTTTCCCCAAAAAGGCAATTTTGCAAATGGCTTGGAATTCTTCAATTTTGTGAACTTATATCATCTTCTATGATCAAATAAAGATCATACACATTCAAAATGATGGAGAATACCCTTTGGTTGGGTCATTGGGGGCCTCAGATGCCCTGATTTTGTCCTGACTTGCTCAAGAAGTCATCCCTTGATCAGATGCCTTCCCCATGGAATTTCTTCATGAAAATTGATATGCATGATCCTTATACCATATAGAGACCAATAGAAACAAGAATGACCAAAAATTTTGGAGTTATGGCCTCTGGATCCAAAACCCTAATTCTAGGTCATTTGTGCAGTTAAACCTGGCTCTGCTTCCATGCTTTTCTCAGTTCTTGTGATTCTTTGAGTTTATTGACCCTGTGAGGATATAATATGATGCTTGAACATACATGGACCCTCTTGAGATGATTGAAGACCTTAGGAGTGGCTCAGATGGCTCAGGGATTTCTCAGATCACAAACCCTAGATGCAGATGACTTAGAAACAATGCAGTGAAGCAAAAATGCAATATGAGATGATGTGATTGAATTTATGCATATGAAAAGATCACAAGCCATGGTGTGAATGGGTGAGGGCGAATTTGGGGTGTTTACAGCTGCCCCTATTCAAGCATGAGTTAGCTGTGCAGGATGTAAGCAACGGCTTAACAGGTGAACAAGATAACTTGTGGTTGAATACCAAAAGACAATCCAAAATTTGAACTCAAATAATGAAGAAGAAAAGGGATATAAATTGTAAAAGAAAATAAAGTATATTTATAAAGTGCGGGCGACGGAGGACGACCGTCGAGCAGAGTACGACTGCTGGGGACAAAGCAATGACGGGGACGACCGACATGCTGGGGAGAATACGAGAAACAAAGCAATGACGGGGACGGTCGACAAGCTGGGGATATAAGGGATTATGATGGGGACGGCCATCAAGTAAAGCTATAAGACTCTCTGGAGATTTGGAATAAATGATGAGGTACGGTCATCAAAGGTGAAGTACGATCACCTGGCAAGGTATGGCTGCTCTATTGGGGGATAAGATGAGGGACGGTCATCTAAGGTGAAGGACGATCACCTGGCAAGGTACGGCTGCCGAAAAGGTATCATGACATAGGACGAATGTCAGATGGAAGGAAATATTTCATCCAGATTTGTTGGGGACTCTTCTGGGGAATGGAAGACACGGACAAGTGTCTAAATTCAAGAGATGAAGGTATAAGTGCTTGACACTGTGTATAGATTAAAGATGCGGACGAGCATCCTTAAGACTATGATACGGACGAGTATCAGTAGAAACAAATGCTTGACGCATGTTCAGAGATGATGATACGGACGAGTACCAACTAGTTAACAAAGAACACGGACGAGTGTCGAATCTGCGGGGATATAAGTGGCATATACAAGATACGAACGAGTATCGGTATGAGTGAGACACAGACGAGTGTTTAACTTGCTAGGGAGGGTGACACGGACGAGTGTCAGGATAGAAAGTGTATAAATTATGAACTGGAGTGTAATCTGTGGGGATAAGATGACACGGACGGGTGTCACTGAGAGTGTATTATGAACAAGTATTTGGTTTACACAGTGTTTTAGGCAACTATATTGGGGGGTGACACGGACGAGTGTCAAAAGAGAGAGTGTAGATATATGTACACATGTGTTTCGAGTGCAAAGAGGACGCTTTGGCTTTCTACTGGGGGTATGACACAGACGAGTGTCAATAAGCATCTGTAATGTATAAATATCTGTTTGCTCGGGCAATTTTGCTGGGGAATGATGACACGGACGAGTGCCAAAAGGAGTGTGTATATGTATCTGTAAGGGAAATGTTTTTGCTCTCTGGTGGGGAATTGGGAAATATTCTGTATATTGTTGACGGACTGTCAGAATTTACAAGTGTTCAGTTCGACACATGGCTTATGATTATGCAATATGTTTGATTTTTTCTGTAATGCTCCGTATTAGACGGAATGCTACACTCTGTGGGGAAGATATGATGTGAATGCTATGATTATGCAAAGATGCCGATCCGGGGTTCGGATCCCGTGGCCGTGGAGATCTCTGGCTGATCTGCTTGAAGTGGATTTCCCAGCTGGGGATAAGATCATTGGTGGATCTGGCATATATGACTCTGCTTGGGGCAATAGATCACTGATAGATCTTCCTTAGCAATGAGGGACCCAGCTGGGGTTTGCAGAAGCTTTCGTCACTCTGTTGTAAGATCTTCAGGCATTGCTTCTCTGGATATAGGCTGAAACTCTGTGGGGAGGTGGTTCCCTGTCTAGTACTTGGCTGGGGAGGAGGAAAGATCACTGAAAGATCTTCCTAGAGATTTCTGCGGGGATCCTGCTGAGGATGATACTTGACAACTCAGCTGGGGATATGAACACCTTCGGGTGTTGCTCTCTAAAGGAAATGTTGGTGAAGTGATGCCTGACAACTCTGATGGGGAGAAAGCATCTCTGGTGTTGTTTGGAAGGTGTGCTGAGGAGACAACGATTTGGAAGCTTGCTGGGGAGAAACCTTCATGCCCCATGTTGTGCTCTGAACACCTGAAATCCTGTAAAGACAAAGAAACGTACAAGCACCCCGAGATATTCCTTATTGGATTCCGTCATAGGAGTTCAGGCCATCCTAGGAGCAAATATATTTCCTGTAAGCATGTATTCTTTAGAAAAGAAGCATCTGTACTTATGCGAATCAATATCTTAAAGACATCGGACATTTTTGCAAACGAAAATAAAATGTGCGAGACGAAACATGACTGAAAATCTGATTTTATTAATTCATGTGCCCTGAATTGGCAAGATACAGTCAAAGAAACGGATCCCCTGAAATGAGGAAATCGTTACAAATTGAGAAACAAAAAGGCGCTGGCAATGTTGATGACGCTTCAAGGTGCTTCCCTTTTGCTATGACTCGTATGATATTGACGTTCTTCTCATCTCGCTTTCTGAAGAAGGCTGATTCTGACCGACGCTCGAACCTTTCGAAGCTTACCATGTTGTAAGTGATACAGATGAATTCAGAATGCAGTTTTCCGCTTATTCCCTTATTTTGCGTGGATCGCCCTTTCGGGTTTTCAATCCACCGGGATACCCTTTTTGCCTGAGTTGTCCAACGCGGCTTTTCAACTCAGCGGGTGTACATTTTTATTTATTTTCCCTTATTTTTGCCCGAGTCTTTTTATTCTGTTTTTGACTCGCCGGGATGCCCTATTTTTGCCTGGACTGACATTCTGTTTTTATGTCCAGCGGGTCATTTTCATGCGAAGTATTTTTTAACTACATCTGAATTCACAGGGGACAGGAAGTCTTCACCATCCATAGTACTGAGCATCAGAGCTCCGCCGGAGAAAAATTTCTTTACTATGAATGGACCATCATAATTCGGAGTCCACTTGCCCCTGTGGTCTGTATGAGGAGGGAGGAGTCTTTTCAGCACAAGATCTCCTACTTGGTACTCTCGAAGCCTGACTTTCTGATCGAAGGCTTTCTTCATTCTTTTCTGATACAGTTGCCCATGACAAATTGCAGCCAATCTCTTTTCTTCAATCAAACTTAGTTGTTCGTATCGGGATCGGACCCATTCTGCTTCATTCAGCTTAACATCCATCAATACCCGTAGAGAGGGTAGTTCAACTTCAACAGGTAGGAATGCTTCCATACCGTACACAAGTTGATACGGTGTTGCCCCAGTGGATGTTCTGATTGACGTACGGTACCCATGCAAGGCAAATGGCAGCATTTCATGCCAGTCTTTGTAGGTGACCACCATCTTCTGTACAATCTTCTTGATATTCTTATTAGCTACCTCAACAGCGCCATTCATCTTTGGCCTGTAAGGAGAAGAGTTGTGGTGTTGGATCTTGAAGTCCCGACACAGTTCTGCCATCATTTTGTTGTTCAAGTTGGAACCATTATCAGTAATGATTCGCTCGGGAACTCCATACCGGCAGATGATATCTCTCTTTAGAAATCGGGCTACCACTTGCCTTGTAACATTTGGATAAGAAGCCGCTTCAACCCACTTGGTAAAATAGTCAATAGCAACCAGAATGAATCTGTGGCCGTTTGAAGCAGTTGGTTTAAACTTGCCAATCATATCAATGCCCCACATGGCAAAGGGCCAGGGTGAAGACATCACATTCAGAGGATTCGGAGGCACATGCACCTTATCTGCATAGATCTGGCATTTCTGGCATTTTCTGGCATAGGCACAACAGTCCGCATCCATTGTGATTCAGTAATAGCTTGATCTTAGCAACTTTTTAGCCATTGCATGCCCTCCTGCATGGGTACCAAAGGATCCTTCGTGCACCTCGTGCATCAACAAGTCTGCCTCTGTCCTATCAACGCATCTGAGGAGTACCATATTAAAGTTTCTTTTGTACAAGGAACCATCAGTATTCAAGAAGAAACTACCAGCTAGCCTTCTTAAAGTCTTCTTGTCATTGGATGATGCCCCTGGTGGGTATGTTTGATCCTCCAAGAAGCATTTGATATCATGGAACCCAGGCTTATCATCTTTAACAACATCTGCTGAGAACACGTATGCTGGTCTGTCAAGTTTGGATACTGATATCCGAGGCACAAAGTTGGCAGCTTGAACTTTGATCATGGATGATATGGTAGCCAGAGCATCTGCAAACTAGTTTTCATCTCGAGGGATATACTCAAGCTTGACTGTTGTGAAGAAAGTCAATAACCTCCTTGTATAATCCCGATAAGGTATCAGATGATCTTTGTGGGTGTACCATTTGTCGTTGGTTTGATTGATTACCAAAGCTGAATCCCCAAACACAGTCAAAGTCTTGATCCTGAGGTCGATGGCTTCCTCAAGACCCATGATACAAGCTTTGTATCCAGCTTCGTTGTTAGTGCAGTTGAAGGTGAGCTTTGCCGAGAAAGGCATGTGAACTCCTTTAGGTGTAATGAGTACTGCACCAACACCACGACCATTCATGTTAACAGCCCCATCAAACATCATAGTCCATTCTTCTTCTGGGTCAGGCCCTTCAGTGTGAACAGGCTCTTCATGATCTTTTGCTTTTATGAACATGATGTCTTCATAAGGGAAGTCAAATCTCATAGGCTGGTAATCATCAATGGTTTGCTCAGCAAGATAATCGGACAATACACTGCCTTTGATGGCTTTCTGAGATGTGTACTGAATATCATATTCTGTGAGAATCATTTGCCATCTTGCAACCCGTCCGGTAAGAGCTGGCTTCTCAAATATGTACTTAACTGGGTCCATCTTTGAGATCAATAAGGTAGTGTGGGTCAACATATACTGTCTTAGTCGGCGAGCAGCCCACGCTAAAGCACAACAAGTTTTCTCGAGCAGTGAATAACGTTGTTCACAGTCGGTAAACTTTTTACTTAGGTAGTATATTGCGTACTCTTTTCGACCAGACTCGTCATGCTGGCCCAGCACACACCCCATTGGCTCTTCTAAAACTGTCAAGTACATGATTAGAGGTCTTCCTTCAACTGGAGGCATAAGGATTGAAGGCTCTTGTAAGTATTCCTTGATTTTGTCGAAAGCCCTCTGGCAGTCTTCGTTCCACCTGACCGTTTGTTCTTTTCTTAACAACTTGAACAAGGGTTCACAAGTTGCAGTAAGGTGAGATATGAACCTTGAAATGTAGTTCAATCTACCTAGGAACCCCCGAACTTCTTTTTCAGTCTTAGGTGCAGGCATTTCTTGAATGGCTTTAACTTTGTCAGGGTCAACTTCAATCCCTTTCTCACTTACAATAAATCCCAGCAGCTTACCGAATCGCACCCTGAATGTACATTTGTTGGGGTTTAACTTCAGTTGGTACTACCTCAAATGCTTGAATAGCTTCAACAGATTCACCAGGTGGTCTTCTTCTGTGAGGGACTTGGCAATCATGTCATCCACATAACATTCAATTTCTTTATGGATCATGTCATGGAACAATGTTACCATAGCCCTTTGATAAGTGGCACCAGCATTCTTCAGTCCGAATGGCATTACCTTATAACAGAACGTGCCTCAGGGTGTGATAAAAGTTGTCTTCTCCATGTCTTCAGGTGACATCTTGATCTGGTTGTATCCTGAAAATCCATCCATGAAGGAGAACACCGAGAACTGAGCCGTATTATCAACCAATACATCAATGTGAGGTAAAGGGAAGCCATCTTTCGGGCTGGCTCTGTTCAGATCCCGGTAATCTACACACATCCTCACCTTGTCGTCTTTCTTAGGTACAGGTACAATATTAGCGACCCACGGCGGATAGCTAGTCACAACAAGGAAACCGGCGTCCCACTGCTTTTGTACCTCTTCTTTAATCTTCATTGCCATATCTGGACGAGTACGGCACAGTTTATACTTTACTGGTGGGCAGTCTTCTTTCAAAGGCAGCTTGTGCATGACAACGTCGGTGTCCAACCCTGGCATATCCTAATAAGACCAAGCAAAGACATCCACATACTCCCGAAGCATATCAATCAGTTGCTCTTTTACTGAATCCTGTAGGCAGGCCCCGATCTTAACTTCTTTCACATCTTCTCCCGTACCAAGATTAACTGTTTCAACCTCCTCCTGATGAGGAGTGATAACCTTCTCCTCTTGCCTTAACAACCTGGCTAGCTCTTCAGGTAGCTCATAATCTTCTTCAACCCCTTCATCAGCTTGATTGATTGGATTGTCAAAGTCATACGAAGTCATAGCAGTGTTGTTGTCGGTGCAATTTGGAGGGCACTTTCTACAAGGGTTTAGATTATTTATTTTAGTGATCAATTTTAATCTTGTTTAGAAAAAGTGAAAATGAAGTTATTTATTTTGAAAAACATTGCCATTTTATTTTTTGTACAAAAAGAAAAATGAAAAGACAGTGAGCGAAAAAGAGACTCGTTTGCAAAAGATGTCCAATATTCATTGATTGATCTATTTGCACAAAATTACAAGATGGCCCAATTACAAAATGAGTTTTGTCATCTTGGGCAAGATGCAAGACTTGATGCATTCTTAAAAATACAGGAAATAATAATTACTCTGCAGGAGTAACCCTTATAATTTCCTGGGAAGACCAGTTAAGGACTTGGCTCCCCGGGATCCTTGGACGTATCCAGCTCTCCAGGTTGCGGTCGCTTTCCTCCTCGTCTTCCAAGTTGTTCACAGCATCCGGGGTGAGCATTCCCCCGCTGACAAAATTGGGCTCTATGGCAGCCTCTGATTGATCTTGTTGAGTTGGTTTGTAACCCAACCCAAATCTGTCCTCTTTCTTCTCCACGGGCAACAGCTTGCCCCAGCCTTGGGCAATACCCTCTTCAACAACCTTTCGGGCTTGCTGATATGACGTTATGGAGGTTCCCAGTACAGCAGATGCTTCATTAATGTTTAGGGCCTCAAACCCCTGGCTCATAGTTTCATGGATTTCTCCATCCATTTCAATGTACTTGTACGTAGCCAGATGGCTAACAAAGATGTCTTTTTCCCCACAGATGGTGATGATCTGGCCTTCCCACTCGAATTTCAGCTTCTGGTGAAGGGTAGACGTAACAGTGCCAGCGGCATGGATCCAGGGTCTACCCAACAAACAGCTGTAGGCCGGCTGAATGTCCATCACATAGAAGGTAATTTTGAAGGTCTGCGGGCCAATCATCACAGGCAGATCAATCTCCCCAAGCACTGATCTTTTAGAGCCATCAAATGCTCTCACCACCAAATTACTCGGACGCAGTGCCAAGCCATCATACTCTAGCTTCACTAAGGCTTTCTTTGGTAGAACATTGAGCGACGACCCAGTGTCCACCAGTACATGAGATAAAACAGCACCCTTGCACTCTAGAGTGATGTGTAAAGCCTTGTTGTGGTTACGTCCCTCAGTTTTTAAGTCAGCATTGGTAAAGCCCAGTCCATGACTGGTATTGATATTTGCCACCACAGTTTCTAGCTGATTAACGGTAATCTCCTCTGGCACGTATGCTGCGTGCAGGACTTTCAGTAATGCATTCCTGTGAGCTTCAGAACACATCAATAGTGATAATATGGAGATCTTTGAGGGAGTTTGGTGAAGCTGATCCACCACCTTGTAATCACTTCTTTTTATGATTCTCATAAACTCTTCTACATCTTGTTCAAAAGATGTCTTCTGAGTTTCTTTGACAGTCGGCTCTTCAAGTACCACACTCTTCCCTTTGGCTTTGGCAGCAGCCTCTTCTTCAACATTAGGTCTTTGTGTTTGTGAGGCAAAAAGGCGTCCGCTTCTGGTGAAGCCTCCGCCTCCCCCAACATTATCAATTTGTGGAGAAGAGTTTGAAGAATCCAAAGTGATTTTCTCCCCGTTGCAGTAGAGATCAGAGCCATAATGCCAAGGTATGGCATTACTACTTTCATAAGGAACGGGTCCAGGCACCGTAATGGTGACTGGACTGACTGCTGCAGAGGAAGGTATTGAAATGGTGTGTGGATCTTAGTAAATTGTGACTGGTGATCTGGCAGGAGGTGCCACTGTTTGTTGCTGAAAGTCATTATTTGGTGGAACATTCGATGGGTCGTAGTAGATTGTAACCGCTGAGATATCTTCATTAATTTCTGTTGGCGTTGTAGAAGATTCTGCTGATAAAAGGGATGCTGATGTTGTAGAAGAAATGGTTGTTGAAACTTGACTCGTTGAAGTGATGGACAGAGCCGTTGCTGATGATATTGATGAATCGGTTGGGATGATTGTTGCTGCTGTTGTAGAAGAATCAGGAATTGTTGTTAAAGGAATTGCTGGATTTGTTGGCGCCGTTGTTGAGATCTAAAGTATACCGTCTTTGATAAGACCATCTATGTCGCTTCTCAAATTATCACACCCGTTGACTGCAATGTTGCAATACCCGCAACCGAGCTCACACCCGGGGAACACCTGGCACTCTAGAAGCTGAGCTTTAATTTCGACCAAAGGCGTTCGAATTTGTGCAACACTGGTGATCAAAGTAGATGGTTTGTCTTCTTCAATGGCATTAATCCTCGGATCGCCATGATTAGGCATAGGATTCTTGTTGACATTTGGAGGGGGTGCAAAGTTGAGGGCTTTAGAATCCACCAGATCTTGGACTTTCATTTGTAAGGCCCTGCATTTCTCAGTATTGTGACCAGGTGCATTGAAGTGGAAAGCACATCTGGCATTGACATCATAATTCCTTGGGAGATTGGAGGGATCTGGTGGTGCCAATGTCCTTAACTCAACCAAGTTGAGCTTCAGGAGTTGTGGCAATAAGGCAGCATAAGGCATAGGGATAGGGTCAATCACCCTGTTTGCCTGTGACGGTCTTTGCTGAAAGGGTCTTTGTTGTTGGTTGTTGTTGCTGTTGTTGTAGGTCCTTTGTGGCGGATACTGAACTTGCTGTTGATAATGTGGTTGTTGTTGTTGTTGATATGCTGATTGTTGAGGAATCGGAGCTGGAATAGTGACAGCTGCTACTGATCTGTGGACATACTGAGGTCTGCCCCTGCTGGCATGGATGGCATTTGTCTCACCGGTCCTTCGGGGTCCCACAAAAGGCTTCCTGGGATTACCAGAAGAAATTGCACCATTATCAGAAATTTTGCCCATTTTTAATAGACTTTCAATTCTTTCACCGGCTATAACTACGTCTACGAAGCTGGTGGAAGAAAAGGCAGCTAGCCTATCAATATATGTTCCTTGCAAAGTATTCATGAACATGTCGGCCATTTCTCTTTCCGACATGGGTGGCTGGACGGCAGCAGCAAGCTGTCTCCACCTTTGGGCATATTCCCTGAAGCTTTCTCTGGAGGATTGAGACATTCCCATTAAGAGGGTCCTGTTAGGAGCCATGTCCAAATTGTATTGATACTGCCTGATGAAGGCTTCAGCTAAGTCCTTCCAGCACCTGATAGTAGCCCTGGTCAAGTGTGAATACCACTCTCTTGAATCCCCAGTCAAACTGTCTTCAAAATAGAACATCCACAGCTTTTCATCCATGGTATATGCTTTAAGTCTCCCCAAAAAAGACTGCAGGTGAGTTTGTGGACAGGAGGTTCCATTGTATTTCTCGAAGCACGGGGGTTTGAACTTGTGGGGAATTCTTACCCCATCCACTAACCCCATATCCATTACATCGAAGCCCAATGAGTTTTGAGACTCCAAAGATCTCAACTTCTCAGCAATTTCATCAAACCTCCTATCATAGACTTCATCCCCATCTCCCATGACAGTAAACTGCTCTTCTTGGGGATCCTCTTGCAGGATTCTCCCCCCAGTAGTATTTCCTTGCACATTACCCGGGATATTGACTTCCGGATCTAGATGAGGTCCAAATACAGGTGGATTAACATGAGGCTGTCCCCTCTCATTGTTACTTGTTCCTCCAGTCCCAGGATGAGGTTCCTCAGGGGTTTGTCTTTCTACCAATGCCCTTAACCTCTCTTGGCTCTGAGCCAAGCCAATCATCACAGTCATGAATTGGGCCATTTGATTTCTCATCTCCACTCTTTCATTAGCCATCTGGGTTCTGACCTCAGTCAGGTCTTGCTGTACTTGCTCCATTAGAATACCCGGAAGGTTATTGCGAGTAGGATACCGGTGTGCGCGGTTGACAGGGAACACTCTTCTGCGAGCAATATTTCCTGAACCCACAACAGAGTTAGAAATAAACAAAATAATAACAAAACCTACAAAGCAAAACAAAAGTTAGTATGCAATGCAGTATGCTTATTTGTTTTCCAAGGTATCCGGCTTGGTTCTTGGTTTTGACCTTTCCAGACCTTGAGGAAGATGCTTTGATGTTGTTGAGAAAAGAAAACCCGAATGAAAACAAACTAAAATATATTACAAATGATGAATCACACATAGTTTGTTTTACAACATATGCCCTTGAAGGGTCAAAATACAACACAAAAGAAAAGTACATCAAATGAAAACAACAACAATCAAAAAGTCAGACATCTAGTCCAAACGCATCCTCCTTAACCTCCTTCAGAAGTGCCTCAGTCACTGGACCCGCTGGATGCTCTGTAATAGTCCTGATGAGGAGGTTTCTGGTGGCAATGGCAGTGGTCATCTTCTTGTGCCTGTCCTATTCCTTTGATCTCTTCAATCCAGCCCTAAGCTTCAACTCTGAAATCTCCTTCTGGGCTGCCAGCAAAGCTTCCTGCTGCTTCTTTTCATTGGCCTCTAACTGCTCAATCCTGGCTTGAGTTCTCTTATCTTCTTGTGTCCGGGCTTCGATGATCCTGACCCACCTAGCCTGACTTTCTTGAAGATAGAGCTCAGTCCTAGCCTTCTGAAGCTTGGCCTCTTTACAGGTATTCTTCAATATTTGTTCCCCAGCTCTTGCTTTCTTGATGTAGTCCTCTGTTTTCTCAATCTTGGCCAGATGCTCCACCCTAAGCTTCTCCAACCTTTCAATGTCCAGACGACCATCACTCCTTTCCCAAAGAGTCTTCTTCATAGCTTGAGACAGATTCTCATTTCTTTCCTTCAGCTTCTCAAATTCTTCCAGGCTGACAGTTGCTGCTGGCTGAGCTGTAGATGGTCCTGGTATATCCTCAATGGTGAAAGGCATTCCAGTAATCTGAGATCTAGCATGAGACCAGTCATAGTACTGAGCTGAAGCAACATTATTGCACCTTCCAAGAATAGTCATCCCTTTTGTCTAGATGTTGTCCCAAGCCCAGGATGCTTGTCTGACAGCAGCTAGATTAGGCTTTATCTCACAATACAGGGTCTCAGCTAAATCTTGCATTCTAGGAGGGTGAACCAAAGCATAGCCCAGTTGTATCTTAAACAGCAAAGGATTGTAGTTGATGCAACCCTTTACTCCTATCAGAGGTACATTTGGGTATTGCCCACAGCTAGTGATGATGTCCTTGCCTTTGGTGCTCTGGGTGCACCACCTGATGTCATCTGAAGTCAAAGCAATAAGTCTCTTAGCCCAATTCTTCTGTTGGTGGGGATTCAGGAATGCATCTGACTTAGGCAGGTGTTTAAGCAGCCAGGTGTGAAACAGAGGAGCACAGCATCTCACCAACTTCCCTCTTTGTTTCTCATTCCTCTGATGAATGGAGTAATAGAAATATCCCAGCAATGTGGGTACTGAGTTCCTCAAAAGGAAAAGGTGAATGGCATTCTTGCTGATAAATTTAGGCTCATCTGCAAATAGTACAACCTCATATATGCTGAGGGCTAACAATGCACAAACTGCTCTCCATTCTCCCAAAGAGGCCTTCAGGATGGCCTGAGAAATCAAGAAATCCAAGTGCAAACCAGGGATCCCAGCCTTTGTTGTCATGTTCTTATCAATCAAAGTAGGCTCCAGGTACAGTGCTTTTTCCACTTCTCCATTGCTGGGAGAAGTCATCTCTGGGTTGAAGGGGACACCACCCCTGATAGGTACTCCAATCAATGATGAATACTCCTCCAGCAGAGGCCCTAGCTGAAAGTCTGAAAATGTGAAACATCTCAAAGGAGGATCATAAAACTGCAAGCAGGTGTGGATCATGCTCCTCTGAGAAGGGTCTAGGTCCATAACCATATCAAGGATACCTCCATAATGCTCTCTGAACAAAGGGATGTGGTCAGGAGTGATAAGTGACTGGACCTGCCTGATACCAGTCAACACAGGCTCAAAGAAATGGTAAGATATGTTGCTCTTCTTGGGAGTAGCCATGAGTGTTGCTGAAGAGCTGAAGACAAGTGCTGATGAGGATCAAGACTGATACTGGAGATGAGCCACTGATAGGCTGATGCTGGTGATGATGAAGATAGCTGAAGAAGATGCCTGATGAAGCAGAGGTCTATGCAGAAGAAGGGGTCAAAACCAAGCCAGATATAATGTGGATACCCTGAAAAACAAATAAACAAATGTTAAATGATGCAAATGATGAGTATGCAAATGCTATGCAAGGGTTTGTGATCAAGCTGGATCTGATTATCTGTCTTGATATAAGGCCCATGTATGTTCAAGAAGTCCAGATGGAGGTTCAGAAATCCCAGTAACCAGGGTGGGGGACTCAAATAAAGAGTCACATGTCCAGGGTTAAATCACAAGAACTGTCCAAGATTAGGTACTCTTAAACAAAACAAGTAACAGGGTATGATGTGGCCAAGGGTACCTGCAAACCTGTAAACAGCCCCAACCCCCTCACAGGCAGTGTTCTAGAACAAGGATCCTCAGACTTGGATCAGTTATGAGAAGTGTAAACACTTCTAACCCGGAGGTACAGTGTTTACAATAACCATAAAAGATCCTCCTCTAATTCACCTTAGTTTCTGAAGGTCAATAATAAAGGTCATCCAGACTTAGCAGGCTTCCCAGATAGCCCTAGCACTATAGGAAATCTGTAGCACAGAGTTCTCAAGAAGAAACCCACATCTGAACCGTGTTTCATATTCCCGCACCAGACCGAAATGGAATGGGAAAGAACATGAACCACTCTAGCCTAGGTGTCACTCAGGTCCCAGGTATAGGACCTTAAACTCTCAATGAAACCTCACCCATTAAAACAACAAACCAGATTGTAAACACCCCAAATTTGCCCTCACTCATTCACACCATGGCTTGTGATCATATCATATGCATAAACACAAACATATCATCTCATATCTCACTTTTGTTTCACTGCATAGTTTCTAAGGCATCTGCACCTAGGGTTTGTGATCTGAGCAATCCCAAAGCATCTTGAGCCATCCCAAAGGCCACCAATCAACTCAAAGGGGTCCATGTGTATACTTATGTTATTCTCCATCTTTTCAAAGTCAAAAATGCAGAGGAATCACAAGAACTAGGGTTTGAGTGGATGCAGGGCTAGTTTGAACTGCACAGTTGACTGAAAATTAGGGTTTTGGTTTCAGAGGCCATAACTCCAATTTTTTTGGTCATTCTTGTTTCCATTGATCTCTATATGGTATGGGGAGTATGCATATCAATTTTCATGAAGAAATTCCATGGGGAAGTCATCTGATCAAGAGTTGACTTTCTGGACAAGTCAGTACAAAATCAGGGCATCTGAGGCCCCCAATGACCCAACCAATGGGTGATCTTCATCATTTTGAGTGTATATGATCTTTATTTGATCATGGAAGAAGGTTGAAGTTCATAGAAATCAAGAATTTAGGGTTTTTGCAAATGTTGACTTTTGGGCATAGTTGACTTTTCAAGAATGCATCATTTTAGGTCATTTTTCAAGCCTTGATTCTTGATCCAAAAATGCTTCAAATGGAAAAACTTTGGTCATGAAAGTTGTAGATCTCATCTTTCCCTTTTCAAAAAGTACAAGAACATGATCAAACTCTTCTTGGATCAAAAGTTATGGCAAGGCAAAGTTGGCAAAAATCATTGTTTTTCAAGGCATGCTTCAAATGGAAATTTTGCAAAGTCATGAACCAATGCATTATGTGACCTCTAATCCATTCCAAACCAGCACACAAACATTCTATGAGCCTTAAAAATCAGAATTGGACCAAGTTTCCCCATGGTTTGGTTTGTGTAACAAGAATTTCTCACATGTGAACCAAAGTACAACAACTTGCAAAACCACTCATCATGCTTCCTACAACTTGTGACCTTGGATGCTGACCTTGCTAGCTCACTCACCATCCCATGCTGCGCAGCCCCTAGGCTTTGTACCAAGCTAGCACTTCACCATACCTCTCTTACACAATTTTTGACTTTTTGCAAAAGGCAACTTACCAATCAATAAAGCACATGTCCAATCAACTGACCAATGAGAGAGAGTTATGTGGACAATTTGCAAGCCATTTCATGTACAAGGCAAGGCTGAAACATACACATTCACAACATTCACAAAAACACTCTCATTTGCATTTTGCTTCGAATCCCTCTGCCCAGCCATCAAACACTCAAGTCATCTTCACCAATCATCTCACCTCACTCCATAGACCACCCAGCAACCAAGAACCAAGCCTGAAACAACCTGAACACTCCATTGCCATTCCTCACCTCACTCTGCAGTTTCATTCGAAACTCTCATCCTAGCTCACAAACACACAAACAAACACTCCAGACCTTCTCCATCCATCCTCAGGATCACATAGAACCCATCACCATGACCTGAAACCTCCAGAAACACCATTGCCATTTCTGATCAAGCTTGAGCAGGAGCTTTCGAAACTCATCAACCAGCCAACTTAAACTCTTTTTGAGCATTCAAACATCTTCTGGGGACCAAGTGGAGCAGTTTGCACAAAGAGAAGTGGCCAGAAAGTCCTCAAACTGAAAGCTCCAAATCTCAGGTAGCTTGAAAATTATTTTTCCAGAAATCATTTTTCTTGTTACAAACTTGTTCTTTGTGTTGTCCTGATCATCCTGATGTTTTTAGTTTTTGAAATGGTGATGAAATAAGCATTTAATTTGTCTCTGAAACCAGCGTGCCCTAGAACTTGTTCTCTTCGATTCAGCTTGTTTAGCAAGAAGAAATTTGTTTTGAGAGAGGGGTTTGATTCGTGGGGATGTGAGGATCATTTCCCATTTCTTGTTTTTCATTTTTGATACGATTTGAGGGATTTGGGGAGTTTTCAGGTGAGGTGCTGGCCGGAGAAGACGACCGGAAGTCTTCTCCGGCCACCTGAGAGTAATTAAACCCTAATTGTGTAATTAATGACCATTTGAATGTGAGCCACTGGATGCGTTGAAAAAGTTGACTCCCCGCGCGAATGAAGGGCCAGGATCAGTCTGCTTAGCCCTAATCTCTCTCATTAGTTTATTTAATTTTTAATTAAGATTAATTAACTCAGGAGTCATCTGGACCCTCCATTCACGCGCCAGTCAACCATTTTGAACTCAGAATCAATCCCAGCCTCTCATTCTGATTACTTTTATTTTATTTGATTTTTAATTCCTTTTCTTTTCATTTAACTTGCATAATTTATTTAAAATAGTAAAAAATACATAAAAATTATGAAACTTTCTCTTTAAAGTTTTAATAATTTTTATGACACAAAAACATTTTTATTTTATTTTTCATCATTAAAAAAGTATTTTTAAATATTTAAAAGATTATTTTTAATTGATTAATGGGAATTGATTAATTAAAAATACTTTTAGGTATTTAAAAATTACAAAAAAATTCATGAAATGTTCTAAGACATTTAGAAACATTGTCCAACCTTCAAACCAAATTTCTTTTTTGATCTTGATGCATTTTAAGAATTTTTCATTGAATTAAATCATTTTTTATGCATTATTTTGATCATGGATTCAAAAATTCATTTATGCCTATTGGAGAAGGTTGAGACATTGATTCTTCTTGCATTGTGTTATGTTTAGCATGTATTTTCAAGGATAAAATGGCCATGATTTGTTCTTGCATTTTCTAATTGTTTGGCATTTCTTTTGTTAAGAACCCTAAAAAACCCTAAAAACTTAGAAAATTCATAACTTGAGTTTGGTTGAGAGTTGAGAGCTCCCCTTTGGGCAGTGGTCTATTATAGGTTTAGGGTTTCTTTGGGTAGCATTTTCCATTTTTTACCTTAGGGTTTGCTTCTGTTTTGGGTTTTTGTTTGATGTTTGTTCCATGAACCCTAATTTGGGCTTTCTCTTGCATCCATCTTGCATTCTCTTGCATAACATGACTTGTTTTTGCATTTTGTGCATGCCTATGATTCATTTGACATCTTAAGACATATAGGAAGCATCTTTGACCATTGCATTGCATGTTTGCCATGTCATTTGTCTTGTTTGATTCATAACATTTCATGCTTGTTCATGCTCCTTAACTTGCATCATTTGCATTCATGATCTTGTGTGAACATCCCCATGTCTTGCCTCATGTTTGAAGCACCTCATAACATCATAATCATCATCTACATGCTTCTGGTTTTGTTTAGCATCATGCCATTTCATGTCATCTAACATTGCATTGCATTTCTTTCTAACATTTCAGGTGGTAAGTAAACTTGAGAAGTGAATTTGCCTTCACTTCTCATAACTTTTCTTTTCATCTCTCTTGCATCCATTGCTGCATTCTTATATGTGTTTGAGTTTGAGCTTGCTCATTCTTGTTCCTCCCACTTTCTTTCTTCAAGTGACTTGACTTCTTGAAGGAAGCAAGTCACTTTGCCTCTCTTGATCCTGTTCATCTGCTTCCTGGTGGCTCCTTTGAAGATTGTTCTTGAAAACCTCACAAACCTTAGGACCAACCAAGCATGATAATGAATTAGGGTTTTGATTAGTCCCCCCATAGTTTTACCTTTGTGTCTCTCCTTGAGTCTCCTCTTCTTATCTCATAATCAGGGACTAAACCCTAAAGGCTTTAAGGCTTTGTGATTAAGTTTATGCCTGCATCCTTCTCTTAGGATGGAGTGTATAACTTTAATCCTAAGTGTTAAACCCTTAATGTGTTTAAATCTCTTAATCAATCCCTCTAATAATCATCAAGACATCACTTGTAACTTGGGCCTTGCATTAGGGTTCTAATTCTTCCTTAATTGGTTAAGAAGGACTAACCCTAGTGTTAATGGACAAGTCCCCCTCAAGTTGTCTTACAAATCATAAAATTCACTTCTTCATCTCACCATTAAATAAAATCCACTTAATCAAAGGCTTGTTTTGTCATGAGTTTAATCCCTAATCATGGATTAAGTTGAGGAGCTTTCCTCAGCTTAAACATTCTCATCTATTATCCTTCTATTAGGATGGTGTAATGAGTCTGTTTAATCCCTGATTATGGCTTAACCTCATTACTCAACACTAAACAAAAACACCAAAAACATCTAAACAATCACAAGTAGGCTAATGATCTTAATCCTACACCAAAGGTGATTAAGTGTGAGAATCTGACTTCACACTTAAGGTAATTCTCATTACCCCTAATCAGAGGGAAGATGTGATGAGTTTACTAACCCATTAGTTTAGACTTAAGCTCATTAACTTATGACAAATCCAAAAGCAATAAAAGACTGAAAACTCAAAAACAAACAATAATCGTCTCCTCCGGGATTCTTTTCTCATCTCATTCACTCACAAACGAGAACTTGCTTCTTCCGTCTAATGCAAGACAGTTTGCACCTGAGCCAGACAGGTCATACACTTGAGCATTGACAAGCAAGCAGTTCAAAAGTCAATTCATCTATCAGTCTCTTTGGGTCGAACTACGGTGTTCTGACTTCCTCATTGCACGAGAGGATACGTAGGCATAACTTAACAGTTATCGAACAAAAGTCTCTGTTTATTCCCCCTCCTTCCCAGCATCATTCTTTTAGCCTCATGATCTTGAGCAATTCATTCTCATTCCTTACACTGACACTGTATATATCACACCTACACTTCTTTTACACTGACACCTGTACATCCTTTTTCAGCTCATTTATACACAAATTGCACTGACACTACCCCTTTAAAGCACAAATCTCTTAAGCGTGGATCCCGTCGAGTACGACGGACAATCTGGGTGCTAATACCTTCCCAGGTTGTAACCAACCCCCTTTCTCAGTCTCTCTGGTTCGCAACCGTCTTATCCATCTTTTTCCAGGTCTATGCAGCATTGCCTTTCCTCCGGGATAAAAATGCCTAGCTGGCGACTCTTTTCATCTCTAGTGAGTTCACGGCTGTGTGTTCTCATTGTCCCTCTCGCCGACCGTTCGCGTCTGTACCTTCATATGACCCTGTTTCATTTGTCGGGAGCGACACAGATCCAGTAAGATGACAGTATGAAATATGAAAAACTGTAAAGGAAAGCAATAAATAAAGCTTTACATAAAGCAGTAAATAAAGCAAATAAATAAACACAATTAGCACATAACACCCCAGTAAACACAAATCAAACAAGCGCTAGGAGGAACCCACAAAAAGAACCAGAAGCCATGGTTGCAGTATAAGGCTCCCCAACAGAGTCGCCAAGTTGTCGCTCCCACCAAATGAGGCTAAGTCAAGAGGGGTACATACGCGAACGGTCGGCGAAAGAGATGAGAACACACAAGGGTGAACTCAAAAGACAAGAGTCGCCAGCTAGGCATTTTTATCCCGGAGGAAAGGTAATGCTGCATAAACCTGAGAAAAGATAAATAAGACGGTTGCAAACCAGAGAGACTGAGAAAGGGGGTTGGTTACAACCTGGGAAGGTATTAGCACCCAGATTGTCCGTCGTACTCGACGGGATCCACGCTTAAAAGATTTGTGTTTTAAAGGGGTAATGTCTATGCTATTTGTGTGCAAAAGCTGGAAAAGAATGCAAGAGTCAGTGTAAAAGAAAATGAAGTGAAATATGAGAGTGTCAGTGTAAGAACAGAGTGAAAAGCTCAAGACTATGTGGCTCAAAGAATAATGCTGGAAGGAGGGGGAATATACAGAGACTTTTGTTCGATAACTGTTAAGTTATGCCTACGTATCCTCTCGTGCAATGAGGAAGTCAGAACACCGTAGTTCGACTCAAAGAGACTGAAAGATAAATTAACTTGTGAACTGCTTACTTGTCTAAGCTCAAGTGTATGACCTGTCTGGCTCAGGTGCAAACTGTCTTGCATTAGACGGAAGAAGCGAGTTCTCGTTTGTGAGTGAATGAGGTGAGAAAAGAATCCCGAAGGAGACGATTATTGTTTGTTTTTGTGTTTTCAGTCTTTTATTGCTTTTTGGAGTTTGTCATAGAAAAATGAGCTTAAGCCTAAACCAAGGGTTAGTAAACTCATCACATCCTCCCTCTGATTAGGGGTAATGAGAATACCTTAAGTATGAAGTATGCACCTCACACTTAATCACCATGGTGTAGGATTAAGATCATTAACCTACTTGCATTTATTTAGATGTTTTTGGTATTTTTGTTTAGTGTTGAGTAATGAGATTAAGCCATAATCAGGGATTTAATGGACCCATTACACCATCCTAATAGAAGGATAATAGATGAGAGCATTTAAGCTGAGGAAGGCTCCTCAACTTAATCCATGATTAGGGATTAACCTCATGACAAAACAAAGCCTTTATTAAAGTGGATTTTAGTTAATGATAAGATGAAGAAGTGAATTTTATGGTTTGTAAGACAACTTGAGGAGGACTTGTCCATTAACACTAGGGTTAGTCCTTCTTAACCAATTAAGGAAGAATTAGGACCCTAATGCAAGGCCCAAGTTACAAGCTTGATATCTCAATGGTTATTAAGATGGATTGATTAAAGGATTTAAACACATTAAGGGTTTAACACTTAGGATTAAAGTTATACACTCCATCCTAATAGAAGGATGCAGGCATAAACTTAATCACAAAGCCTTAAAACCTTTAGGGTTTAGTCCTTGATTATGAGATGAGAAGAGAAGACTCAAAGAGACTCAAAGGAAAAACTAAATAGGGGACTAATCAAACCCTAATTTTTATCATGCTTGGTTGTCCCTAGGGTTTATGAGGCCTGCAAAAGATCTTCAGGAGAGAAGCCACCAGGAAAGAAGCAGATGAAAGGAGGAGGAAGCAGAGAGAAACAAAACAACTTGCTTCACTTAAGAAGAAGGGTTGCTTGAAGAAAGAAAGTGGGAAAGAGCATTGTAACACGGTGGGAGAACTGACTTTAAGTTATGTTGCGGATAGCAAGAGTCGCCACCGACTTTTATTTTATCCAAAAGGAAAGGTTATAAAAGAACAGGAAAGACCTTAAGAGAATATTTTGGGTCCGGGGGGTAGGTTATGAAAAGGGAAGGTATTAGCATCCTTTTCATCCATGGTTATCCATGGGCTCTTAGGTACTTAAGCTCACTTTAAATTGTTTTTGAAAGTGTAGTGTGTGAATAGAAAATTTTCAGAATAGTTAATAAATAATCCATGTAAGGATGTGTTAAAAAACTTGTTTGAAAATTTGTTGGAAAATTTGTTTAAGTGTGAAAAAGTTTTGAAGTGAGCAAGCACCTAGGAGTAACCTACCCTAATGTTTAAGGTCTTTCTTATTCTTTATCCTTTCCTTGGTAAGACTATCCCTACTATTAAGGAGTAGGTAGTCCTTACTTTGGATGTAAAGGGACATGTGAGGGACAATTTGATTTTGAAGGCCATTGTGGGGTGTAATAAGCATAAAGAAGGGACTATCATCATTTATTTCGAAGGGACTCGATCCATAAAGGCAACCATAAGGGACTTTGATGATTTTCTTTCGAGGGACTTGCTTTATACACCCCACTTAACCATTATTCGTAGGCAACTTGAGGGATAACCTTAGAAAGTGAGACGGCGATTAAAATCGACTTACGTGTGTGACGTGTTTAATTTAATTATCTTATATTAAAAGTGATCTAAATTTATTTTAAATAACAAACATATTAACACTCCCTAATTACTAACCATAACAATAATTAAATAATTAAAATATTTGCAAAATTACACCAAGGAAGCAATTACAACAAAATAAAATAAATAGCAAAATATAATCAAAATAAATATAATAAGCAAATAACTAATAATAAAATATTGGGGTTAGTAAATAATAAGAAAAATTAAATAAGGTTAGTAGAAATATAAAGTTAGTGAAAATAATAATAAGAATAATTAGAAATAATAAACAAGGTTAGAAGTATAAAAATATAATAATAATAATATGGTTAGTAAATAACAAAATTAATCAAAATATTATAATAATAAGAAATTAACAATTTTTAATATAAACACCTAAAAAAAAACAAATATGAATAAACAATTATTTTAATTTACAAATTATTAAATTATATTTTAATTATAAAGTTACTACAAAAATCTAATTATTATAAACACAATTATTTCTAAGCAAAAGTTATATAAAAAATGTTTATTTAATATATAAGTATATTTACAAAATTTTGCAAGAATTATAGTAAACATATATATAATAATTATATTAGAAAATAAATAAAAAAATAGAATTAGATTTATATTTAAAAAAAAAAAGATATTTTTAGAGTTTTATGAAATTAGGGTTTTATGTGAGAAATAATTTTTTAGGGGTTTAGAATTAGGATTTATATATATATACAAAATTTATTCTAATTGATATAGACATATTATAAATTAAACAAAAATAGTGAAACATAATTTATCAAAAAATATATTTTAAAAAATAACATACATGTTTTATTATTATTTTTATTGTTTTAGAATCATATATAATATATATTTGATTATAATGCTTGAAAAAACAAATAAAGGGAAAAAATATGGAAACTTACCTGGCTGGGGTTTGAACCCAGGCCAGCTTGATTTCCAGCAAGCATAACAACCACCAGGCCACTGGCGCGCAGGCAAGAGATGAGAGACAGAGATTTGTTTTGTTCCTTATGATGCAAAATCCAGAAAAATATGAAAAAACAAAAGGCCTGGGGTGGATTCGTACCCAGGACCTTTCAGTGACAAGCATGCGTACGTAACCGCCTGGCTGGGAGAGCCTTCCTGTCAGCTTGTTGGCCTTGAATCATTATATATTAAGCCTTCTATGATCCTGAAAATAAAACAAAAAATAATGGCCCCAGCATGATTCGAACCATGGCCCTTTCATCAAATACACACGCACCCTTCCACTGGGACAAGCATCAAGCTTGTGAATTAAACAGAAACAACATTATAATATTTTAAAACAAAATTTGAATATGAATTTTCGCGCGCCATCCAAACTTCGTCTTCAACCTCTCATCCTTCGAATTTTGCTGCGATTTCTTCCACGAACTTTCCTGCGAAAATGAAACCCTAACAAAACCTACGAAAACGAAACTCAAGCAAAACCACATTGATTCATGAAATTGGTTAGTGATTTATGATTCTCACAATTCACACAACAATTCTATGTTTCCACAATTTATTTATATTCACTCAAACGATAAACCCTAATTGGAGGTTATGAACCCTAATATGGCATCTCACGAATTAGGCACTGGTTCTTGATCTTTCCTGCCCAGAAACAGTCTACACAACATCTTAAACAACATTAGACAATCAAAATTCATTTAAATGCAGTGAATTATGGCAATCGAAAAAAAAGTTTCAAGCATGAACAATGCTTCGGGTTCATCATATGTGCATGAATGGGATGCGTTTGAGGGTTGCTTTCGACTCAATGATGACCAAGGAAGATAGCCATGTCCTTATTTTACCTTGTAGAGCCTTGGATAAGAGAATCCGAATTGCACTTTTCTTATGAATTTTTGAATTATGAACTCACCTTTGGCTGCTGCAAATTCGTCTCCAGGGCTAGGGTTTGTGTTATGTATATATATGTGATTGATTTAGGTCAGAAACATGGATGGGTTATGTGAAAATTTGATCCAAAAAATATTCAAAAAGATCATAGTGTAAAATTCAAATATTTGATCATGAGTGCTTGCTATTTTGGGACAATTCACATGATTTCTTTCTCTTTTGAATTCAATCCATAATTATGAATTTCTAGAAGCAATATCTTCACCCAAAAATAGATTTTCATATTTTATATTTATTTAAAATGATTTTTATGAATTAAATCAATAATAAATAAATAAAAAATAATAAAAATGCTGAATTTTGGTCAATTGGGTCGTGCATAATGTTATGAGATGGATTGGGTCATGAATTAGGCAGCCCATTTGGAAAGAAATACTTCTAAGCCTCCATTTTCAACATAAACCATCACAAAATTATCCCACTTTGCAAAGGCATATCTCCCTCAATTTTAAAGGTATGAGGGTGTTCTTGGACTTTTTGGAAAGCTTGAAGAGTCCTTTAAACAACCCCATTGGTTTCAGGTCCATATCATTTACCAATCTCAAGTTATGCCCTTTTGAAGTTGTTGACTTTTTGTTGACTTTTGAAATGACCTATAATGTCTTAGATCATATCTTTCAAATGAAGCATTTTTGGGATTAACCTTCAACATCAAAGTTGTAGAGAATTCAATTTCCTTCAAAATGAGCTTTAGATGGAGACTTGGTGATGAAGTATGTGAAAGTTATGCCTGGTCAAATTTCAGTTGACTTTTACTGAGGAAACCCTAATTTAGAAACTCCTGATTATTGATGATCTGGAATCTCCTTGATGAATCATGATCAACCCTTGATCAAATGATGAATTTTACTTCATATACTTGATGTTGGCAAAAAATCATGAAGTTTGACTTTGGTTTGACCACAGTTGACCTCAGTTTGACTTTTTAACTGCATTGACTGATTTTGACTTATCTGATCATCTGACTGAGCAAACTTTTGAGAAGAGTCTTGAAACTTGACATGGGGGTTCTTACACACATATAAGATGTTATGAAACTCACTTGAGGTATTGGAAGTCCACTTAGCCTGATTAAAGTCAAAACCTTAGTTTAGGATGCACTGCTTAGGAGATGCATTGTCTGAGGGAATTGTCAACTTTTTTGACCAATTGTGAACTTTGTGAACCTTGTGAACCTTCATAAAGTGTCTTGTGATACTCATGGGAGGTATTGAGAAGCTTGTGAACCTTGTGATCCTTCAATAAGTAACTTGTAGACTTCATGAACCTCATGAAAGGTTATATAAGCATTGAGAAACTTGTGAACCTTGTGAACCTTCAAAAAGCAACTTGTGGGCCTCATGAACCTCATGAAAGGTCTTGTAAATGTTGGAGAACTTGTGAACCTTGTGAACCTTCTTAGAACACAAAGTCTTGTATTGTGAGGGCAAATTTTGGGGTGCAACAGCTGCCCCTGTTCAATTTTCTGAAACCTGAGGGGTTAGATTGGTATATTTGCCAGTCGTAACCTGGAAGGTTGAAGGGAATTGAACACAAAAGCCCAAAAATTTGCACTCACCAGTGCATAGAGTGATATTGATGGTTGATTGAACATGATTGAGTGGGCTTAAAGATGCCACTAGGGGAAAATTCTTCAGCAGTATAATGAGAGTTGTCAGGAGTCTGGAGTAATACTGATGTAACAGCATGTCTTCATGAGGATAGAGCAATCAATAATGATATCCCTAAAGCAGTCTTGAAGAAATAATATGATTTCAGGAGGATAGGGCAATGATAACTCTAAAGCAGTCTTGAAATAATGATATGACTCCAGGAGGATAGAGCAATGATAACTCTAAAGCAGTCTTGAAGTAATGATATGACTCCAGGAGGATAGAGCAATGGATAGCTCTAAAGCAGTCTTGAAGTAATAATGTGACTCCAGGAGGATAGAGCAATGGATAGCTCTAAAGCAGTCTTGAAGTCATGAGAAGTTATCAGGAGGATAAAGTAACCCTGAGGTGACAATAAAGCAGTCCCAAAGAAGAAGAAGCTCATCAGGAGGATAAAGTAACCCTGAGGTTACAATAAAGCAGTCCCAAAGAAGAAGAAGCTCATCAGGAGGATAAAGTAACCCTGAGGTTACAATAAAGCAGTCCTGGAGATCATAAGTTTGTTTGTGGGATAATTAACCTGAAACAAGGTATCATTCTGTATAATAATATTAGTTTATGCTTTATGTATGCATGTATGATATGATGCACTTAGGAAATGTACTATATGTCTATGGATATATATGCTATGGTATGATGTAAATGATGTATGTATGATATGATACTGCCGGAAGCGTCTGAATATCTTCGTATAATAACTGCTGGCCAGGGAAAATAAATCCCGATTCGTTGTTGAAGAATATATAACCCTCCGTCTGCTGGGGATAACAGGGTATAGATATAACCTCCCGTTGTTGGGGATGGTAAGGTATAGATAACCTTCGTCTTCGTTTGATAGTAGGATAAGTATCACATCCCGTCTTCGTTCGTCGTACCCTTATTGGAAAGTAATTTCCCGAATATCCGTATGAGGATAAAAGAGATGGATATAAATTCCAGGGGAGATGAGACTTTATGAAGATGGATTAGTCCTATTGAGGGTTTGTAATTGTCTTGTAGAGGTGAACCGGCGAAGCTTCGTTGAAATCCTTCCCTCGTTCGTCCTTAGTAAATACTATTACTGCATTTTCATGCATTTCTGGTAAACATTAATCATATTAAAAGCATACATGCATTTCTGGTAAACATCAATCATATTCAAAAGCATACATACATTCAAACACAACCAATGGACGTTTCGCTTATGTAAATAGGGTAAAAGTAAATCTGGATTCAAAAGATGGAATTTATTTATATCAAAAAGTGACCCATACACGGGTAAGTTTGTACAAGGAGACATAAACCCTAGTAAGAGGATTTTGCCATAAAGTTTTACAAAAAGAATCAGCTATGTGGGAAACAATCCTATTGAGTTTCAATTCTACTATTGCCACTCAAGTATCTCATCTTCTTGCTGTTGAGACGGAAACGATTGGATTGAGCTTTATCTGTTCGAGCTTGAATAAGTAGTACAACTGGTTGCAGTTTCATGAGTGATCTAAACGAGACATAGTCATACGCTTTAATCCCTAACTTTTGCCTGGATTGCCCTTTCAGGTTTTCAATCCACCGGGATACCCTTTTTTGCCCAAGCCGCCTTTTCAGGTTTTCGACTTGCCGGGTGTACATCTTTTTATATATATCCCTAATTTTTGCCCAAACCCTTTTGGTTTGCCGGGATGCCCTTATTTTTGCCTAGGCCTGTCAACCTAGCGGGTCTCTTTTTATGCGTAGTATTTTTTTACTATGTCTGCGTTTACAGGCTGTGGGAAGTCCTCCCCATCCATTGTAGTCAGTATCATGGCACCTCCTGAGAACACTGTCTTGACTACAAATGGGCCTTCATATGTTGGAGTCCACTTGCCCCTAGGATCTCCTTGTGGTAATATGATACGTTTGATTACCAAGTCACCAGCCTGATATACCTTTGGCTTAACCTTCTTGTTAAAAGCTTGGATCATCCGTTTCTGGTACATCTGACCATGACAAACTGCTGCTAACCTCTTCTCATCAATCAAATTTATCTGGTCCAGTCGAGTTTGAATCCACTCATCTTCATCCAAGCCTGCATCCTTCATAATTCTTAAGGAGGGGATCTGAACTTCAATGGGCAGAACTGCTTCCATACCATAGACTAAAGAGAATGGGGTTGCCCCTGTTGAAGTACGTATTGTAGTACGATAACCATGAAGAGCAAATGGTAACATCTCATGCCAATCCTTGTAAGTAACAGTCATCTTCTGTACAATCTTCTTAATGTTCTTATTAGCAGCTTCAACTGCCCCATTCATCTTTAGACGATACGGAGAAGAATTATGATGCTTAATCTTGAACTGTGTGCAGAGATCAGTAATCATAGTGTTGTTCAGATTAGAGCCATTGTCAGTGATAATCCTCTCAGGGATGCCATACCTACATATGAGATTATTCTTAATGAATCGAGCCACAACATTCTTGGTAACAGATGCAAATGAAGCTGCCTCCACCCACTTAGTGAAGTAATCAATAGCCACCAGGATGAAACGATGCCCATTAGAAGCAGTAGGTTTGATCTCACCAATCATATCAATGCCCCACATGGCAAAGGGCCAAGGAGCAGTCAACACATTCAAAGGTGATGGAGGTACATGAACTTTATCAGCATAGATTTGACACTTGTGACAAGTTCTGGAGTGTTGATAACAATCAGCTTCCATGGTAGACCAATAGTAACCTGCTCTCAAAATCTTTTTTGCCATAGTATGACCACTAGAATGAGTGCCAAAGGTCCCATCATGCATCTCTTCCATAATCTCAGTTGCTTCCTTCTTGTCCACACAACGAAGCATAGTTGAATCATGATTGCGCTTGTACAGAATCCCATTACTCAAAAAGAACTTGGCAGAAAACCTCCTCAGAAACTTTCTATCTTTGACAGATGCCCCTTCAGGGAATTCCTGAGCTTCAAGATATCTTTTCACTTCATAGAACCAAGGCTTCTCCTCTGCCTCTTCAGTGTCAATCTCATTGCAGTATGCAGGCTTCTCAAATCTATCAATGGTAATCTTGGGAGCTTCATCATCCCAGCTGATCTCAAACATAGATGCCATGGTGGCCAACGCATCTGCCAACTGATTCTCTCTTCGTGGAATATGTCCAAAGGTAATCTCTTTGAAATGTGGGATCAAAGACAACACGTGTTCTCTGTAAGGAATGAGATTATCATGCTTGGTATCCCAATCTCCTTTAATTTGACTCACTACCAGGGCTGAATCTCCATACACATCAAGGAACTGAATCTTCATATCAATAGCAACTTTAATACCCATGATACATGCCTCATATTCAACTATGTTATTGGTACAATAGAAACAAAGTCTGGCAGTAATCGGGGTATGACAACCTTCAGGGGAACTGATTACAACACCAACACCATTACCATGTGCATTAGAGGCACCATCAAAAACCATAGTCCATCGGGATCCTTGTTCAGGTCCGTCATATTGTCCAGGTTCTTTGGTAACAGTCATAATGTCTTCATCAGGGAACTCAAAATTCATTGACTGGTAATCATCTACTGCTTGATGAGCCAAATGATCAGCAACAACACTTCCCTTAATGGCCTTCTGAGTAGTATATTGTATATCATATTCTGTCAAGATCATTTGCCATCTTGCAATTCTTCCGGAGAGAGCAGGTTTCTCAAATATGTACTTGATTGGATCCATCTTTGAAATCAACAAGGTAGTATGGGTCAACATATACTGTCTTAGTCGGCGAGCAGCCCATGCCAAAGCGCAGCAAGTTTTCTCGAGCAGTGAGTATCTTGTTTCACAGTCGGTAAACTTTTTGCTAAGGTAGTATATTGCCTGCTCTTTTCGACCAGACTCGTCATGTTGCCCCAACACACACCCCATTGAGTTGTCTAACACTGTTAAGTACATAATCAAGGGTCTTCCATCAACTGGTGGCATCAAAATTGGTGGCTCTAGCAAATATCTCTTTATTTCATCAAAGGCAGTCTGGCACTCATCATTCCATTCCATCACCTGATCTTTCTTCAACAACTTGAAGATTGGCTCACAGATGGTAGTTAACTGGGAAATAAATCTTGCAATGTAGTTCAATCGTCCCAAGAAACCTCTAACCTCTTTCTCAGTACGGGGAGCTGGCATCTCTCGTATAGCTTTCACTTTTGCAGGATCCACTTCAATACCTTTTCCACTGACAATGAAACCCAGGAGTTTACCAGATCTAACTCCAAAAGTACACTTGTTTGGATTTAATCTCAACTTGTATTTCTTCAACCTCTCAAACAACTTGTGCAGATGATCAAGATGTTGCTCTTCATTCTGAGATCTGGCTATCATATCATCCACATATACCTCTATCTCATGATGAATCATATCATGAAACAAAGCCACCATAGCACGCTGATATGTTGCCCCTGCATTCTTCAAACCAAATGGCATTACCTTATAGCAAAAGGTGCCCCACTGTGTCACAAATGTTGTCTTCTCCATATCTTCAGGTGCCATCTTGATTTGATTGTAACCAGAGAACCCATCCATAAAAGAGAATACCTTATGCTGAGCAGTGTTGTCTACCAGAATATCAATATGAGGAAGTGGAAAGTCATCTTTGGGGCTAGCCTTGTTCAAATCTCTGTAGTCCACACACATACGTACCTTACCATCTTTCTTAGGAACCGGTACCACATTTGCAACCCACTGAGGATAAGAAGTCACGGCCAAGAACCCTGCATTGAACTGCTTCATTACCTCTGCCTTGATCTTTTCTGACATTTCAGGACGCATACGACGAACCTTCTGCTTCTTTGGACGACAATCTTCTTTCACTGGCAACCGGTGAACCACAATGTCTGTATCCAACCCTGGCATATCTTCATAAGACCAAGCAAAAATCTCCACATAGTCACGTAACATCTGAATCAACCTGCTCTTGACACTGTCTTCTAAATCAGCCCCTACCTTGACCTCTTTTCTGTCTTCCTCAGTTCCCAGATTCACAACTTCGACTGGCTCTTCATGTGGCTGTATAGCTTTCTCTTCTTGTTGTAACAACCTAGCAAGCTCTACAGGTATTTCACAATCGTCCTCATTTCCGTCTTCAGTTTGATAGATCGGATTCTCGAAATTGTAATTGGCAATAGTAGAACTGTTATCAACAGGATCCAGAGTGGATGAGGATCTGCATTTTAGTGATGTGGGTGTGTGTAAGAACACATAGATGATAAAGCAAAAATAAAGAAAAAGAAAAACAAGGAACACAATATTTATTAAACGAAACGTCCACTGATTTTATTGAATGAAGTATGCAAATGAAATGACAGCCCGTAACAAGCACACCATTGTGCCCCGGGTAAGGCACATGGCTTGAAAGTTTTATTGTTCAGAAATTACAAATGTAAAAAACACAACACAGTAATAGTATTTACTCCTGACTAAAGGAGATAGGGATAACATCTTCAGCTTTCCAATTATTGAGTCCAGCACCCACAGTAGGAAAAATCCATGCATCCAAGTTGTAGTCTTCATCTTGATCTCCCACAGCATTGATAACCCCTTGATTGGTGATACGAGCAGCACGAGCACGACGAACAGCCTTCTGGGACTCTGCAGTGAAACCCAAACCAAACTTGTCAGACTTGTACGGAATATCAGGAAGCTGACCCCAAATAGTACAACCACCTTCATCCACCACAGCTCTAGCATCATTGAGGGAGGCCATTGCCATTGTTGGAGATTTCCTGATGACCACAGGAACTTTCTTCACAGCAGGAGGAGCCACACAATCATTACCAACCCAGGGAACCACTTCAAATGACTGACACGGAGTCTCAATGTATTCACCTTCCACTTCCAGATACTTGAAAGTGTTTACATGGCTGACAAAGTATTCTTCCTCTCCAAAGACAGTAACAACCTTTCCGTTCACCGGATATCTCAACTTTTGGTGTAATGTAGAGGTCACAGCACCTGCCCCATGGATCCAGGGACGACCAAGCAGACAAGAGTACGAAGGACGAATATCCATCACATAGAATGTAGCAGCAAACACCTGAGAACCAACCTTGATTGGAAGATCAATCTCCCCATGCACTACTCTTCTAGAACCATCAAAAGCCTTTACCACAATATTACTGGGCTTCAGCACCGTATCTTCAGGACTCAGCTTATTCAGGACTTCCTTGGGTAACACATTCAGAGAGGAACCATTGTCTATCAACACATGTGACAGGGTAGTGCCCCTGCATTCAATTGAAATATGCAAGGCCCTATTATGATCCCTCTTGGCAGGGGTCAAATCAGCATCAGAAAATCCTAACCCATTATCATAGGTCAGGTGGGCAACACAATTCTCAAATTGATCAACAGAAATGGCACTGGGCACATGAGCAGACTTCAGAAACTTGATCAAGGACTTGGCATGAGCCTCAGAACACAGCAACAAGGACAACATAGAGATCTTTGAGGGAGTATGTCCTAATTGGTCAACAATGTCATAATCACTCTTGCGAATGATTTTCAATACTTCTTCCATCTGCTTAGAGAGATCATCAGCAGCTGGCACATCAGTAGATACAGGCTCAATAACAGGACCTTTGCCCCGAGCATCAGTGGTGGAAGTGGTAGCAGGAGTTACTGCACTCTTAGAAGCAACCGGAGGAGAGAAGACTCTTCCACTACGAGTGATCTTACTAGATCCAGCAATATTATCAATGTCAGCAGGCACATCAGGTAAAGGCTCCTGCTTAACACCATGGATGTAAACATCAGACCCATAGTGCCAAGGCACAGCTTTATCAGATGTATAAGGAATAGGACCAGGAGTGGTAATGATCAGAGGAGCCACTCTGGCTTCAGCCACAACTTTCACAGGACATTCAGCAGTAATCTTGATTGGGCCCTGACGAGTAATTTTAATAGGACCCTTTGAAGTGATTCTTACCGGTACTTTGTCAACCATGTCAACCTCTTCAATCTTCTTACCCTGAGTCAGATGATTCACCATATCTTCTACAGATGGTGGTCTTCTTTCAAACACTATAGTATACTTATCCATGAGACGTTGAATTCCATCTCTCAAAATGAAGCAACTATCTGGTTTATAGGTACAATACAGACAATCTTCACGACAACCTGGAAAGATCCCAGCTTGTACTAACCTCTTTTTGAGAACAGACAATGGTGTGGTCAACTCCATAACTGAATAGACATGCAGGTCTTCATCAATGGCATTGACAGTCTTCTCATGATTTGGCAGTGGTGCTGTAATCAAATTTGGTGGATCAAATTCAATTTCTCCAGCATCAATCATATCTTGAATTTTGTTCTTCAAGACCCAGCAGTTATTAGTATCATGTCCCGGACAGTTTGAATGATATGCACATCGTGCATTAGGATTGTACTTTGGAGAGGTAACATTGGGATTCTGAGGAGCCTCCCTCAGGGTAATAAGTTCAGCCTTCAACAAGTGTTGCAATTCCTGAGCCATTGACATGTTGATCTTCGTGAACTGTCTTCTAGCCCTCTGTTGGTTGCCTTGAGGCTGCTCTGTTGTTGCAGGAGTTGGATTTGAAATATGAACTGCACTAACAGACTGATGCCTTCTGTTACGATCAGGTTGACCATAAACAGCATTGGATTCTTTCTTCCCAGTGGGAGGCTTCTTTGCAGCACCTGATGAAGAAGTTCCCACTTGGATCTTACCATTCTTGATACCATTCTCTACCCGCTCTCCTGTCATGATCAACTCAGTGAAGCCAGATGATGAGCTTCCAATGAGATGACTATAAAACGGACCATTCAGCGTACACATGAACATATCAACCAATTCCCTGTCAGTTAAAGGAGGTTGAACTCTTCCAGCTAAATCTCTCCACTTCTGAGCATACTCCTTAAAACTTTCTTTGGCACCCATAGACATGCTCTGAAGCTGCATGCGAGTGGGGGCTAAGTCAGCATTGTATTGGTACTGCTTATAGAAAGCTTCAGCAAGGTCATTCCAATCTCTGATGTTGACACTCTCCAACTGATAATACCACTCCAACTGAGCTCCAGATAAGCTCTCTTGAAAGAAATGGATCCACAACTTTTTGTCAGCAGTGTGAGGTTGAATCCTTCTGACATAAGACCTCAAGTGCAGCTTGGGACAAGAGACCCCATCATAAACAACAAAGGTAGGAACTTTGAAACCAATGGGTATCACGACCCCAGATATCAGACTCAAATCTTCAAAATCCAGCCCAGATGATTTCTGCAATTCCATAGCATCCATCCTATCCACCAGCATCTTGAATTTGTCTTCATTAGGCTCATGGTAGTAATTAGCCTCAGAATCAGAGTCTCCTATAGTGTTGTGGAGACTGCCTCTCTCTTTCTCAGATTCCTCAGATTCATAGTCTTCAACCTGTTCCTTGGTCTTGACAGGACCCTTGAACCTTCTTCCCATGTTGAGCAACCCAGCAGACCTTCTAGTCTTCTTAGTCTTCTTGGCCAGCAGTGCCTTCAAATCATCTTGCCCCTTGGACAGGTTCAAGATCAACTCTTGGAACTGTGCATTTTGTGCCTGAAGATCCTTAACTGATTGTTCAAGAGCCATTGCTGAAATAAACAGCGAGAAGATGAGAAACCTGTGCACAATCATAAACCTATGATGCAATGAAATGATATGGGAATGCATATGCAATGTTTTCAAGGACCGCAAGATTTAAATTTGCTTAAACAAACAAGAAAGTAACTTTTTATTAGTAATAACTTGTTTTGCCTTTTAGGCTTACAAAAATGGAAATGAAATAAGTACAAAAGATGGGGTTTTAAGTCTCCCATGGACGTTTCCTCTTTGTGTTGAGGTATGAGTTGAGGTTTCGTTCCTCGTGAAGTTGCTTTGTGAGCTCTAGGATTCTTGCTTGGCTTGCTTTGTAATGAGCCTCGAAAGTATCCCTTTGCTCCTTCAGTTGGATCCATGATCTCTGCAAGTCTTCCTTATCAGTAGGCATGTCTGGGTGAAGGATGGTATAAGATGTGTCTCCTTCAGCAACAGGTTCCATGGTAACTGGTAGGATGGCAGGATATGGCATCATGAGTGTCTGAGCACGAGATCGTACCCATCTGAGATAAGCCTCCATAGGAATAGTGTACTTAGGCTCCAGTGTCTTGCTGTCAATCCTGTTTACCTTTCCCCAAGCTCGTATGAATCTCTGACGGTAACCCTGAAGATCGTTGTCGTAATCAAACACAATGCCCTGAATCAGCATGTCATGTGGACCATCACTCCGAGCGTAACCAAACTGTCGTAAAGCTAGAGAGGGGTTATAGGTGATGCCTCCTCTTATGCCTAGAAGTGGCACATTAGGAAACTCCCCACAACGGTCAGTGATAGTGACATTCTCCATGGATCTGGAGCACCAATGAATATCTGAATGCGAGAGTGACATGATCCTCTTGGACCACCTGAACCCTTGTTCATTCTTCATCACTGATCGAGGAAGGTGAGAAATGAACCACCTAGATAGCAAAGGTATGCAGCACATCAAAGTTCCTCTTGCCCTTGTAGTACGGGTGTGAAGAGAATGCAGGATGTCTCCAAGCAATGTAGGCACTGGATTGTGACTCAGGAAAATGTTGATGGCATGAACGTCTATGAACTGATCTGGATTGGGGAACAATACTAAGCCATATATCAGCAAGGCTAAGATCTCCTCAAAAGCATCATATCTCATGGCCTTCAAGAACATTTGAGCTTTATCCACTAATACCTTAGCAAGAATACCCTTGACTCCACTTCTCGTTTCTAGAACAATGTCAGACTTCTTCAGATGTAGAGCTGCAGCAATAACCTCAGGTTTAAGTTCCTTCTCCAAACCTGTGAAGGGTCTTTGATCAAGAACAGGTATACCCAGAAGTTTAGAGAACTCCTCCATGGTTGGAACCAGTTGATAGTCAGGGAATGTGAAGCAATGGTGCTTAGGGTCAAAGAACTGAAATAGGACACTCATCATGTCTTCATTGAACCCTGAAGTGACTAGATCCAATAGGTGACCATGTCTCTTGATAAACTGGGAATGATCAGACACTTGAGAAACCAACTCTTTAAGCTTAGCAGGTATGCCCACAAAGTTGATCCTGATGGTGTTTCTACGAGCAGAAGCCATGACCTGCGACAAAGAACAAAGATAAATCCCTTGGTCCTTGAAATGGTTAGGGAAAATGCTATGCTTATGATGCATGATGATGTCATGATGTTATGCTCAATCACAAACATGTGGCACACACAAGCAAGTCACACAATAGCCCTAGGTTTAAAGGCTTGCATGCGGTTCAAAGGTAAGTACCCTCCCCTGAAGTTAGATGGTTCATCCTGTCCTACAAAAGTAACCAGGTTCTAAGGGATCTCAATATCATTGATCCTTCACAAGGGTGGTTGTTCAGAAGGCAACTTACTTGCCAACCAAAACCCTCCAAGTTTAAGATCTCAATGAGTGTAGTATCGAGTGTCAACCAACTTCAGTCTGCACTAAAGCCGGCTACCTCACTACTTTTCTAAAGGCCAAGATGGGTTAACTAGGGTTCTAAAAGTTAGTTAGTGCATTGACAACATATGGCAGCCTCAATATTATCCTCAACTTGACTTAAGGAATATAAGCACCAACCAAGAAGTCGCACTAACTATGGCCACCAGATCAACCGTATCGATATACGTCGTACAGTTTCCTTGGTCTATTGCCATTTACCTAAGGTACACTAGATCCGGGTTAGGACCTTTCACACATAAGAGCACCCCAACAAGTAATATAAAGCAAACAAGGCAAACAATTTAAAGTGATCTAATTCCTAAGGGTACTCCTCTTAAATACTATCCCCAGCAGAGTCGCCAGTTCTGTAACACGGTGGGAGAACTGACTTTAAGTTATGTTGCGGATAGCAAGAGTCGCCACCGACTTTTATTTTATCCAAAAGGAAAGGTTATAAAAGAACAGGAAAGACCTTAAGAGAATATTTTGGGTCCGGGGGGTAGGTTATGAAAAGGGAAGGTATTAGCATCCTTTTCATCCATGGTTATCCATGGGCTCTTAGGTACTTAAGCTCACTTTAAATTGTTTTTGAAAGTGTAGTGTGTGAATAGAAAATTTTCAGAATAGTTAATAAATAATCCATGTAAGGATGTGTTAAAAAACTTGTTTGAAAATTTGTTGGAAAATTTGTTTAAGTGTGAAAAAGTTTTGAAGTGAGCAAGCACCTAGGAGTAACCTACCCTAATGTTTAAGGTCTTTCTTATTCTTTATCCTTTCCTTGGTAAGACTATCCCTACTATTAAGGAGTAGGTAGTCCTTACTTTGGATGTAAAGGGACATGTGAGGGACAATTTGATTTTGAAGGCCATTGTGGGGTGTAATAAGCATAAAGAAGGGACTATCATCATTTATTTCGAAGGGACTCGATCCATAAAGGCAACCATAAGGGACTTTGATGATTTTCTTTCGAGGGACTTGCTTTATACACCCCACTTAACCATTATTCGTAGGCAACTTGAGGGATAACCTTAGAAAGTGAGACGGCGATTAAAATCGACTTACGTGTGTGACGTGTTTAATTTAATTATCTTATATTAAAAGTGATCTAAATTTATTTTAAATAACAAACATATTAACACTCCCTAATTACTAACCATAACAATAATTAAATAATTAAAATATTTGCAAAATTACACCAAGGAAGCAATTACAACAAAATAAAATAAATAGCAAAATATAATCAAAATAAATATAATAAGCAAATAACTAATAATAAAATATTGGGGTTAGTAAATAATAAGAAAAATTAAATAAGGTTAGTAGAAATATAAAGTTAGTGAAAATAATAATAAGAATAATTAGAAATAATAAACAAGGTTAGAAGTATAAAAATATAATAATAATAATATGGTTAGTAAATAACAAAATTAATCAAAATATTATAATAATAAGAAATTAACAATTTTTAATATAAACACCTAAAAAAAACAAATATGAATAAACAATTATTTTAATTTACAAATTATTAAATTATATTTTAATTATAAAGTTACTACAAAAATCTAATTATTATAAACACAATTATTTCTAAACAAAAGTTATATAAAAAATGTTTATTTAATATATAAGTATATTTACAAAATTTTGCAAGAATTATAGTAAACATATATATAATAATTATATTAGAAAAAAAAAATAGAATTAGATTTATATTTAAAAAAAAAGATATTTTTAGAGTTTTATGAAATTAGGGTTTTATGTGAGAAATAATTTTTTAGGGGTTTAGAATTAGGATTTATATATATATACAAAATTTATTCTAATTGATATAGACATATTATAAATTAAACAAAAATAGTGAAACATAATTTATCAAAAAATATATTTTAAAAAATAACATACATGTTTTATTATTATTTTTATTGTTTTAGAATCATATATAATATATATTTGATTATAATGCTTGAAAAAACAAATAAAGGGAAAAAATATGGAAACTTACCTGGCTGGGGTTTGAACCCAGGCCAGCTTGATTTCCAGCAAGCATAACAACCACCAGGCCACTGGCGCGCAGGCAAGAGATGAGAGACAGAGATTTGTTTTGTTCCTTATGATGCAAAATCCAGAAAAATATGAAAAAACAAAAGGCCTGGGGTGGATTCGTACCCAGGACCTTTCAGTGACAAGCATGCGTACGTAACCGCCTGGCTGGGAGAGCCTTCCTGTCAGCTTGTTGGCCTTGAATCATTATATATTAAGCCTTCTATGATCCTGAAAATAAAACAAAAAATAATGGCCCCAGCATGATTCGAACCATGGCCCTTTCATCAAATACACACGCACCCTTCCACTGGGACAAGCATCAAGCTTGTGAATTAAACAGAAACAACATTATAATATTTTAAAACAAAATTTGAATATGAATTTTCGCGCGCCATCCAAACTTCGTCTTCAACCTCTCATCCTTCGAATTTTGCTGCGATTTCTTCCACGAACTTTCCTGCGAAAATGAAACCCTAACAAAACCTACGAAAACGAAACTCAAGCAAAACCACATTGATTCATGAAATTGGTTAGTGATTTATGATTCTCACAATTCACACAACAATTCTATGTTTCCACAATTTATTTATATTCACTCAAACGATAAACCCTAATTGGAGGTTATGAACCCTAATATGGCATCTCACGAATTAGGCACTGGTTCTTGATCTTTCCTGCCCAGAAACAGTCTACACAACATCTTAAACAACATTAGACAATCAAAATTCATTTAAATGCAGTGAATTATGGCAATCGAAAAAAAAGTTTCAAGCATGAACAATGCTTCGGGTTCATCATATGTGCATGAATGGGATGCGTTTGAGGGTTGCTTTCGACTCAATGATGACCAAGGAAGATAGCCATGTCCTTATTTTACCTTGTAGAGCCTTGGATAAGAGAATCCGAATTGCACTTTTCTTATGAATTTTTGAATTATGAACTCACCTTTGGCTGCTGCAAATTCGTCTCCAGGGCTAGGGTTTGTGTTATGTATATATATGTGATTGATTTAGGTCAGAAACATGGATGGGTTATGTGAAAATTTGATCCAAAAAATATTCAAAAAGATCATAGTGTAAAATTCAAATATTTGATCATGAGTGCTTGCTATTTTGGGACAATTCACATGATTTCTTTCTCTTTTGAATTCAATCCATAATTATGAATTTCTAGAAGCAATATCTTCACCCAAAAATAGATTTTCATATTTTATATTTATTTAAAATGATTTTTATGAATTAAATCAATAATAAATAAATAAAAAATAATAAAAATGCTGAATTTTGGTCAATTGGGTCGTGCATAATGTTATGAGATGGATTGGGTCATGAATTAGGCAGCCCATTTGGAAAGAAATACTTCTAAGCCTCCATTTTCAACATAAACCATCACAAAATTATCCCACTTTGCAAAGGCATATCTCCCTCAATTTTAAAGGTATGAGGGTGTTCTTGGACTTTTTGGAAAGCTTGAAGAGTCCTTTAAACAACCCCATTGGTTTCAGGTCCATATCATTTACCAATCTCAAGTTATGCCCTTTTGAAGTTGTTGACTTTTTGTTGACTTTTGAAATGACCTATAATGTCTTAGATCATATCTTTCAAATGAAGCATTTTTGGGATTAACCTTCAACATCAAAGTTGTAGAGAATTCAATTTCCTTCAAAATGAGCTTTGGATGGAGACTTGGTGATGAAGTATGTGAAAGTTATGCCTGGTCAAAGTTCAGTTGACTTTTACTAAGGAAACCCTAATTTAGAAACTCCTGATTATTGATGATCTGGAATCTCCTTGATGAATCATGATCAACCCTTGATCAAATGATGAATTTTACTTCATATACTTGATGTTGGCAAAAAATCATGAAGTTTGACTTTGGTTTGACCACAGTTGACCTCAGTTTGACTTTTTAACTGCATTGACTGATTTTGACTTATCTGATCATCTGACTGAGCAAACTTTTGAGAAGAGTCTTGAAACTTGACATGGGGGTTCTTACACACATATAAGATGTTATGAAACTCACTTGAGGTATTGGAAGTCCACTTAGCCTGATTAAAGTCAAAACCTTAGTTTAGGATGCACTGCTTAGGAGATGCATTGTCTGAGGGAATTGTCAACTTTTTTGACCAATTGTGAACTTTGTGAACCTTGTGAACCTTCATAAAGTGTCTTGTGATACTCATGGGAGGTATTGAGAAGCTTGTGAACCTTGTGATCCTTCAATAAGTAACTTGTAGACTTCATGAACCTCATGAAAGGTTATATAAGCATTGAGAAACTTGTGAACCTTGTGAACCTTCAAAAAGCAACTTGTGGGCCTCATGAACCTCATGAAAGGTCTTGTAAATGTTGGAGAACTTGTGAACCTTGTGAACCTTCTTAGAACACAAAGTCTTGTATTGTGAGGGCAAATTTTGGGGTGCAACAAGCATGAATGAGAAATCTCACTCTAACACAAAGATATAATGCAGCAATGATGCATAATGGAGATGAAAAGAGACTGTGAGAAGTGAAGGCAAATTCACTTCTCAAAACAACTTACCACCTGAAAAGTTAGCAAAAGGAATGAAATGCAATGCAGATGAGATGAAATGTCATGATGCAAACCAAAGTCAGAAGCATAAACATGATTTTAATGATGCTGAGAGATGATGCAAACACATGACAAGAGATGAGAGTGATCAAACAAGCATAAGGATGCAAATGAAGCATGCTTTGAACCATAGAAGTTCAAGAATGTTTATGAAGTGAAATGAACATATAACATGGCAAAGGAATGATGCAATGATCAATCATGGTTCTAATATGTCCTAAGATGTATTATGGATCATGTGGATGCACAAAATGCCATGGCAAGTTCTTAAATGCAAGCAAATGAAAGATGGATGCAAAGGAAGGCACAAATTAGGGTTTACATACAACATACAATGCAAAAATTCAAAATCAGAAGCAAATGATGTGATATAAAATTTAAAATGGGATCAAAGGAACCCTAACCCTACACAAGTTCACTGCCCAAAGGAAGGGACCTAACTCTTAACCTAGTGCAAGTTATGAATTTTCTAAGCCAACTAGGGTTTCAAGGTACCTCACAATGAAAAATGCAAAACAAATTGAAAATGGAAGATAAATTCAAACCAATTTTATCCTATAAACTACATGCTATGTAGGATGCAATGCAAGAAGAACCATCATCAAACTCTCAATGGTTAGGCAGAATGGATTTTTTCAAGTTTGAACAAAAATATTGCCTTTAAAAGAATTTAATTCCAATGAAAATTGTCAAAATGCATCAAGAACCAAAAATAAATTTGTTTTGAGAGTTTGATAATGTTTCTAAATGTTTTTAAATGCAATGTGATTTTTTTTGTGATTTTTAAATACCTAAATGCATTTTTAATTAATTTATTTTCATTAACTACTTAAAAATAAACATTTAAATGATTTAAAAATAATTTTTAATGCAAAAAATAAAAATAAAAATATTTTGGGGTTCTAAAAATTAATGAAATGCTTGACAAATATTTTCAGAATTTTTAAATGTTTTTTACTATTTTAAATAATTCGTAGAAGATAAAACAAATAAAATGAAATAAAAATTGAATTAAAGAGAAAGTATACAGATCCAATGGCTGGCATTTAAATGAAAATGGAGGGAATTGACTGGCGCCAGATCCTGTGGCCCAGATTCAAACTGGCTGGATTAAATTAAACTTAATTAATTAATTTAATTAATTAGGATTAGGGTTTTAATGAGAGATCTGAGCCACACAAACGCGCGGGAGTCAACACAAGTCAAACAGATCTATGGCTCATATTCAAACTAAGCCCTAAACGCAATTAATACACTAATGACTTTCAGATGGCCGGAAAAGACCTCCGGTCATCTTCTCCGGCCACACCTCTCCCTGAAAATTGCTATCTTCTTCCCTAGGCCTCTAAAATCCAATCTCTCTGCCCAGAAATGATCCCCATACATCATACATTAAGAATCAACAAACAAACAACATTTAAAACACATCAAAAGTGAGAATCGAATCAAAACAGTTTTAGGTCAAAAAATTTCAGAACATGAATACATACTCATTTCTTAACCATTTTCAAAACAAAACACATCAGCATGATCAGTAAAGCATAAAGAATCATTTAGTAACTTAAAAACAAGTTTCTGGAAAAATTGTTCTTGAGCTCACCTGAAATGGAGCTTTCAATCCAGGAGCTTTCTGACTGCTTCTTTGCTTCAAAATGGCTCCAATGATCTTCTTGAGGAAGCTTTGAGGCTTGGTTGGAGTTTAATGTGGCTGGTTTAAGAGTTTGATGAAGTTCTGTTCAAGGGAAGTGAAAAATCGTGTTTCTGTTTGTGGGCTTTTCAGGGAAAATTGATGGTTGGGAAATGATCAGAGGATCATGGTGAATGGTTTTGTGAAGTTTGTTTTGATGTTTGAAGCCTGTGTACTGAGATTCGAAGCAAAATGCATAAGAGATGAGTTTGGAGGATGCTGACTTGTGGGAGAGATTAGGTTGTGTTGTGTTTTGTGTTGAGTTCCTTTTGGTACATGTATCAAGGTTGGATAGGTCAGAGAGTTGTTGCAGGCCTAGCTTGATTGGTATGGGCCATTTTGCATAAAGTCAACTTTTTGTGTAAGAGGAGGTATGGGCTGGTTCAGTCATGGTACAAGGGCATGTCTACTGCAGCTTGAATCAAGGTTGTACTTGGAAATGAATTTGAGGCAATGCAGCAAGTGGATTAGGGTTTATGTGAGTTTTTGCAATTTCACAAAGTTTTGGCCCTTTTGAAGTTTCTTAAAGATCAAGGCATAAAAATGAACAATTCTTTGGTGCATTCTGATTTTTAGGTCATGGTTCATGTTTGTGTAATGCATAGAAGTCACATTGAAGTCACAATTTGCCTTGGCATGGGGTTTTGCAACTTTGCCTCTTTGGTGTAAAACTTGAAATTATGTGATTTTGTCCAACTTTGACAAGCCATAACTTTTGATCCAAAATGAATTAGAATGAGTTCTTGTACTTTTTGAAAATGGGAAGATCCATTCTACAACTTTCATGACCAAAGTTTTCTCATTTGAAACATTTTTGAATCAATTTGAGGAGGTTGAAAAACTTTCCCAAAATAGCAAGTTTACATTACAAGTCACTTTCCCCAAAAAGGAAATTTTGCAAATGGCTTGGAATTCTTCAATTTTGTGAACTTATATCATCTTCTATGATCAAATAAAGATCATACACATTCAAAATGATGGAGAATACCCTTTGGTTGGGTCATTGGGGGCCTCAGATGCCCTGATTTTGTTCTGACTTGCTCAAGAAGTCATCCCTTGATCAGATGCCTTCCCCATGGAATTTCTTCACGAAAATTGATATGCATGATCCTTATACCATATAGAGACCAATAGAAACAAGAATGACCAAAAAATTTGGAGTTATGGCCTCTGGATCCAAAACCCTAATTTTAGGTCATTTGTGCAGTTAAACCTGGCTCTGCTTCCATGCTTTTCTCAGTTCTTGTGATTCTTTGACTTCATTGACCTTGTGAGGATATAATATGATGCTTGAACATACATGGACCCTATTGAGATGATTGAAGACCTTAGGAGTGGCTCAGATGGCTCAGGGATTGCTCAAATCACAAACCCTAGATGCAGATGACTTAGAAAAAATGCAGTGAAGCAAAAATGCAATATGAGATGATGTGATTGAATTTATGCATATGAAAAGATCACAAGACATGGTGTGAATGGGTGAGGGCAAATTTGGGGTGTTTACAAGAAGCAGTGCTCCTCGTCGAGGTTGAGATCCCATCAATGAAAGTTCTGATGGAAGCTAAGTTGACTGAGGCTGAATGGTGTCAAAGTAGATTTGATCAATTGAATTTGATTGAGGAAAAGAGAATAATAGCTTTGTGTCATGGTCGGTTGTACTATCAAAGAATGAAGAAAGCTTTTGACAAGAAGGTTAAACCTCGTGTATTCAAAGAAGGCGACCTCGTGCTCAAAAAGATCCAGTCATTCATTACAAATTCTCGGGGCAAGTGGACTCCGAACTATGATGGTTCATATGTTGCTAAGAAAGCCTTCTCTGGAGGTTCATTAATTCTTGCAACTATGGATGGTGAGGAGATCACTCGTCCTGTGAATGCGGATGCAGTCAAGAAATACTTCGCCTAAAAAAATAATAAAAGAACAACTCGCTAAGTTGAAAACCTGAAAGGGCGGCTTAGGCAAAAATGAGCATCTCGGTGGATTGAAAACCCGAAAGAGCGGTCCAGGCAAAAATTAGAGACATAAATAGAAATAATTATCCCGGTAGATTGAAAACCCGAAAGGGCAATCTAGGCAAAAGTTAGGGATCATGGCAAGTAACTGCATCGACAGACTGGATCACTTGTAGCAACTGAGGATTTTAGATTCTATCCCTCAGAAGAATTGCCCATCAAAGATTCTTATTCACTCATCCTTGACTTAAGTTTCGAACATAGTGGAGTTTAAAGTTGATAGGGAGAATAGTGATTATTGTATTTCAATGTAGCCCTTTTCCATATATTTACCATTTTTCAAACTTGTAATGATCCATGGAGTCATGCCATTTGGTGACTACCATTCTATTAATGAATTTGATCTTTTATCCAATTGTTTGAAATTATTTATATTGTTTCTGTTTACAAAATTTCAATTTATTGTGGGTGATGATTTTTGAAACAAATTTAATAAATTTAATCTTTGAAGATTATAAAAACATTTTGCTTTTGACATGTGAACAAATAAAGGATATCAATAGTGATTCCAGAGAGGGTAAAATCTGGATGTGTAACTTGTCTCTCCCAAAGCAGGGTTTGATCTGATTGTGTCCATATGGAATTCCTGAATAGTCCTAATATGTTGATAATAATGATGTTTTGTTCCCCAACAACAAGCGTGAACAGGGATTGTATAAATGTTCTTAGTTTGAGTTCCAATGTTTTCCCCAGAAGAACTATTGGAAGGGATGTTCTTAAGAATCCCCAGCTGAGTTTTGATCTCTTCCTCAGCAGATTATCTTTGACTTGAGAAGCATTAGGAATCCTCAGGCGAGTTCTTCCTCCTATGCTTGAGTTTGTTGCATCCCCTAGAAGAAGTATTAATATAGAAGTTAGTTTAGAGGTTATCTTTCACCTGATGGTGGGTATTGATTTAAAATCTCTCGTAACTGTGTTTTGGCTATGATGTTAACTTCTGATGTCCCCATGTGGGTCAGCAATTCCGAAATTTTCAATGATGAATGATCTCCATAGATCTTTCCCACAAATTCCCAGTAGGTCCGCGTGTGATCGTTTCCAGCAGGTTCCTATGTGATCCTCAACGAGTCTTGCATCCTTTCCCCAAGCAGAGCAGAAGTGATATGATGGTTATTCCCCGCAGGAGTTTGATTCTTAACAAGGATACTTCTATCCCTAAAAAGTATTGTGGAAGCTTTTCCCTATCCCCGACAGATTATTACCTTTCCTCAACAGGGTGGTATCCTCTATGCAGAGTTGATGTCTGATGTTTGATACTCTAGTAGGCTATGTTTTATTCGCACCACTGGTAGATCTTTACCTTGTTTCCCAAACAGAGTTTGTGAAGATAATTCCCCCCATCAGTGTTTAATTGAGACATTTCCCTCTTCTCCCTAAAGAGTGGAGGATTTTGTGTTGGTGTTTCTCCAACATGTTATCCTCTCATAGTGGAATTTTTGATGTTATCCTTTTACGGATTCTTGAAGATTGCTTTGTGGATTGGATCCCTAGCAGATGTTTCCTCAGTATGAGTTATGCCTTGTAGTAGGATTTTATTCCTTTGATGGCTTTTGATGTTCCCCTGCAGGATTTCAAGTTAAATTTCCAGCAGGATTCCCCAACCTTGTTGTCTTTGGATTAGCCGAGTATCCGATTGTTGTGGTGTTTATGTCACCTGTTGCTCATTTTTATGTTTGTTTTGTCAGCATATTCATATGCATATTCATGCATTCTCTTTATGTAAAGCATCATATGTTTGTATTCTTGCATTCTCTGATATATCATTGTTCCTTGCTCTTTGGTGTGGATTTTCCCCATAGTGTGTGTGTGTGTGTGTGTGTGTTATTTTCCTCTCAAGTTAGAGTGTCAACCATTAAGCTGAAAGTGTTTATCCTTTCTAAATTCCCCACTGAGTTTGTTCCTCATGGATGATATTGATTCAGTTTTCTCCCCAATTTATTATCTGGATGGAATTTCCCCAGTTGAGATGTTTCCTCCTTGGGATGAGTCTTGTTTGACTGTTTCTCTCCAACTTGTTCTTGGATTGAACTTTGGTCTCTCTTGTGAGTTATATTGCTTTAGAATTAAGTTATCGTTGTTTGATAGTGAGTAATATTTTCTCTAGTTTTAGTATATTACTTTGGAATTAGGCTATCACTTATGTGGTAGTGGGTAATATTTCTCCTCCTTTTGATTGATTACTTTGGAATTAAACTATCGTTGTTTGATACTGGGTAATATTTTCTCCAATTTGAGTATATTACTTTGGAATTAAGCTATCACTTATGTGGTAGTGGGTAATATTTCTCCTCCTTTTGATTGATTACTTTGGAATTAAGCTATCACTGTTTGATAGTTGGTAATCTTTCATGTTGAGTCTTATTGCTTTGGAATTAAGCTATCATATGTTTGGTAGTGGGCAATATATTTCTCCGACTTGAGTATATTACTTTGGAATTAAGATATCACTTGTTTGATATTGGGTAATATTTCTCCTCCTTTTGATCGGTTACTTTGGAATTAAGCTATCACTTGTATGGTAGTGGGTAATCTTTCCTTCCATTTATTATGGATTCAAACATTTTGTTCATTTGATATTTTCTCCAGTGAAGTGTTATCCTTCTCTGTTGATCCTTGTCACCGATTGTGTTGTGACTTATTTTTATACACAATCATGTTCCAAGTTGAGTCAGCTATCCAGTGATTTATTTTCCTGGTAACTCTTTTGGTGTCTGTTGTTTTCCCCAGCGGGATTTTCTTCGGTGTTCCCAAGCTCTTGCTTCCCTCTGGTGGTTATATTTTCCCCACAGAGATCTTGGGTTTGCATATCATATTCATATCATGTTCCCTTAGGACAAAAATTGGGTTTTCTGTATTTAAGTATCTCCCATCTTGCAGAGATGAAGATGTCAATCTTCATATCTCCAAATTGAAGAAACTTAAATCGGGGCAGCTGTAGCACCCTAATTTTTTCCCTAAGTTTTCTTCGCATTTCATTTACATCTTAGATACAAACAAGATCGCATTGGTTGCTCGGTTTTTCCCGGGTGTAGGTTTATATCTCACAGGGGATCACCGTTGCTTTTATTTGCTTTATTTGTTTATGTTTACTAACCATTAATCAAAATCCAAAAATATTTTGTTTCCTTTCACTAACATTTTCAGGAAGAGGAACAATTGAAAATGCTAAAAATAGCAGTCCTGCAACTCGAATAAAATTTCATAGACAAAATTCGAAGTTGATCCGCAAGTAATTCAAATTTATCTGATCAAGGATTTCCCAAGTTAATTGATTCATTCAAGGAATTCCAAGGTTCATGTATTTATTTCCATGCCTTCTTCGACGTACAAAATTCGGGCCACAACAACCAAGCAATTATGTTTGAATAAAAATTTCAAATTTATGCTTGGTTAACCGGTTAACCATTTCCAGTGTATTTTGGTTAACCAGTTAACCAGTGCGAAATTTGAATTTTTCATTCAAATTCAGCGCCCTTGGATCATTGATCTCATTTGGAATATTCTAGATCCATTTCCCTCTGATTTCTCTACGTCACTTTGATCATTTCCTACCATAAACCCTCACTAATCACCACTCTTTTCCATACCTAAAGTCTTTATCTAGAACCCTAATTTCATTGATTAAACAAGCTCCATTCCACCAAGTTCCCATACCTAAAGTCTTTATCTAGAACCCTAATTTCATTGATTAAACAAGCTTTTGAGAGTCAAATTCACCTTGCAAAAATTTCTTGAAGCAACAAATCTCTTGCAAAACACTCCCCCAAAACCAAATTTCACTAAAGCTATTTTTATTTCTTTTGAAGTTATCAAGAATTCACATTGAATTCTTGATTAACTTGAGCTAAACATTCATCCTATTCTTTTCTTGTTCATCAATTGCAGTAGATCTAGCTTGATTTGGTCCAATTTGAAGAAGTGCTTTTGGTAATTCACTCTTTCCATAAACCCATACTCATCATCAACATTCAAGATGTAGATCTTTGGTGCTTTTGATTCTAGATCCTTTGGATCTTAATTGTTGTTTGATTGCAGGGATTTTACTATATTTTGGTTTTAAAATTAGTGTAAATTCAGATCATGATCATCAAGTGTTTGAAAAAAGGTTTTGAAAATGGATCATGCTGAATTTCAGCATTTTTTCTGCAACTGGTTCAGTGTTAACCGGTTAACCATTTTCAATGTAATTTGGTTAACCGGTTAACCAAAGTTAAATTGCGCAGGTTTTGAAAACTGGTTGCGTTAACCGGTTAACCAATTCTAGTGCATCCTGGTTAACCGGTTAACACAAGTCAGAGGCTGTTTTTTTTGGGCTTATTTTAAGTTCCTTTTTGGTCCCTCCTTCTTCTTCTTCTTCCTCCTTTTTTTTACATTGGGAAGCACTTTGGGAATGATTTCTCTTTACTTTCAATGAACTTTGTAGATTAGAGTAGTTAATGTTCATTAATTCAAAACTATCTTTAAGTGAATTATTTAACTCATTTAAGGTACTTTGCATTAGTGATACATTTTCATGCTTGAATCCACCAAGATGAGTGATTGAACTTAAGGATGAAATAATACCATGAGTGTGACTCAATTTGGTATTCATCTTTAGTTTTGTGCGATATTGCGTCCGGATAGCGATTTACATATCGTTTATCTCGCATGCATTAACACTAACATTGTTCACCTTAATTGGTGGTGGCCGGCCTCATTTGTAGGGTAATTACTTCGTAAATTACTCGGTGATTGCTTAACATAGACCTAAATGTGTCCTGACTTCAGAATAAAAATCCAATTGGATACTTACACTTTCGTAGACCAGACCTCTTGTTGGTCGCGTAATCCCAAAATGTTTAATCATATTGCATTAAGAATCAAGACTTATGAATGTTTGATGCGTAGGTGCTTTGGGTCTCCCAATCGCCTTTCAAATTTCATTGAATTTGGTTCGGTTTGCCTTGATTAATCGCTATAGTGTAAGATACTAAGCAGATCCATTTGCCTTTCGATTTTGGTTACTCTTTTGGTTGTGGTTGATTAAGTTCACCATACCCTTATTATGTAAATATTATTATACTATTATTAATATTTTAGATTCTTGCACTTTAATTTCTTTTGATACTAACATTTAATTTCTTGCATCTTTATTGCTTTTATTTTATTATGCTTTATTCATCCATTATCATGTTTATTATTTCCTTATTAGCGTTTTGGGAGATTGAGAATAGATTTTAAGACAATATTTTGGCAACAATTCTAAAACTGCGGCCTAATATGTCATTTTCAAATAAATAAATAAAAAGGTATTGAAACTTTTTTAACAAATTATCTGGTGAACACAAATTTAGTAAAAAATTATAATATCGGAAATTTTTTTACAAGTTATTGGATGAACAAAATTTTGGTAAGAAATTATAATACCAAAACTTTATAACAAGTTATCTGATGAACACAAATTTTGATAAAAAATTATAATTATACTGAAAAACTTATTATAAATTATCTGGTGAAAAAAATTACTTACCGAAATTTTGTAAGCCACGTTCTTCGGTACACTGGAGTAAGAGTACAAAAAACTTCGTTACAAAAAATAAATAAAAAATGAATATAATCGAAATATTTTGAAATATATAGGGATGAGAGAATAATTGTAGAGATATGAGATAAAGTTTTCTCAATTCCTCAAATATTTTATAGGCTCGTTTCTTTTAATTTTTAAAAAAATTTACTTTTATAGTGGTATATTGTTATTTAAAAATATATATATTTTTAGGTATATTTCTTTATTTTACCAAAACTTTAAAAAATCATTTATTTGAATATTAAAATTTTAAAAATTACTTAAATTTAAACATATTTTTAATAATATTTTATAAAAGTTATTTCTGAAATACATTTTGGTTTTTTAAATTGTGAATATGATTATATTTTAACCTTTAAAAATGAATATTTTATGTTAATTTATATTTAAATTTGTCTTTTAACTTATAAAAAATGAGTCTTTTTTTTGATAATTTATAAAAAATATTTTTAAAGCGGATAATACAAATAAATAGATAATTAATAGATACAAATAAATAGATAATTAATGAATAAAAAAAAGTAGAAAATAGCTAAAATATTACACACAACTGAAAAAGTAAAAATATTTCAAGATTACACATTAATATTGTAGGATTTTATTACAAAGTTACTGAATCAATCAGATTTTACCATGACATCACTTTGCTATATTGTTTTCCTTATAACACCTCCCCAAACATATCTATATGATGAAATCTGATTATATGACTCTCCCTAAAATTTCTGTCAATCATTGCATACTCTTTAAACCACTTATTAGAATGCTAATTTTACTCATCTTTAATTGAAAACAAATCAATTGTAAGCAGTACTAACATAGCTCTTGACAACATTTTCCAACAAAATTTGTAACACTTTGGTGTTTGTTGGACCAACATACCTAGGTGTCTTAAACTGACTTACTGATGCACCTCTTTGAATATGATTCTCGAGAATCTTCTGGAATGTTCCTTTCCTAACAATTCGGAGTTCAAGATCATCAATAGCTTTGGTGTTTCTAGAAATAACATAGCCTCGGTCAATAAATGACTTGTCCATTACGTTACAACACTCAGCAAGCACTTTGTCACTTGATTCACCATTGATTTCCCAGAATATGACATAGTGTCCTGGTTCTTTGGAGAAATCAATGTAGCTAGTGTAATCAATCAGTTCTATTTTCTTCTCATCTAAAAACTTGGATGCTGATTCTACTGATAGTTGTAAATCAATCTCAGTGACCTTATCAATGTTGATGGTAAGCAAAGAACCACCCCTACGGATAAACTTGATTTCCGGAGTTGAGTTATGGAATCCCATAACCTTTACTACATCTCCTAGCCTATACCTGTACAACCCTGCATGTTATACAATATTTAGGGTTTATGATTTAGGATTTAGTAATAATTTATAACTAATATAATTATACTTAAATTGATGATTTATTTTATTTTGTAATAAAACAATATGTTGTTAAAGAATTTGATACCTGCAGGATTGGTGATAACGATCTCATACTCCTCACCAATCTTCACATCAGTTAAACCGACTGGATCAAGTTCTACCTGTGTTCCATCAAGTTGCGCGATTGGAATGAATTCAAAGTATGCAATTTGAGGAAGAATGGCATAAGTAGCAAATTCAGGAGCTACTTTAGGATTCACATTTGAACCAATCCCTCCTTCAGAAGCGGCATACCAAGAAGTCAACACAGGAACTTCTCCAGCATAGTGTCTCAATTTGCTCAAATAAGTCTCCATTGAACCTGTCATGATTCCTTGAATATGCTTAACATTAGGAAAAAGCTCGGGTAACAATCCGTACCAATTGTTTAATCCTGTACATTTCTTGTGGATCAAGTTAGCTAGTTCGGGATTTGGTTTCAGCAATTCAGACATAGCATCTCTAATAGATGGAACGGTGATTCGGCTGCTGAGAACACCTTCTTTGATATCGTTAACAAGTTCTTCCCAATCTTGTTCAAATGCTCTGAAAGCAATGACAATGCTATGTCCAAATGTTGATGCAATTGTGTGAATTTCTTCTCTGAAAAGTAGTCCGCATAAGAGGTGACAATAAAGTGATTGGTAAAAATCTGGACCGAAGATTACACCATCTGGACTACAGCATGGGGATTTTAGATCTTGCAATAAAGGCTTGAATCCCGGACTTTTGATTAAATGTTCGGTGGCCGATCCATATATCACACTGCCTTTTCTTTGTGTAGAATCACTGCTGTAGATAAAGTTTAAAGTCTTTCCATCTTGGATAGGAAACTCCCTATAAAGATAACACCATGTGTCATATGTATCATACCGATGTTAGACATTGAGACGTATCGAACATCAAACACTCTTTCAATTCGAGATGTCAGTGCTAACTAGCCAAAAATAATTAATAATAATACCTGTTTCTATAGGCAAAAGAGGTTTGATATAAATGCACTGCGGTTTCAAACACTTCATCATTCCATGGAATATATTTCTGTTTTCCTTCACTAGTACCTGAACTGCAAAAACACAATATTTTTTCAATATTAAAATACTTCCAACTTTATAAAACTCAAATGAGAAAATAAATAAATAAAACACCTTCTAGACATGATTTTGATTGGTTTTCCAGTGAGAATAGGAGAAAAATCATCATCAATCATTCTTTCAATATAAGGCTCCAAATCTTTGTAAAGGACCAATGGAACACAAGCCTTGTAACTTTCAGGATCAGTTCTTCCATTCAGTCCTAAGTTCTGCAAATACTCAGCTGATGCATTTTCCTCCAAAATCTTTCTCAGTGTCTCCTTTTGAACATTCTCAGCATCTTTTGTTATTCTCTCAAATTCTTCTATCACTTTTTCATAGTCGATTTTTTTAACTTCTCTCATTTTCACACTCATACACCTATTTAGAACAATATAAAGTCAGCAAAAGTATGAAAAAGAAACATAGAATAATATTTGTGTTATGTGTGTGAGAGAGAAAGGAACATACACAAGATTTTTTTGAGACAGGAAAAAGAGAACTGCTTAGATGAAAATTCATGTTAATGTCCAATAGTATTTATAAGCAGCATCAAAATCAGTTCCAATTTGTGCATTTTAAGAAAAATGATATCAATTCTTAAATTAATGTTTAGTAATTGAATCTGGACAAAATTACCTGGGAGTATATATGTTGAGAGAAGAGATTAAGTAAATTCTAGAAATTATATTATGGATGGATTTTGTAAATTAAAAATATTCTTGAGAGAAGAGATTTCATTTCCTTAAATATATATATATATATATATATATATATATATATATATATATATATATATATATATATATATATATATATATATATATATATATATATATATATATATATATATATATATATATATATATATATATATATATATATATATATATATATAAAAGAAGTTAAATAAGAATATAATATAAAAATGATACGATAGACTTATTTCATATTACATATTTGGTGCACAATTGATGAAAAACAAGAAATTATTATTTTACTAGTTTAATATTAAAATTTTAAAATTTATTCCTATTATATTGAATTTCCATTTTTTGTTTTGTAAATTATCTTATTTTCAAGATAAATGGTTGATTTAATTTCTCATTTTAATTTTTAACTCAACTAAAATACAAGATAAAAATTTGAATTACATATACAAGATATGAGAAATTTTAAGATTAACTTATATAGTTTAAATTGATAAATAATTTGTAATGATTAATAAGAAAATTGAATCATATGTGTTCTGGACTGGGCCTCTAAGGTTGTATTGGGCACATATCCAAACCCTTCGAGCAGAGACCCAATCAGTCGGTCAGGGGATCCATTGGTCGAGCAGAGGTCATGTGTCACAGACAGTAAACTATATTGTCGGGCAAGGGGTCCGACCCACCTGGCGCGTGCTAGGGAAACTGTGTCTCCCTAGTGTGTGCCACGTCACCCAACTGTCCACCCTTCTCTCCCCAAATATAGGGACAGTTGGACCAAGAAAAAGACCACATGCTAGGTCTTACACGTTCCCACACGTACCTTTGCAGTTCTTCCTTGGGCCTAACTGATCCAACCCAAGGAAGAACCTTGGCCCAGCGCTGGGGGCACATATAAATACTCCTTCTCACTAAAGGGTCAAGTATTCTGAACTATTCTCTCTCTTATCATCTCTGTACCCAAAACTCACTTGAGCTTTAGAGTGTCTTGCAGGTACACCCCCTTTATCTTTCTATCAACTGTGACGTTCGCAACCAACAACTAGAAGGACCTTCTGATCAAGTAAGATTAGTGGCGCCATCTGTGGGAACTTGCTATCCCCTTTTTCCATTCCAGAAGATCAAAGTTCACTCACCCCTCGCCCTTCCACCATGACTGACAAACACGGTGACAACCACAATCTGGACCTTGTCAACTACAACAATGAGGAATACATGATCGTCACCCACGAGACTGACGTGCGTGACGGACAACCATTGACCCCATCTCCTGAGCCCGAGGACAATGGTGTCCCCCAACCTTAGCCCTCCGCTGCTTTCCAGCCCATACTGGTGCCAGTCGAAAGAGACCCCGCCATGATAGCCATGGTGCACGCTCTGAATCAAACCAACTTCCTACTCACTCAACATCACGAGAGGTTGATAGCGCTGGAAACCGACCGCCAAACTGGGCCTCCCCACCGCGAGCGAGGACCCCCTACCGAGAGACACCAACCAGAGGCAACCAAGAAGCGGGAACACTCACCTCCTCGTCGAGGGCGACGTTCCCCCGAGCAAAAGAAGAACAGGTCCAGGGGACACCTTGAACGAGTGGACAACCAACCGAGAGGTCCTCCTCAGCGAGATCCGAGCCCGAGGAATGAAGTCTACTTCCTGCTGAGGAGTGACAAAGACGAACCTCACTGCCCTCTGTCACGAGCTATTATGGACACGCCAATCCTGAAGGGCATGGAGAAGCCCTTGAACCTAACACCTTATGATGGGACGACTGACCCGGATGATCATGTCAACAACATCAATGTTATGCTCGACTATCGCAACGACATCACCGGGAACGTTAAGTGCCAGTTATTCTCGGCGACTCTCCGGAAAGGGGCCATGGCGTGGTACAAAATCCTAGCACCTGAATCCATCACTTTCTGGAGGAGCATGAGGTTGGCGTTCACACGGCATTTCACCGCCTCCCGACGCCACCCCAAGACCGAAGCAACCCTTGAAGCCATTGTACAAGGGAAGAAAGAAATGTTGCACTCGTACATCGAGCGATTCAACCAAGAGGCCGTCGAGGTGGATACGATTGATTACATGAAAAAGTACCTCCTCGAAAAAAGACTCCTTCCCAGGAGCGAACTCAGCAGAGCCGTCGAGATAGAACCCCCTCACACCCTTGACGAGATTCTTCACAAAGCTCAAGCATACATCCAGTACAAGGAGAAACAAGTCACACATAATTTCCAGAGCAACCGAGGTCACGACGATGTCAGAAGCTCCAAAAATGAAGACTACACCTCTCCCTGACGCACGGGGGGACAAAAGGAGAGACGATAAGCCTCGTGAGATCCGTGAAGGACGAGGACCTGAGGGGAGATTATCCGAATACACATTGTTGACTGCTCCCCACGAGCGTATCCTCGCTGAATGCATCAACTATGAGTTCAAGCAGGGAAGGGTAAGGTTCCCCAAACCTACAACACCCAAGCCCCACACTAACAAGTCCAAATACTGTTGTTTTCATAGGAGCCACGGGCATGTGACCGAAGACTATGTCCACCTTAAAGACGCGATCTAAATTTTGATCAAAGAAGGTCACCTCAAACAATATGTCAAGAGAAGTGAGACTCCCCGACGTGAGGAGCAGTCCTCGAAAAGAAATCGTGAAGATTCCCTGGACCACGAATCTCCTTTCCAAGTGGCGATGTGCATAGCGCGACCCGAAGATTTCCACCTCCCCGATGTCGACATGGAAGGACGACTTGCTGCACATATCCCGTGGAGGATTTCCCTACCTCCTTAGTCATCTCTGGTGGAGGGGTGAACAACGAGAATGCCGCCATTTCTGTGAAGCGAAAATTCGATGAACTTTTGTTGACCGCACCTGAACAGTTGGAGACCCTGACAAAATCCCGGGGAAGATCCAACCCGATATCATTTTTCCTCGAAGAACTGCCTGGTGGATCCCCCAATTCGAGCATCCCGCTGCTGATAAGGGCCAAAATGGCACGCTTTGACGTCCGACGTATCTTGGTCGATTAAGGAAGCTCGGTAGACATTATGTATGTCCACCTGTTCAAGACTGTCAAGCTAGACAAGACGAACCTATCCCCTTATGTCGGATCTGACCTCCAAGGATTTAATAGTGCCACTACCAGATCGTGGGGTACATGGAGCTCCTCGTTAATTTTGGAGAACAAGAAACTGTCAGGGAAGTCAAAGTTCAATTCCTAGTAATAAAATGCCCCTCTCTCTACAACTGCATCCTTGGCCGACCCACATTGGCCAAATTGACAGTGGTCCCGTCTACCGTCCACTTGAAGATGAAGTACTATACCAAGCTGGGTTGCGTGGTCAGGATCCACGGGGACATTGAGGCTTCCAGGAGGTGCTATGATTTTACGGTCAAAGGGCAAGCCATAATTAACACCTCCAAGAACAGCAAGAAGCCCAGAGTCAAAGAGCAACCGCCTTCCCCGCGTGTCAACTCCATCGATCTCGACAATCGACTTGGAGAGGACGACGCTGAAACACAGGGCCCCATCAACGGGAAGGAACCATCTCATCCATTCTGCCCAATTTCGAACGGCAAGTTCGAGCTTATCCCCTTGGGCAACGATCCCGACAAGACCGTGAAGATAGGTATCAGACTACCACTAGCAACAAAGGAGCAACTTACAACTTGCCTAAAAAAGAAAGCATATTTATTTGCGTGGAGTGCAACTGAGATGCCCGGACTCGACCTTGAGGTCTCTTGTCATCAGTTAGCTTTAGATCCGGCCATTAAGCCCGTAGCACAACATAGGTGCATTCAGTCTCCCAAGAAAACGGAGGCTGCCGAGCGGGCTGTAAAAGACCTCATAGAGGAGAATTTTATTTCCGAAACCCAGTACACAACCTGGCTCTCTAATGTAGTTCTCGTTAAGAAAAATAATGGAAAGTGGCGAATGTGTGTTGATTATACTGATCTCAATAGGGCATGTCCCAAAGATGCTTTTCCTTTGCCTAACATAAACAAACCGGTCGATAATTATGCAAGTTTTAAAATCTTGTCTTTCATGGACGCATATAGTGGACATAATCAAATCCATATGTCGAACACAGACAAGAGACACACGACCTTCATGACACCGACATGCAATTACTACTACAATGTAATGCCTTTCGGGCTGAAGAACGTCGGGGCCACATACCAACGCATGATGAACAAAGTATTCCAATGAGAGATAAGGAACATGCTTGAGGTATATATGGACGACATGATCGTGAAATCACACGAAGAATTCGACCATGCCCGATATCTCCAGAAGGTCTTCGAGCAGGCGAGACGATGCGAAATGAGGTTCAACCCTAAAAAATGCACCTTCGGCGTCCGAGCGGGTAAATTCCTTGGATTCTACCTCACCGAACGAGGGATCGAAGCCAACCCCGACAAATGTCAGGCATTCTCGGAATTCCCGACCCCAAGCTCGAAGAAATCCATCCAGTCTCTTAATGGCATGCTCGTTTCCTTATCCCTCTTCGTCGCAAAATCCGCAAAACACGCTCTCCCCTTCTTCAAACTACTGTGCAAAGAGGCCACATTTGAATGGACTACAGAGTGTGAACAAGCGCTACTCCACCTAAAAAGAGCAATATCTGAGTCACCAGTATTGTCATGACCACTGGAAAAAGAAACGTTATATCTATACATGTCCGTTGCGACAGAGGCGGTCAGCGCCGTCCTCATCCGAAAAACCACTGATGGGAAGAAACCCATCTACTTCACGAGCAAAGCCCTCAAGGTCCCCAAACTAAGATATCAGCATATCGAGACTACGACATTATTTCCTCGCCCATAAAATTAAGGTCCGGACAGATCAACCTATCAAACAACTACTCGGTCGACCAGATATGGCCGGCAGAATACTAAAGTTGTCTCTGGAACTTTCGTAGTTTGATATCCAGTATGAAAGCAGGAAGGCTTTGAAAGCCCAAGTACTGGCCGACTTTGTTATCGAGATGACACATAACCCGACCCCGACCAGCGGTGCCCACAAGTGGACAATCTTCGTCGACGGTGCTTCCAGCTCGACCGGGAGCGGCGCGGGTATCATCCTCGAAAACAAAGAAGGAATTTTAATCAAAGTATCTATGGCCCTGGCTTTCCCGACTTCAAACAACCAGAACGAATACGAAACGTTCCTCGCGGGTTTGCGATTGGCTGAAGACCTGGGGCGAAAGAAGTAAAAATATTTACAAACTCTTAGCTCGTGGCGTCCCAAGTGAAGGGAGAGTACCAGGCTAAAAACGACAACCTCATTGAATATCTAGCTCTCGTAAAAGACAAACTAGAAAAATTCGATGCCTAGGAGGTCCAACATGTTCCCCGCGAGCATAATACACGAGCGGACGTCTTGTCCAAACTAGCAAGCACGCGAAAGAAGGGCGGGAATAAATCCATAATCCAAGAGATTCTTCCTCGATCGAGTATCGAGAAGTCACTTCCTCCGCTCGAAGTAAACGCCTTCAGCAACACCAACTGCTGGATGACCCCCATCCACAACTACCTCACGAAGGACGAACTCCCAGTTGACCCCAAGGAAGCATCCGCAACTAAAAGAATGGTATGCTCTTACGTCCTCCTCGAGGGAAAATTATACCGACAAGGTTTCTCCATCCCGCTGCTCAAATGTGTCGAAGAGGAAAAGGTCCCCGACATCCTAGGAGAAATTCATAGGGGGATTAAAGCTCAACACCTCGGGGGGGGGGGGGGGGGGGAGGTCGTTGGCATGCAAAGCTTTGAGGGCGGGATACTACTGGTCGACGATGCAACACATGCCAAGGAACATGTCAAGAAGTGTGATAAGTGCCACAGACATGCGGACATGCACCTTTCTCCCCCTAATGAGCTAAAGACACTTTCTTCCCCATGGCCCTTTGCTTGGTGGGGAATGTGTAACACCCCAATTTCATAAATTATTTTATAAAATAATTATGATGAATAATGTGGTGTTTTTGAAGTTGTAAGCAAAAGAGTTATTTTATTTAAATAATAATATAATGATAATATGAGATTATTGGAATATTGTTATTAAATAAATAAAATAATAAAATTGGAGATCTAAGGGGAAAGGTAGTAATTTGTGTTGGATTATGAAAAGAGAAGAACGATTCATTTTATCACATCATGTCTTTCTGAAGAAAAAGAAGTGAGCTATGGAGAAAGAGGAAAAAAGGGAGAAGAACAAGAGGTCTAAAGCTCCAAGATCAAGAGTTTTCAAAGAATCGATTGAATTCAAGGTAAGGGGGAAGAAAGGGTTCTATATTGGTGATTTAACATGAAAGAGTAGTTGAGAATTCCTTACTCTCTTAGAGATTATGTGATTTTGATCTATGGTGATAAATTTATGATATGTGTATAAAATAACGCTGTTGATGTTTATAAGTGAAATGTTTGTTGTTTGAATTGTGTGATATGAGTGATATGAAATATGTCATATGTTCATTATTGTTGATGATGAAAATTGAGGTAATCAAGTAAAACCTAGGTTTCCCCCAAATTGGTTAGTAAATGTTAGGCTAGAAGATTGTGTAGTGTTAGAGGTGTAAAATGATAATAAGAAACATAATGGAACTGTTTGGGGTTTTAGAATAAGGTATAAGTGTCTAATTTTGGATTGGTGTGGAAGTGGGAAGAAAAAGGGATTTTTGAGAAAAAGTGAGTTTTGGACGCAGGCCTCCTGACACGGGCCGTGTCACAGGACACGGGTGGCCGTGTCAGGCTACGGGAAAGGATTATGATGGAGTTTTTGGAGGGATGGACTTCAGAGGACCTGACACGGGTCGTGTCAGCCTTCTGTCTTTGATGAAAATATGCTTTTTAAAATGGAGCGTCAGGTCGTGTGACAAGGTCCGTGTCATGGGACACGGGGGGTCGTGTCAGGCCTCTGTTTTGGATAATATTCTGTATTCTAAGATGGTTTTGTCCCGATTTATTGTTCGATACTTATCCCATTAGTCTAAGATGTTGAGGATAGTAATAATGGATAGTTCCTAGGAGACGACAAACAATAATTAGTGTTTAAGTTCTATATGCTTGTGTGGGTTTGTAGGATTTAGTAATGGATCATTGGATCGTGTTGGTTGGGGACATTATTGATTGTATGCTTTGTGTAAACCATATGATGAAATGTTTAGTAACTTATGAGGGTCGGAAGGATCGTGTTTGTGGGAAAATATATGAGGAATATCTGAGAATGAAATTAATGAAGAGTTCATAGGATATGATGACCGATGATTAGTGTGTAAGATATATGTGTTTGTGTTGATTTGTATAACTTTTGATGATGAACCATATGGATTGTATTGATAATATATATTGAATATTGTATGATTTCTATGTGACCCATATGATGGGGTGTGTGGTAACTTATGAAGATCAGGAGGATCGCGTTATGTATGATATGTTCATGCATGTATTTTTGTATGCATAATCGAGTTTTTCATATGCATGTATGGTGGGTGGGATAATCATGTCTCGGATGGAGCGTAAGTGATTATCCAGATTCATTGTGAATCGATGGTGTGAAGGATGATCGTGTCTCAGTAGGAGCGTAAGCGATACATCCGGGTTCGAATCGATGAACCATTGTTGAGACGTACCGCATTTGCATTGTGTCATAGAGTCACTTTGAATTAATTTAATGAATGATATATGATGTATGTTGATGAGTTGTGTGAGAATCACCCTTTAAGATGTTATATGCACCGTTAAAATATTGAATTATTTTCTCACCCCCTTTGTTGTTTGGTTGCGTCTGTGCTTCTTCGGAAGTACTGATGATTCAGGTACTTGAGTAGACTCGGAGTACAAGTTGTTTGGTCAAGTCCTAGGAGTCGCTCTGATATGTAACACGGGATTAGGGGATATTTATTGTTTATTGATTTTTGTTAGTAATAGTTACGTATCATATTTTGTAGAAATTTATAAATCGAGAGAATTAATGAATGTTATGGGTATTTGGAGAAGTGTCGTATGATGAATGAAAAGATAATTTTTCCGTTGTTTTAATAAAAAGAACTATGATGAACTATTTACTTCCGTTATTTTTGTAAAGAACTATGTTTGTTGGTTTTGATTGAAAAGAAGTAGCATTCCACTTTTGATAAAAACTGATTTAATTGAGAAAATAGTTGATTTATTTATTTGGGAAAAGTGGGTGTTACAATTGGTATCAGAGCAGGTCGGTTCGTCCGGCCAGGTTGTCGCGTCTCGTTTGTTCCCGAGTATGCGATATGTGTGTGGCACACCATCGGTACTTGCTTGTTTTCTAGCTGTTTGTTTGTAGGTGTTAGTTGAAAATAAGTGGGGGAGAAGCTATTACTTCTCTGGAGAGTTGGCTTATGGTGGTGCTAAGGTTGCTAAGGTTTGTGTTAACTAAGGGTTCACTCGTGAAGCAACTTAGTTCACAAGATGCGAGGAACGCTATTAGAGTTGAGAAATATGGTTTATGACCATCATGATTGTCGGTTATATATTAACAATTTGAGGAACTGGTCACCCTCAATCCCTTGTTTATAGTAGACGGAATCGTGTTGGATACAAAAGACATATTTTTCAGCTAAGATAGGATGTTCAGTAGATTGTTTGGAGTTAAGCCAAAGTTATTAGTGGTTTAAAAGAATATATATGGATTCTGGTATCCGGAAAAGAGATGGATTTGAGGATCGGGTGTGTTGATTAGATATTACTAATAGTTACCCCTCAGTGAGTAGGAAGTGAATTTAAGATGAACGATTGTAAAAAGTTGAACATTGTATCTACTGGGTACATAGAGGAACTTTTGAGAGGAGACTCTGATGTCTGATTTGGTTGCATATATGGTATTGATTGGGAGTAAGGTCACAACGATGGATCGTCTGTAAAGTACGAATGGTATTGGTGTTTTAAAGAATATATTAGAATTATTGTTACAAGGAAAGATGGAACTATTCATTGATCGGTCCCTGGTACTAAGAGGAATAGTTAGGGAATTCATTGACAAAAAGGAATTATGGAAGCAAGGGTGCCTTCTGGGAAAACTTTGGTGTTATTGATATCGAAAGATGAGGATATGAAGTTGCATGTTGATTAGTAAATATTATAAGAATTCACCATTGTAATGGGAATAAATTGGATTCGATTTATAAAGGATCAAGAGTGAGCCGAAATTCATCTGTAGTATTACTGTTGTTGTGAGTTGGATTATTGCACTTATCAGAACCTTGAGTTAGTTGGGACTTTGTAAGAATAGCCTAAAGGAAATGTGGTAATCGAAACCAAATGTTGACAAGTCATGTTGGATGAATTTACTTCATTGAAAGATGTGGAATGGAGATCTTGGATGTAAGTATTGAGTTATGTTTTGGCATGGTATGACCTGAGGAGGATGAGTCTTCGAAAGTATGATGGTGTAATTTTTGTCAGAAATTAATTATAACCGCGTGTCTTCGCAATGTAGTGATGTTGAGTCGTTGCCTTAGGAGTGTGGTATATGGGATGCAGAGTATAGATAGTTTCGTAAATATTTTTGGAAATGGTGGACCGTGAGTTACGAGATTGATTAAAAGCTATCTGTCATGGTTATTATGGAATGAAGGGAGAGAAATATAAGTATTGTTGTATGTGTTAGACTATTAAGACAAAAGTAAAATAGTAAGTGTGCAATATTTATCTTTCTGGAATTTATGAATCAAGGGTCTAATTAATATGGAATTTGAAACGTGGGAAGGATGATCCAACGAGGGAGTAGAATTAATGTGAAACTACAAAATGACCATGGATATTGTGTAGAAGATAGTGACGACTGGTATGTATTACAATGGATGTTGAGTATGGATTGTACCTTACATATTTGTTTGGATAATTTGGAGATGGTAACTTTTGGAAGATGTCAGGATCTATGATGAAAGTAGAAAAAGGATTTGTAGAATGTTGGAAATTGAAATATAAGAATTAGAAAAGATACAATTATGTACTAATATATCAATTATGATTTGTATGAACAGGTGTGGGTGTGTTCGATTGTGTTGTTCAAAGAAAGGTATGGGTATGAGTTTGTCCAAAGTAGATGTGGATCTACAATGATGGAACGAGTAAGTTGTAAGAGATTATAATGTATTTAGACTTAGTTAGTTGTCATTGCAGGTTATGAAAAGTTTTCCAAGTTCATATTTTGTTGTTCGGATAACTTGTGAAATATAAGTTGTTCGTTGAGAAGGGTTGTTTTGAGGTAGAGTGTTGGAGAGCCATAGTAAGAGTTAGTTGTGGTTGCAGTATGAATTTGTTTGACTCTGACAAGCGGTGGATAGAATGTTGGATAAAAATATAATAAGTTGAAATGTTATTAGTACTTGATCGGTAAGACAGTTGGTATTATACGATGAGAGAGGAATTATGAAAGTATTTATCTTAACCATGGACTAGAAGTGGATGAGAGTGAAATTGTGTTAGGTACCCGATATTATTGTTGTTGCGATTGAAGATTGAAGTGTTTGGTAATCACATAAGTATACAATTCTGATTTGATCGAGAGAATTGAAGGATGAGACGACTAAGATAGTTGGAATGTCTGAGGTTGGGAGTCGGAAACTTTCCTATGTTTGCATTGATAGTTAAAGAGTTGAAATTGAGTTAACAGTCAAGAGACTTGCATATGGATATTGAGGTATGCTAAGTGAATTATTATAATTGTGATGAAGGTTAGAAAGAGTTAAATTTAGTTGTGAACTTCATGGAATAGATAGTTGCGGGTAATCAGAGTGTGCAACGGAAGAGTGAAGTGGTGTAATTTTTATACGTAAATGGTTGGTAAAGGCTCGAGATATTGAGTGATAAGACCTATTGAGGTATTGAGACAAGTAGACATCCCGGAATGGATGGGTAATGGTAAGAGGTTATTTACTCATCGAGGGTTACAGGATATGCATAGATATTAATATGTGTGATGTATGTGCTTCATTGATGGGTTATGATTATGTTGTTTCGGGGGAGAAAACTGCAAGGTTACTCCGTTATCAATGTTGTAGAAGCTAGACGATGTGTATCATGAAATTTTGGTATTTGTCCTTGTTGTCGCCTCATTACCTATGGTGATGGTATGAATGCGAGTAACTAATTCCTGTGATGGGAATTAGGGAAGTGTTACCTATGGTGATGGTATAGATTTTTATTGTGTTTTATTTCAGGTGTATACCTACGTGTTGTGAATTGATGATTGTGGTGTTTTGTGGTTGTAGTAGTTGTCTTGGAACTATTATTGTTGTTTTGGATTAATTGTAGAATTTCCGGTTATGGCAATGGAGTGATTAGTCGGGTGTGAGGGTATATCTAAGTAGTTTCACTGAGTATAATTTTTGAGGACGAAAATAATATAAGTGGGGGAGAGTTGTAACACCCCAATTTCATAAATTATTTTATAAAATAATTATGGTGAATAATGTGGTGTTTTTGAAGTTGTAAGCAAAAGAGTTATTTTATTTAAATAATAATATAATGATAATATGATATTATTGGAATACTGTTATTAAATAAATAAAATAATAAAATTGGAGGTCTAAGGGGCAAGGTAGTAATTTGTGTTGGGTTATGAAAAGAGAAGAACGATTCATTTTATCACATCGTGTCTTTCTGACGAAAAAGAAGTGAGCTCTGGAGAAAGAGGAAAAGAGGGAGAAGAACAAGAGGTCTAAAGCTCAAAGATCAAGGGTTTTCAAAGAATCGATCGAATTCAAGGTAAGGGGGAGAAAGGGTTCTATATTGGTGATTTAACATGAAAGAGTAGTTGAGAATTCCTTACTCTCTTAGAGATTATGTGATTTTGATCTATGGTGATGAATTTATGATATGTGTATAAAATTACATTGTTGATGTTTATAAGTGAAATGTTTGTTGTTTGAATTGTGTGATATAAGTAATATGAAATCTGCATATGTTCATTGTTGTTGATGATGCAAATTGAGGTAATGAAGTAAAATCTAGGTGTCGCTCCCGGGATTTTCATCCTAGTACAAACGCGAAAGTGGCGCGGAAAGGTTAGAGTCGCCAGCTAGACATTTTTATCCTGAAAGAATGGGAAAGGTAATGTTGCACAAACCTGAGGAAGAAGGAAAGGACAAGGTCCTGCGAACCAAAGATCTGAGTTCGGGAGTCGGTTACGACCTAGGAAGGTATTAGCACCCCAGATCGTCCGCCGTAACCGACGGGATCCACGCTTGCAAAAGAAACTGTTTCAAAAGGTGAGGGTATGAAAGTTGCAGCAAAGAAATGAAAATGAAAAGAAACTGGAACTGGAAAAGAAATGAAAATGAAAAATGTAGGGAAAATAAAGATTGTGCTCGAACGGGCCCTACCCCGCTGCCTACGTACCTCATCAGGATAATGAGGATCAGAGACGCCGTAGTTCCCCTAACTAGGGGTAGAAAAGAAATTGCTTGTGAATTAAGGCTTGAACTGCCTATGCCATTGCTCAGGTGTTGCAGACTCGGACGACGAGTGCGTAACCGTCTTGCAAAGTGACAAGTAGGAGCAAGTTCGCGGACGGAGCGAAGGAGATGAGGAAAGAATTCCCGAAGGAAAGACGTTTATTGTTTGTTTGTGTTTTTTAGAAGCTTTTATGAGTGTGTCACAAGGAAGTGAACTCAAGCTCTTTTCCATGGAATGTGCACTTGTCACTACATTCCAAGATGGAATAATAGAACAAGCACACTCAAGTAAGGAGAAGATCCCCAAAACTCGAACCCAAAGATTAGGGCATAAGCTCACTAACTTGTTTACTTATTAGATGTTTTGATTATTTACAGGTGAAGAAGTGTTTTTTTTATGCTTTTCTTTATGAAGAAGATACCTTGATCAGACTTGTGCATCACAAGGTAAACATGTACTATCCCAAGATGGGAAGACTACAAGCATACCTCATGGAATAAGGCTATGGATCAATGTATCACTTCACCTTTATTAAAGTATTTTTTAGAGTTATGAGATGAGAAGAGAAGAAGAACCAAAAGGATCTCAAAGGAAAAATTCTAAAGGGGGACTAAAATAATCCTAAGTTATTTATCATATACAAAAGGGAGATCCTATGGTTAATGAGGTATTCTAATCCTAAGAAAGAAAAGAAGAAAATAGAACTTAGAAATCAACTTACTTCCTAAGGAAGGTAAGTTGTTTCTAAAGAAAGGGAAAACCTATAAGCAAGCACCAAGTGTTAAGGCAAAGACAATTAAAATGCATAAGAGATAAGAATGAAGTGAGGATTACCTCAATCTTCCCCCCTAAAAAACAAAAGTTAGCATGACAATGCATATTGAAAGTAAAATCAAAGCATGAAAGCGATTAAGTACCATAAACGTCCTAGAATGGAACTAGGGTTCAAAATAAGACCTAAGTCTAAAGGTGAAGGTACCTAAAGGTTACATGACTTCTAAAGTCAGTAGCTACATGATATAGGTCCCTAGGTATGCTAGGATACCTCACAAATTCAAACTATGTCAAACTATGTACAAAAAGTTCACATAAATTCAACTAAATGCAAGTTAGGGTTCAAGGATGAAATATGAGTGCATATGGCTTACAAGCATGAATTAATACATGAAATGAACATCAAAGTCAGTAGTGAATGCTTATGAAGATGGATTAATGAATATACAATCATGGATGCAATGGATTAGGCATATGGAGTAATGAGAAGAAGATATGAGAAGAAACGAACAAAAATCGCATAAGATCGCACATGATGAAAGTTAAGGAAGAATGTCATGTGAATATGCATGAAATGATTATGGGTCAGTAGCATACAAGGTATGGGAGGCAATTAGAATGCATGAATATGAATTAATGATTTCCACATAATTCAAGTTATTATTTAGAGGAGAAGAGAATCTATTTTAGGTTAAAGTTAATTCACATAAGTATACACTTTAAAGCACCAAAACAAACCAAATGAGTATGGTTCAAAAAGTGACCTATGACTGGAATTAAAGACATACAAATGACCTATAATCAACTCCTAAAAGCTACCAAAAATCCCCTCAAGAAAATGGCATGAATGCCTTCTTAACACTTAGGTTATGCGACACATAAACACATGAATCAACCTAGGATCTAGGTGACATGGAAAAATAGCAAAAAGCCTTTAAAAATTATGAAATTAAATCCCTGGAATGATATAGTCATTATCTTACATTGTCCAAAAGGATTATACAAAATTATGCACCAAAGTGCCAAAACAATTCCTTGACTAGCAAGGTAACAAAACATGATCACCAAAAACAACTCCAAAAAGTGGATCAAAAAGGGAATCTAAAATTATGAAAAAAAATGCCTAAGGGGCATCAAAATGTCACAAATTACAGTGATTAATCACACACAAAAAATAGGTTTCACACCTATGGGGAAAAAACGATTTCGGTCTCTTATGCCAAAACACCCCTTTTTGGGACAGCTTATGATCTAAAATCCAAATTAATTATTAAAACCACCCAAATATGGAAACAAAAAATATGACAAATTAATTAAGAGGATAAGGATTACTCATGAATTATTCCAGAATTTTATCTCACTTAAAACTATTTTTAATAATTGCGACGAAACGGACAAAAAAGTGGATTTTAAGGGGAAGTGAAAGGAAGCGATCCTAATGGTTCGTAACCTAATCCCTAAGTTCCGAAATCGATACATATCATCAAAAATCACAAATAAATCCAATGCCTCAGGTGGGAGGGCTCAATATGTACCTTAAGTTATATGATCCTAAGTCGCATACAACTAGAATGATGCATTAAAGTAGAGAATCGAGATTACTTACTTGGTCGAAGTGCCGATTCTTTCACATAAAAGAAATCCAAAAAAAACTTCAAGCCAAGCCTTGTAATCTCCCATGAGCAAAATAAATGCTCATCTTCCATAATTGCTTTGTGAAGATCCCCCATAATCGAAACAAAAACAACGGCACAAAATATCATTTGAATCCAAAGGTATCCCACAAATAAAGTGGAATACCAACCAAACAACCGTCGTTAAGATCTTTGCGAGAACCTTGCATGAACTCAACAAACGCATTAGAAACCAAAAAGAGGTGCCACCGGAAGTTGCACCTATGTTTCACAACTCAAAATCAAATAGAAAGATATGAATGTACGAGTCATGGACATGCATTGAAATTTACGTTTCAAAACGGGGCAGCACTTATGCTCTAACATAAACAAAATGCAAACTCAAACCGGAATCGAACAAATTTACATGCAATGAATGGAAAATGATCAACAAACATATATACAAGTCAAAATAAGATCAATGCATCAAAATTGCACCAAACCGAACTTAAAAAACCTTAAAACGAAAAAACGCGTCAAAAATCACCGACTCGGAATTGAACGAAAATCGCATGGTAACTTGCAAACGTGCCAACGGATTCAAATATGCAATCGGATTTTGAAAATTCCGCTCGGAAGTGATACTTTTTGGCCAATTTCGTCGGCTGGCAGTAGTGAAATAGCCGAAAAAAATTGTCCGAAATCGACTAAAAAGTTTACCAATGGCTCCGGAATAATCAACAAAGTCAATTTACACTATTCACATTCGCGAAAACGCGCTACGGTTAGGAAGTTATGACCAAAACGCATTTATCGACACGCGACACATGAACAACATCAACAATTAAGCTTCAACCTATTCTATTCCGAATTTACACAATGAAACAAGCATGAATTCAAAAGTCAAGCACTTCAATCAATATCAAGTCATAATAATTAGCTCTCTTAGGAATTTTGTCAAACACCTAATATTCACCGATTATTCTATGTCAACTTTACCAAGCCTTTTCAATCATGCACCACAACAATTATTAGGATAAATTAATCAAGAATCAATCAATAATCAAATCATGAATCAATGCACATAATCTCCACAAGATTAATTCAACTTCAAAATTCAATTCAAGAAACAATTCAACAATTATTCATGAATTAAAGTTTAAGAAGCTTACCGAATGAAGAATCGACGAAGAAATTGCGAATCCGAAGGAAGTGAGACGCGATCATGAACGGAGGAGAGGAGGAGAGGCCGTGCGGCTGCCGGTGGCGGAAGATGGTGGTCTTACGGTGGTGAAGTTGACCGGAGGTGGTGGTTCGTGGCGGCTTGGCTACCGGAAGCTTGATCGGAATTGTTGTGTTCTTGAGTTCTTGATGAAGTTGTTGTTGTGTTCTTGAGAAAGAATTGAGAGAATGAACTTTGATCCTTTAGAGAGAGTTTGTGAGAGTTTTTTGGTGTTTGTAAATTATGATTGAAGTTATGACAAATTGTGGGTCAAGAGAATATATAGTGGAGTGTAAAATGAAAGGCAAAAGGTAGAATTTTGGCTTAAGTGAAAATAACAATATCTTCGGCAAGAAATTTCGACTCTGAACCTTCCACAACATCGTCCGCCTCTGAATCACGGTTGCAATGCAAAAATAACGAACGTCATACGATCAAAATCGAGTGCGATCGATACGTTTAAGCTGCAAGACGTCACTGAATAAGTTGTTTTTTCGGCTTATTTGGTGTCCGCTACTCGAAAATGTGATGAGGTCAACCTCTTCGGAGCATAATCTCGACTCGACTTTGTCAGCAAAGTTGTAGATCTATGAGTCAGTGACCTGGTGTTAAAATCTAAGCTCAACCGGACAAACGAAGAGGGAGATATGAATTTTCTCGTGAAACCACTTTCAGCCTTTTTCTTCGGTTCAGCACTTCAGTTTTGTGAAATAAACCAAAACGATAATCTTTGGAGCACCGTTCAAACTTGAATTTGTATTTGAACTTGAAGAGCATTAAATTTTTGAACCAACGCTTCAAGAATGGGTGCAATCCGATGAAAATTGACCGAGTTATGAATTTTACAAAATCTGACAGACAATGTAGTGCATCAAAGAACCTTATTGGTAATTCGCATTTTCGAGATCCTTCCGCTTGGACCGAACCAAAACTGAATTCACATAATGAAGATAACATCTAAACGGAATTTTAGGCACCGAAACGACATCAATTCGATAAACGATCCAAGAGTTATGAATTTTTTAGTGTTCAAAACTCACTGGTTCAGCACTGTTTTTCACTATGTCGACTCTAAAGACTCACACATTCTGAGATCTTCTTCAAAGAATTAGTTCTGGCCAAAACCCAAAAGTTGGAAAGGATATCAAGATGGAACTTTTGGCATATGAATCTCTCAGACATGTTGACCCAATAAGAAGTTACAAACTCTTGAATACCGCTAGCACAGTTAATCGGCGAAACCGAAATTTCAGAAACAAATAAATCCCGCCATTTTCCTTGATGAATTGGCCTCTGAGCCGAACACAAAAGTTGTAGAGAATAATGAAACAGTCTAAACTATTGAGTTTCAAGCCAAAATGAGTTTCTGAGCATAAGTTACAACTTTTGCAAACTGCACCATAAAACTGATATTCAGCTTAAACTCCTCTGAATCAACCGAGAACTTTTGGCTTCTTCTGAGATTATTGTGCACGTGCCGCATGAAGAAATAAAGGCCAGTCGCAACCTGTGAAAGCTCAAATGGAGATGTATGTTCATGTATGTTTATGATGCAATTGTGATCTAAATGCAATGCAATGTATGAAAGGATATGCTAAATGGCATGAAAATGAGAGGGCAAATTTTGAGGTATTACAGCTGCCCCTATTCAATCATCTGTTAATCTGAAAAGGACGGTAGCACGAGCTATCGACCATTCAAGATAAACTGTGATTGAATACCAAGAAGACCAGAAATTTGCACTCTGACGAAGAATGCAACACCGGGAAATAAACCCGACCAAATGATGCTTTGGTGACTGAAGGGGAGAAAAAGCAGACGAGCTTCTTCCAAGTTGAAACTGATATCTAGAATAAGAACAAGTTGACAGACGAGTCTTCAAACCACCCTGCGACGCCAGGTGTCGGACAAACGAGTCCTCAGACATTGCAAGAACTTGTAACTGAGACAGACGAGCTTTCAAAAAAATCCTGTGACACCAGGTGCCGGACAGACGAGTCCTTAAACACTTCAAGCATATAAACTGAGACAGACGAGTCTTCAAAAACAATCTTGTGACGCCAGGAGCTGGACAGACGAGTCCTTAAACACTTCAAGCATATAAACTGAGACAGACGAGTCTTCAAAAAAATTCCTGTGACGCCAGGAGCTGGACAGACGAGTCCTTAAACACTTCAAGCATATGAGACAGACGAGTCTCCTTTGGATTTACCTGTTACGCTAGAAGCTGGACATACGAGTCCTCCAACACTGCAGAATATATGACTTGAGACAGACTAGTCTTCAAACAATCCTGTGATGCCAGGAACTGGACATACGAGTCCTCAAACACTGCATATAGCATGAGATAGACGAGTCTCCTTCGGATTTACCTGTTACGCCAGGACCGGCAATGCACTTAAGTCTGTGGGATAGACATGCAATCAAGGTAGACGAACCTTCTTCATATATTATCCGCGGATATATGGTATAAGACAGACGAGTCTTCTTAACAAACCTGTTACGCCAGGTGCATCAACAACAATAATTGGTGCCTGAGACAGACGAGCCTCCTTCGGATTTACCTGTTACGCCAGGACCGGTAATCATTTCGACATTTAATTCCCACTGTCAGGATTCGAAACCTCTTCAATACAGACGAGTATTGGATGATCATCAAGATAACACAGACGAGTGCCATAAGTCAATGATACAGACGAGTATCAGACGATGATCTGAGAAACACAGACGAGTGTCTCAGGCAATGATACAGACGAGTATCAGCCACTGGTATAGACGAATACCAGAAATTCAAACACAGACGAGCATTTGAAGTAGCAATACAGAAATACCAGGGTAAACAGCAAATCCTCACATACAGATGTAAGCTAGCACAGACGAGTGCTGAGGATGATACAGACGAGTATCCAAGCAAAGCAGACGAGCTTCAGAACACAAACGACTTCTGGGGGATAAAAGCAGACGAGCTTTAAACAAACACAGACGAGTGCTGGACAGTTGCAGACGAGCAACAACAGAGAATACATATCAAGGCACAGACGAGTGCAGCGAATGATCTAATACCAAACACAGACGAGTGTTGGGAGGTTGCAGACGAGCAACAACAAATATCATATCAGAACACAGACGAGTGTTGAGGAGTTGCGGACGAGCAATAACAACTATCATAACCAAACACAGACGAGTGCTGGAAATTGCAGACGAGCAATAACAAGGTAACCATTTCAAAGCACAGACGAATGCTGGAAATTGCAGACGAGCAAACAACAACTGATATAACCAAACACAAACGAGTGTTTGGAATTGCGAACGAGCAGAATCAAAGTAATCATAAACCACCGCTGGGGAAAGCAAACGAGCAATACCACAGAGCTAACACAGACGAGTGTTGAAAGATGCAGACGAGCAACAATAAAGCAGTAATATGTCCTTGCTGGGGGAAAACCTGCTTAGGGATAACACAAACGAGTGTTGACAAACGCAGACGAGCGGTAGACAAATGCCTGATTGGCAGCAAGAGATACAACTCTACAGGGGAAGACAAGTCAAGAGGTCTGGACACTCAACTCTGACTGAGGTGATGAATACCTGGCTGTATCATCAAATACCCAAAAGTATGGCAACTTGGCTGAGAAATATTTCACGGACGAAGGTGAAAATCCAATATGAACTCTGTGGGGACCGGATCATCTTCAGACTTGGCTGGGGAATCAAAGGCATGGCACCGCTGAGGGAGCAAACTGCTGGGGAGGAATGACACCCCTTATACTGCTGAGAATTGCCCCTGTCTGAAGGGAAACTTCTGCTTGGGGATGATACCCACCTTCTGCTATCTTGCTGGGAGAAATTTCAGCTTCCACTTTACTGGGGATGATAGATAATGTCAATGATAAAGCTTCCCGCTGAAGATAAGAGCTCAAGTTGCCACTTGCTGGGATAAGAGATAAATCCTCTCATGTTGGGAATGAGAGATGTAAGGCGTCTCATGCTGGGGATGGGAGACGATGATATCTTTCTGCTCAAGAAGTAACCTTCCATTTGTCGCACTATTGGAGAAGGAATTGTCTAATGAGACTTGCTAAGGAATTCTAATCAATGAAGTCCGCCGACGAAACAACTCTTGAAGTACTGTGCTGACAATGGCTTTGCCCCTAGCCATGGGTTGCTAGGTTGCCAACTAATCATGAGTGAACAATGATTCTTTGCAATTTTCAACTCGCCTCAGATTAAGGTCCATCGGAAGAAAATGTCTCAAGAGGATTTTACAGAAAACTGGCATACGAAATGCCTCAATGTCTTCAAACTCTTGGAGAGATTCGTCGGATCTCGAAATAACTGCCCCAGACTGCATGGTCTATGAAAGAAATTTGCCTCACGAGGATTAATGAAAAACCTCATATCACCGTGAAATATTATGCCCCAGTATTTTGACCTTTGGATAGGTGCTTTGGATTGACCGTCTTCGGGAGAAAGTACTTCTCATGCTCTTAGGATGGCCTGCCCCGGTACAAGTCTTGAAGTGATCACCCCTGAATGACTGTGTTTTGAAGAAAACACCCATGCCAATTGTTCTTTGAGAGATTGGATCTCGAAGTAATTTCCCCAGTTTGGTTGAAATTTGAATACATGCCTCATACTAATGGCTCTTTGAGAGATTTGAATCTCGAAGTGATTGCCCCAGCTTGGTTGATCTTTGAAGAGATTGCTCAACATGATTTCCCCAGATTAGTTGGCTCTTACCACGACTGTTGGGAAATTCCCTACTCAATGGAGTTTTCTTGAAAAGTTCACCTCGATAGATTGTCCTTCGGAAGTTTCAGACTTCTCAACTTGGCAAGATTAAGCTTCTGGACTGAGATTCCATATGTAAACTTTTATGATGCCAAACAAATGTATGTAAGCAGAAAATGTTTATTTTAAGAATGAAAATTATAATGCAACACACATGTTAATCTTGAAGTTTTACTGTAAAAAGATGTCGCCAACCTTCGTGAGTGAATCACTGGTTAAATACGACATTGGTTTTTGATGAATGAAAGCACGCACATGCAACACCAACAAAGAACTTTTAGCACAACTCATAGGAGTCAGGAACGCGATCTTGTGGTAGTACGCTCTCAAGATAACCCTGTTTCAGTTAGGACTTTTGAGGGTTGTATCGTGGTCTGGTTCACGGTTATAAAAATAAAGGATATAGGCTTGAAGTTTATTTGTGCCCACCCATCTTCGTGATGTTCTCCATTCCTATGTTCAGCTAGCTTTCACAAGCGCTCACTTCTCAAAAAGGGTTTTGTGATGGTTGAGGAACCAATTACACTAACGGTTTAAGCACCAATCAAGTTGTTGTTTGGAGTCAGTCATCCCTTCCTCTTTCGTGTCTGTATCACATGACTTTGTTCTTGTTCAAGGATCTTTCTTGTGTAATCCTTTTCGTCTTTCGCTTTTGCATTATTTTGCTTATCCCTAACTTTTGCCTGGACTGATTCTTGTGAATCTTTGATTGTGAAGTCCAGCGGGATGCCCTAATTTTTGCCTAAGTCGCTTGTTTTCAAGTTTCGACTTAGCGGGCTTTCTCATTCATCATTTTTTCAATTCTTTTTTTTTGAACAAATCGTGTGACACTGTTTGTCTTGATTGCTTTGAAAGGGTCGTGACTGCCTCATTCTCTGGTCAATGATTAATAACCAATGTGGTTTCCGGTCTTTGGACTCTTGATTTGGATAACCATTGTGGTTTCTGGTCTTTGGACCTCTTGATTTGGTACAACCAGAGGTAATGGATCCTCAGATGTACACTCCTTTTTGAAATTTAAACGCTCGGTCAAACTAACTGACTCCTAACCTGCCCCTGGGTTAAATGCAAGGTTTTTTTTTTCATGCGAAAAGAAACTCCTACTTCAAGGCTCAAATGGGTTGGCGAGGGTCTATCTCCCTTATATCTCCGGTGTTTAGGATTTGAAACAATGCATGTACATCATCAACATAGTCTTTCTCAAAAGCACACAATTAGAGAGTTTTTGCGTTTTCATTTCGTCATCCTCCTTAATAGAGTTTAAACACAATAGTTGGTATTGCAATGCACATACACAAAATCATGAGTGAATACGAATGGATTACTTCAAGAAAAACATGTGCATTTTATTATGGCTATCATTCAAAAACAAATAAGTTTCATGCATGCATACAAATGTTTAAACAAACAATATAAACTACAAATGAAAATGCAGTAAAGAAGCTGAACATTGTCGTCATTGAGGAGACTTGACTCCGTCTGGACTTATCGCTTCTGAAGATGCCCTTACAAACTGGGAGGTTGATTTGATGAGGAGACTTCAATATCTGGGCAAAATTTCTGGCATGATGACCTTTGCACCTTGTACTTGAACACCTCACAGTTGTCAATGGTATGCCCAAATGCCCCTGAGTGGTACTTGCATCTAGCATTCACATAGTGGTTTCCATTATTGAGGAGGCCTAACTCCGTCTGGATTTATTGCTTTTGGAGGCTTTCAGCATTCAGCAGTCTGGATGTTCAATCTATTACTGATTCGGTGCCATATTCCTATGTTTACTTGGTGTGAACACAATAGTCTCGGAGTCAATGAAATTCGCGACCTTGTATTTACCTTTGTCTCTGAAAAACTTGAAATCTTCAATTAAATGGCCAGGTGCCCCAGAATGATAATCATACTTGGAATTGAAACCCTAAGGGAAGCTTTATCGGAGATGATCCTGATGTGGCTAGCTCAACCAATTTGAATCTGAGCAAATGAGGAAACTTGTTGCACGTACGACATCAAAATATGATCAAACTTATTCTCAAGTTGTTTTGGCCTTTACCCGTATTCTCTTCCCCTAGGATTCTTTTGGGAAGCTGAGGTTGGATGCTAACAAATGAAGTCTTGATGGAAGAGGTTAATAAAGTTAATAAATAAGGTTGCTCGGAAAGATCTTGTGATCTCCTGCCTACGTATCTCCATTGACCAATGGAGAATCAGAGCAGCGTAGTTCCCCTCAATAGGGATGAAAATAGCTTTGTTCAGAATTTCCATAACCAAGCTCATCTGAGTCTTCATCTGGTTGACTTCCTGTTTCATCAGTTTCTGGTTTTGAAATAAAGCTTATACCTCTGCCCTGAATGGCCTCAGCTGGGTCTTCCTTCGATTACCTCCGCCCGGAGTTGCTTCAAATATATACCTTGATGATTGTGATTCAAGTTGTCCATTCTGATGAGAAATCAAGTCAGGAAAAGAATTTGTCTCTGAACACCTGTCAAGAATGCAAGGATGTATGCAAATGCCATGTTCAATTATTTCTGAGGAATCTATCTTCTTTAATTCAAGTTTTGATACAGAAAAATCCAACAACATGATTCAGATATGTGATCCTCGGAAATAACTGAACATGTATGCAGAAATGCTATGATGTCATGTATGCAACAGACGTGTGATCAACAATCTGATGTTGGTGTTGAACAGTGAACCAACTGTCTGTATAGAATCACAATAGCGGCACCATCTATGTATAGAACCCCATAACTGAGAACCCAATAACTGTAAAACTGGATCACATAATAGCATAGTCACTTATGGTGTTGAAGTTGAACAACGAGCCAAGTGTCTGTGGAGAGTCATAATAATAGTCACAATATCAGGGTCACCATGGTAATCACAGTAACAATCTCTCTGAATAGAAATCCCGGATCTCATAATCAAAGAACCATAGAACACTGAACAATACTGGCAAAGTGGGTATGTTGAAGTTTAGGGTTCCTGCAAACCTGTAAACACCCCCCAATCTCACGGGTAAAAAGGCTCCGGGTCAGACATCACTGACTCTCAAAGCCGAATAGCAATAATACTATCACCATTTCCGAGAAATGGCTCATGACCAAATCAGGGAATCGGTTCGGCATTATATACTACGCAGGGAGGCCTCAGCTGAGTCCGGGAAACAAGGTCATCCTATGCGATCCCCAGGTGGGCCCTCGGATGTGAATGGGTTTGCCACAAAATGTGGGCTGCCACTGTCATCACTAAAGAGGGATGTTTCCACAAGGTTCTCAATGATCGGTCCCCAGCTGCACATAACTGTCAGGGTCATGTAATGAGAGAGGAAGATCCCCAAATCAAGACATTTCCAAGACAATCGCAACCTGGGTGTGGAACTCACTACTACCCCCATGACAAGATCTCATGAGGCCAAAGTGGAACCACTCTAAGTCCTATGGTGCACTCGAACCGGGTACTTGGCTCATATCTCTCAATAACAAGTAACACCCATCCCACCAAAGAAAACCAGTCCAGACAGTCCATGATTCAGTAAATAAAGACTGAAAATTGTAAATAAAGCTGTAAATAAAGTTGTAAAGTAAAACTGTAAACGAAAATAGTAAAGTTAAACTAAAGCACACGACAGCAAACAGATAAACACCCAAAGAAACAAAACCAAACAGGCGCTAGGATTGACTCTACAAGGGAAACCGGAAGAATCAGGTTAGTCCCCAGCAGAGTCGCCAGCTGTCGCTCCCAGGATTTTCATCCTAGTACAAACGCGAAAGTGGCGCGGAAAGGTTAGAGTCGCCAGCTAGACATTTTTATCCCGAAAGAATGGGAAAGGTAATGTTGCACAAACCTGAGGAAGAAGGAAAGGACAAGGTCCTGCGAACCAAAGATCTGAGTTCGGGAGTCGGTTATGACCTAGGAAGGTATTAGCACCCCAGATCGTCCGCCGTACCCGACGGGATCCACGCTTGCAAAAGAAACTGTTTCAAAAGGTGAGGGCATGAAAGCTGCAGCAAAGAAATGAAAATGAAAAGAAACTGGAACTGGAAAAGAAATGAAAATGAAAAATGTAGGGAAAATAAAGATTGTGCTCGAACGGGCCCTACCCCGCTGCCTACGTACCTCATCAGGATAATGAGGATCAGAGACGCCGTAGTTCCCCTAACTAGGGGTAGAAAAGAAATTGCTTGTGAATTAAGGCTTGAACTGCCTATGCCATTGCTCAGGTGTTGCAGACTCGGACGACGAGTGCGTAACCGTCTTGCAAAGTGACAAGTATGAGCAAGTTCGCGGACGGAGCGAAGGAGATGTGGAAAGAATTCCCGAAGGAAAGACGTTTATTGTTTGTTTGTGTTTTTTAGAAGCTTTTATGAGTGTGTCACAAGGAAGTGAACTCAAGCTCTTTTCCATGGAATGTGCACTTGTCACTACATTCCAAGATGGAATAATAGAACAAGCACACTCAAGTAAGGAGAAGATCCCCAAAACTCGAACCCAAAGATTAGGGCATAATCTCACTAACTTGTTTACTTATTAGATGTTTTGATTATTTACAGGTGAAGAAGTGTTTTTTTATGCTTTTCTTTATGAAGAAGATACCTTGATCAGACTTGTGCATCACAAGGTAAACATGTACTATCCCAAGATGGGAAGACTACAAGCATACCTCATGGAATAAGGCTATGGATCAATGTATCACTTCACCTTTATTAAAGTGTTTTTTAGAGTTATGAGATGAGAAGAGAAGAAGAACCAAAAGGATCTCAAAGGAAAAATTCTAAAGAGGGACTAAAATAATCCTAAGTTATTTATCATATACAAAAGGGAGATCCTATGGTTAATGAGGTATTCTAATCCTAAGAAAGAAAAGAAGAAAATAGAACTTAGAAATCAACTTACTTCCTAAGGAAGGTAAGTTGTTTCTAAAGAAAGGGAAAACCTATAAGCAAGCACCAAGTGTTAAGGCAAAGACAATTAAAATGCATAAGAGATAAGAATGAAGTGAGGCTTACCTCAATCTTCCCCCCTACAAAACAAAAGTTAGCATGACAATGCATATTGAAAGTAAAATCAAAGCATGAAAGCGATTAAGTACCATAAACGTCCTAGAATGGAACTAGGGTTCAAAATAAGACCTAAGTCTAAAGGTGAAGGTACCTAAAGGTTACATGACTTCTAAAGTCAGTATATACATGATATAGGTCCCTAGGTATGCTAGGATACCTCACAAATTCAAACTATGTCAAACTATGTACAAAAAGTTCACATAAATTCAACTAAATGCAAGTTAGGGTTCAAGGATGAAATATGAGTGCATATGGCTTACAAGCATGAATTAATACATGAAATGAACATCAAAGTCAGTAGTGAATGCTTATGAAGATGGATTAATGAATATACAATCATGGATGCAATGGATTAGGCATATGGAGTAATGAGAAGAAGATATGAGAAGAAACGAACAAAAATCGCATAAGATCGCACATGATGAAAGTTAAGGAAGAATGCCATGTGAATATGCATGAAATGATTATGGGTCAGTAGCATACAAGGTATGGGAGGCAATTAGAATGCATGAATATGAATTAATGATTTCCACATAATTCAAGTTATTATTTAGAGGAGAAGAGAATCTATTTTAGGTTAAAGTTAATTCACATAAGTATACACTTTAAAGCACCAAAACAAACCAAATGAGTATGGTTCAAAAAGTGACCTATGACTGGAATTAAAGACATACAAATTACCTATAATCAACTCCTAAAAGCTACATAAAATCCCCTCAAGAAAATGGCATGAATGCCTTCTTAACACTTAGGTTATGCGACACATAAACACATGAATCAACCTAGGATCTAGGTGACATGGAAAAATAACAAAAAGCCTTTAAAAATTATGAAATTAAATCCTTGGAATGATATAGTCATTATCTTACATTTTCCAAAAGGGTTATACAAAATTATGCACCAAAGTGCCAAAACAATTCCTTGACTAGCAAGGTAACAAAACATGATCACCAGAAACAACTCCACAAAGTGGATCAAAAAGGGAATCTAAAATTATGAAAAAAAATGCCTAAGGGGCATCAAAATGTCACAAATTACAGTGATTAATCACACACAAAAAATAGGTTTCACACCTATGGGGAAAAAACGATTTCGGTCTCTTATGCCAAAACACCCCTTTTTGGGACAGCTTATGATCTAAAATCCAAATTAATTATTAAAACCACCCAAATCTGGAAACAAAAAATATGAAAAATTAATTAAGAGGATAAGGATTACTCATGAATTTTTCCAGAATTTTATCTCACTTAAAACTATTTTTAATAATTGCGACGAAACGGGCAAAAAAGTGGATTTTAAGGGGAAGTGAAAGGAAGCGATCCTAATGGTTCGTAACCTAATCCCTAAGTTCCGAAATCGATACATATCATCAAAAATCACAAATAAATCCAATGCCTCAGGTGGGAGGGCTCAATATGTACCTTAAGTTATATGATCCTAAGTCGCATACAACTAGAATGATGCATTAAAGTAGAGAATCGAGATTACTTACTTGGTCGAAGTGCCGATTCTTTCACATAAAAGAAATCCAAAAAAAACTTCAAGCCAAGCCTTGTAATCTCCCATGAGCAAAATAAATGCTCATCTTCCATAATTGCTTTGTGAAGATCCCCCATAATCGAAACAAAAACAACGGCACAAAATATCATTTGAATCCAAAGGTATCCCACAAATAAAGTGGAATACCAACCAAACAACCGTCGTTAAGATCTTTGCGAGAACCTTGCATGAACTCAACAAACGCATTAGAAACCAAAAAGAGGTGCCACCGGAAGTTGCACCTATGTCTCACAACTCAAAATCAAATAGAAAGATGAATGTACGAGTCATGGACATGCATTGAAATTTACGTTTCAAAACGGGGCAGCACTTATGCTCTAACATAAACAACATGCAAACTCAAACCGGAATCGAACAAATTTACATGCAATGAATGGAAAATGATCAACAAACATATATACAAGTCAAAATAAGATCAATGCATCAAAATCGCACCAAACCGAACTTAAAAAGCCTTAAAACGAAAAAACGCGTCAAAAATCACCGACTCGGAATTGAACGAAAATCGCATGGTAACTTGCAAACGTGCCAACGGATTCAAATATGCAATCGGATTTTGAAAATTCCGCTCGGAAGTGATACTTTTTGGCCAATTTCGTCGGCTGGCAGTAGTGAAATAGCCGAAAAAAATTGTCCGAAATCGACTAAAAAGTTTACCAATGGCTCCGGAATAATCAACAAAGTCAATTTACACTATTCACATTCGCGAAAACGCGCTACAGTTAGGAAGTTATGACCAAAACGCATTTATCGACACGCGACACATGAACAACATCAACAATTAAGCTTCAACCTATCCTATTCCGAATTTACACAATGAAACAAGCATGAATTCAAAAGTCAAGCACTTCAATCAATATCATGTCATAATAATTAGCTCTCTTAGGAATTTTGTCAAACACCTAACATTCACCGATTATTCTATGTCAACTTTACCAAGCCTTTTCAATCATGCACCACAACAATTATTAGGATAAATTAATCAAGAATCAATCAATAATCAAATCATGAATCAATGCACATAATCTCCACAAGATTAATTCAACTTCAAAATTCAATTCAAGAAACAATTCAACAATTATTCATGAATTAAAGTTTAAGAAGCTTACCGAATGAAGAATCGACGAAGAAATTGCGAATCCGAAGGAAGTGAGACGCGATCATGAACGGAGGAGAGGAGGAGAGGCCGCGCGGCTGCCGGTGGCGGAAGATGGTGGTCTTACGGTGGTGAAGTTGACCGGAGGTGGTGGTTCGTGGCGGCTCGGCTACCGGAAGCTTGATCGGAATTGTTGTGTTCTTGAGTTCTTGATAAAGTTGTTGTTGTGTTCTTGAGAAAGAATTGAGAGAATGAACTTTGATCCTTTAGAGAGAGTTTGTGAGAGTTTTTTGGTGTTTGTAAATTATGATTGAAGTTATGACAAATTGTGGGTCAAGAGAATATATAGTGGAGTGTAAAATGAAAGGCAAAAGGTAGAATTTCGGCTTAAGTGAAAATAACAATATCTTCGGCAAGAAATTTCGACTCTGAACCTTCCACAACATCGTCCGCCTCTGAATCACGGTTGCAATGCAAAAATAACGAACGTCATACGATCAAAATCGAGTGCGATCGATACGTTTAAGCTGCAAGACGTCACTGAATAAGTTGTTTTTTCGGCTTATTTGGTGTCCGCTACTCGAAAATGTGATGAGGTCAACCTCTTCGGAGCATAATCTCGACTCGACTTTGTCAGCAAAGTTGTAGATCTATGAGTCAGTGACCTGGTGTTAAAATCTAAGCTCAACCGGACAAACGACGAGGGAGATATGGATTTTCTCGTGAAACCACTTTCAGCCTTTTTCTTCGGTTCAGCACTTCAGTTTTGTGAAATAAACCAAAACGATAATCTTTGGAGCACCGTTCAAACTTGCATTTGTATTTGAACTTGAAGAGGATAAAATATTTGAACCAACGCTTCAAGAATGGGTGCAATCCGATGAAAATTGACCGAGTTATGAATTTTACAAAATCTGACAGACAATGTAGTGCATCAAAGAACCTTATTGGTAATTCGCATTTTCGAGATCCTTCCGCTTGGACCGAACCAAAACTGAATTCACATAATGAAGATAACATCTAAACGGAATTTTAGGCACCGAAACGACATCAATTCGATAAACGATCCAAGAGTTATGAATTTTTTAGTGTTCAAAACTCACCGGTTCAACACTGTTTTTCACTATGTCGACTCTAAAGACTCGCACATTCTGAGATCTTCTTCAAAGAATTAGTTCTCGGCCAAAACCCAAAAGTTGGAAAGGATATCAAGATGGAACTTTTGGCATATGAATCTCTCAGACATGTTGACCCAATAAGAAGTTACAAACTCTTGAATACCACTAGCACAGTTAATCGGCGAAACCGAAATTTCAAAAACAAATAAATCCCGCCATTTTCCTTGATGAATTGGCCTCCGAGCCGAACACAAAAGTTGTAGAGAATAATGAAACAGTCTAAACTATTGAGTTTCAAGCCAAAATGAGTTTCTGAGCATAAGTTACAACTTTTGCAAACTGCACCATAAAACTGATATTCAGCTTAAACTCCTCTGAATCAACCGAGAACTTTTGGCTTCTTCTGAGATTATTGTGCACGTGCCGCATGAAGAAATAAAGGCCAGTCGCAACCTGTGAAAGCTCAAATGGAGATGTATGTTCATGTATGTTTATGATGCAATTGTGATCTAAATGCAATGCAATGTATGAAAGGATATGCTAAATGGCATGAAAATGAGAGGGCAAATTTTGAGGTATTACACTAGGTTTCCCCCAAATTGGTTAGTAAATGTTAGGCTAGGAGATTGTGTAGTGTTAGAGGTGTAAAATGATAAAAAGAACCATATGGAACTGTTTGGGGTTTTAGAATGAGATATAAGTGACTGATTTTGGATTGGTGTGGAAGTGGGAAGAAAAATGAATTTTTGAGAAAAAGTGAGTTTTGGATGCAAGCCTCCTGACACGGGGCGTGTCACAGGATACAGGTGGCCGTGTCAGGCTATGGGAAAGGATTATGATGGAGTTTTTGGAGGGATGGGCTTCATAGGGCCTGAAATGGGCTGTGTCACGTGACACGGGTGGCCGTATCAGCCTCCTATCTTTGATGAAAATGTGTTTTTTAAAATGGAGCGTCAAGTCGTGTGACACGGGGCGTGTCATGGGACACAGGGGAGGGGGGGGGGGGGGGGGGTAGGCCTCTATTTTGGACAATATTCCGTATTCTAAGATGGTTTTGTCCTGATTTCTTGTTCGATACTTATCCCATTAGTCTAAGATGTTGAGGATAGTAATAATGGATAGTTCCTAGGAGACGACGAACAATAATTAATGTTTAAGTTTTATATGCTTGTGTGGGTTTGTAGGATTTAGTAATGGTTGGATCGTGTTGGTTGGGGACATTATTAATTGCATGATTTGTGTAAACCATATTATGATCTAGTACAAATAACATGTCGTTAAAGTTCATTTACATGTTGTTGTCTATTTGGGCCTTGTGTTATAGATCTAATTGTTTAAGTTAGCTTGTACTCTAAGTTAGCTTGTAATGGGTAATTGTTAAAAATCCCATTAGGTTAGTGTGTTAGTTTTCTTATAAATAACATAATAGTCTCTCATATTTTGAATAAGGGAAAATAGGAAGATAAAATCATAATTCAAAAGTGAGAGAGGTTTTTTGTTATTCGTGTATACTTGTAATCTTGTTTCAAGAGAAATGAAAGAATAACAATTTATAACCAATCCTTGTTGTTATCCTTGGTTACCCTAAACTCTAACCCTTGTGGGTTTCTTAATCATAAAAAAACTTATTATACTTTGTTTCTAAGGTATTCGATTCACAACAGTACCCTTTTCTTAACAACTAGGAACTTGATATCAATATGTTTTGACATGGTCGAGCTCATATTATTGTTGAAATACAGGACGACTGATTTTTTGTCACACTATAACTTAATTGGCCTTTCAATTCCTTCCACAATTCGTAGCCCTGTGACAAGATTCATCATCCTTTCCCCATGGTTGGATGCCTCATAACATGCTATAAACTTTGTTGCCATGGTGGATGAAGTTATAAGAGTTTTCTTGGCACTGCCCCAAGAAACTGCATCACCAGCTAACATGTAGATATAACTTGAAGTGTTTTTTTTTACTAATTTGGCATCCAACAAAATTAGAATCAGAGTAACTAGTGATCTCTAATTCGTCTGACCTCATATATGTGAACCTATAGTATTTTTTCTCTTTAAATACCTATAACCTTTTTGGTTGCTTTCCAATTATCCATTTATGGATTGCTCAAATATTTGCCTAACATCCAAACTATGAACGCAATATCCGAACGTGCACACACTTTGGCATACATCACCATATTTTCAAATTCTTCTTCCTGAGATAAAGTATTTATCTCACTTGAATAATTTCCCATGTTTAAGGTCCTTAATTTTTCAACTAATTCTTATATTTTATGGTTAGTTTTACGACCTAAACTCATATCGTTTCACTCTTGGATAGAAGGAGTATGGTAATGATAAATAGGCCATGTAGGGTCTATTTTAAAATCTTTAACATCGTTAGGTTAAGGGATAAAGTTTTGTATCCTGTCTAATTTTTGGGAAATAGTGTGAAACATTTAGTTTGAGTAATTCATCTAACTATGCAGATTATATATGTATTTTCTCTATTCTATATGAATGGTAATTGATTTAAAGGGAGAAACCTTTATTTCTATGTTTTATTTGGAAGGGGTAATTTTTATGCCTTCTAAAGGTGGATGGATGTATTTTATTATATCTTTTAAAATAGTTTTCCATATAGTAATAATTCTTACATTATCATCTAAGCACATCTTACCAACAAAATGATTGTTTATCCCTTCTTCTAAGTAAAGTAATTCAAACCATGTAAAGAAATAAACATTAATCTCATGATTTTCTAAATATTTGTAAAAAAAATATTGTAAATGCATTTGCATATGATATTTAGTGAAAGATTAGAAATACCAATTTATTTTCTCTAAATTATACTCTCAAAATCGGATCTAATCCAGGATTTATCAATGACAAATGATTCTTCTTTGGTAATAACTCCTAAGATTTGAGACTTAGTTGGAGACAATGATCTAGAAGTCCTTACCAAGTAAATTGGTTGGGGAATAGTAGGAGAAAAGTTCACTCCTTCAAGGTTAACCCTAGTGGTTGAATCAATAGAATGTCTAGCACTAGATGTTGATCCAATGCAGTGGCTAGAAAGAAAATAAATGGTGATAGCTTCCCAAGGTAGGAGGCTATCACTTTGGTTTGGGAATGGAAAATAAAGTAAATGCTGAAAAGAATACAAAAGAAAGCCTGGAACGTAAATAATCGGATTCAAATGGAAATTTGGCAGCAATTAAGAAAGGTAAACGAAACTCCCTTTGGAACTTGTAACAACTACTATTTATAGCTTCTGTAAACACAATTTGTTGAGAATAAGTCAGAATCACATTTGTTGGGCCTTGATTGGTAGGTTTGGACTGATACTGGAACGACTGAGGAATTGTCTCTGTTGAACGAGAGAAATGCGTTAACGGCTATATATCATTTGACTGAACTGAGGCGCACGATTTAGGTTTCTGATATAACCTTTGTGACAATCGGCTGCTTACTGTGACGTTTGTCTGGTCCTTGAAGTGTGGGACTTTCGTCACCATTCTGTGACAGTCGTCATGCAGTCAGAATGCAGAACTTCTTCATTTATTATGTTGTCTGCTTCATTTCTTGTGTTAAAAGTCTCGTTTTTGTCTCATTTTTCATTCTTTTCTTCCACAAGTCAAGTATAACTAAATATCTGCAAAACAAACACAAACTTCACATAATATTGTTCGAAATAAGGAAATCAATAGCTTAAATAAACGAAAACTATGCTAATTAATCGATACAAAATCGTGTTATCACATAACATACATTTCATTCTGCATATTGTTTAAAATGTTGCTCGCAACAAATTTTTGGATCTACAGATAGATCACTAGATTTAATTTTCAAATATGCGTCGAATTAGCAGGCAAAAAATTTCAAAATTAAGTTTGTAGACGTCAATATTATTACTTTACGGTTCGCGTAGTTTAACCCTGTGTGCTTGTATTAATTTTTTGACTACTTTTTAATCGCATTTTGATCAACCCAAGCCTTTTAACCGATCATTTTTTATTTCAAAATTTGATCAAAACTTGTATATTTTCGGGAAGTTTATTTCACGCTGATCATTTTGGTGCATTTAGTTTAATTTTTTCAAGCATTTTTTGCGCCCAATTCTAATTTATTTTGAGTAATTTTATTTTAGTTTTTTTGTTGATATATTCATAAAAAAATAAATAAGATTATTTATAGTTTCATTTCAATTTTATTTTAATTATTTAAATATGTTTGAATTTTATTTGATTTAATATTAGAACTCAACTTTATCACCTAAAATATCCAAGGACATTATGAGATTAAAATTAAAGTTGTAATTAAGTTTGTACTATATATTTTAAGAGAAATGATATTCTTACACTAAATAATAACATTACACCGTATTTTACTGTTAATTTATAAGGTGAACAGTCAAATTATAATATTAATTCTTTTTATAGAAACCGTATGATTAATTAATTTCATAACATTGTTAACCCACATTTTATATGTTATTATCCAACTTTGTTTTCTGTTAAATAATATTTTTAGTATATGGATGTTTATTAACCAACTTTTTACTTTTTATTAACCAATTTTTTTATACTACTAAAATTTATTTTTAATATCTGGACATTTATTAACCAACTTCATCAGTTCATTAATCAACTTTTTACATTACATTAACCAATTTTATTTCACTATTAAAAGTCATTGTTTACGAACATTGTTCGCAGACATTGTTCATGTTATTGTTCATAATATCTATTTTTTATTTTAAAAAAACATTATTCACCATATAAATATGCGAACAATGTACATGGTGTAGGTATTGGTGTAAAAGTTGGGTGTTAACATAATATTGCTGGTTAGAATATCAGCTATATTGACACCCAACTTTTACATTAATACTTACACTGTATACACTGGTCATCGTATTTATACGGTGAACAATATTTTTTTTAAATCAAAAATATATATTATAATATTTCACTGTTCACAACACTGGTGAACCTTAAAATACGGCGTAGTGCCATTAGTTGATGTAGGAATATCATTTCTCATGACAATAATATACGAGCTTAAAGTGACTCATCTAATTATTGTTGAAAATATAGTAAGTGTGAGTAGTGTGGGTAATAATATCATAATGGTTGGAAATATGGATACTTAAGCATTTATAAGTGATAGAATCCACCCACCTATCACCTTAAGATTTTACGTGAATATATGGTGTGTCTCTTAGAGGTGTTGCTTTAAAAAAGAAGTTCCACATTATTCAATGCTCTCTAGTGAAAAAATTCTCTCAACACATGGTATCATGAGTCTTTGGTCCCAACACATGGTATCAACGGAGCTACAATTCATATAATTCGAGTAAAATATCTTCAAATAGATAAATAAATAATTTATGTTTAAAATATTAAAAATTAAAAAATACATTTTTGATAATTTTTGAGTAAATTATTCGATAGATCTAAAATAAAATTAGTTTAAATAACATAAGAAAATTGTAATCTAAAGTGAACGAGCCTTAAACTTTATGCTATTCAACCCACATATTTTTTAGTGACTCTACTTGTAACCATATTTAGAGTTAAAGATTTTGAAAAAATAAACCACCAAAATTTTCAATTAAGTTAGCCAATAGCCTTAAACAAAATGAGTTTAAGCAAATTTAAAAAAAAAAAAAAAAAAAAGGCCTAAAGTAAACAACCAAAAACCTTCTATGATTCAACCCACAATAAAAATATATATATATATATATATATATATATATATATATATATATATATATATATATATATATATATATATATATATATATATATATATATATATATATATATATATATATATATATATATATATATATAAAATTTGCATTTTGGGAGATTGGGAATAGATTTTAAGGCAACATTTTGGCAACCGCGGCCTAATATGTCATTGCCAAATAAAAAGAGAAATTGATTGAAACTTTTTTAATAAGTTATCTGGTGAACAAAAATTTAGTAAAAATTTATAATATTGGAAATTTTTTAACAAGTTCGATGAACAAAATTTTGGTAAAATATTATAATACCAAAAATCTTATAACATGTTATTCGATGAACACAAATTTCGATAAAAAATTATAATTATACTGAAAAATTTATTATAAATTATCCGGTGAAAAAAATTCATACTGAAATTTTTTAAGCCACATTCTTCGGAACACTGGTGTAGGAATACAAAAATTTTCGATTTAAGAAAATTGAATATAATTGAAATATTTTGAAAAATATAGGGATAGGAGAATAATTGTAGATATGGGATAAAGTTTTCTCGATTTCTCTAATATTTTAATTTTTTAAAAAAATTTACTTTTATAGTGGTATATTGTTATTTAAAAATATATATATATATATATATATATATATATATATATATATATATATATATATATATATATATATATATATATATATATATATGTATTTAGGTATATTTATTTATTTTACTAAAACTGTAAAAATCATTTGTTTAATATTAAATTTTTTTAAATTACTTAAATTTAAACATATTTTTAATAATTTTTTATAAAAGTTATTACTGAAATACATATTTGTTTTTTAAATTGTGATTATGATTATGTTTTAATCTTTAAAATGAATATTTTATGTTATTTTATATTAAAATCTGTCTTTTAACTTATAAAGAATGAGTTTAATTTTTTTTGATAATTTATAAAAGTTATTTTTAAAGTAGATAATACAAATAAATAGATAACTAATAGATACAAATAAATAGATAATTAATTAATGAAAAAGTAGAAAATTGCTAAAAAATATTACATACAATTGTAAAAGTAAAAATGTTTTAAGATTAACACATTAATATTGTAAGATTATATTACAAAGTTACTCAATCTGATTTTACCATGAAATCACTTTGTTATATTTTTTCCTTATAACACCTCCCCAAACATATCTAAATGATGAAATCCGATTATATAACTCTGCCCAAAATGTCTGCCAATCATTGCATACTCTTTAAACCACTTATTAGAATGCTAATTTTATTCATCTTTTATTGAAAATAAATCAATTGTAAGCAATACTAACATAGATCTTGACAACATTTTCCAACAAAGTTTGCAAAATTTTAGTGTTTGTTGGACCAACATACCTAGGTGTCTTGAACTGACTCACAGATGCACCTCTTTGAATATGACTCTCTAGAATCTTCTGAAATGTTCATTTCCTAACAATTTAGAGTTCATGATCATCAATAGCTTTGGTGCTTCTAGAAATAACATATCCACCGTCAATAAATGACTTTTCCATTACGTTACAACACTTAGCAAGCACTTCATCACTTGCTTCACCATTGATTTTCCAGAATATGAGATAATGCACTGGTTCTTTGGATAAATCTATGTAGCTAGTGTAATTAATTAGCTATATTTTCTCCTCATCTAAAAACTTGGATGTCGTTTCGACTGATAATTGTAAATCAGTCTCGGTGGCCTTGTCAACATTGTTGGTAAGCAAAAGACCACCCTTGTGGATAAACTTGATTTTCGGAGTTGAGTTATGGAATCCCATAACCTTGACCACACCTCCTAGCCTATACCTGTATAAGCCTGTATATTATCTGAGATTATAGGATTTAGGGTTTAGGATTTAGTTATATATAATTGTAATGAAAAAAATTTGTTGTTAAAGAATTCGGTACCTGCAGGATTGGTGATAACGACCTCATACTCCTCACCGATCTTCACATCAGTTAAACCGGCTGGATCAAGTTCTACCCGTGTTCTATCAAGTTGTACGATTGAAATGAATTCAAAGTATGCAATTTGAGGAAGAACTGGATAAGTAGCAAATTCAGGAGCTACTTTAGGATTAACATTTGAACCAATTCATCATTCAGAAGCCCCATACTCAGAAGTCAACACAGGAACTTCTCCAACATAGTGTCTCAATTTGATCAAATAAGTCTTCATTGAACCTGTCATGATTCCTTGAATATACTTAACATTTGGAAAAAGCTCTGGTAACAATTCGTACCAATTGTTGAATCACGTACATTTCTTGTGGATCAAGTTAGCTAGTTCAGGATTTGGTTTCAACAATTCGGACATAGCATCTCTAATGGATGGAATGGTGATTCTGATGTTGAGAACACCTTCTTTGATATCATTAACAATTTCTTCCCATTCTTGTTCGAATGCTATGAAAGCAAAGACAATGCTATGTCTAAATGTTGATGCAATCGAGTGAATTTCTTCTCAAAAAAGTAGTCCATATAAGAGGTGACAATAAAGTGATTGGTGAAAATCAAGACTGAAGATTACACCATTTGGACTACAACTTGAAGATTTTAGAGCCTGCAATAATGGCTTGAATCCCGAACTTTTTTACACCAATACTTACAACGTATACACAGGTCATCATATTTATACGGTGAACAATGTTTTTTTAAATAAAAAATATATATTATGAACAATACCATAAATAGTGTATGTGAACAGTATTTGTAAACAATGACTTTTAGTACTAAAATAAAATTGGTTAATGTAATATAAAAAATTGGTTAATGAAGTGATTAAGTTGATTAATAAACGTCCAGATATTAAAAATAATTTTTAGTAGTAAAACTAAGTTGGTTAATGAAAAGTAAAAAATTAGTTAATAAACATCCAAATATTCAAAATATTTTTTAGTAGGAACAAAAGTTGGTTAAAATGTTGGTTAACGATGTTATGAAATTGGTTAATCATACAATTTTATATCAGTATCATTTATTTATTTTTTAAGAATTATTTTAAGAAAAATAAATAATAATATTATAATATTTCACTGTTCGCAGTATTGGTGAACAGTAAAATACGGTGTAGTATCATTACTTGATGTAGGAATATCATTTCTTAAGACAATAATATATGATCTAAAAGTGGGTCATCTAATAATTGTTGAAAATATAGTAAGTGTGGGTAGTGTGGATAATAGTCTCATATTGGTTAGAAATATAGATACGTAAGCATTCATAAGTGAGAGAATCCACTCATCTATCATCTTAAGGTTTTGCGTGAATATGTGGTGTGTCTCTCACAAAGGTGTTGCTATAAAAAGAAATTCCACATTGTTCAATGCTCTGTAGTGAAAAAATTCTCTCAACACATGGTATCATGAACCTTTGGTTCAGGTAAGGGACTGACTTACTTGTATCGAAAGTCAAAGGTACCACAAAGATGGTGAGTAAGAAAAGTTTAGATAACATAAGAAAACTTTGATCTAAAGTGAACAAGCCTTAAACTTTATTTTCATACAGGGATTTGACGGTGTAGTAGGTGACATTGTAATTACTACAGAAAGAACAAAAATGGAGAGAATCTCTTATAGAAGTAGTGAGGGAGGATCAATCTCCATCAATTCCAATAAAGATTATGTTTCTCAGTCATCTTCATGCATAGCTGATTCAGTTCCTAATGGTGGAAGTGAATAAGTACTCATCAAAGTAGTGTAAGTATGATCAATATACAATATTGCATGGGAAGTGAAAAAGTTAAACTGCACCAACTATGCAAGTAGAATATATAATATACAGACAACTAGTAACCATCTCCATCTTTATCATTGCAATTGATATTGTAGTAATTATGTGTGAGAAGTAATAGTAATCAGTATGAATTATCCGGTGAAAAGAAATTACGTATCCGGATTTTTTAAGCGACATTTTTCGTAGGAGTACAAAAGTTTTTGATTTAAAAAATAAATAAAAAATGGATATAATTGAAATATTATGAAAAATACAGGGATACGAGAGTAATTATAGAGATATGAGATAAAGGTTTCTCGATTCCTCTAATATTTTATAGGCCCGTTTGTTTTAATATTTTTTTTTAATTTACTTTTATAGTATTATATTGTTATTCTAAATATATTTTTTTTTCTTAAAAAAATCTTTAAATAAACATTTTATTTCAATATTAAGAAAACATATTTTTAGGTTTATTTCTTTATTTTACTAAAATTAAAAAAAAAATCTGTTTTTTTAATATTAAAATTTTAAAAATTACTTAAATTTAAATATATTTTTAATAATTTTTTATCAGTTATTTCTGAAATACATTTTTTTAAATTGTGATTATGATTATGTTTTAATCTTTAAAAATGAATATTTTATGTTATTTTATATTAAAATTAGTCTTTTAACTTATAAAAAATGAGTTTAATTTTTTTTAAATAATTTATAAAAATTATTTTTAAAATAGATAATACAAATAAATAGATAATTAATATATACAAATATATAGATAATTAATGGATGAAAAACTAGAAAATAGCTAAAAAAAAATTACACACAATTGAAAAAGTAAAAATATTTCAAGATTACACATTAATATTGTAAGATTTTATTACAAAGTTACTCAATCAGATTTTACCATAACATCACTTTGCTATATTTTCTTTTTCTTACAACACCTCACCAAACATCTATATGATGAAATCCAATTAGATAATTTTGCACAAATTTTCTACATATCGTTGCATACCCTTTTAAACCACTTATTAGAATGCTTATTTATCTATCTTTAAATGAAAACAAATCAATTGTAAGCGGTACTAACATAGCTCTTGAAAACATTTTCCAATAAAATTTGTAACACTTTAGTGTTTGTTGGACCAACATACCTAGGTGTCTTAAACTGACTTACTGATGCACCTCTTTGAATATGATTCTCGAGAATCTTCTGGAATGTTCCTTTCCTAACAATTCGGAGTTCAAGATCATCAATAGCTTTGGTGTTTCTAGCAATAACATATCCTCGATCAATAAATGACTTGTCCATTACGTTACAACACTCAGCAAGCACTTCATCATTGGCTTCATCATTGATTTCCCAGAATATGACATAGTGTCCCGGTTCTTTGGATAAATCAATGTAGCTAGTGTAATCAATCAGCTCTATTTTCTCCTCATCTAAAAACTTGGATGCTGATTCTACTGATAATTGTAAATCAGTCTCAGTGACCTTGTCATAGTTGATGGTAAGCAAAAGACCACCCCTGCGGATAAACTTGATTTCCGGAGTTGAGTTATGGAATCCCATAACCTTTACCACATCTCCTAGCCTATACCTGTACAACCCTGCATGTTATACAGTATTTAGGATTTAACATTTAGGGCTTAGTAATAATTTATAACTAATATAATTATACTTAAACTAATGATTTATTTTATTTTGTAATAAAATAATATGTTGTTAAAGAATTCGGTACCTGCTGGATTGGTGATAACGATCTCATACTCCTCACCGATCTTCACATCAGTTAAACCGACTGGATCAAGTTCTACATGTGTTCCATCAAGTTGCGTGATTGGAATGAATTCAAAGTATGCAATTTGAGGAAGAACTGCATAAGTAGCAAATTCCGGAGCTACTTTAGGGTTCACATTTGAACCAATCCATCCTTCAGAAGCACCATACTCAGAAGTTAACACAGGAACTTCTCCAGCATAATGTCTCAATTTGCTCAAATAAGTCTCCATTGAACCTGTCATGATTCCTTGAATATACTTAACATTAGGAAAAATCTCGGGTAACAATCTGTACCAATTGCTTAATCCTGTGCATTTCTTGTGGATCAAGTTAGCTAGTTCAGGATTTGGTTTCAGCAATTCGGACATAGCATCTCTAATGGATGGAACAGTGATTCTGCTGCTGAGAACACCTACTTTGATATCATTAACAAGTTCTTCCCAATCTTGTTCGAATGCTCTGAAAGCAAAGACAATACTGTGTCCAAAAGTTGATGCAATTGAGTGAATTTCTTTTCTGAATAGTAGTCCGCATAAGAGGTGACAGTAAAGTGATTGGTGAAAATCAGGACTGAAGATTACACTATCTGGACTACAGCTTGGAGATTTTAGGGCTTGTAATAAAGGCTTGAATCCCGAACTTTTGAATAAATGTCCGGTAGCCGATCCATATATCACACCGCCTTTTCTTTGTGTAGAATCGCTACTGTAGATAAAGTTTAAAGCCTTTCCATCTTGGATAGGAAACTCCCTATAAAAATAACACCATGTGTCATGTGTATCATGCCGATGTCATACATTGACACGAATGGAAAATTGAAAAATCAAACACTTTCGATTTGAGATGTAAGTGTTAACTAGCCAAAAAAATAATTAATAATAATACCTATTTCTATAGGCAAAAGATGTTTGATATATATGCACTGAGGTTTCAAACACTTCATCATTCCATGGAATATATTTCTGTTTTCCTTCACTAGTACCTGAACTGCGAAAACATAACATATTTTCATTATTAAAATATTTCCAAATTCTTAAAACTCAAATGAGAAAATAAAATTATAAAACACCTTGTAGACATGATTTTGATTGGTTTTCCAGTGAGAATAGGAGAAAAATCATCATCAATCATTCTTTCAATATAAGGCTCCAAATCTTTGTAAAGGACCAATGGAACACAAGCCTTGTAACTTTCAGGATCAGTTCTTCCATTCAGTCCTAAGTTCTGCAAATACTCAGCTGATGCATTTTCCTCCAAAATCTTTCTCAGTGTCTCCTTTTGAACATTCTCAGCATCTTTTGTTATTCTCTCAAATTCTTCTATCACTTTTTCATAGTCGATTTTTTTAACTTCTTCTCCCATTTTCACACGCATACACCTATTAAGAACAATATAAAGTCAACAAAAGTATGAAAAAGAGAAAAAAACATAGAATAATATTTGTGTTATGTGTGAGAGAGAAAGAAACGTACACAAGATTTTTTTTTGAGGCAGGAAAAAGAGAACTGCTTAGATGAAAATTCATGTTAATGTCCAATAGTATTTATAAGCAGCACCAAAATCAGTTCCAATTTGAACATTTTAAGAAAAATCATATCAATTCTTAAATTAATGTTTAGGAATTGAACCTGGACGAAATTACTAGGGCGTGTATATGTTGGTCAATGTCTGATTTATAAAAATACTGTTTTGATTTTTTTTTTTTTTTTTTTACCTTATTCTTATTCATTTGTTTCTTTAATGATATTATACTAGTTTAAGTAAAAGTTTATTCTATATTCAAGAAGCTATATTATGGATGGGTTTTGTAAATTTAAAAATATTCTTGACAAAAGAGATTTCATTTCCTTTTATATATATATATATATATATATATATATATATATATATATATATATATATATATATATATATATATATATATATATATATATATATATATATATATATATATATATATATAAATAAGAAGTTAAATAAGAATATAATATAAAAGTGATATGATAAACTTATTTTATATTACATTTTTGGTGCATGATCTGCGTGTCGCGCGCAGATCAAAAACGAGTTATTTTGAAAATATAGTTAACGGTAACGATAACTCGAGTATCGTTCTCAAGGATTCTTGTAAGAAATTAATCAATAACAAAAAGGATAAATGGGGGGGGGGGGGGGGTTGATTTCAGTTTCGAAATAAAAACGATTTTTGAAATAAGTTATTGTAAAATAAGCGATTATGAAATAAGTCAATCTACCGATTCAGTTCCTACTATCATCGATTATTATAATTATAATGTCCTAAACGGATTATTCATTCCTATTTGGATACAACCTCAATGACAAGCGCGGTGAGATTTGTAAGATGTACGATCTTATTGTCCGAATTAAGCAAACGTGATAAAATCTCATGAATTAAGCAAACATGATTGATCAGACACAAAACGAATTAAGCAAACATGTCGTGTCTATGTTAGGATCATACAATCAACCAAATTGAATCAATATATTTCATGCAATTGAATTAAGCATACAAGAACACAAAATATAATTGAAAGTAATTAAACTAAAATTAACATTATAAAATCTCAAGTGTTGGAACCTGAATATAGTAGATTGACTCAAGGGCGATTAGTTTTCCATCGTTCTTTCAAGCGTAAGGAACAAAATAAAATCGTGAATAATGTCTCAAAGAGCAGTTGCGGCTTCTAGGTAAAATAGAAAACCTAAAAACCTGGTTATGACTTCGAATCTGACTTCGACTCCAACACGAAAGTTGTAGCTCTCTCTCTCTTAGCTTTCCATCGACTGGTAGAATGCCTTCAATCAGATTCCTGGAACTCCGATTATGATCATTTCCGTAAAAGCTGTTAAAGCTGAAAATTAAGTATGAAAATAAAATTAAGTCAAAAATAAAATAAATTAGAAAAACAAATTAAAATATAAAAATAAACAAAGAAAACTAAAGAAATGTCTAAGTGCAATCATGTAGGAATATGCACCAAAATGAACTGATCAGTGCACAATTGATGAAAAACAAGAAATTATTATTTTACTAGTTTAATATTAAAATTTTAAATTTTATTCCTATTATATTGAATTTCATTTTTTTATTTTGTAAATTATCTTATTTTCAAGATAAATGGTTGATTTAATTTCTCATTTTAATTTTTAACTCAACTAAAATACAAGATAAAAATTTGAATTACATATATAAGATATGAGAAATTTTAAGATTAACTTATATAGTTTAAACTGATAAATAATTTGTAATGATTAATAAGAAAATTAAATCATATGTTAAATTAGTATTGACCATATATAATACTCTTAAATTGATCTATTTGATTATAAATATTTTTAAAAAATTACCTGTTAAAATTTACAATTAATCTTTATATATAATCACATACTATAAATAAAATACTTATATTATAATAATTTTTCTATTGAGTAAATCATTCTTCCTTAGGAAGCGATTATTTTGGTTTGGAGCTAAACCATGGAAATATCTCTTTTGGGGATTAGAATAAGTTTTTGTTTGGTTTCTGCTCCGCTATTGAAAACAAGCACTCTTTTTTGTCCGTGAAGAATAACCAGAGAAAAATAGTCACAATAGTTCTTGAGCTCAGCCCAATCAAACACTTTATTGGTTCCAAATTAACTTGGTACAAAATCTCAATCATATTCTAAGTTTAACTTGTGTAAAAGATCAGTAGGTTTGAGATTAGTCCAATAAAAATCTTGGTTCAATTTGTGGTCGGCCGTGTAAAACCTCGGTTCAGCTTGAAGGATAGCCAACTCAAAACTCCATCTTGGTCTGAGATCAACCTGTGCAAAATCTCAGTTTGGCTTAGAGACTAACCATTCGAAGATCTATTCATTGTTTGGCGTGGAAACTAACAACTTCATTCTATATAGTTTGTTATTTTGTTGGAACTTAGCTTGAAATTTCCTTGTATAAGGGCGTTCCTTGGTTGAATATTCTAAAATATCTCAAGCAATATTGGATACTCTCAAGATCAGTTCTTAGGGAGCGAAGTAGGTCACTTCCTTAAGGCTAAACCACTATAAATTACTGGTGTCGTTTTCTCTTCTCTTAACTCTTTTATTTCTCTCTTAATTTCTTTACTTAGAATTTATGCTACATCTTTAAACATTTTTGATAAAATATTTTCAAACTTCGATTCAAAAAATGATTTTGTTTTAAACTATCATTTTTCAAACCTCCACAATTCACCCCCCCCCCCCTATTGTGTATAGAGTCACATGTTCAACAAGTGACATCTTCTTAAAGATGAATTGTCTCATGAGGAAGACGACTCCCAACACAATTTTTAATAAGATGAGTTTCCCAAACACACCACTACCGTTTAATGGTAATAGGTTTTAATTATGGAATTATAGATTTAAAATGTTCATTCAAAGTCTTAACTTTGAATTGTGCTAAATAATAGTCAACAAAATGTTTATCCATACTCATTATATAAATGGTGAAGTAGTAGATAAACCATATTTTATTTGAACGGCAGAAGAGAAGAGAAAGTTTGAAATTTATTTTAAAATAAAAGCTTTTTAGTTATGTCCTTAGATGAAAATCAATTTTTATATGTCCAAACTTATAACTTCACCGAGAAAAGGTGGGACACTCTTGAAATTATCTATGGAGTTTCTCCAAGTATTGAACGAATAAAGCATTAAGCTAATAAAAGAAAATGATAAAATTAATCATACAAGCCAAGGAAATATGAGGTAACAAATTTATCATACAAGCAATTTTTTAAATAAAACGCTAAGATAATAGAAGAAAACAATAAAATTAAAGAGCTTAACCTAGATCTTAAAGATTATATTGAATCTTTATAAAAGAGTAATGAAGCATTAAAATATAAAATGGTCAACCTTAGAAACCAAGCTAGTAATCGTGAAACTTATGTCTCGATGAAAAATGGAGTAAAATATTTGCATGAAACCCTAAGTAAATTTACTAAGGGAAAAGAAAACCTTGACTTGATTCTATCAAGTCAAAGGTCTTCCTTAAATAAAAACGGATTTGGGTTTAAATCTGGTAGAACACGTAGTGAAATGCTAATAGGAAGAAACTGAATCAACTTGTTTATAGATGCGTTTACTATAATAGATTTGTCCACCTAGAGCCCTTTTGTTTTGATACATTAAGAAACTTTAAATGTAGAAAACATGGATCTCTTAGAAGCACTAGAACTCAAGAAAATTTGGGTACCAAAGGTGAGATTCCAATGTGTTTTGTAGGGATACTTTGCAGCTTTAATGAAGTCTTAGTGCAAATTAAATGAAGAAATGAAAAGGAAAGTGAATACCATCAAGTATATAATAATGTTTAGTTGTATTATTGCATGTGATTCAAGGATGTTCTCTGATGGTGTATTTATCTTGGGTACCAAAGGTGAGATTCCAATATGTGATGATTTATAATGATCAATTGACCTCTTAGTAGGTGGAGAAGATAAGTTGGTTGTGGATATATTTATCTTGTGTTTAACCAAATCTTGTGTTCAGTTATTTATAGAGAAAGACATACGATGTTGTATTGTCATTCCCCCAAAAGAGGGAGTTTCTATCAAGGTTACTTGATGCTTAAGGTAGTAAATTGTTTAGAGGTTGAATGATCCAAAGACTCTAATCAATCCAATAAATATGTGTTTTATTATTTGCTCATTAATTTAAAACTATTATTACTAACAAAGTATTTAAGCTTAAGTACTTTTCAAGAAAAATGGTATAAACATAACAAGTGAAGGTGAAAAAAGTTGTTTGCAAACGTAAAAATTCAATCCAATGCCCAAAAGGACAGAGGAGGATAAAAATGCACTAACTAATTGATTAGAATTGGGACCTAATCGATTAGAAAAGTTCAAATTTCAAATTGGGCGCAACAAATAATTGATTAGGAATAGGAGATAATCAGTTAGAACATTAGAAAACAACACAAGAGCTAGTTTCCAAACATTCACATGCACACATTCATTAACATAATCGATTAGAATTCCCTTTAAATCGATTAGGGACTGGCTATAAAAAGTTATTTTTCGTGTTCATTTCTCATCTCATTTTAACATCTCTTATGTGTGTTTTCTTAGTGTTTTTGAACAATTTTCTCTCTATCTATTCATTATCACCACATTGGCACCCAAAAGAGATCTCGCAATCCAATCCTCATCCTCCTACCACTCCTAGCCTTATCAACCCAAGATTAAGAAACCAACTACAACAAATACTATGCCTATAGATAGATTTGCGTGTCTTTCTACTCGGATCAGCAACTCGTCAAAAAGTGCAACTTTGTTAATGTAACGCCCCGATTTGATAATTCCCATTTTTTGTTGAGTCTTTTATTTTATTTGGATAATAATTGTTTCATTTGTGAAATTATCATGATGATATGATATGTTGATGAATTAATGTGATATGTTGGTGTGATATGTGATTTTACCATTTAGTGAATTTTCGAGTAAAATTGGATAAAAGGGTATTTTAGACTTTTCCACAATTTTTATTAAGATTAGAAATTAGTAGAATAGAATTTGTGAGAGAAATAATATTTGGTTGGAAAGAAATAGAAAGAATAGAGTTAAGTGTAGAAATAGGAAGGAAAGAATAAGTAAAGAAAGAATAAGAATAGAAAGAAAGAAAAGTTGGTAAGAAAATTGTTAGAGAGAAGAGGAAGAAAAGGAGAAGAGAAGAGAAAGAGAGGAAAAGTTTGGATTCTTCAAGATTGCTCCTAGGAATCGGAATAATCGGGTAAGGGTGATAAATATTGTTATCTTGATTTTGTATATGATTATGTATGTGTTTTAATGGTTGGATTTTGATTTTGGAAAGTTTAGAGAAGATGGATAGTTAGGGTTTTAGTGAAAATATGAGAAAATGATGGATTAATTGGTTAGAAATCGTTGTAATCGAAGTATGATGTTAGATATATGCTTTAAATCATGTTTATGGAAGTATTGTGGAGATTGAGAAGGTTTTGGTAGGACTGTTCACAGTTGAGAAATTCTGGAAATCGCAGTGGTCGCTCAGCGAGAAATCCCTCGCTCAGCGAAAGTTCTAGGGATTTTCTCGCTCAGTGAGCAAGAGGGCGCTCAGCGAGCCTGTAGGTTTTTGAGAAAATTGTGTTTTTAATCCGTAGCTTTAGTTTCGGTTATTCGTTTTTAGTGTTCCTTATATTGATTCGAAGCTAGAGACGTATAGAAAATAGTGATGCTAAGAAATGTAATTATTAGCCGACTTTCACCCGACTTTTCCGATAAAACGTAAATGAGTTAATTATGGAATTGTGGGTTTGATGTGATGTTATGGTTGTTTGGCAAATGAATACATTGCTTGAATTGTATGCAAATGTATGTTAATTGAATGAGTTGAGTGCATAATTATGTGTGAATAATGTATGCATTTTCAAGAATGTCATGTGTCATTTTGCATGTAAAGTATAATGTATGCATTCTTGTGTTGTGGGGTTCTTTGTGAATCCGTTATAGCATCGTGTGCTCATGTGGAGTGTGAGCAATGACTACAACACGATCGTGTGCCCATGTGGGGTGTGAGCGATCAGATTGTGTAGCTGTGTGGGGTGTGAGCAATCCAGAAATATCGTGTGCCCGTGTGGGGTGTGAGCGATGGGTGATTTATTCACATTAATTATGTGCCCGTGTGGGGTGTGAGCAATCGGGTTGTGTGCCCGTGTGGGGTGTGAGCAATCCATAAACATTGTGTGCCCATGTGGGGTGTGAGCAATGGGGAACATCGTGTGCCCGAATGGGAGTTACTTTAGGTAACAAGCGATGATTCCATTTGGTTCCTGAGTGAACTTTCTGAAATGTTGAGTCGGTACCGCCTTGCATCTGCATAGAGTCGTGTGTCGGTCTCTATGAGTTGCATTTTATCATTTTAATTATGATATGCAGAAATAAACATGAATGTGCATATGTTTATTTGGAGTATTTTGGAGATGATGGTATGTGTGATGAAACATACTTGTTTGTATAATGCATGTTTGATATATGTATATGTATGTGATTTATACATTTGTAATGTATATGTGTGATTAAACATAGCTAGACGTATGTTTATGCGGAATGAATAGAATTGAGGAATAACCATAAATAATATAAGTTTATGTGAATTAGTGAATTGGTGCATGATGAATATGCTTGAATTGTGTATGTACACGTTGCGATGTGTATAGGTGATGAGGGATGATTTGTGGTGAGAATATGTTTTATATGCATTTTTATATGTTGAGAATATATAATTATATGCAATGTTATTATGATAATGTTTCTCACCCTTCTGCTATTTTATGATGCTCTATGAAGCATTGTAGAGTAGGTTGCTGGATGGTATTTTTGTGAAGCTCGTCTTCATCTTTTGGTCGGTCGGCTCTGATATGTAGCACCGGGTAGTTAGCTTGGCTTAGCGCCATTTTTGTGATGTATTGTGTACATGTATCTTTTGGATGAATGTTTTGTATAAACATGAATATTGTTGTAGGCATCAACTTGTTTATATATATATATATATATATATATATATATATATATATATATATATATATATATATATATATATATATATATGAATGGAAATATATATGTTTGATGTTGTTAAAATGTTTCCGCTGTATAATCATTTATCATTTGAAAACTATCATATTGTTGCATATCTATTATGAGCAGGTGTAATGTGGTTTTGATTTCAAGAATAATGCAACATACCCCTTTTATGCCATATTTTGAATATACTCTGATGGAATTTTATTCATTATGCCTAATTGATTTATTTATTATTTGGGGTATAGAAAGGGGGTGTTACAGTTAAAGCCTTCATTGTGGTCGGTTTAAGGAACTTTATGTTTGAAGTAACCAAGAATTTTTTCCCACGTTTATAAAATTGTTCCTGGATTATGCAAATGGAATTCTTAATTATAAAGTGAAAAAACATCTAATCCAACCAAGTCTTAAAGAGTTCTCACAAGTTTGCAATCTTCCTTGCAACAACTACTAGTATGACGAAAGTGAAGATAACAATTTTTAATTTCAATCTTATTTTTGTTTCCTTTTTGACAGATTAATCCTCCATCATTTCCAATCGCTTCATTGTTAGCTTAATATGCCCATATTATTTTATTAGTTCATATACGATGAATCATGTTCTTTTCACAAGAAAGATAAACTTTAGCCATATAAATAAATCTAACATACCTCCATTTTAGGTTTTGGCAAAAAATAATTTATAAAAATTGGACTGATACGATGATCCATCATATGATGGATAGGAAAAAGAATAACATGCTTTTACCATATAGCGAACTAATCACGAAAATCTTGGTGTACTCTAGCTACACTTTAGAGGAGAAGGAATCAGATATTGAACGATAAAAATTATGAAAAGTCATTTAAAGTCAGATGAGGCTCATAATTGAAAATAAGGAAAGCCTTCCACTGCCTCTAAAAACATTACCAAGAGCACGACAACAAGTAGAGAAGACTGAACTATCTCATTCTTCCTCAAATATCCTCAACAACCTCCTTCAAAATTAATAAGAGATCATAATCGTGAATAGGAGAGAAAATTTAAGGATTCTACGCCTCACCAAGAAACTAAAAAAATCCCAACTCATATTTTCTTTTAGGTACATTTATTGGTTGTCTTAAGTGTTTTTCCTTTCCTTTTTTTAATTCTTGTACTTCCCATTAATGATGCATTTACCTTTGTTTCTTTCTGAAAGACAATACTTTTGAAATAATAAAATAATGGTTTTCCTTTCTTAGTAATATGTTTGACTATATAAACAATATGCTTACATATTTAAATTGTGTTTAACCTCTTTACCCACATTTTTATTTTGACAAAGAGGTAAAAGTATACTCTTTGGGGAAGTAGTTTATACTCGCTACTTATGTAAGGAGGATTTAAGCACTACGTATTTTATCTACGTGTTTTTTCCATCTTCCTAAGAGATGCATTGTCTTCATCAAAAAGGGAGAGAATGTAGAACTATGTGCTTGTACGTATAATCAAGAATTGATCCAAGGTCACGAATATCAAGATTTAAGAAGCAAGTGTTAAACCTGGATGACGACATCACTTGAAGTGGATTTGTTGATAATAATGCATGAGTTCAAGCAATTACTTAAGCTAACTAAAGCGATTAAAGATGCACAAGGTGGTTGATAAGTTATTACTATGAATCGAGTTGAAGACTTACGATGACCATTGATATTTTTACATCTCTCAGATGATTATAATAAACTTAAAGATATATAAAGCCCCATACAATAGAATATTCAATTGAAATGCTTATAATATTGATATATCTGACAAATGGGCTTGGATCTTCAGAGTATGAAAGACAAGTGTTAAAGCTCGCATGATTGTGTCCATCTGAGTGATCAATGTATTGTAAATATCCAAGGGCATTTCATGAAGTAGTATGACTAAATCACACACACACACACATTAAAATTTAATTTTGAAGCCTTTTATTTATAATTAAAATCACAAAAAAAAGTTGTTGGACCTTATCCACTTGACTAGGAAATTGTTTAGTTGATTGGAACATTTTTCGTGAAGAATAACTAGATAAAAATCTTCACAACATTTCTTAAGCTCGTCTTGGTCAAAAGCTTTATTGGTTTGAGATCAACCTAGTATAAAATCTCACTTGGTTTCTGAGTTCAGTCTTTATAAAAGCTTAGTAGGTTTAAGATCAACCCGATAAAAATCTCGGTTCGATTCATGGTCAGCCCGTGTAAAACACTGATTTGATTAAGAGGATAACCAACTCAAAACCCCATCTTAATTCAATATCTTCTTATGTAATATCTGAGTTTGGCTTAGAGACTAACTTCTCGAAGCTCTATTTGTTGTCCTGTGTGAAGGCTAACAACTTCATTCCATAATTCATTGTTTGGTTGGAAGTTAGACTAGAACTTCATTTCCTTATATAAGGGGGATCACTGGCTTAACCTTTTGAAAGCTCTCAAACATTATTAAATACTCTCAATATTAGTTCTTAGATAGAACAGTAAGTATCTTCTTTAAGATCGAATCTCTATAAATTTGTTGATGTCGTTTTCTCTTTCCTTATGCAATAATGTTTATGTGTATTATTACCTTTTTCCTTCATGTTATTATTAAACACAAGACATAATATTACCGATACTTTAAGAATAGTATTCTTATATTTGATGAGATATTACGATTAAGACACACTTAATGCTTCATCAAACAAATTAGATATTTTAGAAACTTAATTACTTTGGAAAAACAAACCTAATAAAAATATTGTCTTATTATTATCAATAGATAATTCAATACAAATAGCAAATTCTAATAAAAATATCGGTCTCTAGGATCTTATGACTTTTTGAACTGCCTGATTTATGGGTCATTCTCCCCTTGGGTCCAATCAAAATTCTCTCGGTTTATATATATTACAACTAAAATAATTTTCAAAATAATTTTAATTTATTCAATTTTATTAATACTTGAAAATTTCATGGACATAAAGGATACATATTTGTATGATCATTCCCTTTTTATTTTCGACAACCATGACCTTTATTGACTCCAATTCAATAAAACATTCTTAAAATTCTCTTACCAACCAACCATGTTGTCTTGTCAAACAAATATTTCATTAAACTAATAATTTTATTCTTCTCTAATATCAATCATAAGCAGTACTAACATAGCTCTTAACAACATTTTCAAACAAAATTTGCAACATTGTGGTATTTGTAGGAGCAACACACCTAGGTGTCTTGAACTGACTCACAGGTACACCTCTTGCAACTTGGCTCTCAAGAATCTTCTGGAATGTTCCCTTTCTAACAACTCGGAGTTCAAGAGCACCAATACCTTTGCATTCTCTATAAAACATATAAGCTGGATCAATAAAAGACTTGTCCAAACACTTGCAACACTCACCTAGCACTTCATCACTCATTTCGCCACTAATTTCCCAGAAAATAACATAGTGTCCTGGTTCTGTGGACAAATCAATGTAGCTAGTGTAGTCAATCACCTCTATTTTCTCCTCAGCTAAAAACTTTGATGCATTTTCTACTGATGATTGTAAATCATTCTCGCTATGCTTGTCAGTGGTTATCGAAAGCAAAAGACCACTCCGACGCATATACTTGATTTCCGGAGTTGAGTTATGGAATCCCATAATTTTTACCACATCTCCTAGCCTATACCTGTATAAACCTGCAGGGTTGGTTAAAACAATCTCATACTCTTCACCAATCTTGACATCAGTTAAACCAACTGCTTCAAGCTTTACTTGAGTTCCATCAACTTGCGCGATTGGGATGAATTCAAAGTACGCGATTTGAGGAAGAACCGCGTAAGTAGAAAATTCAGGAGCTACTTTAGGATTCACGTTTGAAGCAATCCAGCCTTCGGAAGAACCGTACTCAGAAGTCACCAAAGGAACTTCTCCGGCATAATGTCTCAATTTTTTCAAATAAGGCTCCATTGCGCCTGTCATGATTCCTTGAATATACTTAACATTAGGAAAAAGCTCTGGTATCAATCCATACCAGTTGCTTAATGCTGTGCATTTCTTGTGGATCAAGTTAGCTAATTCGGGATTTGGTTTCAGCAATTTGGACATAGCAATTCTAATCGACGGAACAGTGATTCTGTTGCTGAGAACACCTTCTTTGATATCATTAACAAGTTCTTTCCAATCTTTTTCAAAAGATCTGAAAGCGTAGATAATGCTGTGTGCAAATGTTGATGAAATCGATTGAACTTCTTCTCGGAAAAGTAGTCCACATAAGAAATGGCAGTAGAGTGATTGCTGAAAATCAGCACTGAAGATTACATCATCTGGACTGCAGCTCGGAGATTTAAGTGCTTGCATTGCACTCTTGTATCCTGGATTTCCAAAAACATTTGACGTGGCCGTTCCTAGTATCACATCGCCTTTTCTCGGCGGTGCATCGTTCCCGTAGATAAAGTTTAAAGCCTTTCCATCTTGAATAGGAAAATCTCTATAACATGAAATTTTCTTATGTTCTGAAATTCAAAGTAGTGTCTGAAACCGAATTTATAATGAATAATAATTTATACCTGTTTCTAAAGGCAAAAGAGGTTTGATATATCTGCACTGTTGTTTTAAACAGTTCATCATTCCATGGAATAAATTTCCGGTTCCCTTGACTAGTACCAGAACTGCAAAAACACAAACAGTTTTTCGAATTCGAATAAGAAGATTAAGAAATAAGAAAGTGTGTCAGGTCAGTATCTCATTACCTTAAGGACACAGCTGTGATTGGTTTTCCAGTGAGAATGGGAGAAACATCACCATCGATAATTCTTTCGATATAAGGCTCCAAATCTTTGTAAGTGACCAACGGAACACAAGCCTTGAAACTTTCAGGATCAGTTCTTGCATTCAGTCCTAATTTCTGCAAATATTCAGTGGATGCATTTTCTTCCAGAATCTTTCTCAGTGTTTCCTTTTGAACATTCTCAGCATCTTTTGTTATTCTCTCAAATTCTTCTATCACTTTTTCAAAGTCTAGTTTTCCTGTTTCTTCCCTCATCTTCTCACTCCTTCACCTTATACTCTAAACCATTAGAAAAACCAAACAAAAGAAAAATGATATAGAAAAAATGTTAGAGATGAAGCAAATAAGACAAAAGAGAATTTCCAAAAAGATAAAAACAGTAATCACAGCCAAACCTTTTGAGTAAATTGGGACAGATGATGAATGTATGTTTGTTATGAGAAAGAGAGGGAGAGAAGAACACACGGAAGTATTTTTAGGCAACTTTCAAATCACTAACAGATTCATGTTAGTTAAAAAATATAGTTTTAGTTTTAGGTAAATTCTTAGCTAAACATCATCTTGGTATCGGTACCTTCAGAGTAAATTGTGTGAATATTTTTATTTATTTTAAAATAAAATAATATAATAAAATGACAGTATTGAATTATAGTATTTTATTGGTTAAAAATACGGGTATCTAACTAAATTCAAGGGTACCGACGTGTTTACCTTAATTTTATATTATTATTTCTGACTTGAATTTGATGGTTATCTTTTCTTTCTTTTTTCTTTTTTAACTGATATTATGTTAGTTTATTAATATTGTCTAGAGTAATTCAAATTATTAAATTATAGTTATGCTTACTTTTACTTTTATTTAGAAGGTAAATGTATATATTCTTACTTTTACATTTATTTTTATTAAATTATAATTATTAATACCACTTGATGACATGATTTATGGTCAAATTTAAAGAACTTACACCTCTCAATATCTTTTTTTTGGTAAGTGATGATTAAATCAATTTGAACGTTGCATTGAAAAACATTATCTAGTAGATCAATTTATGAAATGTATTGAATTTAAAAAAGTGATTGATATTCTATCACATCAATTTAAATAAACATTTAAAAATTATTTAAAATATATGTAAATATACCCTATTAAATACGTAGCAATAAATATTTAAATAGTTTGAAATTATTGATTCTTAAGATAAATAACATGAAGATGGAAAAAGAGAGAAGAGAATAATAAGCTTTCACTATTATAAAATGGTTACTCCACTATAGTCAGGGTCGGCTTTGGGCTAGGGCAAACAGATCCGCGGCACAAGGCCTTAAAATATCGGGGACTTCAAAATCGGGAAAATATTTACAAATTATACAAATTATAAGTAATAAATATAGCTTTTACTAAAATTTACATAAAATATTTTGCATATTATAATTTTATTCTTTTCCAATTTCATATTTTTATATTTCTAAAAAATCAACTTGTATTAATATAACTAAAAAATCATGTATGCATCTCATGGATGTTTCCAATTTTTTTTTTAAATGTATTAATATATAAATTATATTTAATTGATATTTAAAACATCTATTATATAATAAATTCATTTATTATTAAATTTTTATGATAAAATAAAATACATTATTATTTGTGCCTAATTCTATTACTTTATATTTTATTTTATAAAAATATATATTATTAAATTTTGGTTATAATAATAAATTAAAATTTAAAAAATTCAGTATTATTTTTTTATTAAGACACCATAATTAAATAAATAATAAATTAAATTATTAAAATTAATTTTTTCAACAAGTTAATTAGAATTAATCTAAGTTGATGTGTTATTTATAAATTTTATAATTTGTTTAACTAGTTTAACTTCCATCATGTTTATATATCAATTTTAATAAAATTTTAAGGCTGTTACAGTTATGTCTTATCGAAATACTTATTATTATATTTTAGTTTTTAATGTTGTTTATCGACGATCATGAAAAATAATGAAAAAGGTATCATCCTAGTCATGTGTGTTTCATAATTTAGAGATAAATTAATAAAGAGGTAAAGACTAGAGAAATTTGACAAACACGTAATATCAAGAGAGAAATTTAACTGACAAAATCATTTGTGTGATTGTGATTAATTTTATTCTGCATCGTTGTCACCTTTGGTGAGCATCACAGTCACCACTCTTCCTTTTGAATCTTATACATTGACATTCTTCTCTTTATAAAATAAAAGGGAAAAATAAAATCCAAAAAAATAAAATAAAAATTTAAGGTTAGATGTTTAGTATTTTTTAGGACACAATTTTTATTATTTGCTCAGGGCCTCTAAAAAGTCAGGATCGGGCCTGACTATACTATGCGCATAAGTTGTTTCTCAGTATGTGTACAATTATTGACCACTACACTAGTGTGTGTGTGTGTGTGTGTGTGTGTGTGTGTGTGTGTGTGTGTGTGTGTTTGTAACTAATCAAAACTAACAACACCAGTTACATCCCTAAAATGAAAAAATTGATCAGTCTTGATTGTCTTCGTCAGAACACATGTTAGCTGCTTCTAGGTGCTACAGTGTACAACTTCTAGCACTCCATTATGGACTTGACTTCTCAGAAAATGATACTTAATCTCAATATGCTTGCTTCTCCCATGCAACACTGAGTTATTGGCAAGATTGATTGCAGACTTGCTATCAATCATCAGCTTTAAAGGCTTCTTAACCTTGATATTCAGATCCTGCAATAAATTCAGAAGCCAAACAACTTGACATGCAGCCACAACACATGTAATGTATTAGGCATCACAGGTTGACAAAGCAACAACTGGTTACTTCTTGGAACACCAAGAAATATGACCTCCCAAATACTTAAACAAATATCTAGAAGTACTTCTTCTGTCAACTTTGTCTCCACACCAATCAGAGATTAAATAATACATCATCTCTGAATTAGCCTTTTTACCAGAAGGGAACAAAACTCCATACTCCAGACTTCCCTTAATATACCTCAAAATCCTGACAGCAACTTGGTAATGAGACCACTTCAATTTACTCATGAACCTAATAACCATTCCAACTGCATAATAAATATCTGGTTTGTATCACACAAATACCTCAGAGAACCAACCAACTGCTTGAAATTTGTAGCATTAACATCATCACCTACAATATCATAATCCAATTTGTGATTTGTTTCTGATGGTTTGACAACAAATTTACAATTCAGTAGCTCAAATCTCTTCAGAAGCTCAAGTTAATACTTACTTTTACTTTTATCTAGAAGGTAAATATAATTATTCTTACTTTTACTTTTACTTTTACTTTTATCTAGAAGGTAAATATATATTCTTACTCTTACATTTAATTTTTTTAAATTACAATTATTAATACCATTTGTTGACATCAATTTGAAAAATATTATCTAGTAGATCAAATTAATAAAATTTATAGAATTTAAAAAATATGATCTTCGTTGGAAGTCTGTGTCCCTGTCAAAGTGAACACTTTTCCTCCAGTTGCAGCTTTCTTGGACTTCTGATAATGCGTACTAATATGACCTTGCTCCCTATAGTTGTAGCAAGTAACTAGATTTGACTTGCACTCAACAATCATGTGTCCAGATTGACCACACTTAAAACACTTCTTCACGTCACTCGTGCATTCACTGACACGATGACCCATCTCGCCACACTTATAGCACTTAAGCGAAGTAGGAACACCTCCTCCACTTGGCCTATTTCCCTCATTTTGCTTCTGCTTACCCTTATCAACATGAGATGCATAAGGTTTTCCACGACTCACTTGCTGCTTACCTCTTCTCTCAGTTAAACCCCTGAAGTGCTCAGATCGAGCCTTACTATCTTCTTCAAAGATTCTGCAGCAACCCACCAGATTCGGAAAACTACGGATCCTCTGATAGCCAATCTTCTGCTTAATCTCAAACCTCAGTCCATTCTCGAATTTAACACACTTCGAGAACTCAGCAGTTGCTTCACTGTAGTGCGGGTAGAACTTCACCAAATTAGTGAACTTCACAGCCAACTCAGTCACAGACATGCTGCCCTGCTTTAGCTCCAAGAACTTTATTTCCTTCTTTCCCCGAACATCTTTAGGAAAATACTTCCTCAAGAATTCTCTCTTGAACACAACCCAGGTGACTGCCTCACCAGATACATCCAATCGTTGGCGAGTGCCAACCCACCAATCATCAACCTCAAATACCAGTCTGTGCGCCCCCAATCGCACCTTACTTCCCTCTGAACACTCCATGATTATGAAAATTCTCTCAATATCCTTAAGACAATCATGTGCTCCATCAGGATCATACTTTCCCTTGAACGTTGGCGGATCATTCTTCCTGAACTTGTCACTTTCGTGATCCCCAACATTCCTTGAATTTTGCTCGGCATGTGCCATCGCTTGCATAGCAGCGGCAAGTGCAACATCATTCCTTCCAGCCATTCTAAATTTGTCACACAACATAACACAATCCAACAACAATTTAGAATTAACAACAACCACATAACTACAACGCGTCAACAATGCTCAACACTCAACAACAACATAACGACTCTACGACTCGACGACTCAACTACTTGGTTGGATGGACCGACCTGCTCTGATACCACTTTGTAACACCAAAAACACCCCACGTATATATTAATAAAATCAGAGTAAAAAATTTCAACTTTTATTTGAGTGTCAAAATCAACTTCATAACCGGCTCATTGATACGTTTTCAAAACATTTGTTCAACATGTAATGGAAATAAATTTTAAACTATCATGACTTAACTTCAATTACAAAATTGGTTTTCAAAAGAAATAATAAATAACATCAACATCAACCCAACTCCCAAATCGATGTATCAGAGCTGACACCCTAAAAACGAGAAGTACTCTGACTTTACTGACCATCACTTGACTTATCCTGCTCACCTGCACGTTACCAACAAAAGGGTAACATTCAAACATAAGAGGTGAGATACTTACATCATAAAGATCATATAATAAGAATTAAGCAAGTATCCTAAAACATACATCTTCTCAACAACAACTATTCAACAACAACTCATACAACAACTACATGTCAATTACACATTGTATACAACAACTACAACAATCATGCAATGAGACTCAACTTGACTCTATGCATGCGGTACCATAATCCAATCTCTATTTCAAGATCCAGTTCCCGTCGAAACTCTCAACGCCTCTTTCATGGTCCAGTATGATCCCTATTTCATGATCACACCCTCGGCCCCTATTTCATGACCACGTACGATCCATATTTCATGACCGCACCAACATCACAATAATGACATACCCCACCTTGGTATGTTACACAACTATGCAACATGTCATACAACATCAATAACATACATGCATACTCACTACAACTACATCAAACAACACCAACAACAACAACCACATATCACAACATCTATCAATTGCTACTAATCATCAACAACACGATTATCATGTATTTCATAACATATCATCATATAATTTGGGTCATACCACAACAACGTACCATAACATATACTACAACATATCACGTATTCATATACCATTAATAAACATATGAAACATACCAACACAACACTACTCAACAAATCAACAACCTATATGTCGACGAACATATATATTATGTTTAGCTCAATTACACTAATTATCCCTACAATTAGGTGTATAACTCTCTTCTCGCTACTTATAACTACCCCACATCAATTCCTAAGCATTACTAATTAATTAAATAATTTTCTGTAATTTTTCAGAATTTAAAAATTTATATTTCACACTCCAGGGCTCGCTAAGCGAGGGCCACGGCTCGCTAAGCGCCAATCCCCCTGACTCTTCTCGCTAAGCAAGCTCCAACTCGCTAAGCGATCTCTGCGATTTTGCGAATCACATCTTTGTTTTTCTCACTCAAATTTGCTACGAAAAATCAACACATACTGCATCAGCAACAACCAGAAAATCACAATAATCACCAAATTCACCATCTAATTCATACGATTATTAACTAACAATAACAAACAACTTCTAATTCAACGAATTTCTTCAGCAATTCATCACAACTTCAATCCCTAATTCTCAACCTACCCAATTCCCATTATAAAACCCTTATGATGTAAGAATCCCACCCTTACCTTAGGTTTCGTTGAGAAATTATTCTTCTTCTTCGCGAATAACCTTTTCTCCTCTTTTTCTCCTCTTCACAACTTTTCACGGTCGTTCTTGTTTTCTCCCAAATACGATTATGTTTTTCCCCTTTTTCTTATTGCCAACAGAACCCCTAAGACTCAACTTATGATCTTCCCCTTTTACCCTTATTACTTTCACAAATTAACCAGTATGTCCTTATCCTTTATTTATCCACTAATAATACAATTATCAACCAAAATATAATTTATTATCACGATTATATTCGATAACATATATTATTCTTCACACACCACAACACACATTCTCAATAAAATATTTAAATAAAATCGGGGCGTTACAATAACAGTTACCCACCATAACTGAAAAGTGAGGTATATGGGTGGTCTGAAGGTTTAGATAGTGAGCAATTCGCAGTTAAAGGATGTTAGGTGTACTTCCTGTATCAATAAGAACCATGGCAGATAAACCACCAATATAGCCTTGAAATTTCAAATTTTGGAGAGAAAATTGACTCGTTAAGGCCTGAGTGGAAAGCTAGAAATATGTGTCAGTGTCTTCATGTTGAACCGTGTCTTGTACAAGGTTGTCTTGGATGACGCTTTGGTCTTCTAGGATTTCATCATCACCTAAAAGAAGTAAAAATCTTATAGTAGAGCATTTGTGACCAGGTATAAATTTTTCATCACAATTAAAACATAGGCCTTGGGACCTACGTTCTTGAAGTTGGGCTTGGGAAAGGTGACGAATAGGAGATTTGGGAGAGACATTGGTGTTTGGTGTAACACCCCCTTTTTATACCCCCAAATAATCAAATAATCATTTAGGCACATATTAAAATTCCATCAGAGTATAATTAGAAACATAGTATAAAAGAGGTATGTCACATTATACATGAAATTAAAACATCCAACACCTGCTCAACAATAGATATGCAACAGCGGAGTAGCTAAATACTTGCACCCACATCTCAATGTTTAGAAAAAAAACGAAAAATCTAAACATTGAATAACATCAAACATATATATATATATATATATATATATATATATATATATATATATATATATATATATATATATATATATATATATATATATTGTCGTACCTCGAAAAATACGATCCTAAAACAAACAACAGAGTCGCCACCTAATTCTATTTATTCTACTTAAAGAAAAGGGAGATATATATACAACCTAATAAAGGATAAGAAATGGTTTAAGAAACCAAATTCTAAGTTCGGGAGTCGGTTACGCAAGGGGAAGGTATTATCACCCCTCACGTCCGTTGTACTCAACGGGAACCTCTTAGCTAACTATGCGGTTAAATGTTTGATTAATGTCTATCTTCTAAGCGTTATTAATATGTTTGTTCTAAGGAAATTAAAGTTTTAAATCATTATTATTAAGACGGAGAAAAGATTAAATGTTTTTTATTATTGTGACAGAAAAACGATTGAGTTTTTTAATAGGGTGCTCGCGAAGGATTAAAATCCCCGTGCCTACGTATTCCCTTGTGCAATGGGAAAGTCAGAGCTTCATAGTTCGTGCGACTACGGTTTATGATTTTTATTGAACGATTGTTCAAAACGCATTCTACTGCTAAGCGTTGGCTTATACTCGCAGTAGAGGCTGAAGCGCTAGCTTGTTTGCGGGATAGAAAGGTTTAAACAATGTCTGTTTTGAAAAAAAGATGTTTGACCTTTGTTAAGGTGTTTTAAACGAAAGGGCGAATGAACCACGTCGTGTGGGGCTAGCCCAGGAGTGATTGCATTCAAGAACGTGCGGAGTGCTGACTCCGGAGCTCTATTCTTTCGTTGATTAATTATGAAAATGATTTAAATTGGTTGGTAAGTTTTAAGTTGTTTTAAGTATGAAAGAGTGAATGAACTACGTCGCGTGGGGCTAGCCCAGGAGTAATTAATTCTAGAACGTGCGGAATGCTAGACTCCGGAGCTTTATTCTTTCGTGAATTAATTTCTTTCATTAAGATGTTTTGAAATACGAAAAAGGCGAATAAACCACGTCGCGTGGGGCTAGCCCAGGAGCGATCCATTCCAGAACGTGCAGAATGCTAGACTCCGGAGTTCTGTTTTTTGGTATTTAAAATTATAAAATAATTTGGATATTTGATTTTTTAGACGTTCCTTAGGATTAACATATTTTAATAACGAAAGAGTAAACGAAACACTACGCGTGGGGCTAGCCCAGGTGTGATTCGTTCCAGAAAGTGCAGAATTCTAGACTCCGGAGCTCTGTTCCTTGTTAAATTAATTAAGATACGTAAAAGTCGTGCAGACGGCGATCACTTGGTGACCGACTTACATGTGTGCAAAAATGAAGGTGTACGAATTTACTTGGCGTTGGACCAAGAAATTAAATTTTATTTATTTTTTAAATGATTTGTTCTAGTGTGCGTTTTTTATTTTATTTGACAAATTAAGGCCCAGACGCGAGTATGTAACACATAAGTATAGGCATAACGTCATAGACATACAACAAAACAATAAACAAAGATCAAATGAACATTCCCATATCCAAAAAAAAAACAAGCATAATTCACCAAACACACCAATCATTAAAAAAAACTAAGTTCTAGAATTAAATGTAGACATATAATTTACAAAATATTTGCTTTTAAAAGGTTTTAAGAAAAATAAAATAAAATAAATAGAATATAACTAAAACAAAGCTTGTCTTAAAAGATTCATAACCTTATGACAAATTGATGGTGCTTAAATTAGAGGAAAAATTAATAATAGGAAAATAAAGGCCTGACCCAAAATCTTCCGCCAGCAATGCGCATGAAACAACAATAAAAACACTAGCATTTCCAAGTTGAAAGCCAGTTAGAGTAAAAGTGTTATAAAGCCACCACATATATGACAAATTGTTAATGAACTAAAGGGTCACTTATTAGAATTAAAAAAAATAAGAATAAAAGACAAAACAAGACAGTATGATATAATACACCATAGATGCAACGAAAATTTAAATAAAAAAAAAACAAACAGGTTGCATGTGAGGCGCATGGCCAAGGTAAAGGAGGGGCATGCTACCCATAGTATCATTATGAGCTACTTATTGTATTGACATACATCAATGCCATGTCTCTCTTGTCATTTCAATGAAAAAGAAAAATAGGAAATTATGGCCATTAAACTTCAAACGGTACTCTTCAGACCAAGGACCCTTCTTATACTAGCCACATTAAATATATTGTAGTAAACAAAACAAAAAGCAAAATAATCAAAATGTAGATGGACATATATTTTGAGAGGAAAACTCATACTGCAAAAAAAACCAAACAAAACAGAACAAGTGTAAAAAGAAAAAGGAAAGTATACCGTTTGAAGATTTAACTCGTAAACTTCAAGTTTGCTACTCTCTACTTTTCTGGCGATTCACTCCATGTGCGAGTTTTCCGGTCGTCGTTCTGGTAAACTCTCCGTCTTGCTCTTAGCTATCTCCTATTCACCAATAATATGAGTCTCGCGTGGTTTACGACAGTGGAAAGGTGGTCGATGAAGTCGCGGCTCACAGTTTCAAAGTTTTGGGTCGTTCAACTTCTCGCGATGGGCTTGCGTTCATCTGCGGCTTGTCTGCGGATTTTTTGTGATTTTGTTGTGGAGACGAAATCAGTAATTCAAAGGAATGTGAGTTGTGGTTTTTTTGATCTTAGGTTTTTTTTGTGAAATTTCCTGAGTTACCAAATTTTCTTTTTGTGAACTTTTCAAAAACATTCAAAAAATCCCCCCTTCTAATCGTTGCTGCCTCCATCTTTTTATAGTTCCAATTAGGATTTTTTCTTTTTAAATTCTCAACTAAAAAACTTGTTGAAGTGTTTTTAGTTATCAGAAATTTTGTTTAGTGTCTAGTCCTTTTCCGTTTCAAATTGTTGCATGGCCCTTTGTTGTGGAGCCACAGTGTTAAGTCCCTCTCATTCTCTCTGTGCTGAGTTTTGTTTGTTTATGCATGTCTCCTTTGTCTTGGAGTGTACAGATGCAGGTCTGATTTTTTTGACGTTTTATGTTTTGAAGCCAGTTATGAGCAGGTTATTGTTGGCTTATGTAGGATGGTCAAAGTTGTTTTTTGTATGACTTTTGTAGAAGCAGATAGACTACTTCATTCTGGTGTAAATGATGCAGAGTCACAGCTAATAACAAGAGACAAAATAACTCCCTTTTTTTATAAAAGAAAAATAATAATGATCTTAAACTAATTAATACTAATTAATTAAAAAAACTAATTAAAACACTAAACTAAAATTGGAATGGATTAATAATAAAAATCAAAATAAATTATAAAAATAATCTACTATTCTATTTTAAAATTGAGACGAAAAACTAAGACTAAAAAAATTTAATTTAAAATAAATGGGGCAAATGCATGATTATGAAGATTAATGGACCAAACAAAAATGACTGATTACCGATATGCGATAGAATGCGTCAAATGAATGAAATTCAGGGTCAAAATTGGGGTATGACAGTTGCCCCTATTTAAGTACCTTCAACTAGAGAATATGAAGATGACTAATTTTCGTATTACCGCGGTGGGAGATAATTAAATATTAAAAATCCCGAATTTTGTCCCTGAGTGCAGATTATATGATACGCAATACTATGAATTCATGAGGGACTCCTTGTGTTTTGCTGGGGATATGAAGTATGAGATGCAATGAACCCTAGTATGTTGATTTTTTCTTAAATGATGAATATGCTGGATATGGTATGATAAAGAAAAATGCAATGGTGATCCACAAAAGCAAAACTGGGGGCGAAGACCCACTGGGGATGATAAAATGTTGGGGACACAGAAACGAAAACGGGAAGTATTCAAAGTGATGGGTCAACAGGTTCAAGTGTAACTGCTGGCACAAAGAATAACAAAATACGGGAAACAAAACAGAAATCCAGAGCATAGGATTAAAGACAGACTGATACCCTATGATAGCAAGAAAATCGTTCAAAGTGAAAACGTAATGGCTTGATGCGACCAAAACTGACACTATGAACAAAAACAGACTATCTGAAGTGATGAGCTAGCAAGTTCAAGAGGACTGCCGGGGATTCCAATACAACAACTCAGCGATCAGGAAAACAAAAACTCAACACAACAATTGAGGAAATAAATAATTAAATCTCAACACGACGGTCGGGAAATACAATGACAGACATCGACGCAGCGGTCGGGAAAGCAATTCAACACGGCGGTTGAGGAAATGAAATAACAGACTTTGATACGGCGGTCGGGAAATAAAAATAGCAGACGTTGACACGGTGGTCGGGAAATAAAATAGCAAACGTCGACACGGTGGTCGGGACATAAAATAGCAGACATCGACACGGCGGTCGGGAAATAAAATAGCAGACATCGACACGGTGGTCGGGAAAATGAAATAACAGTCATCGACACGGCGGTCGGAAAATAAAATAGCAGACATCGACACGGAGGTCGGGAAATAAAATAGCAGACATCGACACAGCAGTCGGGAAATAAAATAGCATACATTGACACGGCGGTCGGGAAAATGAAATAACAGACATCGACACGGCGGTCGGGAAAGCAATCCAACACGGCGGTTGAAGAAATAAATAATTGTCATCGACGCGGTGGTCGGAAAACAAAACTAACAGGCATATAATTCAAAGCGGTAAATCAACAGGTTCAAGTGTGACTGTTGATACTGAGGATTGGGAAACGAAAACAATATTTAGGCAGTGGCTCTGTGCAAACAACTGATACTGGGAGTAGCATGCGAAGCGTTTAAAGATAAATCAAACGGCTCCAAGCGACCAGCTGGCAAACTAAGAAAAAAATGTTGGAGTCTTCATATGAGATAAACGACCAACCTCCAGAGATTCCTTAACCGAAATTTCATAGAAGAACTTTTAGGAATTATCAGGAGAACACGGATGCGCGTTGAATTAAACAACTTTAAATCTTAAGCGAACAACTTAAAGGATTTATGCCGATGATAATTGGGCTTAACAGAAATATTGGTGGTACTAAGGTATATATCAATGAGGGCCTCTGCGGGGAATACCAGTGTTGTTGGGAAACATACCTTAACTGACCACACTTCAGGGTACCAACGACAACGAATTTCAAAATGAAAATTGACAGTAATCTGGACCTGGAGTTAGACAGACGACAATTGGGGAGGGACAAATGAATATGTCAAATGCGTTTGATTGATTACGATGTGAATGATCATGACATGTAAATGCTGACTCTGGGGAGACAGAGTTTTTTAATAAGGCATGGGAAATAGGATCTCAATGCTAATACTTAGACGAGCAATATGAAAGATGCTGGGGAGATGTCTCCAAACTTGGAAATCAATGTTTGGTCCAAGGATCCATCCAAAAGTGCTACCAGCTTTTAATCCTTTATGAGGAGTTCTATAATAATGGCATGAAAGTGTTGCTGCAAACCCATTGTTTTTTAGAAGACAGAAGATTTTTCAGTATTTCCAAAGTCAAAGAAATTTGAAATTTTTTCATGTGTTTTCAAAAACAATTTTCTAAAATATTTGTCATTTTTCAGAGTTAAATGGTGATTCAGTAAAGACATTTTGCATAACAAAAGAAAAATAAGAAACCGTAAGACAAAGTTTAAAGGCAAAGGTTGTATTTCATTCAAGAATGGTAGCTTGCCAATAGCAAAAACTCCATGGAAAATTACAATTTGAAAATGGCAATGGGGAAAGGTCTACATTGAATCCAACGACCACTATAATCCCTAATAACTAAGACCGCTTAACACCTTGCTTCTGATAAGAGCAACTGGATTGGTCTTCAAGTAAATGATCTTCGATAATGGTAAACATCATCTAGTACAGTCAAATGCCTTTGTCCCTAATTTTTTCCTGGACCGCCCTTTCGGGTTTTCAATCAACCGAGACGCTCTTTTTTGCCTAAGTCGCCCTTTTGGGTTTTCAACTTAGCGAGCTCTTATTTTTTTTGTTTTTATCCCTAACTTTTGCCTGGATCTCCTTCATAGGTTATGATCCACCGGGATACCCATTTTTGCTTAGGTCGCCATTTCTGGTTTTAGACATAGTGGCTTTATTTAGGCATAATATTTTTTGACTGCATCAGAATTCACCGTGTGTTTCAGTTGTTCACCATCTATAGTTGTGAGGATTAGGGAACCTCCGAAGAATGCCACCTTCACAACATATGGGCCTTCATAGTTAGGGCTCCATTTTCCACGCGTGTCTTTATGGACTGGCAAGATTTTCTTGAGTACAAGGTCTCCTTCTTTGAATTCTCGGAGATGGACTTTCTTATCAAATGCTCTCTTGATGCGCTTCTGGTACAACTGGCCATGGCACATGGCAGTCATTATCTTCTCATCAATGAGGTTCAATTGATCATATCTGTTCTGGACCCACTCAGCTTCTTCCAGTTTGGTCTCCATCAAGATCCTTAAAGATGGTATCTCTACTTCAATAGGGAGAACTGCATCCATCCCATATACCAGAGAAAAAGGGGTTTCCCCAGTTGAAGTGCAAACTGATGTTCTGTATCCGTGTAAAGCATATGGCAACATCTCGTGCCAATCTTTGTAAGTCTTCACCATCTTTTGCAGGATCTTCTTGATGTTCTTGTTTGCAGCTTCGACGGCTCCATTCATCTTTGGACGATAAGGAGAAGAGTTATGATGTTCAATCTTGAATGTATCACACAACTCTTTCATTGTCTTGTTGTTAAAATTGGTCCCATTATCTGTAATGATTCGGCTTGGGATCCCATAGCGGCAGATAATTTGGTTCTTGATGAAACGGGCAACCACTTGCTTTGTCACATTGGCGTAGGAAGCCGCTTCTACCCACTTGGTAAAGTAGTCGATCGTAACCAAGATAAACCGGTGATCATTGGAAGCTTTAGACTCAATTTCCCCTATCATGTCAATGCCCCACATTGAGAAAGGCCAAGGCGATGACAGAACATTCAAAAGGGTTGGAGGTACATGCACCTTGTCGGCATAAATCTGGCATTTATGACACTTCCTGGCATACTTGAAACAATCTGATTCCATGGTCAACTAGAAGTATCCAGCTCTCAAAATCTTTCTGGACATGGCATGTCCATTGGCATGCGTTCCAAACGATCCTTCATGGATTTCCCTGATCAATAAGTCTGCTTCGCGCTTGTCCACACATCTGAGCAGAACCATATCGTGATTTCTCTTGTAAAGCACATTGTTGTTGAGGAAGAACTTGGATGCCAATCTTCTCAGAGTCTTCTTGTCTAAAGCTGTTGCATCCGCTGGGTATACCTAATTTTGCAAGTAGTTCTTGATGTCATAGAACCATGGTTTCTCATCAGTTTCTTCTTCAACCAGTAGACAGTAGGTTGGTGTAGTTTTTCGCTCAATTGTAATGAGTGGAGCTTCATTAAGAAATCTGACTTGAAACATAGAGGCCAACATAGCCAAAGCGTCTGCTATTTGATTCTCTGCCCTTGGAACATGATGGAAAGTGACTTCATCAAAGTATTTAATTAATTCCACAATGTGGGCACGGTAAGGGATCAACTTTTCATCACGGGTCTCCCATTCACCTTTGACTTGGTAGATTACTAAAGCTGAGTCTCCATATACTTCAAGGATCTTGATTCTGGTATCAATTGCAGCTTCGATACCCAAAACACATGCTTCATACTCTGCAATGATGTTTGTACATTCAAAACATAATCTGGCCGTGAAGGGAGTATAACCACCATCAAGATTCATCAAAACAGCTCCCACACCATGCCCCATGTAATTAGAGGAACCATTAAACATCATCTTCCAACGAGAACCTGGCTCGGGACCTTCATCTGGACCTGGAACTTCACAGTCCTTTATCAACATGATGTCCTCGTCTGGGAAATCGAATTTCAAAGGTTCATAATCTTCAACAGGGTGATCAGCAAGGTAGTCAGACAAAACACTGCCTTTGATAGACTTTTGGGTTACATACTGGATGTCGTATTCGGATAACAACATGTGCCAACGGGCGAGTCTTCCAGTCAAGGCAGGCTTCTCAAAAATGTACTTTATTGGATCCATTTTTGAGATCAACAAAGTAGTATGACAAATCATATATTGCCTGAGGCGTCTGGCAGCCCATGCCAAAGCACAACAAGTCTTCTCTAAAAGTGAATATCTGCTTTCACAATCCGTAAACTTCTTGCTTAAGTAATAAATGGCATGTTCCTTACGACCAGTTTCGTCTTGTTGTCCTAATACGCAACCCATAGATCCCTCAAGTACAGTCAGATACATGAAGAGAGGCTTCCCTGGGGTAGGTGGGATCAAGATAGGAGGTTCCTGTAGATAAACCTTAATCTTCTCAAAAGCCAGTTGACAATCAGGACTCCACTCAATTGCTTGATTCTTTCGAAGCAACTTGAATAAAGGCTCACGTGTAGCAGTCATGTTGGAGATAAATCTGGAGATGTAGTTCAATCTTCCAAGGAAACCTCTGACTTGTTTTTCTGTTTTTGGAGCTGGCATTTCTTGAATTGCTCTGACCTTGTCCGGATCTACCTCAATTCCTTGCTGACTAACAATAAAACCAAGTAATTTTCCTGATCGGACACCAAAGGTACACTTGGCTGGATTTAGACGTAGTTGGAACTTTCTGAGACACTTAAATAACTTCAGGAGATGATTCAAATGATCCTCCTCACTTTGTGATTTGGCAATCATATCATCCACGTAAACTTTTATCTCTTTATGCATCATATCATGGAAAAGGGTGACCATTGCCCTTTGATAAGTGGCTCCTGTATTTCTGAGACCGAATGGCATAACCTTGTAACAATAAGTTCCCCATGGCGTGACGAAAGTAGTATTTTTCATATCGTCAGGATCCATCTTGATCTGGTTATATCCTGAAAATCCGTCCATGAAGGAGAAAACAACAGACTTAGCAGTGTTGTCAACCAAAGTATCAATGTGTGGAAGAGGGAAATCGTCCTTTGGACTGGCTTTGTTCAAATCCCGATAGTCCACGCACATTCTAACCTTGCCATCCTTCTTGAGGACTGGCACGATATTAGCTACCCACTCAGGGTACTTCACAACTGCGAGGAATCCAGTATCAAACTACCTTTTGACCTCTTCTTGAATCTTCAGAGCCATGTTTGGTTTTGTTCTTCGGAGCTTTTGCTTTACTGGAGGACAATCTGTTCGAGGCGGCAACTTATGAACCATTATGTCTGTGTCCAAACAGGCATATCCTGATACGACCATGCAAACACATCCACACATTCTTTGAGAAGCCTGACCAATCTTTCTCTGACATCTGCCCCAAGTGTTGTACCAATCTTGACTTCCTTCTTATCTTCATCAGTGCCAAGATTAATGATCTCTACCTGCTCCTTATGTGGCTGAAGATCTGTGTGCTCATACTCAACTAATATTGCCAGTTCTTCGGGAATGTCACAATCTTCCTCACTTTCATCTTCCGCTTGGTAGATGGGCGAATCGAAATTAGGAGAGAATATAGAGTCATTGGATTCAACAGGGTTTTCATTTGTTCTGCATATGGGAATGATTTGCTTTTATTAAAAGTGAAAATAGAGGGATGCAAGAAAAACTTTTTATTGGTTTTGAAAGATTGCCATTTTCTTTTAAAAGTGAAAAGAGAAAAAAAAAAGCAGTAAATAAAACAAGACAGGAATTTAACAAAATTCCTTCATTGATTAAATAACTTGAAAATGAGAAGGGGCCCTACAAAATGATCCCATAGCCTTGGGCAGAGCTAGGGAACTTTGAAAACATTAAAAAAACAATAAATTACTTTGACAGTGGAAAACATTTTGGGATCTCAACTGCCTCCCAATTGCCCAAAGCTGCTTCACACTGATAAACCAAATGATCCACATCTTCATCTTCAGCATCCCCATTAACTGCATTGATCTGATAGTCGGCACTGGAAAACACCTCTTGAATGGTCTTTGGATGTCCTTTGACGGAGGTTGACGCTCCTTCCTTCACATGAGTTGGTTTATAACCCAACCCGTAGAGATCTAGCTTTTGTTTGACTTCAATGACATCACCCCAACCTTCATAGCTTCCTTCTTCGATAGTGGAAATGGTACTTTTCAGCGACGCAAAAGATGGAATACCCTTCCCCTTTGGTTCCTCTACTTCCATAAGGACAACATTGGCTATCTCTATAGCTTGGAAAGCAGTTTCCAAGGCATCTTCATCAGCCTCGATGTAACTAAAGGAAGAAAGGTTGCTGACCATGAGATCTTCTTCACCAGACACAATTGCCAGCTTATTATCGACTACAAACTTCATCTTCTGGTGTAAGGTAGAAGTGACTTTCCCAGCAGCAAGAATCCAAGGTCTTCCCAGCAAACAACTGTAATTAGGATTGATATCCATAACTTGGAAAGTGATTTTGAAAACATGTGGTCCAATTAAGATCGGTAGGTCTACTTCTCCGATAACAGTCCTCCTTGACCCATCGAAAGCTTTCACAATCAGCGCACTAGGCCTCATCTCTGCCCCTTGATAAGATAACTTAGCAAGCGTTCTTTTCGGCAAAACGTTCAATGAAGATCCTGTATCCACAAGAACTCTCGCTAAAGTATCCTCCTGACATTTTACAGATATGTGAAGAGCATGGTTATGGTCCAAGTCGTCCTTTGGAAGATCCTCCATACTGAAGTTGAGATTGTTACATGCAGTGATATTGGCAATGACCCCATCAAACTGATTCACAGTTATATCATGCGTAACATGAGCTTGGGCTAGTAATTTCTGGAGAGCACCTCGATGGGCCGGCGAATGCATAAGAAATGATAAGATAGATATTTTGGAAGGCGTTTGATGTAGCTGATCAACAACCTTGTAATCACTCTTCTTAATGATTCTGAGAAATTCCGCATCCTCCTCTTCCAAGATCATTCCTTTATCCTTATTGGCAACAGCGGGAATGACTTCTTTAGGTGGAGCAGGTGGAACTGTATTGACTTGTTGAGTATAAACACGACCACTGCGAGTTAAACGACTTGCACCTGCTATGTCAGCACTCGCCACTTTTAAAATTTCCTTCTGACCATCCTGTTCAAACTTCTGATAAACTCCACCTGTATCATACTTCCATGGAATTGCTTTGGTATCTTCATAAAGGAAAAGGTTACTTCTTTGCTCCATCCTCGGTTCTGGCAAATTAAAAATGGGCACCACAGGTTCTGGCATATTGAAAATGGGTTGAACTCTTGGGGGCTCAAGCATGTTAAACATTGTCACCATGGTAGAATCAGATTCAGGCAAGTTGAAAATGGGTTCAATCATTGCCACTTCATTCTTCTTCACCCGACCACTTACTTGTAAAACACCCAGATTAATCAAACTTTGAACATCTCTCAAAACCAGTTCACATCCCTTTGAATTATTAGCACAAGCCTTACAAATCTTATGACAGTTCTTTAGCATACCCACCTCTACTAACTTTGCATGGAAGTCTCTTAGCGGGGTTTTGATCTCTGTGGCGTTGAAAATCAAATCTTCGTCAGACTCATCAATTATGGAATTTATGGACCCATGTTTGGGTAGAGGATTATTTTTGACATTCGGACCAGTATTTCCAAACGACAAAATGTTTTTATCCATTAAATCCTTTACAACATACCTCAAAGCAATACAATTTTCCAAATCATGCCCTGGAGCACCTTCATGGAATAAATAGTGGGCGCTTGAGTTGTAACTTGGTGGAAGCGGGTCTGGTGGAGGACCCAAAGGCCTTGGAGTAACCAAGCCTTTCTTTAGTAGTGAGGGATACAATTTAGTATAGGTCATAGGGATACGAGGATGGGGAGGCCTTCCTCCTGGTCTTCTATTCTAAAAGTTGGAATTAGGATGAGGAGATGGAGTCCTCTGCTGGTAGGCAGAAGAATTGGGCACTTGTTGATAGCATGGATTGTTGAGTATTGGTTGATAAGCTGGAATTACTGGAGCCGCTTGTTGATACATCGGTACTGCTTGAGTTGGCTGATACATTGGAACTTGTTGATTATATGACGATTGAACTGCCGCTACATAAGGATGTTGAACATACTGTAGTGGATAAGTATAGTGGTGTTGAGCTACAGGTGGAGGCCTCTGCCAAAGCTGATTTCTCCTTTGACTCGTCATTACTACATTTGTTTCGCCTTCCTTCTTTTTATGGAAACTGCTGGTAAATTTCTTAACATTGTTTCCACTACTGTTGTTGGAGCTGCTGGATGCACCACTCATCTTTCCATTCTTCAGACCGAGTTCAACTTTGATTCCCACAGCCACAAGATCAGAGAAGCTAGCAATTATGCTTCCCACCATTCTCTCAAAGAATTTTGGTCGCACCGTGTCAACAAACCAATCAGCTAACTCCTTTTCAGTCAACGGGGGATCTACCTGAGAAGCGGTCCCTCTCCACCTTTGAGCATATTCTTTAAAAGATTCAGAATCTTTCTAGGACATACTCAATAGCTGCATCCTATCGGGAGCAAGGTCCATATTGTACTTGTATTGCTGGATGAAAGCATCTGTCAGGTCTTGAAAACTGTGGATCTTTGACTGATCTAACGTTAGATACCACTTGGAGGAAATTCCCTTTAGACTATCCTGGAAGCAATGGATCATTAATTTGTCATTGTCCACTTGCGCTGCCATTCTTTGATAGTACATTAAGAGATGGCTCTTAGGACACGTTGCACCCTCGTACATATCAAAAGTGGGTATCTTGAACTTTGGAGGTATTACCAATCCAGACACCAGACATATCTCTCTAGCAACAACCCCAAAGATCTGGTCACCTTCAATTGCCCTCAACCTATTTTCAAGGGTATCAAAATTCTCCTACATCTTCTCATGTTTCTCATTTCCATTCTCAGACATATCTGGCACATCATACACTTGAGGGTCGTTAAAGTATGGTTGGACACGGGTGTGCACAATATCTGGTGTAAAATTAGTAACCACATGGTTCTCTTCGGTAGTCAAAGGAATAATCTGCTGAGCAGTAAATCCTTGAGGGGGAGGCACAAAACCTTGGGAAGGAAATGCAAAACCTTGAGAAGGAGGCGCGAAACTTTGAGAAGCAAAACCTTGGGAATGAGGGAAGAAACCCTGAGCAGCAAATCCTTGGGAAGGAGGAATAAAACTTTGAGAAGCAAAACCCTGAGGAGGAGGTACAAATCCGTGAGGAAGCCCAAAAGGAGGCCAGGTTGCAGGGGTAGTGACTGATGGCGTAGGCTCAGTCGTTGCAGTGACAATCTCAGACACCACAATCTGTTGGGTATCTAATTTTGCTCGAATGACTTGCAGGATTTCCATCATCTGACCCATATTTCCACGAAGATCAAAAAGCTTTTCATTAACTTTGTCCATTTCAGGGTCCCTGTCAGCCATCTTCTTCTTGGCCTGAGCTCGGTTAGAATACTTGCGTGAGATCCTCAGTGTAACAGCTGGAAAGGAGGTGACGAGAATGAGTTTTTTTTTTGACAAAATGCAAATGCGGAGATGCACTCATGAGTAGAAAAATGCAAACGCTTCAAGGGACTTAAGACGTTATTGCAAAACATCAAAATGGATAAAGCTTTCTTATTTTTCAAGAAGTAATAAACTGAAGCTCATTCATGGTAAAGAAATTATGATGTTTGCAACAAACATATCTTTGTTCCTTGAAGCTCTTACTAAAATGATACATATAATGCTGAGATGCGAAGATGCAGGGATGCAGGGATGCAAGGATGCAAGGTGCCACAAGTAAATTCGGAGTCTCCTTAACAGGTGGGCTGTAAGAGATTGGTTCTACATTTTACTATCCATAAGTCCCACTCACATGATAGTTTCTACGGGGATGGTTTAAGGAAACTCAGGGTCACGGACGTTTATCATACTAATGCCCCGCCGCAGGCTAGCTGCATTGTGACGATAATAACGATAAGGTCTACCTTGAGTGGAGTTCTCATGCTAGGCTGATAAAGGGGTGAGCCCTCGGAGCCTAACATTACACAACTACCAAAATTGAAACAGGTCATAGGGGGTCCCAGAATCACAGCCCTTTCGCGAATCAGGTCACACGACAGGCTAGTTGCGTTGCGACAAGATCTATGAAAAGTCTAACTATCTGGGGGAGCCTTCATGCTAGGCGTGCAAGGAGCGAGTCCTTGGAGACTAACACTAATAACATCTAATTCTAACTTAGGTGTTTCCCTATTCTTTTTCCATAACTCAAATTTACTTGTAAAGTGATCTCTAGATCCCACAGTCAAGTATAATAAGTAATAAAAGAAAGCGAATAAAAGAACGAATAAACAAGACATAAATAGCAAACATAGAGAAGACAAAAGAAAAAATCAAACAGATAAACACATAAAGCTAAGTTAGGCTCGACCCTCTCTAGCATGGAGCTGTCTCCCCAGCAGAGTCGCCAACTGTCGTACCTCGAAAAATACAATCCTAAAACAAACAACAGAGTCGCCACCTAATTCTATTTATTCTACTTAAAGAAAAGGGAGATATAGATACAACCTAATAAAGGATAAGAAATGGTTTATGAAACCAAATTCTAAGTTCGGGAGTCGGTTACGCAAGGGGAAGGTATTAGCACCCCTCACGTCCGTTGTACTCAACGGGAACCTCTTAGCTAACTATGCGGTTAAATGTTTGATTAATGTATGTCTTCTAAGCGTTATTAATATGTTTGTTCTAAGGAAATTAAAGTTTTAAATTATTATTATTAAGACGGAGAAAAGATTAAATGTTTTTTATTATTGTGACAGAAAAAAGATTGAGTTTTTTAATAGGGTGCTCGCAAAGGATTAAAATCCCCGTGCCTACGTATTCCCTTGTGCAATGGGAAAGTCAGAGCTTCGTAGTTCGTGCGACTACGGCTTATGATTTTTATTGAACGATTGTTCAAAACGCATTCTACTGCTAAGCGTTGGCTTATACTCGCAGTGGAGGCTGAAGCGCTAGCTTGTTTGCGGGATATAAAGGTTTAAACAATGTCTGTTTTGAAAAAAAGATGTTTGACCTTTGTTAAGATATTTTAAAAGAAAGGGCGAATGAACCACATCGTGTGGGGCTAGCCCAGGAGTGATTGCATTCAAGAACGTGCGGAGTGCTAGACTCCGGAGCTCTGTTCTTTCGTTGATTAATTATGAAAATGATTTAAATTGGTTGGTAAGTTTTAAGTTGTTTTAAGTATGAAAGAGTGAATGAACTACGTCGCGTGGGGCTAGCCCAGGAGTAATTTATTCTAGAACGTGCGGAATGCTAGACTCTGGAGTTCTATTCTTTCGCGAATTAATTTGTTTCATTAAGATGTTTTGAAATACGAAAAAGGCGAATAAACCACGTCGCGTGGGGCTAGCCCAGGAGCGATCCATTCCAGAATGTGCGGAATGCTAGACTCCGGAGTTCTGTTTTTTCGTATTTAAAATTATAAAATAATTTGGATATTTGTTTTTTTAGACGTTCCTTAGGATTAACGTATTTTAATAATGAAAGAGTAAACGAAACACTACGCGTGGGGCTAGCCCAGGTGTGGTTCGTTCCAGAACGTGCGGAATGCTAGACTCCGGAGCTCTATTCCTTGTTAAATTAATTAAGATACGTAAGAGTCGTGCAGACGGCGATCACTTGGTGACCAACTTACGTGTGTGCAAAAATGAAGGCGTACGAATTTACTTGGCGTTGGACCAAGAAATTAAATTTTATTTATTTTTTAAATGATTTGTTCTAGTGCGCGTTTTTTATTTTATTTGACAAATTAAGGCCCAGACGCGAGTATGTAACACATAAGTATAGGCATAACGTCATAGACATACAACAAAACAATAAACAAAGATCAAATGAACATTCCCATATCCAAAAAAACAAGCATAATTCACCAAACACACCAATCATTAAAAAAAACTAAGTTCTAGAATTAAATGTAGACATATAATTTACAAAATATTTGCTTTTAAAAGGTTTTAAGAAAAATAAAATAAAATAAATAGAATATAACTAAAACAAAGCTTGTCTTAAAAGATTCATAACCTTATGACAAATTGATGGTGCTTAAATTAGAGGAAAAATTAATAATAGGAAAATAAAGGCCTGGCCCAAAATCTTCCGCCAGCAATGCGCATGAAACAACAATAAAAACACTAGCATTTCCAAGTTGAAAGCCAGTTAGAGTAAAAGTGTTATAAAGCCACCACATATATGACAAATTGTTAATGAACTAAAGGGTCACTTATTAGAATTAAAAAAAATAAGAATAAAAGACAAAACAAGACAGTATGATATAATACACCATAGATGCAACGAAAATTTAAATAAAAGAAACAAACAGGTTGCATGTGAGGCGCATGGCCAAGGTAAAGGAGGGGCATGCTACCCATAGTATCATTATGAGCTACCTATTGTACTGACATACATCAATGCCATGTCTCTCTTGTCATTTCAATGAAAAAGGAAAATAGGAAATTATGGCCATTAAACTTCAAACGGTACTCTTCAGACCAAGGACCCTTCTTATACTAGCCACATTAAATATATTGAAGTAAACAAAACAAAAAGCAAAATAATCAAAATGTAGATGGACATATATTTTGAGAGGAAAACTCATACTGCAAAAAAAAAACCAAACAAAACCAAACAAGTGTAAAAAGAAAAAGGAAAGTATATCGTTTGAAGATTTAACTCGTAGACTTCAAGTTTGCTACTCTCTGCTTTTCTGGCGATTCACTCCATGTGCGAGTTTTCCGGTTGTCGTTCTTGTAAACTCCTCGTCTTGCTCTTAGCTATCTCCTATTCACCAATAATATGAGTCTCGCGTGGTTTACGGCGGTGGAAAGGTGGACTATGAAGTCGCGGCTCACGGTTTCAAAGTTTTGGACCGTTCAACTTCTCGCGGTGGGCTTGCGTTCATCTGCGGTTTGTCTGCGGATTTTTTGTGATTTTGTTGTGGAGACGAAATCAGTAATTCAAAGGAATGTGAGTTGTGGTTTTTTTGATCTTAGGTTTTTTTTGTGAAATTTCCTGAGTTACGAAATTTTCTTTTTGTGAACTTTTCAATAACATTCAAAAAATCCCCCCTTCTAATCGTTGCTGCCTCCATCTTTTTATAGTGCCAATTAGGATTTTTTTCTTTTTAAATTCTCAACTAAAAAACTTGTTGAAGTGTTTTTAGTTATCAGAAATTTTGTTTAGTGTCTAGTCCTTTTCCGTTTCAAATTGTTGCAGGTCCCTTTGTTGTGGAGCCACAGTGTTAAGTCCCTCTCATTCCCTCTGTGCTGAGTTTTGTTTGTTTATGCAGGTCTCCTTTGTCTTGGAGTGTACAGATGCAGGTCTGTTTTTTTTTGACGTTTTATGTTTTGAAGCCAGTTATGAGCGGGTTATTGTTGGCTTATGTAGGATGGTCAAAGTTGTTTTTTGTATGACTTTTGTAGAAGCAGATAGACTACTCCATTCTGGTGTAAATGATGCAGAGTCACGGCTGATAGCAAGAGACGAAATAACTCCCTTTTTTATAAAAGAAAAATAATAATGATCTTAAACTAATTAATACTAATTAATTAAAAAACTAATTAAAACACTAAACTAAAATTGGAATGGATTAATAAAACTTAACTAAATAAAAATAAATAAATCGATTTTTAAAAATAAAAATAAAAAACTAAACTAACAAAAATTAACCTAAATAAAAAAATATAAACAGTAATAAAAACAACTATGCTTAAATAAATAAATAAAATCACTTAAATTGGAATTGAACTAATAGATTGAACAAAATACCAACTAAGCTAAAATAAAATAGACTAATTAAAAAGCTAATATATATATATATATATATATATATATATATATATATATATATATATATATATATATATATATATATATATATATATATATATATATATATATATATATATATATATTCTAAACTAAACTAAATTAAAATAAGATAAAATAATTAAAAAAAATATTAAAGCTAAATTAAAATAAAATTAAAATAAAACTAATTCTAAATAATCTAAAATAATAAATGAACTAAAAATCAAAATAAATTATAAAAATAATCTACTATTCTATTTTAAAATTGAGACGAAATACTAAGACTAAAACAAAATTAATTTAAAATAAATGGAGCAAATGCATGATTATGAAGATTAATGGACCAAACAAAAATGACTGATTACCGATATGCGATAAGAATGCGTCAGATGAATGAAATTCAGGGTCAAAATTGGGGTATTATATATATATATATATATATATATATATATATATATATATATATATATATATATATATATATATATATATATATATATATATATATATATATATATATATATCATCAAGTTTGATTCACCAACATAATTCATGTTTACATAAACATATATCACCAAGATACATAAAAGGCCTCATAGAGCATCATAAAACAATAGAAGGATGAGAAATATTATCATAATAACAATGCATATAATTATATATCTTAACATAAAAATACACATATACATATTCTCACCATAATTCATTTTTCTTCACACATATACATCACAATGTATATAAACAAACCAAGCATGTTCATCATGCACAACTTCACCATTTCACATCATTCTACATAAACATATATTATTCATGTTTATTCACCAATTTCTATCACTCCGCATAAACATACATTATTCATGTTTATTCACCAATTTTCAATTATAGATGATAAATGCAAATCATAGAGACCGACTCACGACTCTATGCAAATGCAATGGGGTACCGACTTAATCATCTCAAGTTCACTCAGGAACTTATTGGAACCATCGCTCGTTACCTAAAGTAACTCCCCGTTTGGCATACGATGTTCACCCATTGCTCACACCCCACATGGGCACACAATGTTTATGGATTGCTCACACCCCACACGGGCACATAATCCGATTTCTCACACCCCACACGGGTACACAATTATTTGTGATTAAATCACCCATTGCTCACACCCCATATGGGCACACAATATTTATGAATTGCTCACACCCCACAAGGGCCCATAATCTGATTGCTCACACCCCGCACGGGCATACTATCATGTTGTAATCATCACTCACACCCCACATGAGCACACAATGTTACAATGGATTCACATAGAATCCCACAATACAAGAATGCATACATTATGCTTCACATGCAAAATGACCCACAACATTCTTAAAAATGCATACATATTCACAATATAATTATGCATTCATCTCATACAATCACAAACAAACTATATAGATTCGCATCAAATATGCCAAATGGCAACGAACTCTTTCACTATCAACATGCATTAATATTCACTTCACGAAATGCATTTATTTGCCAAACGGCCACTATACCACAATCAATCCCACAATTCCTTAACTAACGTAATTACGTTTTATCAGAAAAGTCAGGTAAAAGTCGGCTAAAAATTATATCTTTTAGCATCATTAGTTTATACATGTTTTTAGCTTCGAATCGATATGTGGAACGCTAAAAACGAATTCTCGGTTCAAAAGTTATGAAAGAAAACATAATTCTTAAAAAAAACACAATGCTGCCTGAAAGTTACAGTTCGCGGGGCGAACTTTGTTCGTTGGGCGAACTGGGAAAAATGCTTCAGTTTTCAGGGTGAACTTAGCAGAAATCCCAAAAACACTAGCTATGGGAAAACACTCCAAATCCCCTAAAATCCCTTCTCAAGCTCAACCAAAATAGAAAATTAGTTACCAAACATGCTTGCCATTATACACTAGCTAACATACATCGATTTTATCGAGTTTCAACCATTTAAATCATCGATTCTAGGATTTCTCACAAATACCCTAAAACTCACAAACTTCTAAACTTAACCACAACAAACACACATTCAAAACAACACATACAATGGTAAGATAACAATATTTCACACCCTTACCCAATTAAATCGATTCCTAGGAGCTATCTTGAAGATTTTCCAAGCTTTTCCCTTTTTCTCCTCTTTTCTCTTCTTCCTCTTTTCTTTCTATCTCTCTTTTCTTTCTCTTTCCTACTCTTATATCTTTTCTTTCTATTTCTTTTCTTTCCACCCAAATATTCATTTTCTCACAATTTCTAATTCCACTTAAATTTCTAACTTATCATTAATTAGGAAATGTCTAAAATACCCTCCAATCTAATTTTACCCGAAAATTCTCAAAACGGTAAAATAATATAACACATCGACATATCACATAAACACACCAATTTCATAATTGAAACAATTATCACTCAATTCAATTAAAAGACTCAACAAAAATGGAATAATCGAATCGGGGCGTTACAACTCTCCCCCACTTTAGAAATTTTCGTCCTCGAAAATATTACCTGATTCAAACAACTCCGGATACGACTCTCGTATCCCATTCTCTAATTCCTAAGTCATATTGCCTTCCGCAGAGCCTCCCCATGCTACTTTCACAAGCGCAATATCCTTGTCTCTCAGCTTCTTGACTTCACGGTCCAAAATCTTAATCGGTAAAGCTTCCACCGTAAGGTTATCTCTTACTTCAACCTTGTCCATAGGAATAACATGTGACGGATTCGAAACATACTTCTGAAGTTGCGAAATATGGAACACATCATGCAAATTCGAAAGATTCGGAGGCAACGCCACATGGTAAGCCATATCACCAACTCTTGCAGTAATCTGATATGGTCCAATAAAACGAGAAGTCAACTTCTTCGACTTCAAAGCACGACCCACGCCTGTAACTGGTGTAACCCTAAAAAACACATGGTCGCCTTTCTGAAACTCAAGATCATTCCTTCTCTTGTCATGATAGCTCTTTTGTCTACTTTGAGAAGCTCCCATCTTCTCCCGAATAAACTTCACCTTCTACGTTGTTTGTTGTACCATCTCTGGTCCAACTACCGTTCTCTCACCGGTTTCATGCCAACACAAAGGTGTTCGGCATCTCCGACCATACAAAGCCTCAAATGGTGCCATACCTATACTTGAATGAAAACTGTTATTGTAGGTGAACTCAATCAACGCTAAATAGCTATCCCAAGCACCACTTTGCTCTAGCACACAAGCACACAACAAATCCTCCAACAATTGAATTTTCCTCTCGGTTTGACCGTCCGTTTGCGGATGGTAAGCCGAACTCAATCTTAGCTTAGAACCCAAAGCCTTTTGCAAACTCTCCCAAAACCTCGATGTAAATCTAGGATCTCTATCCGACACAATACTCTTAGGAACTCCATGCAACTTCACAACCACAAAAACATAAATCTCGGCTAACTTTTCCAAAGGATAATTAATATCAATTGGAACAAAGTGAGCAGATTTAGTAAGTCTATCAACATCACCCAAATAGAGTTATGACCTCTTTGCGTATTCGGCAATCCTGTAACAAAATCCATCGATATACTATCCCATTTCCATTCTGGAATATCCAACGGTTGCATCAATCCACTAGGCTTCTGATGTTCCACCTTAGACTTCTGACAAGTCAAACACGCATACACAAAATGGGCTACATCCCTCTTTAATCCGGACCACCAAAATATCCTCTTCAAATCTTGATACATTTTATTCGCTCCCGGATGAATACTTAAATTACTTCGGTGTCCCTCTTCCAATATCATCTTTTTCAACTCCACATCATCGGGAATACAAATACGACCACGGAATCTCAAAACTCCAAAATTATCAACCTTGAAATCCTCATTCTCATTCATCATCAAATCAACAAACTTCAAATCCAACTTTTACTTTTTACATACGGTTGCAAGAAAATCATTCGTAACATGTAGCATACCAAGTCTCACACTTCCCGACGTCATCTCACAAATCAAACTCAAGTCTCTAAAATCCTCCAAAATTTCCCATTCTTTCATCATCAATGCGGACATATGTAACAACTTGCGACTTAAAGCATCGGCCACCATGTTTGCCTTACCCGGATGGTAAATCAAACCAAAATCACAATCCTTCAAAAGCTCTAACCACCTCCTTTGTCTCATGTTCAATTCTTTATGATCAAATAAATATTTCAAACTCTTGTGATCACTAAAAACTTCGAATCTTGCACCATAGAGATAATGCCTCCAAATTTTCAAAACAAACACCACGGCCGCTAACTCCAAATCATGCGTAGGATAATTCTTTTCATGCACTCTCAATTGTCTTGAAGCATAAGCCACAACTTTTCCATCTTGCATCAAAGCACCACCCAAACCAAACAATGAAGCATCACAATACACCACAAATGGTTTCGTCGCATTTGGAAAAATCAAGATCGGAGCCATTGTCAACCTTCTCTTAAGTTCAATGAAACTCTCTTCACAATGAATATCCCAAATGAAAGCCTTTCCCTTACAAGTCAATTGTGTTAACGGAAGTGCCAACTTCGAAAATCCCTCAATAAACCTCCGATAATAACCTGCCAAGCCTAAAAAGCTTCGAATCTCCGTAACCGATCTAGGAACTTCCCATTTCATTACCGCATCAATCTTGGATGGATCAACACTAATACCACCATCGGAAATAACATGTCCAAGAAAACTCACTTTCGACAACCAAAACTCACATTTCGACAACTTAGCATACATATGTTTCTCTTTCAAAACCTATAACACAATCCTAAATTCTCTTCATGCTCCTTTTGAGACTTAGAATAAATCAAAATATCGTCGATGAACACAACCCCAAAACGATCCAACTGCTCGTGAGAAATAAGGTTCATGTATTTCATAAACACACCCAGCGCATTAGAAACTCCGAATGGCATCACAGAATATTCATAATGACCATACCGTGTCCTAAAAGTCATCTTTTAAATATCCTCTTCTTTCACACGAATCTGGTGATATCCTAATCTCAAATCAATCTTACTAAAAACACGCACACTAACCAATTGATCCATCAAATCATCGATCCTTGGAAGCGGATACTTGTTCTTAATTGTCACCTTGTTCAACTGTCGATAATCAATGCATAACCGCATACTCCCATCCTTCTTCTTTACCAAAAATACCGGAGCACCCCAAGGAGAAACACTCGGCCTAATAAATCTCTTATCCAACAAGTCATTCAATTGCTTCTTCAACTCTACCAACTATGATGCTGACATACGATACGGTGCCATCGAAATCGATCTAGTACCCAGAACTAGATCAATAGAAAACTCAACTTCTCTTTCCGACGGTACATCTTTAATGTCCTCCGTAAACACTTCTGGAAAATCACACACCACTGGAAACACACTGAGCTCCACTTCACTCCCTACCGACAATGATGCAAACAAACCAAATAATTGAGCTTCATCCACTAAAAGTTTCTTCAACTCTTTCGTGGATAGGAAACTCTCATCTTCAATATCATCCAAAGAAGGAAACCTTACTAACTTATGATAGCAATTTATATGAACTCGATTACATTACAACCAGTTCATACCCAAGATTACGTTCAATCCCTCCAACGGCAAACAAACTAAATCCAAGATGAAGTCTTTACCAGCCATATTCCGATTATTCCCAAAAGCAACAACAAGATTAAACAAAATTTCAACCATCACAACAACAAGACAGACACAACTGACTCGACACTGGCTCTGATACCACTTAATGTAACACCCCTTTCTATACCCCCAAATAATCAAATAATCATTTAGGCACATATTAATATTCCATCAGATTATAATTAGAAACATAGTATAAAAGAGTTATGTCACATTATACATGAAATTAAAACATCCAACATCTGGTCAACAATAGATATGCAACAGTGGAGTAGCTAAATACTTGCACCCATATCTCAATGTTTAGAATAAAAAGCGGAAACTCTAAACATTGAATAACATCAAACATATATACATATATATATATATATATATATATATATATATATATATATATATATATATATATATATATATATATATATATATATATATATATACATAAACATATATCACCAAGATACATATACAAATGCATCACAAAAAGGCATCAGGACAACCCTAGCTACTCAGTGCTACATATCAGAGTCGACCGACCAAAAGATTAAAGACACGCTTCACAAAAAGACCTCCAGCAAACCTACTCTGCAATGCCTCATAGAGCATCATAAAACAATAGAAGGGTGAGAAATATTATCATAATAACAATGCATATAATTATATATCTTAACATAAAAATACACATATACATATTCTCACCACAATTCATTTCTCATTACACATATACATCACAATGTATATAAAGAAACCAAGCATATTCATCATGCACAATTTCACCATTTCACATCATTCTACATAAACATATATTATTCATGTTTATTCACCAATTTCTATCACTCCGCATAAACATACATTATTCATGTTTATTCACCAATTTTCAATTATAGATGATAAATGCAAATCATAGAGACCGACTTACGACTCTATGCAAATCCAATGTGGTACCGATTCAATCATCTCAAGTTCACTACCTAAAGTAACTCCTCGTCGGGCATACGATGTTCACCCATTTCTTACACTCCACATGGGCACACAATGTTTATGGATTGCTCACACCCCACACGGACACACAATCTGATTGCTCACACCCCACATGGGCACACAATCATTTGTGATTAAATCACCCATTGCTCACACCCCATATGGGCACACAATGTTTATGGATTGCTCACATCCCACACGGATACACAATCCGATTGCTCACACCCCACACGGGCACACAATCATGTTGTAATCATCGCTCACATCCCACATGGACACACGATGTTACAACAGATTCACATAGAATCCCACAATACAAGAATGCATACATTATGCTTCACATGCAAAATGACCCACAACATTCTTGAAAATGCATACATATTCACAATATAATTATGCATTCATCTCATACAATCACAAACAAACTATACACATTCGCATCAACTACGCCAAACGGCAACGAACTCTTTCACTATCAACATGCATTAATATTCACTTCACGAAATGCATTTATTTGCCAAACGGCCACTATACCACAATCAATCTCACAATTCCTTAACTAACATAATTATGTTTTATCGGAAAAGTCGGGTAAAAGTCGGCTAAAAATTACATCTCTTAGCATCATTAGTTTCTACATGTTTTTAGCTTCGAATCGATATGTGTAACGCTAAAAACGGATTCCCGGTTCAAAAGTTATGAAACAAAACATAATTCTTTTATAAAAAAACACAATGCTGCCTGAAAGTTACAGTTCGCGGGGCGAACTTACCAGAAATCCCAAAAACACTAGCTACGGGAAAACATTCTAAATCCCCCAAAATCCCTTCTCAAGCTCAACCAAAACAGAAAATTAGTTATCAAACATGCTTGCCATCATACACTAGCTAACATACATCGATTTTATCGAGTTTCAACCGTTTAAATCATCGATTCTAGGATTTCTCACAAATACCCTAAAATTCACAAACTTCTAAACTCAACCAGAACAAGCACACATTCAAAACAACACATATATAATCACATACATTGGTAAGATAACAATATTTCACACCCTTACCCGATTAAATCGATTCCTAGGAGCTATCTTGAAGATTTTCCAAGCTTTTCCCTTTTTCTCCTCTTTTCTCTTCTTCCTCTTTTCTTTCTATCTCTCTTTTCTTTCTCTTTCCTACTCTTATATATTTTCTTTCTATTTCTTTTCTTTCCACCCAAATATTCATTTTCTCACAATTTCTAATTCCACTTAAATTTCTAACTTATCATTAATTAGGAAATGTCTAAAATACCTTTCAATCTACTTTTACCCGAAAATTCTCAAAACGGTAAAATAATATAACACATCAACATATCACATAAACACACCAATTTCATAATTGAACAATTATCACTCAATTCAATTAAAAGACTCAACAAAAATGGAATAATCAAATTGGGGCGTTACATTTGGTTGTTGGGGATGTTATGGGATTGGGTGTTAGTCAGAATGGGTTTTTTTTAAGGTTAAGGGGCCTGAAGTGGTGGGTTGGGATTCAGTATAAGGTGGTATGAAAGGTTTTGAGTTTTTGGGTTTAGAGTCTTTGAGCTTAGATTCGATGAGTTTGGCGAGGCATATAGTTTGGGAAATCGAAATGGGTTTGTGAATGGCCATTTCATTTTGAATTTCTAATGTCAACCCTGAAATGAAACAATTTAAAAGTGAATCCGGAAGTAACCCAACAACTTGATTGCTCAACTTTTCAAACTTGGTTTGGTAATCCATAACAGTCCCATCTTGTTTCAATTTAAAAAGCTCAGCTTGATGATTCGCATAACTCGAAGGACCAAAACGTAATTCTAAATCTCTCGTGAAAGCATTCCAATTGGTTAATAATCAATTTTGATGCATCCATTTAAACCAACTCAATGCTTCATCTTTCATGTATAATGAAATCAAAGACAAACGATTTTCATGAGGCATATTATAAAAACTAAAAAATTGTTCCGCTTGAAACAACCATTCAAGAGGGTTAGATCCATCAAACATGGAAAATTCAAGCTTATGTGTTCTCATTGTGGGTAGAGGCGGAATATGTGACATGTGAGGAATATGGGTCATTTGTGGGTAAGTGGTTAGTGGAAAATAGGAATATTGTAGCTCTGAGTTAGGGGTAAAGCTAGGTGTGGTGGTATATATTGGGAAAAATGGGACAGTTGTGGTATTGCTGAGTTTTGCAGCAAGGTGGGTATTGCGGGTTGTGTGGGTGAAATTGAAAAATTAGTAGAGTGTCTTAAAGGAGTATTTAAGGGTGAGAAAATTGGGATAAAATGGGAAGTGACCATGGGAGATGAAGAGAGATGATGTGTGATACCTGAAGAAGATGTTGTATTTGAATAGTGAATAGTGGCAGAATGAAGAGGGGCGGATTGTTGTTGCTCTCTTTGAGAAATGAGTTTATGAAGGGTATAAATTATAGATTCATGTCGAGAATCTTGAAGTTGTTTCTCATTTTGAATCTTAGTGTTGAGCTGAGCCATTTGTTGAGTGAGATATGTGCTAAAAACATCAAAAAATTTCATCAAATTGTTGTTGCACACCTGCCATGACTGAATGTAGATGAACGTTGGTTGTTTGAACCACTTCTTCAATGATTTCATGATGTGAAGGATTAGAGGGTTTGGGAAGGGCCATGAATGCAAGATTGAAAGCATCAAATTGTAGACTTATGATAGGAAAACTAGATCTAAAGTTGCATTTGTAGACAATAAAACAAAACAACAATTCTTCCTTAGCTTCAACAAGGTAAAAGAGTTACATTAAATAGTTAGGGTTTGAGACTCCTAACTTGGGCCAAGGGCTGATGGACTTAAAATAAAAATAAAATTCACTTAAAGGTTGCTAAAAACACCTTCAATTGTAAAATATAGTCTTTGAGACGGACTGAACTTCTCTCCCTAGTGGGCCTTGGCTGGTTCCTAACAATGTTGATTTGTAATTCCTTGTGTCAAAGCAGGTTATTCGACAGAGACAAGGAAGTTGTCAAAATGCATTGTGTTGTCGAAACGTTGAAGTGGTGTATCTCGACATGAATTTTGACTTAGATATAATTTTGTAGTGTTAGTTGAATTAGGTATTTTGGACTTTCTTTGAGGAGCAAGAAAAACCAAATCTTCAAATATGGAGTAACCCTTATCATTGTAAAGACGAACTTGAAGTTGCAAAGAATAAAATTCTAGTTTAGAAGCATAGAGAAACTCTAGAGTAAATCTTTTCTTCTTCCCTTATTTTTCGTAAGTCCTAATTTCTTTCTTCTTCAATTTTATCTTTTCTTTCTTCTTCCATTAACAATTATGCAACAAGAATAACAAAGATAGACGTATTTGAATATTGGACAAATTCTTAAAGCATAAGATAAAAATAATTAGACAGTAAATTAAAAGTTGAAAATAGCTAAAAATTTCAAACTATTTAAAAAGTAGAGTTTAAAGATTATGCAATAAAATCGTAAAATTATAATATAAATTTACTCAATCAGATTTTATCATTACATCACCTTATTATTATTCTTACTATACCCAACAGAATATATGTGATGAAATCTGATTCTACATATCATTGCATATTTATTAGACTAGTAATTTTATTCTTCTCTAGTTGAAAACAAATCAATTATAAGCAGTACTGACATAGCTCTTGACAACATTTTCCAACAAAATTTCCAACATTGCAGTGTTTGTAGGACTAATACACCTAGGTGTCTTGAACTGACTCACAGGTATTCCTCTTGCAACTTGGCTCTCCAGAATCTTCTGGAATGTTCCCTTCTCAACAACTCGGAGTTCAAGAGCATCAATACCTTGGACTTTTCTAGAAGTAACATAACCCGGATCAATAAAAGACTTGTCCAAACAGTTGCAACACTCGACAAGCGCGTCATTGCTTGCTTCGCCACTGATTTCCCAGAATATCACATAGTGTCCTGGCTCTTTGGATAAATCTATGTAGCTAGTGTAGTCAATCAGCTCGATTTTCTCCTCAGCTAAAAACTTGGACGCTGTTTCTACTGATAATTGTAAATCGTTCTCAGTGTTCTTGTCTATGTTGATTGTAAGCAAAAGATTGCTTCGGCGCATAAATTTGATTTCGGGAGTTGAGTTGTGGAATCCCATAACCTTTACCACATCTCCTAGCCTATACCTGTATAAACCTGCAGGATTGGTGAAAAGAATCTCGTACTCCTCTCCGATCTTGACATCAGTTAAACCAACTGGCTTAAGCTCGACCTCACTTCCATCGAGTTGTGCCAATGGAATGAATTCGAAGTAAGCAATTTGAGGAAGAATAGCATAAGTAGCGAATTCAGGAGCCACTTTAGGATTCACATTGGAAGCAATCCAACCTTCAGAAGCACCATACTCCGAAGTCAACAAAGGAACATCTCCTGCGTAATGTCTTAACTTGGTCACATATGGCAACATTGCTCCTGTCATGATCCCTTGAACATACTTAACATTAGGAAAAAGCTCGGGAAACAATCCGTACCAATTGCTTAATCCAGAACATTTCTTGTGGAGCAAGTTAGCTAGGTCAGGATTTGGTTTCAACAATTTGGACATAGCATCTCTAATGGATGGAACAGTGATTCTGCTGCTAAGAACACCTTGTTTGATATCATTAACAAGCTCTTCCCAATCTTGTTCGAATGTTCTGAAAGCATAGATAATGCTGTGTGCAAATGTGGATGAAATCGATTGAACTTCTTCTCGGAAAAGTAGTCCACATAAGAGATGACAGTAGAGTGATTGATGAAAATCAGGACTGAAGATAACTTCAAGAGGACTACAACTCGGAGCTCTAAGTGCTTGCATCGCATTCTTGTATCCTGGATTCCCGAATACATTCGCCGTGGCTGTTCCAAGCATCACACCCCCTTTCTTCTGTGTTGCATTGCTGCTGAAGATAAAATTCAAAGCCTTGCCATCTTGGATAGGAAAATCTCTATAACATGAAATTTTGTTAGGTTTTGAAATTCAAAGTAGTTTCTGAAACCGAATTTATAATGAATAATAATTTATACCTGTTTCTAAAGGCAAAAGAGGTTTGATATATCTGCACTGTTGTTTTAAACAATTCATCGTTCCATGGAATAAATTTCCGATTCCCTTGACTAGTACCAGAACTGCAAAAACATTCAAACATTTACAAATTGAATGATAAGATAAAAAATCAACAAGTGTGTCACATACCTTAAAGACACCGCTGTGATCGGTTTTCCAGTAAGAATCGGCGAAACATCGTCGACCAATCTATTGATATATGGTTCCAAATCCTTGTAAGTAACCAATGGAACACAGGCCTTGAAACTTTCAGGATCAGTTCTTCCATTCAGTCCTAAATCCTGCAAATACTCAGCTGATGCATTTTCTTCCAGAATCCTTCTCAGTGTTTCCTTTTGAACATTCCCAGCATCCTTTGTTATTCTCTCGAATTCTTCGATCACTTTTTCAAAGTCGAATTTTTCAACTTCTTCTCTCATCTTCACACTTCTTCACCTATTGTGAACAACAACAAAAAAAATAGTTAACACAATTAGCTTCTGTCATTGTTTTTGAAGGCACTGGACCAAGCATTATAGATTTTGAAAATGAATGATACTATGAACCATTAGAAAGATGACAGAAATGGAAAATGATGGAGAAAATGATAGACAGTAAAAGAACCGGTTAGAAATGAAGCAAACAAAACAAAAAACAATAGTCAAAAGAAATTAAAAAGTCATCTTTTAAGGGTAAAAAGGACAATATAAAAAGTTGTGTACAATATTAAAGATTAGATTTTGAAAACACCCCTTTACCAAAAACATAACACAAAACAAAAATAAAAGTCAACAAAAGTACACACTGTTTGGTCCCTGAAAAACAATAACATGAGAATACATTTTTCGTTTTCTGGCTTTTGGTTTTAAAAAACTGTATACAACTAGTTACAATGACCAAAAGCTAACGGAAGTTATGCAAAATAGACTCAGACTTGTCTGTATCTGTATCTGTGTGTCAGTATCGATATCAAACACATACTTCTAAGCTTATAGTTACTTTTAATTGATTTATTTTGTCAAATTATAACTAGTATCGTCGAGTCGAGTCGAGTCAGTGTCAGAATCGTATTTAGGATAATAAAAAAAATGAAAAATAAAAAAGAAAGAGAGATAGTATATCTGAGAATAATAATATGATTGAGGGGACAGAAAAGAGAAAGGTCTGTAAAAAACAGAAAGAATGGATCTGAATTCTGAAGGACAGTGTTTGTGTGAGAGTGTGTGTTTAGAGAGAGAGAGAGAGAGGAACTTACACAAGTTTGTTGGAGACAAGAAAGAGAAATTTAGGATGAAGAAAGTAAGTTGCTGAGGTCAAGATTCTCCTCAATGTATAGTATTTATAGGCAACCTTAAAATCAGTTTGAGTTTGAAAACTTTAAGGAAATTAAATATCAATTCACAAGTTCATGTTTGCCCTTGGAACTTGGACGGAATTACGAGGGAGTGTATATAAAAGTTAATCAAAATATATTAATCAACATATATAGTATTTTTTAATTTAATTTATTATTTTTTACTTGATAGTTATCCATTTTTTTTCTTTACCTTATATATTAATTAAAAAATATATATATATAAATATTAGTTTTGAATAAGACTTGACTCGAATTTTTAGATAATATCTTAAGTTTGAATTTTTGAAGTATATAAATTTTGCTTAGGAGAAACTTGACTATTACATCAATCTACTTTGAATAGTAGCATTGAAAGATTAATGAAAATAAAATTGTGACTATATTTAAAAATATTCATAGTCAAAAAAAATTTAAATTGTCATAAAGAGATTCATTTTACGATTTACTAAAACAAAGTTCATTCTTATCTTTTACTGCTTTTATTATATTATAAACGTTGATTTTCGAAAATATATTAATTTATAGTAATGCCTTGTACGATCTTTTTTTAAAGATATAAACAAATTTGAAAAAATATGGTTTATGAATTTAGAAAAGTTGATAAAGTTATAAACTTTTATATAGAGTTTTAATTTAATACTAATTTTGTAAGAATTTTTTTTTTAAAGATATAAACAAATTTGAAAAAATATGGTTTATGAATTTAGAAAAGTTGATAAAGTTATAAACTTTTATATAGAGTTTTAATTTAATACTATTTTTGTAAGAAATCTTTTTTTTAAAGATATAAACTAATTTGAAAAAACATGGTTTATGAATTTAGAAAAGTTGATAAAGTTATAAACTTTTATATAGAGTTTTAATTTAATACTATTTTTGTAAGAAAAAAATGTTAAAGGTTTAATTGTAATTTTGGTTTTTCTATTTTTATTTTCTTCAGTTTTGATTTCTCTATTTCAAAATTCGGAATTTTTATCCCTCTATATTCATTTTTTTTTAGTTTTAATTTTCCTATTTTAAAATCCGAAATTTTGATTCCTTTATTTTCATTTTGTTTGAGTTCTGGTTACCTATTTTAAGTTTTGTTTTTGATTTTAGTTCTCTTTCCAATTTAGAACTAATTTAATAGGGGAACCAAAAATTAAAAAAAAAAAAAAATAAGGGGACCAAAACTCAATAAAAATAAAATTAGAGGGACACAAATTCAGAATTTTAAAATATGGGGATCAAAATTCAAAAAACATGAAAATAGAGGGACACAAATTCCGGATTTTAAAATAAAGGGACCAAAAGTAAAAAATAATGAAAATCGGGGGACCAAAATTACAATTAAGCCAAAATATTAACATCATTTTTACTAAATTAATTTTTTTTAATTTGTTTATTAGTTAAATACACATGATTATATTATTGTTAGAATAAAAGTTTGTAAAATATAGGATGAATAATTATATAAATATAATATAAAATTTAACTAATATAATTGAAGATAAATAATATGAATAGCAGCAAATATGTTTTTTATAATATTTTATTTTGTTTATTGAACTTATTAATTCGGTATAGAAATCAATTTTAACATCAACTGGTTACAATCTCCTTCTAATTACAATCACAGAAAATTGAATCGTGGTTGTTCCTACAAAGTTCAGTGTCAATCACTTTGACAAATATGAATAGAATTTAACTTTATGATTAAAAAAAAGTTAATTTTCTTTTTATATTAGTAACAAGTATTTATCCAATTTTTTTATAATATATTTATTAAAGAAAAATTTATCTTATAATTTTTTATGTCATTTTTATAATAATATATTTTTACATGTATTTTATATTAATTAGTAACAAATAATTGTTATATATTATTTATGTTTCTATAACAAATATTTGATTTATTCAAATTTTTATATTGATTAGTGACAAATTTTTATTTTATATTTTATGTATTTTATAAATAATTTGTTCTAGATATTCTTTTATATTAATCGATGACAAATATGTTTTATAAATTTTATTTTGATGAGTCGAATAGTACAATTGAAAGATGCTTATTATGTAGACTTATATTACAATATTCAAATTATTTAATGAGTGATAAAGATAGAAAAATCATATATAAGTTGTACGTTTGAATTTTAAATGACTTAAATAAAAATAAACTATGACAAAATTATAATTAACATAAAATAATTGTTTTTTAATATATTTAAAAAGAATAATTCTAACAATTCTTAAGTAATGAACGTTTGTCTAATCTATATATTATTCTGAAGGGAACATAAAATAAGTAAAAGATCACCGGAGTCCTTAGTGAAAGGTCTCTGACATGACGTTAGAAATCTATGGTGACCAAAAGAGGTACATGTAAGGTAAGCATTTCAATATTTAAGTTAGCAAAGAGTGATGGGTAAAAATTACACGTACGTTTTGAATTGTATTTTGGTGTGACGCATAATCACACTTATATACGAAAAAGGGCTAGAATCATCTTTAGTTAGTGTCATTTTATACGAGGAACTGTTGGATGGGTTTAACAATTGAGATGGAGAGTTGTATTGCTTCTGTGTGGGGCTTTTTAGTAGGAGCACAAAATTTTATTAGCTTGAATGGGCGTGAGATTGGATGAGGCTTCGGAGTTGGTCCGATCTTGTTAGTTCATTTGGATAGTCTGGAACAATTGTTTCCTATGTCTTTGTTATGAGACAAAAAGCTAGGATTTACTATGGAAATGTCAAGATCAGATTTTTGTCCTAGAAATGTTTTCCTTGTTGGAAAAGTTCATTAGGGAAAGGTCCATTTAGGATTTTAGTGGGAGTTTATTCAGGAAGGAATTCCACGTGGACTTAGGCGCATAGGGTAGGGAGGCGACACCATTAGGGGGCTTGAGTGGACTCAAGTGTTGTTATGAGATAGAGGTTATATCTGAACCATTGGTCTTGACCTCCAACATTTCCTTGACTCTTATTCGTAGATATTGGTGTTCCTAGTTACCTATATATTGGGGGAGTTGACCCAATTACTCTTTTCAGCTTCCTTGTTCCAAATAGTCATAACTCCTTTTACCTTCCCTACGATTTTTTGTTCCATCCATCTATTTGCATTCTATGATCTTCATTCCCAGACGTGAGATATCTATTGGGTATCTAGTAAGTGTTGGAACAAACTTGTTCATATCCCTTGGATTTTGATGATAACAAATTACTTGAAGAACAATTTGGTATACTAACATATCTTCAAGTGTGCGGGATCACAAACTTAGTATTAACTTTGAATAGACCCTATTAAAAGCATATGTGGATAATCAAAGTATCTGAGATTCTGGAAGATAAGAATATGATTACTCTGAAGGATCAGACTCTAAACATGGTTGTTCTTCCTTTGAAGGTTCAAAGTCTGATCAGGGTATTCCAACCTCTGGTATCACCTCAATCTCTGAAGGCTAAATGTGCATTTGATTCGTACTATACCAAAAGTAGACCATTCTTGTAAAAATGCCAGATTAATTTCTTGAGAGAGTCAACTAGGGTTTCATTTTTCAAGGCTCTAGGAATGGGGATGTGACCTCTTAGTCTGTTCTACCTTTTGGTAGATACCTAGTACTTAGAAAGATGTTGTGAACAATGCTTTTACTCATTGGGCAATATTTCTAACCAGATACATCCTCCAATGTCTCTTTTGGCATGCTTCTTCACGAAGAAAGCTCTTATGCTCATTCGTTCCAACGACTCTTTCTCTGCCTCTATAAAAGGAAGTTATTTTAAAGAAGGGTACAACACTACATAAGAACAACTTGCGCATAAATTTGACCTATTGTTTATAATGTTATTGCATTAGGTCTTAAGATTTCTTATCTTTGTATATCTTAGAAATCTTAATAGTTAAGAACCTTTGTGGTTGTTGTACAACTATTATACTTCTGATTGTGTATCAAAGTATAGTTGTTATATTTTCTTCTAAACTATTTATTTAATGTAGAGGAAGTCTCTTGGAAGGTTGTTTGAGAAGTGAAGTCTCTTGCATGTATGCTTGAGTAGTGAAGTCTCTTTCTAGTGTGATTGAGCGGAAGTCTCTTTCTAGGTTGCTTTAGCGAAATCATCTTTCTGGATTGATTGAGCAGTGAAGTATCTTACTAGTTTGCTTGAGCAAAGTGTAATCAGCTTGATTATAATGAAAATCTTTGGTTGAGACAATGGGACTGGACTAATCTCATTTGAGGAGAGGAACCAGGAAAATTTGTGTGTGTTGATTTACTCTTGCCTCTGACCTTTATTATTTTGTTTTTACTCGTATTTTGTGTCTAGACTCTGAACTTGTTTAGATTTTGAAACTGTGTTGTTCAGAAGTGCAAAAGAAATAAATATACACAATTCAACCCACCTTTTTGTATATTTTTCTCACCTTCGGTTGACATCAGAGCATGGTATGTACTTTAACACCTAACAATGGTGCAAAAAAGATCTTGAGAAAATTACAATTTCCATCATGCTTGATAGTTCTGAAGTAACTAGTATTGTTGGAGGTTCTCCTTGTCTTAATAATAACCATGATCAAGGTATATCTGGTAAAAATAATTATACTACTAGACCACCAACATTCAGTGGAGACTCCATTGAATTTGAATGGTGGAGACTAATATGCACTCTCACATCATTGGTTTGGATGATGAGTTATGGTATATATTGGAAGATGGCATTGACATTCAAGTCAATGGTGTTGGAATGGTTTCTAACAGAAATTCTCACACTCCTGCTAAAAAAAATATACAAAAAACATCATATGGTGAAAGGCATTCTTGTTGATGCCTTTCCTCAATCTGAATACATAAAGATTATTGATAAGTCTACTACTAAAACTATCTTTGAATCTTTATGTGCTACCTATGAAGGTAATCAACAAATTCAAGAAGCTATAGTGAATCTCCTAGTTAAACAATATGATATATTTATAATGAAATATGATGAGAACATTGAAACCATGGTCTCAATATTTCAAATTCTTGTGCCTAGACTTCAGGTCTTGAACAAGAGCTATGCTACATCGGATCAAGAAGATTTTTAGGATTTTTCCTGTCAAATAATAGACCTAAAGTTATTGTTATTCAAGAGGCTAAAGACTTAAATACATTAAGTCTTTAAAGTCTTTTTAGCAATCTCCAAATCCATGAGATGGAGCTAAATGGATATGAGCTTGTAAAGCAATTTAAAACATTGGCTTTAAACTCTATCGAAAGGTCTAATAAATCTTCTCAAACTAGGAAGCATAAAGACACCACTCATGATGAAGCCTATGACAAAGAATCCGAGGATGATGAAATGGCTTTCATCGTCAATAGATTTCAACACTTGGCTAAGAAGAAGAACAAATTCCCTGGTAGAAGAGACGTCTTTAAAAGGTCAAGTTATGGAAGTGATAAAGATGATCAAAATGGTTGTTACAACTGCAAGAAGGATGATCAGTGCATTGTTGAATTCCCTGATCTTTCAAAAAGAAAAAAACATAAAGGAAGGATTCCAGAGGAACAACTTCACAAGCAAGTTCAAGAAAAGTCTCATGGAAACATGGGAAGAACATGACAATGAAGGAGAATATGATGAAGCCAATCTTTCTTTGATGGCCTCAACACTTTCAGACTCATAATGAGAAGCTGGTTTTGACTCAGAGTCAGAGGATACAAAAGAGGTACTTTCTAAACTCTCTAAATCTGATTTAAGTAGTCTATGTCATGATATTATGGAAAGATGCTCGCATAAATCCAGACATATACAAATATTAAAGAAGTAATATGATCTTTTATGAGATAAGCTAAATTTATCTAAAGATAACATTGAAACTCTTGAAATAGATCAAATTTCTTTAATAAAAGATATGTATGACAAACCTCTGGATACAAATGAGTTAAGTCTTCAAGAGTTTATCATATATGGGTTTGAAAGAAACAGACTTGCTTCCATGATCTATGGAGTAAGTAATAGAAAAGGATAAGGTCTTTGTTATCACCAAAAACCTTATAATCCAAGGATTGGTACTTTGATAAAACCATAATATCCTTCCTCTTCTTCTTCAAGCACAACTCAAAAGGAGATGAATGTTTACTTTATGCTTGTTGTTGATAATGGTAAAGTTTTGAACCAATCAAAACCTGCAAAGAATGACTCACAAGTTCTGAAGGAATCGAAATCTCAGACTCAAAGGTCAAAAGTTCTAAGTAAAGTAGAACCTAAGACTCCCAAGTCAGAGGTTCTGAAGAATTCATAATTCAAGGTTGTTATATCAAAGGTTCCAAGATATTCAGAAATAAAGGTCAAGACTTATCTAAGAATAAATATTTATAAAAAAATTAAGTCTTGAATAAGTCTAGACCTTATTATAGATCTAAGGCTCAATGCAAGAGGAAACTATATAAAACTAACCTTAAAGGACCCATATGAGCATGGGTACCAAAGAATGAGATTGTTTTTGCTGCAGATATACTAAAGGGAAAAAGAAAACTAACAAATGTTGTTCAAGGAAAATAGTTGCTTACAGCTTACACCAAGAATAAAGGCCTACAATCCAAATCCTAGATCTGAATGAGGAAAAAAATATGGAATCTGGAAGAAACCAGTAAGAAAAGATTAGTGGTACTGGGAAGACTGATGTTTTCTTATATTGAATTAGTGCTTCTGAATGTTAGTTATATCTCTGAAGTTTATCCAGTTGCTCTGGGAAGTTTGAAAAATACTTCTGTTGAATTATAGTAGAGCATTATTTGAACAATATTGTTCCTTATGGACAATCTCAAAAGTTGATCTGAAACTGCATAAAGAAAGTTATGACTATCTATGTGTTTTTATGCAATAGTTTCCAATCCTGACATTTTAAATGTTTATCATAAGAACTTCATGTTTATGAAATAATAATTACACATTGGTATGATAATTTTACTTCTATCATATGTGAAAATAATTTTACTCTATATTAGAGTCTGATGATGTCCAGAAGGTGGCTAATCAAAATCTCTTAATCAACTTCTGATGAATAAATAGCTTATGAAGCATCTTAGTCTCTGATACTATGAATAAGATTAACTGCCTCTGATATGCACACGAATGGACACATCGTGGTAACTGCCTCTGGCACTCGTCCTCTTACGTGTCTTAAATTTGAAACGTCTTCTGACACGTGGATTGTAACTGTTGAGTATAAACTCCTTTGTTCTTGGTCATTTTCCTTTACTATTTTGTTTCTTGTTTCTTTTTGTCTTTATGTTCTGTTTTGGTTAAAATTATTTTTCACTTAAAACACTTTATCTATATAAACAACACACACTTCACTCTCTCACTTCCTACACTTTTGTTTTCTCTAACCTCCTCTAAAAAAAACCCTATTCAAAAGAACCCTAGAAACCCCAAAATCTCGTTTTCAACAATGGTGTCCTCATCAACTGCTCAATATGCACACATGATCGTCAAATGTGGAAAAAGTATGACTATCAAGCCCAAATCCATGGATTTAAATCAGAATGATCTGAAGCTTTTAGTAGAACAAATTGTTGACTTTGACTCATTCAATCAAAATAGGTATGATCTTTGGTGCTGTTTTAGAGTACAATAGTGGTATTCATTCTTTGATATGCTAAATGGACCAACATACCCTAATCTTGTAAGAGATTTTTGGGTTAGGGTAGAAATATTTGATGAATATGCTGCATCTGAGGAACTAAGACTTTTGGTAGAGAATGACAGTTTTTTGAAAGGAAAAAGTAGATAAGAAGTTGGTTTGATGAAGATTTAAGAAGTGAATATTAGATCAGCATTAATGGGTGTTTATGTGATCATCACTCAGAAAATGATTGCTAAGCTTTTGAAGGCATCAAACTCTGGAAGGTTTGTTGTGAACACTAAAGAGAACAGTCCTAAAGTAGATGCTATCAAAAATATGTTTGTTTAATAACGCTGATAATTTGTATTCTTTTGACATTGGAAAGGTCAAGAACATGCAGAATATTTTCAAGCTTCTGTTTAAAATTCTTATTGGGTGTCTAATTTCTAGATAAGGGAGTACTAACCAAATCTCATAGGATCATAAGAATTTCATTTTCTACCTGAAGAATGAAGATAATATCAATGTCTTTTCATGCATCTTCAATCATCTTTGTGAGGCCATCAAGCATAGTACAAAGCTTCAGAAGAAGAATGTACCTTATGCCAGACTGTTATCCGAACTATTTTATCAGGGTCGTCTAATTGATGTCCTTAAATTCTTTCCTGACAATGGGGATCTATAGGAGATACATGGAAACATCATGTTTGCTTCTGTTCTTGCAAACATGAAGCTTATGAAGAAAAGTGATGTGGTGGCTTCAAGGGTGCCTCTCTCAGTTAGATGTACTAACCCTAGCTAACTTGAGGATTATCCTGTCATCACCAAGATGGATAATCCTGAAGTAATCAGATTATACATTGAACATACATTCAAAAAGGGAGTTATTATCAAGCATGTCATCTTGGAAGGTGATTTTTTTGGCTATCTTATGTGTTTTTCTTGGTTGTTTTTACTTACACTTAATGAAACACAATTAAAATTTTCATATATGTGTTTTTATCTTATTTTACTATGTAATTGAGGGTTTTTTATTGATTACTTGGAATCAAATTAATAACTACCTATGTATTTTACATATTTTTGGAAATTATCAAAACAAATGATTCATAAAAATTAAATATGCATAGTTCACGCGAGGTTTCAAAACTTTAATTTAGATTTTTTGTAAAGATATTTGAAGTATTACATAATTTTCTTAAAATGCAAGTTAATAATAAACATTATAAGCATAGATAAACTATAACATGAATATGAAGAAATTTATTTAGCAAAATATGATTTTCAAAAAATTATCAGATCAATAGTCAATTATTCATCAGAATCGTGATTTCACTATCTATCACTCATATTGTTAGTGTTTCCCTTATTTATCAAACAATGTGTCAATTATTGAAGTATTTTGAACTTCATATAAGAAATATCACAAGATACATAATAAGAAATGAAAAACTATGGTCTTTATTTTTTGTTGTAATGTGGTTGGGTTATAGAAAATATCGATTTTTATGGGATTCAAAAGTGCTTAGCATGACATTGAAAAGAATTTGTGACGATTACTCGGACAAGGCTTCCTTCATCAATATTCCTATCCTTTATAATCTTTTTCTGATTTTGGTTTCATGTATGTTTCTATTATAGCTACTAAGAATCAACCATAAGTTATTTCAACTAAACTGATTGGAACATCTATTTATAGGGTTCTCATATGGAATTCTTACTCAGTGAGGCTTGTATCTCGCCTAGAGTGACTTTCTTTCTTCTCCATTAAGTTATGTCATCTCATCTACAAGATTCCTTTGCCACCATACATCGTTTAGCGTATCCACCAATCTCGCTTAGCGAGCAAAATCTTACTTGCATATGAAGTAACTTAACTAGAAAGTAATGAACCACCATAACTCGTTTATCGATTCTGATACTGCACTTAGCAAGCCTTATTGTTTAGTCTTGAAGTTATTATGCTCTAAATTCATGTCTTGTTGTCATTGCTTGCTTAACAAGCCCTGGCTTAGCGAGTGTGTCTTCTTGGAAGACCTGTTTGGATGTCTTTTGTGTTTTCTTATTTCGTTTTCTTATACTTAGTGAAAACCCAGTTAAATATTCTACATATGAGTTTTATCTTGTTTTAATGATTAATTGGGGAGTTTTTCCATTGATTACTTGCTAATTAAGTTAATAATTGCTTATGTATTATATATATATATATATATATATATATATATATATATATATATATATATATATATATATATTGTCACTTATCTAACACCTTAAGGGTTAATACATTTGTGTGTGGTGATAATCAAGCTTAGTATCCTTATGCTCTACACGTGTTCATTCTTGTCTTTGGTACCGTCATAATTGTCCTACATCATTGGTTTCTCTAGAGACTTAGATATCTTATAGTTAATAACGTGTTTAGATAATGGATTTCTTTGTTGTGAATGAGCTTTTAATGATCGATGTCGTGCTCGTCTCCCCCTTTAAGATTAGTACAGAGAGGACCTCTTGGGGTGGCGATCCTTAAAAAGGAGTCTGACTACCATTACCACCCTCGAGTCTTGAGGAGGATAATTTTTGTCAAGTGTTCCAAGTTCATGTTCCCATCTGCTACCTGCTCTCAAAGATAATGAAACCTTATTTCTATGTGCTTGCTTCATATTAATAGTAGACATATTAATAGTAGACATATTGTTGATCTTCATAGTAATTGCTCCATGATTCTTCCCTGTAATCTCTTTGACCAAATTCATCATCCACCTTTCTTGACATGTATAAAGAAAAACAGTTATTTACTCTGCTTCACATGATGATAGTGTTGCGATTGGTTATTTTCTTGAACTCTAAGAAATTGGTGCACCACCTAACATAAACATACAACTAACTGTGGATTTTCTATCCTCAGTATCACTACACATACTTGAGTCGGGGTATCCCACTAAGTTGCATTCTTTTCCTTCATCAATTGCAGGAAACAAAATTCCATAGTTAAGAGTTCTTTTCAAATACCTTAGTATCCTATTTGTCGCTCCAAGGTGTGATACCTTTGGCTTATACATAAATCTACTCACCATGATTACATTGTATGCTAGATCAGGACTTGTGTGACAAAGGTATCTAAGTGATCTAATAAGTGTTATATATTGCGTTGGATCGATATTATCTTCATTTGTGTCTTTTGACAGTTGTATTCTGAGCTCAATTGGAGTTGAAGTTGGTTTGCAATCTTACATCTAAAATCTCTTGAGTATTTCGCCTGCATATCTTCTTTGGTGGATCCTCAAACCTCTACCACTCTTGTAGAATTCAATGCCAAGAAAATGAGATATTTCCCAAGTTTGACATTTCAAACTCCTCACTTAGGTCATGTTTAAAATCTTCGATCTCCTTCATGCAACTTCCTGTTATTAACAGGTCATCGACATAGAGACATAGTATAATCAATTCATTATTGCTTCTTCTTACATATACACCATGCTCAGTTGTGCACTTACAAATTCCTTCTCCCTTATAAAGCAATTCACTCCTGGAGCTTGATTTAGTCCATACAGGACTTTATGCAGCCTATATACCTTGCTTTCTTCACCTTATTTCACAAACCAAATTGGTTGTGCAACATAAATTTCTTCATCTAAGGGGTTATTCAAGAATTCATATTTCACATACATCTGACACATATGCCAGTTGTTCATGTTTGCTAGACCAATAACCAACTTGATTGTTTTTATTCTTCATCAGAGGTAAATTATGTTTAATCCTTAGGGGTTTAATCATCAACTTAAATCAATTAACATAGTTTAAAATTTTAATTATAAATAGTAAATTATGTTTAATCATCATGGGTTTAATTTTTGTATTGTCTGGGGCGTTTTAAATTTTCTAAATTAGAGGAATTTGAAAACGAAGGATATCAATAAAAGTTCATTCTTCATCATTGGAAGTATTAATATTGGCTTTCTAATTGTAAACACCATGAATTTATTAAGAATGAGTGGCTAGTCCCTTTAGATAAGGTTCCATATATAATATTTTACCATAAACATGTCATTATGTAATTCTCTATGACTGCTTATGTATGACTCTCTGATAATTATAGTTCTATTTATATGCCATGTTTATCTTGTTTATTGAATTGGAATAACTGGTCTATAGGGCAATGAGACTCTGCAATAACTTGTGTATCCTATTGGTAAGCCTATGGGATTGTAATGGTAGTCCATGTTGCAACATGAATAATCTCAATCATTAGTATAGTTTTATGTGTTATAATTTTTTTGTCTTAGCGATTGGGGACTCCCAATACACGGGAGGGGAGTTTTCTTTGAGGAAATGACTATCATTGCAATTGGAGACTCTTAGTATCAGGGAGGTTGTAGCCTTGTGATTTTTTAAAATTTACTTCTTATTTACATGCCATTAAAAAACAGTATTAGTTATTGGAGACTTCCAGTACCTGGGAGGTTGATTTAACAAAGCATATTTCCTTGTGATTGGAGACTCTTTATATATGGGAGGTTGATTTGAAGATGTTGGTTTCGTTATAATTAATATATGTTTTATGCAAAAGATATTTTAAAAATAACATGTTCTATTTGGGAACTAGAAAAGACAGTAGTTGGAAAACTGATGATCTTGAACCGTGGCTCCGATCTCCTTTATGATGGATGAGGTGGACCTGCTTGGTTATCACTCTAACGCCTAAGTCAGTTCAAAATTCAAGATGAGGTTATTGAAAAATTGGAGATTAAATATTGTATCTTGATCTTAGCATGTGAATTGATTTTATACTTTGAGTCAAGTCAATGGATTTGAGATGGATTGGGCCTTACTCATTTGGGCATTTAGTAGGTCCAGAACATTTGCCCCCAAGGCTTTGTCGGACACTGAAGGAGACATGGGAATCCTTAAGTAATGTTGACCGACTTCCAAGACATGGTATGGTGTGAAATGAAACTGAAATTCTTGAAATCAGTTGAAAAAGCAGTGGAAAACAAGCACATTAAATGTGGTCCCATCATTGAAACACTTCATTACCCCCCTTCTAACACGTGTAATGACATGAATAGCCAGGACATGACGTGATTCATAGATTACTTGAGTGCACTCAAGTTGGTGTGTATCCATGAATGGACTCTAGCCGTTGATCTTGTGATTTATTTCTATGGTTGGTCTGAACCCTTCAGCCGCCATTTCTCATAAATAGGGTGAATTAAATATTTGGTAGTTTTTGCAACCTTCAATTTTCAAACTTATATTTACTTTCCCATAAGACTCCTTCATTTCCTCTTCCTCTAGAGTACTACTCGAAGCGATTTTCAGTTCCATGCGTAAAGTTTTCACATTTATTCTTCTTCTCATATTTCATCAATCTAACATAAGTAGGTATTGATGATTATTGTTAATGGTATTTGGTTTACTCAAAACCCAGTTAGATTCAAACACACTCTGATATTGTGGCCTACTTGCAAGAACTTGATAATCGATAACCTTTCTCTTGTGGTATTCTTTCGTCTTGCCAACATCAACATGCGAGAATTTTTTATTTTCAAAGGCCTCTCACTAAACATTCATCCCTTAGCTCCTCTTTGTATAAAGGACATATTGTGGCTTCCTCATCCTCTTGGTTGGATCAAAGGTAATTCATATGGTATGGCGGTTGACACTCTTTCCCTTGCAACTTATGGGGGGGTTTTTTGAAACTCAAAGGGTGATCATGTTGGCAGATTTATAACTTCATTGGATAAGGCGGTGCAATCACATCAGAGTTCATAGGTACTATGATGGTTGTAGAGCTCACTGTGAAAAACAATTGGACTCATTTTTGGCTCTAAACCGACAACTTGCTTGTTGTGCAAGCATTTTCTAATGTTTCTCTAGTTCCTTCGAAGTTAAAAACCCATTGGCACGATTGTACAAATCTTGCTCTCTCCATGCATTTCATCGTGTCTCACATCTTCAGAAAAGGTAATGCTTATGCGGACAAGCTTACTACCATAGAATTCGCCTATTAAAGTTTTATTTGGTTGGATATTGTACATGACAACATTAGATAATCCTTACTATAAATATCATTCTTATTATGAGTATTTGCATAGTCCCCCTCTTTTTGTGCATGTTCTCTCTTCTCTAATATACTTCTTGGCCTTGGTTTTTATTATAAATAAATAAAGATAGCCAAAATAATTAATATTTTTAAATAATATATTTCAAAAATATTTTATATGAAAACTATTTAAAATAACTTCAAATTTGAAGTGATTTTTTGAAATTGTAATATTAAAATAATTTATAATAATATTATAAAATACCTAAAATAAAATTTTATAAAAACTATTTAAAACAATTTTTTATTTAAAACTTTTTAAACTTCTTTTAACAAAAATATGTAATAGTATAAAAGTTATTTTCAAAAATAAACAATGCTAACAAATGCTCCAGCGATATTTTTTAAGAAATTAAAAAGATAAGTAGTACATTCTTTAAGATATTGAAAAGATATATATTTTTTTTGAATATGTGTATTCGGTGCATTGAAAATAAAAATAATTAATCCTTTTAAAAAATATAAAAAAATATTGTGTATTCAAAGAATTGAAAATTAAAATGATTAAATTTAAAATATATATATATATATATATATATATATATATATATATATATATATATATATATATATATATATATATATATATATATATATATATATATATATATATATATATATTTTTTTTTTTTCTGTATTTATAATCATGCACTTTAAAAATAAATAAAACAAGCATGCCTTTGAAAACTCGTAATTTAACTAAGGGATTAGTAAAGTTTATTTCACTCTAAGATTGAAGTCGGAATCTTCCAAATAATTTCCCCTTTATTAAAAAAGTTTAATCACTTTAATTAATTCAATCAATTTTTATCAATAAATAAGGTATAGTTAAAGAATTTATGCGGTATATTTAAAAGAACAGGAGCCCTATTAAAGAACATATTTTTTAACTATATCCTTATTTAAGAATCTATGCGTAATAAACAAGATTCTAATAATAAGGGAGTATTAAAGAACATATTTTAAAATTACTTATATAAAGAATTTATGTATTGATTAAGCAATAAATAATGTATAGTTAATTTTTAAATGAATAATTTAGCGCAAGGATTTGAGATTTATTTATTTATTTTGGGGTTCCGATATGTACATAAATAATCCAGACAGGTCTTCGTGGTCTTCAACTGGGATTGTGATGGTGTTTGTAGGAGAATGGATGGTGTACCTGTAAGGTACTCCGACGCTCAAGTAAGTTTCAGTGTAAGACAAACTAAAGCGTAAGAAATTGGGTGATTAGAATTGAATATCTGACCCTTCAAGGGTGGAGGGTATTTATAAGGGCACATGCCCGTGGATTGTGGGCGTGTAGCCTTTGATTGGGCATAACTGCCTCTTGTAAATCTGGAGGACAGTTGGTCGCATAAAAGGTGTTATGGTGCATGAGGGGAGATCCCCAACGACTATATGCCAACGACTCTTTCTTACAACTGTCATATCTTCGCTAATATCTTATTGGGCTTAAGCCCAGACGAATACTGGATTGGGCCTCAATTTGGCGTTGGGCACTTGCTAGGCTAGTCCAGAACAGGAACCCCCCAAGTCGTTGTGCTCGAGCGAGGATAATGACTTAAGGTGACGAGGATCCTGGTCGACGTATCTTTCTTGTAGATGTTACGAGCACATATCTCTTTTGGTTTTGGTTTTCATGTCAGGTAGTTGTTCGTAGGAGGAAGACATATAGACATTGCAAAAAGATTGTCTTTTTGAGAAGACAAAACGTCTAGAGGTTTAGTGACACGTGTTGAAAAGCGCCGTAATTCATTTATGACACCTAGGGGCTAGCCCTAGGCAATAATCATTTGCCTTTTGCGATTACCCACGCGAGCTTAAGGCATTATAAGAAGGGGGAGAAGTGATTCATTCGACCATTTCGCACGAACTCTTCCTCTAACTGTAAAACCTTTTCTCTGCAACCCCTCGTCGGACATTCATTGTCGCCACCGTTAACCTCCCAGAAATCTGCCATGGACCAAGGTAATCTTCATCCCTTTCCTTCTTTTCTGCAGTTTTAAATGATTAACATTCATCAATCTATCATGAAAGTTCATAGGATCTTCAACATTTCTGGAGATTCCTATGAATTTCTGGAAATTTTGATGAATGTTCATCAAATGTGTATGAATCTCATGAAGAACTAGGGTTAGCCTCAGGATATAAATTGATTAATATTAGATCCATGCTAGATTCTGGATAAGATAACTTAGTGTTAATTGACCGGGCAAGGGGTCGTTGTAGCTGGTGGTTAGTGTAGGGGTTTATCTCCGGCGGACTTTAGTTTGAAAGTGACGAAGCTGAGTTCAATAATGGCGACTTCGTCCTTATAATGTTTTTCTTGGTGAATGGGCTGACCGGGGCACGTTCCCGATCCTTATCGAAGCCCTTTCACTTGATTTGGAGTGGAATGGTGGATTTGAGATCGACGAATTCACTATGTTTCCTCTGCTTTTTAGGTGAAGGAGTCAGAAAACCGCACATGAAGTCAAGGAGAACCCTACTGCTGAAGTCGCGGACTTCCCCGCCGCTGACTGACTGTGGATTATGGACAAGCCGCTCGAGACGGCATCTTAGTTCGTTGTAAATGCCTCTGATACGTAGGGAAAAAATGAGAAGAGAAAGAAAGGGGGACCTGTAAACTGGCGGTCGTTACCTCTGAAGCCCGGTCAGAGGATTTGTTCGCGTTATCTTGCCCTTCACTTCCCGATGTATGAGTTCGCATTTCGCGAGGCTGGATACCATTTTCCCTTCACAGACATTCAGGAGGCGGTTTTCACCCATCTTGAGTTCGCGCCCTCCCAGTTGCACCCAAACGCACTGGCTTTCATAAGGGCCTTAGAGCTGGTGTGTCGTTACCTGGAGATAGGAGCGATTGTTAACTTGTTCTTTAGGATCTTCCATCTTAAGAGGAAGTCCCAGGATGACTGAAATAGTTGGGTGTCGTTAAAACAAGCGAGTAGACTTTTCAAAGCCTATCTGGAATCTGTTCGTGATTTCAAATACCGTTTCTACATCATTCAGCCAATTTCTTAGACGACCAAGGATTCATTGTATGATAGGGAGGTCGTCAACGACAAGGAGAGGCTGATGGCCCATTTCACGTTGGAATGGCTGGATGTTCATTTCCGACATCCCAGCGAACATTACATTACTAGACCCGAGGATCTCGGCGCTGATGAGACAACAGAGTATAACATGTTGTTTAACTTTTTTGTTAGATTTCACCCTTCAGAACTTGTAGACTCTGACGGACATGCGCTTCTTAGGCTTGATGGAACGCCGGCCACTCAGGACAGGTTAATAAATGTGAAATCGTTGCTCAGCTCTCCGAACGAGGAGGCGATGATGCGACTCCTAGGTGGATTTTTACCTTTTTCAGTTTTTTACCCGAGGACTTGTTTGGTAACTGACTTGTTTCTTTGTTTTTGCAGCACAAATGGCCAAAAATGCCTAAACGTCTGGTGAAGACATACAAGGGTAACCTCAAGAACGGCCCTAAGAGCAGGGTTGAATCTGTTAAGGATCAGGCTACCCTTGACGGGTTCGTCGCTACTGGCAGTTCTACTCCGAGGAGCACCCCGCTGGGCAACTCTCCGCTAGGAAAGAGGCCTAGGGTCGAGGAACTCCCTTCTCCTCCAACAACTGATGCGACAACTTCGAGCACGTTTGTTCTTCCCTAGTGTGTGACCCAAAGGTTGTTGTTTGTTGAAGGGTCATCCATCCGGGTTCCCGATCTAGATGCGGCGTCCATCCTATCTACTGATCGTAAAGCTATGAGAACTGAGTTGTGTCAGGATGCGGCATGAATGATATAGATCCTGGAGGCTCCTCTTGCTTTCAATAATGTGTACCTAGTGCCCAGGAAGGACTTGATTGTATCCAAAAAGAAGAAAAATGACCTCGAGTAGGAAAGTGTGGACCTCTACAACAATCTGAGTAAGCTCGAAGGGCACTTGAAGGCGAAGAAGGAGTTATTGACCGTGTTAAGGGCCAAACAAAAGAAAGCAAAGACAGTTATCACGAAGAATGAAGGTATGAAGGAGAAGGTCCAGGAGCTAGAAAGTGCCTTGGCTTACGGCGAGGATGAGACTGACGAGGATAAAAGCATGATATCCAGGGCGGATCTGATTGCTCGTATCCATCTGTTGGTGTATGATAACCTTGCCATGGCCTTGTTTGGTTATTATAATGTTGTCTAACAACTTAAAGTGACCAACCTGGGGTGGAGCTAATCGTGGAAGGTACCGGACCTCTTCACCACGTGGAGAACGACGTTGTTGTCCCTCCTGAAGACGAGTGAAGTCTTTCGGCCTGCGTGCCGTAATTATCTTGGCCCGTATGCCTATTTTTTTATGTACCTTTTGTTGTACGGGACTTAGTCCCTTTTTTATGTATATTATGACAATGTCCGGTCTTGTGGTCGGTCTTTTATAATATTATGGTCTTTTTGCCTTGTGCATTGTTATTTAAATTGTACGTATGCTTTTATAATTTTAAATTAAAGAACTGGGTGGATGCTTGACGTGATAATGTTAAACTCGACAGTGTATGGAACTTGACGAGGGGCGAGATCTGCTCTCGTTAGAGGGGTCCGAGGACGCGGTTGTGTCCTTTTTTCCCTAAGGCCTAGACCTTTCCCATAGCGAGCTAGGGGTCTGCCACGTTGGTATGGCAACGACGGAGCTCGTTCGAGGTGTCCTTGTTAGGAATTTTGTTTTCCTGGATATTGGTCAAGTGATCGCACACGTTTATATTGAGGGTTGTATCTATACCATGATACATCCATGTGGCCGGGTACTTCTTCCCCCATTGGTGGGATTGATTAGCCGACAGCTATTTCACGCTCTGGATGGATTTAACTGTAATATTGTTTAAGCTTTTCAGTATTCCTTGGTCGAGAAAATGGTTCCTCATTCAGTTCTTGGAGGTAGTATGCCCTTGTACCCATTTTTGACTTAACGCGATATGGACCTTCCCAGTTGGCCGCGAGCTTGCCTTCGCGCGAATCTTTCTGGTTTCTACGTAGGACAAGGCTGCATACTTGGAATTCTCGTTTGACAATCCGACTGTCGTAGCGCAACAAGATTTTTTGTTTTAGGGACTCCACGTGGAGAGCTGCTCCCTGACGGATTTCCTCGACCAAGTCGATTTCCTCTCTTAGTGCCTCGTCATTGAGCTCTTCCTCGAAAAGGAATTTTGTGCGTCGAGAAGGTTCTTTGATCTCCACGGGGATGACTGCTTCCGTCTCATATGTCATTCGGAATGGAGTCTCCCCGATGGTCGAATGTGGTGTGGTACGGTAGTATCCGGCTCTTAATTCCTTTCGGGCCAAAGACCTGTCGCCCAAGTGTTGCGCGTTAGTCCCTTCGTATATTTCGTGTAAGGCATTAGATACGCTTTCCTCCCCGACGCATTAGGAGCAGGATTGAGAACCCTCAGTGGTATATCCTACCGTCTACAAGGACATATGAGGATGCACGACATTTGGTGGTGTTGGCTTCCTTCTTGTCTTCGGGAAACTTGTCGGTTGTCAGGTATTGGAATACATGAGTCATCCAGCAACTGCTATTACCTATGATGTTGATGTCGATGATATCGCAGGGCTTTTCAATGCTAGGGCGAGGAAGTGTTTCCTGGATGACGGATTTGTTTCCACCTTTCCTTCGCGTACTCGTTAATTTTGACAGGACATCTGCTCGCGAATTACACTCGCGTGGGATATGCTGGACATCCCAAGACCTGAAGTGCACAAGCATTTGCTGTACCAGCGCCAGGTATTCGACCAGATGGTCGTTTTCGCCTGATATTCCCCTTTGACCTATGATGCAACCAACTGAGAGTCAATTTAGATCCTGACCTCTTGGGCACCCATGTCCTTTGCTAGGAGGATTTCTTCTAGGAAGTCTTCATACTCAACTTGGTTGTTAGATGTCAAGAAAGAAAGGACTAGAGATACCTTGATCATGAGGCCTTATCTTCAACGACTATATGCCAACGATTCTTTCTTACAATGGTCATATCTTCCATAGTCTCTTATTGGGCTTATGCCCAGACAAATACTGAATTGGACCTCAATTTGACGTAAGACACTAGTTAGACCAGTCCAAAACACAATCATTATTGATAATATTATTTGAATTTAAACTACTACTGTGAATTAATAGTTTAAAAAATAATTTTAATAATAACAAATCTTTATTATCTTTTTAGTCAAACTAAATAATATTTATTTTATTTTGATATTTGAATAGGTTAAATGAATATAAATAATCTTATCTTCTTGATTTTGGATTTCCCATCATTAATATTATTTTGAATTTAAACTAATACAGTTAATTAATAATTATTAAGAATGGTTTTGTTTCAAAGTTGTTGATATATAAATATAAACAATTTCATTACATTAATATATATATATATATATATATATATATATATATATATATATATATATATATATATATATATATATATATATATATATATATATATATATATATATATATATATATATATATATAAACGAAGCCACTGAAATTGAACTCTAAATTAACTCTTTACACTTATTTAAATCGACTAATACATATTTGTTGAACAACTATGTCCATTCAAATATAATGGTTTTTAAATTAACAATAATTATTGTTATCTTTTTAGTGAAAATAAACAACTTTTATCTTTATTTTAATGTATGATTAGGTTCAATGTATAGAAATATTCTTGGTGTAAACCAAAAATATGCAAAGATCATTTCTTTTCGCAAAGGATTTCTTGGTCCCTGAAGTAGAAGTTCCACCATTCTGAATCTTTTCCTATTTCATCCAATTTTCAACTCGTTCACTGGTCAAAATGATATCAGAAAACCCACTTGAAGAACACCCCGCTAGTCATTCCATGAAATTCCCTGGAAGGGTATCCATGAACATATCCACCATTTCTCTTTCGAGCAGGGGTGGTTGTACTCTCGCAGCCAACTCACGCCACCTTTGCGCGTACTCTTTGAAACTCTCAGAATTTTTCTGGGACAAACTCTGCAACTGAGTTATGCTCAGAGTCATGTAGATATTGTACTGATACTGCTTGAAGAACGTCTCTCCTAGTTCCTTCCAATTGTGCACATCAGTCTATTCTAACTTCATGTACCGTTCAAGAGAACCTCCAGACAGGCTGTCCTGAAAAAAGTGCATCCAGAGTTTTTCGTCTTTGGTATAGGCAGCTATCTTGCGATAGTAATCCTGAAAATGGGTCTTGGGACATGAACTCCCATTGTATTTATCAAATCCATGGGCCTTGAACTTCAGTGGGATGATCAAACCTTGCACTAAACCCATGTCAGAAACATTGATCCCCAGGGTGTCTCTGCACTCTAGAGCTCTGACCTTCTTTGATAGCATTTGAAAGTCCTGATGATTACCGCCATACCGAATCCCAAGTCCTCGTTCAGCAAAGAGAACTGGTCAGCCTGATGATCCTCCACATTATGAATCAGAATAGGAATACCCTCTAGAGTAGGAGGCCCGCCGGCTCTGGTTGGAATAGCAATGGCATTAACTAGATTGCCTTGCACATCCAAAGTAACCCCGACGACTGGAGGCTCCACCTGCGGCAGATCAAGCCTTTGGACAATAGTTCTCAAATCTTGTTGGCCTAGGGCGACCCCCTGCATCATGTTCATAAACTCATTCATGCGCGTACAGAGTTTTGTCAGCGCAACTTGAACATTGTCCATAACGTTTCTTTGATTGTGATGGGTGGCGTACCGGTGAAGACGAATATTTGTACTCCCTCCTGAATAAACAGATAAATTAGGGAACCCAAATAACCTGCAAAGAAAAATTCAAAGATGATATGAATGCATGCAAATGTTGTGTACTTTTATTCTCAAGAGTGTTTATGTCCCTGTTCTGGTAATCAAGAATAAGAAAATCCAGATGGCCTGTGAGAATTTTGACTTTCGGGAAAAGAATAATCCCATAGAGTTTCAGATTAGGTAACTTGTGAAGAACCAATGATTGGAACGCGTGTCAGTGCAAAGATAATACCTGGGAATTTGAAACACATCCAATAGCATGAAATGAAGTCTGAGAATAACAACAAGTTTCTCCGAAGGGTGCCAATTCTTACAGTAAGGGATAAATAGCCAAAGCAATAAAGAATGCCATAACAAACCTGTGGGTAATCCGGTACAAACAGAGGAAACTAGACCCTATGCAATTCCACATCCTTCAGCCTCCAGCTAAGTCGCTTGACCACATGGAATAAGTGAGCAATATCCTGATGGTTCGGGTCTTCAATCAGATTTTGTATGAGCAAATCCCTCTGATTGAAGGAAGCGTGGAGTTCATTGATCTGCTGTAGAAAGATCTCGTCATTTCCCTTGCTAGGATTAGGCTCAGACCTGGCCTTCTTGACCTCTACACGAACTTTGAGTTCTTCTACCTCCTTCTGAACATCCTCAATTGCTTGTTGCTCTTGAGATATCTTCACAATGTAGTCTTTATGTTGTCTGTGGTCTAGCTGGAGCTTCTCTTTCTGGTTACCCAATTGTCCCTGAAGATCTTCAATCTACTGCTTGTACTCATCTTCCACTTCCTTCCGCTTCTTTAAATTAGCCTCCCATTTTTCCTGCCAGAGAGTTATTGTTTCATTGGCTTCATCCAGAAACTTCTTATCCTTTAGACACTGATTCGCCTTGCCGATTTTAGCAAAACCCTTTTTCTTGAAATAACGCTCTCTTTCTTCAAAGTCTATATGCTTAACCTTCACCATTTATTCAGCTTTTTGAACCCTTTCTTATAACTTCTGATTAAGGGTCACCATCCTCTGATAGGAACTATAGGCTTCCTGATTCTCTGCCCTGATTTAATGAACTAAAACCTCCAGTTTTTGGTATTCTTCTAAAGTCACTGTAGTCTTAGGTTCCACTACTTCAAGTGGGGCTGGCGCTAAGAAGGGTAGTAAGCCACCTGAGCTTTCTCCTTTAACCATGCATCGTACTCGGGAAACTTCTGATTATTGCTTCTGCCCAAGCATGTTGTACCTCTCCTTCAGATGATCTTCTAAGAACCTGCAGCTTTCCTAACCAACAGAAGGTTGTCCTTTACTGGGAAGTAAAAGGTCTGAGCTAACTCTGACCCCTCAGGAATATCTTTAAGCGCGTATCCCAATTACCTTCTCAAGAGAATCGGGTTGTAGTTGATACCTCTGGTTACTCCTAGAAGTGGCACATTGGGGTACCTCCCACAGCCAGTGATGGGGTTCCTTCCTTTTAATATCATGGTAAACCAGTTGATGTCTTTGGCAGATAACATTCTAAACCTCTGGGCCCAGATCGGGCTAGGCTAGGATCAGTGAAGGCTTCAGTACTCGGAAAGTGCCTCATGAACCATTTGTAAAATAAAGGAGCGCAACATCACACCAAACCTTCTCGCTTATTCTCATTCTTATAGTACACTAAATAATAGATATCTTCCAAGAGAGTAGGCACTAGATTCTTCAGCACAAAGAAATGGATGGCGTTCATGTCTACAAAGTTATCGATATCCGCAAACAAAATTATCTCGTAGATAGAGAGGGCCAGGATAGCACAAACAGAACTCCACCGATCTTCTGCGACAAGCTCTTCAGGCTTCTTCACCAAGAATTCCAAAGAAAAACCGAACATTCCCCCTTTGGTAGTATTCAAATTCGCAAATACAACAGATGGGCTCAAATAAAGAGCTTCAGCGATGTCTGCAGACGTAGGTCTAGCCATCTATGAATTAAAAGGAAGATGATCTTGAAGAGGAACCCCTAAGATCAAGGCATACTCCCCCAACAGAGGACCCAGCTGGAAGTCATGAAATGTAAGGCATCTGAGTCGAAGGTCGTAATACTACAATAGTGTATGAATATTGCTTCTCTCAAAACTGTCCAAGTCTACCACCATATCAAGAATACCCCCGTAAGCCTTCCAGAAATCATCAACATGATATGGAGTGATCAGAGACACCATCTGGTTTATCATCTCTATCTTAGTGTCAAAGAACTTATAATTGATATTCCTCTTCCTGAAGTCTTCCATCTTTGAGCAAGAAGTCCGACCGAGATTGGGAATAACATGCAACCCTGCAAATGAAAAAGAACACAAATGATCAATGATGTCATAATATTATGCAATGCAAGGCATGTGATCAGGGACGTGTCTGTGTTGGTGTTGATCGAATAACCAAGTGTTAGTGAAGAGTCATAATAACATTATCTCTGTGCAGAAATTCTAGAATTCAAAACCAAAGACCATATAGAACTGGATTATATCACAAAGTAACACTGGCAAAGCGGGTATATTGGAAGTTTAGGGTTCCTGCAAACCTGTAAACCCCTCCCAATCTGATGAGTGTGCTACCTCGGGTCAACATCACGGACTCTCAAAGTAGAATAACAATAATACGTCCACCATCTCTGAGAAATGGCGTAATAACAATATCATGGAATCAGTTTAGCATTATGTACTACTCAGGGAGGTCTCAGCTGAGTCCGAGAAAAACAAGCATCCCTCATAAGTTCCCAGCTTCAAGCCTTGAATCTAGAAAGAATAATACATTCAGCCCTTGGGATACAGTACTATCATCATACGAACACTTTGCTATAACTGAGTTCTTATGATAGAACCAGACCATCCTATGCAAGTTCCCAGTGGACCCTCAGGTGCGAGTGGGTTTGCCAATAAATATGATCTGTCACTGTCATCACTGGAGAGTATTGTTTCCACTAAGGTCCTCAATGATCCACTACGCCAAAATTGGCCTATAGCAGCACAAAAAAGACATCGCTTTTTGGAGAAAGCGTTGTTATAGGTATTTTAAAAATTTCGCTAAAAAAAAGCGCTCTAAAAGCCAGCATTTAGAGAGCGCTTATAAAAGTGTTGTTAAAAGTCCTAAACTGAAGCCACCTTAGACAACGCTTTTCTCAAAAGTGCTGCTACAGGGAAACCTTAGAAAGCGCTTTCTTAAAAGCGCTCTCTAAAGTCAATAAATATATTGAACTTTCAGAATATAAAAAATGGAAAATGGGGGTTCGTACCCACGCCCTTGAGGTTATAAATAAATATGGTAAACCTAAGATAATGTGTTTTTGTAAAAGCACCCTGATAGGTTATATTTTAAAATCCATTGCGTAGACCTTCTCTCTTAATGTATCGACGCAATGGACATTAATTTCATATAAATTATATTTTAAATACCTTAGACAACGCTTTCTTCAGAAAGCGCTCTCTAAGGTAATTTATTTAATTAAATTATTATATATTATCAGAAAACCTAAGAAAGCGCTTTCTAAGGAAAGCGTTGTCTAAAGTATTTAAAATTTAATTTATATGAAATTAATGTCCATTGTGTCGACGCATTAAGTGAGCAGGTCGACACAATGGATTTCAAATTTGTGACAGCTTGCTCTGTGCGCATGGGGAGTTGCTCCACTTTATGGGGGATTTCAAAACCCTAAAACTCCTATTCTATTTTCCAAAATTTCTATTCTCTTTCCAATCTCTTCAACATCCTCATGGCTTCAACAAAAGTTGCTAGTAAAAAGTCAAGCCGGTCTGCCTCAACATCTCATTTGTCTATACTAGTAAGTGCTCTATCACTCATTGGAGATGAAACTAGGGATTTATATAATGAAGAGTTCAAGGATAGAAATATTATTCCACAATATGTCTATTCTAGACTTACTGCTAGTCAATTGCACTTGGATTATACTATGGAACTCATGGACAATAAAGACCTAAATTCTTTCCTAGGATTAAGAACTGAGTATAATGAGGATTTAGTTTGTATGTTTTATGCTGGTATTATGGAAAATTTTGAGGGCTATGAATTTGAGTTTAGGATGGGAAATTTGGTTTATAAGGTTGATGCCAAAGTTTGGCAATCCATTTTGGGTGTCCCTCCTGCTAGATCAGCAGACAAAGCCTTGATAACTGATGCCTCCCCTATTACTGGTTTTAAATATAAGATACACTTAAATAAGATGTTGTGGTATCCTCATGATAATGATACGGTAAATAATGATATGTTCCCAAAGGAATTCACAACTGGCTGTTTGGAACTAGGTATCCGGGTTCTTTATTGTATTGTGTCGCATAATATTCATCCCAAGAAAGGCGGATATTCTAGAATTGACAAAGCCGAAGTAGCCTTGATGTATGCTTTCACAAAGAAAGTCAAGGTTAATTGGCCTTACTATATTACTAGTCGCATTTTTGCACCGAGAGAAAAGGAAAACATGGCCTTGAGTTATTTGTCTCTCATTCAGTCCATCTTGAATAATGCAAAGGTTGTTGTGAAAGGGTTGCCTATGATGTCCATCAATCCAAATCATGAGTTTAATAGCAAATATCTCAGTCTTATGGGACACTCATGGGATCCTGTTAGAAAGAACTTTGTTATAACTTTGAGACCTGGTAGTCAAATGGAATCTGCTATAGCAGTTGGTGAGCAAGAAAATGCTCCTAGTGGTGACAACATTGAGTCTAATGAGGAAAATCATGATGATCAAACTCAGCCTATGGAGGAAGACCATGGAAAATGGGTCAGAACAGATGTACAGGAACATGACTTTGTCTATGATTGGAATAGAAATGAAGAAGAGGTTCTCTATGATAATCAAGGTTGGGGAGAGTGGTAACACACTGGTTGTACTCAAAATCAGTCATCTCAGGCATATTCTCCACCATATTACACTTCGCCTTCTACTAATGAGCCGACTATTCGTGCTATGTTGCATAATATGCAACTTCAACAACAAGAACACTATGAGTCTCAGCATGCCTGGAACAAATAAATGGAAAAACAAATTAAAGGTCAGAATGAAGCTTTCAATACTTTCAACCAGAACTTCAACCAGTTTCTCGAGATGTATGAAAATGATAGGGGTTTGTCTTCTCGCACATCTGGTCATAAAGGGCAAAGGGGAAGATCTGATCATAGAAGGGAATATAGTTCATCTAGTTTTTAATGTGTTGGCTATGTTGCTTCTTTTTAAATGTAATTATACTTCAATTACTTTGGTTTATATTTATCTCTATTTTTCAATCCATCCCTTATCGTGTTATTGCGTGTAATAAAATATTTAAAAAACGAGTTTTCACCTTGAACAGGTCGACCTGTCTCACTCTCAGGTCGACACATTTTGTTCACAAAAATCGATTAGCAGTTTCTGGCATTTCCAGGTCGACGCATTTTGTAAAACAGGTCGACCTGGCTTTCTAGGTAGTAAAAGGTCGACCTACCTTCTAAGGAGGTCGACCTGTCCTCATAGGAAACCCTTAGAAAGCACTTTTGAAAGAAAGCGCTCTCTAAAGTGTATCATGTGTTAATCTAAGAGAGCGTTTTCTCAGAAAAGTGCTCTCTAAGGTAATTTATTAAATAAATATAATTAATAAAAAGAAATTAATTTTAGATATTTAAATAAGTTAATCAAATATTTTATTTAAATGCCTTATTTGATTAATTTTAAATATTAATCAAATAATAAATATTTAAAGAAATTAATCAAATATTTTCTTTAAAATATTTAAAATTAATCAAATATTATTATGATTTAAAAATGTTTTAAATATTTTAAAGAATTTAATCAAATATTTTAAAGAATTTAATCAATTATTATTATTATTTAAAATATTTAAAAAGAATCAAATAATAATATTTCAAATTAATCAAATAATAATATTTAAAAATTAATCAAATTATAATTAATTGAAAAATATTAAAAAAAAAATTAAAAACAATTGGAGAAAGTCATATATTTAAATTTGTATTTGAATCATTGGGTGTATCACCACCCCAGTGGTTAAAACGCCTTTACAATGCCTTTGCCTATCACAAGGGCGCGGGTTTGAACCCCCCCCCCCCCCCCCCCCTTTGTATTTTTAGATTTTTTTGCGCTTTTTAAAGTAAAACATAACCAGGCCGACCTACCTTCTAAGGAGGTCGACTTGTCCTCATAGGAAACCCTTAGAAAGCGATTTTCAAAGAAAGCGCTCTCTAAATTGTATCATATGTTAACCTAAGAGAGCGCTTTCTTAAGAAAGCGCTCTCTAAGGTAATTTATTAAATAAATGTAATTAATCAAAAGAAGTTAATTTTAAATATTTAAAGAAGTTAATGAAATATTTTATTTAAATTCCTTATTTGATTAATTTTAAATATTATTCAAATAATAAATATTTAAAGAAACTAATCAAATATTTTCTCTAATATATTTAAAATTAATAAAATATTATTATGATTTAAAAATATTTTACATAATTTAATCATATATTTTAAAGAATTTAATCAATTATTATTATTATTATTATTTAAAATATTTAAAATGAATCAAATAATAATATTTAAAAATAATCAAATAATAATATTTAAAAATTAATCAAATTATAATTAATAGAAAAATAATTGGAGAGAGTCATATATTTAACTTTGTATTTGAATCATTGGATGTATCACCACCCTAGTGGTTAAAACGCTTTTACAATGCCTTTCCCTATCACAAGGGCGTGGGTTCGATCCCCCCTTTTGTATTTTTTTTTTGCACTCGTTGAAGTAAAAACTAACCAGGTCGACACATGCATCAACCAGGTCGACGCAGTTTAATAAGTTTCAAAGTAATAAACTCTTTGGAGTCATCAGGTCGACAAATACTTCAACTAGGTCGACGCAGTTTAGTAAGTTTCAAAGTAATAAACTCTCTGGCTTCATCAGGTTGACCTACCTTCTCAAGAGGACGACCTGCCCTTTTGGGCCAGCCTAAGAAAGCGCTTTTGAGTGAAAGCGCTCTCTAAGGTTACCTTAGAGAGCGCTTTATGATTAAAACACTCTCTAAGAGTTTTTATAAAATAAATGTAATTAAAAAATATCAGAAAACCTAACAGAGTGCTTTCATCAAAACGTGCTCTCTAAGGTTATTTTTAAATTAAAATATTTTAATTAATCATTGACCTTAGAAGCGCTTTCTATGAAAAGCGCTTTCTAAGGTCAATGATTATTTAAAATATAAAACTTCGCCCTTCATTTTCATAAACGCTTTCATTGTTTTCTCTCTCTTCTTTCGCTCGTTTTTTCCGAGAAACTTTTCATAAACCCTAAACTTTCATTTTTGTTCATCCATTGATTGTTGCTGCGTGACATTGTTTTCATTGTTTCTTCGTTCATTGTTTCTTCTTTCGTTGTTCTCTGTGAAGAAGAAGAAGAGGTAAGTCATTGTTTAGTTCATTGTTGTTGTTGTTCTTGATGATTTAGTCATTGATTTAGTCGTTGTTTAGTCATTGTTGTTGTTGTTCTTGATGATTTAGTCGTTGTTGTTGTTGTTGTTGTTGCCATTATTGTTGTTGTTGCCATTGCCATTGTTGTTCATCATCAGGTCGACCCGCCCTCTAAGGAAGTCGACCTGGTGTTCTGTTGTTGTCCACTTACCTTGAGGTCGACCTGGTCTAACGAGTTCGACCTAATGTTCTGTTGTGAGAAATATTTAATTGACAAATAAAAAATGAAGAATGAATAAGTGCTTGTTTATTATTACATGTTACGACTTATCAAGTTATGACTCAAAACTGGTCAATTAATGATATTTCATTTTATGTTACGTGTACAGGGGGATCTTGGTAATTCTACCCTATCCGGACATTGTATTTCATTCTACAACTCTACATGTATATATTTTATTTAGTTTTGTTTTTGTTTAGTTTAATTAGTGTAACTATGGATAAGAAATGGATGTTTGCAAATCGATTAACGAAAAAGTACAAGAATGGGGTATCAGAATTTGTTAAGTTTGCTGTTACGCACGCTAAAAACCCCAGTAAAATGAAATGTCCTTGTTTAGGTTGCTGTTTTGTGGATAATGTTAACGCGACTCAGTTGGAATCGCATTTAAAGAGGCATGGAATTTGTCGAAGTTATACATGTTGAGATATGCATGGTGAGAAAAGTAACGGGAATATTGAATCGGGGGATAATACGACCTATGCTTCAAACGATAATGGCACAGATACATACGATTATGATCGAGTTGAAGAGATTGCAGAAGTACTTGAAGACGATCTTAAGGATTGTCCCCAAATGTTTGAGAGGTTGGTAAGCGATGTAGAGAAATCGTTGTATAATGGTTGCACTAAATTCACAAGATTGTCTATAGGTTTTAAAGTTGTACAACTTAAAGGTGGGAAATGGATGGTCGGATAAGAGTTTCACATAGTTATTGGCCCTGATGAAAGATATGCTTCCAGAGGATAATGTTCTTCTAACTTGTATATTCAATGAACCAAAAAGACAATTAAAATATGCACAAACAATTTATCGAACATTTGGTGTGCAATCAATAGCAACTGGAAATTAAATTTGTTTTGTTGATGTTAAAAGTCAATCATAATCCAAGTGATTATGATTATACCAACAACAACAATTTTAAAAGCTAATTGAAAAACAATTTCCAATCGAATTGATCAAACAATGATGAACTCGATAAATTGCAAAATCAAAAATTAAAGCGATAAGGAGATAAAAGAAAAATATACTAATATTTGTTTAGGTTTTTCCCTAACCGGCCTCTCTATGGGTACACCTGCCCTCAATGCAAAATCAAATTGAGATACTTGCAATTAACCTTTTATTTACAAAATCGTTTATACAAGATATGAAGAAAGTAAACCCCAAAAAACCTACTATTTTGTGTTGATTATTGCACCTCCAAACCCTTGATCAAAAGCTTTATCAAGTGACCAACAATGCGGCTACAATCCTCCGATTATCCCGAGCATGCAACTTTTTGAAACCCAAGATTCTCGAATACAATTTACCATCTTGCGCTACTCCCTTTCAAGGAAACCACCTTGTCCCAAGGCCTTCACTTGGTCGAATCTGTGTTGACGTGATCTTGTCCAAAACTTTCAAATCACACCAATCTTGAAGGAAAATCCCACCTTTGTTTTATTATTTGAAACACAAAGCTCCCAACCCAATATTCTCGGTTACACCAAACTTAATTAGACATTATCAACCCTAATCTAGATGGACACCCAATTGAAAAATGATTATTTGTAGTTCAATTTTATGTATGCATAGAAGAAGGGATGTAGATGATATGCAACTTTTTAATATGGTTTCATTTAGGTTTTATTCTCTAGAAAACCCATAGACTAGAATAAGGTTCATGTATGAGTATATATATATATATATATATATATATATATATATATATATATATATATATATATATGTGTGTGTGTGTGTGTGTGTGTGTGTGTGTGTGTGTGTGTGTGTGTGTGTGCTGGAAAAGGCAAAGAGGATACAAGCAAAATAAGATGCAAAAAGGTGTTCATGGTGGCCTATACAACGATCTGAGAGGTGACTTATAGGAAGATCCTACATGCTTCGTTCTTCGAGCGTGGGTTCCGGCCAGTAACTTGGATGTGCCGACTTATACTGAAGCTAAGGCTTTCATAGGTCGACCTGATCTCGTATAGGTCGGTATGTGTAGTTATGTTGACTCACAAAACTTGGTTTTTAATGTCTATGACATGCCTAATACCTATCAAACTTGTTCAAAGACTATTTTTTTGCATCCTAAGGCTAAAAATACAAATTCACACCTAAATTTAGTTAATACCATCCAATATACAAAAACGCTACGTTATACTACCATGTTTGACATCATTCAAATTCCGATTGAATTTGTAGATAGTAGTCACAATATCTTTTTTAGCATTTTATCCTCTAGAATAATAAACGCTGCCTATGTGTACAGAATAAAGTTGATATTAGTATTAAACCAAAAAATAAATGGTAATCTATAATTGTAAAACAAATTATAAAATTCATAATAAATATCATAATATCGCTCCATATGTTATATTTAAAATCACTGTCAACATAGTGCCAATCATCTATCAAAATGCTCACTTTGCTTCTACCTTGTAATGCCTAGTAACTCCTAAATCACCAACATGTTCACCATAAGCCTTACTCGTACTTACATCAAAATTAATCGAGAAACGGACACCATTTTTGTGGGCGCTTTTCACTTTCGTAAGCATCATGGCACCTATAGTTTTTATTTTACTTTTTGTATTAACAGAGGTTGTCTTATAGGTTGTATGAGAAGTGTTTTTAGAATCACCCATGTCTATGTAAATTTAGAAAAATAGCAACATATAACATAGACACCAACATGATTTTCAAAGCCACATCACACACATTAAATCCAAAATGATTCCAACCATCGAAACATACTAGCTAGAAATATGCAGTAGAGAGAGACCATATAAACATACTAACTAGAAACATACATAACACTTCATTCAAAATGATTCACAAATTTTTGAAAACTGAAATAGACCAAATCAAACAATCTCTCCTCAAATAACAAAACCAAAAATTCAAATTCCACCGATAACAACAAAATTCACCGACACTACAAATGGACTCAAGAAACTCAATTACACAATTTTTAAAATCAAGAAACTAAATTCCATATCAAAATCATTCGCCATAAACTCACCAAAATCAAGTACCAGTAATTCCAAGTGAATGAGTCTCATCAAAGAAAATAACATCATCGCCAATAATACAACCCACCACCGTAAAAATAAGTCAAATGGAATCAAAGAAGCCAAATAAATACAACAACAACCAGAAACAAACACAATCTAGTTGGTCATTTGACATTGAAGACGTCAATTTCGTTTCAGACTTTAATATGATTAACTGCAAGAACAACAAAAATAGAGAAAATGAATTCGGAAGAACCAATTGAAAGAATAAAACAAAAAGAAAGATATCCTAACCACAATCGATGAGGCTACAAATAGAGAAATCAAACGCGTGTCGCCAAGGGTTAGATTACCCTCATGATAATGGACTTGAATGGGATAATAAAAAATGATTTTGAGAGTGATTTTTTTTTTTAGGGAAAATCCAGTTTTTGGGCTACAGGTTTTCGACGATTACTAGTGACAAAGATGTGGACAATTTATGTAGTGAGAGAGAGTTTGAGAAGAAACATTTTTCTAATGTGTATATGAAACTATGAATGAATGATGAGTTTTTTTAATAAATTAATTGGATATAAAACTATTTTTTTTAAGAGTTACAAGATTCATTTCATTCATGGTCCTCATTGGAATTTAATATGTGGAGAAAGTATAGAAAAAAATGTAAAAAATGTTTAATTTAAAATATGAGTGGGGCGCGACAGTTATTTAACCGTCGCGATCTGGATATTTTTTAGGTGGCGGTTCTTTAACCGTCATTATCTGGATATTATGGAAGTTTTATTAATCAACCATCACCATATTTAGTAATTTTAAAAAATAAATAAAAGGATGGTTGGTATAAACCGTCGTGGACTTTAGTGATGGACATCAATGGATGTTTGTAGGAGATAATGCCATCATAATTCAGAGTCAATTTTCCTATGGAATTAGTGAAAAATGATTGGATCTTCTTGAGTACAAGATCTCCTTCTCTGAAGACATGAGGTCAGACTTTCTTGTCGAATACTTTCTTCATCCTTTGTTGATATAACTGTCCATGATATAGAGTAGACATTCTTCTTTCTTCGATTAGATTCAGTTCGTTGTATCTGGCCTAGCACCACTCAACTTCTGTGAGTTTGGCTTCCATAAAGAGTCTTAATGATGGGATCCCAACTTCCACATACCAACAACACATCTGGGAGCCAGCCTCTCCCCCACTTAATCCAAACCAACACCTGTAGACAACGACTAGAAACTAGTAAACAAGTGTCGATAGTGTTTCACATACATGTCGTGCACTAAGGAATAAACGATATTAAACAACATTGACCGGACGTACCGATATTCTTTGATACCACTGATATAACACCCCATTTCTATCCGACAAATTATCGACAAAAAATCATAGTAATAAAAATTCAACTTAATTATAAAAAAGGATGTCACATTTCAACTTTCAAACATATTTATTTTCATTCCATAAAACACTGATACATAACTCTTTCATTCAGATGAAACCATAGCAACATTTTTCATACTTTGAACTAAAACAACTTTCATAACTAGCAGCGGATATGCAATTATTCCACTAAACATAATATAACATGTTATTCTACTTAAACAACTTATTAACAACATATTTTAACTGAAACAACTTAAAAGAACTAAGCGTTCATCCCCCCGAGTGTTACATATCAGAGCATCGACACCGACTCGAATTAACAAAGATAATCATCTTCCTTCAAAACATAACAACTCAACCAAATCTGTAGAAACAATGCATTGTCTCTCCTTGTCGAAACGTCGAACGCTTCAGGTGTCACCCAATTTCTGTCGAACTGTCGAAAACAACATATCAACTGAATGTGTCGAAATATCTCTTCAAATATATTCTTCAATTTCCTTCCTTTGTCAATTTTCTTCCTCTGTTAAAGATCACAATTTTATCTTTCAAATCATGGTGTCGAAAATATGTGTCTACAAATTTCCCCCCAGCAAAGGTCTTTTCGACTATTTTGGAGAAAAGTCATTTGTTGTCGAGAATTGCTTAGACACCATATCAACGTTTATTTTCATAATTTCCAAGGTTAGATATTCCAAATCCCCATAAATCTTCATCATCATACTTTTTCTAAAAACGTCAACTCAACCCACGTTCTAGATAACTATTCCACTACCTCCTAAGGCTAGGCCATCATGAGTTTTTTCAACTGCCATTAACCCACTTTCTTTATGAAATAAACTTGCCACGTGTCCCATGCAAAACAGTCTTTGAACTCTTTCAACAAATAGACTATTTCGACCTTGAACTGAGGGTCCATCTTTGCACTTATGTAAGATTTCCTTCTTTTTGCCCCCAGTCCCGAATTTATTTCTTCCAATGGATCCTGCGCCACCATTTTCATGTTAGTTAACACTGGATCTTTTTCGAACCCCAGGGGTTCGTCATCATAAATGGTGTCGAGCTTCTGGTGTTTCCATTCACCCAACTGGTTGTCATCATAGTTTTTGTCAACGTCCCTTTGAGGATATTGTTCTTTAGAATTTTCTTTGTTGGCTTCGACAACCATATACTTCACTTCAACTTCAAGAGCCATTTTAAGTTTATTTTTCGGCTATATAAGCCGTAATTCTTTCAAGAGTTGCTTCTTCAATCATAAACATCAAATTCACTTGCCCAACCTGTTGGCTCAATAGGATAAGTTCCCCAAATGTGACTTGGTTCGCCTATTACTTCTTTGTCCCACTAAAAACCGTGCGTTGGGTGAAGATACATGGAACATTAGACATTGTCAGTTGCCTTCAAGTCGAATTCTGCTGGACTGCAAGGAGGTATGTGAGCCAAAATCTTGTCGAAACTTCGACTGTTTGCATTGTTTATTTCAGTCATAAAATAGCTTTGATCTGCTTCAATATTCTCAACAATTCCATCAGGGTGCTAGATAGCTATTCGCTGGTGCATTGGAGAAGGTACGACTCCTATTCCATGAATCCATTCTCTTCCAAGTAGTAAGTTATAATTTTCCCTTGAAGAGATGACTATGAACATTGTTGGTCTTGTTATGGTTCCAATAGTCAAGTTCACCTGGATAACGCCCATGGTAGTTTCTACTTTCCCTTCATAATTTTACAGCACCATATTGTGAGGTTTTGAGTCAGAGTCATCCTTCCCAATCTTCCTTAGCATGAAGTGGGGCATCAAATTCACTGCAGCTCCACCATCCACTAGTATCTTATTTATACCAACACTTTCAACCTTTCCCTTAATGAACAAAGGCTTCAGGTGTCCTTTCATTGAATCATCTGGCCTTTCAAAGAATGCATTTTGCTCTTCGACGCAACCATTATTCATTAAATAATAACACACTGGCCTAGGTCCTATTGTATTGTCTTCCATATTCTCTTCTTCATCTTAGACCTCCATAATCATGTCGTAGTCCTTTGGGAGGACATATACCACATTGCAGACCACATCGAATGAGCCCTATGAGTCAGACTTGAAATCATCAGTTACTTCATCGTCTTCTGGCACTTTGTTGTTGAGTTTTGATATCTCTAACATGTTGCTTGGTTTGTTCTTTTGGGAAGGCTCCTCTTTGCCTATGTCCTGGGAAGTTTTGCTTGATTCTGCGTTGTTTTTGTTCACACTTTCCTTTTTAATCATGCTTCCTTCTGCAGCTTCTTTTTCTGCCCTCTTCTGCCTTTGGAATCTTCTCCATTGGGATCTTGGCATAGGATTTTTCCCTTTGTAGTTCTCTGATGGGTAAGGTCTTGGCTTTGGCCTTTCAATCTCCTTCTTTCCTTCTACTGAAGATCCTCTCTGAATTTCAAAATTTATTCACTTCTTTGATCCTTGAGCATCCCTAATAGGCTGGACCCATCTATCATCAACAACTTTGCTAGATGGTTTATAAGTGTTGTAGTGTCTTTCTCCAAACCTCCGGAGGTGGTGCTCAGTTATTCTTGGGTCATATCTTCCAGCTTTGATTGCTGGGATTGTCCCCCAGTTTCCTTTTTTCTGGGACTTATACACTGATTCTAAGTTTGATGTTGCCTTCATGTCGAATATTGCACTGCAACATGGACATAACATCACTTCAGTCTTCTTCCTTTGACACCTTTGGATGAATTCTGCCAGGTTCTCATCCTCCTTTGGATATGCCAACCTCTGGTTCTCTTCTCGACGGTGATCCTCATCAATTTTTCTTGGAATCTCTGGGACAAGTCTCTCATGTTGGTGTCTATTTTCTATCCATCAGTAATACTTAATTTATTCATTCTTTCAGCAAGAGCTCCTTCGACTTCAATCTGGTTCTTTGTTAGGTGGGAACTTTTCTCTTTGATTTGTTGCTCTTTAGGATCTTCCATTGTTCTGCGCAGGATCCTGTAAGTGGAAGGTTTTACATGGTCTTCAACAACTTCGGCCTTGATTCTTGCAATGTCCTTATTGACAGGACCCATAGTGTTGACGCAGTTTGCAAAATTACTCCTCTTTATGAAGCCTTCAGAAACCTTCTTTTCGACGCTACGGAAACTGTTAGCTATCTCTTCATTAGTGCTCGCAGGAACATCTTCCCATCCAATTGGTTGGATTTTGTTTATGCCAACGCAAGAGTTTATGGGAGCAGTGTATTTCACTAGATAATCAAATTTTCCACTTGGCTCCCCAAAAGTATCCCATACTATTCCATCTTCAACAATGTTGTTGTTATTTATTTTGTTGAAACCTTCAGTAGTTTCCAGCCTTTTCTGGTTATCAAAGCCTTCAGTAGCTTCACTTTTGTCCTGACTGTCAAAACCCTCAGTAGTCTCAACCTTGACTTGGCTGTCGAAACCTTCAGTAGTCTCAACTTTGTTGTGATTGTTGAAACCTTTAGTAGTATCACCTTTGTTGTGATTGTCGAAACCTTCAGTAGTCTCAACTTTGTTGATGTGGTCATTCAGTTCCTTAACATCAAGATATTTAGTAACCTTGATCATTATTGGTAGAGTCACACAATCCTTGGATACTTCTTCCACTTCAGGATGATCTGGGAGATCATCAACAATCCCCACCATGTTTGTATGGGTATCGAAGCCTTCAGCAGCTTCTATCATTTCAAAACTGTCCTCAGATGTCTTCTCGACTTCGATCATATTCACAATAAAAGGTTCATCATAATTGGATTCGACAATCTGCATGGGATTTGAGTCAATCCTCATTTGTTGTTTTGATTTGTCTCCAAATTTCAGTCTTCCATCACAAATTTCAGTTTGAACAAGATCCCTTAAAAGGAAACATTAAGAAGTTTTATGACCCAGAAAGTTATGGTATTTACAAAAACCTATCTTTTTCTGTTGGTTAACAGGAGGCTCTATAGCACCTGGTGGTTTTACTAACTGACCATTTTTGACCAACACGTCGAAAATATCGTCACACTTGGTGACGTCGAACATATAAATTCTCTTAGGAAACTTATCCTTCTTTTCTAGTTCGACTGGATTTTTTCCGTTTGACGGAACCAGTGGTTTACAAGAGTATGGTGGGTCTTGCTTTAGTTCTGCTAAATCAATTTCTTGTTCATCGAAACTAACTTATTCATTTTCGTCATAATCAACATCTTGACATACTCCTACATAGGCCACCCTCTCTTTTTTACTTTTATTCGCTTTGAATTTTCCAGCTTTTAACCTTTCGATTTGTCTCACTCTATCTGCAAGTTGTGCCATGTCTCTCAAATATTGAGTGTCTAGTTTCTTTCTTATAGAATAATCTAGACCTCCTGCAGCCATTTTGACTAACTCTTGCTCTGGCACTTGTGTGAAACATCTCACTTTTAGAAATCTGAACCTATTTAGATAATCATATATAGGTTCTGAAAATTCCTCTTGACACTGGCTAATTATTTCAAACTTATTTTAGTTTGTCCCATATAAAATTGCTCGTGGAACAATCTTTCTAACTGGGTCCACGTATATATGGAAGTTGCAGGCAAGGATGTAAACCAAGTAAATGCATTTTTTGTCAAAGAACTTGGGAAGTATTTCATTCTTAAATTTTTCGTTTTGGGCTATTTCCCCTGCTTCGATCAAATAACGTGCTATATGTTCTATGGTAGATTCGCTAGTGTCCCCTGAAAATTTGGGGATTTTCCACCTCGGGGGTAGTTCCTGTTGTAGATCATATTCAGATAATGGGGAAGCATAACTAGGCCTTTGTAATCCCACATTTACCCCATTTTGCGCCATTATCCTTTCGACCATGGCTGCCAAATTATTTTCGGCAGGCAAGTTGTTATACCGTATTCGCTGTTGCAACACATCATCAGCGTCCTGGCCTCTCTGGACTATTATCCTCCTAGGCTCTTGTTGGACAGGTATTTTGACACGAGGCTGTTCGACTACTCCTCCCTGGTTCCCTAGGTTGGGTTGGGGATTGTCTAAAGGCCTCTGATTTATTGTGGGTTCCTCTTCGACATTCACTACTGGGTTCTAAATTATTTGGTCTCTTTGTCGAACTTCAGGGACACCAAAAAATTCAGCAATACGTGTCATCTTCGCTGCCAACATTTGGTTTGTTTGGGTAGTGTTTTGTATCAAAAGATTAAAAACTACTCCCATTTGTTGTGTCAATATTTGAACCATATCATGATTACTTTCGTCCATTTTTTGTCGTATTACTTGAGCAGAATTATTTGTAATTGCTGGCATTTGGAAGCCTGGTGGAGGTTGATTCAATCTCATATTCCCACCAGATCCTGATCCTTGCAATGGTGATGACCTATTTAATAAGGAATCAGAATAGATTGAGGATGCGTTTTGAAAACTTGCCATAGTGGTAGTAGGCATACTGTAACACGGTGGGAGAACTGACTTTAGTTATGTTGCGGATAGCAAGAGTCGCCACCGACTTTTATTTTATCCAAAGGAAAGGAATAAAAGAACAGGAAAGACCTTTTAAAAGATTTTTGGGTCCGGGGGGTAGGTTATGTAAAGGGAAGGTGTTAGCACCCTTTACATCCATGGTTATCCATGGGCTCTTAGTTACTTAGCTCACTTTAAAATGTTTTTGAAATGTGAAGTGTGTGAATAGAAATTTTCTTAAGTGTTTTATAATGATCCATGTACGGATGCGTATAAAACCTTTGTTTTGTTTGAAATGTATGAAGTGTTTGAAATGTTTTGAAGAGTGAGCAAGTATCTTAAGAGGAACCTACCCTAAGTTTAAGTCTTTTCTGTTCTTGAATCCTTTAAATGGTAAGACTATCCCTATTATTAAGGAATAGGTAGTCATTACCTTGGATATGAGGGACAAGTGAAGGGTCATCTGTTATTTAGGCAACTGTGAGGTGTATAAGCAATTCGAAGGGACTTATCATCTTTATTCGAAAGGGACAAGATCATTACGAAGGCAACATTCGAAGGGACTTGATCTTTTTATCTGTTTAGGGACTAGATGATGTGAGATGAGGGACTTTTGCTTTATACACCCTACTTGACCTTTTGTTTAGGCAACATGAGAGGTATCCTTAAGGAAGTGAGATGGAGATCAAAGATCGACTTACGTGTGTGAGTGTACAATTTTAAATATTTATCTTTTAAATTAGTGATCTAAATTTATTTTACATTACAAACATGTTTACACTCCCTATTTTACTAACCATAGCATTTAAAGTAAATATTCAATATTACTATTACAATATTACATAAAGGAGGCAATTACAAAATAATAATAATTAAAAAATTAAATAAATAAGCAAAATAATAATAATATAATTGGGTTAGTAAAAATAATAATAAAAATAATACAAAGATAAATGGGGTTAGTAATAATAAACAAATATCATATGAAAATAAACATAATTAATAATATAAACAAAAATATTAGCATAATAATTAAAAATTCAATTTTTTTATAAACAATTACTATTTTAAGATTAAACAATTATACATTATTTATCATAAAGTTTTAAATTATTTACAAGTTATAAAAATTAGGTTAATTACAAAAATAAATGATATTTACAAAATTAAATTAAGAATTTTAATTATTTTAAGCATATTTATATACAAGAATTAAACTATAAACAAATTATATAATATATATACATGATTAAGGTTTATAAATAATAAATTAAAAATTATAATAGAATTAAATTTTAAATAGAAGAAAATTAGGGTTTGTGAAAATTCTTAGGGTTTATATACATATTTTTAGAATAATAAAATAACTATATATAATTTTACAATATTAATAATTTACAAAAAATAAATAAGTTTTTCTTATAAAATTAAAATTAAAAAGAATGAATTTTAAAATAATATAAACATCCTATTTATTTTATTATTTGAATTTGTTTTAATAGAAAATTAATTAAATAACAAAAATCAGAAAAAGAATGAAAAAAACTAAAACCTGCTTGGGCTGGGATTTGAACCCAGTCCCTAAGCTTTCCACACTCAGGACTAGCATTCCAACCACTGGGCCATGCGCGCGCTGGCGTTAGAAACACACTCCATTTGGTTTTGTTGCTTGACCTGGAAAAATCATGAAAAAACAAAAGCAAATAACACAAAAGGCCTGGGGGGGATTCGAACCCAGGACCTTTACGCAATGCACAAACACACTTACCATTCCAGCCGGGAGGGCGCAACTGGTAATACAACCAACACAATTCATTATATTTTAAGTCTAACAATTAAAATAAAAAACAAGAAAAATTGTTGAGGCCAGGATTCGAACACAAGCCTTCAAGCCATACGCGCACATCCCTTGCCACTGAGCCAACCACACATTTGTGAAACAAAACAGAAACAATTACATAAAATATTATATCCCACATTCAAATTCTGGAATTCGCGCCAGGGCTTCATCTTCCTCCTTGGTACCTACAAATTTTGCTGCGTTTTTACATATGAATTTACCTGCGAATATTTCAAAACAGAAACCTACGAAAATTGGATTACCATCGAAACAGTGAAATTTCTTAAAATTAATTGGTGCATTATGATCCCCAGAGTTCACATGATTGTTCTATGTTCTTAGAATTTATTTATGTTAGGTTTAAAGTGAAACCCTAATTGCTTGGCCGAAACCCTAGCCATGGTGAATCATGATACCTGCACGAAAAACTCAATTAAACTACCCAGAATCAATCCAGGGGTCATCACAAACATCATCCAGCAATCAAAAACAATTTAAATTCAGTCAATCAATGAAATCGAAATTTGAAAAATAAGCTTGAAGCCATGATTCGGTTTATGCAATTTAGGTCATGAAGATGCAATGTTATGATCCAAAATCACTCTATGAACATCCAGGAATAAGTTGCAACCTTCAAATTGCCTTGAAAGTGGCTGTAACTTGGAATCCGAATGTGACTTTTTGGTGATTTTTTTGATGTATGAACTTACTCTTTGAGGCAGGGAATTCGTGTCCTTGTGATTGGGTTATGTTGTATACTTATACTAGAATGAAATTAGGTCAAGAGATTGGACCATTGTGTGGATTGTTTTGATTTTGGAGATTGAAAAAGATTGATACTTAAATTTCAAATATTCTTGAATAAGACCTTTCTATTTCAAGCCAATCTTCATCAATGTTGTATCAATTCAATCCAAATTGCATTCATGACCTTCTAGAACAAAAAAATATTTTAAATCTTCACACTTGATATTTTATTTAAATTTAAAATGATTTTTAATATAAAAAATCATAATAAATAAATTAAATAAAATAAAATTGTGAAAATATCAAATAATTTTCGTGTATGATGTCATGAATCACTTTGGGTCACAAAAAGTTCAGCCCATTTAGAAAAATTTGGTTCTAAGACCCTATTTCCTTCATAAACCACCCAAAAATTTCCCAACTTTGCAAGGGCACACATCCTTCAATTTTAATGCTATGAGGGTGTTCTTGGACATTTTGGAAAGATTGAAGAGTCCTTTAACCAACCCCATTGGTTTCATGTCCATATCATTTACCATTCTCAAGTTATTCCCTTTTGAAGTTGTTGACTTTCAAAAGGACCTATAATGTCTTAGCTCATACCTTCCAAATGAAGCATTTTTGGGCTTGGATTGTGAGACACAAAGTTGTAGAGAATTAAATTTCCTTCAAAATGAGCTTTGGATGGAAAAAATGTGATGAAGCATGTGAAAGTTATGGCTGGTCAAAGTTCAGTTGACTTTTCCTGAGGAAACCCTAATTTAGAAACCTCTGATTCTTGATGATCTGAAATCTCCTTGATGAATCATGATCAACCCTTGATAAAATGATGAATTTTACTTCATATACTTGATGTTGACAAAAAATCATGAAGTTTGACTTTGGTTTGACCACAGTTGACCTCAGTTTGACTTTTTAACTGCTTTGACTGATTTTGACTTATCTGATCATCTGACTGAGCAAACCTTTGAGAAAAGTCTTGAAACTTGTTATGGGGATTCTTAGACACATATAAGATGTTATGAAGCTCACTTGAAGTCTTGGAAGTCCATTTAGCCTGATTAAAGTCAAAACCCTAGTTTTGGATGCACTGCTTAGGAGAATGCCTTGCCTGAGGGATTTGTCAAATCTTCTGACCCATGATGAACTTTGTGAACCTTGTGAACCTCATGAAAGGTCTTGTGAACTTCATGAAAGGTCTTGTGAACCTCATGAAAGGCCTTGTGAACCCTGTGAACCTCATAAAGTGTCTTGTAAACTTCATGAAAGGTCTTGTGAACCTTGTGAACCTCATAGCACACAAAGTCTTGTATTGTGAGGGAAAATTTTGGGGTGCAACAGCTGCCCCTGTTCAATTTTATGAAACCTGAGGGGTTAGATTGGTATATGTGCCAGTCGTGACCTGGAAGGTTGAAGGGGATTGAACACAAAAGCCCAAAAATTTGCACTCACCGGTGCGTAGAGTGATACTGATTCTAGTTGAATATGCTTGAGTGGGCTTAAAGATGCCACTTGGAGAAAAATTCTTCAGATACATTTCTTGGAGGATAAAGCAGTCCAAAATATGAAGATATAATGATAGCTTTCAGGAGGATAAACAACGTCCTGAGGTAATGGTGATAGCTTTCAGAAGGATAAACAATGTTCTGAGGAAATGATATGCTTTCAGAAGGATGAACAACGTTCTGAGGAAATGATATGCTTTCAGGAGGATAAACAACGTCCTGAGGAAATGATGTAACCTTTGGGAAGATAAACAACGACCCAAGGCCATGATAGCTTTCAGGAGGATAAACAACGTCCCGAGGAAATGATATGCTTTCAGAAGGATAAACAACGTTCTGAGGAAATGATATGCTTTCAGGAGGATAAACAACGTCCTGAGGAAATGATGTAACCTTTGGGAAGATAAACAACGGCCCAAGGTCATGAGTTGTTGATGAAGTCTGTCTGCTGGAGAATTAATCTGAAAAACAAGATTATAACATTCTGTATGATAATATTAGCTTATGCATTATGTATGCATGTATAATATGATGCACTTAAGTAATGTATTATGTATCTATGTATGTGTATGTTATGGTATGATGTAAATGATGTATGTATGCATCATGCAGCTTGAAGCGTCTGGATATCTTTGTATAACAACTGCTGGCCAGGGAAAATAAATCCCGATTCGTTGCTGAAGGATATGAGGAACTTGTTCCCGTCTTGTTTGATAATATAGTATATATAACCTCCCGTCTTTGTTGGATAGTAGGGTATACATAACCTCCTGTCTTCGTTTGATAGTAGGGTATACATAACCTCCCGTCTTTGTTGGATAGTAGGGTATACATAACCTCCCGTCTTCGTTTGATAGTAGGGTATACATAACCTCCCGTCTTCGTTCGTTGTACTCCTATTGAAAGTATAAATTCCCGACTATCCGTATGAGGATAAAAGAGATGGATATAAATCCCAGGGGAGATGTGACTTGAAGTACTTATGAAGATGGATTTGCCCTACTGGGGATTTGTAACTGTCTTGTGGGGATGAACCGGTGAAGCTTCGTTGAAATCCTTCCCTCGTTCGTCCTTAGTAAATACTATTACTGCATTTTCATGCATTTCTGGTAAACATCAATCATATTAAGCATTTTATGCATTTCTGGTAAACATCAATCATATTCAAAAGCATACATACATTCAAACACAACCAATGGACGTTTCGCTTATGTAAATAGGGTAAAAGTAAATCTGGATTCAAAGATGGAATTTTATTTATATCACAAAGTGACCTACATAGGCAAGTTTGTACAAGGAGACAGAAATCCTAGTAAGAGGAATTTGTCATAAATTTTTTTACAAAACAAAGAAAATCAGCTATGTGGGAAATAATCCTGTTGAGTTTCAATTCTACTATTGCCATTATTTTCAAGTATCTCATCTTCTGCTGTCGAGACGGAAACGATTGAATTGAGCTTTATCTGTTCGAGCTTGAGTAAGTAGTACAACTGGTTGTAGTTTCATGGGTGATCCAAACGAGACATATTCATACGCTTTAATCCCTAACTTTTTCCTGGATTGCCCTTTCAGGTTTTCAATCCACCGGGATACCCTTTTTTGCCCAAGCCGCCTTTTCAGGTTTTCGACTTGCCGGGTGTACATTTTTTATATATATATCCCTAATTTTTGCCCAAACCCTTTTGGTTTTCCAGGATGCCCTTATTTTTACCTAGGTCAGTCAACCTAGCGGGTCTCTTTTTATGCGTAGTATTTTTTAATTATGTCTGCGTTTACAGGCTGCGGGAAGTCTTCACCATCCATAGTAGTGAGTATCATGGCACCTCCTGAGAATACTGTCTTGACTACAAATGGTCCTTCATATGTAGGAGTCCATTTGCCCCTAGGATCACCCTGTGGTAATATGATACGCTTGATTACCAAGTCACCAGCCTGATATACCTTTGGCTTAACCTTCTTGTTAAAAGCTTTGATCATCCATTTCTGGTACATCTGGCCATGACAAACTGCTGCTAACCTCTTCTCATCAATCAAATTTATCTGGTCAAGTCGAGTCTGAATCCACTCATCTTCATCCAAGACCGCATCCTTCATAATTCTTAAGGAGGGAATCTGAACTTCAATGGGTAGAACTGCTTCCATACCATATACTAAGGAGAAAGGGGTTGCCCCTGTTGAAGTACGTATTGTGGTACTATAACCATGAAGAGCAAATGGTAACATCTCATGCCAATCCTTATAAGTCACAGTCATCTTCTGTAGAATCTTCTTAATGTTCTTATTAGCAGCTTCAACTGCCCCATTCATCTTCGAACGATACGGAGAAGAGTTGTGATGCTTAATCTTGAACTGCGTGCAGATATCAGTAATCATAGTGTTGTTCAAATTAGAGCCATTGTCAGTAATAATCCTTTCAGGGATGCCATACCTACATATGAGATTATTCTTAATGAATCGAGCCACCACATTCTTAGTAACAGATGCAAATGAAGCTGCCTCCACCCACTTCGTGAAGTAATCAATAGCAACCAGGATGAAACGATGCCCATTAGAAGCAGTAGGTTTGATCTCACCAATCATATCAATGCCCCACATGGAAAAAGTCCAAGGAGCAGTCAACACATTCAATGGTGATGGAGGTATGTGTACTTTATCAGCATAAATTTGACATTTATGACATGTTCTGGAGTGTTGATAGCAGTCAGCTTCCATGGTAGACCAATAGTAACCTGCTCTCAATATCTTCTTTGCCATGGTATGGCCACTAGAGTGAGTGCCAAAGATCCCATCATGCATATCTTCCATAATCTCTGTTGCTTCCTTCTTATCCACACAACGAAGCATAGTCGAATCATGATTGCGCTTGTACAGAATACCATTACTCAGAAAGAACTTAGCAGAGAACCTTCTCAGAAACTTCCTATCTTTGACAGATGCCCCTTCAGGGAACTCCTGAGCTTCAAGATATCTTTTCACTTCATAAAACCAAGGTTTCTCCTCTGCTTCTTCAGTGCCAATCTCATTGCAGTATGCAGGCTTCTCAAATCTATCAATAGTAATCTTAGGAGCTTCATTATCCCAGCTGATCTCAAACATGGATGCCATGGTAGCTAATGCATCTGCCAACTGATTCTCTCTTCGTGGAATATGTCCAAAGGTAATCTCTTTGAAATGCGGGATCAAAGACAACACATGCTCTCTGTAAGGAATAAGGTTATCATGCTTGGTATCCCAATCTCCTTTGATCTGACTTACTACCAAAGCTGAATCTCCATACACATCAAGGAATTGAATCTTCATATCAATAGCAGCTTTAATACCCAGGATACATGCCTCATACTCAGCCATATTATTAGTACAATAGAAACAAAGCCTGGCAGTAATCAGGGTATGACAACCTTCAGGGGAACTAATCACAACACCAACACCATTACCAAGTGCATTAGAAGCTCCATCAAAAACCATGGTCCATCGGGATCCTTGTTCAGGTCCGTTATATTGTCCAGGTTCTTTGGTAATAATCATAATGTCTTCATCAGGGAACTCAAAACTCATTGACTGGTAATCATCCACTGCTTGATGGGCCAAATGATCAGCTATAACACTCCCTTTAATGGCCTTCTGAGTAGTGTACTGTATATCATATTTTGTTAAGATCATTTGCCATCTTGCAATTCTTCCGGAGAGAGCATGTTTCTCAAATATGTACTTGATTGGATCCATCTTCGAAATCAACAAGGTGGTATGGGTCAACATATACTGTCTTAGTCGGCGAGCAGCCCATGCCAAAGGGCAGCAAGTTTTCTCGAGCAGTGAGTATCTTGTTTCACAGTCGGTAAACTTTTTGCTAAGGTAGTATATTGCCTGCTCTTTTCGACCGGACTCGTCATGTTGCCCCAAGACACACCCCATTGAATTGTCTAACACTGTTAAGTACATAATCAAGGGTCTTCCATCAACTGGTGGCATCAAAATTGGTGGTTCTAGCAGATACTTCTTGATTTCATCAAAGGCAGTCTGGCACTCATCATTCCACTCCATTACCTGATCTTTCTTCAACAACTTGAAGATTGGTTCACAGGTAGCTGTTAATTGGGAAATAAATCTTGCAATGTAATTCAATCGTCCCAAGAAACCTCTAACTTCCTTCTCAGTACGGGGAGCTGGCATCTCTCGTATAGCTTTCACTTTTGCAGGATCCACTTCAATACCTTTTCCACTGACAATGAAACCCAGGAGTTTACCAGATCTAACTCCAAAAGTACATTTGTTTGGGTTCAATCTCAACTTGTATTTCTTCAATCTCTCAAACAACTTATGCAGATGATCAAGATGTTGCTCTTCATTCTGGGACCTGGCTATCATATCATCCACATATACCTCTATCTCATGGTGTATCATATCATGAAACAAAGCCACCATAGCACGCTGATATGTTGCCCCTACATTCTTCAAACCAAATGGCATCACCTTATAACAAAAAGTGCCCCACTGCGTAACAAATGTCGTCTTCTCCATATCTTCAGGTGCCATCTTAATCTGATTATAACCAGAGAAACCATCCATGAACGAGAATACCTTATGCTGAGTAGAGTTGTCTACCAGAACATCAATATGAGGAAGTGGAAAGTCATCTTTGGGGCTAGCCTTGTTCAAATCCCTGTAGTCCACACACATACGCACCTTAACATCTTTCTTAGGTACCGGCACCACATTTGCAACCCACTGAGGATAAGAAGTCACAGCTAAGAACCCTGCATCAAACTGTTTCATTACCTCTGCTTTGATCTTCTCTGACATTTCAGGACGCATGCGACGAACCTTTTGCTTCTTTGGACGACAATCTTCTTTTACTGGTAAACGGTGAACCACAATGTCTGTATCCAATCCTGGCATATCTTCATAGGACCAAGCAAATATCTCCACATAGTCACGTAGCATCTGAATCAACCTGCTCTTGACACTATCCTCTAATTCAGCCCCTACCTTGACCTCTTTCCTGTTTTCTTCAGTTCCCAGATTCACAACTTCGACTGGCTCTTCATGTGGCTGTATAGCTTTCTCTTCTTGTTGTAACAACCTAGCAAGCTCTACAGGTACTTCACAATCGTCCTCATTTCCATCTTCAGCTTGATAGATCGGATTCTCGAAATTATAATTGGCAATAGTAGAACTGTCATCAACAGGATCCAGAGTGGATGAGGATCTGCATTTTAGTGATGTGGGTGTGTGTAAGAACACATAGCTGATAAAACAAAAATAAAAGAAAAGAAAGACAAGGAACACAATATTTACGAAAACGAAACGTCCACTGATTTTTATTGAATGAAGTATGCAAATGAAATGACATCCCGTAATAAGCACACCATTGTGCCCTGGGTAAGGCACAAGGCTTAAGAGTTCAATTGTTCAAGAAATTACAAACTTAAAAAGCAACAACACAGTAATAGTATTTACTCCTGACTAAAGGAGATAGGAATAACATCTTCAGCTTTCCAGTTATTGAGCCCATCACCCACAGTAGGAAAAATCCAAGCATCCAGGTTGTAGTCTTCATCATAGTCACCCACAGCATTGATCTGATTCTTTATAATCCCCTGATTGGTGATACGAACAGCACAAGCACGACGAACAGCCTTCTAGGACTCTTCATCCACCACAGCTCTAGCATCTTTAAGGGAGGCCATTGTAGGAGGTACTCTGGTGACCACGGGAACTTTCTTGACAACAGGAGGAGCTTCATAATTATTAACAAACCAAGGAACCACTTCGAACGTCTGGCATGGAGTTTCAACATATTCACCTTCCATTTCAAGATATTTAAAGGTGTTCACATGGCTAACTATATGTCCTTCCTCTCCATAAACAGTGACAACTTTTCCTTCTACCGGATATCTCAGCTTCTGATGTAAAGTGGAGGTTACAGCACCTGCCCCATGGATCCAGGGACGCCCAAGCAAACAAGAATACGATGGACGAATATCCATTACATAAAAAGCAGCATTGAAGACCTGAGAACCCACTTTGATTGGGAGATCAATTTCTCCATGAACCACTCTTTTCGAGCCATCAAAAGCTTTCACCACTATATTACTGGGCTTCAGCACAGCATCTTCAGGACTAAGCTTATTCAGGACTTCTTTGGGCAACACATTCAGAGAGGAACCATTGTCTATTAATACATGTAACAGGGTAGTGCCCCTGCATTCAATTGAGATATGCAGAGCCCTGTTATGATCCCTCTTGGCAGGAGTCAAATCAGCATCAGAGAAACCTAACCCATTATCATAGGTCAAGTGTGCAACACAATTTTCAAACTGGTCAACAGAAATTTCATTGGGTACATGAGCAGTCTTCAGAAACTTAATCAAAGCCTTGGCATGAGCCTCAGAACATAACAACAAAGACAGCATAGAAATCTTGGAGGGAGTATGCCCCAATTGATCAACAATGTCATAATCACTCTTGCGAATGATTTTCAATACTTCTTCCATCTGCTTAGAGAGATCATCAGCAGCTGGCACATCAGTTGGTATAGGTTCAATAACAGGACCTTTGCCCCGAGCATCAGTGGTGGAGGTAGCAGCTGGAGTAACTGCGTTCTTGGAAATAATTGGAGGAGAGAAAACTCTTCCGCTTCGTGTGATCTTACTAGATCCAGCAATATTATCAACATCAACAGGCATATCAGCTAAGGGTTCCTGCTTAACACCATGGATATAAACATCAGACCCATAATGCCACGGCACAGCTTTATCAGAAGTATACGGAATATGACCAGGAGTGGTAATGATCATAGGAGCCACTCTAGCTTCAACAACAATCTTCACAGGGCCTTCAGCAGTAATCTTAATTGGACCCTTATGAGTGATTTTGACAGGACCTTTGGAAGTGATCCTCACCGGCACTTTATCAACCATATCCACCTCTTCAATCTTCGCACGCTTAGTTATATGATCAACCATACTCTCTACAGAAGATGGAGTCCTCTCAAACACTATGGTGTAATTATTCATGAGGCGTTGAATTCCATCTCTCAACCTCCAGCAGCTATCTGGCTTATAGGTACAATATAGACAATCTTCACGACAACCTGGAAAGAACCCAGCTTGTACTAGCTTCTTCTTGATAACAGACAATGGTGTAGTCAACTCTGCAACTGAAGAAATATGTGAATCTTCCTCAATGGCATTGACAGTCTTCTCATGATTTGGCATTGGAGCAGTGATCACATTTGGAGTACCCGGAGGGTCAAACTCAATTTCTCCAGCCTCAATCATATCTTGAATTTTGTTCTTCAATACCCAGCAACTATTGTCCCTGACAATTCGAATGATATGCACATCGTGCATTAGGATTGTACTTGGGAGAGGTAACATTAGGATTCTGAGGAGCATCTTTCAGGGTGATAAGTTCAGCCTTCAACAAGTGTTGCAAGGCTTGGGCCATTGACATGTTGATCTTAGTGAACTGCCTTCTAGCCCTCTGTTGGTTGCCCTGTGGCTGTTCTGGTGTTGCAGGAGTTGGATTGGAGATATGAACTGCACTCACAGATTGATGCCTTCTATTACGATCAGGTTGACCATAAACAACATTTGACTCTTTCTTCCCACTGGGAGGCTTCTTTGCAGCACCTGATGAAGAAACACCTACTTGAATCTTGCCACTCCTTATACCACTTTCTACGCGCTCTCCTGTCATTATCAACTCAGTGAAGCCAGATGATGAGCTTCCAATGAGATAACTGTAAAAAGGACCATTCAACGTACACATGAACATATCAACTAACTCCCTGTCAGTTAGAGGTGGTTGCACTCTTCCAGCCAAGTCTCTCCACTTCTGAGCATACTCCTTGAAACTTTCTTTAGCACCCATGGACATGCTTTGCAGCTGCATGCGATTAGGAGCTAAATCAGCATTATATTGATACTGCTTATAGAAGGCTTCAGCAAGATCATTCCAATCACGGATGTTGACACTCTCCAACTGATAGTACCATTCCAATTGAGCTCCAGATAAGCTCTCTTGGAAGAAATGGATCCACAACTTCTTATCAGCAGTATGGGGTTGGATTCTCCTGACATAAGATCTCAGATGCAGCTTGGGACAAGAGACACCATCATAAACAACAAAAGTAGGAACCTTGAAACCAATGGGTATGACTACCCCAAATATCAAACTCATGTCTTCAAAATCCAGCCCAGATGACTTTTGCAATTCCATAGCATCCATTCTATCCACCAGCATCTTGAACTTATCTTCATTAGGCTCATGATAGTAGTTAGATTCATAATCAGAGTCCCCCATTGTATTGTGGAGACTGCCTCCCTCTTTCTCAGACTCTTTAGACTCATAGTCTTCAACCTGTTCTTTGGTCTTGACAGGACCTCTGAACCTTCTTCCCATGTTGATCAGGCCACCTGATCTTCTAGTCTTCTTAGTCTTCTTGGCCAGCAGCGTCTTCAATTCATCCTGCCCCTTGGACAAGTTCAGGATTAGCTCTTGGAACTGTGCATTTTGTGCCTGGAGATCCTTAACTGTTTGTTCAAGAGCCATTGCTGAAATAAACAGCGAGAAGATGAGAAACCTGTGCACAATAAACCTGTGATGCAATGATATGATATGTGAATGTATATGCAATATTTTCAAGGACCGCAGGATTTAAATTTTCTTAAACAAACAAGAAGGTAAACCTTTATTAGTAATAAATTTGTTTTGCCTCTTGGGCTTACAGAAAATGAAATGTAATGAATACAAGAGATGGGGTTTTAAGTCTCCCATGAACGCTTCCTCTTTGTGTTGAGGTATGAGTTGAGATTCCATTCCTCATGAAGTTGCTTTGTTAGTTCCAGGATTCTTTCTTGGCTTGCTTTGTAATGAGCCTCGAAAGTATCCCTTTGCTCCTTCAATTGGACCCAGGATCTCTGCAAGTCTTCCATGTCAGTAGGCATGTTTGGGTGAAGGATGGTATAAGAAGTATCTCCTTCAGCAACAGGTTCCATGGTAACTGGCAGGATAGCAGGATATGGCATCATGAGGGTCTGAGCACGAGATTGCACCCATCTGAGATAAGATTCCATAGGAATAGTGTACTTAGGCTCCAGAGTCTTGCTGTCAACCTTGTTCACTTTTTCCCATGCTCGTATGAATCTCTGACGGTAACCTTGAAGATCGTTGTTGTAGTCAAACACAATGCCCTGAATCAACATGTCATGTGGGCCATCACTCTGAGCGTAACCAAAATGTCGTAAAGCTAGAGAGGGGTTGTAGGTGATGCCTCCTCTTATGCCTAGAAGTGGCACATTAGGAAACTCCCCACAACGGTCAATGATAGTGACATTCTCCATAGATCTGGAGCACCAATGGATATCTGAATGAGAGAGTGACATAATCCTCTTGGACCACCTGAACCCTTGTTCATTCTTCATCACTGAGCGAGGAAGGTGAGAAATAAACCACCTAGATAACAAAGGTATGCAACACATCAGAGTTCCTCTTGCCCTTGTAGTACGAGTATGAAGAGAATGTAGGATGTCTCCGAGTAATGTAGGCACTAGATTGTGACTCAGGAATATGTTGATGGCATGAACGTCTATGAACTGATCTGGATTGGGGAACAACACTAAGCTATAAATCAACAAGTCTAAGATCTCCTCAAAAGCATCATAGCTCATAGCCTTCAAGAACACTTGAGCTTTATCCATTAATACCTTAGCAAGAATACCTTTAACTCCGCTTCTCGTTTCTAGAACAATGTCAGATTTCTTCAGATGTAGAGCTGCAGCAATAACCTCTGGTTTAAGCTTCTTCTCCAAGCCTGTGAAGGGTCTTTGATCAAGAACAGGTATACCCAGAAATTTAGAGAACTCTTCCATTGTAGGAACCAGCTGATAGTCAGGGAATGTGAAGCAATGGTGCTTAGGATCAAAGAACTGAAACAGAACACTCATCATGTCTTCATTGAACCCTGAAGTGACTAGATCCAGTAGGTGACCATGTCTCTTGATGAACTGGGAGTTTTCAGAAACTTGGGAAACCAATTCCTTAAGCTTAGGAGGTATCCCTACAAAGTTGATCCTGATAGTATTCCTACGAGCAGAAGCCATGACCTGCAACAAAGAACAAAGATAAATCCTTTGGTCCTTGAAATGGTTAGTGAAAATGCTATGCTTATGATGCATGATGATGTCATGATGTTATGCTCAATCACAAACATGTGGCACCCACAAACAAGTCACACCATAGCCCTAGGTTTAAAGGCTTGCATGAGGTTCAAAGGTAAGTACCCTCCCCTGAAGTTTAGAAGGTTCATCCTGTCCTATAAAGTAACCAGGTTCTAAGGGATCTCAATATCATTGATCCTTCACAAGGGTGGTTGTTCAGTAGGCAACTTACTTGCCAACCAAAACCCTCCAAGTTTAGGATCTCAATGAGTGTAGTATCGAGTATCAACCAACTTCAGTATTCACCAAAGCCGGCTATCTCACTACTTTCTAAAGGCCAAGATGGGATAACTAGGGTTCTAAAAGTCAGTTAGTGTATTGACAACATATGGCAGCCTCATATTATCCTCAACTTGACTTAAGGAACATAAGCACCAACCAAGAAGTCACACTAACTATGGCCACCAGATCAACCATATCGGTATACGCCGTACAGTTTCCTTGGTCTATTGCCATTTACCTAAGGTACACTAGATCCGGGTTAGGATCTTTCACACATAAGAGCCCAACAAGTAAGTATAAAGCAAACAAGGCAAACAATTTTAAAGTGATCTAATTCCTAAGGGTACCCCTCTTTTATTAAGTCCCCAGTAGAGTCGCCAGTTCTGTAACACGGTGGGAGAACTGACTTTAGTTATGTTGCGGATAGCAAGAGTCGCCACCGACTTTTATTTTATCCAAAGGAAAGGCATAAAAGAACAGGAAAGACCTTTTAAAAGATTTTTGGGTCCGGGGGGTAGGTTATTTAAAGGGAAGGTGTTAGCACCCTTTACATCCATGGTTATCCATGGGCTCTTAGTTACTTAGCTCACTTTAAAATGTTTTTGAAATGTGAAGTGTGTGAATAGAAATTTTCTTAAGTGTTTTATAATGATCCATGTACGGATGCGTATAAAACCTTTGTTTTGTTTGAAATGTATGAAGTGTTTGAAATGTTTTGAAGAGTGATCAAGTATCTTAAGAGGAACCTACCCTAAGTTTAAGTCTTTTCTGTTCTTGAATCCTTTAAGTGGTAAGACTATCCCTATTATTAAGGAATAGGTAGTCATTACCTTGGATGTGAGGGACAAGTGAATGGTCATCTGTTATTTAGGCAACTGTGGGGTGTATAAGCAATTCGAAGGGACTTATCATCTTTATTCGAAAGGGACAAGATCATTACGAAGGCAACATTCGAAGGGACTTGATCTTTTTATCTGTTTAGGGACTAGATGATGTGAGATGAGGGACTTTTGCTTTATACACCCTACTTGACCTTTTGTTTAGGCAACATGAGAGGTATCCTTAAGGAAGTGAGATGGCGATCAAAGATCGACTTACGTGTGTGAGTGTACAATTTTAAATATTTATCTTTTAAATTAGTGATCTAAATTTATTTTACATTACAAACATGTTTACACTCCCTATTTTACTAACCATAGCATTTAAAGTAAATATTCAATATTACTATTACAATATTACATAAAGGAGGCAATTACAAAATAATAATAATTAACAAATTAAATAAATAAGCAAAATAATAATAATATAATTGGGTTAGTAAAAATAATAATAAAAATAATACAAAGATAAATGGGGTTAGTAATAATAAACAAATATCATATGAAAATAAACATAATTAATAATATAAACAAAAATATTAGCATAATAATTAACAATTCAATTTTTTTATAAACAATTACTATTTTAAGATTAAACAATTATACATTATTTATCATAAAGTTTTAAATTATTTACAAGTTATAAAAATTAGGTTAATTACAAAAATAAATGATATTTACAAAATTAAATTAAGAATTTTAATTATTTTAAGCATATTTATATACAAGAATTAAACTATAAACAAATTATATAATATATATACATGATTAAGGTTTATAAATAATAAATTAAAAATTATAATAGAATTAAATTTTAAATAGAAGAAAATTAGGGTTTGTGAAAATTCTTAGGGTTTATATACATATTTTTAGAATAATAAAATAACTATATATAATTTTACAATATTAATAATTTACAAAAAATAAATAAGTTTTTCTTATAAAATTAAAATTAAAAAGAATGAATTCTAAAATAATATAAACATCCTATTTATTTTATTATTTGAATTTGTTTTAATAGAAAATTAATTAAATAACAAAAATCAGAAAAAGAATGAAAAAAACTAAAACCTGCTTGGGCTGGGATTTGAACCCAGTCCCTAAGCTTTCCACACTCAGGACTAGCATTCCAACCACTGGGCCATGCGCGCGCTGGCGTTAGAAACACACTCCATTTGGTTTTGTTGCTTGACCTGGAAAAATCATGAAAAAACAAAAGCAAATAACACAAAAGGCCTGGGGGGGATTCGAACCCAGGACCTTTACGCAATGCACAAACACACTTACCATTCCAGCCGGGAGGGCGCAACTGGTAATACAACCAACACAATTCATTATATTTTAAGTCTAACAATTAAAATAAAAAACAAGAAAAATTGTTGAGGCCAGGATTCGAACACAAGCCTTCAAGCCATACGCACACATCCTTTGCCACTGAGCCAACCACACATTTGTGAAACAAAACAGAAACAATTACATAAAATATTATATCCCACATTCAAATTCTGGAATTCGCGCCAGGGCTTCATCTTCCTCCTTGGTACCTACAAATTTTGCTGCATTTTTACATATGAATTTACCTGCGAATATTTCAAAACAGAAACCTACGAAAATTGGATTACCATCGAAACAGTGAAATTTCTTAAAATTAATTGGTGCATTATGATCCCCAGAGTTCACATGATTGTTCTATGTTCTTAGAATTTATTTATGTTAGGTTTAAAGTGAAACCCTAATTGCTTGGCCGAAACCCTAGCCATGGTGAATCATGATACCTGCACGAAAAACTCAATTAAACTACCCAGAATCAATCCAGGGGTCATCACAAACATCATCCAGCAATCAAAAACAATTTAAATTCAGTCAATCAATGAAATCGAAATTTGAAAAATAAGCTTGAAGCCATGATTCGGTTTATGCAATTTAGGTCATGAAGATGCAATGTTATGATCCAAAATCACTCTATGAACATCCAAGAATAAGTTGCAACCTTCAAATTGCCTTGAAAGTGGCTGTAACTTGGAATCCGAATGTGACTTTTTGGTAATATTTTTTTATGTATGAACTTACTCTTTGAGGCAGGGAATTCGTGTCCTTGTGATTGGGTTATGTTGTATACTTATACTAGAATGAAATTAGGTCAAGAGATTGGACCATTGTGTGGATTGTTTTGATTTTGGAGATTGAAAAAGATTGATACTTAAATTTCAAATATTCTTGAATAAGACCTTTCTATTTCAAGCCAATCTTCATCAATGTTGTATCAATTCAATCCAAATTGCATTCATGACCTTCTAGAACAAAAAAATATTTTAAATCTTCACACTTGATATTTTATTTAAATTTAAAATGATTTTTAATATAAAAAATCATAATAAATAAATTAAATAAAATAAAAAATTATGAAAATATCAAATAATTTTCGTGTATGATGTCATGAATCACTTTGGGTCACAAAAAGTTAAGCCCATTTAGAAAAATTTGGTTCTAAGACCCTATTTCCTTCATAAACCACCCAAAAATTTCCCAACTTTGCAAGGGCACACATCCTTCAATTTTAATGCTATGAGGGTGTTCTTGGACATTTTGGAAAGCTTGAAGAGTCCTTTAACCAAATCCATTGGTTTCATGTCTATATCATTTACCATTCTCAAGTTATGCCCTTTTGAAGTTGTTGGCTTTTTGTTGACTTTCAAAAGGACCTATAATGTCTTAGCTCATACCTTCCAAATGAAGCATTTTTGGGCTTGGCTTGTGAGACACAAAGTTGTAGAGAATTCAATTTCCTTCAAAATGAGCTTTGGATGGAAAAAATGTGATGAAGCATGTGAAATTTATGGATGGTCAAAGTTCAGTTGACTTTTCCTGAGGAAACCCTAATTTAGAAACCTCTGATTCTTGATGATCTGAAATCTCCTTGATGAATCATGATCAACCCTTGATCAAATGATGAATTTTACTTCATATACTTGATGTTGACAAAAAATCATGAAGTTTGACTTTGGTTTGACCACAGTTGACCTCAGTTTGACTTTTTAACTACTTTGACTGAGTTTGACTTATCTGATCATCTGACTGAGCAAACCTTTGAGAAAAGTCTTGAAACTTGTTATGGGGATTCTTAGACACATATAAGATGTTATGAAGCTCACTTGAAGTCTTGGAAGTCCATTTAGCCTGATTAAAGTCAAAACCCTAGTTTTGGATGCACTACTTAGGAGAATGCCTTGCCTGAGGGATTTGTCAAATCTTCTGACCCATGATGAACTTTGTGAACCTTGTGAACCTCATAAGATGTCTTGTGAACCTTGTGAACCTCATGAAAGGTCTTGTGAACTTCATGAAAGGTCTTGTGAACCTTGTGAACCTCATGAAAGGCCTTGTGAACCCTGTGAACCTCATAAAGTGTCTTGTAAACTTCATGAACCTCATGAAAGGTCTTGTGAACCTCATAGCACACAAAGTCTTGTATTGTGAGGGCAAATTTTGGGGTTCAACACATACCATAAGGTTGTTCCCTACCAAACAAAGGCATTGTAAAGTTCGTCGAAAAAGGCCTATGAACATTCCCTATAGGGGGAGGCATTCCCATGGACATTTGGTGTCCCATGGAAGAAAAACTAGGCACATTTTGAGACACTGCAAATGCAGGTGTTGACCCTAACGAAGAGGGTATGGCTTCTGACACATAAACTGACCCTGTATTTCCTCTAGTCGAAGGAGTGGGGGTAAACACTGTATTATTTTCATTTTGACTATCTGGCGGATTTGCCTTTCTTATTACTCTTGTTCGCTTATGTCTTTCTACGTCGGTTACGGCTAATTTACCAATTCTTAGAATCATACAAAGAGGCAGAAAAATCTTTCAACTAAGAGTTATTCTATTGAATTTTCAAATTCTTGCACTGATCCCACTGGGTGTGCCAATTTGTTCGCTGTCGAATTTGGCGAACAACCTCTGGTTTTCCAATCTCACCGAATTGGTTTACTTGCAGTACCAACCACACAAATCCTAGGACACATGTGCAAGTTTTTGATGAAATTCTGAACTCTTAGAGTAAGAAGTCTTTTGATCCTTTATTTGATTGGTTATGTCTTTCATATATGAATAATTTTGATTATTTTAAGTAAAAGTTTTAAAGTAAATTTGACAAAATAAATTTAACAAAGCAAATTTGACAAGGATAAAGATTTGCATAAAGTAAATAATGAAGGATAAATTGGCTAGTAAATGTAAAGGAAAGGATTAAATAAAGAACTTTGAATTTGATAAAACTTAAATAAATGGTGTTGTTCACACGTACATTTTCCAGATAAAACTCTTTTTCTCTCACGCAGGTACTTTAGAGTATTTTTACAGGAATTCTGTACAAGTTTTTGCACACTAAATCTAACAAATATTATCATATTTATATACAAATAAAATAACTTCTATCAACAGAAAAATCCTCAGATCAATGACACTTGGCTTTTTGCATGTCCCCCTTTCCTCAAAAGCTTCCACGTGTCGTTCTGCCAAACGAAACAACTGTCTAAATTTGAATTTTCCCTAATGTCGAAGCGATGCGTCCCTTCAGGCTTATCGAATTGTCAAAACATAACACATCAACCAAATCTGTAGAAACAATGCATCGTCTCTCCTTGTCGAAACGTCAAACGCTTCAGGTGTCACCCAATTTCTGTCGAACTGTCGAAAACAACATATCAACTGAAAGTGTCGAAATATCTCTTCAAATATATTCTTCAATTTCCTTCCTTTGTCAAATTTCTTTCTCTGTTAAAGAATACAATTTTATCTTTCAAATCATGGTGTCGAAAATATGTGTCTACAGTGAGATAACAACATCTCAGTGGGTTCTCTATCTTATAGTTTTCTCGGCTCTAAAGGTTCTATCAAAACCTAACTCAAGTCTTTATAAAAAGGAAAACGACCTTGAGTTCACACGCCTCTCACTCATTGGAACCACGTCCAAGAGTTCTACTAATCCTACTATTACTAGTTAGGATATCACCTTTATACTTCTCATGGGACTTTATATAACACCCATCTCAAGCGGTTACCATGCTTCCTGTGGGACTCAGTGTAATACCCACCACAAGCTTAAAACAAGTCTGATGCTTCCCGTGGGACTCAGTGTAATACCCCCCACAATACTTACTCAATGCTTCCCGTGGGACTCAATGTAATACCCACCACAAGATTTACTCAATGCTTCCCGTGGGACTCAATGTAATACCCACCACAAGCCCAAAACAAACCGGAGCTTCCCGTGGGACTCAGTGTAATACCCACCACAAGACTTACTCAATGCTTCCCGCGAGACTCAGTGTAATACCCACCACAAGCCCAAACTATATCGACGGTACCTCAAGCCTTTACGGATGATTCTCGTGGGACTCAGTGTAATACCCACCACAAGACTTACTCAAGACTTTTCGGAGGATACCACGTATTACGCGTCAAGGATTCGCAACGACCTAGGATAAACCTACGCATCTTACAAGTCATACCATCTAACAATTTCTAGTCACAATACTAGGCCACATTATTGGTTTATGGTAAGATTTCCTAACTCTTTTTCCATCCTTGATACTTTTAATTATATAGTTTTCAAACATACAACTCTAACATTCTAGTTTAATTTTTCACCATTAAACTAATCCCACAATAATCTCGTTGTCTATATTCTCAATTAATTCTCATGATTTAATACGTTTTACACAATTGGATTAATACGACAATTCCTTAACTAACATATTTACGGTTAAACGAAAAAGTCGGGTAGAAGTCGGCTCAAAAATAATATCTTTTGGCATCATCAATTAATAAATATTTTTAGCTTCAAATCGATATGTGGAACACTAAAAACGGATACCCGGATCACAAGTTATGAATTAAAACACAAAATAATAACTCTCAGACCTCGCTGAGCGAGGGGTCTGCTCACTGAGTGAGCAACTCCCTGTATTCTTACCTTCCCAGAATTTAACTTGCTCACTGAGCGAGCTCTGCGAAAACAGCAGAAAACCAGACGCGAACAATACATCTCCAAGGGTCCAAAACTCATTCAAAGTCTCTCCAAACATAGGGAACAACCATCAAACATGTATATTATCATATTTTAACTAACATACTTTGATTTTATCGAGTTTTAATCGTTTAATATTTCAATTTCCAAAATTTTCTACAAATCCCTAAAAACTCATAACTCCATCAAAACTCAAAAGAAAAGTTTCTAACTATGAACCCACCTTGCCAATGAAGAGGAGTTTGGTGAAGATGAAGATTTGGTGAAGAAATGGTGATGATCCAAGCACTTCCTCTCTTAGGTTCTTCTTCCTCTTCATCTCTTCTCTTCTCCCTTTCTTTCTTTCCTTTTTATTTCTTTCTCTTTTCTTTCTCTTACCAACTTTCTTTCTTCTCTTTTCCTTTTATAACACATAACTTTTTTTTCTTTCTTTTAAAACCAAACAATGTATAATATACCGATTTAGAATAGTTAGTATTCTAACGGTTCCAATCTGAGAATATCAAGAAAAATATCTTCGAGTCGAATACTTTTTTAATAAAGCCTCTAAGTCAGATAATACTAATTAATCTTAATTAGTATTATTCGGAGTGTTTTATTAAAATACGGGGTATTACAGAATCCCACTCTCTTTTAGATGGTCATTAAACTCTAAGTTGTTGTCAGTAATGCATGTCCCCAAAAGGAGTTTGAAAGATTGGCGTGAATCATCATGGATCAGACCATGTCTAACAAGGTTCGATTTCTTCTCTCAGATACACCATTCTATTGTGGTGTTCCAGGAGGAATGAGTTGGGATATAATCACACAATTTTTTAGATGCTCATCAAACTCTATGCTTAAATATTCACCTCTTCAATCTGATCGAAGAGTTTTAATATTCTTACCTAATTGGTGTAATACCTCAAAATTTTCCCTCTCATATCCTCAACATTTTGCATATCATTTAGCATGCATAAGCTCACAAATAACCAACAACATTGCATCATGTGTAGCATAGCTGAGGCATAGGCATGTGGTCAATGGATGGTGCAACTGAAGGCTATACAAAGGCAACCGAAGGGCCACAAAGCTTCTCAACATCATGCTAAGGGTCCACAACACCCCACAAGTCTTCATTTTAAGCCACAAGCCATGGAAAGATTTGATTTGATCAAAGGAGGCAAGCGGTGCAACATTTCCTGATGAAAATGGCCAAATTAGAGTTTCACTTCAATTGGGCTTCTCCATGAAGTTTTGATTCAAAGAGGATTCCTTTGTCTTATATATGATGTCAAGTGCCTAGGGTTCAAATCTCGTCCACAAAATCATTTTGGAAGAGGTTCAATTGGCCAAATGACTGAAAAGCGAAGAATCGGAGAAAAGGCGACCGAGCTAGGTAAAAAAAGGTCGACTCCTGACTTTTAAGTTCAAAGTTATGAAATTAGGGTTATAATGATCCTATGGTTCAAATTTGGTCAAGAAGTGATGGAGGAATCATAAAAAAATCAAGAAAAAAATCATTTGAAAAGTGGTTGGTTTCACCTTTCCCTCCACTTTTCTTTCCACTTTCCTTCCACATTCCCTTTCATTCTTTCCCTCTTGTTTTTCCACTTCAATTCCACTACATTTTCTTTGGATGCTTCTACCATGTTCCACAATCTTCTAGAGTATTCCAAGGAATATTCCAATTCCTTCTCCAACCCTAACCCTAACTAACTACTAACCTAACTCCATTTCTAAACCTAACTCCATTCCCATACCTAGCTCCAAGCCTAGCCCCTATATAATCATTAATCACTTTAATGCCAAAGGCTCCCAACTTTTTTCCCAACTTTTTCACTTTCTCACAATTTCTAGAATCACTTTTTTTCTCTCACTTTTCCTCCATTTCCCTTTTCACCAAAGCTTTTTTTGAAGAAGCTCTTCAAGTTTCACATTGAAACTTGAAGATGTTAAAGCTTAGCCTCAAACCTCCATTGAATTGTGGATTTTAGAAAAAGAAGCTACTGATTTTTATGAATATTTCGACTTATCAGAAGTGCAAGAAGGCTTAAGCATCAAGAACACATTTATTTTGCGGATTCGCGGTTTTCTTGGTTTTCTCTTCGATCAAGCTCTGATTCTTGCAACATCCACCGAAGCACTTCTCCGCTTCGTAGGTTGGTGGTCTAAATCACTTTCCTTTAAGTTATTCTCTTCACTCGCCATTTTGGCATTCTTTAAGTTCTTTTCGTATTGCTTGTGATCGATTACGTTTTCGTTATGTGTTGCTTGCGATTTGTGATTTTTGATGGATTAGGAGTTAGGTTGTAGCTTGTTATAAGTTCTAACATGTGTTAATAAGCCCCAATTAAGTAGAAATTCGTGTTAACATGTTCCTAGGGGTGTTGGAGATTATTAGAAGTAAGATAAGGTCCAAAAGCGCTTATTTCTAAACTTTTTTTCACCTTCTGTTCAGTGTTAACCGGTTAACCATTTGGTTAACCGGTTAACGCATGCGTTTTTGCCACAAATCAGTGTTGTTTGGGGTCCGTTAACCGGTTAACCATTTGGTTAATCGGTTAACGCTGTTGGATTTTGGAATTTTTACTTATTTGTTTGCTTGTCCTTGCTTCTTTGTGCCTCTAATGTCCATGCATGTTTAGGTACTAATTTTAGGGAATTTTCTAGGTTGGTTCCGACATCTCATTCCCCTATTTCGAGTCGTTTTGACGCATTTCCGTTCATGTTGCATATTATGCGTTTATGTGTTCATTTGTGTATAATTTGACTCATTGCATTTTGTTGCTATGTCTATGCATCATTTGGCATGTAAATAATCATGTTGCATTCTGTTTTTGCATCTTTTCGCAATTCGGTAAATCATTTGCATTTCATTGTATCAATATATATGTTGCATTTCCCATAACCATGTATGTATGTGCATTTGGTTACATGTTTAATCATATCATTCACATCAATTCAATTCTGAATTTTGCATTGAGCTTGGCATTCTTGTTGATCTATCATGTTGCATGCTCATGATCAATGCTCATTGTGTTCATATGACATGTTCATGTGCCATATTTTGCATACTTGTTGCATAATCAATTATGTGGTGCATTCTTGCATAATCCTCCCAAAATAATTATGTCACTCATTTGTGTATGTTAATCTATGTTCAAATGCACATTCATGATGAATTGATACATTTTTCATTAAGTTTGTGATTAAAAAATGAAAATAATCAAATCTGCATTTTACATTTCATAGCTGACTTTGCATATAGGTGTTGTAGAATACATGATGTTTGTTATGTTTGTATGTTGTATGTGACTTTTTACACCTACCTTTTCATGTTGTATGTTGGTTGTAGAAAGTTGTTTATGTTTTGCTTTGTGATATGCATTTGATAGCTGATTTTTTTAGCTTAGAGGTTGTGGTAGGTACTGAATTTTTGTTTTAGCATTTTTTTAGTTCTCTAGAATTAAGATAGAGTTTAGATTGAGTCCTAGAGTTATTAGGATTTAATTGGTGTATGTTTGCCTTATTATTTTTAATAAAACACACACTAATCTTTGTTTTGTAGGGAGGGAAAGGTATGTTTCCTTACACCTCATCCTTTTATTTTTTCTTTATGCATTTATTTCACTTTTTTTCATTCGATATTTGTTGTTGGTAGGGTTCCCCTTTGTTAGGACCAACTTATCTTCCTTAGGAAGTAAGTTGCATCCTTTTTCTTCTCTATTTTCCTTTTGCTCTTTAGGATTAGAAAAACCTCACTAACCATAGGACCACCATTTTAATAAATAACTTAGGGTTGTGTCTTAGTCCCCCTTAATTTTTGTCCTTTTCCGATTTGTGTCTTCTTTCTCATCTTCAAACAAAATCCAAAAGACTTAATAAATGCATGAAAAGATCCCTTGTGTATAGCCTTATTCCACGGGGCACTTACATTCATTCCATCTTGGAGTGGTGTAGGCTTGTCTAGCATGATGTACAAGTCTTATCAAGGGGTTATTTCACAAAGAAAAATCCAAAAGACATTTCTTTACAAAAGCAACAAAAACATGTAATAAAGTTCAACAAGCTAGTGAACTTAAACCCTAATCCTTGGAAACAAGTCTTGGATAAATTCTCCTTGCTTGTTGTGATTGTTCTATTATTCCATCTTGGAATGTAGTAGCAAGTACACATTCCATGGAAAAGAGTTTGAATTCACTTTCTTGTGCCAAATTCATACAAAACTCTTAAAAGGCAAAAACAAACAATAAGCGACTTTCCTGCGAGAATTCTCTTCTCATTTCATTCACTCATAACGCGAACTTGCGACGACTTTTCTCGCATGCAAGACGGTAAACGCACTCGTACCAGACGAGCCTGCAACACCTGAGCATAGACATACGCATTTCAAGCCATAAAAAACACCAACAAATAGTTCCCGCCTTAGTTAGGCGAACTACGCCGAATCTGATCCTCATTTTCCCGATGAGGTACGTAGGCAGCGGGGTAGGGCCCGTTCGAGCACATTCTTTATTTTCCCTACATTTCCCCCTTTTATTCTCATTCTCTTTTTCCAGTTCCCTTCTCATTCCATTCCCATCCCAGTTAACAGTTCATTTGTTCAGCAGTTATATTTTTCTCACCCTTTAAAACAAGCAAGCAAGCGTGGATCCCGTCGGGTACGACAGACGGTCTGGGGTGCTAATACCTTCCCAGGTCGTAACCGACTCCCGAACCCAGATCTTTGGTTCGCAGGACCTTGTCCTTTCCTTCTTTCTTAGGTTTGTGCAAGATTACCTTTCCCATTCATTCGGGATAAAAATGTCTGGCTGACGACTATACCTTTTCCGCGCCACTTTCGCGTTTGTACCAGGATGAAAATCCCGGGAGCGACAGCTGGCGACTCTGTTGGGGACCGAACCCAGAATCTCTGGTTTCCCTTGTAGAGTCAATCCTAGCGCTTGTTTGTATTTGTTTTCTTTGGGTGTTTATATGTGTGTGTGTTGTTGTGTTTATTTACTGTTTTCGTTTACAGTTTATTTTACAACTTTATTTACTGCTTTTAGTATTTATTTTCACATGCATCATATACTGGACTGTGTTGGTTTCATTTTTTCTGTGGGATGGGATTTGTTACTTTGAGATGAGCTCGTAACCGGGGCTCGAGTGCACCTGAGGATTTAGAGTAGTTCCACTTTGGCTTCATGGCATCTTGCTATGTTGGTATTAGTGAGTTCCACGCCTTGACTTGCGACCTTCTCGGAAATGTATTGATGCCAGAATCTTTCTGGGGCAATACAATACCTTGATAGTTATGTGCAGTCATGGGACCGATCATTGAGAACCTTTGTGGAAACATCCCTCTCCAGTGATGACAGTGGCTGACCACATTTGTTGGCAAACCCACTCGCATCCGAGGGCCCACTAGGAACTCGCATAGGATAGCCTGGTTCTCTCATAGGAATCTAGTTAAGGCAAATTGTTCGTATGACGATAGTATTGTACCCTTCGGGATGAATGTACTATTGTTTCTCGATTTAGTGCTTGAAGCTGAGGACTTATGAGGGATGCTTGTTTCCTTGGACTTGGCTGAGACCTCCCTGAGTAGTACATAATGCCAAACTGATTCCCTGATTTGGTCATGAGCCATTTTTCAGAAATGGTGAACATATTATTGCTATTCGGCTTTGAGATTCCATGATGTTGACCCGAGTAGCACACCCGTGAGATTGGGAGGGGTTTACTGGTTTGCAGGAACCCAAAACTTCAACATACCCATGTAAGCCAGTACACTTCAGTGATATGATCTTGTTGTGTTAATTATGGAGTCTGAAATCATGAGCTCCTGATCAGAAAGATACTTGTGATGATGTTGTGGCCTTGCACAGACACTTGATTACCTGATTTACTACACAGACACATCACTAATCACATGCCTTGCCTTGCATAACATCATAACATCATTAATCATTTTGTGTTCTTTTTACTCTCAGGGTTCATTACCTCTTATTCGAGTCATATTTGCTGCTTCAACATGGAGATTCCAAGGAAGAGAAATGTCCATTATACTTTCCCACATCCAGAGATAGATGGTATTCAGAAGTTAATCGGCTTGATGGGTGACAAAGTGCTTGATGATTTCAGAAAAGAGTTTGGAAAGATCCTAGACTATGTGAATAAGCCAACCACTGATTAGAGGGATAACTTGCATTCTCTACTACCGTTCTATGATCCACAGCTGAGGGTCTTTGTTTTCCCTGACTACATCTTGGCTCCCACATTAGAAGAGATATCCAGCATCCTCAAAATCCCCATAAAAAATGGTGCTCCTTACTATGGCTTAGAGAAGACGCCTTCATCCAAAGATATAGCTGAGTCTTTTCTTCTGGATTTATCCAAAGTTAGAAGAGAAGTGGATGCCACCAAAGATAAAGGACTTTTCTTAGATTTTCTTATCAAGGAAGCTCAGGACTTAGCCTCTGAGAACAAATGGGCTAAGTTCAACACCTTGCTTGCTTTGATAATGTATGGGACTAGTTTGTTTCCAGGAGAGAAAGGTTTAATTAACATGGAAGCTATCACTATATTTTCCAGAAGAAATCCAGTACCCACTTTGCTAGGTGATTTTTACTACGGGGTTCACCATAGAAATGAAAAGAGGAAGGGACATGTAAATTGTTGTGCTCCCCTATTTGCTGATTGGTTTGTAAGGCAACTCCCTAAATCCGGGCCTTTTCAGGATTTGAAACAATCTTGGAAGTGGTCCAAAAGATTAATGGGCTTAACCTCAGTCGACATTTCATGGGGGTGCAACAGGGACCTTGTGGGCAAAGAAATACTAGTCAGTTGTGGTAGTTTCCCAAGTGTGCCTTTGATAGGAAGGAAAGGTGGGATTATTTACAATCCTATCTTGTCCAGGAAGCAGTTTGGTTATCCATTAAGAGTCGTGCCTTTGATTGAAGAGGCAAATGAATCTTTGTACTTTACAGCTGAAGGAAATCTCAAGAAGAGCATGCTGATATCCCAAGCTTGGGAGGTTAGAGTGATAAAAGGGAAGAAAGACTTTGGGAGAGTAGATCCCAACACTTATGATCCTTTTGCCAGCTGGTTGGAGGATCGTGTGAAGACCCTGTTACTCTCATTTTCTAAAGAAACACCTCTTTACCCTAAGGATGTAGCACCCACAACTTCAGTGTCTCTTCAAGATTATCAAAAGTTGGAAGCCTTCGTTCAACAGCTCAGGTTAGAGAATCAAGAAGCTTTCTATTCATGTCAGAAGCTGAAGATGCAGAATCAAAAATTGGAGGAAAGAGCTCACAAAGCTGAAGAGATGGTCAGGCTCAAGCAGCAAGATTTTCAAGAGAGAGAGCTTTACTTCAAGAAAAGGGGATTAGTTGAAACTCACAAGGCGGCCTAGCGTCAGAAGGAGAGGAAGGATTTGAATGAAGCCAATGAAGCTGTCACTTTATGGCAAGAGAAGTGGGAAGACAATTTGAGGAAGCAGAAGGATCTGGAGATCAAGCACAAGCTAGAAGTCAAGAGTCTTCGAGATTATTTGGATGGACAGAGAGAGCTCCTTCAGAAGGCTTATCATCAAGAGAAAAGTCGTCTCTAAAGTCTAGCAGAAAGCCAACAAGCAGTAAAGGAAGCTCAAAGAGAAATAGAAGAATTGAAAGTGAAAGCTGATGTCAAGAGAGCCAAGAATGATTCCATTACAAGCCAAGAAAGTGAAAAGGTGTTCCTACAATAAATTGAGGAATTGCATGCCTCCTTTGACCTTAGGGATATCCTAATTCAGAAGCTTGTACAGGAGCCTATGCATCCGGATATAGCTCAAATGTTGCAAAATGTCAAGCGCCTCAGTTGGAGATTACAGGATGTAGACTTTCCTAAGCTTTAGTTGTATATGCATATGACTTGGATTACCCACAGGCTTGTTGTGGGAGTCCCTCTTTCTTGATGTACTTTTCCTTTCTTGACATAGTGAATTTGTACCTTATGAGGATCTTTTTTATTCCAATTGTCTTACCTAAGGTCTCTGGTTATATTTGTTGCACGGACACAAAATAAATGCCACCACTTCAAGTTTGAATGTCACACAGGATTTTCTTGCAAGGGATCTTTTTCTCAACACCAGAATGGGAAAGTAGTGGAAGCCTTGGGAATAAAAGGAACACATTGCATTGCATACACATCATTTGCATTTATTTTTTTGTTTTGCAGGTTTTCTACAGGTTGCTTAACTTATTTGCATTTCAGGAAAAGATTGCGAGGGCCGCTAAGACTCGTCATCCTCGACAGAATATCCCGCATCATTACGCAACTCGCAACAACCAGAGGACAGTCATGGATGCTATGAAAACTGAGCTTAATGAGTTTCGCACCAGAATAGGAGAGTTCATGGTCATGATGCAAGGGATGGCTCAGGGACAACAAGAGTTAAGAAATGCTATTCAAGGGCTCAACCCTCCTCAGACTAATCCTCCTGTAACCACTCCTGAGGTATAAGTGACTCCTCCTAACACCAACAATGGCCCAGGTGTACCTCAAGTTCCTGAACAGGGCATAAAAACTTTCATTCCAATACAAGACAGGCAGGAGGATCAGTTCCCTTCTTTCAACAATGACATGGGGTTCGGCGGAGAAGGAAATCTTCAAGACTTTTTTATGCTTGCTGAGAAAGTAAAAGTCCTCGAGTGTAGAGACACTTTGGGGATAGATATGTCTGACATAGGTCTAGTCCCCGGGGTGGTTATTCCTCAAAAATTCAGGCCACCTAATTTTGACAAGTACAACGGTAGCTCCTACCCCAAAACTCACTTGCAAGCATTCTACCGGAAATTTGATGCCCATACTAGGGATGAAAATCTCTGGATGTACTACTTCCAGGATAGTTTCTCCGGAGGATCCTTGGAATGGTATATGAAGCTAGAGAGAAGTTTTGTGAGAATCTGGAAGGAATTGGGAGAAGCATTCCTCAAGCAATATCAATATAATATCGACATGGCGCCCATCCGCACTCAACTTCAAAGTCTGACTTAGAAGAACTCCGAGAGCTTCAAAGATTACGCACAAAGGTGGCGTGAAGTGGCCGCTAAAGTGCAACCACCTTTGCTGGAGAGAGAAATGATAGACCTGTTCCTGGATACCCTCCCTGGGCATTTCATGGAAAGGCTAGATGGATGTTCTTCAAGTGGATTTTCAGATATCATCTTGACGGGCGAAAGGATAGAAAGTTGGATCAAGCAAGGGAAGATTCAGAACAGGGGCGCTTCGAGTTTTGGTGTTAAGAAGCCCTTCGTGAAGAGGAGAGAAGGAGAGACTAGGGCAGTGTACGCACAGAGGGGATGAAGCAACATAGGGTTTTATCAGCAAGTGGCCCCCGTCACTATATCAGCTCAACATGTTCAACATCAAGTTCAACCACCGCAGCCGCCACGCCAATAAGGGTATCAAAAAAGAGCTCCCCATCCATATTACCCCCAGAAGACCAGAGAAAGACATTTCGAAGCTCCGCCGATGTCCTACTCACAACTTTTGAAGAATCTCCTACAACTCCAGATGGTTCAACTCCGAACTCTACAACCCCCGAAGCCGGGCCAAATCCCCGAGGGTTATGATACAAACTCCAGATGTGAATTTCATTTCGGAGCTCCCGGGCATACCACAAAAAACTGCAAAGCTCTGAAGCATGTTGTTCAAGACCTACTGGATTCCAAAGTGATTAATTTCGCTCCTACTCCTAATGTAATACAGAACCCTATGCCTCATCACGGGGGTACAGTTGGGGCAGTTGACGATGGGGAGAAACTAAACTTGGTGTGTGATATCAATGACCTGCAAACTCCGTTGAGTGTTGTTAAATTTTGCTTGTCACAAAGGGGTGTTTTTCCTGGGTGTGAAGTTGATTGTCCAGGGTGTGCTAAAGCCCCAGATGGTTGTGAGCAGTTGAAAGGGGGGATCCAGAGCATGATTAATGAAGGGGTTCTATAGTTTGACAAAGTTGTAAAAGAAAGCGAGGTCTCTACAATAACCATATTCTACGATCCATCTCAAGTTCCTCCACGGGCCAGAGTGGCACTGATAACCATCACCACTGCAGGACCAGTAATGTATCAGAGTGATAAAGCCATTCCCTGAAATTATGGTGGCGAAGTATATTGTAACGGCCAGAAGCAGGAGTTGGCCACGCCTAGCACGACCCCAACTCAAGTAGAAAACGTTGGAGTAGGGGGCTTTACTAGAAGTGGAAGGTTGTTTGCACCGGAAACACTAAGAAATAGTGTGATACCACCCAGAGACACCGCAGAAGCCCAGGCTAAGGAAAGAGGGAAGCAGCCAGTGGTTGTCAATGAGCCCGTGCCAGTGACTGATCCAAACATTACATTTGATAAAGAAGCTGAAGAATTTTTGAAAATTATCAAAAAGAGCGATTACAAGATTGTGGACCATCTGCAGCAGACCCCATCAAAGATTTCCATCTTGTCTTTGCTAATGTGTTCTGACTCCCACATGAAGGCTCTCTTGAATATTCTGAACAAGGCTTATGTGCCTCAGGATATTTTAGTAAATCAGTTAGAAGCGGTGGTATCTAGTGTCAATGCCAGTCATGTATTGGGTTTTATAGATATGGATCTAACATCTGAAGGTCGTTCTCATAATCGGGTGCTTCATATCTCTTTAGAATGTAAAGGTGCGGTACTTTCTCACGTGTTGGTAGATACCGAATCATCATTGAATGTTTTGCCCAAGAAGACATTGATGAAGTTAGATTATGATGGAGTAGTTCTAAAGCCCAATGACCTTGTGGTTAGAGCGTTTGATGGGTCGAGGAGATCAGTGTTCGGGGAGGTGGATTTACCAATTAAGGTAGGTCCACAAATATTCAATACCACATTCTACGTAATGGATATACAGCCTGCATACAGTTGTTTGCTGGGAAGGCCTTGGATACATTCTGCAGGAGCAATATCATCCACACTTCATCAAAAGCTAAAATTCGTCTAGGAGGACCAAATCGTAACAGTCAGTGGGGAAGAAGACATTTTCGTCAGTCATCTGGCTTCATTCAAGTATGTGGAGATGAATGGCGAGATAGTTGAAACTCCATGTCAGGATTTTGAACCCCTGAAAACTGAACAAGCATCTTCATTAGCAGCTTCTTCTGAAGAACCAAAGAAGGGGGTTTCCATAGCCTCTTATAAGCAAGCTCTTGAGGTGGTAGAGTCGGGGATGCGAGAAGGCTGGGGCAGTCCACTAGAAGTGCCAGAAAAGAAAGATATGTTTGGGGTTGGTTACCATCCTGGGAAGTCATCATCTGGACCGAGTGCTAGAGGTCGTAAAGGCCCGATTACTTTCACGAGTGCGGGAATGGTGGATTACGGAAGCATCAGTGCCGTGCAAGACGACGCAGTTGATAGTGACTGTGACTTAGATGAGTGGATCAGACCTTCTGTTCCAGGGACTCAACTTATCAACTGGTCTTCTAAAAGGCTTATCTCAGTCACCTCCTTCGAAGAGTAATGATTTTTGTTTTTGTCTTTTCTGTACTCAAGCACTATGTCTTGCCCAGGGCATAGTAGCGTTTTGTAAGGGTTCTTCCTAACACAATTCATAATCATAAATAAAGCTGACGTTTCACATTCATCCATGTTGTCTTTGCCTTTCATTTTTGCTTTTGTTTTTCTAAAAGAAAGAAAAGTTTTAAAATGGCAATGTTTCTCATTTTCTCAAGCCTTTTCTAAAGCCTTGCATGAATCACCATTCATGCAGGTGCTCGTCACCGAATCTTATCAATGACGACCCTGTTATGGCTAAGTATGACTTTGACAATCCGATTTATCAAGCCGATGAGGAAGGTGAAGAAGATTGTGAACTACCTGAAGAGTTAGCCAGACTGCTTAAACAGGAGGAAAAGATGATTCAGCCGCATGAAGAGGTCATCGAAGCAATAAACCTGGGTACCAAAGAAGACAAGAAAGAATTTAAGATCGAGGCCGCATTAGAAGATTCTATCAAGACTCGCCTAATTACTATGCTTCGAGAGTATGTTGACGTCTTCGCATGGTTCTACCAAGATATGCCTGGTTTAGACACTGACATTGTGGTACACATGTTGCCTCTGAGAGAAGACTGCCCTCCAGTGAAGCAAAATTTGAGACGCACGCGCCCTGATATGGCGATCAAAATAAAAGAGGAAATACAAAAGCAATTTGATGCTGGTTTCTTGGTCGTGACCAGTTACCCTCCGTGGGTTGCCGATATTGTGCCGGTCCCTAAAAAAGACGGTAAGGTCAGGATGTGTGTAGACTACAAGGATTTGAACAGGGCCGGCCCCAAGGATGATTTCCCTTTGCCTCACATAGATGTGCTTGTTAATAATACTGCTCAGTTTTCTGTGTTCTCTTTCATGGACGGGTTTTCAGGTTATAACCAGATTAAGATGTCTCCCGATGATATGGAAAAGACTACCTTCATCACGCCTTGAAGCACTTTCTGTTACAAGGTCATGTCGTTTGGTCTGAAGAATGTCGGGGCCACTTACCAACGGGCGATGGTGACGCTATTTCACGACATGATTCATCATGAAATTGAGGTTTATGTTGATGATATGTGTCGCTCCCACCAAAATGACACCTGGTCAGAAGGGGTACAGACGCGAACGGTCGGCGAAAGAGAGGAAATGAATAGAGTCGCCAGCTAGGCATTTTTATCCCGAAGGAAAGGTAATGCTGCATAGACCTGGGAAAAGATGGATAAGACGGTTGAGAACCAGAGAAACTGAGAAAGGGGGTTGGTTACAACCTGGGAAGGTATTAGCACCCAGATTGTCCGTCGTACTCGACGGGATCCACGCTTAAAAGATTTGTGTTTAAAGGGGTAGTGTCAGTGCAATCTGTGTATCAAAGCTGGAAAAGAATGTACAAGTGTCAGTGCAAGAAGAAAGTGAAGTGTATAAGAGAAGTGTCAGTGTGAGAGCAAGAGTGTAAAGCCCAAGACAATGAGGCTCAAAAAAATAATGCTGGAAGAGGAGGGGATATACAGAGACTTTTGTTCGATAACCGTTAAGTTATGCCTACGTATCCTCTCGTGCGATGAGGAAGTCAGAACACCGTAGTTCGACCCAAAGAGACTGAAAGGATAAATTGACTTGTGAACTGCTTACTTGTCTATGCTCAAGTGTATGACCTGTCTGGCTCAGGTGCAAACTGTCTTGCGTTAGACGGAAGAAGCAAGTTCTCGTTTGTGAGTGAATGAGGTGAGAAAAGAATCCCGGAGGAGACGATTATTGTTTGTTTTTGTGTTTTCAAGCTTTTATTGCTTTTTGAAGTTTGTCATAAGTTAATGAGCTTAAGCCTAAGCCAAGGGTTAGTAAACTCATCACATCTTCCCTCTGATTAGGGGTAATGAGAATACCTTAAGCATGAAGTAAACACCTCACACTTAATCACCATGATGTAGGATTAAGATCATTAACCTACTTGCATTTATTTAGATGTTTTTGGAGTTTTTGTTTAGTGTTAAGTAATGAGTTTAAGCCATAATCAAGGATTTAATGGACCCATTACACCATCCTAATAAAAGGATGATAGATGAGAGCATTTAAGCTGAGGAAGGCTCCTCAACTTAATCCATGATTAGTGATTAACCTCATGACAAAACAAAGCCTTTATTAAAGTGGATTTTTAATTAATGGTAAGATTAAGAAGTGGATTTTATGATTTGTAAGACAACTTGAGGGGGACTTGTCCATTAACACTAGGGTTAGTCCTTCTTAACCAATTAAGGAAGAATTAGAACCCTAATGCAAGGCCCAAGTTACAAGCTTGGTGTCTTGATGATTATTAGATGGATTGATTAAAGGATTTAAACACATTAAGGGTTTAACACTTAGGATTAAAGTTATACACTCCATCCTAATAGAAGGATACAGGCATAACCCTAATCACAAATTCTTAAAACCTTTAAGGTTTAGTCCTTGATTAAGAGATGAGAAGAGAAGACACAAAAATGACACAAAGGTGAAACTAATGGGGGGACTAATCAAACCCTAATTGTTATCATGCTTGGTTGTCCTAGGGTTTCTGGGGCTTAAGAAAGAAAGAGATCTTCAAAGGCCACCAAGGAAGAACAAGATGAAAGGAGGAGAAGAAAGGAGAAATAAGCTAACTTACTTCACTTAAGAAGATAATTTGCTTGAAGAAAGAAAGTGAGAATGGGGACATGAATGAGCAAGCTCACTCTAATACAAAGGTAAAATGCAGCAATGAATGCATGAGGAGAGATGAGAAAAGATCATGAGAAGTGAAGGCAAATCCACTTCTCAATGACTTACCACCTGAAAAGTTAGCAACAAGAAATGAGATGAGATGAGAATGAGATGAAATGCAATGATACAAACCAAAGTCATAAGCATAAACATGATGTTAATGATGCTAAAAGATGATGCAAACACATGTCAAGAGTTGTGGATGATCATACAAGAATGAGGATGCAAATGAAGCATGCTTTGAACCATGAAAGCTCATGAAAGTTTATGAAATGGAATGAATGCATAACATGGAAAATGAATGATGCAATGATCAAACATGAGTCTAATGTATCCTAATATGTCTTATATGTCATGTGGATGCACAAAATCTCATGGCAAGGTCATGTATGCAAGCAAGTGAGGGATGAATGCAAATGAAAGCCAAAATTAGGGTTTATGCACAAGACACAAATCAAAATTCAAAATCAGAAGCAAATGACATGATACAAAATTGAAAATGGGATCAAAGGTACCCTAACCCTACACAAGTTCACTGCCCAAAGGAGGGGACCTAAGTCTTAACCTAATGGAAGTTATGATCTTCTCAAGTCAACTAGGGTTTCAAGGCACTTCAAAAGGAAAAATGTACATTAAATTGAAAATAAAAGATAAATTCAAACCAATTTTACCCTAGAAACTACATGATATGAAGGATGCAATGCAAGAAGAACCATCATCAAACTCTTCATGGTTAGGCAGAATGAATTTTTCTAAGTTAGGACCAAAATATTGCCTTTAAATAACTTTAATTCCAATGAAAAATGTCAAAGTACATCAAGAACCAAAAATAAATTTGTTTGGAGAGTTTGATAATGTTTCTAAATATGTCAAAATGTAATGTGAATTTTTTGGTGATTTTTTAATACCTAAATGCATTTTTAATTAATTAATTTCCATTAACCAATTAAAAATAAACATTTAAATGATTTAAAAATGATTTTTGATGCAAAAAATAAAAATAAAAATATTTTTGGGTTCTGAAAATTAATAAAAGGTTTGATAAAAAATTTCAGAATTTTTTAATGTATTTTACTATTTTTAAAAATTCGTAGAAATTAAATTCAAAACAAATAAAATAAAAATGAAATTAAAGAGAAAATGAGAAAGTCAGCTGATCTAAAGGCCCAGATTCAAACCTAGGGGGCGGGAATTGACCACGCGCGCTAATGGACGGCTGAAATTCAAATCTCACTAATTATGATTAAACCTTAATCCTGAACCCTAATTACTTTCAGATGACCGGAACAGTGTTCCGGTCATCTTCTCCGGCCAGCCAATCCTTCAATCTCACTCAAAACGCTATCTTAAGCTCTCTAACTCTCCAGAATCAAAAATCTAACAACCTTAAACATGAATCCAGCCCTAAAACTCATTTACTTTCACTCAAGAACAGGAATCAAAGCCAAACGAAAAAAAACGCAGAAAGTTTCAGAGATACAATACATGCTTAATACTTGGCCATTTTCAAAATTAAACACATCAGAATCATCAGTGGATCATGGAGAACCAATTAGTAACTTAAAAACACGTTTCTGGAAAAAATGTTCTTGATGATACCTGAACTGAAGCTTTCGAAAATGGTGCTTTCTGGCCAGTTCTTTGCTTCAAACAAGTTCAAATGATCCTCCCCAAGTGTTTGTGATACTTAGCTGGAGTTTATATGGCCTTGAAATGGAAATGGCAGAAATTCAGTTTGTGAAGTGTGAAAATTGTATTTTTGATTGTGGAGGTTTTAGGGCCAAATGAAGGGTGGGAAATGATCAGTGGATCATGATGAGTTGAATGGTGAAAGAAACTTGAAGGTTTGATGGTTGAATCAAGAGATTCGAAGGCTTTTGCAAATTTGGGGATTTTGGAGTGTGCTGAGTTCTTGGAGTTTCAGGCCATGTTGTTGTGTGCTTTTGCTTGGTTTTGATCCACATAAAGAAGTGTGATAGGTCAGAGAGTGGGTGCTGGCCTATGCTGATTGGTATGGGCAAGTTGCCAAAATGTCAAAAGTTGGTGTACTTGAGGTATGGGTCATGGCAGGCCAAGGACAATGGGGTGTCCTGCGCAGCAAGGATCAAGGGCAACCATGGAATTCAGATTGAGGCCAATTAGCAAGTGGATTGAAGCTTATGGGTGGTTTTGCAAATTTCATGAAGTTTGGCCTCTTTTGGATTCCTTAATGATCAAGGCATGAAAATGAGTGATTCTTTGGGTCATTCTGAATTTTAGGTCATGTGAGATGTTTGTGTAATGGTTAGAAGTCACTTTGAAGTCATAGAAATGCTTGGCATGTGAATTTGCAAGTTCCCCTCTTTGGTGTAAAAGTGAAAATTTAGTGATTTTGCCCAACTTTGTAAGGTCATAACTTTTGATCCAAAATGAATTAGATCAAGTTCTTGTACTTTTTGAAAATGGGAGGATCCAATCTACAACTTTCATGACCAAAGATTTTTCATTTGAAGCATTTTTGAATCAAAAAGAGGAGGTTGAAAAACTTTCCCAAAATGGCAATTTTACATTATGAGTCACTTTCCCAAAAAGGCAACTTTGCAAATGGCTTGAGATTCTTCAATTTTGTGAACTTCTAACTTCTTCTAAGATCAAATAAAGATCATACACATTCAAAATGATGGAGAAACCCCTTTGGTTGGGTCATTGGGGGCCTCAGATGCCCTGATTTTGCACTGACTTGCTCAAGAAGTCACCTTTTGATCAGATGCCTTCTCCATTGAATTTCTTCATGAAAATTGATATGCATGATCCTCATAACATATAGAGACCAATAGAAACAAGAATGACCAAAAAATTTGGAGTTATGGCCTTTGAAACTAAAACCCTAATTCTAGGTCATTTGTGCAGTTAAGCCTGACTCTACTTCCATGCCTTTCTCAGTTCTTGTGATTCTTTGACTTCCTTGACCTTTTGAGGATATAATATGATACTTGAACATACATGGACCCTCTTGAGATGATTGAAGACCTTTGGAGTGGCTCAAATGGCTCAGGGATGGCTCAGATCACAAACCCTAGATGCAGATGACTTTGAACCAATGTGGTGAAACAAAAATGCAATATGAGATGATATGATTGAACTTATGCAAATGAAAAGATCATAAGCCATGGTGAAATGAGTGAGGGAAAATTTGGAGTGTTTACAGCTGCCCCTATTCAAACATGAGTTAGCTATGCAGGATGTAAGCAACGACTTAACAGGCGAACAAGATAACTTGTGGTTGAATACCAAAGACAGTCCAGAATTTGCACTCACTAAATGTAGAAGAAAAGGGATATAGATTGTAAAAGAAAACAAAGCATGATTATGAAGTGCGGGCGACGGAGGGCGACCGTCGAGTAGAGGACGACTGTTGGGGGTGAAGCAATGACGGGGACGGCCGACATGCTGGGGAACTAGGGGGATTATGATGGGGACGACCATCAAGCAAAGAAACAAGACTCTCTGGGGATTTAAAGGTTGAGTTAATGACGGGGACGACCATCGGGTTGAAGAAATAAATGATGAGGGACGGTCATCAAAGGTGAAAGACGATCACCTAGCAGGGGACGGCTGCTCTGTTGGGGATAAGATGAGGGAAGGTCATCTAACGGTGAAGGACGATCACCTGGCAGGGTACGGCTGCCGAAAGTATCACGACATAGGACGAATGCCGGATAGAGAAGGTCGACGATGGGGACGGCTATCGGATAAGCATGATGAAGGACGATCACCTAGCAGGGTACGACTGCTCTTGGGGTTCATCATGACATAGGACGAATGTCAGATAACAAGATCAACGATGGGGAACGGCCATCGGATAAAATGATGAAGGACGATCATCGAGAGGTGAAGGACGATCACCTAGCAGGGGACGGCTGCTGAAAATATCACGACATAGGACGAATGTCGGATAGGAAGGGGTTCTAATGAATAGAGACTCCGTTGGGTATGATGAAAGACGATCATCAAAAGGGAGGTGAGGGACGATCACCTGGCAGGGTACAGCTGCCGGAAGGTATCATGACATAGGACGAATGTCAGATAGAAAGGAAAATGTTTATCGAGATTTGCCGGGAATTTTTCTGGGGAATGGTAGACACAGACGAGTATCTATTTTCAAGAAAGCAAAGGCATAAGTGTCTGACACGGTGTATAGATTAAAGATGCGGACGAGCATCCTTAAGATTATGATACGGACGAGTATCAGTAGAAACAAACGTTTGACGCATGTTCCGAGATGATGATACGGACGAGTACCAAATAGTTAACAAAGAACACGGACGAGTGTTGACTTTGAGGGGATTTAAGTGATGTATACAAGATACGGACGAGTATCTGTATGAGTAAGAAGTAATGGGTGAGACATAGACGAGTGTCCAACTTGCCATGGAGAGCACGACACGGACGGGTGTCGGAAGAAATGTATTATAAACAAGTATTTGGTTTACAAAGTGTTTAGGCAACTATGCTGGGGAAGGTGACACGGACGGGTGTCGGGGAATTGTGTATATACATGTATCTGTCTGTAAAGAATGTTCGGGCGACTTTACTGGGGAATGGTGACAGAAGTCTGTATTTGTATTTGTGAGTGCAAAGAGGATGCTTCGGCTTTCTGCTGGGAAGTTTGGGAAGTATTTTGTATATTGATGGAATATCACTACTTACAAGTGTTTGATTCAGAGCATGGCTTATGATTTATGCAATATGTTTGATTTTTGCCGTAATGCTCCGTTTTTAGACGGAATGCTACGCTCTGGGGGAAATATGATGCGAATGCTATGATTATGCAAAGGTACCGATCCGAGATTCGGATCTCGTGGCTGTGGAGATCTCCTGCTTGAAGTGGATTTCCCAGCTGGGGATGAGATCATTGGTAGATCTGACATATATGACTCTGCTTGAGGAAATAGATCACTGATAGACCTATCTTGGTAGTGAGGGACCCAGATGGGGTTGGCGGGAGCTTTCCTCACTCTGTTGTGAGATCTTCAGGCATTGCTCTTCTGGATAGAGGCTGAAACTCTGCGGGGAGATGATCCCCTGTCTAACACTTGGTTGAGGATGAATGATGACTGGCAACTCAGCTAGGGATAAAGCATCTATGGCGCTTAGATGTGCTGAGTAAATAATGATTTGGCATCCTGCTGGGGAGAAGCTTTCATGTTCCATGTTGTACTTTGGATACCTGCAATCCTGTTATGACAAAAACGTACAAGTACCCCGAGGTATCCCTTACTGGATTCCATCATAGAGATTTAGACACTCCTGGAGAGAATATATTTCCTGTAAGCATGTAATTTAGAAGAAGCGCATCTGTTCTTATGCAATCAACATCTTAAGGACATCGGACATTTTGCAAATGAAAATAAAATGTACGAGACGAAATATGACTGAAAATCTGATTTTATTAATTTGCATGCCCTGAATTGGCAACATACAGTCAAAGAGACAGATCCCCTGAAATGAGGAGATTGTTACAAATTGAGAAACAAAAAGATGCTGGCAATGTTGGTGACGCTTCAAGGAGCTTCCCTTTTGCTATGACCCGTATGACCTTGACGTTCTTCTCATCTTGCTTTCTGAAGAAGGTTGATTCTGACCGATGTTTTAACCTTTTGAAGCTTATCATGTTGCAAGTGACACAGACGAATTCAGAATGCAGTTGTTCGCTTATTCCCTTATTTTGCGTGGATCGCCCTTTCGGGTTTTCAATCCACCGGGATACCCATTTTTGCCTGAGTTGTCCAATGTGGCTTTTCAACTCAGCGGGTGTACATTTTTTATTTTTTTTCCCTTATTTTTTCCCGAGTCTTTTATTCTGTTTTTGACTCGCCGGGATGCCCTATTTTTGCCTGGACTTACATTCTGTTTTTATGTCCAGCGGGTCATTCTTTATGCGAAGTATTTTTTAACTGCATCTGAATTCAAAGGGGACAGGAAGTCTTCACCGTCCATAGTACTGAGTATCAGTGCTCCTCCAGAGAAAACTTTCTTTACTATGAATGGACCATCATAATTTGGAGTCCACTTGCCCCTGTAGTCTGTATGAGGGGGGAGGAGTCTTTTCAGCACAAGATCTCCTACTTGGTATTCTCGAAGCCTGACTTTCTGATCGAAGGCTTTCTTCATTCTCTTCTGATACAGCTGCCCATGACAGATTGCAGCTAATCTCTTCTCTTCGATCAGACTAAGTTGTTCGTACCAGGATCGGACCCATTCTGCTTCATTTAGCTTAACATCCATTAGTACCCGTAAAGAGGGTAATTCAACTTCAACAGGTAGGACGGCCTCCATACCATACACAAGCTGATACGGTGTTGCCCCAGTGGATGTTCTGATTGACGTTCGGTACCCATGCAAGGCAAACGGTAGCATTTCATGCCAGTCTTTGTAGGTGACCACCATCTTCTGCATAATTTTCTTGATAAGGAGAAGAATTGTGGTGTTGGATCTTGAAGTCCCGGCATAGTTCTGCCATCATTTTGTTGTTTAAGTTGGAACCATTTTCAGTAATGATTCGCTCGGGCACTCCATACTGACAGATGATGTCTTTCTTCAGGAATCGGGCTACCACTTGCCTTGTAACATTTGCATAAGAAGCTGCTTCAACCCACTTGGTAAAATAATCAATGGCTACCAGGATGAATCTGTGGCCATTTGAAGCCGTCGGTTCGATCTTGCCAATCATATCAATGCCCCACATGGCAAAGGGCCAGGGTGAAGACATCACATTCAAAGGATTGGGAGGCACATGTACTTTATCCGCATAGATATGGCATTTATGGCATTTTCTGGCATAGGCGCAACAGTCTGCATCCATTGTGATCCAATAATAGCCTGATCTTAGCAACTTTTTAGCCATAGCATGCCCCCCAGCATGGGTACCAAAAGATCCTTCATGCACCTCGTGCATCAACAAGTCTGCTTCTGCCCTATCAACACATCTAAGGAGTACCATATCAAAGTTTCTCTTGTACAAGGAACCGTCAGTATTCAGGAAGAAACTTCCAGCTAGTCTTCTTAACGTCTTCTTATCATTGGATGATGCCCCAGGTGGGTATGTTTGATCCTCCAAGAAGCACTTAATGTCGTGAAACCAAGGTTTATCATCTTTAACAACATCTGCTGAAAACACGTATGCTGGTCTGTCAAGTCTGGATACTGATATCCGAGGCACAAAGTTGGCAGCTTGAACTTTGATCATTAATGAAATGGTAGCTAGAGCATCTGCAAACTGATTTTCATCTCGAGGGATATACTCAAGCTTAACTGTTGTGAAGAAAGTCAATAACCTCCTTGTATAATCCCGGTAAGGTATCAGATGATCTTGGTGGGTGTACCATTTGCCGTTGGTTTGATTAATTACCAGAGCTGAATCTCCGAAAACATTCAAAGTCTTGATCCTGAGGTCAATAGCTTCCTCAAGACCCATAATACAAGATTCGTATTCAGCTTCGTTGTTAGTGCAATTAAAGGTGAGTTTTGCCGAGAAAGGCATGTGAACTCCCTTAGGTGTAATGAGTACTGCATCAACACCACGACCATTCATATTAACAGCCCCATCAAACATCATAGTCCATTCTTCTTCCGGGTCGGGCCTTTCAGTGTGAATAGGCTCTTCATGATCCTTTGCTTTTAGGAACATGATGTCTTCATTGGGGAAGTCAAATCTCATAGGCTGGTAATCATCAATGGGTTGCTCAACAAGGTAATCAGACAATACACTGCCTTTGATGGCCTTCTGAGAGGTGTACTGAATATCATACTCTGTGAGGATCATTTGCCATCTTGCAACCCGTCCAGTAAGTGTTGGCTTCTCAAAAATGTACTTAACTGGGTCCATCTTGGAGATCAATAAGGTAGTGTGGGTCAACATATACTGCCTTAGTCGGCGAGCAGCCCACGCTAAAGCACATCAAGTTTTCTCGAGCAGTGAATAACGTTGTTCACAATCGGTAAACTTTTTGCTTAGGTAGTATATTGCATACTCTTTTCGGCCAGACTCGTCATGTTGGCCCAACACATACCCCATCAACTCTTCTAATACTGTCCGGTACATGATTAGAGGTCTTCCTTCAACTGGAGGCATAAGGATTGGAGGTTCCTGTAAGTATTCCTTGATTTTGTCAAAAGCCCTCTGGCAGTCTTCGTTCCACCTGACTGTTTGTTCTTTTCTTAACAACTTGAACAAGGGTTAACAGGTTGCAGTAAGGTGAGATATGAATCGTGAAATGTAGTTCAATCTACCTAGAAACCCCCGAACTTCTTTTTCAGTCTTCGGTGCAGGCATCTCTTGAATGACTTTAACTTTATCAGGGTCAACTTCAATCCCTTTCTCACTTACAATAAATCCCAACAGCTTACCGGATCGCACCCCGAATGTGCACTTGTTGGGGTTTAACTTCAATTGGTACTTCCTCAGACGCTTGAATAACTTCAACAGATTCACCAGGTGGTCTTCTTCTGTGAGGGACTTGGCAATCATGTCATCCACATAACATTCAATTTCTTTGTGGATCATGTCGTGGAATAATGTTACCATAGCCCGTTGATAAGTGGCACCAGCATTCTTCAGCCCGAATGGCATCACCTTATAACAGAACATGCCCCAGGGTGTGATAAAGGTTGTCTTCTCCATGTCTTCAGGCGACATTTTGATCTGATTGTATCCTGAAAATCCATCCATGAAGGAAAACACCGAGAACTGAGTCGTATTGTCGACCAATACATCAATGTGAGGTAATGGGAAGTCATCTTTCGGGCTAGCTCTGTTCAGATCCCGGTAGTCCACACACATCCTCACCTTGCCATCCTTCTTAGGTACTGGTACAATATTAGCGACCCACGGCGGATAGCTAGTCACAGCAAGGAAACCGGCGTCCCACTGCTTTTGTACCTCTTCTTTTATCTTCATTGCCATATCTGGGCGAGTACGGCGTAACTTCTGTTTTACTGGCGGGTAGTCTTCTTTCAGAGGTAGCTTGTGCATGACAATGTTGGTGTCCAACCCTGGCATATCCTGATACGACCAAGCAAAAACATCCACATATTCCCGAAGCATGTCAATCAGTTGCTCTTTCACTGAATCTTGTAAGCAGGCCCCGATCTTGACTTCTTTCAAGTCTTCTTCTGTACCAAGATTAACCGTCTCAACCTCCTCCTGATGAGGAGTAATAGCCTTCTCCTCTTGCCTTAAAAACCTGGCTAGCTCTTCAGGTAGCTCATAATCTTCTTCAACCCCTTCATCAGCTTGATTGATTGGATTGTCAAAGTCATACGGGGTCATAGCAGTATTGTTGTCGGTGCAGTCTGGAGGGCACTTTCTGCAAGGGTTTAGATTTGTTCATTTTAGTGATCAATTTTATCTTATTTAGAAAAAGTGAAAATGAAGTTGTTTATTTTGAAAAACATTGTCATTTCATTTTTGTACAAAAAGAAAAATGAAAAACAGTGAGCGAAAAAAGAAAAGACTCATTTGCAAAAGATGTCCTGATATTCATTAATTGACCTTTGCACAAAATACAAGATGGCCCGATTACAAAATGAGTCTTGACATCTTGGGCAAGATGCAAGACTTGATGCATGCTTTAAAATACAGGAAATAATAATTACTCTGCAGGAGTAACCCTTATAATTTCCTGGGAAGACCAGTTTGAGACATGGCTCCCCGGGATCCTTGGACGTATCCAGCTTTCCAGGTTGCGCTCGTCTTCCGACTCATCTTCCAAGCTATTCACAGCATCCGGGGTGAGCATACCCCCGCTAATAAACTTGGGCTCCATGGCAGCCTCTGATTGATCTTGTTGAGTTGGTCTGTAACCCAACCCAAATCGGTCTTCTTTCTTTTCCACGGGCAGTAGCTTGCCCCAGCCTTGGGCGGTACCTTCCTCCACAACCTTCCGGGCTTGCTGGTACGATGTTATGGAAGTTCCCAGTACAGCAGATGCTTCATTAATGTTCAAGGCCTCAAACCCTTGGCTCATGGTTTCATGGATCTCCCCATCCATTTCTATGTACTTATACGTAGCCAGCTGGCTAACAAAGATGTCCTCCTCCCCACAGATGGTAATGATTTGGCCTTCCCACTCGAATTTTAACTTCTGGTGAAGGGTAGATGTAACAGCGCCAGCGGCGTGGATCCAGGGTCTACCCAACAGACAGCTGTAGGCCGGCTGTATGTCCATCACAAAGAAGGTAGTTTTGAAGGTCTGCGGGCCAATCAACACAGGCAGATTAATCTCCCCAAGCACTGATCTTCTAGAGCCATCAAATGCTCTCACCACCAAATTACTTGGACGCAATGCCAAGCCATCGTGCTCCAGCTTCACTAAGGCTTTCTTTGGTAGAACATTGAGTGATGACCCAGTGTCCACCAGTACATGAGATAGAACAGCACCCTTGCATTCCAAGGTGATATGCAAAGCCTTGTTATGGTTGCGTCCCTCCGTTGTTAAATCAGCATTGGTAAAGCCCAATCCATGACTGGTGTTGACATTCGCAACCACGGTTTCTAGCTGATTAACAGTAATCTCCTCCGGCACGTATGCTGCGTGCAGGACTTTCAACAGTGCGTTCCTGTGAGCTTCAGAACACATCAACAGTGATAATATGGAGATTTTAGAGGGGGTTTGGGGAAGCTGGTCCACCACCTTGTAATCACTTCTTTTTATGATTCTCATGAACTCGTCTACATCTTGTTCAAAAGATGTCTTCTGAGTTTCTTTGGTAGTCGGCTCTTCAGGTATCACACTCTTTCCTTTTGCTTTGGCATCAGCTTCTGCTTCAACATTAGGTCTTTGGGTTTGTGAGGTAAAAAGGCGTCCGCTTCAGGTGAAGCCTCCGCCTCCCCCAACATTATCAATTTGAGGAGAAGAGATTGATGAATCCAAGGTGATTTTCTCCCTGTTGCAGTAAAGATCAGAGCCATAATGCCAAGGTATGGCATTACTGCTCTCATAAGGAACGGGCCCAGGTACCGTAATAGTAACTGGGCTGACTGCTGCAGAGGAGGGTACTGTAATGGTGTGCGGATCATAGTAAATTGTGACTGGTGATCTGGCAGGAGGTGTCATGGTTTGTTGTTGGAAATTGCTGCTGGGAGGAACATTTGATGGGTCATAGTAGATTGTAACTGTTGAGACATCGTCATTAATCCTTGCTGGCGTTGTAGAAGATTCTGCTAATAAAATGGATGCTGATGTTGTAGAAGAGATGGTTGTTGAAATATGACTGGTTGAAGTGATGGACGGAGTAACTGCTGATGATATTGATGAATAAGTAGGAATGATTGTCATTGCTGTTGTAGAAGAATCAGGAGTTGTTGTTAGAGGAATTGCTGGATTTGTAGGCGCCGTTGTTGAAATCTGAAGGATACCTTCCTTAATAAGACCATCTATGCCGCTTCTCAGCCTTTCACACCCATTGACTGCAATGTTGCAATACCCACAGCCGAGCTCACACCCGGGGAACACTTGACATTCTAAAAGCTGAGCTTTAATTTCGACCAAAGGTGTTCGAATTTGTGCAACACTGGTGATCAAGGTAGATGGTTTGTCTTCCTCAATGGCATTAATCCTCGGCCCGCCATGATTAGGCATAGGATTTCTGTTGACATTCGGAGGAGGTGCAAAGTTGAGGGCTTTAGAATCCACCAGATCTTGGACTTTCATTTGTAAGGCCCTGCATTTTTTAGTATTGTGACTAGGTGCGTTGGAGTGGAAAGCACACCTGGCGTTGAAATCATAATTCTTTGGGAGGTTGAGGGGATCTGGAGGTGCCAACGTCCTTAACTCAACCGAGTTAAGCTTCAGGAGTTGTGGCAATAAGGCAGCATAAGGAATAGGGATGGGGTCAATCACCCTGTTTGCCTGTGATGGTCTTTGTTGGAAGGGACGCTGTTGTTGGTTGCTACTGTTGTTGTTGTAGGTTCTCTGTTGCGGATACTGAACTTGCGGTTGATAATGTGGTTGTTGCTAAGGATATGCTGATTGTTGAGGAATCGGAGCTGGAATGGTAACTGCTGCCACTGATCTGTGAACATACTGAGGTCTGCCCCTGCTTGTATGAATGGAATTGGTCTCACCGGCTCTTCGAGGTCCCACAAAAGGCTTCCTGGGATTACTGGATGAACTTGCACCACTGTCAGAAATTTTGCCCATTTTTAATAGACTTTCAATCCTTTCACCAGCTATGACGACATCAGCAAAGCTGGTAGAGGAAAAGGCAGCCAGTCTATCAATATATGTTCCTTGCAGAGTATTCATGAACATGTCAGCCATCTCCCTCTCCGACATGGGTGGTTGGACAGCAGCAGCAAGCTGTCTCCACCTTTGGGCATATTCCCTGAAGCTTTCTCTGGAAGACTGGGACATTCCCATCAGGAGGGTCCTGTTAGGAGCCATGTCCAGATTGTATTGATATTGCCTGATGAAGGCTTCAGCTAAGTCCTTCCAGCATCTAATGGTAGCTCTGGTCAAGTATGAATACCACTCTCTTGAAGCCCCAGTCAGACTGTCTTCAAAGTAGAACATCCACAGCTTCTCATCCATAGTATAAGCTTTAAGCCTTCCCAGGAAAGACTGCAGGTGAGTTCGTGGACAGGAGGTTCCATTGTACTTTTCAAAGCAGGGGGGTTTGAATTTGTGGGGAATTCTCACCCCATCCACTAGCCCCATATCCATTACATCGAAGCCCAAGGAATTCTGAGACTCCAAAGATCTCAACTTCTCAGCAATTTCATCTAACCTTCTGTCATAGACTTCATCTCCTGCTCCCATAACAGTAAACTGCTCTTCTTGGGGATCCTCCTGCAAGATTCTCCCCCCAGTAGTATTACCCTGCACATTCCTTGGGATGTTAGCTTCTGGATCCAGATGAGGTCCAAATACTGGTGGATCAATACGAGGCTGACCCCTTTCATTGTTACTAGTTCCTCCTGTCCCAAGATGAGGCTCTTCAGGAGTTTGCCTTTCCACCAGTTCTCTTAATCTTTCTTGACTCTGGGCCAAGCCAGTCATCACAGCCATGAATTGAGACATCTGATTCCTTATTTCTACTCTTTCATTGGCCATCTGATTTCTGACCTCAGTCAGATCTTGCTGTACTTGATCCATTTGAATACCAGGAAGATTGTTGCGAGTAGGGTACCGGTGCGTGCGGTTGACAGGGAACACTCGGCGACGAGCAATGTTTCCTGAGATCACAACAGAGTTAGAAACAAATAATAATAAAACCTACAAAACAAAACAAGGTTAGTATGCAATGCAGTATGCTTATTTGTTTTCCAAGGTATCCGGCTTGGTTCTTGGTTTTGACCTTTCCAGACCTCGAGGAAGATGGTTGATGTTGCTAAGAACAGAAACCCAATGACAGCAAACTAATATATTACAAATGATGAACAAATACATAGTTTGTTTTACAACACATGCCCCTGGAGGGTCAGAATACAAAAAGAGAAAAGTACATCAAATGGAAATGAACAACAAGCAAAGAAGTCAAACATTCAGTCCAAACTCATCCTCTTTGACCTCCTTCAGGAGTGCCTCAGTCACTGGACCAGCTGGGTGCTCTGTAACGGTCCTAATGAGGAGATTCTTGATAGCAATGGCAGTGGTCAGCTTCTTGTGCCTGTCCTGGTCCTTTGATCTCTTCAATCTTGCTCTGAGCTTCAACTCTGAAATCTCCTTCTGGGCTGCCAACAAAGCTTCCTGCTGCTTCTTTTCATTGGCCTCTAACTGTTCAATCTTGGCTTGAGTTTTCTGGTCTTCCTGTGTCCGGGCTTCAGTGATCCTGACCCACCTAGCCTGACTCTCTTGCAGATAGAGCTCAGTCCTAGCCTTCTGAATCTTGGCTTCTTTACAGGCATTCTTCAATATTTGTTCCCCAGCTCTTGATTTCCTGATGTAGTCCTCTGTCTTCTCAATTTTGGCAAGATGCTCCACCCTAAGCTTCTCCAACCTCTCAATATCCAGACGACCATCACTCCTCTCCCAAAGGGTCTTCTTCAAAGCTTGAGATAGATTCTCACTCCTCTTCTTAAGCTTCTCAAATTCTTCCAGGCTGACAGTTGCTGCTGGCTATACTGTAGATGGTCCAGGTACATCCTCAATGGTGAAAGGCATTCCAGTAATCTGAGCTCTAGTACGGGACCAATCATAGTACTGAGCTGAAGCAACATTATTACACCTCCCTTGAATAGCCATCCCTTTTGTCTGGATGTTGTCCCAAGCCCAGGATGCTTGTCTGACAGCAGCTGAATTAGGCTTCACTTCACAATACAGGGTCTCAGCTAAATCTTGCACTCTGGGAGGGTGAACCAAAGCATAGCCCAGTTGTCTTTTAAACAACAAAGGATTGTAGTTGATGCAACCCTTTACTCCTATCAGAGGCACATTTGGATATTGTCCACAGCTGGTGATAATGTCTTTGCCTTTGGTGCTCTGGGTGCAACACCTAATATCATCTGAAGTCAAAGCAATGAGCCTCTTAGCCCAATTCTTCTGCTGGTGAGGGTTCAGGAAGGCATCTGACTTAGGTAGGTGTCTGAGAAGCCAGGTGTGAAACAAAGGAGCATAACATATTACTAACTTCCCCCTTTGTTTCTCATTCCTCTGATGAATGGAGTAATAGAAATCTCCCAGCAATGTGGGTACTGGGTTCCTCAGAAGAAACAGATGAATGGCATTCTTGCTGACAAATTTGGGCTCATCTGCAAACAGTATAACCCCATATATGCTGAGGGCTAACAGTGCACAGACTGCCCTCCACTCTCCCAAGGAGGCCTTCAGGATGGCCTGAGAAATCAAGAAGTCCAAGTGCAAACCAGGGATCCCAGCTTTTGTTGTCATGCTTTGCTCAATCAAAGCAGGCTCTAGGTACAGTGCTTTTGCTACTTCTCCATTGCTGGGAAAAGTCATTTCTGGGTTGAAAGGGAGTTCTCTCCTGATAGGTACTCCAATCAATGAGGAAAACTCTTCCAGTAAAGGCCCTAACTGAAAGTCTGGGAAGGTGAAACATCTCAAAGGAGGGTCATAAAACTGCAAGCAGGTGTGGATCATGCTCCTCTGAGAAGGGTCAAGGTCCATAACCATATCCAGGATACCTCCATAATGCTCTCTAAACAATGGGATGTGGTCAGGGGTGATAAGTGACTGGACTTGCCTGATGCCAGTCAACACAGGCTCAAAGAAATGGTATGATATGTTGCTCTTCCTGGGAGTAGTCATAAATGCTGAAGAGGAGGAAGATAGGTGATGATGAAGATCAAGGCTGATACTGGAGATGAGCCACTGACAAGCTGATGTTGGTGATGATGAGAATAGCTGAAGCAGATAACTGATGAAGCAGAGGTCTATGTAGAAGAAGGGGTCAAAACCAAACCAGATATAATGTGGATACCCTGAAAAACAAATAAACAAATGTTAAATGATGCAAATGATGATATATGCAAATAATATGCAAGGGTTTGTGATCAAGCTGGATCTGATTATCTGTCTTGATATAAGCCCATGTATGTTCAAAGAAGGTCCAGATGAAGGTTCAGAAATCCAGTAACCAAGGTGGGGGACTCAAATAAAGAGTCACATGTCCAGGGTTAATCACAAGAACTGTCCAAAATGAGGTACTCTTAAAACAAATAGTAACAGGGTATGATGTGGCCGAGGGTACCTGCAAACCTGTAAACAGCCCAACCCCCTCACAGGTAATGTTCTAAAACAAGGATCCTCAGACTTGGATCAGTTATGAGAAGTGTAAACACTTCTAACCCGGAGGTACATTGTTTACAATAACCATAAAAGATCCTCCTCTAATTCACCTCAGTTTCTGAAGGTCATAATAAAGGTCATCCAGACTTAGCAGGCTTCCCAGATAGCCCTAGCACTACAGGAAATCTGTAGCACAGAGTTCTCAAGAAGAAACCCACATCTGAACCGTGTTCCATATTCCCGCACCAGACCGAGATGGAATGGGAAATAACATGAATCACTCTAGCCTAGGTGTCACTCAGGTCCCAGGTATAGGACCTCGAACTCTCAATGGAACCCCACCCACCAATGAAAACCAGATCCAGCAATGATAATGACAGTATGAAATATGCAAAACTGTAAAGAAAAGCAATAAATAAAGCTGTACATAAAGCAATAAAGCAAAATAAATAAACATACACATCACATAACACCCTAGTAAACACAAATCAAACAAGCGCTAGGAGGAACCCACAAAAAGAACCAGAAGCCCTGGTTACAATATAAGGGTCCCCAGCAGAGTCGCCAAGCTGTCGCTCCCACCAAAATGACACCTAGTCAGAAGGGGTACAGACGCGAACGGTCGGCGAAAGAGAGGAAATGAATAGAGTCGCCAGCTAGGCATTTTTATCCCGAAGGAAAGGTAATGCTGCATAGACCTGAGAAAAGATGGATAAGACGGTTGCGAACCAGAGAAACTGAGAAAGGGGGTTGGTTACAACCTGGGAAGGTATTAGCACACAGATTGTCCGTCGTACTCGACGGGATCCACGCTTAAAAGATTTGTGTTTAAAGGGGTAGTGTCAGTGTAATCTGTGTATCAAAGATGGAAAAGAATGTACAAGTGTCAGTGCAAGAAGAAAGTGAAGTGTATAAGAGAAGTGTCAGTGTGAGAGCAAGAGTGTAAAGCCCAAGACAATGAGGCTCAAAAAAATAATGCTGGAAGAGGAGGGGATATACAAAGACTTTTGTTCGATAACCGTTAAGTTATGCCTACGTATCCTCTCGTGCGATGAGGAAGTCAGAACACCTTAGTTCGACCCAAAGAGACTGAAAGGATAAATTGACTTGTGAACTGCTTACTTGTCTATGCTCAAGTGTATGACCTGTCTGGCTCAGGTGCAAACTGTCTTGCGTTAGACGGAAGAAGCAAGTTCTCGTTTGTGAGTGAATGAGGTGAGAAAAGAATCCCGGAGGAGACGATTATTGTTTGTTTTTGTGTTTTTAAGCTTTTATTGCTTTTTGAAGTTTGTCATAAGTTAATGAGCTTAAGCCTAAGCCAAGGGTTAGTAAAATCATCACATCTTCCCTCTGATTAGGGGTAATGAGAATACCTTAAGCATGAAGTAAACACCTCACACTTAATCACCATGATGTAGGATTTAGATCATTAACCTACTTGCATTTATTTAGATGTTTTTGGAGTTTTTGTTTAGTGTTAAGTAATGAGTTTAAGCCATAATCAAGGATTTAATGGACCCATTACACCATCCTAATAAAAGGATGATAGATGAGAGCATTTAAGCTGAGGAAGGCTCCTCAACTTAATCCATGATTAGGGATTAACCTCATGACAAAACAAAGCCTTTATTAAAGTAGATTTTTAATTAATGGTAAGATTAAGAAGTGTATTTTATGATTTGTAAGACAACTTGAGGGGGACTTGTCCATTAACACTAGGGTTAGTCCTTCTTAACCAATTAAGGAAGAATTAGAACCCTAATGCAAGGCCCAAGTTACAAGCTTGGTGTCTTGATGATTATTAGATGGATTGATTAAAGGATTTAAACATATTAAGGGTTTAACACTTAGGATTAAAGTTATACACTTCATCCTAATAGAAGGATACAGGCATAACCCTAATCACAAAGTCTTAAAACCTTTAAGGTTTAGTCCTTGATTAAGAGATGAGAAGAGAAGACACAAAAATGACACAAAGGTGAAACTAATGGGGGGACTAATCAAACCCTAATTGTTATCATGCTTGGTTGTCCTAGGGTTTCTGGGGCTTAAGAAAGAAAGAGATCTTCAAAGGCCACCAAGGAAGAACAAGATGAAAGGAGGAGAAGAAAGGAGAAATAAGCTAACTTACTTCACTTAAGAAGATAAGTTGCTTGAAGAAAGAAAGTGAGAATGGGGACATGAATGAGCAAGCTCACTCTAATACAAAGGTAAAATGCAGCAATGAATGCATGAGGAGAGATGAGAAAAGATCATGAGAAGTGAAGGCAAATCCACTTCTCAATGACTTACCACCTGAAAAGTTAGCAACAAGAAATGAGATGAGATGAGAATGAGATGAAATGCAATGATACAAAACAAAGTCATAAGCATAAACATGATGTTAATGATTCTAAAAGATGATGCAAACACATGTCAAGAGTTGTGGATGATCATACAAGAATGAGGATGCAAATGAAGCATGCTTTGAACCATGAAAGCTCATGAAAGTTTATGAAATGGAATGAATGCATAACATGGCAAATGAATGATGCAATGATCAAACATGAGTCTAATGTATCCTAATATGTCTTATATGTCATGTGGATGCACAAAATCTCATGGAAAGGTCATGTATGCAAGCAAGTGAGGGATGAATGCAAATGAAAGCCAAAATTAGGGTTTATGCACAAGACACAAAGCAAAATTCAAAATCAGAAGCAAATAACATGATAAAAAATTGAAAATGGTATCAAAGGTACCCTAACCCTACACAAGTTCACTGCCCAAAGGAGGGGACCTAAGTCTTAACCTAATGGAAGTTATAATCTTCTCAAGTCAACTAGGGTTTCAAGGCACTTCAAAAGGAAAAATGCACATTAAATTGAAAATGAAAGATAAATTCAAACCAATTTTATCCTAGAAACTACATGATATGAAGGATGCAATGCAAGAAGAACCATCATCAAACTCTTCATGGTTAGGCAGAATGAATTTTTCTAAGTTAGGACCAAAATATTGCCTTTAAATAACTTTAATTCCAATGTTAATTCCAATGAAAAATGTCAAAGTACATCAAGAACCAAAAATAAATTTGTTTGGAGAGTTTGATAATGTTTCTAAATATGTCAAAATGTAATGTGAATTTTTTGGTGATTTTTAAATACCTAAATGCATTTTTAATTAATTAATTTCCATTAACCAATTAAAAATAAACATTTAAATGATTTAAAACTGATTTTTGATGCAAAAAATAAAAATAAAAATATTTTTGGGTTCTGAAAATTAATAAAAGGTTTGATAAAAAATTTCAGAATTTTTTAATGTATTTTACTATTTTTAAAAATTCGTAGAAATTAAATACAAAACAAATAAAATAAAAATGAAATTAAAGAGAAAATGAGAAAGTCAGCTGATCTAAAGGCCCAGATTCAAACCTAGGGGGCGGGAATTGACCACGCGCGCTAATGGACGGCTGAAATTCAAATCTCACTAATTATGATTAAACCTTAATCCTGAACCCTAATTACTTTCAGATGACCGGAACAGTGTTCCGGTCATCTTCTCCGGCCAGCCAATCCTTCAATCTCACTCAAAACGCTATCTTAAGCTCTCTAACTCTCCAGAATCAAACATCTAACAACCTTAAACATGAATCCAGCCCTAAAACTCATTTATTTTCACTCAAGAACAGGAATCAAAGCCAAACGGAAAAAAACGCAGAAAGTTTCAGAGATACAATACATGCTTAATACTTGGCCATTTTCAAAATTAAACACATCAGAATCATCAGTGGATCATGGAGAACCAATTAGTAACTTAAAAACACGTTTCTGGAAAAAATGTTCTTGATGATACCTGAACTGAAGCTTTCGAAAATGGTGCTTTCTGGCCAGTTCTTTGCTTCAAACAAGTTCCAATGATCCTCCCCAAGTGTTTGTGATACTTAGCTGGAGTTTATATGGCCTTGAAATGGAAATGGCAGAAATTCAGTTTGTGAAGTGTGAAAATCGTATTTTTGATTGTGGAGGTTTTATGGCCAAATGAAGGGTGGGAAATGATCAGTGGATCATGGTGAGTTGAATGGTGAAAGAAACTTGAAGGTTTGATGGTTGAATCAAGAGATTCAGAGGCTTTTGCAAATTTGGGGATTTTGGAGTGTGCTGAGTTCTTGGAGTTTCAGGCTGTGTTGTTGTGTGCTTTTGCTTGGTTTTGATCCACTTAAAGAAGTGTGATAGGTCAGAGAGTGGGTGCTGGCCTATGTTGATTGGTATGGGCAAGTTGCCAAAATGTCAAAAGTTGGTGTACTTGAGGTATGGGTCATGGCAGGCCAAGGACAATGGGGTGTCCTGCACAGCAAGGATCAAGGGCAACCATGGAATTCAGATTGAGGCCAATTAGCAAGTGGATTGAAGCTTATGGGTGGTTTTGCAAATTTCATGAAGTTTGGCCTCTTTTGGATTCCTTAATGATCAAGGCATGAAAATGAGTGATTCTTTGGGTCATTCTGAATTTTAGGTCATGTGAGATGTTTGTGTAATGGTTATAAGTCACTTTGAAGTCATAGAAATGCTTGGCATGTGAATTTGCAAGTTTCCCTCTTTGGTGTAAAAGTGAAAATTTAGTGATTTTGCCCAACTTTGCAAGGTCATAACTTTTGATCCAAAATGAATTAGATCAAGTTCTTGAACTTTTTGAAAATGGGAGGATCCAATCTACAACTTTCATGACCAAATATTTTTCATTTGAAGCATTTTTGAATCAAAAAGAGGAGGTTGAAAAACTTTCCCAAAATGACAATTTTACATTATGAGTCACTTTCCCAAAAAGGCAACTTTGCAAATGGCTTGAGATTATTCAATTTTGTGAACTTCTAACTTCTTCTAAGATCAAATAAAGATCATACACATTCAAAATGATGGAGAAACCCCTTTGGTTGGGTCATTGGGGGCCTCAGATGCCCTGATTTTGCACTGACTTGCTCAAGAAGTCACCTGTTGATCAGATGCCTTCTCCATTGAATTTCTTCATGAAAATTGATATGCATGATCCTCATAACATATAGAGACTAATAGAAACAATAATGACCAAAAAATTTGGAGTTATGGACTTTGAAACCAAAACCCTAATTCTAGGTCATTTGTGCAGTTAAGCCTGACTCTGCTTCCATGCCTTTCTCAATTCTTATGATTCTTTGACTTCCTTGACCTTGTGAGGATATAATATGATACTTGAACATACATGGACCCTCTTGAGATGATTGAAGACCTTTGGAGTGGCTCAAATGGCTCAGGGATGGCTCAGATCACAAACCCTAGATGCAGATGACTTTGAACCAATGTGGTGAAACAAAAATGCAATATGAGATGATATGATTGAACTTATGCAAATGAAAAGATCATAAGCCATAGTGAAATGAGTGAGGGAAAATTTGGGGTGTTTACAATATGATAGCAAAATCCCAAACAGAATAAGAGCACTTGGTCAATCTAGCAAATTTGTTTGACAGACTCCGGAAGTTCAGATTGAGGTTGAATCCAAATAAGTGCACCTTCGGGGTCCGTTCCAGCAAGCTACTTGGCTTCATTGTTAGTGAGCGGGGAATTGAGGTTGATCCGGCCAAAGTAAAAGCCATCCAAGAGATGCCTGAGCCAAAGACTCAAAAGTAAGTGTGTGGTTTCTTAGGGAGACTAAACTACATTGCACGATTTATCTCTCACCTAACGGCCACGTGTGAGCCCATATTTAAGCTTCTGAGGAAAAATCAGGAAATTAAATGGAATGAAGACTGTCAGCAAGCCTTTGACTGAATCAAGGAATACATGTTAGAACCTCCAATTCTTATGCCTCCAGTGCCAGGGAGACCCTTGATCATGTATCTTACTGTGGTCGAAGGATCAATGGGATGTGTGCTGGGTCAGCAGGACGAGTCTGGTCGAAAAGAGCATGCCATTTATTACCTTAGCAAAATGTTTACCGATTGTGAGACACGCTACTCACTACTCGAGAAAAATTGCTGCGCTTTGGCATGGGCTGCTCGTCGACTAAGACAGTACATGCTGACCCACACCACTCTCTTAATCTCCAAGATGGATCCTGTGAAATATATCTTCGAGAAGCCGACTCTAACAGGAAGGGTAGCCCAATGGCAGATGATTCTAACGGAGTATGATATCCATTAAACTTTGCAAAAAGCAATAAAAGGAAGTGTACTGTCGGAATACCTGGATCAGCAGCCAATTGACGATTATCAACCCATGAAGTTCGAGTTTTCGGATGAGGACATCATGTTACTCAAGTTGAAAGACTGTGAAGAACCACTTCCGGAGGAGGGGCCAGACCCTGAATCCAGATGGAAGTTGATGTTTGACGGAGCTGTGAACATGAACGGAAGCGGAGTAGGTGCTGTTATCATTTCACCAGAAGGGGTCCATACACCTTTAGCTGCTCGGTTGACTTTCGAGTGCACTAACAACGAGGCAGAGTATGAAGCTTGCATCATGGGGGTTGAAGAAGCAATCAACTTGCGAGTCAAGAACCTCGAGATCTTCAGAGATTCTGCTCTGGTGGTGAACCAAGTCAATGGCAAATGGTTAGTTCATCAACCTCACTTGGTTCCTTATAGGGATTATACCAGGAGGTTGCTAACCTTCTTCACCAAGGTCAAGTTGAGTTATATTCCCTGATACAAAAACCAGTTTGTTGATGCTCTAGCAACTTTGTCGTCCATGATTAAAGTTTGTCAAGAGAATTTCGTGCCTCGAATCATGGTCTCCCGTCTTGAAAGACCCACTTATGTCTTTGCAGTTGACAGTGGTGAAGACGAAAAACCTTGGTATCATGATATCAAGCAATTCTTCAAGACTCAAGAATACCCGGCTGAGGCATCCAGTAAAGACAAGAAGACCCTCAGGAGACTAGCAGGTGGTTGCTTCTTGAATCAAAATGGTGTGCTATATAAGCGAAACTTCTACATGGTTATGCTCAGATGCGTGGATAGACACGAAGCAGACCTGTTGATGCAAGAGGTTCATGAAGGCTCCTTTGGTACCCATGCTGGAGGACATGCTATGGCCAAGAAATTTATTCGAGTATCCAATCACTCCATACCTTGAACGTCTAAAAGCTCTTGCAATTATTCGTTCAGGCCTGCAGATGATTGAATAGGGGCAGCTGTAATACCTCAAAATTTGCCCTCTCATATCCTCAACATTTTGCATATCATTTAGCATGCATAAGCTCACAAATAACCAACAACATTGCATCATGTGTAGCATAGCTGAGGTCTTGGCATGTGGTCAATGGATGGAGCAACTGAAGGCTATACAAAGGCAACCGAAGGGCCACAAAGCTTCTCAACATCATGCTAAGGTTCCACAACACCCCACAAGTCTTCATTTTAAGCCACAAGCCATGGAAAGATTTGATTTGATCAAAGGAGGCAAGCAGTGCAACATTTCCTGATGAAAATGGCCAAATTAGGGTTTCACTTCTATTGGGCTTCTCCATGAAGTTTTGATTTCAAAGAGGATTCCTTTGTCTTATATATGATGTCAAGTGCCTAGGGTTCAAATCTCGTCCACAAAATCATTTTGGAAGAGGTTCAATTGGCCAGATGACTGAAAAGTGAAGAATCGAAGAAAAGGCGACCGAGCTAGGTAAAGAAAGGTCGAGTCCTGACTTTTAAGATCAAAGTCATGAAATTTGGGTTATAATGATCCTATGGTTCAAATTTGGTCAAGAAGTGATAGAGGAATCATAAAAAAAATCAAGAAAAAAAATCATTTGAAAAGTGGTTGATTTCACCTTTCCCTCCACTTTTCTTTCCACTTTCCTTCCACATTCCTTTTCATTCTTTCCCTCTTGTTTTTCCACTTCAATTCCACTACATTTCCTTTGGATGCTTCTACCATGTTCCACAATCTTCTAGAGTATTCCAAGGAATATTCCAAGGAATATTCCAAGGAATATTCCTTCTCCCACCCTAACCCTAACTAACTACTAACCTAACTCCATTCCTAAACCTAACTCCATTCCCATACCTAGCTCCAAGCCTAGCCCCTATATAATCATTAATCACTTCAATGCCAAAGGCTCCCAACTTTTTTCCCAACTTTTTCACTTTCTCACAATTTCTAGAATCACTTTTTCTCTCTCACTTTTCATCCATTTCCCTTTCACCAAAGCTTTTTTTGAAGAAGCTCTTCAAGTTTCACATTGAAACTTGAAGATCTTAAAGCTTATCCTCCAACCTCCATTGAATTGTGGATTTTAGAAGAAGAAGCTACTGATTTTTGTGAAGATTTCGACTTATCGGAAGTGCAAGAAGGCTCAAGCATCAAGAACGCATTTATTTTGCGGATTCGCGGTTTTCTTGGTTTTCTCTTCGATCAAGCTCCGATTCTTGCACATCCACCGAAGGACTTCTCCGCTTCGTAGGTTGGTGGTCTAAATCACTTTTCATTTAAGTTATTCTCTTCATCTCGCCATTTTGGCATTCTTTAAGTGCTTTTCGTATTGCTTATGATCGATTACGTTTTCGTTATGTGTTGCTTGCGATTTGTGATTTGTGATGGATTATGAGTTATATTGTAGCTTGTTATAAGTTCTAACATGTGTTAATAAGCCCCAATTAAGTAGAAATTTATGTTAACATGTTCCTAGGGGTGTTGGAGATCATTAGAAGTAAGTTTGTGGCCAAAAGTGCTTATTTCTAAACTTTTTTTCACCTTCTGTTCAGTGTTAACCGGTTAACCAATTGGTTAACCGGTTAACGCATGCGTTTTTGCCACAAATCAGTCTTGTTTGGGGTCCGTTAACCGGTTAACCATTTGGCTAACCGGTTAACGCTGTTGGATTTTGGAATTTTTGCTTATTTGTTTGCTTGTCCTTGCTTCTTTGTGCCTTAATGTCCATGCATGTTTACGCACTAATTTTAGGGTATTTTCTAGGTTGGTTCCGACATCTCATTCCCCCATTTCGAGTCGTTTCGACGCATTTCCGTTCATGTTGCATATTATGCATTTATGTGTTCATTTGTGTATAATTTGACTCATTGCATTTTGTTTCTATGTCTATGTATCATTTGGCATGTAAATAATCATGTTGCATTCTGTTTTTGCATCTTTTCGTAATTCGGTAAATCATTTGCATTTCATTGTATCAATATATATGTTGCATTTCCCATAATCATGTATGTATGTGCATTTGGTTACATGTTTGATCATATCATTCACATCAATTCAATTCTGAATTTTGTATTGAGCTTGGCATTCTTGTTGATCTATCATGTTCCATGCTCATGATCAATGCTCATTGTGTTCATATGCCATGTTCATGTGCCATATTTTGCATACTTGTTGCATAATCAATCATGTGGTGCATTCTTGCATAATCCTCCCAAAATAATTATGTCACTCATTTGTGTATGTTAATCTATGTTCAAATGCACATTCATGATGAATTGATACATTTTTCATTAAGTTTGTGCATTAAAAAATGAAAATAATCAAATCTGCATTTTACATTTCATAGCTGACTTTGCATATAGGTGTTGTAGAATACATGTTGTTTGTTATGTTTGCATGTTGTATGTGACTTCTTACACCTACCTTTTCATGCTATATGTTGGCTGTAGAAAGTTGTTTGTGTTTTGTTTTGTGATATGCATTTGATAGCTAATTGTTTTAAGCTTAGAGGCTGTGGTAGGTGCTGAATTTTTGTTTTAGCATTTTTTTTAGTTCTCTAGAATTAAGATAGAGTTTAGATTGAGTCCTAGAGTTATTAGGATTTAATTGGTGTATGTTTGCCTTATTATTTTTAATAAAACACACACTAATCTTTGTTTTGTAGGGAGGGAAAGGTATGTTTCCTTACACCTTATCCTTTTATTTTTTCTTTATGCATTTAATTCACTTTTTTTCATTCCATATTTGTTGTTGGTAGGGTCCCCCTTTGTTAGGACCAACTTATCTTCCTTAGGAAGTAAGTTGCATCCTTTTTCTTCTCTATTTTCCTTTTGCTCTTTAGGATTAGAAAAACCTCACTAACCATAAGACCACCATTTTAATAAATAACTTAGGGTTGTGTCTTAGTCCCCCTTAATTTTTGTCCTTTTCCGATTTGTGTCTTCTTTCTCATCTTCAAACAAAATCCAAAAGACTTAATAAATGCATGAAAGGATCCCTTGTGTATAGCCTTATTCCACGGGGCACTTACATTCATTCCATCTTGGAGTGGTGTAGGCTTATCTAGCATGATGTACAAGTCTTATCAAGGGGTTATTTCACAAAGAAAAATCCAAAAGACATTTCTTCACAAAAGCAACAAAAACATGTAATAAAGTTCAACAAGCTAGTGAACTTAAACCCTAATCCTTGGAAACAAGTCTTGGATAGATTCTCCTTGCTTGGTGTGCTTGTTCTATTATTCCATCTTGGAATGTAGTAGCAAGTACACATTCCATGGAAAAGAGTTTGAATTCACTTTCTTGTGCCAAATTCATACAAAACTCTTAAAAGGAAAAAACAAACAATAAGCGACTTTCCTGCGAGAATTCTCTTCTCATCTCATTCACTCATAACGCGAACTTGCGACGACTTTTCTCGCATGCAAGACGGTAAACTCACTCGTACCAGACGAGCCTGCAACACCTGAGCATAGACATACGCAGTTCAAGCCATAAAAAACACCAACAAATAGTCCCGCCTTAGTTAGGCGAACTACATCGACTCTGATCCTCATTTTCCCGATGAAGTACGTAGGAAGCGGGGTAGGGCCCGTTCGAGCACATTTTTTATTTTCCCTATATTTCCCCCTTTTATTATCATTCTCTTTTTCCAATTCCCTTCTCATTCCATTCCCATCCCAGTTAGCAGTTCATTTGTCCAACAATTATATTTTTCTCACCCTTTGAAACAAACAAGCAAGCGTGGATCCCGTCGGGTACGGAGGATGGTCTGGGGTGATAATACCTTCCCAGGTCGTAACCGACTCACGAACCTAGATCTTTGGTTCGCAGGACCTTGTCCTTTCCTTCTTTCTAAGGGTTGTGCAACATTACTTTTCCCATTCATTCGGGATACAAATATCTGGTTGGAGACTCTACCTTTTCCGCACCACTTTCGCGTTTGTACCATGATGAAAATCCCGGGAGCGACAATTGGTTTTGTACTTCATTCTTGAACTCCCTTAACTTTTCAAAGGATTCAAATTTGTGTTTCATTAAATACACATAACCATATCTACTGAAATCATCAGTAAATGTGATGAAGTATTGAAAACATCCTCTGGTTGGTATGTTCAGTGGTCCATATACATTTGTATGTATGAGGGACAAAATATCATTTGCCCTTTCACCTTTTCATGTGAATGATGTCTTTGTCATCTTTCCAATTAAACAAGATCTGCATGTATCATATGATTCGTAATCAAAAGAGTCCAATAGTCCATCTTTATGGAGTTTGGAAATGCGTTTCTCATTTATATGGCCTAAGCGACAATGCCAAAGGTAAATTGGATTTAACTCATTAGGTTTCATCATTTTAGTATTAATGTTATAAATTGGCATTTCAAGATCAAGGACTTACAATACATTGTTCATTTGCGCAGTAACATATAATATATCATTTAAATAAATAGAGCAACAATTGTTCTTTATTATAAATGAAAAACCAAACTTGTCCAAACAAGAAACGGAAATAATATTCCTGCTAATTGCAAGTACATAATAACAATTCTCTAACTGAATTATTAAACCACTAGGTAAAGTCAAATCATAAATTCCTATAGCTAAAGCAGCAACCTTTGCTCCATTGTGAACTCGTAGGCCAACTTCACCTTTTGCCAAATATCTACTTCTTTTTAGTCCCTGCACATTGGTACAAATGTGAGAACCACATCCAGTATCTAATACCCATGATGCAGAAGTAGATAAATTAATTTCTATAACAAAAAGACCTGAAATTGAAGTTTCCACTCCATTCTTCTTAACTTCCAGGTACTTTGGGCAGTTTCTCTTCCAATGTTCGGTCTTACCGCAATAGAAACAAATGCCCTCCTTAGCTATGCCTTCACTAGGCTTCAAAGCAGGTGCAATATGTTTTGGTTTGACAACTTCCTTGCCTTTCCATTTACCACCCTGCTTGGTTGGCCTTTTGTTCTGTTTCTTTCCATTAATGACCATCATAATGGATTTCCCTTTTGACTTCAGATTTTGCTCAGCATTTCTTAACATGCTTAGAAATTCAGGAAGAGATTTGTCCATATCATTCATATTGAAATTAAGGACAAATTGACCGAAATTATCTGGCAACCATTGCAGGATCAAATAAGTTGCAAGCTCCTTCATGAGGGGAAATCCCAATCTTTCAAGATTCTCCACATACCCAATTATCTTAAGTACATGGGGACCTACTGGGCTTCCCTCAGCTAGCTTGGCTTGGAAAAGGGCTTACGAAACTTCAAACCTCTCATTCCTTGCTTGCTTTTGATAGAGCATCTTCAGATGTTCGATCATATCGAACGCTGCCATGTTTTCATGTTGCTTTTGCAATTCAGAATTCATGGTAGCCAACATGAGGCGAGCAGTTTCATTAGCATCATCGACATGCTTCTTATATGCATCTTTCTTAGCCTTAGAAGCAAAACTAGGAGGTTCCTCATCAGGAATGGGTGTCTCTAAGACATACAGCGTTTTGTCATGTTTGAGGACAAACCTCAGATTTCAGTGCCAATCTAGAAAATTTGTCCCAGACAATTTTTCCTTATCCTGGATTATTCGCAAAATGTTATTAGATGTGTTATTTGTCATGGTAGTCTACATTAAAATATGAAGGAGATATTAGTATTATTAAACATATTCAATTAGGCCTTTAATTAAATATGCTCCCATTATTTTACTAAAAACAAATGACCCTTATCATTTGATTCGGAAAATCCCGTTGGAAGATTTTCTAGTGGATCGAGATCCATATTTCGCTTTGTTTTAAGTCAATGTTAGGCTGATTACACAAAACTCGACTATTTAGGTAGGAACTCCTTCCAATTGCATTCAATACAATTCTCAAATATTTCAGTTGGGTGAATAACTCCTTATTCCAATCCATCATATGAATCATTCCCAACTCTTGCTGTTAGACGCTGTGGCTAGTGATCTAGAGGGGGGGTGAATGGATCACCTCCTTGTTTACAAGGATTTAAAAGATTTTTCAGAGTTTTCAAAACTTAACGGAAACAACGGTCCCAAATATACAAGCGTCTATTCTGGACCAGCCACTAGAAGACCGGACATGTGATAACGTGCTGGATTTACGATTGAGATGATAAAGGTTTAAACACACAAGATGTAAAACAGTTGAATGCACCTATTACAAAAGCTATTTCCAATGAATAAAAAACGATTGAAAACGTAAATAGAGATAGAGAAAGAATACAATACGCAGAGATTTGGTAAGGAAGTTCCCCACGTTCGTCCTCGCGTGTGGGTACGTCTCCCTCTCAATTTCAAACCGAAATTGAGAACTTTTATATCATATTGCTGAATTCGTCGATTACAAGGTTGCTATACAAACACTAGAAATCTATACACCTAGATCTTCCTATTGTATCAACCTTCACTTGATCTGAGCCCAATCAAGATTCCCTGCAAGTAATACAAGCAATTCACCGGTTCCACGATCTATTTGCGAAATCCCCCGATTTCCAAATCTTACGCTGCGGCTGAATCTGTCTTGTAAACGTGACTAACAAACCCTCAAGAACACGCCCGTTCTTGAAGGAAAAACCAGCTGGTTTTTCCTTGAAACCTTCTATCACTCTTCAACTCAGCTGGATCTCCGATCGTACCACTGAACGTTATCTCATAAACCTTCAATCACAGAACAACACTCACTTCCTTGTTGATGTTCTTGAAATAAGGTATTTGAAAAGATGATGAAGATGAATTTGATTCTAGGTTTCAATCCTGCTCAACATTGAATTGTCCACACTCCAAAATCCTTTTCTTGATGTGTTCTTCAATGATCTATCACTCTAAAATTCGTCTGCAATTTCTGTGATCTGTTACTGCACTAAATGAACCACTTAACATATATATGCAGATTCTGTTAGAAGTAAAACAGACAAATGAATCGATACATATTAGTATGAATCGATACATACTGAACAGATTAATAAAAACAGAGAATTAAACAAGTAATGAATCAATGCATGTTTGTATGTGTCGATTCATAGAAGAAAATCCAGAAGCATTCAAACAGCATGAATCGATACATGATGAGATGAATCGATTCATTTTGCGAATTTCCAGAATCCTTATAACAGCATGAATCGATGCATGATTGAATGAATCGATTCATTTTGCGTATTTTTCAGAAGAACAAAAACATTGATAAAAATGAGTCAAAAGATTTAAAGGCAACATATGATGAAAGCACAAAACACTTAAAATTTATAATCATTCAAAACTAGAGTTGCTCACAAACTCCCCCTTTTTGATGATGACAATTTTTTTTGAAGTGTGAGAATTACTCCCCCTGAGTTTTTGCCTGTCATTTTTCACACTTGCCTTTGCCGTTTCTCCCCCTTTGTCAACATCAAGAAAGAATGCATAGGTGAAGAAACAGAAACAACAATACTAAGATATATAAGCAGAGTTCACTCACAAAGAATGAAACATAAAGTGCAAACAATTTAGACAAAAGCAAACAATCATAGGCAGTGAAATTGTCAAATAGAGTTGAGAATTACATAAACAAACCAAACCATAAAGTGTTTAAACAAGAAAAACAAAGAAACTTAAGCAAGAAACAATGATGATATGCAAAATGAAATGCAGCTTCAATGAGGAAAATGGCCACCACACGACTCCGCATCATCTCGATCAGGGTCACGGAAACTTGGAGGAGGAGGTGGAGGAGGCATTTCATCTGGATTCTGCCCCATGAAGGCGTAACGCCTGAAACGTCTCTGAACCTCTGTGCTTTGAAATCTTTCCATTATCCCCGGATGCGAGTGACAATCATCCATAAATCCAGACATCTCATTATAGAAAACTTGATGCCACTTAACCAATTAGGTATGCCATGAATGTTGATTATGATACATTCGAGTATGCTCATCATGCCATTCTCGGTGCTCGTTATGCCATTTTGTTTGCTGGACATGCCACGCACGAGCTTCTTCATGCCGGGCATTGTTTGCAATTTCCAACTACGCAAACATTTGAGTAAGATAGGCCGGAGCAGCAATAGATGAAGTCGGTGAAGCCGATGAAGGATTTGGTTCATAGTTTGTAGGAGACCACCTTTATGGTACCCACTCACCCCAACCGGTGTTGGCATTCGCATCAGGAGGATTTTCTGCATCCTCCATGTCTTCATCCCTTTGTTCTTCAACATAAACATGTTCAGAAGGAATATCAAAGTTGTAGATGCGGGTTCGAGTGCTGCGTTCAAAGAAGTAGTAGCAGCGACGCTCGATGTCCCACCGATAACCCATATGAGAGAGTGTGGCATTGTTGAATTCTTGAACACTAGAAGATGATAGGAGAGGCACAGGAGGGAAAACCACTTTCCAAAACTTAAGAATCCGCATAATCTGGGCAGCATATGCAAGAGTGATGTTTTTGGAGCTGTTCTGCGTAAGAAAGATACGCTTGACAAAGTAATTGGCCCAGTTTAATGGTATCTTATTCTGCAGAATATACAATAAATGAATATCCAGCTTGTCCAATCGAGAGTGCCCACCGGACCTTGGACGCAAGATATGTGAAAGAATCCAGTGCAGAATTCTTGGAACACTTTTAATCATACCAGAAGTCAGATGCTCATCATTTGCAAGAGGTCTGTCCAATTTAGAAATGGATGCACAATATTCCTTCAACTTAAACTGTGTTTCAAAGTTCTGGTCATGCCACATCTACAATTCAGGCAACAGAGATGGCAGATTGAACACTTTGGGCCAGTCATCAGCCTCAAAACGGTAAGTTCTGGTTCCAATCGAACACTTGAACATGTAGCCTTTTCCAGTTTTCACACCAGCATAGAAAGCACGAATAAAGTCTTCATGATACTCATCTTTAACAGTTAAAAAGGATCCAAGATTTTGTGCGTCGATTAAATCTGCAACTTCTTCTAAACAAAGAGTACGTACATCACTAGTATCGAAAACATGTGGTTTCATAACTAACCTTGTTTTAAAAGAAGCTTCAAATTCTTCAACAATGGCAGGATGAAGAATTGCAGCCCCAGATGGAGGAATTTCAGGAACAGAAGGAGCCTGATGAGAAGACCCAACGGATTCTTTGCCTTTACGTTTTCCTTTTTCTCTTGGAAGCAAGACTCTTGGAGGCATAATGATGAGATTAGGGTTTTGAGAGAAGAGGGGTTTTGTGGCAGTTAGGGTTAGAAACGAAAATGATGCAAATGAGATGATGAGAAAGACATAATGGAGTCTTATAACTGATAGACATGTCATAGCAGTTGCTGATGTGTCGATTCATAAAAATAAACTGAATTTAATACAGGATGCATCGATTCATGACCTTATGAATCGATTTATTTTACGGAAATTTTGAAAATCAGGTTGCTATGTATCGATACAAGCCATGATGTATCAATACATACTGTAACCATTTGGATAGAAATTAAAAGAAAATTAACATGAATCGATTCAATATGGTTGTGATCGATTCATAATGCGAATTTTTTGAAATACAAATGGCTATGAATCGATACAAGTCATTATGTATCAATACATATTGTAACCATTTGGACAGAAATTAAAAGAAAATCAACATGAATCGATTCAATATGGTTGTGATCGATTCATAATGCGAATTTTTTGAAATACAAATGGTTATGTATCGATACAAGTCATTATGTATCAATACATACTGTAATGTATTAATAAAAGAAATTTTGCAAGAATTGACACAACAATGAATATGCAAAAACAAACATTATGCAAAATGCAGAATGAATCATAACATTGTATGGATGCTTAAGATTACTTTACAAACAAAACATCAATGTTCAAACATTCATATGAAAAGAAGTTCATGAAAACGAGAAATCATTACTCAAACATACATTGATCATACAATATCAACAAAGTGAAGAGAGGAACAATATTACCTCCGTAGTAGTATTCTCATGAGGTACGAGTGAAGACTACAATCAGAACTTAGTAAACACGATGAGATAAATAGAAACTACATGAATCAAACTTAAGACACCAATGCGGAGAGATCAAGAATCCCTAATTCGCGACGAATGTTGAAGAATGGTTCAGTTGCCAAAGGTTTAGTGAAAATGTCAGCAAGTTGATTTTTAGTATCAACATGCTCAAAAACAACATCTCCTTTTTCAACATGATCGCGAAGTAAGTGATGTCTAATCTCAATATGTTTGGTGCGTGAGTGTAAAACAAGATTCTTAGTGAGATTAATGGCACTAGTGTTGTCACACTTAATTGGAATGCGTTTAAGTTCAATATCAAAATCTTGTAGTTGCTGTCTTAGCCATAAAATTTGAGCACAACAGCTACCGGATGCAACATACTCAGCCTCTGCAGTAGACAAAGCTACGGATACTTGCTTTTTACTATGCCAACTTATTAAAGAATTTGAAAACAGATGGCATGTGCCACTAGTGCTTTTCCTTTCTGATTTGCAGCCAGCAAAATCAGAATCAGAGTAACCTACTAAGCTGCAATCGCTTCCTTTGGAATACCAAAGCCCATATTTAGGTGTTCCATTAAGATACCTAAATATACGCTTGACTGATTTTAAGTGAGATTCCTTAGGATTTGATTGATATCTTGCACACATACACACACTAAACATGATGTCCGGTCTAGAAGCAGTAAGATACAAGAGAGACCCAATCATACCTCTATACCTTTTGACATCAACACACTTACCATGTTCATATTTGTCCAAGTTTCCGTTGGTAGGCATGGGAGTGTCAATTGATTTAGAATTATTCATTCCAAAACGCGTGAGCAGCTCTCTGCAGTATTTTGTTTGACATACTGTTGTACCTTCATCGATTTGCTTTATTTGGAGGCCTAAGAAGTAGTTCAACTCTCTCATGAGACTCATCTCAAACTCACCCTGCATAACATTAGAAAATTCTTCGACCAAGTGTATGTTAGTTGAACCAAAAATTATATCGTCTACATAAACTTGAACTAAAAGAATGTGCTTTCCTTTGTGTTTAATGAAGAGTGTATTATCCACTTTACCTCTAGAATATCCATGATCAAGTAGAAATTTGCTAAGTCTTTCGTACCACACACGGGGTGCTTGCTTAAGACCATATAAAGCACGCTTTAATTTGTAAACATGATCTAGATATTCAGAATTTTCAAAACCGGGAGGTTGTGAAACATATACTTCTTCATTTATGACACCATTTAAAAACACACTCTTTACGTCCATTTGGTAAAGCTTGAAATTCATAGAACACTCATAGGCAAGCAAAAGACGTATAGCTTCAAGGCGAGCCACCGGAGCATAAGTCTCCTCATAATCTATGCCCTCCTCTTGGTTATACCCTTGTGCTACCAAGCGTGCCTTGTTTCTAGTTATCACTCCGCTTTCATCAAGTTTATTCCTAAACACCCATTTAGTACCTATGATGTGATGATCTCGCGGACGAGGGACAAGTTCCCAAACGTCATTTCTTTTAAATTGATTAAGCTCTTCTTGCATGGCCATTAGCCAAAATTCATCAATCAAGGCCTCTTTAGCATTTTTAGGTTCCACTTGTGATACAAAAGCGAAGTGAGAACAAAAGTTACATATCTTAGAACGAGTCAACACTCCCTTTCAAATATCTCCCAATATATTGTCTATAGGGTGGTCTTTAGAGGATTTCCAAGCTGGTGGAAGGTCCTTCACTTCAGATGTTCCTTCCTCTTTATCTTTTTCATGACTAGTATCTTCCTCCTTCTCAATATCAACCGTTTCAGATTGATCAATTTCCGAAACAGCTTCTTTGAGTATGTCTTCTGTAGATACACCTGCGTCATCAAAAGAGATACCTTTTCCGACAATTTTTGGGTAAGACTCATCAAAAGAAACATGGACAGATTCTTCAACAGAAAGTAAACGCCTATTATACACTCTATATGCTTTGCTTGATTGAGAGTATCCAAGAAAAATACCTTCATCAGCTTTGGCATCAAACTTCCCAAGATTTTCTTTACTGTTATTCAAAACAAAACATTTACAACCGAACACATGAAGATGAGACAAGTTTGGCTTTCTACCTTTTAAATTTTCATAAGGGGTTTTATTCAAAATAGGACGAATTAAAATCCTATTCAGAACATAACAAGCTGTGCTAATTGCATCAGCCTAAAAATATTTTGGTAATCCACCCTCATTGAGCATTGTTCTTGCCAATTCCTCTAAAACTCGATTTTTGCGTTCCACAACACCGTTTTATCGTGGAGTTCGAGGAGCTGAAAAGTTGTGCTCAATGCCATACTTGTCACAAAACTTATCAAAGAGATGGTTTTGAAATTCACCTCCATGATCGCTTCGGATTGTAACTATTTTAGAATTCATTTTATTTTGGGACAGCTTTGCAAAACTTTTATAAGCAGAAAAAGTTTCATCTTTGCTATGAAGGAATATAGTCCAAGTGAATCTAGAGTAGTCATCTACTATTACGAAACCATAATAGTTTCCACCTAAGCTCTTTGTCCTAGAAGGTCCAAAGAGGTCCATATGGAGAAGCTCAAGGGGTCTTGAAGTTGAAATTATATTTTTAGATTTAAAAGAGACCCTTGTTTGTTTCCCCATTTGGCAAGCATCACATAGGTGGTCTTTTGAAAATTTTATTTTTGGAAGACCTACTACTAGATCCTTGGATACAACCTTATTAAGCAAATCGAAATTAACATGTGCTAAGCGTCTATGCCATAGCCATGAATCATCATTTAGGGATACTAGACATTTAGTGCTTGTTAAGGATACACTCAAGAGATCAAGCATATATATGTTGTTTACTCTTACACCCTTAAACACAACATTATGTTCGGTATGTTCAATTTTGCAACAAGTTTTTGTGAAAGAAACTTTATAACCTTTGTCGCATAATTGACTTATACTTAACAAATTGTGTTTAAGTCCCTCTACAAGATGGACATCAGAAATAGTAGTGGTAGAGGGATTACCTACACTACCTTTACCAAGTATAGCTCCTTTGTTATTGTCTCCATAAGTAACATACCCCTTCTTCTTTGCTTTGAAGTCAATAAAAAGTGATATGTCACCCGTCATGTGCCTTGAACACCCGCTGTCCAGAAACCATCTTCTTTCCATGGATGCAAGACACTCATCCTACAATATCAAAAGAGAGAGGTAGGTACCCAATTTTTATTGGGTCCAAGTGGGTAAGTGGTAACATGGTTGTCTTTAGGCTTCCATTGATAAATGCCTTTAGGCACTAGAAATCTTCTAAATTTGCATTTTTCAATGGTATGGCCAGCATGACAACAATAATGACAAACACTCCGATAATGATGTTGTTTACGATTGGTCCTTAAATCCTTTGGAACAAAAGAATATTTTGCATATGGAGGATTTAATGACTTTTTGAACAACCTAGTATCAACGACATAAGTAATCTTAGGTTGCAAGGCTTTTTCCAATTTGACTTTAAGAGAAATGACCTCTTGTTGCCAAATGTGACAATTTTCACAATGCCTTATTTTACTACAACCATCAATATCAATAGCTTTTGAATTTTCTGCAATACTAGCTTTCAAGTATTCTAAATCTTTTTCAGCATGTTGTACTTTACCTTCCAAGTATGAAAAAAAATTTTTATCGGAAGATAATCTTTTGAATGCTTCTATAGCTTCATTATGCAGTTTTTCAAAATCTATTTTCAATTCAGAAAAGGACATAGAAGAGAAATTGTTATAATAAGCTTGTTTTACATTTTTATCATCACTTTTCTTCTTATGGTGGGACTGATTTTTGGTGTGAGCCATAAGACACAAATTTATGGTTTCATCGCTATCACTTGAGCATTGTGTACTTGATGAATCACTATCACTTTCCCAAGCAATGTAAGCTCTTCTTTGCTTATTATACCTTTTTGGTGGAGCTTTTCCTTTATCCTTTTTCTTTAAAGGACAATTCGTTTTATAATGTATGGACTTGCCACAATTAAAGCAAGACCCTCTTTCTCTATTCTTCATAATCTCTTCCTGTTTTGAATCTATAGATTGTCTTCTAAACTTTATGAGATTTTTGTCGGAATGCTTGATTCCATTCTTTCGAATGAATCTATTATATCTCCTAACAAAAAGTCCCATTTCTTCGTCACCGGAGTCTTCGTCACTACTTGACTCATTGTGCTTAGCTCTTTTTGTGAGGATTTTGAGTTAGAAGCCATAAGAGCTATAGGCCTCTTCTCACCCTCTTTGTCTTTATTATTCTCCTTTCCCTTTTTACTTTTGTTCTCAAACTTTTCTAGACTTTCTAGTTCTTGCTGATGTTCCTCCAGCTTTCCAAACAAAGTAGTCATTGTGAGTGTCGTTAGATCAATGGCTTCCTTGATAGCTGTTACTTTAGGTTGCCATTCCCTGCTTAGACATCTCAGAATTTTATTAGTAGCAATATCATTGGAAATAGGTTTTCCAAGTGCATTCAAACGATTAATGAGATGAACAAATCTCTTTTGCATGTCGGGAATAGATTCTCCTTGTTTCATGCGAAAGAGTTCGAACTCTTGATTAAGTGTGTTAATGCGGGACTGTTTTACTTCAGTTGTACCTTCATGTGCAATTTCTAAAGCATCCCACATTTCTTTAGCTGTCGAGCAATGGGAAACTCGATAATACTCATCTGCATTAAGTGCTGAAATTAGCATATTTCGAGCTCTCCAATCACTTGACCACTTTTTCTCATCTTTTTCATCCCAATCATCTTCTGGTTTAGGTACTATGGCACCTGCCTCATTCATCATGGTAATTTGAAAAGGACCATTTTGAATGGCAGCCCATACGCACCTATCAACAGAATTTATGTGAACTCGCATGCAGTCTTTCCAGTAGCCATAATTTTCACCATTGAAAACAGGAGCTCTATTATACGCCCCATTTGGTTCAGAATCCATAACGTTACAGGCAGCCACAAAGAACCAGCGAACCGGTGCTCTGATACCACTTGTTAGACGCTGTGGCTAGTGATCTAGAGAGGGGGTGAATGGATCACCTCCTTGTTTACAAGGATTTAAAAGATTTTTCAGAGTTTTCAAAACTTAACGGAAACAACGGTCCCAAATATACAAGCGTCTATTTTGGACCATCCACTAGAAGACCGGACATGTGATAACGTGCTGGATTTACGATTGAGATGATAAAGGTTTAAACACACAAGATGTAAAACAGTTGAATGCACCTATTACAAAAGCTATTTTCAATGAATCAAAAACGATTGAAAACGTAAATAGAGATAGAGAAAGAATACAATACGCAGAGATTTGGTAAGGAAGTTCCCCACGTTCGTCCTCGCGTGTGGGTACGTCTCCCTCTCAATTTCAAACTGAAATTGAGAACTTTTATATCAATATTGCTGAATTCGTCGATTACAAGGTTACTATACAAACACCAGAAATCTATACACCTAGATCTTCCTATTGTATCAACCTTCACTTGATCTGAGCCCAATCAAGATTCCCTGCAAGTAATACAAGCAATTCACCGATTCCACGATCTATTTGCGAAATCCCCCGATTTCCAAATCTTACGCTGCGGCTGAATCTGTCTTGTAAACGTGACTAACAAACCCTCAAGAACACGCCCGTTCTTGAAGGAAAACCCAGCTGGTTTTTCCTTGAAACCTTCTATCACTCTTCAACTCAGCTGGATCTCCGATCATACCACTGAACGTTATCTCATAAACCTTCAATCACAGAACAACACTCACTTCCTTGTTGATGTTCTTGAAATAAGGTATTTGAGAAGATGATGAAGATGAATTTGATTCTAGGTTTCAATCCTGCTCAACATTGAATTGTCCACACTCCAAAATCATTTTCTTGATGTGTTCTTCAATGATCTATCACTCTAAAATTCGTCTGCAATTTCTGTGATCTGTTACTGCACTAAATGAAACACTTAACATATATATGCAGATTCTGTTAGAAGTAAAACAGACAAATGAATCGATACATATTAGTATGAATCGATACATACTGAACAGATTAATAAAAACAGAGAATTAAACAAGTAATGAATCAATGCATGTTTGTATGTTTCGATTCATAGAAGAAAATCCAGAACCATTCAAACAGCATGAATCGATACATGATGAGATGAATCGATTCATTTTGAGAATTTCCAGAATCCTTATAACAGCATGAATCGATGCATGATGGAATGAATCGATTCATTTTGCGTATTTTTCAGAAGAACAAAAACATTGATAAAAATGAGTCAAAAGATTTAAAGGCAACATATGATGAAAGCACAAAACACTTAAAATTTATAATCATTCAAAACTAGAGTTGCTCACACTTGCTTCTAAACATATATAATCTTTTTTTTGTTAAGTTTGACCCATTATTTTAGAAATTGGATATTACATTTATCTCATCGCACCTTACCAATATAGAATATGCACCTCGCGTTAGGCGAAACCTACATAATTCGATACTAGTCTTGATGAGTTCTAAAATTTCGAAAGCAAAAACTTAATAGTTAGTTTTGAGAGATTTTTAATTAATTTGATCTCACGGCTTATTTATCATATAAATCGTTTCTTACACATGCATTAAGATACATACAATATTTATATCAACATACAAACAAATGAAAAAGTTATGACCCCTAGCGCAATTGTTCTCCCAAGCCAATGAGATAACTAAGTTAAACCTAATAACGATCTTCACTTCACCAAGCAAGATCTCCAAGGTTGTCCTTCTTTATTTTGTAGTCTTCTCTTTCTTCATAATAATTCATTACATCAAAGAAACTCGTTTTACATACGAGGGAGTGAGATGAGAAAAGAAATTACATGAAGAGAATAAGAGAGAGGCACGACACGAAGGTCGTATTTATAAAATCCAAAAAACAAAACAAAATATAAACTAAGGGCATAACTGATCACCATACACAAAATTAATAAAATAATTTTATTATTATTATTATTATTATTATTAATTTATGTTTGGTTAATAAAACAAATCAAATTAAATTTGAGCAAAAATAATAATAAACCCTTTTATTATTATTGCAGAATTTTTCGTAACCCTTGCGCTGCACGTCATGACCGTTATTCATGTGACGACCGTCACACCTTGCATGACGACCGTCACGTTCTCAAACCTTGTGACGACCATCTCACCTTGTGTGACGATCGTCACGTTCTCAATGGTGAACGTCACAACGTGTTTTTAACTGCAGACAGTGCAACCCTTATGCCGTCACTCTCCAATGCAAAATTTCATACCATCAACGCAGCATGATCAACAATTCAATATGATTGATCCGTATGTTGCTTCACCATACTAAAGTCGGATTCCAAAGCATATAACCACAAATTGCATAACCGAATGATAATCATTACTCTAATTGAGTTGATGAAATAAAATTGTATATCCAATATACCATCTTTGCATCAAAGTTATTCATATCATATATGAATTAGAGCGATCATATATGTGTAACTTATGGACGATTGGCATATCGCTGCTTTACCATACTATTGTTGGATATCGAAACATAGTCAATATCAACCATCCAAACCGTACACAATCTGATGCCAAAATTTAATATCCGGATTTGATTTAAATTTTGTTTATGTGTTTTAATCCAATTAAAACAAAATTTACAATTTTACGTGTTTTAATCCAATTAAAACAAAATTGAAAGAAAGTAAACAATTACCAAATTCATGGTTTCGTAAGTGGCTCTGATACCACTGGAGGGAAATTGCCGATAAAATTGCAGCGGAAAACAAAATATCCCTTTAGAGATCCTTACGAAAGGGCATGATCTGTGATAAAATATTTACCTATTGTGACGCTTGAAACCTTTGATTCTGATTTGATCAAGAGCGTTGTACGACAAACAACGCCTCTACTCAGTCCACACGAACAACTTCCTTAAATCACAATGCTAGCTAGTTACGAATGAAGGTTTAGAGTGAAAGGAGAGGAAAAAGGAATACGACTAGGGTTTCAAAACAACAACCTCTGAGCTTCTTCACAAGGATTCTATTTATAGAACTACTTGTGTGAGCTTTAACCTAAAAGCCCAACTCAATAATAATAATAATATTATATTATAATAATAATTATTATATTATTATAATAAGTATTATTATAATAAGCATAATTTTATTATTATTATTATTATTATATTTTATAACTATTATAAAATTAATAATAAATAGTATTCTTATATCATACGGTACCTTACAATATTACATATTTCATTCTAGTGCACCATACCTTACGGTGTACCTTATTTATTCCATCTTTTCTCTAACTGTCCTTATTTGTGTGACCCTGTAGATTTTGCAACGTTGGCAATTATATTAAATCATGCATTTAACATAATAAACAATGAGAGGTATCTTGCAACACATCATTGCTACCCAAGTCACAAAATTGTCATGTGATCTGACAAAATATTTTATGATAGTATTTGTATGTATAATTACCCTTTTGCCCTTATGTCTATATTGAACACAAGGCATATACCGTGTCATCCTTGTCCAGTTCAATATTGGGCCCTTAGACATTTATCTTGTTATGCATGATGGGCAAATTCCATCTAGGCTACTCATGTCCCTCAACATGCTTTGTGAAGTACCCATCAACTGTCTTTATGATCATCCAGTTACGAACAATGTTTGATCATCAATAAAGTACTTGACTCTACATCTAGGGTCCATAGTAGTTTCAGGTAGAATGGGTGGTATACACCACTATCACCATGAGAGTAACTTATGACACTTTGCATAACATTCTATGTAGTACTCTCATAGTGGGTCAATCCAGTATAAATATTACTCCTAATATTCATACTTATGTCAAGACTTGATAACTCCTTATCCATGATCCATGAGATGTGATCATCGGTCTATCTACATAATAGTCTTAATGTTTTAAGGCTATCCCATTTAACATTAAAGCTCGACTATGGATGCTTTAAGAATAATGTCCTTATGTTTAATGGAATGATTAAGTCACATTTAATATTTCATTAAAAGAACTAGCTATTCTAGGGACTTTATCATTTTGGAAAAACATATAATAAAGAAATGTATTTTATTATAAATAATTCGATACAAGTACCAAAAGTATTGACCTCTAGGGCTTACACCAACATGATGGTGGTGGAGAGTATGTGTCGAAAGATTTCGATGCATTATATGTGAAAGAAGGGATTATGCATGAGGTAGTGTCAGCCTACATTCCACAGTAGAATGGAATTGCAGAAAGGAAGAATCGAACCATCATGAACATGGTAAGAAGTATGTTGAAAGGCAAGCATCTACCCAAAGAATTATGGGGAGAAACCATGTCGACTGCAACATATATTTTGAATAGATGTCTGACGAAGAAGCGGGAAAGAATTACGGAAGAATGTTACTCTGGTGTCAAGCCTAGCTTGAGTCATCTGAAGGTATTTGGACCTATAGCACATAGACGTGTACCAAATCAGTTGATAAGAAAGCTTGATGATAAGTATAGTCAAATGATTATGATAGGATATCATTCGACTGAAGATTACAAGTTGTTCGACCCAATGAACAAGCAAGTAGTGATCAATAGGGACATGATCATAGATGAGCTTAAAGAGTGGGATTGGACTGAAAATGTCAAGAAAGATTCAGCTGGAATCTTATGTGAAGAACCAGATAGTGAAGTCGAAAGATATATTTGATGAGAAGAAGTTAGAGGTAAAGCAGGCCCAAGCAGACCTCAACGAATAAGACACATGCATGAAAGCTTACAAGAATGTGTGATTACATCAGATAATATGGTCGATAAACAAGGTGAGCTGATACATTATACTTTCTATGTAGATGTCGAACATGTCAATCAACTGAGGCATTGAAAGATTCAAAGTGGGTGAAAGGAATGAGTGAGGAGATGAAGTCAATCGAAGTCAACAACACTTGGTAACTTGTCGTATTACCTCAAGGAAAGAAGCAAATTGATATGAAATGGGTATACAACGTGAAGTTGAATCCCATAGGGGAAGTGACTCGACACATGGCGAGACTTGTGGCGAAAGGATTTCTTCAAAAGGAAGGAATCGACTTCGACGAAGTTTTTGCACTGGTTTCTAGGATTGAAACAATCAGGTTGGTTCTTGGTCTAACGAACATGAACAATTGGCACACATGTCAGATGGATGTGAAATGTGCATTCCTCAACAGCCCCTTAGATGAAGAAGTTTATGTTGCACAACTAGTTGGGTTTGTAAAACAAGGCGAAGAAAGAAAGGTGTACAGGCTGCACAAAGCCCTGTATGGACTTAAGCAAGCTCGAGGAGCTTGAAACTAGAAGATAAATTGTTTTCTAAGGGAGAAGAAATTTGTGAAGTGAAAAACTGAGCATGGAGTATATGTAAGAAGAAGCAATGACGAATTGCTTATACTATGTCTCTATGTTGATGATTCGTTGATAACAGGAAGTTGCAAGAAGGAAATTGAAGATTTCAAACATGACCCGAGTGAGGAGTTTGAAATGTCAGATCTGGGAAATCTCTCATATTTCCTAGGCATCAAATTCTACAAGAGTGGTTGAGGTTTGATGATGCACCAAAGAAGATATGCAGGCGAAATACTGAAGAGATTTAAGATGCAAGATTGCAACCCAATTTCAACTCCAGCTGAGCCCAAATTGTAATTGTCGAAAGATTCAGATGAAGATGATTGTGACCCAACCCAATATAGAAGACTTACTAGGTCACTTTGATATCTTTATCATACAAGGTTGGGCTTAGCATACATTGTTGATATGGTGAGTAGATTCATGCAAAGGCCAAAGGTATCACGCCTAGCAGCAATGGAGAAGATACTAAGGCATTTGAAAGGAACTCTCGACTATGTCATTTTTTTCTTGCAGTTGACGAAGGAAAAGAATGCAAGATAGTGGGATACACTGACTCAAATTGGTGTAGTGATGTTGAGGATCGAAAATCCAAAGCTGGATATGTGCTTATGTTAGGTGGTGCACCAGTTGCTTGGAGTTCGAGAAAGGAGTCAGTAGTGGCATTGTCATCAAGTGAACCAGAGTACATAGTTGTTTCTCTTTGTGAATGTCAAGCAACATGGATGGTGAATCTGGTCGAAGAGATTACATCAAAGAGTCATGAAGCAAATACCTTGAAGATCGACATCATATCAACTATCAATCTAACGAGGAATCTGATAGCACATGACAAAAGCAAACACATTGAAATGAGGTTCCATTATCTTCGAGAGCATGTAGCAGAAGGGAAGATGAATATGGAACATTGCAAAACTGATAATCCGATTACAGATATCATGACGAAGGGAGTGCAGGTCGAAGTATTCAAGAAGCTAATGTCTATGATGAATGTAGATAGCTTAGACACAATGAATTAAGTGGTGTGTTGAAAGTGTAATTCCTTGTGTCAAATTTGATTTAGATTTGATTTAAATCTAAAATAGATATATTTGATTTACTTCCAAAATATATATTTTGGGTTTTTAGCTTGGGAAACAAGCTAACCTAAATCTATAAATAAAGAGTAAATCTTATTTTGTAATAATTTCAAAAACATTGTATTCATAGAATTCTACACTTATAGTTTGTGGATAGAGAGATCTCTACAAAATATTTATCTTCTTCATCCTTAAACCCTAATCTTTTTATTTTCAATTCTCTATATATTTTTAGGAGATTTTCAATAGTACTCATTTAATCTATTTCTCTATAAAATGAAGCAATCATTAAATATTTCTATGTTCTTACATGCCAAATAGTTAATGCTACTTGCCAATAGATTAATACCACAACTAGCAAAGAGCTTCGCAATCCACAAATATATTCTAATGAGTGATTTGTTGGACATATTTTTATTTTGGGAAAGATACTAGTAACATATGATTGTACAACAGTTGCCAAAAAGAGCGACCTTTTTTAAGTCTTGGCCATGTGATTAATTTGTATATAGTACATTATTACTATACTAAGAGTTAAAATTATAAAACATAAAAAACGGCAAAGATCTTGAAAAACGATTATCACAGGTATTGAGATGTCTCTTTTATAAATGAGAATAACAGGAACATATATGCGCACATGCCTAAATATGTGTCAGAACTTTGTCATTTGTCAGTCTCATCCATTCGATAGTTTTACAATATTAATAAGAGTTTTAAAACTAGACTTTTTCTCAATATGCCCCAAAATTGAAATAATAAAATGTTCAATATATATTCAACTTTTAAAAAATAATTCTCAAGATACCTTACTTTTTCAAATAGAAAGTGGTGTATTTTATGATTGTGTTGTAAGAGCTTCTTTAAGAGTTATCTTTAGAAGATGAAAAATAATAGTTCATGATTAGATTATAGAATTTTAAAAGTGGTGCCTAGATTCATAATAATAACTAAGAACTTTGAATTATCAAATTATTGTGTGTCTGATTTTCTTTTTCATGAAAAGTGATGTCACCGTTCATATAGAAATGTTATTTTAGGATATTTCACTGTTACAAATAATATATTTTAGGATAAAGCTTTTATCTCAGTGAATAAATATATAACAGAGGTCTAATTCCTAGTACACCACATTTTGATGCAACCTATATTTGGTTGGTCAATGCGTGTCAATGCATACATATATTACTAGTAGTATTGGTTAGTTAAAAGTTATCTACTTGCAATGACGTTAGCTTAGGGTTAGGCCCACACCTATACCTTAGTTACAGACACACACGTATCACTAAGGGTTTAAGATTTCTTTGTTCATAGTGGTGGTTGGTCATGGAGTGGAAACAAGCTAAACGCAATGGTTTTAGACACATTAATTCGAGGTGGGATACTTTTCTCTCGGTTAAAGGTTGGGAGAAGAAGGGCCAAGGCGTTATTTCTTCATTCTTTTTTTCGGAAATACTTGATAGGATCAAGGCATGCCACATTGTTGATCTGTTTGGTTGTATTGGGGAGGTTGTGGAGGTAGTCATCCCACCAAAGAAGAACAAATGGGGAAAAAGGTTTGGGTTTGCTAGATTCAAGAATGTGGATGACGTGAGGGTTCTTGGTGTCAAACTTGATAACGTTGTCATTGATGGTCGAAAGATTCACACAAATGCTCCCCGTTTTGATAGGGGTCTGAGTAAGGAGATGGTGGGTCAAGGCAATGCAGGTGGAGGGAAGGGTGTACAGGTTTCGAGGGTCTTGAGATATTTCCCGATTCAGAGGGAAGGAGAGTTTGTAGATAGAGGTAGATCTTTTGCTCATGTTGTGGGCAAGAAGGCTGTGTCTTTAGATTCTCAGGCTGTAGCTTTCTCTTTTGAATCCAATAAGGAGGATATTGTGAGGTTAAGGAAGGCTTATGTTGGTACGGTTCTTGAAGCAGGAATGGCTTACAACATACAAACAAGCTTTGAAATTGAAGGATATTTTGAAATTAAAGTCACTCCTTTGGGGTGCAAACTTATGCTTATTAGAAGAGGTTGAAGATGGAACTATTGCTGACCTAATTAAGGATGGGCGTAGCTGGTGGAGCCAGTGGTTTTCTGATATCAAAAAATGGACGGAATCTGAAGTAGATTCGGAAAGGGTAACGTGGATTAGATTACATGGTTTGCCCTGTCATGCCTGGAACATTGAATTTTTTGTCAAGATTGCCAATCATCTAGGCAAATATATTTGTTCTGACGAGAATGCTCTGAAAGCTGTGTATATAGATGTGGCCAGGATCATGATTCACACTAAGGTAGGTGAAATTCTGTAATGAGATGTCCTAAGAGATGTCCCAACACTTAATAGGACATTTGACAAATTTAACCAAAACTTTAAACAGCAGGAAAAATAAACAACACAGAAGTTTGTTAACCCAGTTCAGTGTATAACCACACCTACATCTGGAGGCTACCAAGCCAGGAGGAAATCCACTATTAGTAATATTAATTCTAGACTTAAACCACCCTGTTTAATCTATCACTTAATACTTACCCAATGCAATTTCTACCTAAGACTCACTTAGATAAGAGTACCCTACTCACTCCCCCTCAATCACCCAGTGATCAAGTTTACAAGTTTACAGAAATTGAAGACATCCTTCAAACAATAACAGCTTGATCTTACTTAACAGTTTCAATCAAGTCACAAATGCACTTTTGCTTAAAAGCTCATAAAGTGGTACATAAAAACAACCTGCTATTAAAACACTAGACACCCTATTTGATCTTCTGAAATTCGTGCTCAATTCTATGAGTTTCTGTTGTTTAAATAGGTATCTGAATTTTGGGCTTTCTGTAGAATGATCCAGCCCTAATGTGCAGCAACTGTCACCTTGAATTTAGGGTTTGTTACCTCCTATATTCTAGGTGCATTAGGTCTTCTGTTTGAATCTTCAATTTAAAACTCCCTACAGATGCGCCTTGTTCTGTTTTTATCCAGCATTAATTAATTCCAGATAGTTCTCCTTAAATATCTCTGATCTGTTAATCAATAATTAATTCTGGTAGCAGGTCTGAGATGTCTCAACATCTGTTGGGACATCCTGAAAAACTGAACTTAATTTATTCACACAATGTCCCAACATCTGATGAGACATCCTGAAATAAATTCACATACTCTGTTTGATAATGTCCCAATATCTGATAGGACATTCTGAACTGAATTTAACATTTCTTGTTTGGTCAAAAATTCTGCCAATTCTTAAACATCTACAAACTCCCCCTTTGGCTAATTTTTGGCTAACATCTTTCCTGGTTTTCAGAGTGCAGCAGAAGTTCTTTTTATCAGAGTATATCATTACTTTTCTGTTGATTCATATTTGAGTTTTACTCCCCCTCAAACATACATGTGTCCTGTCTTTATCCAGTCTTGTTCCAACAGAAAAACTTATTCAGTTCAGAAGCAAACAAACAGAATTTTCTCATTCATTTAAACTGCAATTACATTTCCTGTATTTCCTGTTGTTCTCCCCCTTGGTAGACACAAAATTAGGGGTCAAAGAACTATTGCTGTCATTACAAATGCCTCACATACACAGATCACTCAGATTCATCACTCTCAGTAGCTTCCTCCACTTCAGTGTCTTCATCTTTATCAGCTTCACTTGCAGCTTCACTGTCTTCACCAGATGCAGCATTCTGATCTTCTTCACTTTCCAACCTCTCAATTATTTCCTCCAGTTTCAGCTTCCTTGCTTCAAGCTCCTTGCATGTGCACTTTGTAACACCCCAAAATTTGCCCTCTTATTTATCATCAACCTCGAGTGATTCACGCTTCATTCTTGCATCATTCCGCATATCATCGCATCGCATTTGGAAATAATAAATAAGTCATTCATCGTCCTTTGCATGAGGTGTGTGGTCGATCGAGGCTTGGCAAACATTGGAGTTCAAGAGAAAATGATGTACCAAAAATAATCCACACCACTTTCAAGCTAACCCATTAAAAAGGAAGAATTCACCACTTTCCTCCCCTTTTCCCTCCACCTTTCCTTCCACTTTCTTTCCACACTTCCTTTCATTCTTTCCATCTCATTTTTCCACTTCAATTCCACTCCATTTCCCTTGGAAACTTCCACCACCTTCCACCATCTTCTAGAGTGTTCCAAGGAATATTCCAAGGAATATTCCAAGGAATATTCCCTTTTCCAACCCTAACCCTAACTAACTTCCAAACCTAATTTTGGATCCCAAACCTATTTTTTGGGCCCCAAACCTCATTCCATTCCAAACCTAGCTCCAAGCCTAGCCTCTATATAACCATTAATCACTTCAATGCAAAAGGTTCCCACAATCCAAAATTTTTCACTTCTTTCATAATCACTTTTTCTCTCTCACTTTTCCTCCATTTTCCCTCCTTTCACCAAAGCTTCTTTGAATAAGCTCTTCAAGTTTCACATTGAAACTTGAAGATCTTGAAGCTTAAGCCTCCAACCTCCATTAATTGTGGATCGTAGAAGAAGAAGCTAGTGATTTTGTTGAAGATTTCGGCTTATCGGAAGTGTGCAAAGATTCAAGCATCAAGAACGCATTTATTTTGCGATTTCTCGGCTTTTCGGTTTTCTCTTCGATTCAAGCTTCGATACTTGCAACAATTACCGAAGCAATCCTCCGCTTCGTAGGTTGGTGATCTTAATCACTTCTTCTTTAAGTTATTCTCTTCATCTCGCCACTTTTGGCATTCTTTAAGTGTTTTTTTTGCTTTGTTTAAAATCAATTCCGTTTCGATTATGTTTGTTTGTGATTTGTGATTTTTGTTGCTTTAGGATTTAAGGTGTTAATAGATATAGGTGCTAGCATGTGTAAATAAGCTCAAAATAAGTAGAAATTAGTGTTAGCATGATTAGGTGGGGTTTAGGATTATTTAGAAGGAAGATTGTGGCCAAAAGCACTTTTTTCAAAAGCATTTTTCACTTTTCGTTCAGTGTTAACCGGTTAACGCATATGGTTAACCGGTTAACGCATGCGTTTTTTGGCCAAAATGCTGATTTTTTTGCCCGTTAACGGGTTAACCTATATGGTTAACCGGTTAACGCTGTCCATTTTTGGATTTTTAGCCTATTTTCTTGCTCAATCTTGCTTCCTAGTGCCTCTAATGTTTATGTATGTTTAGGTAGTGATTTTAGGGAATTTTTGGATCCATTTCCAGTAGCTAGTTCCCCCATTTCGAGTCGTTTCGACACGATTCCGTTCATGTTGCGTTTTATGCATTTTTGTGTTTCTTTGTGCATAGCTTGAATTCTTGCATGTTGTTACCATGTTTGTGCATTATTTGACACATAATAATCATTTTGCATTCTGGTTTTTATATGTTTGCATTGCATTAAAACATTTTGGCATTTCATTATGTTGATATATGTTGCATTTTGCATAATCATATGCATGTGCATTTGGTGGTATTTTGTTGCATACTTGATCATAGTATTCATATCAATTTAATTCTGAATTTTGCATTAAGTTTAGCATGCTTGTTGAGCTATCATGTTGCATGTTCATAATCAATAATCACCATGTTCAAATGCCATGTTCATATGCATGTTTAAGTACTACTTTGTGCATTACTTGTTGCATAATCTATGTGATTCATTCTTGCATAATCTTTCTAAAGGTTCATGTTCTTGCATTTATGTATGTCGATCCATGTTTAAATGCATGTTCATGATGAGATTAGTGCATTTTTCCTTGTGTTTGTGCATTAAAAAATGAAAATAATCAATTCTGGATTTTGCATTCCATAGCTGCTTTTTGCATAAGTGCTGTAAAATACATGCTGTTTGTTGTAAATTCATGTTGTTTGTGACTTTTAACACCTGTTTTTGCATACATATAGGTGCTGTAAAAAGCTGTTGCATTGCATAGTGCATCTCATAGCTGTTTGTGCATTAAGTGTTGTAAATAGGTTGCTGAATTTTGCATTGCATTAGTTTTAGGTCCTTTAAACTATAGATTGAGTCTAGTTTAGGTCCTAGTTCCCTTAGGAATTAAGTAGGTAATTTTGTTTGCCTTATTTTTATCATGTTTACCATGCTAACCTTTGTTTTGTAGGGAGGGCAAGGTATGTCTAAAAACCCTATCCTCTTTGGTATTTCTAATGCATTTAATTTGCACCATTTTGCCTTACATAATGTTGGTGCTTGTTAGTTTTTCCCCTTTTGGAACCAACTTAACTTCATTAGGAAGTAAGTTGTGTTCTTCTTCCTTTTCTCTTTTTTCTTATTTTCCTTCTCCTCCTTAGGAATAGAAAACCTCATTAACCATAGGATCTCCCTTGTAAATAAATCAATAAAATTAGGGTGTGTCTTAGTTCCCATTAGATTTTCCCTTTTCCAACTTGAGTCATTCTCTTTCTCATCTCAAAAGAAAAGCAATAAAACACTTAATAAAAACCGAACAATCTTGTACGACACGAGACTTTGTTGCGGAGTGTTCATACGCGTCCTGTTTCGGGGCGAGGTATAAATACTTCCCGCGATGGATAGGTCTTAGTACAAGACCGTTCACAAACAAATTCAAAACATTTCTTCTAAAAAACAACAAACCAAGAAGTCACGTCTTCTTTCTCATCTCATACTCTTCATGACTTGTCTCGACAGTTCAAACAGCGATACGGTAAACACCCTCGTGTCAGAGCCGGTAACACCTGAGCTAGAACTATGGCAACGTCATCCTAAAAAACACAAACCAAATAGTGTAAGCCTTAGTTAGGCGAACTACGTCGACTCTGATCCTCATTATCCCGATGAGGTACGTAGGCAGCGGGGTAGGGCCCGTTCGAGCACATTCTTTATTTTCCCTACATTTCCCCCTTTCTTTTCATTCTCATTTCAGTTCATTTCTCGTTTTCCATTCCCTTTATTCCAGTAGCGGTTTTATTCAGCAGCATTCGTATTTTCTCACCCTTTGAAACAAAGCAAGCAAGCGTGGATCCCGTCGGGTACGACGGACGATCTGGGGTGCTAATACCTTCCCAGGTCGTAACCGACTCCCGAACCCCGATCTTTGGTTCGCAAGGCCTCGTCCTTTTCCTTCTTCCTCAGGTTTGTGCAACATTACCTTTCCCATTCTTTCGGGATAAAAATGTCTGGCTGGCGACTCTACCTTTCCGCGCCACTTTCGCGTTTGTACTAGGATGAAAATCCCGGGAGCGACAGCTGGCGACTCTACTGGGGACTTAACCTGATTCTTCCGGTTTCCCTTGTAGAGTCAATCCTAGCGCCTGTTTGGTTTTGTTTCTTTGGGTGTATATGTGTTTGTTGCTGAGTGCTTTAGTTTAGCTTTACTGTTTTCCTTTACAGTTTTATTTACAGCTTTACTTTATCGCATTTATTTACCGCTTCCAGTATTTTATTTTCCATGCATCATATTATACTGGACTGTCTGGCTGTGCTGGTTTTCATTTTTTCTGTGGGTGGGAGTTACTGTGAGATAAGCCAAATACCCGGCTTGAGTGCACCATAGGATTAGCGTGGACAGACATTGTACTCTTATGGTATCTCACCATGATGGGTGGCGATGTGTTCCACACCCAGATTGCGACCGTCTTGGAACTATTCTGTGTGGGGATTACCTCACTTCAGGGTACGACCTTGATAGTTATGTGCATCTGGTGACCGATCATTGAGAACCTTAATGGAAACACCCCTCTCCAGTGATGACAGTGGCAGACCACATTTGTTGGCAAACCCACTCGCATCCGAGGGTCCATTGGGAACTCGCATAGGATGGCCTGGTTCTCTCATAGGAATTCAGTTAAAGCAAACTGTTCGTATGACGATAGTATTGTACCCTTCGGGATGAATGTACTATTGTTTCTCGATTCAGTGCTTGAAGCTGGAGACTTATGAGGGATGCTTGTTTTTCCGGACTCAACTGAGATCTCCCTGAGTAGTACATAATGCCAAACCGATTCCCTGATCTGGTCATGAGCCATTTCTCGGAGATGGTGAACGTATTATTGCTATTCGGCTTTGAGAGTCCGTGATGTTGACCCGAGTAGCAATACCCGTGAGATTGGGAGGGGTTTACAGGTTTGCAGGAACCCTGGTACCTTCAGCATACCCACTTTGCCTTTGATTCAGTTTTGTGATCTGGATTTCTGTTCTTAAGTTATGGACCCCGGATCAGAGGGATGATTATTGTGATATCTGGATTTTGAGACCATGCACCGACACCAACATCAGATCATTGATCACATACCAGTGCATTGCATCACATCATCCGCATACTTGCATTCCTAACGCATGTTTATTCATTTACAGGGCTGCATATTACATCCGTGATTCCGGTTGTGGGTATTGATCTATGAGCATGGAACCCAAGAAGTGTTATTTACAACAAAAGAGCTCCTGTCTTCATCAAACTCACAAAACTGGAATCAGAGGATGGGATGCCCTAAAAATGAATCAACATGCCATAGCATTCATTTCCTGCATACCATATTCTTGTATTTTTGCAGGTTACCCAGGGTTTCTAACTTATTTGATCGTAGGCAATATAGCTGGTCAACGCATTCACCGATATCCGACCAAAAGAAACCGAGTAAGGATGGCTGATCGAGTGCAGACCGATCTCAATGAGTTCCGACAGAGGATGGATCAGTTCATGGAAATGATGACTGGCATGGCCCAGAACCAGGAGCGTCTCCGGTTGATGGTTGAGCAACCTCATGGGAATGTTAATACGGGAACACCAGCTGAGAACGTGGATGCTAACGCTGCCCGTAACGGAGAGCCTCATCCAAATAGGACCGCAACACGTAATGCAGGTTTAGAAGACAATCAAGAGGACCAGTTCACTCTACTGGATGCTGATATGGGTAACATGAATGAGATCAACAATCGCAGGTATGAAGAGCTGTCAGAGAAGATCAAGGCCATGGAATGTCAGAATTCCTTGGGTATCGATGTAACCAGTCTCGGGTTAGTGCCAGGAGTTAGAATCCCTCCAAAGTTCAAGGCACCATCGTTTGACAAGTACAACGGCAGCACGTGTCCTAGGACTCACATTCATGCGTACTTCAGAAAAATCTCGGCTCATACTGATGACGAGAAACTTTGGATGCATTTCTTCCAAGACAGTTTATCTGGAGCTTCGTTGAGCTGGTACATGAAGCTGAGTCGGGTCTCTATTCGAAGTTGGAAAGATTTAGCAGAGGCATTCCTCAAGCAGTATCAATACAATATTGATATGGCTCCGAATCGCACTCAGTTGCAGAACTTGTTTCAAGGACCTAAAGAGAGTTTTAAGCAGTATGCCCAGAGGTGGCGTGAGCTGGCCGCACAGGTTCAACCTCCCTTGCTGGATCGGGAGATGGCAGACATGTTTATGGGCACCTTGCAAGGTGTTTACTTGGATCGTCTGGCCGCCTGCCCGTCCATTGGTTTTTCTGATATCGTCATTGCTGGAGAAAGGATAGAGAATTTTCTGAAAATGGGAAAGATCCAGGATGCAAGCAGTGCTAGTTCTTCTGGTGTGAGAAAACCTTTTGGCAATGGCCAAAGAAGAAGAGAAGGCGAGACGAATGCTGTGTATAGGGGCCGAGACAGAAATTATTCTCAAGGTTACTACCAAACGGCTGCAGTGACTATTACTCCACAGGTTCAACAACCACGACCACAGGGTCAGCAACAACAGGTACTGAGACCGTTCCAAGAAAGAACAAGAGCGAGAAACCGCAGACTCGACCCCGTCCCATGCCCGTATGCTGTATTGCTTCCAGAGCTGCTAAAGTTGAACTTGGTTGAGCTTCGCACCATGAGACCTCCCGCTCCTGACAATCTACCTCCGAATTTTGATGCTAACGCCAGGTGCGAATTCCATTCAGGTGCCCAGGGGCACAGTATTGAGAAATGTTGGGCCTTTCAGAACAAGGTACAGGACCTAGTTGACTCCAAGGCGATCAATTTCGCTCCTCTCCCCAATGTACTTCATAATCCGATGCCTAGTCATAATGGAACTGGTGTCACGGTCGTTCTACCAGATGGTTCACGTTAAGCTGAAGTCTTCAAGCTGACCACCCAGGACACCAGGGTATTCATGAAGCAAATAAAGCCAGCAGTATTCAAATACTCTCAGTGATGGCATTTATGTGATTGCCTTTCTTCATTGTTCGTTTTTCATCCCTATTGAGGGGAACTACGTCGCTCTGATTCTTCATTGGTCATCAGTCAATGGAGATACGTAGGCAGAAGATCGTCAGGTCTTTCCGAGCAACCTTCTGGAGCAACTTTACTCCCCAGCTTCACTCTTTCCTCCAGATGTCTCGCGTCAGAGTCAGAATAGCTAGAAGAGGAAGCATTACTACCATGGTTGGGCATGCAACTGCAAATTGAAGATTACAAGTCCGTGAAAGAGCTATTGATCGCTGAAAGTATCCAAGTCTGACAGGTCCAGACGGAGCCAAAGTCTCCTCAACTATGGCAATATTCAGTTTCTTTACTGCATTTCCATTTGTAGTTTCTTTTATATGCTAAACATTTGTCTACATGTATGAAATTTGTTTGCTTTTGAATGTTAGCAATAATAAAACTCACATGTTTTTCTTGAAGTAATTCATTTGCATTCACTTATAATTTTGCATGTGTACATCGCAATACCAATTGTCCTGCTTAAATTCTATAAAGGAGAATGACGAAACAAAAACGCAAAATCTCTAATTGTGTGCTCTCAAGTAAAGACCCTGTTGACGATGTACAGGCATTATTTCAAATCCTAGACATTGGAGATATAAGGGAGATAGACCCTCGCTAACCCCTTGAGCCTTGAAGTAGGAGTTTCTTTTCACAAAAAAAAAAAAAAAAAAAAAAAAAAAAGAACCCTCACATGTAACCCAGGGGCAGGGTAGACGTCAGCTAGTCAGACCAAGCGTCCAGACTTTCCTAAAGAAGTGTATTTGAAGATCCGTTGCATCCTAATATGCTAATCAAGAGGTCCAAAGACCCAAAACCGCAATGGTTATCCAAGTCAAAAGGTCCAAAGATTGACAACCACAATGGTTATCCTTCGTCGACCACAAAATGAGGCAGTCACAACCCTCGTGAAGCAATCAAGACAAGCAATGTCACGCGACTTGTTCACAATGCAAAAAAAAAAAAAAGAGAAAAAAAAGAAGGAAAAAAGGCCCGCTAAGTCGAAACTTGAAAACAAGCGACTTAGGAAAAAGTTAGGGCATCCCGCTGGACTTCACAATCGAAGATTCACAAGAATCAGTCCAGGCAAAAGTTAGGGATAAGCAAAATAACGCAAAAACGAAAGACCGAAAGGATCACCAAGAAAGATCCTCAAATAAGAACAAAGTCGTATGGCATAAACACAAAAGATAGAGGAGTGACTGACTCTCAATAATAACCTGATTGGTGCTTGAACGGATAGCAGCAATGGTTCCTCAATCAACACGAAACCCTTATGAAAGGTGAATGCTTGTGAAAACTAGCTGAACATAGGAATGGAGAACATCACGTAGAGTGGGTGGGCACAAATAAATTTCGAGCCTATATCCTTTGTTTCTATAACCGTGAACCAGGCCACGATACAACCCTTGAAAGTCCTAACTGAAACAGGGTTAATTTGAGAGCATACTACCACGAGACCGCGTTCCTGACTCCTATGAGTTGTGCTAAAAGACGTTTGTTGGTATTGCATGTACATACTTTCATTCAAATAAAGGTCGTATTTTAACCAGTGATTTGCTCACAAAGGTTAACGATCCGTTTTCAAAATTTCAAGATTAACATGTTTGTTGAATTAGGATTTTCATTCTAAGAATAAACATTTTCTCACTTGCATACATTTGTTGAGCATCATAAATGGTTCACATACGGAAATTCAATCTAGAAGCTCAAGCTTGCCAGGTTGAGGAGTCTAAAACTTCTGAAAGACTGTCACGTCAAGGTGCACTTATCCGAATAAAGCTTCATTGAGCAGAGATTTCCCCAGTTAGTCATGGTAAGAGCCAGCTAATCCGGGGCAGTCACGTCGAGCAATCTCTTCAAAATTAAAATACTGAGCCAATCTGGGGCAGTTATGTTGAGCAATCCCTTCAAATTTCAGTCAAACTGGGGCAATCACCTCGAGATTCAAACCTCTCCAAGAGCGAAGATTAGTCAGTCAAGAGCAAAACTATTCAAGTACTCATCCTGGGGGCAGGCCACCCTAATAGTACGAGAATTCATTCTTTCCCGAAGACAGACGATCGGAAGCATTTACCCGGAGTCTAGAATACCGTGGTTACTTGTCAAGCCAACTATCTCGTTCAACACTTCTGACAGATACAAATTCATCCACATTGGCAATGGTTACCTCCTCAGCGAGGTCATCACATTGATTCATGCAGTCGTTACAATACCTAAGAGTTTAAAGACGCCAAGTCTTTTTGTAAAATCCTCTTGAGGTAAAGTCCATACGGAAGCAACTGATCCCCAGCACGAGACAATTTGAAATCTTTCCTCCTCAGCAGGACGTGTCTCGATGTGGTCATCACCAACAGGCGAGTAAAATCTATCCTCACTAAAGTCAGAAGTTTTTCCTTCAGAAGGTTTCCTTGATCCTGATTCCTCAACAGATCTAAGGCAATTCCTATTCCCCTAGAAGATTTCAGACAAATCATTCTCCTCCCCAGCAGATCCATAAGAGTGGATATTCCTCAATAATCAAGGTATCCTGGGGCACGACCCTCAAATCTAAAAGTCCAATTTATTTTTGGCAAAGGTGATAATTCGGGACAGATGAATTATTCACGCTCCTCTCCAACAGAGATGTCATCCCCACGGGGCTACTTGATATTGAATTCGCGATCATTGTGTTTCCCCACAGAGTCAACAGAGACTTATCACTTCCGCGTCAGGAATTTCTTTTACATTCACCAGTTCATCAACAATACTCAAGACATAATATCCCCAGTGTCATGGGGCAATATACCGTGCAATTCCATATGCAAAGCCCAGCCGCAGACTGGCCAAAGTCCATCTTCGGGTGGCAAATTTCAAAGTCCAGCCGCAGACTGGCCAAAGTCCATCTTCGGGTGGCAAGCTTCAAAGTCCAGCCGCAGACTGGCCAAAGTCCATCTTCGGGTGGCAAGCAAAAGTCCAGCCGCAGACTGGCCAAAGTCCATCTTCGGGTGGCAAATCTCTAAAGTCCCCCGCAGTGGGCAAAAGTCCCCCGCAGTGGGCAAAAGTCCCCCGCAGTGGGCAAAAGTCTCCCGTAGTGAGCAAAAGTCTCCCGTAGTGAGCAAAAGTCTCCCGTAGTGAGCAAAAGTCTCCCGTAGTGAGCAAAAGTCTCCCGTAGTGAGCAAAAGTCTCCCGTAGTGAGCAAAAGTCTCCCGTAGTGAGCAAAAGTCTCCCGTAGTGAGCAAAAGTCTCCCGTAGTGAGCAAAAAGTCTCCCGTAGTGAGCAAAAGTCCAGCCGCAGACTGGCCAAAGTCCATCTTCGGGTGGCAAATCTCAAAAGTCTCCCGTAGTGAGCAAAAGTCTCCCGTAGTGAGCAAAAGTCCCCCGCAGTGGGCAAAAGTCTCCCGTAGTGAGCAAAAGTCTCCCGTAGTGAGCAAAAGTCTCCCGTAGTGAGCAAAAGTCCAGCCGCAGACTGGCCAAAGTCCATCTTCGGGTGGCAAATCTCTAAAGTCTCCCGTAGTGAGCAAAAGTCTCCCGTAGTGAGCAAAAGTCTCCCGTAGTGAGCAAAAGTCCAGCCGCAGACTGGCCAAAGTCCATCTTCGGGTGGCAAATCTCTAAAGTCCCCCGCAGTGGGCAAAAGTCCCCCGCAGTGGGCAAAAGTCTCCCGTAGTGAGCAAAAGTCTCCCGTAGTGAGCAAAAGTCTCCCGTAGTGAGCAAAAGTCTCCCGTAGTGAGCAAAAGTCTCCCGTAGTGAGCAAAAGTCTCCCGTAGTGAGCAAAAGTCTCCCGTAGTGAGCAAAAGTCTCCCGTAGTGAGCAAAAGTCTCCCGTAGTGAGCAAAAGTCTCCCGTAGTGAGCAAAAGTCCAGCCGCAGACTGGCCAAAGTCCATCTTCGGGTGGCAAATCTCGAAAGTCTCCCGTAGTGAGCAAAAGTCTCCCGTAGTGAGCAAAAGTCTCCCGTAGTGAGCAAAAGTCCAGCCGCAGACTGGCCAAAGTCCATCTTCGGGTGGCAAATCTCTAAAGTCCCCCGCAGTGGGCAAAAGTCTCCCGTAGTGAGCAAAAGTCTCCCGTAGTGAGCAAAAGTCTCCCGTAGTGAGCAAAAAGTCTCCCGTAGTGAGCAAAAGTCCAGCCGCAGACTGGCCAAAGTCCATCTTCGGGTGGCAAATCTCAAAGGTCTCCCGTAGCGAGCAAAAGTCCAGCCGTAGACTGGCCAAAGTCCATCTTCGGGTGGCAAATCTCGAAGGTCTCCCGTAGTGAGCAAAAGTCCAGCCGCAGACTGGCCAAAGTCCATCCTCAGGGTGGCATCATATCAAAAGTCCACCCGCAGTGTGGCAACTCTTTAAAGTCCACCCGCAGTGTGGCAATGTATTTTGAAGTCCAACCGCAAATTGGCGAAAGTCCACCCTCAGGGTGGCATCATGTCACAAGTCCACCCGCAGCGTGGCAATTTCCAAAGTCCACCCGTAGCGTGACAAATCAACAATCTCCCAGTGATATTCCAAAAACATTCACCAATTCGCTACTCTTCATGTCCGAGTTCTCCACAAGCAGAGTTTAGATGGTTGGAGTTATTTCCCTGTTCTCTTCCACCGAGTGCAAATTTTCTGGTTGTTTCTAGTATTCAATCCCTGCATACTTCAAATGTCTGAAAGCAGCTGCTATCATCCATTCAAGTCTACAGTGATTGAATAGGGGCAGCTGTAACACCCCAAAATTTGCCCTCTTATTTATCATCAACCTCGAGTGATTCACGCTTCATTCTTGCATCATTCCGCATATCATCGCATCGCATTTGGAAATAATAAATAAGTCATTCATCGTCCTTTGCATGAGGTGTGTGGTCGATCGAGGCTTGGCAAACATTGGAGTTCAAGAGAAAATGATGTACCAAAAATAATCCACACCACTTTCAAGCTAACCCATTAAAAAGGAAGAATTCACCACTTTCCTCCCCTTTTCCCTCCACCTTTCCTTCCACTTTCTTTCCACACTTCCTTTCATTCTTTCCATCTCATTTTTCCACTTCAATTCCACTCCATTTCCCTTGGAAACTTCCACCACCTTCCACCATCTTCTAGAGTGTTCCAAGGAATATTCCAAGGAATATTCCAAGGAATATTCCCTTTTCCAACCCTAACCCTAACTAACTTCCAAACCTAATTTTGGATCCCAAACCTATTTTTTGGGCCCCAAACCTCATTCCATTCCAAACCTAGCTCCAAGCCTAGCCTCTATATAACCATTAATCACTTCAATGCAAAAGGTTCCCACAATCCAAAATTTTTCACTTCTTTCATAATCACTTTTTCTCTCTCACTTTTCCTCCATTTTCCCTCCTTTCACCAAAGCTTCTTTGAATAAGCTCTTCAAGTTTCACATTGAAACTTGAAGATCTTGAAGCTTAAGCCTCCAACCTCCATTAATTGTGGATCGTAGAAGAAGAAGCTAGTGATTTTGTTGAAGATTTCGGCTTATCGGAAGTGTGCAAAGATTCAAGCATCAAGAACGCATTTATTTTGCGATTTCTCGGCTTTTCGGTTTTCTCTTCGATTCAAGCTTCGATACTTGCAACAATTACCGAAGCAATCCTCCGCTTCGTAGGTTGGTGATCTTAATCACTTCTTCTTTAAGTTATTCTCTTCATCTCGCCACTTTTGGCATTCTTTAAGTGTTTTTTTTGCTTTGTTTAAAATCAATTCCGTTTCGATTATGTTTGTTTGTGATTTGTGATTTTTGTTGCTTTAGGATTTAAGGTGTTAATAGATATAGGTGCTAGCATGTGTAAATAAGCTCAAAATAAGTAGAAATTAGTGTTAGCATGATTAGGTGGGGTTTAGGATTATTTAGAAGGAAGATTGTGGCCAAAAGCACTTTTTTCAAAAGCATTTTTCACTTTTCGTTCAGTGTTAACCGGTTAACGCATATGGTTAACCGGTTAACGCATGCGTTTTTTGGCCAAAATGCTGATTTTTTTGCCCGTTAACGGGTTAACCTATATGGTTAACCGGTTAACGCTGTCCATTTTTGGATTTTTAGCCTATTTTCTTGCTCAATCTTGCTTCCTAGTGCCTCTAATGTTTATGTATGTTTAGGTAGTGATTTTAGGGAATTTTTGGATCCATTTCCAGTAGCTAGTTCCCCCATTTCGAGTCGTTTCGACACGATTCCGTTCATGTTGCGTTTTATGCATTTTTGTGTTTCTTTGTGCATAGCTTGAATTCTTGCATGTTGTTACCATGTTTGTGCATTATTTGACACATAATAATCATTTTGCATTCTGGTTTTTATATGTTTGCATTGCATTAAAACATTTTGGCATTTCATTATGTTGATATATGTTGCATTTTGCATAATCATATGCATGTGCATTTGGTGGTATTTTGTTGCATACTTGATCATAGTATTCATATCAATTTAATTCTGAATTTTGCATTAAGTTTAGCATGCTTGTTGAGCTATCATGTTGCATGTTCATAATCAATAATCACCATGTTCAAATGCCATGTTCATATGCATGTTTAAGTACTACTTTGTGCATTACTTGTTGCATAATCTATGTGATTCATTCTTGCATAATCTTTCTAAAGGTTCATGTTCTTGCATTTATGTATGTCGATCCATGTTTAAATGCATGTTCATGATGAGATTAGTGCATTTTTCCTTGTGTTTGTGCATTAAAAAATGAAAATAATCAATTCTGGATTTTGCATTCCATAGCTGCTTTTTGCATAAGTGCTGTAAAATACATGCTGTTTGTTGTAAATTCATGTTGTTTGTGACTTTTAACACCTGTTTTTGCATACATATAGGTGCTGTAAAAAGCTGTTGCATTGCATAGTGCATCTCATAGCTGTTTGTGCATTAAGTGTTGTAAATAGGTTGCTGAATTTTGCATTGCATTAGTTTTAGGTCCTTTAAACTATAGATTGAGTCTAGTTTAGGTCCTAGTTCCCTTAGGAATTAAGTAGGTAATTTTGTTTGCCTTATTTTTATCATGTTTACCATGCTAACCTTTGTTTTGTAGGGAGGGCAAGGTATGTCTAAAAACCCTATCCTCTTTGGTATTTCTAATGCATTTAATTTGCACCATTTTGCCTTACATAATGTTGGTGCTTGTTAGTTTTTCCCCTTTTGGAACCAACTTAACTTCATTAGGAAGTAAGTTGTGTTCTTCTTCCTTTTCTCTTTTTTCTTATTTTCCTTCTCCTCCTTAGGAATAGAAAACCTCATTAACCATAGGATCTCCCTTGTAAATAAATCAATAAAATTAGGGTGTGTCTTAGTTCCCATTAGATTTTCCCTTTTCCAACTTGAGTCATTCTCTTTCTCATCTCAAAAGAAAAGCAATAAAACACTTAATAAAAACCGAACAATCTTGTACGACACGAGACTTTGTTGCGGAGTGTTCATACGCGTCCTGTTTCGGGGCGAGGTATAAATACTTCCCGCGATGGATAGGTCTTAGTACAAGACCGTTCACAAACAAATTCAAAACATTTCTTCTAAAAAACAACAAACCAAGAAGTCACGTCTTCTTTCTCATCTCATACTCTTCATGACTTGTCTCGACAGTTCAAACAGCGATACGGTAAACACCCTCGTGTCAGAGCCGGTAACACCTGAGCTAGAACTATGGCAACGTCATCCTAAAAAACACAAACCAAATAGTGTAAGCCTTAGTTAGGCGAACTACGTCGACTCTGATCCTCATTATCCCGATGAGGTACGTAGGCAGCGGGGTAGGGCCCGTTCGAGCACATTCTTTATTTTCCCTACATTTCCCCCTTTCTTTTCATTCTCATTTCAGTTCATTTCTCGTTTTCCATTCCCTTTATTCCAGTAGCGGTTTTATTCAGCAGCATTCGTATTTTCTCACCCTTTGAAACAAAGCAAGCAAGCGTGGATCCCGTCGGGTACGACGGACGATCTGGGGTGCTAATACCTTCCCAGGTCGTAACCGACTCCCGAACCCCGATCTTTGGTTCGCAAGGCCTCGTCCTTTTCCTTCTTCCTCAGGTTTGTGCAACATTACCTTTCCCATTCTTTCGGGATAAAAATGTCTGGCTGGCGACTCTACCTTTCCGCGCCACTTTCGCGTTTGTACTAGGATGAAAATCCCGGGAGCGACACACTTTAGCTCAGCAATTAACTCTTTCTTGGAGATAGAATTCTTAGCAGTTGAGGGACCAGCAGATGTCCCAGCAGGTGCTTTAACATCTGCAGCATGGTGACTTAGGAATAATTTGTAATGAAAAGCCAGGGGGCTCTCTCTTTTGCATGCAGTATCCTTGTCAGTTAAAATCCCAGGATATTGATTGAGTACAATACCACACAGCAATGATGGAAAGGCTATTGGTAGCTTGGTTGCAGAGGAGCTGGAATGCTTCATGGTTTGATCAAAGATGAAAGCTCCATAGTCCATTTTGGTTTGAGTTCCAACAGCATATATAAATCTGGCTAGACCAGTTGAGATTGAGGAAGTGTGGTTAGTAGGCACCCAATTAGATGTACCAATCCTGTTCAGCATGGCATACTTTCTGGTAAGCATGCTTACAGATAGCTTTCCCTTCACAGGCCAAGCTTTGACCTGGTTTGCAGTGATCACTTTACAGACTTGATTATCTGTCTTACCTAGTTCATTGGGTCCATCTGTTTCTCTTCCTAGATACTCATTGATGATTTGAGGAGAAAACTGTACACATTTACCTCTAACAAAAACTTTTCTAAACTCAGAAGACTTACCATTTGAGCAATCCTCCTGAAGATTCACAATGAACTCTTTGACAAGAAGTTCATAGCAGGGAGAGAGGTCTGAGACTGTTCTGAATAGTCCTGCAGCAGAGATGAGATCAATCAGTTCTGTGCACTCAAGTGCATTGCTGCTCAGTTCTCTTTCCAGGGCAACCCTTCTTTGGTACACATACTTCCACCTGTTCACACTAGAGACATGGTGAAATGATATGTTGTCCAAGGGAGCTTCTGGTACAGCAGTTGAAGCTCTGGATGTTGCTGGTCTCTTCTTGGGAGGAGATGTTGGGACATCTGATTCAACATCTGAATCTGATGGTGTGACAGCCTTTCTTTTCTGAGTTTGAACTTTACTCCATTGTTTTGATGGCCCAAAAGAGGCTTTAGCTTTCCCTTTCTTTGGAGAGGCTTTCTTCTTTTCAGGAATTGCTGCTTCAGCTTGCATCTTACCCTTCCTGGACCTGAGTCTTTTGGCTATGCTGGGTTTGACAGATGATATGATCTCTGCATCAGAATCCTGTTCCAGATTGACTATTGGAGGGGATTGAGCAGTCTCCTCATCAGCTTGTTGATCAGCAGGGATTAGATCTTCATCTGAGGCTTTGGTCTGATCCTCAGAGTTTTCTTTATCACTTTCACTTGAGGCCTTTTCTTGGACCTCAGTCTGTTCAGCATCAGATGAATTTTCTTTCTCATCTGCAGATGTTCCAACATTTATTGGGACATCTTGTTCTGCAGAAGTGTCCTCTGCAGTTTGAGATGGTTCTTCTTGGGGAGCAGGCATGGTTTGCAATGGAACAGAGATCCCACTCACCTTTCTTTGTTCAAACAGAATTTGGGTGACAATCTCCTTGATTGAATCATCCACATAGTTTGAAGATTTTGGTGGCATGTTAGCAGGAGAAGGAATGCCTCCTTTGGCTTTGCTACAAACTTGATCTTTAGCTCTCTTTGGTGTTCTTTCCTTTTTAGTGTGAGAAACGCTTCCCCTGAGCTCGTCCAATGATGTTGATTTCATTGGTACCACAGAAATTGGAGTGGCATGAACCACGTCTTCCTTGTTGAGAATTTCCTCAGCTGTTTTAGGGTTTTGAGACATTGTAAAGGAAGAAGGATGAACAGCTTTAGGGTTTTTGATTTCTGAAGATTTGAGAGTTAATGTGATTCGTTTGTGATGATGTGATGAGACTCTTGATAGCTGCTTATAAGGAATTACTAAATAAGTAGCCGTTACAGTCCAAATGATTAGGAATGAAATTCCCAAGGATCTAGTCCAGACTATCTTTGCCATCTGGAACTTATGCCATGCAATGTCATATGACATGTTGGCACATCTCATTAACTGCTAGATATCACATACACAGATTCCAAGTTTGCCCCTTAAGTTCTCAAATTGTGTAGCATCCAATGCTTTGGTAAAGATATCAGCTAATTGCAGATCTGTAGCAACATGCTCCAATGAAATCACCTTCTCTTCTACAAGATCTCTGATGAAATGATGTCTGATATCAATATGCTTTGTCCTGCTATGTTGAATGGGATTCTTTGATATGTTGATTGCACTTAAGTTGTCACAGTACAATGTCATGACATCCTGTGGGACATTGTACTCAGTGAGCATCTGCTTCATCCAAACCAACTGAGAACAACTGCTACCTGCTGCTATGTACTCAGCTTCAGCTGTAGATAAGGATACACAATTCTGTTTCTTACTGAACCAAGAAATCAGATTGTTTCCTAGAAAGAAGCATCCTCCTGAAGTGCTTTTTCTGTCATCAGCACTTCCTGCCCAATCAGCATCACAGAAGCCAGTGAGAATTGGTTTGCACCCATGAAAGTACATTATGCCATAGTCACAAGTACCATTAACATATTTAAGGATTCTCTTGACTTGATTGAGATGACTGACTTTTGGATCAGCTTGATATCTTGCACAAACTCCTACTGCAAATGCAATGTCTGGTCTGCTAGCAGTCAAGTATAACAAGCTCCCAATCATGCTTCTATATAAACTATGATCTACATTCTCACCCTTCTCATCTTTAGTCAGCTTTAAATGTGTAGGAGCAGGAGTTCTTTTATGAGAAGCATTTTCCATTCCAAATTTCTTCACTATGTTCTTGGAGTACTTGCTTTGTGAGATGAACATTGAGTCTTCCATTTGCTTAACTTGCAGACCAAGAAAATAGGTTAATTCACCTACTAGACTCATTTCAAATTCAGCTTCCATCTGCTTGACAAAATGTTTGACCATCTTATCAGACATCCCACCAAACACAATGTCATCCACATATATTTGTGCAATCATGACATTACCTTCTTCATCTTTAACAAACAGGGTTTTATCAATCCCACCTTTTCTGTATCCTTGCTTGATAAGAAATGTGGTAAGTCTTTCATACCATGCCCTTGGAGCTTGCTTCAGACCATAAAGTGCTTTCTTGAGTTTGTATACATGATTTGGACAGCTTGGATCAACAAATCCTTTAGGCTGTTCTACATATACCTCTTCATTAAGATAACCATTAAGAAAGGCACTTTTCACATCCATTTGAAATAGCTTGAACTTTAAGATACAAGCAATTCCCAACAGTAGTCTTATTGATTCAAGCCTTGCTACTGGTGCAAAGGTTTCATCAAAGTCTACTCCTTCAATTTGAGTGTATCCTTGAGCCACAAGTCTAGCTTTGTTCTTTGTAACAATTCCTTGTTCATTTGACTTGTTCTTATACACCCATTTTGTACCAATCACATTTATGTCATCAGGTCTAGGTACAAGATTCCACACTTCATTCCTTGTGAATTGACCTAATTCCTCTTGCATAGCACAAATCCAGTATTCATCAGTGAGAGCTTCCTTGATATTTTTAGGTTCTATTTTGGAAACAAAACAAGAACCTGAAATCACTTCTCTTGATCTAGTGCTCACACCTCTGTTGGGATCACCAATTATTAAATCTTTGGGATGATCCTTCTGTATTCTGATGGAGGGAGGTTTGCTTGAATCTTCTGACCTTGTATCATTTTGAGTGAAGTTATATTGATCATTCTTTTCTTCAGCTTCAACCTTGATATCAGCAGATGTTCCAACATCTTCTGGGACATCTGTAGGAGCATCATCAATTATCACATTTATGGACTCCATGATAACATTTGTTCTGTAGTTAAATACTCTATATGCTCTGCTGTTTATAGAGTATCCAAGGAAAATTCCTTCATCACTTTTAGGATCCATTTTTCTCCTTTGCTCCCTATCTGCCAGAATATAGCATTTACTTTCAAATACATGAAAATACTTAACAGTGGGTTTTCTGCCCTTCCAGACTTCATATATTGTGGACAAAGTTCCTTTTCTCAAGGTGACTCTGTTATGGATATAGCAGGCAGTGTTCATGGCTTCAGCCCAGAAATACAGAGGTAGCTTTTTAGCATGTATCATAGCTCTTGCAGATTCTTGAATAGTTCTATTTTTTCTCTCAACAATCCCATTCTGTTGAGGAGTGATAGGAGAAGAGTATTCATGATTGATTCCTTCTGAAGAGCAGAAATCTAAGAATTTTTGATTCTCAAATTCCTTTCCATGATCACTTCTAATTCTGATCACACAGCTGGATTTTTCCCTTTGTAATCTTTGACATAATTCCTTGAATACATCAAAGACATCTGACTTTTCTTTAATGAAATTTATCCATGTATATCTTGAAAAGTCATCAACCACCACATATGCATACCTCTTACCACCAAGGCTTTCAACTTGCATAGGTCCCATGAGATCCATATGTAACAATTCCAAAACTTTGGAAGTTGTCAGATGTTGGAGCTTTGGATGGGACATCTTGGTTTGTTTGCCTATTTGACAGTTACCACAGATTTTGCCATCATCAATCTTCAGTTTAGGGATACCTCTTACAGCATCCATAGATATGATCTTCTTTATGCCTCTGAAATGAAGATGACCTAGCCTTTGGTGCCATAGTTTTACTTCTTCTTCTCTAGCTAGAGAACAAGTTGAAGTGGGGCTGAAGTCTAGTGGCTCCCACATGTAACAGTTGTCTTTAGACCTTGCACCTTTCATGATAACTTTTTGCTCTTTGTTAGTCACTATGCATTCAGTTTTTGTAAAGTTTACACTGTATCCTTGATCACATAGTTGACTTATGCTGATCAGGTTAGCAGTTAAACCTTTAACAAGCAGCACATCATCTAGTCTTGGAACATCTTGACAATCCAAGGTTCCAACTCCCTTGATCTCTCCTTTAGCTCCATCTCCAAAGGTAACATACCTGGATGAATGTGACTTTAAGTTTACTAGCAAATTCTTCAATCCAGTCATGTGTCTTGAGCATCCACTGTCAAAGTACCAGTCTTCTTTAGCTGATACTTTCAATGATGTATGTGCTATGTATGCAGTACTTTTCTTTGACCAGATGAGTTGAGATTTCTTTTGATGCCTCTGCTCTGAGTGTTGTTCAGCTGATCTCCAAGCTTGATTGTTGATCTTGTTCTTGTGTATGTGGCTTTGATCAGTCTGAATGTCAGCTTTTGGTCTCCAAACTGTCTTGATTACTTCTGTCTTTTGCTTAGGAGGTTGCTGATTTCTATGCAGCACTTTCTTGGTACCTTCTACTTTCTGCTTGGAAGGTTGCTGACACATCTGATTTGGATATCCATGTAGCTTATAACAGTGAGGTTTGATATGCCCAAATCTTCCACAGTGATGACATCTCCATCTTTGATATTTTTTCTTCATTTTGTTCTTTCCAGAATGTTGAGACATCTGTTGGAACATTATGTTTGTCTTTGTGTTCTGATGTTGGAGCATCTGTTGAGACATCTTGTTTGACTGTATAGTTTTTGAAGTAGTTTTGCTAGAGCTTGCTTCATCTCTGTTATATCCCAGTCCACTTTTGTCCCCTGAATGTTTATTATTGCAGAGAATAGCATCCAGTGTATTTGAGCTGCTGTTCATCATTCTCACAGATTTGGACATATGTTCCAGCTTAGAATTGAGAAGAGTTACTTCACTTTTTAAGGTATCAATGATTACTTGATCACTTGCTTTTTCTTCTTCTAGTACTTCATTCTGCTTCTTTAGCTTTATGACCTCACTGCATACTTCAGTACTACTCTTGTACAGATCCTTGAAGGCTTGCTCAAGATCTGCATAAGTAAGCTCTCCACAGCTGGAATCACTATCATATTCACACAGTCCAGCTAAAGCAGCAATGTGCTTAGCTGATTCTTCTTCTGAATCTCCTGAGTCTTCATCAGACCAGGTTACAGATAGTCCCTTCTTTTGTCTTTTTAAGAAGTTAGGACATTCCTTCTTGATGTGTCCATATCCTTCACATTCATGGCACTTGATTCCTTTTTCTTGACTGGTCTTTTCAGCAAGATTTGATCTTCTGTTAGCATCATAGGTTCTCTTGTTTTCAGAAGAGTTTGTGAATCTTCCACTGGAATTTGATTTACCTTCCATACCTCTGAGAATCTGTTTGAACTGTCTTGTAATCAATACAAGGTTTTCTGATAAGCTTTTATCATTTGCTAGTTCATCATCTTCTTCTTCATCTGCATTTGAAACCAAGGCAATGCTTTTGTTCTTTTTAGCATGTGTGTCATTCATTCCCATCTCAAAAGTTTGAAGGGAACCAATGAGTTCTTCAGCTTTCATGGAGCATATGTCTTGTGCCTCTTCTATTGCTGTGACTTTCATGTCAAATCTTTTTGGCAAAGATCTGAGAATCTTCCTTACAAGCTTTTCATCAGTCATCTTTTCTCCCAAGGCTCCAGAAGTATTGGCTATATCCAAGATGTTCATGTAGAACTCATGAATTGATTCATCTTCCTTCATTCTCAAGTTTTCAAACTTGGTGGTGAGAAGTTGAAGTCTTGACATTTTTACTTTTGATGTTCCTTCATGAGTTGTCTTGAGGGTATCCCACACATCTTTGGCCAGCTCACAATGATGCACCAGTCTGAAAATATTTCTATCAATGCCATTGAATAAAGCATTTAGGGCTTTTGAGTTGCCTAGTTCTGAATCTTCTTCCTCTTTACTCCATTCTTCTTCAGGTTTCAGAACTTTTGATCCATCTTTGGTGTCTTGGACAGGATGTTTCCATCCAACATTTACTGCTTTCCATGCCCTGTTGTCAAGAGATTTTAAGAATGCAATCATTCTTGGCTTCCAGTAGTCATAATTAGAACCATCCAGTATAGGTGGTCTATTTACTGACCCTATATCTCTGTCCATGTTACAGAATTTGTTTTCCCTAGATCTCACCCAGTATAAACAGGCAGGGTGCCTGCTCTGATGCCAATTGAAATTCTGTAATGAGATGTCCTAAGAGATGTCCCAACACTTAATAGGACATTTGACAAATTTAACCAAAACTTTAAACAGCAGGAAAAATAAACAACACAGAAGTTTGTTAACCCAGTTCAGTGTATAACCACACCTACATCTGGAGGCTACCAAGCCAGGAGGAAATCCACTATTAGTAATATTAATTCTAGACTTAAACCACCCTGTTTAATCTATCACTTAATACTTACCCAATGCAATTTCTACCTAAGACTCACTTAGATAAGAGTACCCTACTCACTCCCCCTCAATCACCCAGTGATCAAGTTTACAAGTTTACAGAAATTGAAGACATCCTTCAAACAATAACAGCTTGATCTTACTTAACAGTTTCAATCAAGTCACAAATGCACTTTTGCTTAAAAGCTCATAAAGTGGTACATAAAAACAACCTGCTATTAAAACACTAGACACCCTATTTGATCTTCTGAAATTCGTGCTCAATTCTATGAGTTTCTGTTGTTTAAATAGGTATCTGAATTTTGGGCTTTCTGTAGAATGATCCAGCCCTAATGTGCAGCAACTGTCACCTTGAATTTAGGGTTTGTTACCTCCTATATTCTAGGTGCATTAGGTCTTCTGTTTGAATCTTCAATTTAAAACTCCCTACAGATGCGCCTTGTTCTGTTTTTATCCAGCATTAATTAATTCCAGATAGTTCTCCTTAAATATCTCTGATCTGTTAATCAATAATTAATTCTGGTAGCAGGTCTGAGATGTCTCAACATCTGTTGGGACATCCTGAAAAACTGAACTTAATTTATTCACACAATGTCCCAACATCTGATGAGACATCCTGAAATAAATTCACATACTCTGTTTGATAATGTCCCAACATCTGATAGGACATTCTGAACTGAATTTAACATTTCTTGTTTGGTCAAAAATTCTGCCAATTCTTAAACATCTACAGTAGGGGTGTCTTTGGAGAAATCTATTTCTGTTCTTATTGACGGGGTCACATTTACTATTAAGATCTCGGAGGACTCTTATGGTCCACTTCGGTTGGGGATTAATCGAACAACGTTAGCGGATAAGAAGACGATATCCTCATCGTCTGATTCAGAGAAAGGATGGGATGTTGAGTATAACGGATACACGAATGAAGAAGTGGCGATTGAGCCTCTTGGTGTTCCGGTCGCTGAGACGATAAGTTCTGGTTCGGTGGGATCATCAACGAGGGAGGTGGTAGGGGATGGGGTTCCTAGGGAACTGAATTGCACAGTAGACAGAGGTAGTAGGTCTGCGAGTGAAAAGAAAGGTGTTACAACAGATGGCACTTTTGATGAAGCAGTGGTTTTGGCTAAGGAGGCAGTAAATCAGAGTATAGCAGGAGAAGGATTGTCCTTAATTAATTCAGTTGTCCCATCTTAATCTCGGGTTGTATGCTCTTTGGATATTGTGCAGAAAGCGACATCTTGTAAAAGCAGACTTGGCAAGTCAAAGGCAACAAAAAAGAAAATCAGGTGTCTCTATGACTTTAGTGGGCCTCTTTTGAAAAAGAAAGTTAGGCCCAAAAAGAGGTTGGTTAGAGAGGTTAGCCCATGTTCTCAACCAGACGTTGGAATTTCTTTGCCTCCAACGATGGTTACTAGGCCCATGGTTATTAACTCTTCCTTGTCCCAATCTGTATCGAAGGGATCCATCGAAAAAGAGGCGTTTTCAGGAGGAGATGTTTTATGCTGCAACTCAACTACGAATTCGGATGTTATTGTCTGTAACCATAGATTTTTGGAAAATCTTGATTCTCTAGTGGGAAACAAAGTGTGAAAGGTCATCGAGAATCTGGGTATTGTATTTAAGAAGCACAACAGAGAGTTCAGTAAGGAAATTGACACTATGGAGAAGACGGATTCGAAGATGAAGCATGGTCAGAAGGCGATTTTGCATTTGTGTCAATGATTGTAGGAACTTTGAATATCAGAGGGGGAGGTAATTTTGTTAAACGTAAACGGATTAACAAAATTATCTCTCAAGGGAAGGCAAATATTTTCTTCATTCAGGAATCTAAATTAGCTGAGATTTCGCCAAAAATTATCAGAGATTTGTGGAATCAGAATAATGTTGGTTGGTCTTATGCAGGTTTCATAGGACAGTCTGGAGGTATCATTACTTTGTGGAAGGAGGGTTTGTTTGAGGTGATTTTCAGTTTCAAAGGTGGCAGTTTTTTAGGTATCAAAATTCTGTGGAAGGGTATTTTTATTTATGTGGTCAACATTTATGCGCCAAGTACTAGATCTCTCAGGCGGAGACTTTGGAGAGATTTGCGTGATATTCAATCTAAATATTCAGACGCGGAATGGTGCATAGGAGGAGATTTCAATGCAACGATGAATGATGGAGAAAGGAAAGGCTGCTCTGGTTTTAATAGGAACTCTGAGATGCAGGAGTTCTCTGATTTCATGGTTGAGTCTAATCTTGTGGATCCTCCATGTAAAGGTAAACGGTTTTCTTGGTTTGGCAGTGATGGGAAACAAATGAGCAGGATAGATCGTTTTTTAATATCATAACGGTTAATTTCTTTGTGGGGTGTGGTAGGGCAGTTGATTGGTAATAAGGATATCTCAGATCATAGCCCAATTTGGCTTTTATCCAATAAAGAAGATTGGGGGCCTAAAGCTTTCCGGGTGATAGATGTTTGGTTCGAGAATAAGGAGTTTTTACCGTTCGTTGAGGCGGAATGGAAGAAGTTGAAGGTAACAGGGAGGGCAGATTTTGTTTTAAAAGAGAAATTCAAATTGTTGAAAATTGCTTTACGCAGATGGAACACATAGGTTTTTGGAAGGATAGATTTAAAAATTGATGTTGCTGTTAATAAAATCAACGAAGCGGACGTTCTCCTAGGTGATTGTGGCGACTTTATCTCTGCTGAGTTAGTTATGGATAGGAAGGATGCAGAAAGATAATTATGGATGGAGATGAGGTTAAAGGAGAACATTTTGATGCAAAAGGCGAGGATTAGATGAGATGCAGAAGGAGACACTAACAGTAAATATTTTCATTGTGTTTTGCAGGAAAGAAGGCTCACCAATTCCATTAACACTATCTATACTGATGAAGGTCTAGTAGAAGGAGTGCAGGAAGTTAAATCGGCAGTGTTTAATCACTTCAAACTTGTATTCAAGGAGGAGAATGTTAACAGACCGGTCCCGGAAGGCATCTCTTTCAATAGGTTATCCATTCTTGAGAGTAAAAGGCTGGAAGTGGAGTTTTCAGAATCAGAAATCAAGGAGGCAATCTGGTCTTGTGGAGGATCGAAGAGCCCTGGACCTGATGGCTTGAACTTTCTCTTTATTCGGAATTGTTGGAGTTTCTTGAAGGCTGATGTGCTCAGGTTCTTTAAAGCCTTTCATTCTAATTCCACTCTCTCCAAGGCAATATCTTCTTCTTTAATAACCTTAATTCCGAAGAAGCTGAACCCTCTTGGGCTAAATGATTTTCTCCCTATTTGCTTGGTGGGGTGTATTTACAAAGCTCTTTCCAAGGTGCTTGCTACTAGATTGAAATTTGTCTTGAATTTGATATTTAGCAATAACCAATCTGCTTTTGTTCCTGGGAGATTTATGTTGGACACAGTGGTAGTGGCAAATGAAGTTGTCGATTTTGCGATTAAAGAGAAGAAGGATTTCCTACTGTTCAAAGTAGATTTTGAAAAGGCGTACGATAAGGTCAACTGGGATTTTCTAAGATACATGTTGGGTAGAATGGGCTTTGGCGGAAAATGGTTAAGCTGGATGGAAGCTACGGTTTTCACAAGCTATTTATCTATTTTGGTCAACGGTAGCCCAACGTGTGATTTTAAAGCCGAACGTGGTCTTCGTCAGGGAGATCCTCTGTCTCCTTTTTTGTTTGTCCTTGTTGCGGGAGGTTTGAATGGTTTGGTAAAAAAATCCTTGGACCGGGGCGAGTTTTCGGGATTTAATGTTAAGGGTTGTGTGGTGGATATTTTACAGTTTGCGGATGATACCTTGCTTGCAGGAAATGAGACTTGGAAGCATCTTTGGGCTCTTAAAACAGTTCTAAGGGGGTTCGAGCTTATTTTCGGTCTGCGTGTGAACTACTCCAAGAGCAAGCTGATTGGTATTAATATCAACTCCAATTTCCTATTAGCTGCTGAGAATTTTCAAGCTTGTAGATTAGAACCGGCTATTTTCAAATTCCTTGGAATCCCTGTTGGTCTAAACCCGAGGCGAGTCGCATCCTGGCAGTTTTTGCTTAACAAACTAAAAGTCAAGTTGTGTAATTGGAAGACTAAATTCTTGAGTTTAGGTGGGCGGATAACACTTCTTAAGTCCATTTGGAGCAGCCTCCCTGTTTTCATCCTCTCCTTTTACAAGGCTCCCATGAAGGTTTGTCAATTCATTACTAGTCTGCAAAATAAATTCTTGTGGGGTGGCATAGAGGAGGGAAGGAAAGTTCATTGGGTCGGGTGGGAACAACTGTGTTTACCTATGGAGGAAGGGGGCTTGGGCCTCAAAAGGATTCACGAATTTAATGTGAGTTTATTATTTAAATGGCGCTGAAGAATTTTGAAACGTAAAGAGGAGCTTTGGACTAATATCTTGCAGGCGAGATACAAAAGGTTTTCGGGTTCTATTAATTTGAATCTCGACGACAGTTCCAGTTCGATGTGGTGGAAGGACCTCTTGGGTTTAGAAAAGAAACATAATGCTAATGTGTTCTATGGCAAAATCAGATTCAATTTAGGAGACGGTAAAGACATTTTCTTTTGGAAAGACAATTGGATTGGGTCTGACTATTTGAAGGACACTTTTGCAGATTTGTTTTCCATTTCTAACAAGCAAAATGGCAGGGTGTGTTACATGGGCTTTTGGGAACGAAACACTTGGGTTTGGAACAATTTTGGTATTTCATTTCTGGCCAATCGCTTACAGCACATATTTGTTTTATTGCTAAAGGATCTTTTGTCTGGTACCAGTCCATTAGTAGGGACTAAAGATGATGTCTGTTGGAGGGGCGTCGACGACGGCGGCGACAAGGAGTATGCTACCCGTTTGGGTTATGTGGATTTGTGTTCGGAGAGGCATCAGCCACAAGCAGGGGCGGATTGTAATTTTGTTTTTGGTAGTATCTGGAAAACTATGGATCCTTTTAGAATAAGAGCTTTTGGTTGGAGACTCTTTTTGGATCGTTTTCCCGTTAAAAAGCTTTTGGTCCAGCGAGGGATTATTTTACAATCTCAATCCTTGTATGTTTTTTTGTAAAAATGAGTCAGAAGACGTTATCCACTTATTTTTCTCTTGTGAATTTTCCAGAAGGGTGTGGTTTGAAATTGCCAATTGGATAGGTATGAAGGGAGATTTAGATATCATTGACAGTCGGTTTCATTTCAAAAGTTGGTTCGAGTTTTGCAAAGGGAAGACTAGAAAGGGTAGGAAAGGTTGTGTTTGGTTGGCAACTTGCTGGAATCTTTGGATTTTACGAAACAAGATTGTCTTCGGTAATGATCGGAACATTCTAACGGATTTAGTGTGAGACATCAAATTACTTCTTTGGAGGTGGTCTTTAGGGAGGGAGATTAAGCATCCCAATTGTGATTTCTACAACTTTAGCAAACTTCCTTTTCTTTTTTTAGCTTAAGTCTCAATTGGTTCTTAATTTTTCTGGTTTTCGGAGCGTTTGCTTCTTTTTGTATCAGGGTTCGAGTACCCCCAGTACTCGTTTTTTATTGAATTCCTTGATTACAAAAAAAAAGTTATTTTAAGAAGAAGAAAACTCAAAGCTCATGATTAGCTGATGTAGTTTTAAAATTGTATGCCTAGATTCAAAATAATAACTAAATACTTTGAAATATCAGATTATTATATGTATGTTATTTTTTCATCATGAAAAGTGATGTCATTGCTTTTTTTTTATAAAGCAAGAAGTATATTCAATAGAGTATAAAGGGTACTTAAAACCAAATACAAGATAGAGGTAATACAAAAATCCCCCCCAAAGAGTAGAAATTACCCACCAATTGTACCCTTACGATAAAAAATGAAGCGGATCTTTGTCAAAAAAATAAAGATCACAATTGGGTTGACTAATTTCCCCTATAAAAGACCATCTCCAAATCAAAAATTTCGCTTTCCAAACCAAATCCAAAACGTTCCATTTAGCCTTCTTGAACAAAATCTCATTTCTCTTTAACCATATGGCCCAACAAATTGCTAGCCAAATGTTCCCTTCCCTACCGTCCTTCAAAGACTTCGATTTCCCAAATCGATACCACTTCAAAAAAGATCTTTTGGAATCACTAACTCCATCAAAATAAAATCCCAACCACAACGCCATTTCCACCCAAATTAACTTCGAAACCGAACACTCAAACAATAAATGATTAATCGTTTCGGGATACCGTTCACAAAAACAACAATTAAAGCTATTACCGGGAATGGAAATTCCAAGATGAATAATATTATCTTTCGTTGGCATTCTATTCAAAAAACACCGCCATCCAAAAGTGTTGATTTTGAGAGGAGCTGGAACTTTCCAAATCAAATCAAAAGCAATATCTTCTCTACAATTTGGGCCATAAAATAAGCGACAACCATTAGACAATGAGTATAACGAGCTCACCGTGAAAGTAGTTCCGTGATTCCAAGTGATTTCGTCCCTAGCATGGTTGGATGGTTTCGAAAGACGAATGACCTCTCTTAACCCCAATGCCCTTGAAACAACCCCGCGGGATAGCGTTGTCGGCCTGGAAGAACTTTCAGAACTGTCGTCACTATCAGACATACAAAACTGGCTACCGGAAGCGCTGTCTTAAACCTGCTGGTGGACACGTGCAGCAGGCAGAACCGAATACTGTTGTACAGTTGCTGCAGTAACAGTCTCGAACTGATCCGGATCAGCACTACCAGAACGTGCACCAGGATGTAGCTGAGAGATGTAATTTCCAAGCCTCATAAAATGTGAATCAGTTTCATGAAGCTAGGTAGAGTAAAGTGCTGCATTATCCATCCTTGTACCTGTAGAAATTAAAATGTTAGTGTTCAAAAAAAGCTCCTCTGGGAGGGTAACAGCAGTTGCTGGAAGTAGTTCTTCATCCCGAGACTCAATGCCAAGATCTCCCCACTTCCACCCGCCTCCCGTCCAACCGCCTAAAGATGTAACTGACACATCTTTAAGAGAAGAACTAGCAAACTCTTTCGGAAACAAATTAACAAAACGACCTTTTCCCGTCCAATTGCCGTTCCAAAAGGAAGTATTGTGACCATTTCCCACTTGGAATTTGTAATTATCCATAAACTAATCTTCGTTGTAGAATTTAATAATGGCTAAAATATCCATCCACCATGTAGAGCAAGATGTCCAAACTGATTTCGATACCCGGCACCCCAAAGTATGGAGGCAAATATCTCCATATCTAGCTTTCAATAATTTGTACCAAATAACATTTGACCCTTCCATAATTCTCCATCTCCATTTGTGAAGTAACGATACATTAAAATCTTCAATTCTTTTTAGATTTAATCCCCCATCTCCTTCGGATCACATAACGAATTCCAATTGATCCAATGCACTTTTCACTTATCCTTAGAACTACCCCACAAAAAACCTCTTTGAAGTTTATTAATTTTCTTCCTAGTCTTCACCGGGATCTTGTAGAAAGACAATTGAAAGATATGAAGGCTAGATAACACCGATCTCAAAAGCGTCAATCTTCCTCAAAAGCTCAAAAATCTATCATGCCAACTATGAAGTCTTCTTTCTACTTTCTTCACAAGAGGAGCCCTAGTAGAAATTCTTCTAGGATTGGATCCTATGGGAATGCCAAGAAAGTTAAATTCCATCCTCTCAGTTTTACAAGCCAAAAATAAAGACGTCACTTCTAGAAACGAAGGAATGACGTTAATTCCAATTAACTTACTCTTATGAAAATTGATCCCCAATCCCAAAACAAGCTCAAAGCCCCGCAAAATAGATTTGATAGCCCAAATATGTTTCCAACTCCCATCACCTATCAACAAGGTATCATCCGCGAATTGGAGGATATCTATAAAGCATTTTGTCTTAACATTAATACCCGCACACTCGCCTACACGCACCGAGTTTCTCACCAATCCCGTAAGACCTTCCGCCACTATAGTTAAAAGAAAAGGTGAAAGAGGATCACCTTGTCTCAAGCCTCTTTCCACCCGAAATTCCTTCGTTGGACTTCCGTTAACCAAAACGGATTTTTTGCTTGTAAAAATCTACGCTTCCATCCATTTCATCCAAAGATTACCAAACCCCATTCTTCGCAAGATGTATCTAAGAAAGTTCCAGCTAACTTTATCATAGGCTTTCTCGAAATCCACCTTAAAGAGAGAAACCACCTTGTTCTCTTTAGTAGAAAAATCCACCAATTCGTTGGCCACTAGAAGATCATCTAAAAGTTGTCTATTAGGGACAAAAGCACTTTGGCAAGGAGAAATGATTGAGTTAAGGACATTCTTGATTCTAGTAGCCAAAAGTTTTGCCAATATCTTGTACAAGCAACCAACGAGACAAATGGGTCTATAATCATCAAGCCTTACAGGATTATCGCATTTAGGGATCAAAGTTAAGAAAGAAGACGTGATTGCCTTTAATAACACCACACTACTATGAAACTCATTAACAAAATTAAAAAAGCTCCCCTTTAAGAACTTCCAACACTTCTTAATGAAAAGTAAGGAGAAACCATCGGGTCCAGGGCTTTAAGAACCGCCACAATCCCAAACCGCATTAGTTATTTCATCCTCCGAAAAAGGCTTTTCTAGATCCTTCCTCTCTTCCGGGTTGATAGCATTAAAAGGAACTCCCTCCAAGATTGGTCTATCTAGATCCGTTTCCAAAAATTTCGAAGCAAAGTGCCTCCTAACCTCCTATTTGACTTCTTCCACCTCGACTAAAACGCCTCTATAAGAGTTAATAGACCCAATAAAATTCTGTCTCCGTCTTTCTTTCATAATACTATGAAAATACCGGCTATTGTTATCCCCATCATTAAGCCACTTTATCCTTTCCTTTTGAATAAGGATGTTTTCTTTAACTCTCAAGTTTAGCCAAAATTTTCTAGTCACCAATTTCCTCTTCTCAAGCTCTTCCTTCGGCAAAAGACCTTCAAAAGATTCGGCCATATGATCACTTAGGTTAATATCTTCCACTCCATTCTCCACTTCCAAATCATACTTCCCGAAAATCTCAACTTTCTACTTTATGATGCTCTTTTTAATTAATCAGAGTTTCTCTTTTAAAACATAATCGCTTCTGCCTACCACTTGAATCTTATTCCACTCCTCTTCAAGAAAAGGGATGAAACTTTTGTTGTTAAACCAATCGTTGTTAAATCTAAAAGGCTTTGGTCCCCAATCCGCCGAATCTACAACTAACCACACCGGACAATGATCGGATATGTCTCTAGGACTAATAAATTGACCCACTACTCCCCACTTTGCAATAGCACCTTCCGAAAGAATAAATCGATCAATTCTACTAATCGAAGAACCATCTCCACTAAACCAAGAAAACTTCCTTCCTTCGCAAGGAATATCCACTAGATCGCTATCTTTAATAAAGTCCGCAAACTCTTTCATTTCCATTCTACGATTATTACTCCCGCTACCTTTCTTTTCCCTAGAAGACAAGAGAGAATTGAAATCTCCCCCTAAGCACCAATCCTCATCCGTATATTTAATCTTCAATGCGTTGAGATCTTTCCATAAAACTCTCTTAGAGATCAAGTCACACGGAGAGTAAACATTCACTATATAGAAAAAAGATTCTTTCCACCTTATTTTAACTCCCACATACCCGGCTCCTTTGAAACTACACAAAACCTCCACCTTCTCGATCTTCCACAAAATGATGAGACCTCCCGAAAAACCTACTGCATTATTATAAGTCCAACCTATATTTTCATTAGACCAGAAACTTCTCGCTAACTCCTCTGTTAAATCAGAAATTTTGGATTCCTGTAACAAGAACATGTCTGCCTTCCCATTCTTAATTATTTGACTAATTCTTTTTCTTTTGATCGACTTGCCTCCCCCTCTTATGTTGAAAGTGCCTATAATCATTTATGAATCGATGTTTTCTCCTTCCCTTCCAACAATCTTTCTTTATCATTCCTCTCCATGTCATTCAATCTTTTTTTGTAATCCAATTTTAAATCTGTCGCCACTATTCCCAGATTTGAGATTGCTTCCCACAATTTTCCTCCCACCATAGAGTCAAAATTTTCCCATAACCTCCTGTTCCTCCTTGTTATATCAGATTCAGCTGAGTTGTTGATATAAAATTGTGGTGCTATTGGTTCTGCCTGACTGCCCTCTTTAGAAAAACTTCCTCCTGAATTGATAGCAACATTATTATTAAAAAGTTTCCCTTTTAAAATATTGCCTTTAACTGTCTTTTTTCTGCCCCTCTTCTTGGTTACTGGTCCATCTCCACCAATACTTTTAAAGCGCATATTATTTGATTTATAATTGAATGGCCTTTTGGTAATAGACCCGCCTCTGGTAGGTACGTCTTATGCCACCTTATCAAATCCTAAGTCTAAAGTCTCTTCCACTTTTTCAATGGTATCAGTAGAAGATACACTAATGTCCGTAGGATAAGAAAAGGCAGTCTGAACTTTCTTACAATTTCCAACAGCTACATCGAAAGTGCCATCAAGTGATTGTAGCGTGGTGCTTTGACATTAACCCATCACTGTACCAACCCTACCAACGCTTAACTCCCGATCTTCCTCTTCCCGGAGTGAATCTACACTATCATCGTCCTTCTTCTTCCTAACCTCCCCCCGTACCTCCTCCTCCATGATTTCTCCATCCTCGCTAGGTACGTCATCCCTCAGACACTCTTCTTCGCCAGCCCAATCCTCCTCCGATCCGCTAGTGCCTGAAGAACTGGTTCCATCTGGTACCTTCTTCAATCCTGAATCCGTCACCGGTTCTTCCTTCAAATAAATTGAAAAAAGTCTCCCATCGATGTCCACCCGGATTTGTTCAAGGACTTGCAAACCGCATGGAATGGTAATCATCAATCTTGCCATTTCCATTGAGTCTCCTTTCATTGTTCTGTCATCCGAGCAAACAAACTTTCCAAACAAGTTTGTTAACTTCTCAAAAAACTATGTACACCAAGCATGACAAGTTGTTCCAAAAACACACAACCACACCGTTCTTTCGTTCGCAACATCTGTTTCATCCCACCTCCGAATTTCGGAAAACCATTCCCTCCACCAAGTTGTGCCCTCTTACAACAAGCCTTCCACAACACCTTCTTCCACATCTTCTAACAGAACTAACAACGCTCCTAGGACTGTAATTTTAATGGTGAACACACCCTTGAAATCTAAATTTTGTTGAAGGTTGTAAGCCATTCTAGGGAGAATGGTTTTTCCGACAAAAGCCTTAGCTAATCTTTCTTTCAATACCGTGGATGAGCAGAAAGAAAATCCTAGATTCTCGGGGGGGGGGGGGGTGATCACAGGTCCGGTCGCTTCAACAAGATTATTAAGTGCAGACCCAACAACATCAGCAAAAGAATTGGAAGTAGAGACGAACCTCGATTGAGCTGCGACGTTCCTTCTCAATAAATCCCTTTTCTGTTTTTCAACATGACGATACCTTCCACCGGTTCTTCCTCCATCCTTCTTAGCATAAGTTAACACTCCTATATCATAACGTGGAGGATTTGCGTGAATCTTCACCCCATCTATCAGTACATTATTGAGTTTCACACCAAGCCATCTAACATCTTCAACTTCTGAGAACCTTACAAATCCAAACCTCTTTCCTAGGGCGTTCTTCCTTGGTGATACCACCACCTCCACAACATTACCTAAGCACCCAAAAAGAGCAAATAAATCCCTAGCAGTAGATCTTAAGGGAAAATGTGAGACGTAAAAGGATTGTCGATCTATCGAGTCCTTCACTACACCACCACCGAATGAAAAGATATCCCATTTCGTACAATTGTAGTTAGAATTCCTTCTGTTGACCGTTGGCCACTCCATTGAGAGTATAAACGCAAGAGAAAAATAGAATCCTGCCGGTACCGATCACCTAGTTAGAGAGAGGTTGAACCTTCTCTCTCTAACATTCCTTTTCCTATGCATTCACGACGTCATTGCTCATATCGAAATGTTATTTTGGTATATTTCAGTATTACAAATATTACATTCTATGACAAAGCTTTTACCTTATCCAATAAATATATAACTTAGATCTAATTCGTGGGGCGCCACATTTTAATTTCATTTTTTAAATACTATTTATTCCCTTATCTGGAGTAGAAAATTGGCAAAAAAAACTAACTCAGGGACACTCTTCAAATCCTAATAACTAGAGTTTATATTTTTTCAATGAGTTATTTCATTTTACACAGTGACACCTTCATTCATATTTTATTTTTAAATAAAATATAAGTCATTTCCACCATGTGAAATTTTAGCCTTTTCACCTTACTCATATATATATATATATATATATATATATATATAAATCTCTAAAGTTTCTAAGCACTTATCCATCAACACATTTTATATCAAATCTATAAAACATAATTTTTTTTATAAATTATTACATATGAAACCTATTAGAAAATTCTTTAAATCGAATAGATCGAGGCTAGAATCGTGAACAAAATCACTTTCCTTAAAAGTATTTCAAGCACTCTCCAAAATGTCTTAGAGTTGGAACGCATGAATACCCAGTATAATTCAGTCTTTTATCGAGTCTGCGCAAGACCGACAAAAACTCGATTATGTAGCGAAGAGTGTTTGGAATTTTGTATAAGAGAATATTTGGTTTATAATTATGTTTTCTGAATTCCGGAATGAGATATTTATAGGCATGCATGTGTTGTTTCACAAGATTGCGACCCTTAATAAAACAATACATTTTAACCAAAAGTTGTCATCTTTCCAACCATTGCCTATTTTAATTCCGCAAAAACACTTTATGAAGTGTTGCTTCTCTTCCACTTTTCTTGTCATTATGGAACACACCAATTGGACATTTAATTCTTATAAATTATAACAATCCCCTACTTGTTCTAATAATGACAAGACCAATTCCAAAAAAGAGAAACAAAGAATGTTAATACAGTTAAGTATCTTTCGATTTGAACTTAACCTTAGTAAGAATAACGCAAAGTCTAATTGGAGTGTTAGGTAGCTATGCTTTGAACCGTTATCCCATGTGATTAGACCGACATTACCATACACACACTCTTTAATGGTTATTCGCCTACATCTCTCGCCTAACACTATTTATGGCCATGTGCTTTTCCTATTTTCATGAATTTTCCATAAGAGAAACTCCAACTCTCACTTTGAGACGACATCATCTCGAAATTCATATAGGTGAAGTTCATTTTAGTATCCATTTCCTTGGAACGCATATCCTTGATATGGAACTTCATTAAGAGTTTCAAAAAACTCAACCCTCGATATATAATAGTCAACATCATCATAAAATGTTATACAATCATCAAAATCAATGACTTGTTGTTACCTATTGAATCTTAGGTTAAGATGTATTAACTTCAAATTGGGTTGCTATCATTGTTGGAACCCTTATTCAAGGAGTTTCAACCTCATTCCTCTTAAGGTAGTCTTTACTAAGTCTATGGCTAATGGCTTAGTAAATGGATCTGCTAAGTTATAGCTAGTTTGAATATATGTCAGTGAAATGATCATATCCTTAATTAATTTTCTTACGAGAGAGTGTCTTAGAACTATGTGTCTAGACTTTCCATTATATATTTCACTGAATGCTCTAGCTATGGTGGCTTGATTGTCACAATGTATCAACACTTTTGAAACATTATCTTTAGTCAATGAAACTTCCAGCAGAAGGTCTCTCAAACAATCTGCTTCTTCACCATCAGAAGCAAGAGTATCAAACTCTGATTCTATGGTTGAGTGAGTGATCCACATTTGTTTCTTGTTCTTCCAAGAAATTTCACCCTTAACTAGTGTAAATATCCATCCAAATACAAATTTATGATATTAAACACTCGATATCCAACTCGCCTTGGTATATCCTTCTAATATGGCAGAAAATATACCATAATGTATATCAAGATTTTTGTTTTGTTTTGTTTTCATAAGATAGCCGAAAATCCTAATGATGGCCTTTCAGTGCTCACCATTTGGATTTCTAGTAAAATCTACTCATTTTACTAATTACAAATATTATGTCGATTATAGTACATTGCATATACTTGCATGTTCCAATTGAGCCACAATTCTTCCATCATTATTTTAAAGTTTGACCCTAGGATCATGGAGTGGTCACTTTCTTAAATTGTCAGTGTTTGATTTTATCAATCACTTTCTCAACATAGTGTGTTTGACTAAGTTCATAACCCTCACTATTTTGCTTTATTTTGATCCCTAAAAGTGTGTCAACTAGTCCAAGATCATTCATCTTGATCTTGAATGTGGAAGTTAGAAACCTCTTCGTTTCTAAAATTCTATTCATCCCATTTCTAATAATCAATCATATAATCATATAATCAATATGGAGACAAATAAATATCACAATATTCTCACACAACTTTGTGTACGAACACTTGTAATAAGAACAAAAAGAAGATTTTTTTTAAAGATAATCAGGCATGATGATGCAAGAAGGTTTTAGATGAAGTGAGCGATGAAATTATAAGCAATTTAAAGTAGTATAGTATAAATTGCAATGAGTACCTTAGTTACTTGTCTCAAATCTTCACTTGAATTTCTATGTTAAACCTTCTTGATCAACTTTATCATTGATGTGCATGACACTTTTGAACTTTTTCTTCTTTGATAATCTTTGTCTTCATCAAAATAGAACTAGATATATGATGCATTCCTCACAATCTCCCCTTTTTGATGATGACAAAATATTTTAATTCTTATTTTGATTATGATTGAAAAGTCTCCTCCTAATTGTGTTTCTCTCCTTTAATTTGTGAATTTAGCAATGACAAAATACAATTTTTTGATGTCATTGTTTTGGTGCCTATTTTAATCCTTGCTGGATTTTTCAAACTTGCACACCTTTTGTTTATTTCCATATAACCTTCTAGTTATTCCATGTAAATCTCCTTATCGAGATCTCATTTTTATGAATTTTGTTTTAACATCTGTTTGATAAACTATAAGGTCATGCAATGAAGCTAGTGCAAATGAAACTCTAATTTTCATTGTGCTTGCTACTAGTGTGTATGTGTTAAATAATCAACACCTTTCTTTTGTCTAAAATCATTGGTTAGGTGTTTAGTGTACCATCAATGTGATACTTTCTTCTAAACACCCACTTGCATCCAATGGATCTTGATCCTTTAGGTAGATTGGTAAATTCTCAAGTATGGTTTGATATTATTTGAATCCATTTCGTTATGGTTAACATATCATTTTAAAAAGGAGGAGTTCTTTGAAGCCACTACTTCCTTGATTTCACAAATATATCAACAACTATAGTGAACTTTGAATAAAATCAATTTTAAGGACCTTTCTCCAACAAATAGAAAATATATCACTTTCTATTTGCAAATACTTTTACAAAGTACACACACTTTCTTTACGAATTTAGTTACCACACACTTTGTGAAAAATTATTGTAATTGAAAATTTTGAATATATGAACTTGTTCTTGAATCAATTTCAATAAACAATTGATCTTCTCTTTCAATTTACAATTCAATAATATATGAACTGACTTAAAAATTGTTGGCAACTTTTTAATAATAAGCTTTTATGCCTTTTGCTCTTCTTACCCTTTTTTTTTCTTTTGTTCATTCATTTCTCAAGAATTTTTGAATTTCTTGATTAGAGCATCATCTCTAAAAACACGATTTACGGAAGCCACAATTTTTATTTGTGTTTTACAATCCGTGAAGAACCTTCCTCACGAGGTTCTTCATTTGTGAAAATCTTGAATTTCTTATCCTCCGTGATAAGAATATCAAAATTCCATATCTCGGTATTCAATTGTTACACTAGACCCCAAATTCAGACAACTATATAGATCATGATTCATCTTTGGATGATCTTTATATATCTTATAGTAATGAATCTTATTGAATAGATACATATTATTCATTTAGTATTAATATCATAATAAAAACATTATATTTTTAATATCAATATCATCTTACATAGGAAATGATTAGTAATCAGTAAAATTATTTGAATAAAAGAATAATATAATATCAAATATTAAATATGTACCTTTCACCATAGTTATGAATAATCAAGCATGTTTATCTCTTCAACAAAATTACATTCACAAGTTATTTAGAAATCATAATTTGAAATCACATGAATTTAATTGTGTACCTTTTCTATTAAATTCTTCATCTGATAATCAACTATTATATTCAGATAGCAATAATAATTTGGCACGGATATATCCATAATACAGTTGTTTGGTTACTTCGTCAAAAATTTTCCATAATATGCCCTGAGTATATTTTCTGAGAAATGTTTTGCATATTGCCAACATAGATTTTGATTACATTTTGTAATAACCACGATGCTTTAATTCTTTGTCGAGTATTATTTATTCCACAACATACAAAAGGCAACCAGTAATGTTTGAATTACAAGCCCAACAACGCATAACAATCTTATTTTTAAAGTAGAGAGTTACTCGTAGCCACCAAATAAAATCTGAGTTACTTATCTTATAATGTCGGCATCGGCAATGCTATACGTTCCTAATTCATGATGACTTAAGTAGGTCGGAATCAGTATTTGATATCAGAAAATCATTGGAGATTCGTCCAAGGCTTGCTTCAACTCGTTATCTTCCTGTCGTGCAATGCTTGTGACATCTTTATGATTTATCTTGTATGATTGGCCCTTGCTGCTTTGGCCTTCACTCTTCCGTCTTACTCAGAGTCGTTGAACATGTTCTTTTATTACTCACTGTTTTGTACTTGGTACATAGTTTTTCTTTAACAACAAGAGCAACGCCGATTATATCAAAATTTCAACCTCATCAATGTCGTATCGGCGATCTTCAAGAAGCTTGAAACAAATTCTCAATTGCCATTATTTCAAATACTTTTAAGATTGTTAGAAAATTCTTTAAATTGAATGGATCGAGGCTAGAATCGTGAACAAAATCATTTTCCTTAAAAGTATTTCAAGCACTCTCCAAAATGTATTGGAGTTAGAACACATGAATACCCAGGATAATTCAGCCTTTTATCGATTCTGCGCAAGACCGACGAAAACTCGATTATTTAGCGAAGAGTGTTTGGAATTTTTTATAAGAGAATATTTGGTTTATAATTATGTTTTCTGAATTCCGGAATGAGATATTTATAGGCATGCATGTGTTCTTTCACAAGGTTGCGACCCTTGATGAAACAATACATTTTAACCAAAAGTTGTCATCTTTCCAACCATTGCCTATTTTCATTCCGCAACAACACTTTATGAAGTGTTGCTTCTCTTCCACTTTTCTTGTGATTTTGGAACACACCAATTGGACATTTAATTCTCATAAATTATATATATTTTCATCTCTAAAGTTTCTAAGCACTTATCCATCAACACATTTGATGTCAAATCTATAAAACATAATTTTTTTTTTATAAATTATTACATATGAAACCCCCATAATCACCTTTTTAGAACTGCCATAATTTTCTTAGGTTAGTGTAATCGATTACTCTAAATGAGTTATCAGTTACACACATGTTCTTCCAGAAAAGTATAAATGTTTCAAGTGTGATAATCGATTATTATACCAAAAATGTAATTAAGTACACCTTCAAAAATTCCGAGTGAAACAAATCATTGTGTTTCCTAATCATTGTTAATGTTCATAAAACTTTTCAAAACCATTACATCAAATCCAAGAGAAATCATATGATGTATTTAACGAATTATATCATATTTTAAAATCACTTATTTCATTCAAATTTTCAAACAATTCATTCAAATTTCAATTGTTCAATTATAAAATTCATTGAAATTTTTTCTGAATTTTTTTTATATATCACTACTACAAAATAGATATTTCGTAACACCTATTTTACAACAGTCATAATGTTAACTGTAGTAATAGTTTTTTTCTTGGCACATTTTTTTTTGGTATTTAGTATACAACATGTCACAACACTCAATCTAACAACCATGGTGAATGGTTACACGGAGTGAAATGGTTTGAATCCTAACACCAACAATTAGCCATTTATCGTGATAAAAATATTATTGCATTTGTATATCACCACAATTTCAAATTCCAACCGTGATGAAAGGTTATACTTTATTAATATATAAGCGAAATTATCTATCGTTTCAGTATATAACAATCATCTCTCTTCCTCTCTCAAAACAAAATTCCTAATAACTCTATCACTCATGGAAACCCCAAAACGAAACCATAACAACAAATCTTAGCTAATGAGTATTTACAGGTTCGTTTCTCTGTAGTTTTTTTTTCAAAATCATTTTCAATTGTTTGTTTCATGATCTTTGAACTTTTAAATTTTGTTTCAATAGCTTATTTCAACAAAGACGAAGAAGTTAGATTTAGCCTTGCAAACTTGTGTCAAAGATCCATAATGGCATCCATTCAAGATATACACAAGTTTGCATGTATAAATTTATCTCCATCCTTATTTCATTGTTGACACGCCATTTTGTGACATGTTTGTTTCATGATCTTTAAACTTCCTTATTTTTTTAACTTGTAGGTATATGAATGTTTCTTTCAACAAAGAGGAAGAAGTAAGATTTAGCCTTGCAAATTTGTGTCAAAGATCCAGAATAACATCCATTCAAAATATACAAAATTTTGTCGGTCTAAATTTATCTTCATCCTTATTTCATTGTTGACACGCCATTATGTTACATGTATATTATGTTTCTAAAGCATTTACATGTTCATTTTCTATGTAGTTTTTTTTCAAAATCTATTTCAATAGCTTGTTTCATGATCTTTGAACTTTCTTCCTTTTTTTTTGGCTTGTAGGTATATGGATGCTTCTTTCAATAAAAAGGAAGAAGATATATTTAGCCTTGCAAACTTGTGTCAAAGATCCAGAATGACATACATTCAAAATATACACCAGTTTATAAGTCTAAATTTATCTTCATCCTTATTTCATTATTGACACGCCATTGTGTGAAATGCATGGTATGTTTCTGAAGCATTTTATGACTTAATGTGTTTGTTGTTGATGAATGTTTTTGATGAATGTTGTTGTGAATATTTATTTAAAAGATGAGTTTATTATATATTATATGGTTTAAGTGTTTTTCCAATCTCTTATTGAATATATACTTTCTAAACTGCATTAGAAATTATGATATGATATATAAAATTGTATTAGAAAATAAATACACGTTCAATTCTTGACAAGAATGAAGGTGTGAGAAAAACACAAGAAATGGGGGATTGAATTGAAGTTTTCACTCTTGGTTACTTTTCGCACTTTGATGAGTTGCGTCAAGCAATGTTATGAATGTGTTGCAGAAGCATAAAGAAATAAAAGCATAAAGCAAGAGTAAAAAACACACAATATTACCTGGTTCACTTGAGAACTTCTCAAGCTAGTCTAGTTCATTCGCCAAGGTGATTTCGCCTTAAACAAGGTATTAATCCTCTATAACCAAGATCCATGATTATAATCGTATAGTCACACTATGACTAACTCAATGAACCATCTAGGGATTATACGAAATATAAGGTTCATTAACCCAACATAACCTCTGCCAGGATTTCATCTCAACTCACAGCTAGACCGTTCAGGGATCCCTTCAAGATATAACATCTACTTGAGGAGGAACTTGCACGATAACCTGTCGTGACTAACTGCACAACACCAAGTGTCATGAATTCATTTGCGACCTACCACCATGACTAACTGCACAACAACCTGTTACAACTTCATGCTTCAGAACCAACCGTTCTGAGATGCACCGGAACCTTAGCCTCTGAACATATCATCAGAACACATAGTTCTATGAATGCACTGGCCACTAACTTCCATGCCATCCTAAAGTTCTGACCTTTATCAAATCCTTTAGGGAAAGGATGTTTACAAATATTTTTCTTCTTAATAAGCAGATTGTAAACTCACTTAAGTACATCACAAGAACCTAAATACACACTAAGAATATTACACTTTATTCTTGCTCCGTTGTGTGGTCTTCTGCTTCTTCAAGTTACTTCTTCATTGAGCACTTGAAGATTGAATTCTTTTTCTTCTTCAAAAGCTTTGCGATCTTGATCTTCATTGAGTCACAAGAAGGACTTCTTCGTATTGATTCACATAAGAACATTTCAGGATAACAACTCATGTTCTTCTTCAATCCAATGATCACTTCAGTAGTTGATTTCTTGTTGAAGCTTCCATGATCATCTTCATTGTCTTCTGCGACTTTGCAAGTCTTCTGCATCATATGAAGTTAAGCACATTATGAATTCAAGATCTCTCTGCTTTCAGCAGATTTTTGTCAAACAATAATCAGCTAGAAGAGTTGTATATTCAAGTAACCTCTTTGCGGTTTGTTCCAATGTCATCTTTGTTTATCATCAACCTTATGTGATTGTATGACAACATCAATAACATGGTTCAAAGACCATTTGACAACTTGGTTGTATGTGTATTTAATAACCTTTCAGTTATATCAATCAACATCAACATATAAACCAAATGGTTGTATCCTTGATTACTTCACATGGAAGAATATTCGGTTTGTGGATAATCAACCAGGTTGTGCTTCAGCAAAACCAACAATGGTTTGGATCCTATTAGGACCTTCAATGTGATGTTTTCCATTTATATCCAAACATAAAAGAGCCGTTACAGCCCAATTTGGAAACTGAGGAATCCGTTACACAAGGAATCAAATAGTACAACCACATATTGTCATTTTTCACAATTCAAAGATAATGGAGAGGTAGTAGTGAAATTCTGGGATCAGATATGTGATGTCGAATCAGATGTTTAGACACTTGAAATCTTAAACAAAAATTAATGAGCTAGTAAATTAAATGACACAGGAAATTGTTAACCCAGTTCAGTGTATTTCCACACTTACATCTGGGGGCTACCAAGCCAGGAAGGAAATCCAATATAAGTAATATTAATTATGGAGTTAAACCAATCAGTTTAATCCTTCACTTAATATCTACCCAATTCAATTTCTACCTAAGACTCTACTTAGATATGAGTACCTACTCACTCCCCCTCAATCACACAGTGATCTTTACAATGATTAATAAAATTGAAGTCACACTTCAGACACACCAGCTTGATCTTACTTAAAAGTTTCAATCAAGACACAATTCACTTATTGCTTAAAAGCTCATAAAGTGACTAACAATTAAAACCTGCTTAAATATAACTAGCTTCACAAACACCCTTTACAGTCTTCTAAAATTCGTGCTCTTTTCTTGAGTGTTTCAGTTCCTTAAATAGATGCTTGGTTTGTGGGCTTTTTGAAAATTATCCAGACTTTGATAAATCCCACAGTCATCACCTTGAATTAGGGCGAGTTAGTTATTCTGTTACACTGAAACCAGATAACTAAGCTTCCTAAAGATGCGCCTTGGAGTGCTTATCCTTTTACAATTAATTCCAGATATTTTCTCCTGAATTTAATCACTTCTATTACGCATCATTTAAGTCAGATAGCAGGTTTGTGATGTCACAACATCTGGTGTGACATCCTGATGTCCTGAACTAAGTTCATAACTTTTACTTTGTTTGTTAATGTCACAACATCTGGTGTGACATCCTGAACTAAGTTCACTTATTCTTGTTTGTCAAAAATTATGCCAATTCTTAACATCTACAAACTCCCTCTTTGGCTAATTTTTGGCTAACACAATCTTCTGGTTTTATCAGAGAGCAGCAGAGTTCTTTTCTGTTGAATCATGTGAGAGCTAATAATTTGCTCCCCCTCAAACATGTATGTATACTGCTATGACTTGTTCAACAGACTTTAATATACCAATGAACATTCAAATATAACTTAGTTCAGAAGACAGAATTATAACATCAGCATTGTTCATCAAACAGGCATTAACAGCAGTAGGCATTGTTCAATACACTTCTCCCCCTTGTTAGACAGAAATTAGGGGCCAACCATTACAGAAAGAGAAACAGAAAAAAAACATACAAAGCAAAACAGACACAACATTTTCCACCACTCACAGCTTCACTCAGACTCAGTATATTCTGTATCTTCTGCATCCTCAGACTCACCATCAGATTCATCAACATTCTTAGCAACCTCTTCCAGCTCCAGCCTTTGAATGATGTCCTCAATCTTCTTCTTCCTTTCATCCAGCTCTTTGCAGGTTGTCCTGAGCTCTGCAATCAGGGTTGCCTTTGATATGGGAGTCTTGATAGCAGATGGCCCAGCAGATGTCCCACCTGGTGCTTCAACATCTGCAGCATGATGACTCAGAAACAGTTTGTAGTGAAAGGACAGTGGACTCTCCCTTTTACAGACAGAATCCTTGTCAGTAAGGATGCCTGGATATTGGTTGAGAATTATTCCACAAAGCAGTGATGGGAAGGCTATTGGAAGCTTGATTGCTGAGGTTCCTGCATGCTTGAGAGTTTGATCAAAGATATATGCCCCATAATACAACTTGGTTTGGGTGCCTACAACATAGATAAACCTTCCAAGCCCAGTAGCTATAGATGAGGTGTGGTTGGTGGGGACCCAGTTGACTGTTCCAATCCTGTGCAGCATAGCATACTTTCTGGTTAACAAGCTGACAGATAGTTTGCTTTTGACTGGCCATGACTTGACCTGGTTGGCTGTGATGATTTTGCAGACTTGGTTGTCAGTCTTGCCAAGCTCATTTGGCCCATCTGATTCTCTCCCCAGGTACTGATTTATCACCCTAGGAGAGAAATCTACACATCTTCCCCTCACATATACCTTCCTGAAATCCTCAGATTTCCCATCAGCACACCCCTCTTGTAGATTAACTATAAACTCTTTGACCAGCAGTTCATAACAGGGAGAAAAGTTGGAGACAGTTTTGAATAAACCAGCATTGGAGATTAAATCAATTACCTCAGTGCATTCCAAGTCATTGCTACCCAGCTCTCTTTCCACAACCACCCTTCTTTGATAGACATACTTCCACTTGCTTACACTGGAGACATGGTGGAAGGACACATTGTCCAGGGGTGCCTCAGGGACATCAGTGGCAGTCCTAGGAGGTGTTGGCTTCTTTCTGGGTTGAGATGTTGGAACAACCTCCTCAACATCAGAGTCAGATGGAGTTGTAGCCTTCCTCTTCTGGGTGCTTACCTTACTCCATTGCTTAGTAGGTCCAAAGGCAACTTTGACCTTGTCCTTCTTGGGAGTTGACTGTTTCTTCTCAGGAGTTGCATGAGCAGTTGGCTTCTTATCCTTCCTAGCCCTAAGCCTCTTGGCTATGCTGGGATTAACAGAAGCTATGATCTCTGTGTCAGAGTCATCATCTAGATTTTCAACTGGTGGAGGTTGGGAAGCCTCTTTCTCAGCAGCTTGATCATTAGGAGCTTGATCATCAGTAGCTTTATCATCAGTAGCTTTGTCATCATCACTTGGGGCTTTGTCCTGGCCCTCAGGTGTTTCAACATTTCTTGGGACATCCTGTGGAGCAGGTATGTCCGCTTCAGCTTGATTGCTTGGTTCTTCTTGTGGAGCAGGCATACTGTTCAGAGGAACAGACACCCCAAGCACAACCCTTTGTTCAGCAAGGATCCTGTTTACAGGCTGTTTGATTGATGCGTCCACATGTAACACGGTGGGAGAACTGACTTTAGTTATGTTGCGGATAGCAAGAGTCGCCACCGACTTTTATTTTATCCAAAGGAAAGGCATAAAAGAACAGGAAAGACCTTTTAAAAGATTTTTGGGTTCGGGGGGTAGGTTATGTAAAGGGAAGGTGTTAGCACCCTTTACATCCATGGTTATCCATGGGCTCTTAGTTACTTAGCTCACTTTAAAATGATTTTGAGAAGTGTAGTGTGTGTTTAGAAATTTTCTTAAGTACTTTATAATGATCCATGTACGGATATATATAAAGCCTTTGTTTTGAAAATTGCTTGAAAAATATAATGTGTAATGAAGTGTTTTTGAAGGAGTGAGCAAGTACTTAAGAGGAACCTACCCTAAGTTAAATCTTTATTATTCTTAAATGTTCTTTCAATGGTAAGACTATCCCTATTATTAAGGAATAAGTAGTCATTACCTTGGATGTATGGGACAAATGAAGGGACATCTGTTATTTAGGCAACTGTGGGGTGTATAAGCAATTCGAAGGGACTTATCATCTTTATTCGAAAGGGACAAGATCATTACGAAGGCAACATTCGAAGGGACTTGATCTTTTTATCTGTTTAGGGACTAGATGATGTGAGATGAGGGACTTTGCTTTATACACCCTACTTGACCTTTTGTTTAGGCAACTTGAGAGGAAACCCTTAAGAAGTGAGATGGCGATCAAAGATCGACTTACGTGTGTGAGTGTACCAATTTAAATATTTATCTTTAAATTTAATGAGCTAAATTAATTTTTAAATACAAACATATTTCACTCCCTATTTTACTAACCATAGCATTTAAAAATAAATATTAAACATTACTACTAAAATATTACATAAAAGATACAATTACATAATAATAATAATTAAAACAAATTAAATAAATAAGCAAAAATAAGTAATAATAAATAATTGGGTTAGTAACAATAATAATAATAAATCACAATATATATATAAATGGGGTTAGTAATAATAAAATAAAATAAATATCATATGAAAATAAATAGAATTAGTAATAAAATAAACAAGAATAAAGAAATTAGCATAATAAATTAAAAGTTCAATTTTAATAAACAATTAATTTTTTAAGATTTTTAAGAAGAAAAATAAACAATTTATGCTTTATACTTAATTATTATAAAGATTTAAATTATATGCATGTTATGAAAATAAGGTTAATTATAATTAAATAAACATATTATGAAAATAAATTATATTTACAAAATTAAATTGGGAGTTTTTAATTATTTTAAGCATACACTAAAATTATTTACATGCAAAACTATATTAAATAATAATTAGAAACAAATTATAAAAATATGCACATAATTAAAGTTTATAAATAAATAAATTACAAGTTATAATATAATTAGGTTTTTTGTAAAAGAACAAATTAGGGTTTAATTATTTAAAAAAATACATTAGGATTTAATTATGAAATTAAAATAAATAAATAAATTAATATTTACAATTAGGGTTCATAGAAATAATTAGGTTTTATTAAAAAAAATATTTTAGGGTTTTTAGAAAATATTAGGGTTCATATGTTTAGAAAAATAAATTATCTAATATAAATTAATTATACAAACTTATTAATAATATACAACAAAATAAACTTTAAATAATTCTTACTAATAAGGTTTAATTGAAAAAAAAATGAATTTTAAGTTATAGAAAAAAAGAAAATAGCATAAACATTTTTTTGTTATTTTAAATTTATTTAATTATAATATAAACAAATAAAATAGAAAAAACAAAAAAAAAGTGAAAAAGAACTTACCTGGGCTGGGATTCGAACCCAGCCCCTTGAGCAATGCATCCTCCAGGACCAGCCAGCCAGCCAATGGGCTGCGCGCGCGCCAGTGATAGCAATGCACTCCATGTGGTTTTGTTGTTATCCTGGAAAACAAGAATAAATCAAGCAAAAAAAAATTTCCTTGGCTGGTTTCGAACCCAGGCCAGTCAGTATACCATACGCGCACCAAAACCAACTGAGCTACATGCTCATTGTGACATATGAACGAAACGAATTTCTTTTAAGCGTTTTACACAATCCAAATATTTCTTTCGCACGCAGATGGTCTTCGTCTTCCTCCTGGTTACCTTCGAATTTTGCTGCGAATTCATCTACGCATTTTCCTGCGAGTTCTTGATATCCAGAACCTGCGAATTTCAACCAGCAAGCAAATAGTACAATTTTCTTCAATTAATTAGGGCATTGTGATCCCCAGAGCTTACACAATCATCCTATGTTTTCCAAATTCATTTATATTAGGTTTAGTGTGAAACCCTAAAAGCTTTGCCGAAACCCTAGCCATGGCAATTTCTTAAACCTGTAGTAAAACTTCAATTAAACCATCCAGAAACAATCAGCAACTCAATACAAACATGAAACAATGATCAAATCTTATTTATAATACACAAATATAAGAAAACGAAAAAATCATCAAGGCATGAAAAGTTTGATTCGGGTTATGCACTATGTCATGTTTTTGATGCTTTTAATGATTGGAATAGGTTCAATGATGTCCAGAGAACATGTATCAGCCTTCAAACTACCTTGAAATAGCTTGAATCGTAAAATCCGAATTGTGTTTTTGGTGAGTTTTGGAAAATTGGAAACTTACTCTTGAGGCAGAAAATTCGTCCCTGTGCATTGTGTTAGGTTTGTATACTTATAGTTGAATGAATCTAGGTCAACAAATTGGATCATTGTTTGGACTTTTTGATTTTTGGAGATTGAAAAAGATTATGACTTAAATTTCACATATTTTTGAATGAGACCTTTCTATTTCAAGACAATCATCATCAATTGTATATCAATTTAATCCAATTCATATTAATGACCTTCTAGAACCAAAATATATTTTAAAATTTCATATTTGATATTTTATTTAAATTTAAAATGATTTTTAATATAAAAAATCATAATAAATAAAATAAATAAAATAAAATTATTAAAATATAAAATAAATTTCGTGCATGATGTCATGGAACACCTTGGGTCACAAAAAGTTCAGCCCATTTAGAAGAATTTGGTTTTAAGACCCTATTTTCTTCATAAACCACCCAAAAATTTCCCAACTTTGCAAGGGCACATATCCTTCAATTTTAATTCTATGAGGGTGTTATTGGACATTTTGGAAAGCTTAAAGAGTCCTCTAACCAACCCCATTGGTTTCATGTCCATATCATTTACCATTCTCAAGTTATGCCCTTTTGAAGTTGTTGACTTTTTGTTGACTTTTAAAAGGACCTATAATGTCTTAGCTCATACCTTCCAAATGAAGCATTTTTGGGCTTGGCTTGTGAGACACAAAGTTGTAGATAATTCAATTTCCTTCAAAATGAGCTTTGGATGGGAAAAATTTGATGAAGCATGTGAAAGTTATGGCTGGTCAAAGTTCAGTTGACTTTTCCTAAGGAAACCCTAATTTAGAAACCTCTGATTCTTGATGATCTGAAATCTCCTTGATGAATCATGATCAACCCTTGATCAAATGATGAATTTTACTTCATATACTTGATGTTGGCAAAAAATCATGAAGTTTGACTTTGGTTTGACCATAGTTGACCTCAGTTTGACTTTTTAACTGCTTTGACTGACTTTGACTTATCTGATCATCTGATTGATCAAACCTTTGAGAAAAGTTTTGAAACTTGTCATGGGGATTCTTAAACACATATAAGATGTTATGAAGCTCACTTGAAGTCTTGGAAGTCCATTTAGCCTGATTAAAGTCAAAACCCTAGTTTTGGATGCACTGCTTAGGAGGATGCATTGTCTGAGGGATTTGTCAAATCTTCTGACTAATTGTGAACCTTGTGAACCTCATAAGATGTCTTGTAAACTTCATGAACCTCATGAGAGGTCTTGTGAACCTTGTGAACCTCATAAGGTGTCTTGTGAATCTTGTTAACCTTGTGAACCTCTTAGCACACAAAGTCTTGTATTGTGAGGGCAAAATTTGGGGTGCAACAGCTGCCCCTGTTCAATTTTCTGAAACCTGAGGGGTTAGATTGGTATATGTTCCAGTCGTGACCTAGAAGGTTGAAGGGGATTGAACACAAAAGCCCAAAAATTTGCACTCACCGGTGCGTAGAGTAATGCTGATGACTAGTTGTATATGCTTGAGTGGGCTTAAAGATGCCACTTGGAGAAAAATTCTTCAAATATATCTCTTGGAGGATAAAGTAGTCCAAAATATGAAGATATAGCTTTTTGGGAGGATAAACAATGGCCCAAAGAAATGACAGCTTTCAGGAGGATAAACAACGTCCTGAGGTATAAGTACAACTTTTGGGAAGATAAACAACGGCCCAAAGTCATGATAGCTTTCAGGAGGATAAACAACGTCCTGAGGTATAAGTATAACTTTTGGGAAGATAAACAACGGCCCAAAGTCATGATAGCTTTCAGGAGGATAAACAACGTCCTGAGGTATAAGTATAACTTTTGGGAAGATAAACAACGGCCCAAAGTCATGATAGCTTTCAGGAGGATAAACAACGTCCTGAGGTATAAGTATAACTTTTGGGAAGATAAACAACGGCCCAAAGTCATGATAGCTTTCAGGAGGATAAACAACGTCCTGAGGTATAATGATAGCTTTCAGGAAGATAAACAACGTCCTGAGGTATAAACATAACTTTTGGGAGGATAAACAACGGCCCAATAGTCATGATATGGCTTTTGAGAAGATAAACGACGTCTCAAAATAGCCTTCGGGAAGATAAACGACGTCCCATGATAATGAGGTAACCTTTGGGAAGATAAACAACGGCCCAAGGTCATGATAGCTTTCAGGAGGATAAACAACGTCCTGAGGTATGAGGTAACCTTTGGGAAGATAAACAACGGCCCAAGGTCACAAGTTGTTGATGAAGTTTGTCTGCTGGAGAATTAATCTGAAAAACAAGATTATAACATTCTGTATGATAATATTAGTTTATGCATTATGTATGCATGTATAATATGATGCACTTAAGTAATGTATTATGTATTTATGTATATGTATGTTATGGTATGATGTAAATGATGTATGTATGCATCATGCAGCTTGAAGTGCCTGGATATCTTCGTATGACAACTGCTGGCCAGGGAAAATAAATCCCGGTTTGTTGCTGAAGAATATGAGGAACTCGTTCCCGTCTTGTTTGATAACATAGTATTCATAACCTCCCGTCTTCGTTCGATAGTAAGGTATCCATAACTTCCCGTCTTCGTTCGTCGTACTCCTATTGAAAGAATAAATTCTCGACTATCCGTCTGAGGATAAAAGAGATGGATATAAATTCCAGGGGAGATGTAACTCGAAGTATTTATGAAGATGGATTTGCCCTACTGGGGAACTTATAGTTGTCTAGTGGGGATGAACCGGCGAAGCTTCGTTGAATTCCTTCCCTCGTTCGTCTTTAGTAAATACTATTACTGCATTTTCATGCATTTCTGGTAAACATCAATCATATTAAGCATTTTATGCATTTCTGGTAAACATCAATCATATTCAAAAGCATACATAAATTCAAACACAACCAATGGACGTTTCGCTTATGTAAATAGGGTAAAAGTAAATCTGGATTCAAAGATGAAATTTTATTTATATCACAAAGTGACCCGTACATAGGTAAGTTTGTACAAGAAGACATATATCCTAGTAAGAGGAACTTGTCGTAAAAAATGTTTACAAAACAAAGAAAATCAGCTATGTGGGAAATAATCCTATTGAGTTTCAATTCTACTATTGCCATTATCTTCAAGTATCTCATCTTCTGCTGTTGAAACGGAAACGATTGGATTGAATTTTATCTGTTCGAACTTGAGTAAGTAGCACAACTGGTTGTAGTTACATGGGTGATCCAAACGAGACATAGTCATACGCTTTAATCCCTAACTTTTGCCTGGATTGCCCTTTCAGGTTTTCAATCCACCGGGATACCCTTTTTTGCCCAAACCGCCTTTTCAGGTTTTCGACTTACCGGGTGTACATTTTTTATATATATCCCTAATTTTTGCCCGAACCTTTTTGGTTCGCCGGGATGCCCTTATTTTTTCCTAGGCCAGTCAACCTAGCGGGTCTCTTTTTATGCGTAGTATTTTTTAACTATGTCTGCGTTTACAGGCTGTGGGAAGTCTTCACCATCCATAGTAGTAAGTATCATGGCACCTCCCGAAAACACTATTTTGACCACAAATGGTCCTTCATATGTAGGAGTCCACTTGCCTCTAGGATCACCCTGTGGTAATATGATACGCTTGATTACCAAGTCACCAGCCTGATATACCTTTGGCTTAACCTTCTTGTTAAAAGCTTTGATCATTCGTTTCTGGTACATCTAGCCATGACAAACAGATGCTAACCTCTTCTCGTCAATCAAATTTATCTGGTCAAGTCGAGTCTGAATCCATTCATCTTCATCCAGGCCTGCATCCTTCATAATTCTTAAGGAGGGAATCTGAACTTCAATGGGCAGAACTGCTTCCATACCATAGACTAAGGAGAATGGAGTTGCCCCTGTTGAAGTGCGTATTGTAGCACGATAACCATGAAGAGCAAATGGTAACATATCATGCCAATCCTTATAAGTGACAGTCATCTTCTGTATAATCTTCTTAATGTTCTTATTAGCAGCTTCTACTGCCCCATTCATCTTTGGACGATACGGAGAAGAGTTGTGATGCTTAATATTGAACTGCGTGCAGAGATCAGTAATCATAGTGTTGTTCAGATTAGAGCCATTGTCAGTAATAATCCTTTCAGGGATGCCATACCTACATATGAGATTATTCTTAATGAATCGAGCCACCACATTCTTAGTAACAGATGCAAATGAAGCTGCCTCCACCCACTTTGTGAAGTAATCAATAGCGACCAGGATGAAACGATGCCCATTAGAAGCAGTAGGCTTGATCTCACCAATCATATCAATGCCCCACATGGCAAAGGGCCAAGGAGCAGTCAACACATTCAATGGTGATGGAGGTAAATGGACTTTATCAGCATAAATTTGACACTTGTGACATGTTCTAGAGTGTTGATAGCAATCAGCTTCCATGGTAGACCAATAGTAACCTGCTCTCAATATCTTCTTTACCATAGTATGACCACTAGAATGAGTGCCAAAGATCCCATCATGCATATCTTCCATAATCTCAGTTGCTTCCTTCTTGTCCACACAACGAAGCAAAGTTGAATCATGATTGCGCTTGTATAAAATTCCATTACTTAGAAAGAACTTAGCAGAAAACCTTCTCAGAAACTTCCTATCTTTGACAGATGCCCCTTCAGGGAATTCCTGGGCTTCAAGATATCTTTTTACTTCATAGAACCAAGGTTTCTCCTCTGCCTCTTCAGTGTCAATTTCATTGCAGTATGCAGGCTTCTCAAATCTATCAATAGTAATCTTGGGAGCTTCATCATCCCATCTGATCTCAAACATGGATGCCATGGTGGCTAATGCATCTGGCAATTGATTCTCTCTTCGTGGAATATGTCCAAAAGTAATCTCTTTAAAATGTGGGATCAAAGACAACACATGCTCTCTGTAAGGAATGAGATTATCATGCTTGGTATCCCAATCTCCTTTAATCTGACTTACTACCAGGGCTGAATCTCCATACACGTCTAGGAATTGAATCTTCATGTCAATGGCAGCTTTGATACCCAGGATACATGCCTCATACTCAGCCATATTATTAGTACAATAGAAACAAAGTCTTGCAGTAATTGGGGTATGACAACCTTCAGGGGAACTTATTACAACACCAACACCATTACCAAGTGCATTAGAAGCACCATCAAAAACCATAGTCCATCGGGATCCTTGTTCAGGTCCGTCATATTGTCCAGGTTCTTTGGTAATAATCATAATATCTTCATCAGGGAACTCAAAACTCATTGACTGATAGTCATCCACTGCTTGATGAGCCAAATGATCAGCTACAACACTTCCTTTAATGGCCTTCTGAGTAGTATATTGTATATCATATTCTGTTAAGATCATTTGCCATCTTGCAATTCTTCCAGAGAGAGCAGGTTTCTCGAATATGTACTTGATTGGATCCATCTTTGAAATTAATAAGGTAGTATGAGTCAACATATACTGTCTTAGTCGGCGAGCAGCCCATGCCAAAGCGCAACAAGTTTTCTCGAGCAGTGAGTATCTTGTTTCACAGTCGGTAAACTTTTTGCTAAGGTAGTATATTGCCTGCTCTTTTCGACCAGACTCGTCATGTTGCCCCAATCAAACCCCATTGAGTTGTCTAACACAGTTAAGTACATGATCAAGGGTCTTCCATCAACTGGTGGCATCAAAATTGGAGGTTCTAGCAGATATTTCTTGATTTCGTCAAAGGCAGTCTGGCATTCATCATTCCATTCCATCACCTGATCTTTCTTCAATAATTTGAAGATTGGCTCACAGGTAGCTATTAATTGGGAAATAAATCTTGCAATGTAATTCTATTGTCCCAAGAAACCTCTGACTTTCTTCTCAGTACAGGGAGCTGGCATTTCTCGTATAGCTTTTACTTTTGCAGGATCCACTTCAATACCTTTTCCACTGACAATGAAACCCAGGAGCTTACCAGATCTAACTCCAAAAGTACACTTGTTTGGGTTCAGTCTCAACTTGTATTTCTTCAATCTCTCAAACAACTTATGCAGATGATCAAGATGTTGCTCTTCATTTTGGGACCTGGCTATCATATCATCCACATACACCTCTATCTCATGATGAATCATATCATGAAACAAAGCCACCATAGCACGCTGATATGTTGCCCCCGCATTCTTCAAACCAAATGGCATCACTTTATAGCAAAAGGTGCCCCACTGTGTAACAAATGTTGTCTTCTCCATATCTTCAGGTGCCATATTGATTTGATTATAACCAGAGAAACCATCCATAAAAGAGAATACCTTATGCTGAGCAGTGTTGTCTACTAGAACATCAATATGAGGAAGTGGAAAGTCATCTTTGGGGCTGGCCTTGTTCAAATCTCTGTAGTCCACACACATACGTACCTTACCATCTTTCTTAGGTACCGGTACCACATTTTCAACCCACTGAGGATAAGAAGTCACAGCTAAGAACCCTGCATCAAACTGTTTCATTACCTCTGCCTTAATCTTCTCTGACATCTCAGGACGCATGCGACGAACCTTCTGCTTCTTTGGACGACAATCTTATTTTACCGGTAAACGGTGAACCACAATGTCTGTATCCAACCCTGGCATATCTTCGTAAGACCAAGCAAAGATCTCCACATTATCATGTAACATCTGAATCAATCTGCTCTTGACACTATCCTCTAATTCAGCCCCTATCTTGACCTCTTTCTTGTTATCTTCAGTTCCCAAATTCACAACTTCGACTGGCTCTTCATGTGGCTGTATAGCTTTCTCTTCTTGTTGTAATAACCTAGCAAGCTCTACAGGTACTTCACAATCGTCCTCATTTCCGTCTTCAGCTTGATAGATCGGATTCTCGAAATTATAATTGGCAATAGTAGAACTGTTATCAACAGGATCCAGAGTGGATAAGGATCTGCATTTTAGTGATGTGGGTGTGTGTAAGAACACATAGCTGATAAAAGTAAAATAAAATAAAAGAAAGACAAGGAACACAATATTTACGAAAACGAAACGTCCACTGATTTTTATTAAATGAAGTATGCAAATGAAATGACATCCCGTAGCAAGCACACCATTGTGCCCCGGGTAAGGCACAAGGCTTAAGAGTTTAATTGTTCAAGAAATTACAAACTTAAAAGGCAACAACACAGTAATAGTATTTACTCCTGACTAAAGGAGATAGGAATAACATCTTCAGCCCTCCAGTTATTGAGTCCAGCACCCACAGTAGGAAAAATCCAAGCATCTAAGTTGTAGTCTTCGTCATAGTCACCCACAGCATTAATCTGATCTTTCATAATCCCCTGACTGGTGATACGAACAGCACGAGCACGACGAACAGCCTTCTGGGACTCTACAGTGAAACCCAAACCAAATTTGTCAGACTTGTAAGGAATGTCAGGAAGCTGACCCCAAATAGTACAACCACCTTCATCCACCACAGCTCTAGCATCTTTGAGGGAGGCCATTGTAGGAGGTACTCTGGTGTCCACAGGAACTTTCTTGATAACAGGAGGAGCTTCATAATTATTAAAAATCCAAGGAACCACTTCAAATGTCTGACACAGAGTTTCAACATATTCACCTTCCACTTCAAGATATTTAAAGGTGTTCACATGGCTAATTATGTATCCTTCCTCTCCGTAAACAGTAACAACTTCCCCCTCTACTGGATACCTCAGCTTTTGATGTAAGGTAGAGGTTACAGCACCTGCCCCATGGATCCAGGGACGCCCAAGCAAACAAGAATACGACGGACGAATATCCATTACATAAAAGGTAGCATTGAAAACCTGAGAACCAACTTTGATTGTGAGATCAATTTCTCCATGCACCACTCTTCTCGAGCCATCAAAAGCCTTCACCACTATATTACTGGGTTTCAACACAGCATCTTCAGGACTAAGCTTATTCAGGACTTCTTTGGGCAACACATTCAGAGAGGAACCATTGTCTATTAATACATGTGACAGGGTAGTGCCCCTGCATTCAATGGAGATATGTAGAGCCCTGTTATGATCTCTCTTGGCCGGAGTCAAATCAGCATCGGAGAAACCTAACCTATTATCATAGGTCAAGTGTGCGACACAATTTTCAAACTGGTCAACAGAAATTTCATTTGGTACATGAGCAGTCTTCAGAAATTTAATCAAGGCCTTGGCATGAGCCTCAGAGCACAACAATAAAGACAACATAGAAATCTTGGAGGGAGTATGCCCCAATTGATCAACAATGTCATAATCACTCTTGCGAATGATTTTCAATACTTCTTCCATCTGCTTAGAAAGATCATCAGCAGCTGGCACATCAGTTGGTATAGGTTCAATAACAGGACCTTTGCCCCGAGCATCAGCAGTGGAGGTAGTAGCTGGAGTAACTGTATTCTTGGAGGTAACTGGAGGAGAGAAAACTCTTCCACTTCGTGTGATCTTACTAGATCCAACAATATTATCAACATCAAGGTTCGTATCAACAACAGGCGTATCAGCTAAGGGTTCCTGCTTAACACCATGGATATAAACATCGGACCCATAATGCTAAGGCACAGCTTTATCAGAAGTATACGGAATAGGACCAGGAGTGGTAATGATCATAGGAGCCACTCTAGCTTCAGCAACAATCTTTACAGGGCCTTCAGCAGTAATCTTAATTGGACCCTTATGAGTGATTTTGACAGGTCCCTTGGAAGTAATCCTTACCGGCACTTTATCAACCATATCCACCTCTTCAACCTTCGCACTTTTAGTTATATGATCCACCATACTTTCCATAGAAGGTGGTGTCCTCTCAAACACTATGGTGTAATTATTCATGAGGCGTTGAATTCCATCCTTCAACCTCCAGCAACTATCCGGTTTATAAGCACAATAGACACAATCTTCACAACAACCTGGAAAGAACCCAGCTTGTACTAACTTCTTCTTGATAACAGATAATGGTGTAGTCAAATCTGCAATTGAGGAAATATGTGAATCTTCATCAATGGCATTGACAGTCTTCTCATGATTTGGCATGGGAGCAGTGATCACATTTGGAGTACCAGGAGGGTCAAACTCAATCTCTCCAGCATCAATCATATCTTGAATTTAGTTCTTCAATACCCAGCAACTATTGGTATCATGTCCCTGACAATTCGAATGATATGCACATCGTGCATTAGGATTATACCTGGGTGAGGTAACATTGGGATTCTGAGGAGGATCTTTCAGAGTGATAAGTTCAGCCTTCAACAAATGTTGCAAGGCTTAGGCCATTGACATGTTGATCTTAGTGAACTTCCTTCTAGCCCTCTGTTGATTTCCCTGTGGCTGCTCTGTTGTTGCAGCAGCTGGATTGGAGATGTGAACTGCACTCACAGACTGATGTCTTCTATTACAATCAGGTTGACCATAAACAGCATTTGCCTCTTTCTTCCCACTGGGAGGCTTCTTTGCAGCACCTGATGAAGAAGCACCCACTTGAATTTTGCCACTCCTTATACCACTTTCTACGCGCTCTCCTGTCATTATCAACTCAGTGAAGCCAGATGATGAGCTTCCAATGAGATGACTGTAAAAGGGACCATTCAACGTACATACGAACATATCCACTAACTCCCTGTCAGTTAGAGGGGGTTGCACTCTTCCAGCCAAGTCTCTCCACTTCTGAGCATACTCCTTGAAGCTCTCTTTAGCACCCATAGACATGCTTTGTAGTTGCATGCGAGTAGGGGCTAAATCAGCATTGTATTGATATTGCTTATAAAAGGCTTCAGCAAGATCATTCCAATCACGGATGTTGACACTCTCCAATTGATAGTACCATTCCAATTGAGCTCCAGATAAGCTCTCTTGGAAGAAATGGATCCACAACTTCATATCAGCAGTATGGGGTTGGATTCTCCGGACATAAGACCTCAGATGCAGCTTGGGACAAGAGACACCATCATAAACAACAAAAGTAGGAACCTTGAAACCAATGGGTATGACTGTAACACGGTGGGAGAACTGACTTTATGTTATGTTGCGGATAGCAAGAGTCGCCACCGACTTTTATTTTATCCAAAAGGAAAGGGTATAAAAGAACAGGAAAGACCTTAAGAGATATTTTTGGGTCCGGGGGGTAGGTTATGTAAAGGGAAGGTGTTAGCACCCTTTACATCCATGGTTATCCATGGGCTCTTAGTTACTTAGCTCACTTTTGGATTGTTTTTGAAAGTGTAGTGTGTGAATAGAAAAATTTTCATAATAGTTGATAATGATCCATGTACGGATGCGTAAAAACTTGTTTTTTTGAAAATTTGTTTGAAATTGTTAAGTGTTTGAAAATTTGAAATGAAGTGAGCAAGCAACTAGGAGGTACCTACCCTAAAGTTTAAGTCTTTCCTGTTCTTTATCCTTTAAGTGGTAAGACTATCCCTATTATTAAGGAATAGGTAGTCATTACCTTGGATGTAAGAGACATATGAGGGACATCTGTTTTTATGAAGGCAACTGTGGGATGTATTAAGCATATAAGAGGGACTATCATCATTATTCGAAGGGACTTGATTTTTAAAGGCAACCATTAGGGACTTGATGATTTTTCTTTTGAAGGACTTGCTTTATACACCCCACTTGACCTTATGATTTAGGCAACTTGAGGGATAACCTTAGGAATGTGAGATGGCGATTAAAAATCGTCTTACGTGTGTGAGGGTTCAATATTATTTATCTTACAATTAAAGTGATTAATTTTTAAATAGGACACATATTTGCACTCCCTAAATTACTAACCATAGCAAAAATTGAATATTTACAAAAATTTACATCCAGAAGCAATTACAAAATTATAATAATAAGCAAATTAAAAATAAATAGCAAAATATAAATAATAAACAAAAATAAATAAGCAATAATAAATAAATAGGGGTTAGTAAAAATAATAATTAAAAATAAGGTTAGTAAAAATATTAAAAAGTAAATAAAGTTAGTGAAATAATGATAAAATATATAAGATTAATGAAGCAAAAATAATAAATAATAACATGGTTAGTAACAATAATTAAAATAAATAAAATTAGCCAAAATATTATAAAAGATTAACAATTTTTTTTTAATATAGACAATTATATTTGGAAAGAAATATGAACAAATAATTATTTTAATTTACAAATTATTAAGTTATTTTTAAATGTATTATAATTACAAAATTTAATCATTACAAATTCAATTATTTCTAAACAAAAAGTTATAAAAAGTATTTACATATTATATAAAAAAATAGGTTATAAGTATATTTACAAAATTTAATTTTTATTAATTATTATATTTACAAAAATTAATTATATTAAAGATTATACTAAATAAATATATACATGATAATTTATATTAAGAATTAGAAAATAAATAACTAGGGTTTTTTAATAAGTACTTAGAAAATAAATTAGGGTTTTGTTTAAAAAATATTTTTTAGGGTTTTTAATTTAATATACAAAACTATTTCAATAATATGTATATATTACATTTACAAAAAATAATAAAGAAAATAATTTTTGAATTAGAAAAAATAAAAAGTTTAGAACTTGAGAAAATAAGATGTTATTTTAAATATTTGAATATATATACATGATTTATTTTTTATTAATAACAAGAAAACAATTGAACTAATTACTTAAGGAATTAAAATAGAAAAAGTAGTAAAAAACATACCTTGGCTGGGTTTGAACCCAGGACACTCAGGTTGCAACCATCAAAACGTACCACCAGGCCAGCCAGGCTTTGGTGATAATAGAATGGGTCAGCTTTGTTTTGTGCCTTGCCTTGAAAAATCCAGAAAATACAAGAAAGCAAAAAGGCCTGGGGTGGTGTTGAACCCAGGACCTCCTAGATACACACGCGCGCGCATTACCACCTGGCTGGGAGAGCCCATCTGCTAGTGTGTTGGCAACCATACATAATATATTATATACACTTAACCTGAAAAATAAAAGGAAAAAAAATACACCCAGCCAAGTATCGAACCAGTGCCCTCACACCATACCCGTATCAGCCTTACCACTGGGACAAACGTGCGTTTGTGAAACATAACCAGGATTAATTCATAATATTTTTAAACGAAATTTGAATTTTTAAAACAGGCGCGAATTGGCTTCGTCTTCTTCCTTATGCCCTTCGATTTTTCCTGCGAAATTCTCTATGAGTTTTCCTGCGAAAATCAACTTCCAGCAAAACCTACAAAAACCAACGACCAACAAAACCATACAATTTCACAAAATCAAACACAACAACATGATCCAAACATTCATGCGATTCATCCTGTGTTTTTAGAATCCATTTATGTTCCTTAAATCAAAAATCCCTAAACCTAGGTCCAAACCCTAACAATGGTGTTTCATGAATCAGCCACGGTTTCTTTGATTTTCCTGCCCAGAAACGCTCTATATCACATAACAAACAATATTAGCCAAGCAAATTTCATTGAAACACAACAAATTAATGCAATCGAAAAAGTAGTATTCAAGAACAAATTAAATTCGGGTGGGGCATTATGGCACGATTTGGATGCATATGAATGATGGTTTAGGATCAGTGAAGTCCAAGGAATCTTGTTGTGTCCTTATTTTACCTTCAAACCTCTTGTATGAGTGAATCCGAATGGAGGTTTTGGATGGTTTTTTTGATTTGTGAACTTACACTTAGAGGCAGCCAATTCGTGAATGAGTGATAGGGTTATGTTCAGTACTTATATGTGATTGAATCTAGGTCAAAAACTTGATTGGTTGTGTACAAGATTTGATCCAAAAAGATTCACAATGATAAGCTTTGAATTTTCAATATTTTTGCATCAATGCTTTCTATTTCAAGCCATTCCATATAATTCTTGTATCAACTTGTTCCATGCTGACTTTATGATCTTCTAGAATCAATAATAAAATTAAATCTTCATATTTAATATTTTATTTAAATTTAAAATGATTTTTAGTATAAAAAATCATAATAAATTAATTAAATAAAATAAAAATTATGAAAATAACATGGAAATTTCGTGCATGATGTTGTTGTATGGGTTGGGTCATAATTTGACAAGCCCATTTGAAAAGAATTGGTTTTAAACCTCCATTTTCATCATAAACCATCACAAAATTTCCCAACTTTGCAAAGGCACATCTCCCTCAATTTTAATGCTATGAGGGTGTTCTTGGACATTTTGAAAAGCTTGAAGAGTCCTCTAAACAACCCCATTGATTTCATGTCCATATCATTTACCAATCTCAAGTTATGCCCTTTTGAAGTTGTTGACTTTTTGTTGACTTTTGAAATGACCTATAATGTCTTAACCCATACCTTCCAAATGAAGCATTTTTGGGATTGGCTTGTAAGATAAAAGTTGTAGAGAATTCAATTTCATTCAAAATGAGCTTTGAGTGGAGACTTGGTGATGAAGCATGTGAAAGTTATGGCTGGTCAAAGTTCAGTTGACTTTTACTGAGGAAACCCTAATTTAGAAACTCCTGATTCTTGATGATCTGGAATCTCCTTGATGAATCATGATCAACCCTTGATCAAATGATAAATTTTACTTCATATACTTGATGTTGGCAAAAAATCATGAAGTTTGACTTTGGTTTGACCACAGTTGACCTCAGTTTGACTTTTTGACTGCATTGACTGATTTTGACTTATCTGATCATCTGACTGAGCAAACTTCTGAGAAAAGTATTGAAACTTGTCATGGGGGTTCTTATACACATATAAGATATTATGAAGCTCACTTGAGGTCTTGGAAGTCCATTTAGCCTTATTAAAGTCAAAACCCTAGTTTTGGATGCACTGCTTAGGAGGTGCATTGTCTGAGGGAATTGTCAACTCTTTTGACCAATTGTGAACTTTGTGAACCTTGTGAATCATCATAAAATGTCTTGTGAACCTCATGGGAGGTATTGTGAAGCTTGTGACCCTTGTGAACCTCATAAAGTGACTTTGTAGACCTCATGAACCTCAGGAAAGCTTTGTAATCATTGTGAATCTTGTGAACCTTCAAGAAGTAACTTGTAGACTTCATGAACCTCATGAAAGGTATTGAAAGTTGAGAAACTTGTGAACCTTGTGAACCTTCTTAGAACACAAAGTCCTATATTGTGAGGGCAAATTTTGGGGTGCAACAGCTGCCCCTGTTCAATTTTCTGAAACCTGAGGGGTTAGATTGGTACATTTGCCCGTCGTGACCTGGAAGGTTGAAGGGGATTGAACACAAAAGCCCAAAAATTTGCGCTCACCAGTGCATGGAGTGATATTGATGGTTGGTTGTATATGCTTGAGTGGGCTTAAAGATGCCACTTGGAAGAACTAGAGATGGTCTTAGAGATGCCATCTAAAGAACTGGATATGATGATAGCTTTGTGTTGATACTGGATTTCAGTACTAGGTCTTCGTATAGGCCGTCTCTGAATCATTTATGCAACATGACTTGAGTTGTTGGATGGACCAGTAGAAATAAGTCTTGTGATGATTATCTCTTCTGGAAATATTTTGGATTAGGGAATGGATCTTTGTACAGACCGTTTGCCTATTCTCCAAGAGCCAAAAGAACGTCAGGATTTGTTCTTAAGGATCAAAAGAACGTCAGGATTTGTTCTTCTGAGTAAAATGTCTTGAACAAGTAGCCAAAAGAGCGTCAAGATTTGCTCTTAAGGATCAAAAGAACGTCAGGATTAGTTCCTCTGAAAAAAGTCTTGAACAAGTAGCCAAAAGAGCGTCAGGATTTGTTCTTAAGGATCAAAAGAACGTCAGGATTAGTTCCTCTGAAAAAAGTCTTGAACAAGTAGCCAAAAGAGCGTCAGGATTTGCTCTTAAGGGTCAAAAGAACGTCAGGATTTGTTCTTCTGAAAAATGTCTTGAACAAGGGGTTAAAAGAGCGTCAGGATTTGCTCTTAAGGATCAAAAGAACGTCAGGATTTGTTCTTCTGAAAAATGTCTTGAACCAGGGAATAGATCTTTTTACAGACCGTTTGCCTGCTATTCGAGGACATCTTGAGTAGTATATGGATCATTTCTGACCTGTTGTAAATTGTTGATGCTGTTTTATCTGCATGTAACTATCCTGCAAGGAGAATGTTAGTTTATGTTATATGTATGCATGCATAGTATGATGCACCTAAGTAATGTATTATGTATGTATGTTATGGTATGATATAAATGATGTATGTATGATATGATGCTGCCTGAAGCGTCTGGATATCTTTGTATAACAACTGCTGGCCAGGGAAAATAAATCCCGATTCGTTGTTGAAGAATATATTATACATAACCTTCCGTCTGCTGGGGATGACAAGGTATAGATAACCTCCCGGATGTTGGGGATAGCAAGGTATACATAACCTTCGTCTTTGTTTGATGGTAGGATAGATATAACATCCCGTCTTCGTTCGTCGTGCCCTTATTGGAAAGTAAATTCCCGAATATCCGTATGAGGATAAAAGAGATGGATATAAATTCCAGGGGAGATAAGACTTTATGAAGATGGATTCGTCCTACTGAGGGTTTTGTAGTTTTCTTGTAAAGAGGAACCGGTGAAGCTTTGTTGAAATCCTTCCCTCGTTCGTCTTTAGTAAATACTATTACTGCATTTTCATGCATTTCTGGTAAACATCAATCATATTCAAAAGCATACATACATTCAAACACAACCAATGGACGTTTCGCTTATGTAAATAGGGTAAAAGTAAATCTGGATTCAAAAGATGGAATTTATTTATATCAAAAAGTGACTCATACACGGGTAAGTTTGTACAAGGAAACATAAACCCTAGTAAGAGGATTTTGTCATAAAGTTTTTACAAAACAGGAAAAATCAGCTATGTGGGAAACAATCTTATTGAGTTTCAATTCTACTATTGCCATTATCTTCAAGTATCTCATCTTCTGTTGTTCAGACGGAAACGATTGGATTGAGCTTTATCTGTTCGAACTTGAGTAAGTAGTACAACTGGTTGCAGTTTTATGGGTGATCCAAACGAGACAGAGTCATACGCTTTAATCCCTAACTTTTGCCTGGATTGCCCTTTCAGGTTTTCAATCCACCGGGATACCCTTTTTTGCCCAAGCCGCCTTTTCAGGTTTTCGACTTGCCGGGTGTACATCTTTTTATATATATCCCTAATTTTTGCCCAAACCCTTTTGGTTTGCCGGGATGCCCTTACTTTTGCCTAGGCTAGTCAACCTAGCGGGTCTCTTTTTATGCGTAGTATTTTTTAACTATGTCTGCGTTTACAGGCTGTGGAAAGTCTTCACCATCCATTGTAGTGAGTATCATGGCACCTCCTGAGAACACTGTCTTGACTACAAATGGTCCTTCATATGTTGGAGTCCATTTGCCCCTAGGATCACCCTGTGGTAATATGATACGCTTGATTACCAAGTCACCAGCCTGATATACCTTTGGCTTAACCTTCTTATTAAAAGCTTTGATCATTCGTTTCTGGTACATCTGGCCATGACAAACTGCTGCTAACCTCTTCTCATCAATCAAATTTAACTGGTCCAGTCGAGTCTGAATCCACTCATCTTCATCCAAGCCTGCATCCTTCATAATCCTTAAGGAGGGTATCTGAACTTCAATGGGCAGAACTGCTTCCATACCATAGACTAAGGAGAATGGGGTTGCCCCTGTTGAAGTACGTATTGTGGTACGATAACCATGAAGAGCAAATGGTAACATCTCATGCCAATCTTTGTAAGTAACATTCATCTTCTGTACAATCTTCTTAATGTTCTTGTTAGCAGCTTCAACTGCCCCATTCATCTTTGGACGATACGGAGAAGAGTTGTGATGCTTAATCTTGAACTGCGTGCAGAGATCAGTAATCATAGTGTTGTTCATATTAGAGCCATTGTCAGTGATAATCCTTTCAGGGATGCCATATCTACATATGAGATTATTCTTAATGAACCGAGCCACAACATTCTTAGTAACAGATGCAAATGAAGCTGCCTCTACCCACTTCGTTAAGTAATCAATAGCAACCAGGATGAAACGATGTCCATTAGAAGCAGTAGGCTTGATCTCACCAATCATATCAATGCCCCACATGGAAAAGGGCCAAGGAGCAATCAACACATTCAATGGTGATGGAGGTACATGAACTTTATCAGCATAGATTTGACACTTGTGACATGTTCTAGAGTGTTGATAGCAATCAGCTTCCATGGTAGACCAATAGTAACCTGCTCTCAATATCTTCTTTGCCATGGTATGTCCACTAGAATGAGTGCCAAAAATCCCATCATGCATATCTTCCATAATCTCAATTGCTTCCTTCTTATCCACACAACGAAGCAAAGTTGAATCATGATTGCGCTTGTACAAAATGCCATTACTCAAGAAGAACTTAGCAGAAAACCTTCTCAGAAATTTCCTATCTTTGACAGATGCCCCTTCAGGGAACTCCTGAGCTTCAAGATATCTTTTTACTTCATAGAACCAAGGTTTCTCCTCTGCCCTTTCAGTGTTAATCTCATTGCAGTATGCAGGCTTTTCAAACCTATCAATAGTAACCTTGGGAGCTTCATCATCCCAGCTGATCTCAAACATAGATGCCATGGTGGCTAATGCATCTGCCAGCTGATTCTCTCTTCGTGGAATGTGTCCAAAGGTAATATCTTTGAAATGTGGGATTAAAGACAACACATACTCTCTGTAAGGAATGAGATTATCATGCTTGGTATCCCAATCTCCTTTAATTTGACTTACTACCAGGGCTGAATCTCCATACACATCAAGGAACTGAATCTTCATATCAATAGCAGCTTTAATACCCAGGATACATGCCTCATACTCAGCCATGTTATTGGTACAATAGAAACAAAGTCTGGCAGTAATCGGGGTATGACAACCTTCAGGGGAACTAATCACAACACCAACACCATTACCAAGTGCATTAGAGGCACCATCAAAAACCATAGTCCATCGGGATCCTTGTTCAGGTCCGTCATATTGTCCAGGTTCTTTGGTAATAATCATAATGTCTTCATCAGGGAACTCAAAATTCATTGACTGATAATCATCCACTGCTTGATGAGCCAAATGATCAGCAACCACACTTCCTTTAATGGCCTTCTGAGTAGTATACTGTATATCATACTCTGTCAAGATCATTTGCCATCTTGCAATTCTTCCGGAGAGAGCAGGTTTCTCAAATATGTACTTGATTGGATCCATCTTTGAAATCAACAAGGTAGTATGGGTCAACATATACTGTCTTAGTCGGCGAGCAGCCCATGCCAAAGCGCAGCAAGTTTTCTCGAGCAGTGAGTATCTTGTTTCACAGTCGGTAAACTTTTTGCTAAGGTAGTATATTGCCTGCTCTTTTCGACCAGACTCGTCATGTTGCCCCAACACACACCCCATTGAATTGTCTAACACTGTTAAGTACATAATCAAGGGTCTTCCATCAACTGGTGGCATCAAAATTGGTGGTTCCAGCAGGTATCTCTTGATTTCATCAAAGGCAGTCTGGCACTCATCATCCCATTCCATCACCTGATCTTTCTTCAACAACTTGAAGATTGGCTCACAGATGGCAGTTAACTGGGAAATAAATCTTGCAATGTAGTTCAATCGTCCCAAGAAACCTCTAACCTCCTTCTCAGTACGGGGGGCTGGCATTTCTCGTATAGCTTTCACTTTTGCTGGATCTACTTCAATACCTTTTCCACTGACAATAAAACCCAAGAGTTTTCCAGATCTAACGCCAAAAGTACACTTGTTAGGATTCAATCTCAATTTGTATTTCTTCAACCTCTCAAACAACTTGTGCAGATGATCAAGATGTTGCTCTTCATTCTGAGACCGGGCTATCATATCATCTACATATACCTCTATCTCATGATGAATCATATCATGAAACAAAGCCACCATAGCACGCTGATATGTTGCCCCTGCATTCTTCAAACCAAATGGCATCACCTTATAGCAAAAAGTGCCCCACTGTGTCACAAATGTTGTCTTCTCCATATCTTCAGGTGCCATCTTGATCTGATTGTAACCAGAGAAACCATCCATAAAAGAGAATACCTTATGCTGAGCAGTGTTGTCTACCAGAATATCAATATGAGGAAGTGGAAAGTCATCTTTAGGGCTAGCCTTGTTCAAATCTCTGTAGTCTACACACATACGTACCTTACCATCTTTCTTAGGAACTGGTACCACATTTGCAACCCACTGAGGATAAGAAGTCACTGCTAAGAACCCTGCATTGAACTGTTTCATTACCTCTGCCTTGATCTTTTCTGACATCTCAGGACGCATACGACGAACCTTCTGCTTCTTTGGACGACAATCTTCCTTCACTGGCAAACGGTGAACCACAATGTCTGTATCCAACCCTGGCATATCTTCATAAGACCAAGCAAATATCTCCACATAGTCACGTAACATCTGAATCAACCTGTTCTTGACACTGTCTTCTAAATCAGCCCCTATCTTGACCTCTTTTCTGTTTTCTTCAGTTCCCAGATTCACAACTTCGACTGGCTCTTCATGTGGCTGTATAGCTTTCTCTTCTTGTTGTAACAACCTAGCAAGCTCTACAGGTATTTCACAATCGTCCTCATTTCCGTCTTCAGTTTGATAGATCGGATTCTCGAAATTATAATTGGCAATAGTAGAACTGTTATCAACAGGATCCAGAGTGGATGAGGATCTTCATTTTAGTGATGTGGGTGTGTGTAAGAACACATAGCTGATAAAGCAAAAATAAAAGAAAAGAAAGACAAGGAACACAATATTTACGAAAACGAAACGTCCACTGATTTTATTGAATGAAGTATGCAAATGAAATGACTGCCCGTAACAAGCACACCATTGTGCCCCGGGTAAGGCACATGGCTTGAAAGTTTTATTGTTCAAGAAATTACAAATTTAAAATATAACAACACAGTAATAGTATTTACTCCTGACTAAAGGAGATAGGGATAACATCTTCAGCTTTCCAATTATTGAGTCCAGCACCCACAGTAGGAAAAATCCATGCATCCAAGTTGTAGTCTTCATCTTGATCTCCCACAGCATTAATCTGGTCCTTCACAACCCCTTGATTAGTGATACGAGCAGCACGAGCACGACGACCAGCTTTCTGGGACTCTGCAGTGAAACCCAAACCAAACTTGTCAGACTTGTATGGAATATCGGGAAGCTGACCCCAAATAGTACAACCACCTTCATCCACCACAGTTCTAGCATCATTGAGGGAAGCCATTTCCATTGTTGGAGGCTTTCTGGTGACCACAGGAACTTTCTTCACAACAGGAGGAGCTACATAATCATTAACAACCCAGGGAACCACTTCAAATGTCTGACACGGAGTCTCAATGTATTCACCTTCCATTTCCAGATACTTGAAGGTATTCACATGGCTGACAAAGTATTCTTCTTCTCCATAGACAGTAACAACCTTTCCATCCACCGGATATCTCAACTTTTGGTGCAATGTAGAGGTTACAGCACCTGCCCCATGGATCCAAGGACGACCAAGCAGACAAGAGTATGAAGGACGAATATCCATCACAAAAAATGTAGCAGTAAACACCTGGGAGCCAACTTTGATTGGAAGATCAATTTCCCCATGCACTACTCTTCTAGAACCATCAAAAGCCTTTACTACAATATTACTGGGCTTCAGCACAGCATCTTCAGGACTTAACTTGTTCAGGACTTCCTTAGGCAACACATTCAAAGAGGAACCATTGTCTATCAGCACATGTGACAGGGTGGTGCCCCTGCATTCGATTGAGATATGCAAGGCCCTGTTATGATCCCTCTTGGCAGGGGTCAAATCAGCATCAGAAAATCCTAACCCATTGTCATAGGTCAGGTGGGCAACACAGTTCTCAAATTGGTCAACAGAAATTGCACTGGGTACATGAGCAGTCTTCAGAAACTTGATCAAGGACTTGGCATGAGCCTCAGAACATAACAACAGGGATAGCATAGAAATCTTCGAAGGAGTATGCCCCAACTGATCAACAATGTCATAGTCACTCTTGCGAATGATTTTCAATACTTCTTCCATCTGCTTAGAGAGGTCATCAGCAGCTGGCACATCAGTAGATACAGGCTCAATAACAGGACCCTTGCCCCGAGCATCAGTGGTGGAGGTAGTAGCAGGAGTAACTGCATTCTTAGAAGCAACTGGAGGAGAGAAGACTCTTCCACTACGAGTGATCTTGCTGGATCCAGCAATATTATCAATGTCAGCAGGTACATCAGCTACAGGCTCTTGCTTAACACCATGGATGTAAACATCAGACCCATAGTGCCAAGGCACAGCTTTGTCAGACGTATATGGTATAGGACCAGGAGTAGTAATGACCACAGGAGCTACTCTGGCTTCAGCAACAACTTTCACAGGACCTTCAGCAGTAATCTTGATTGGACCCTGATGAGTGATTTTAATGGGACCCTTTGAAGTGATTCTTATTGGTACTTTGTCAACCATGTCAACCTCTTCAATCTTCCTACCTTGAGTCAGATGATCCACCATACTTTCTACAGACGACGGAGTCCTCTCAAACACTATAGTATACTTATCCATGAGACGTTGAATTCCATCTCTCAATATGAAGCAACTATCCGGCTTATAGGTACAATACAAACAATCTTCACGACAACCTGGAAAGATCCCAGCTTGTACTAACCTCTTTTTGATAACAGACAGTGGTGTGGTCAACTCCATAACTGAATAGACATGTAGATCTTCATCAATAACATTGACAGCCTTCTCGTGATTTGGCATTGGAGCAGTAATCACATTGGGAGTACCTGGAGGATCAAACTCAATTTCTCCAGCATCGATCATATCTTGAATTTTATTCTTCAAGATCCAGCAGTTATTAGTATCATGTCCCTGACAGTTTGAATGGTATGCACACCGTGCATTGGGGTTGTACCTGGGAGAGGTAACATTAGGATTCTGAGGAGCCTCTTTCAAGGTAATGAGTTCAGCCTTCAACAAGTGTTGCAATGCCTGAGCCATTGACATGTTGATCTTCGTGAACTGTCTTCTAGCCCTCTGTTGTGGCTGCTCTGTTGGTGCAGGAGTTGGATTTGAAATATGCACTGCACTAACAGACTGACGCCTTCTGTTACGATCAGGTTGACCATAAACAACATTGGATTCTTTCTTTCCTGTGGGAGGCTTCTTTGCAGTACCTGATGAGGAAGCACCCACTTGGATCTTACCATTCTTTATACCATTTTCTACTCGCTCTCCTGTCATTATCAACTCAGTGAAGCCAGATGATGAGCTTCCAATGAGATGACTGTAAAACGGACCATTCAGCGTACACATAAACATATCAACCAATTCCCTATCAGTCAAAGGGGGTTGAACTCTTCCAGCTAAATCTCTCCACTTCTGAGCATACTCTTTAAAACTTTCTTTGGCACCCATAGACATGCTCTGAAGCTGCATGCGAGTGGGGGCTAAGTCAGCATTGTATTGATACTGCTTATAGAAAGCTTCAGCAAGATCATTCCAGTCTCTGATGTTGACACTCTCCAACTGATAATACCACTCCAACTGAGCTCCAGATAAGCTCTCTTGAAAAAAGTGGATCCACAATTTCTTATCAGCAGTGTGGGGTTGAATTCTTCTGACATAGGACCTCAGATGCAACTTGGGACAAGAGACCCCATCATAAACAACAAACGTAGGAACCTTGAAACCAATGGGTATGACTACCCCAGATATCAAACTCAAATCCTCAAAATCCAGCCCAGATGACTTTTGCAACTCCATGGCATCCATCCTATCCACCAGCATTTTGAATTTGTCTTCATTAGGATAATGGTAGTAATTAGCCTCAGAATCAGAGTCCCCCATAGTGTTGTGGAGACTGCCTCCCTCTTTTTCAGATTCCTCGGATTCATAGTCTTCAGCTGGTTCTTTGGTCTTGGCAAGACCTTTGAACCTTCTTCCCATGTTGATCAAACCAGCAGACCTTCTAGTCTTCTTAGTCTTCTTGGCCATCAGTGCCTTCAATTCATCCTGCCCCTTGGACAAGTTCAAAATCAGCTATTGGAACTGTGCATTTTGTGCCTGGAGATCCTTAACTGATTGTTCAAGAGCCATTGCTGAAATAAACAGCGAGAAGATGAGAAACCTGTGCACAATTATAAACCTGTGATGCGATGAAATGATATGGGAATGCATATGCAATGTTTTCAAGGACCGCAGGATTTAAATTTGCTTAGACAAACAAGCAAGTAAACTTTTATTAGTAATAACTTTGTTTTGCCTTTTAGGCTTACAAAAATGAAATAAAATAAGTACAAAAGATGGGGTTTTAAGTCTCCCATGGACGTTTCCTCTTTGTGTTGAGGTATGAGTTGAGGTTTCGTTCCTCATGAAGTTGCTTTGTTAATTCTAGGATTCTTGCTTGGCTTGCTTTGTAATGAGCCTCAAAAGTCTCCTTTTGCTCCTTCAGTTGGATCCATGATCTCTGCAAGTCTTCCTTATCAGTAGGCATGTCTGGGTGAAGGATGGTATAAGCTGTGTCTCCTTCAGCAACAGGTTCCATGGTAACTGGTAGGACGGCAGGATATGGCATCATGAGTGTCTGAGCACGAGATCGTATCCATCTGAGATAAGCCTCCATAGGAATAGTGTACTTAGGCTCCAGTGTCTTGCTGTTAATCCTGTTTACCTTTCCCCAAGCTCGTATGAATCTCTGACGGTAACCCTGAAGATCGTTGTCATAATCAAACACAATGCCCTGAATCAACATGTCATGTGGACCATCGCTCCGGGCGTAACCAAACTGTCATAAAGCTAGAGAGGGGTTGTAAGTGATGCCTCCTCTTATTCCTAGAAGTGGCACATTAGGAAACTCCCCACAACGGTCAATGATGGTGACATTCTCCATAGATCTGGAGCACCAATGGATATCGGAGTGAGAAAGTGACATGATCCTCTTGGACCATCTGAACCCTTGCTCATTCTTCATTACTGAGCGAGGAAGGTGAGAAATAAACCACCTAGAAAGCAAAGGTATGCAGCACATCAAAGTTCCTCTTGCCCTTGTGGTACGGGTGTGAAGAGAATGCAGGATGTCTCCAAGCAACGTAGGCACCGGATTGTGACTCAGGAAAATGTTGATGGCATGAACATCTATGAACTGATCTGGATTGGGGAACAATACTAAGCCATATATCAGCAAGGCTAAGATCTCCTCAAAATCATCATAGCTCATGGCCTTCGAGAACACCTGAGCTTTCTCTATCAACACTTTGGCAAGAATACCCTTGACTCCGCTTCTCGTTTCTAGAACAATATCAGACTTCTTCAGATGTAGAGCTGCAGCAATGACCTCTGGTTTAAGCTCTTTCTCCAAGCCTGTGAAGGGTCTTTGATCAAGAACAGGTATACCCAGAAGTTTAGAGAACTCCTCCATGGTTGGAACCAACTGATAGTCAGGGAATGTAAAGCAATGGTGCTTAGGGTCAAAGAACTGAAACAGGACACTCATCATGTCTTCATTGAACCCTGAAGTGACTAGATCCAATAGGTGACCATGTCTCTTGATGAAATGGGAGTGATCAGACACTTGAGAAACCAACTCTTTAAGCTTGGGAGGTATCCCCACAAAGTTGATCCTGATGGTGTTTCTACGAGCAGAAGCCATGACCTGCAACAAAGAACAAAGATAAATCCCTTGGTCCTTGAAATGGTTAGGGAAAATGATATGCTTATGATGCATGATGATGTCATGATGTTATGTTCAATCACAAACATGTGGCACACACAAACAAGTCACATCATAGCCCTAGGTTTAAAGGCTTGCATGAGGTTTAAGGTAAGTACCCTCCCCTGAAGTTAGATGGTTCATCCTGTCCTACAAAAGTAACCGGGTTCTAAGGGATCTCAATATCATTGATCCTTCACAAGGGTGGTTGTTCAGAAGGCAACTTACTTGCCAACCAAAACCCTCCAAGTTTAAGATCTCAATGAGCGTAGTATCGAGTGTCAACCAACTTCAGTCTGCACCAAAGCCGGTTACCTCACTACTTTCTAAAGGCCAAGATGAGTTAACTAGGGTTCTAAAAGTTAGTTAGTGCATTGACAACATATGGCAGCCTCATATTATCCTCAACTTGACTTAAGGAACATAAGCACCAACCAAGAAGTCGCACTAACTATGGCCACCAGATCAACCGTATCGATATACGTCGTACAGTTTCCTTGGTCTATTGCCATTTACCTAAGGTACACTAGATCCGGGTTAGGACCTTTCACATATAAGAGCACCCCAACAATATAATAAAGCAAACAAATCAAACAATATTAAAGTGATCTTAATTCCTAAGGGTACCCCTCTTAAATTAAATCCCCAGCAGAGTCGCCAGTTCTGTAACACGGTGGGAGAACTGACTTTATGTTATGTTGCGGATAGCAAGAGTCGCCACCGACTTTTATTTTATCCAAAAGGAAAGGGTATAAAAGAACAGGAAAGACCTTAAGAGATATTTTTGGGTCCGGGGGGTAGGTTATGTAAAGGGAAGGTGTTAGCACCCTTTACATCCATGGTTATCCATGGGCTCTTAGTTACTTAGCTCACTTTTGGATTGTTTTTGAAAGTGTAGTGTGTGAATAGAAAAATTTTCATAATAGTTGATAATGATCCATGTACGGATGCGTAAAAACTTGTTTTTTTGAAAATTTGTTTGAAATTGTTAAGTGTTTGAAAATTTGAAATGAAGTGAGCAAGCAACTAGGAGGTACCTACCCTAAAGTTTAAGTCTTTCCTGTTCTTTATCCTTTAAGTGGTAAGACTATCCCTATTATTAAGGAATAGGTAGTCATTACCTTGGATGTAAGAGACATATGAGGGACATCTGTTTTTATGAAGGCAACTGTGGGATGTATTAAGCATATAAGAGGGACTATCATCATTATTCGAAGGGACTTGATTTTTAAAGGCAACCATTAGGGACTTGATGATTTTTCTTTTGAAGGACTTGCTTTATACACCCCACTTGACCTTATGATTTAGGCAACTTGAGGGATAACCTTAGGAATGTGAGATGGCGATTAAAAATCGTCTTACGTGTGTGAGGGTTCAATATTATTTATCTTACAATTAAAGTGATTAATTTTTAAATAGGACACATATTTGCACTCCCTAAATTACTAACCATAGCAAAAATTGAATATTTACAAAAATTTACATCCAGAAGCAATTACAAAATTATAATAATAAGCAAATTAAAAATAAATAGCAAAATATAAATAATAAACAAAAATAAATAAGCAATAATAAATAAATAGGGGTTAGTAAAAATAATAATTAAAAATAAGGTTAGTAAAAATATTAAAAAGTAAATAAAGTTAGTGAAATAATGATAAAATATATAAGATTAATGAAGCAAAAATAATAAATAATAACATGGTTAGTAACAATAATTAAAATAAATAAAATTAGCCAAAATATTATAAAAGATTAACAATTTTTTTTTAATATAGACAATTATATTTGGAAAGAAATATGAACAAATAATTATTTTAATTTACAAATTATTAAGTTATTTTTAAATGTATTATAATTACAAAATTTAATCATTACAAATTCAATTATTTCTAAACAAAAAGTTATAAAAAGTATTTACATATTATATAAAAAAATAGGTTATAAGTATATTTACAAAATTTAATTTTTATTAATTATTATATTTACAAAAATTAATTATATTAAAGATTATACTAAATAAATATATACATGATAATTTATATTAAGAATTAGAAAATAAATAACTAGGGTTTTTTAATAAGTACTTAGAAAATAAATTAGGGTTTTGTTTAAAAAATATTTTTTAGGGTTTTTAATTTAATATACAAAACTATTTCAATAATATGTATATATTACATTTACAAAAAATAATAAAGAAAATAATTTTTGAATTAGAAAAAATAAAAAGTTTAGAACTTGAGAAAATAAGATGTTATTTTAAATATTTGAATATATATACATGATTTATTTTTTATTAATAACAAGAAAACAATTGAACTAATTACTTAAGGAATTAAAATAGAAAAAGTAGTAAAAAACATACCTTGGCTGGGTTTGAACCCAGGACACTCAGGTTGCAACCATCAAAACGTACCACCAGGCCAGCCAGGCTTTGGTGATAATAGAATGGGTCAGCTTTGTTTTGTGCCTTGCCTTGAAAAATCCAGAAAATACAAGAAAGCAAAAAGGCCTGGGGTGGTGTTGAACCCAGGACCTCCTAGATACACACGCGCGCGCATTACCACCTGGCTGGGAGAGCCCATCTGCTAGTGTGTTGGCAACCATACATAATATATTATATACACTTAACCTGAAAAATAAAAGGAAAAAAAATACACCCAGCCAAGTATCGAACCAGTGCCCTCACACCATACGCGTATCAGCCTTACCACTGGGACAAACGTGCGTTTGTGAAACATAACCAGGATTAATTCATAATATTTTTAAACGAAATTTGAATTTTTAAAACAGGCGCGAATTGGCTTCGTCTTCTTCCTTATGCCCTTCGATTTTTCCTGCGAAATTCTCTATGAGTTTTCCTGCGAAAATCAACTTCCAGCAAAACCTACAAAAACCAACGGCCAACAAAACCATACAATTTCACAAAATCAAACACAACAACATGATCCAAACATTCATGCGATTCATCCTGTGTTTTTAGAATCCATTTATGTTCCTTAAATCAAAAATCCCTAAACCTAGGTCCAAACCCTAACAATGGTGTTTCATGAATCAGCCACGGTTTCTTTGATTTTCCTGCCCAGAAACGCTCTATATCACATAACAAACAATATTAGCCAAGCAAATTTCATTGAAACACAACAAATTAATGCAATCGAAAAAGTAGTATTCAAGAACAAATTAAATTCGGGTGGGGCATTATGGCACGATTTGGATGCATATGAATGATGGTTTAGGATCAGTGAAGTCCAAGGAATCTTGTTGTGTCCTTATTTTACCTTCAAACCTCTTGTATGAGTGAATCCGAATGGAGGTTTTGGATGGTTTTTTTGATTTGTGAACTTACACTTAGAGGCAGCCAATTCGTGAATGAGTGATAGGGTTATGTTCAGTACTTATATGTGATTGAATCTAGGTCAAAAACTTGATTGGTTGTGTACAAGATTTGATCCAAAAAGATTCACAATGATAAGCTTTGAATTTTCAATATTTTTGAATCAATGCTTTCTATTTCAAGCCATTCCATATAATTCTTGTATCAACTTGTTCCATGCTGACTTTATGATCTTCTAGAATCAATAATAAAATTAAATCTTCATATTTAATATTTTATTTAAATTTAAAATGATTTTTAGTATAAAAAATCATAATAAATTAATTAAATAAAATAAAAATTATGAAAATAACATGGAAATTTCGTGCATGATGTTGTTGTATGGGTTGGGTCATAATTTGACAAGCCCATTTGAAAAGAATTGGTTTTAAACCTCCATTTTCATCATAAACCATCACAAAATTTCCCAACTTTGCAAAGGCACATCTCCCTCAATTTTAATGCTATGAGGGTGTTCTTGGACATTTTGAAAAGCTTGAAGAGTCCTCTAAACAACCCCATTGATTTCATGTCCATATCATTTACCAATCTCAAGTTATGCCCTTTTGAAGTTGTTGACTTTTTGTTGACTTTTGAAATGACCTATAATGTCTTAACCCATACCTTCCAAATGAAGCATTTTTGGGATTGGCTTGTAAGATAAAAGTTGTAGAGAATTCAATTTCATTCAAAATGAGCTTTGAGTGGAGACTTGGTGATGAAGCATGTGAAAGTTATGGCTGGTCAAAGTTCAGTTGACTTTTACTGAGGAAACCCTAATTTAGAAACTCCTGATTCTTGATGATCTGGAATCTCCTTGATGAATCATGATCAACCCTTGATCAAATGATAAATTTTACTTCATATACTTGATGTTGGCAAAAAATCATGAAGTTTGACTTTGGTTTGACCACAGTTGACCTCAGTTTGACTTTTTGACTGCATTGACTGATTTTGACTTATCTGATCATCTGACTGAGCAAACTTCTGAGAAAAGTCTTGAAACTTGTCATGGGGGTTATTATACACATATAAGATATTATGAAGCTCACTTGAGGTCTTGGAAGTCCATTTAGCCTGATTAAAGTCAAAACCCTAGTTTTGGATGCACTGCTTAGGAGGTGCATTGTCTGAGGGAATTGTCAACTCTTTTGACCAATTGTGAACTTTGTGAACCTTGTGAATCATCATAAAATGTCTTGTGAACCTCATGGGAGGTATTGTGAAGCTTGTGACCCTTGTGAACCTCATAAAGTGACTTTGTAGACCTCATGAACCTCAGGAAAGCTTTGTAATCATTGTGAATCTTGTGAACCTTCAAGAAGTAACTTGTAAACTTCATGAACCTCATGAAAGGTATTGAAAGTTGAGAAACTTGTGAACCTTGTGAACCTTCTTAGAACACAAAGTCCTGTATTGTGAGGGAAAATTTTGGGGTGCAACAATGACTACCCCAGATATCAAACTCAGGTCTTCAAAATCCAGCCCAGAAGACTTTTGCAATTCCATAGCATCCATTCTATCCACCAGCATCTTGAACTTATCCTCATTAGGCTCATGATAGTAGTTAGCTTCAGAATCAGAGTCCCCCATTGTATTATGGAGACTGCCTACCTCTTTCTCAGACTCTTCAGACTCATAATCTTCAACCTGTTCTTTGGTCTTGACAGGACCTCTGAACCTTCTTCCCATGTTGATCAGGCCACCTGACCTCCTAGTCTTCTTAGTCTTCTTGGCCAGCAGTGTCTTCAATTCATCCTGCCCCTTGGACAAGTTCAGGATCAGCTCTTGGAACTGTGCATTTTGTGCCTGGAGATCCTTAACTGTTTGTTCAAGAGCCATTGCTGAAATAAACAGCGAGAATATAAGAAACCTGTGCACAATAAACCTGTGATGCAATGATATGATATGTGAATGCGTATGCAATGTTTTCAAGGACCGCAGGATTTAAATTTGCTTAAACAAACAAGAAGGTAAACTTTTATTAGTAATAAATTTGTTTTTCCTTTTGGGCTTACAACATGAAATGAAATAAATACAAAAGATGGGGTTTTAAGTCTCCCATGGACGTTTCCTCTTTGTGTTGAGGTATGAGTTGAGATTCCGCTCCTCGTGAAGTTGCTTTGTCATCTCCAGGATCCTTTCTTGACTTACTTTGTAATGAGCCTCGAAAGTATCCCTTTGTTCCTTCAACTGGATCCTGGATCTCTGTAAGTCTTCCATGTCAGTGGACATGTCTGGATGAAGAATGGTATAAGAGGTATCTCCTTCAGCAACAGGCTCCATAGTAACTGGTAGGATGGAAGGGTATGGCATCATAAGGGTCTGAGCACGAGATCGCACCCATCTGAGATAAGCTTCCATAGGAATAGTGTACCTAGGCTCCAGAGTCTTGCTGTCAACCTTGTTCATTTTTCCCCATGCTCGTATGAATCTCTGACGGTAACCTTGAAGATCGTTGTCGTAGTCAAACACAATACCCTGAATCAACATGTCATGTGGACCATCACTCCGAGCGTAACCAAACTGTCGTAAAGCTAAAGAAGGGTTGTAAGTAATGCCTCCTCTTATGCCTAGAAGTGGCACATTAGGAAACTCCCCACAACGGTCAATGATAGTGACATTCTCCATAGATCTGGAGCACCAATGAATATCTGAATGAGAGAGTGACATAATCCTCTTGGACCACCTTAACCCTTGTTCATTCTTCATTACTGATCGTGGAAGGTGAGAAATAAACCACCTAGATAGCAAAGGTATGCAACACATCAGAGTTCCTCGTGCCTTTGTAGTACGAGTATGAAGAGAGTGTAGAATGTCTCCAAGCAATGTAGGCACTGGATTGTGACTCAGAAATATGTTGATGGCATGAACGTCTATGAACTGATCTGGATTGGGGAACAACACTAAGCCATATATTAATAAGGCTAAGATCTCCTCAAAAGCATCATAGCTCATAGCCTTCAAGAACACTTGAGCCTTCTCTATCAACACCTTATCAAGAATACCCTTAACTCCGCTTCTCGTTTCTAGAACCATGTCTGACTTCTTTAGATGTAGAGCTGCAGCAATAACCTCAGGTTTAGGCTCTTTTTCCAAACCCATGAATGGTTCTGATCAAGTACAGGTATACCCAGAAGTTTAGAGAACTCTTCCATTGTAGGAACCAGCTGATAGTCGGGAAATGTGAAGCAGTGGTGCTTAGGATCAAAGAACTGAAACAGAACACTCATCATGTCTTCATTGAACCCTGAAGTGACTAGATCCAATAGGTGACCATGTCTCTTGATGAACTGGGAGTGTTCAGACACTTGAGAAACCAACTCTTTAAGCTTAGCAGGTATTCCTACAAAGTTGATCCTGATAGTGTTTCTACGAGCAGAAGCCATGACCTGCAACAAAGAACAAAGATAAATCCTTTGGTCCTTGAAATGGTTAGTGAAAATGCTATGCTTATGATGCATGATGATGTCATGATGATATGCTCAATCACAAACATGTGGCACACACAAACAAGTCACACCATAGCCCTAGGTTTAAAGGCTTGCATGAAGTTCAAAGGTAAGTACCCTCCCCTGAAGTTTAGTTGGTTCATCCTATCCTACAAAAGTAACCAGGTTCTAAGGGATCTCAATATCATTGATCCTTCACAAGGGTGGTTGCTCAGTAGGCAACTTACTTGCCCACCAAAACCCTCAAAGCTTAGAATCTCAATGAGCGTAGCATCGAGTATCAACCAACTTTAGTCTGCACCAAAGCCGGTTATCTCACTACTTTTCTAAAGGCCAAGATAGGATAACTAGGGTTCTAAAAGTTAGTTAGTGCATTGACAACATATGGCAGCCTCATATTATCCTCAACTTGACTTAAGGAACATAAGCACCAACCAAGAAGTCACACTAACTATGGCCACCAGATCAACCATATTGGTATACGCCGTACAGTTTCCTTGGTCTATTGCCATTTACCTAAGGTACACTAGATCCGGGTTAGGATCTTTCACACATAAGAGCACCCAACAAGATAAGTATAAAGCAAACAAGGCAAACAATTTTAAAGTGATCTAATTCCTAAGGGTACCCCTCTTTAATTTAAGTCCCCAGCAGAGTCGCCAGTTCTGTAACACGGTGGGAGAACTAACTTTAGTTATGTTGCGGATAGCAAGAGTCGCCACCGACTTTTATTTTATCCAAAGGAAAGGCATAAAAGAACAGGAAAGACCTTTTAAAAGATTTTTGGGTTCGGGGGGTAGGTTATGTAAAGGGAAGGTGTTAGCACCCTTTACATCCATGGTTATCCATGGGCTCTTAGTTACTTAGCTCACTTTAAAATGATTTTGATAAGTTTAATGTGTGTTTAGAAATTTTCTTAAGTACTTTATAATGATCCATGTACGGATATATATAAAGCCTTTGTTTTGAAAATTGCTTGAAAAATGTAATGTGTAATGAAGTGTTTTTGAAGGAGTGAGCAAGTACTTAAGAGGAACCTACCCTAAGTTAAATCTTTATTGTTCTTAAATGTTCTTTCAATGGTAAGACTATCCCTATTATTAAGGAATAGGTAGTCATTACCTTGGATGTATGGGACAAATGAAGGGACATCTGTTATTTAGGCAACTGTGGGGTGTATAAGCAATTCGAAGGGACTTAGCATCTTTATTCGAAAGGGACAAGATCATTACGAAGGCAACATTCGAAGGGACTTGATCTTTTTATCTGTTTAGGGACTAGATGATGTGAGATGAAGGACTTTGCTTTATACACCCTACTTGACCTTTTGTTTAGGCAACTTGAGAGGAAACCCTTAAGAAGTGAGATGGCGATCAAAGATCGACTTACGTGTGTGAGTGTACCAATTTAAATATTTATCTTTAAATTTAATGAGCTAAATTAATTTTTAAATACAAACATATTTCACTCCCTATTTTACTAACCATAGCATTTAAAAATAAATATTAAACATTACTACTAAAATATTACATAAAGGATACAATTACATAATAATAATAATTAAAACAAATTAAATAAATAAGCAAAAATAAATAATAATAAATAATTGGGTTAGTAACAATAATAATAATAATAAATCACAATATATATATATATATATAAATGGGGTTAGTAATAATAAAATAAAATAAATATCATATGAAAATAAATAGAATTAGTAATAAAATAAACAAGAATAAAGAAATTAGCATAATAAATTAAAAGTTCAATTTTAATAAACAATGTTTTTTTAAGATTTTTAAGAAGAAAAATAAACAATTTATGCTTTATACTTAATTATTATAAAGATTTAAATTATATGCATGTTATGAAAATAAGGTTAATTATAATTAAATAAACATATTATGAAAATAAATTATATTTACAAAATTAAATTAGGAGTTTTTAATTATTTTAAGCATACACTAAAATTATTTACATGCAAAACTATATTAAATAATAATTAGAAACAAATTATAAAAATATGCACATAATTAAAGTTTATAAATAAATAAATTACAAGTTATAATATAATTAGGTTTTTTCTAAAAGAACAAATTAGGGTTTGATTATTTAAAAAAATACATTAGGATTTAATTATGAAATTAAAATAAACAAATAAATTAATATTTACAATTAGGGTTCATAGAAATAATTAGGTTTTATAAAAAAAAAAATTTAGGGTTTTTTAGAAAATATTAGGGTTCATATGTTTAGAAAAATAAATTATCTAATATAAATTAATTATACAAACTTATTAATAATATACAACAAAATAAACTTTAAATAATTTTTACTAATAAGGTTTAATTGAAAAAAAAAATGAATTTTAAGTTATAGAAAAAAAGAAAATAGCATAAACATTTTTTTGTTATTTTAAATTTATTTAATTATAATATAAACAAATAAAATAGAAAAAACAAAAAAAAAAGTGAAAAAGAACTTACCTGGGCTGGGATTCGAACCCAGCCCCTTGAGCAATGCATCCTCCAGGACCAGCCAGCCAGCCACTGGGCTGCGCGCGCCAGTGATAGCAATGCACTCCATGTGGTTTTGTTGTTATCCTGGAAAACAAGAATAAATCAAGCAAAAAAAAAATTTCCTTGGCTGGTTTCGAACCCAGGCCAGTCAGTATACCATACGCGCACCAAAACCAACTGAGCTACATACTCATTGTGACATATGAACGAAACGAATTTCTTTTAAGCGTTTTACACAATTCAAATATTTCTTTCGCACGCAGATGGTCTTCGTCTTCCTCCTGGTTACCTTCGAATTTTGCTGCGAATTCATCTACGCATTTTCCTGCGAGTTCTTGATATCCAGAACCTGCGAATTTCAACCAGCAAGCAAACAGTACAATTTTCTTCAATTAATTAGGGCATTGTGATCCCCAGAGTTTACACAATCATCCTATGTTTTCCAAATTCATTTATATTAGGTTTAGTGTGAAACCCTAAAAGCTTTGCCGAAACCCTAGCCATGGCAATTTCTTAAACCTGTAGTAAAACTTCAATTAAACCATCCAGAAATAATCAACAACTCAATACAAACATGAAACAATGATCAAATCTTATTTATAATACACAAATATAAGAAAACGAAAAAATCATCAAGGCATGAAAAGTTTGATTCGGATTATGCACTATGTCATGTTTTTGATGCTTTTAATGATTGGAATAGGTTCAATGATGTCCAGAGAACATGTATCAGCCTTCAAACTGCCTTGAAAGAGCTTGAATCGTAAAATCTGAATTGTGTTTTTGGTGAGTTTTGGAAAATTGGAAACTTACTCTTGAGGCAGAAAATCCGTCCCTGTGCATTGTGTTAGGTTTGTATACTTAGAGTTGAATGAATCTAGGTCAAACAATTGGATCATTGTTTGGACTTTTTGATTTTTGGAGATTGAAAAAGATTATGACTTAAATTTCACAAAATTTTTGAATGAGACCTTTCTATTTCAATACAATCATCATCAATTGTATATCAATTTAATCCAATTCATATTAATGACCTTCTAGAACCAAAATATATTTTAAATTTTCATATTTGATATTTTAGTTAAATTTAAAATGATTTTTAATATAAAAAATCATAATAAATAAAATAAATAAAATAAAATTATGAAAATATCAAATAAATTTCGTGCATGATGTCATGGAACACCTTGGGTCACAAAAAGTTCAGCCCATTTAGAAGAATTTGGTTTTAAGACCCTATTTTCTTCATAAACCACCCAAAAATTTCCCAACTTTGCAAGGGCACATATCCTTCAATTTTAATGATATGAGGGTGTTCTTGGACATTTTGGAAATATTAAAGAGTCCTCTAACCAACCCCATTGGTTTCATGTCCATATCATTTACCATTCTCAAGTTATGCCCTTTTGAAGTTGTTGACTTTTTGTTGACTTTTAAAAGGACCTATAATGTCTTAGCTCATACCTTCCAAATGAAGCATTTTTGGGCTTGGCTTGTGAGACACAAAGTTGTAGAGAATTAAATTTCCTTAAAAATGAGCTTTGGATGGGAAAAATTTGATGAAGCATGTGAAAGTTATGGCTGGTAAAAGTTCAGTTGACTTTTCCTGAGGAAACCCTAATTTAGAAACCTCTGATTCTTGATGATCTGAAATCTCCTTGATGAATCATGATCAACCCTTGATCAAATGATGAATTTTACTTCATATAATTGATGTTGGCAAAAAATCATGAAGTTTGACTTTGGTTTGACCATTGTTGACCTCAGTTTGACTTTTTAACTGCTTTGACTGACTTTGACTTATCTGATCATCTGATTGAGCAAACCTTTGAGAAAAGTCTTGAAACTTGTCATGGGGATTCTTAAACACATATAAGATTTTATGAAGCTCACTTGAAGTCTTGGAAGTCCATTTAGCCTGATTAAAGTCAAAACCCTAGTTTTGGATGCACTGCTTAGGAGGATGCATTGTCTGAGGGATTTGCCAAATCTTCTGACTAATTGTGAACCTTGTGAACCTCATAAGATGTCTTGTAAACTTCATGAACCTCATGAGAGGTCTTGTGAACCTTGTGAAACTCATAAGGTGTCTTGTGAATCTTGTGAACCTCATAAGGTGTCTTGTGAATCTTGTGAACCTTATGAACCTCTTTGCACACAAAGTCTTGTATTATGAGGGCAAATTTTGGGGTGCAACACCACATAAGCAGATGCTTTGGGGGTGCTGGAAGATGAAGGAGTTCCCTTGCTTTTGCTGAAGACTGGCTCCTTAGGTCTTCTTGCATGGTGAGTCCTGGGTTTTTGAGCAATAATAATGCTTCCTATGATCTCATTTATAGGAGTAGCATCCATTGGTAATATAGATATTGGAGTTGCGTTCACCACGTATTCTTGATTGAGACCCTCATCAATGGAGTTAGGGTTTTGATGTTGAGACATTTTTTCGATTGTAGTGGAAATGTGTAAAGGTTTGATAGATTTGGATGAGTTTAGAGATTCAGCTGTAGCATGCAAAACGTTTAGTGGAGCTAATGAGGATGTGAGGAGTTGAAAGCACGTTTGTACATTTATAGAATCTGTTGCTATTGGAATTTTTAAGATTGGAATACAAACAGTTATTGCCCAGACTAGTGCTGCCATCTGGTGATGATGCCACACGATGTCATGAGACATGCTGGCACTTCTCCATAACTGCTATATTTCACATATGCAGATTCCCAATTTACCCCTTAGGTTTTCAAATTGGGTAGCATCCAAAGCCTTAGTAAATATGTCAACTAATTGCAGCTTTGTGGCTACATGCTCTAATGTGATCACCTTCTCTTCTACAAGGTCTCTGATGAAGTGATGTCTGATATCTATGTGCTTAGCTCTACTGTGTTGGATAGGATTTTTGGAGATGTTAATAGCACTTAAATTGTCACAGTAAAATGTCATGACATCTTGTGGGACATTGTATTCTGTGAGCATTTGTTTCATCCATACCAGCTGTGAACAACTGCTACCAGCTGCAATATATTCAGCTTCAGCAGTGGATAAGGACACACAATTTTGTTTCTTACTGAACCAAGAAATTAAATTGTTCCCTAGAAAGAAGCATCCTCCTGATGTACTCTTTCTATCATCAGCACTTCCAGCCCAGTCAGCATCTCAAACCCAGTAAGGATTGGTTCACAACCATGAGAGTACATTATGCCATAGTCACAAGTACCATTTACATATTTCAGGATCCTCTTAACCTGGTTTAGATGGCTCACTTTTGGTTCAGCTTGATACCTTGCACACACACCTACTGCAAAAGCTATATCTGGTCTGCTAGCTGTAAGATATAGTAGACTTCCAATCATGCTTTTGTACAAGCTTTGGTCCACACTCTCACCTTTGTCATCCTTTGTCAGTTTTAAATGAGTGGGGGCAGGTGTTCTCTTGTGACTAGCATTGTCCATCCCAAACTTCTTGACAGTGTTCTTTGCATACTTGCTTTGGGATATGAACATGGAGTCCTCCATCTGTTTGATTTGTAGTCCAAGGAAGTAAGTTAGTTCTCCCACTAGGCTCATTTCAAACTCAGACTCCATTTGAGTCACAAAATGTTTAACCATCTTGTCTGACATCCCACCAAACACTATGTCATCCACATATATCTGAGCAATCATAACCTTTCCCTCTTCATCCTTTACAAACAGGGTTTTGTCTATTCCTCCTTTCCTGTATCCATGTTTAGTGAGAAAGGTGGTCATTCTTTCATACCATGCTCTGGGAGCTTGCTTTAGACCATACAGTGCCTTCCTCAGCTTATATACATGGTCTAGACAGCTTGGATCAACAAATCCCTTTGGTTGCTCCACATATACTTCCTCAGTAAGGTACCCATTTAGAAAGGCACTTTTAACATCCATCTGAAATAGTTTGAACTTTAGGATGCAAGCAATTCCTAGGAGTAGTCTGATTGATTCAAGCCTTGCTACTGGTGCAAAGGTTTCATCAAAATCTACCCCCTCAATTTGTGTATATCCTTGAGCTACAAGCCTAGCCTTGTTTTTTGTAACTACTCCCTGCTCATTAGACTTGTTTTTGTACACCCACTTAGTGCCAATCACATTAATGTCATCAGGCCTAGGAACAAGATCCCATACTTCATTCCTTGTAAACTGGCCTAATTCTTCCTGCATAGCAGAGATCCAATACTCATCATTCAGAGATTCCTTGATGTTCTTAGGTTCTATCTTCGAAACAAAGCAAGAGCCTAAGATCATCTCTCTTGATCTAGTGATGACACCACTGTTGGGATCACCAATTATCAGTTCTTTAGGATGATCTTTCTGGATTCTGATGGAGGGAGGTTTGTTGGATTGCTCTGACCTTGCTTCAGTTAAAGTGAAGTCAAGATTATCACTATCTATTTCAACTTCAGTTTGATTGTCAGCAGATGTTCCAACATCATCAGCAACATCTGTCTTTACATAGGTATCATCAATAATTACATTTATTGACTCCATTATAACCTTGGTTCTGGAGTTAAATACTCTGTAAGCTCTTCTATTTATGGAGTATCCAAGAAATATCCCTTCATCACTCTTAGGGTCCATCTTCCTTCTTTGATCCCTATCATCCAGAATGTAGCACTTACTTCCAAATACATGAAAGTACTTGACTGTAGGTTTTCTACCCTTCCAGACTTCATAGATAGTGGATAAAGTCCTCTTTCTTAGTGTGACTCTATTGTGGATGTAGCATGCTGTGTTCATAGCTTCAGCCCAAAAATACAGGGGTAACTTCTTGGCATGAATCATGGCTCTAGCTGACTCCTGAATAGTTCTGTTTTTCCTTTCAACAATCCCATTCTGTTGAGGGGTGATGGGAGAAGAATACTCATGGTTAATCCCTTCTGAAGAACAGAAGTCTGAGAATTTTTTATTCTCAAACTCCTTTCCATGATCACTTCTTATTCTGACCACACAGCTTGCTTTTTCTCTTTGGATCCTATGACACAGATCTTTGAATACCTCAAACACATCAGACTTTTCTTTGATGAAGCTTATCCAGGTATATCTTGAGAAGTCATCAACAACCACATAGGCATATCTTTTTCCACCAAGACTCTCTACCTGCATTGGTCCCATAAGGTCCATGTGCAATAATTCCAAGACTTTGGAAGTTGTCAGATGTTGAAGCTTTGGATGTGACATCTTGGTTTGCTTGCCTATTTGACATTCACCACACACTTTACTTTCATCAATCTTAAGTCTTGGGATCCCTCTTACAGCCTCCATAGATATGATCTTCTTTATTCCTCTGAGATGGAGATGACCCAGTCTTTGATGCCACAACTTCACTTCTTCTTCTTTGGCTAAGGAACAAGTAGATGTGAGGCTGAAATCTTGAGGTTCCCACATATAGCAATTGTCTTTTGATCTGGCTCCTCTCATGACAACTTTTTGTTCTTTATCAGAAACTATGCACTCAGTTTTGGTGAAGTTGACACTGTAACCTTGGTCACATAACTGACTTATGCTGATCAAGTTAGCAGTTAATCCTTTTACCAACAGCACACCATCTATACTTGGTACACCTGAGCAGTCCAGGGTCCCAACTCCCTTGATTTCTCCCTTTGCTCCATCTCTAAAGGTTACATAGCTGGATGAGTGTGACTTTAAGTCTACCAACAGATTCTTCAGTCCAGTCATGTGCCTTGAACATCCACTGTCAAAATACCAGTCTTCCTTAGCAGATACTCTGAGAGATGTGTGTGCTATAGAGGCAACAACCTGCTTGGACCATTTGTGCCTGTTGTGAGGTTTCCTTTGATGCATCTGACCTGGGTAGTGTCCATCTCTAGAGTTCCAATGTTGCTTGGTGAACTTGTTCTTAGGCATGTACTGGTAGCTTTGATCAGTATAAAGACTAGCTTTAGGTATCCAAATTTTCTTGGTGACCTCTATCTTCTGCTTAGGAGGTTGCTGAGAACTCTGATTGGGGTATCCATGCAGCTTGTAGCAAAAAGGTTTGATGTGACCAAACCTTCCACAGTGATGGCATCTCCATCTTTGATATTTCTTTTTCATCATGTTTTTGTCATGATGTTGAGACATCTACTTGAACATCTTGTTTGACTTCATGGGATTTTGAGTTGTTTGGCTGGTGCTAGCCTCAAAGTTTTGAGCTTTATTAAATCCTAGCCCAGTCCTATCCCCTGAGTGCTTGTTGTTGTTGAGAATGGCATCCAGTGTGTTTGAGCCACTGTTCAGCATTTTGACAGATTTGGACATATGCTCCATTTTGTAGTTGAGTAGGCTGACTTCACTTTTCAAAGTGTCAATGATCTCTAGATGACTTGCCTTTTCAGCTTTTAATTCCTCAATCTGCTTCTTCTGCTGTTTACCTTCCATGCATACTTCAGTGCTCCTTTTACACAGCATCCTGTAAGATGCTTCAAGCTCTTCAAATGTCAGATCCTCATCACTGGATCCCCCTTTAGTTTCACATACTCCAGCTAGGGCAGTGATGTGTTTTGCAGATTCTTCTTCTGACTCACTACCTGAGTCTCCATCTGACCAGGACACAGAGAGACCTTTCTTTTGCTTCTTTAGATAGGTTGGGCATTCACTTCTAATGTGTCCATACCCTTCACATCCATGACATTGGATCCCTTTTCCTTGGTTAGTATTCTCATCATAGTTTGACCTTCTATTAGAGTCATAAGGTCTTTTATTCTCAGAGGTTGAGTTTCTTCCACTTGGTCTGGGCCTGTTGTCCATTCTTTTGAGAATTTTGTTAAATTGTCTTCCAAGCATAGCAATTGATTCTGATAAGTTATCCTCAGAGCCTGCTTCATGACTTTCTTCTTCTTTATCAGTGTTTGAGACCAGGGCTATGCTTTTGTTTTTCTTCACAATTGTATCATTCATTCCCATCTCAAAGGTTTGAAGGGAACCAATGAGCTCCTCAACCTTCATTGTGCAGATGTCCTGAGCTTCTTCTATTGCAATAACCTTCATGTCAAACCTCTTTGGCAGTGATCTGAGAATCTTCCTTACCAACTTTTCATCACTCATCTTCTCTCCCAAGGCATCAGAAGTATTAGCAATCTCCAGGATGTTCATGTAAAACTCATGAATGGTCTCATCTTCTTTCATCCTCAAGTTCTCAAACTTGGTGGTGAGAAGTTGAAGTCTTGACATCTTCACCTTTGATGTTCCTTCATGAGTAGTTTTGAGAGTGTCCCAAACTTCCTTGGCTAGCTCACAGTGTTGCACAAGCCTAAATATGTTCCTGTCAATGCCATTGAATAGGGCATTTAAGGCTTTGGAATTTCCAAGTGCTGACTCTTCTTCCTCCTTGCTCCACTCTTCTTCAGGCTTCATCACTTTTGCCCCATCCTTATTGTCTTTGACAGGGTGCTCCCATCCTTTGTTAACTGCTTTCCAAGCCCTGCTATCAAGAGATTTCAAGAATGCTACCATTCTTGGCTTCCAGAAATCATAGTTGGATCCATCCAAGATAGGTGGTCGATTCACAGATCCTACATCTCTGTTCATGTTCCCAAAATTTGCAGTCCCTAGATCTCACCCAGATATACAGGCAGGGTGCCTGCTTTGATGCCAATTGAAATTCTGGGATCAGATATGTGATGTCGAATCAGATGTTTAGACACTTGAAATCTTAAACAAAAATTAATGAGCTAGTAAATTAAATGACACAGGAAATTGTTAACCCAGTTCAGTGTATCTCCACAGTTACATCTGGGGGCTACCAAGCCAGGAAGGAAATCCAATATAAGTAATATTAATTATGGAGTTAAACCAATCAGTTTAATCCTTCACTTAATATCTACCCAAGGCAATTTCTACCTAAGACTCTACTTAGATATGAGTACCTACTCACTCCCCCTCAATCACACTGTGATCTTTACAATGATTAATAAAATTGAAGTCACACTTCAGACACACCAGCTTGATCTTACTTAAAAGTTTCAATCAAGACACAATTCACTTATTGCTTAAAAGCTCATAAAGTGACTAACAATTAAAACCTGCTTAAATATAACTAGCTTCACAAATACCCTTTACAGTCTTCTAAAATTCGTGCTCTTTTCTTGAGTGTTTCAGTTTCTTAAGTAGATGCTTGGTTTGTGGGCTTTTTGCAAATTATCCAGACTTTGATAAATCCCACAGTCATCACCTTGAATTAGGGTGAGTTAGTTTGTTATCTCCTTGAATCAAGGTGAGTTAGTTATTCTGTTACACTGAAACCAGATAACTAAGCTTCCTAAAGATGCGCCTTGGAGTGCTTATCCTTTTACAATTAATTCCAGATATTTTCTCCTGAATTTAATCACTTCTGTTACGCATCATTTAAGTCAGATAGCAGGTTTGTGATGTCACAACATCTGGTATGACATCCTGATGTCCTGAACTAAGTTCATAACTTTTACTTTGTTTGTTAATGTCACAACATCTGGTGTGACATCCTGAACTAAGTTCACTTATTCTTGTTTGTCAAAAATTCTGCCAATTCTTAACATCTACAAACTCCCCCAATTCTGCCAACAGTAACATTTTCATCTGAACTTCAGAGGCTTCTGATTATAAATCAATGAATGAAGCATGAGTTAGAAATGATGATACTTGGGTATTCAAAGAACCTAAGTATTTATTCTTCAAAACTTTTTCACAGAGAACTAGGTTCTTCAAGAATTCAGCACTTGGCTTGAAACCCATGGTCTTCAAAACTTCAAGTCTTAGAGTCTTCAGAACTTTGTTCACATAAAACATTAACTTTAGAGTCTTCGGCACTTAGTTCTTCAGAACCATTCTTCAGAACTTTAAGTCTTAGATTCTTCAGAACTTTAAGTCTTAGATTCTTCAGAGCTTTGTTCACATAGAACATTGTCTTCAGAACTTAGCTGTTCATAATCTTATTTTCAAAACTCGTAAGTCTTCAGAATCTTTCAAGCACTTGGTCTTCAGACGTTAAGTCTTCAGAACTTTTAGTCATTGGAGTCTTCAGAACTTAGTTCTTTAGAAGATTTCAGAAGCTTCGCTTCGCTATCTGATCAGAACCATGTTCAGAACAACATCCACAAGAGCAATGCCAACGCAACATCCTTGGATCTTTCTGATTGTGTTTAGATTCAAAAGAACACTTGCTTCTTCATCACGCTTGCGACTAATGTTACACATAATAACTTCATATATTAGCATTTGCGTACTCATTTATAATGTTTGTTTGATCTTAATAAAATATTCATGATCTGCACTTTAACAAATATCTTAACATAAAATGGTTCTTTTATAAATAGTCCATTGTCATCATCAAAACATATAGATGGAATGCAGAGACAACTCTTATTCTTACAAAGAAATCTTCACATTGTTAACTGCATGTTTTTCCTTGACCGTTAGAACTTGATTTAGTGATTTTAGATCTTCAACCTCCCCTCTCTCCACTTCTAATTTTGTTCACAAACTAAAAAATATTATTCAAGAAAAATTAGAGGTGAAGGCAGAGGTTGTTGAATAATTAGGATCATTAAACCAAATACGGATAAGGAGTTGAAGAACACTTCTTAAGAATTGGACGAGTACTTATTCTTCTAATATAACTTAATTTGTCATATTATAATGTTCTAGTGTAGATTGGAAGATTATATGCTAAGTGAACATTGACAAAATAAGAATTCACATCATTTATAATAAAATCAAGGGATAAACCACAACGGTTATCTAACACAACCATTATTAAATATGTTGCATTTAATATACCATATAGATTGTCTAACGTAACCTTTGTGGTAGGTAGCATGCTATTTGAATACAATCATGAGCACATGTCCGTGGTGGAAAATATCATACATACAATCACACCTTACGTTACAACGGTTAGACCGGCATGATGATATTCATTTTCTAACCATAGTTATATGTGTTTTCTATAGTAGTGTATTATAGAAAAGTTTCATCAAATCTATGAGCAATTAAAATCTATATAATTGCGATGTTTTATTGAAAATGGAAGATACAATTTATAATTTTGGAAAGTGTCCAAAATCATTGTTACTCAAGGTATCTTTTATCATATTGTTGTAGTTAATCACCAACTGTATGGTGACATAATTTATAAAGAAAGTGTATACTTTTTTTGAAAGTGATTGTAAATAGAAAGTGGTGTATTTTCTGATTGTGTTGTAAAAGATTCTTTAAAGTTATCTTTAGAAGATGAAAACTCATAGCTCAAGATTAGATGATAGAATTTTAAAAGTGGTATGCCTAGATTCAAAATAATAACTAAAAACTTTGAAATATTAGATTATTATGTGTCTTCTTTTCTTTTTCATTAAAAGTGAAGTCCCCACTCTTTTATTTTTATTATGGTTTTAAATGATTTTCTTTTTCAGGAAAAGTGATGTACCTACTCATATAAAAATGTTAGTTTGTGATATTTCACTATTATTAATAATACATACTATGACAAAACATTTAAGTCAGCCAATAAATATATAACTGAGGTCTAATTCCTAGTGCACTACATTTTGATGCAACCTATATTTGCTTAGTTAGTGTCTGTCAATGCATACATATCATACTTAATTATAATCCTATAACTTCTTCCTAAAAATTTCCCTCCAAAACATTCCACCTCTCTATTTTATTTCTATATTTAATCATATATATACCTTTCTACATCACTATATATAAAACATGAAATCACCTCTAAATTACTCTCCTCCTCACACTCATCACTCTATATATCGAACATAAAATCACCTCTAAATTACTCCTCCTTGCTTATAATGCAATTATTGTTATTAGTTCTATATCATCCTCTTTATCATGTAATTTTCTATTATTTAATTTCTCTTTCAATCCACTTCTCTATTTTCTTTGTGAAATTCTGGTATGACAGACTCAGATGTCAAATATGATGTTGAGACATCTTATCTGTTACTTATAACCATGGTAAGACATGCGCATCAGTACTTAAAAATTATGATATATCAGAGTCAAACATGCTTCAGAATGTTGCGACATCTGATATGACATTGAGTTCAGGTACTGCTGTATACACACAATTTCGACACCATGGGTTTGATAAAGGAGAGCCTTAGTAGCTGATGGATTTGTCAACTATGTTACCTACACGTCATCATTATCTGACATGGCAGTTTCTCAGCATTTCTCATCTCATTATACTTTAAATAAATGATGTGCGTGGTTTTGAAGATTTTTGACAGGATATGATCACTTTTTCTTCCAAACATGTCCAGAATCTTGGATCACTCTTTCTTCCAAACATGTCCAGAATCTTGAGAAGGTTTGTGATGATTTGGTTCATGATATGATGAACGATTGTATGTCGAAAGCATGGATGAGTTGCCCTTTAGGAAGTTCTTCACATCACTACTAGGAAATCCTCTCGTGTTTTTGACAAGAGATATGAAGACATGGATTCGACGAAGGAGACGTTGATACTATTTGAATTTCAAATGAATTCGACATGGCAAGGAGATACGTCGTTTCGTCAGTTAAAGGGCAGTTTTTATGAATAAAGGTTTCGTCTGATAGAAGATACGTGGAAGATTCTTAAAGATTGTTAACATGCAAAGTGCCAAGTGGCGAATTTTTAGGAACTGACTGTTATTCGACGTTTATTTTATTTGTATATAAATAGGATAGTTTGCTTTGTGTAAAGTGTGTGAAATTCTGTACAATATTTCTGTGAAGATTACTCTAATACTCGTGTGTAAGAGAAAGGAGAATTATCTGGAAAATGTATGTGTAAACACCATTTAATTTTCAGTTATAAAGATTAGATTTATCCTTCATTCTTTGTTCAAGTTTATGCTTTTATTTACTTTCAAGCAATCTACTTTTCAGTAATTTACTTCCAAGTCAATTTGTATTTCAACAAACCTTTAATGCAAACTTTAAGTTTCTTTGTTAGTTTCATTAGACAAACATTTCCATATTATAATATAAACAAGAACAATCTTGTTAAGAAACCGTTCGACAGAACATATAAAAATCAGTAAGACTCGTACATTAAGAAACTCATCCTTAACTTTTAGCACATGTGTCCTAGGACTTGTGTGGTTGGTCCTGCAAGTAACCCATTTCCAAGGAATTGGTAAACCAGAGGTTGTTCGCCAAAAACACTAGTGAACAAATTGGCACGCCCGGTGGGACGGGTGTTAAAATATTGAAAAGGATTCTTAATCCAAAAGAGTTTTATTACATTGTATGATTTTACGAAGTGGTAAATTAGCTGTGACTGACATAGAAAGACCTAGGCGGACTAGAGTAAGAAAAATGGCTATCCCACCAGTAAATATTGACGAGATTCCAATTTCCAATGCTATTCCTTTGACAGGGGGAATATGGAAACACTACACGTTTCAGAAGGAGGAAATCTCTCATCATCTGGATCGATACCAGGGGTGTCATTTTCTCAAAACGGACCCAGATCCTCCAACATAGGGCATTCAATACCTATGGGAACCCCTCCCCCTGGAGGAAATAACTTTAGGCCCTATCAAACAAATTTTTCCACGCCTATGTTTGGAAGAGAACAACCTTATGGAATGCCAACTTCAGTGATGGCTAGTTTGCATAACGCAACACCCTTGTATTATGATGTTGTGGCCCACATGTCTTCACCTTTACAAGGTTCAGGTTATGGTGGGAACGTTAGTATACCAAACCAACCCCCACCAGGATTCCACATGCCAGCAATTACAACTAATTATGTGCAGGAAATACGTTAACAAATGGATGAAAGCAATCATGAAATGGTCCATAGGTTGACTCAACAAATGAGGGAAATGTTTAACCCTTTAATACAAAGCACTACTCAAACCAAATCAGATATTGGTAGCACAAATGGTGCGTATTGCTGAATTCTTTGGAGTTCCCCAAATTCGACAGAGAGAACCTATGATTCAGAATCTAGTAATCAATGCCGAAGAAGAACCAACAATAAATCAAAGACCTCTAAACAACCCTCAGGAAAATCTAAGACTCCAAGAGGAGGTTGTCAAACATCCTTGTGTTGAAGCCCCTATCCAACAGGAGCCTAGGAGGTTGTTAGTGCAGAGAGGTCAAGACGCTGATGACATTTTACAACAGAGAATGCAGTACAATAATCCACCTGTCGAAAACAATTTGGCGATTATGGTCGAGAGAATAATGGCGCAGAATGGAGCAAACGTGAGATTTCATAGGCCCAGTTACGCTTCCCCACTCTCTAAATATGTTCTACAACAAGAACTACCCCCAAGGTGGAAAATCCCCAAATTCACAAAGTTTTTTAGGGGATACTAGTGAATCCACCATAGAACACATAGCGCGTTATTTGATCGAAGCGGGCGAAATAGCACGTAATGAAAATCTAAAGATGAAATATTTCCCAAGCTCTTTAACAAGAAACGCATTTACTTGGTTTATGTCCCTACCAGCAGGTTCCATACATACATGGACTCAGTTGGAAAGATTGTTCCATGAACAATTCTATATGGGACAAACTAAGATAAGCCTGAAAGAGTTGGCAAGCATTAAAAGAAAATTCTCAGAGCCTATAGACACTACCTTAATAGATTCAGATTGCTAAAAGCAAGATGTTTCACGCAAGTGCCGGAACAAGAACTGGTCGAAATGGATGCAGGAGGTCTAGACTATTCCATAAGGAAGAAACTAGATACTCAATAATTAAAAGATATGGCACAATTAGCAGATAAGGTAAGGCAGATCGAAAAGCTAAAAGATGAGAAGTTAAGGGCTAACAAAGGTAAAAAAAAGAAAGGGTGGTTAATGTAGGAATGTGCCAAGAAGATGACTGTGACAAAGACGAAACAATCATTTTCGACGATCAAGAAATTGACCTGGAAGAATTAAAGCAAGGCCCACCATATTCTTGCAAAATGTTAACTCCGTCGAATGGAAAAAATCCTATCAAACCGGAGAAGAACAATAAATTCCCTAAAAGAACATATACGTTCGACGTCACTAGGTGTGACGAAATCTTTGATTTGTTGGTAAAGGATGGTCAATTAATAAAACCACTAGGTGTTAAAGAACCCCATATCGACCAACAGAAAAGGAGAGGTTTTTGTAAGTACCATAATTTCTTGTGCCATAAAACTTCTCAATGTTTTCTTTTCAGGGATCTAGTGAAAAATGCAATCCAGGATGGAAGTCTGAGGTTCAGAGACAAACCAAAATAACAATTGAGGATTGACACCAATCCTATGCAGATCCTGGAAGCCAATTATGCTGAACCACTCGACATGAACATGGTTGAAATGGAGAAGATGTCTGATGATAGCTTCGAGATGATTGAAGCCACTGAAGGCTTCGACACCTACGTTAACATGGTGGGGATTAATGAAGATCTCCCTGTCCAGCCCAACATGGAAGAAGTATCCGAAAATGAATTAACCATGCCTTTATTGATCAAGGTTACTAATGACCTTGAGGTAAAGAATGATGTCAAGACCACTGAGGGTTTCAACGCTCCAAAATAGGTTGGGACTACTGAGGGTCTCAGCAATGCCACCAACGTTGAGATTACTGAAGATGTCAACAACCAAAACAAAGTTGAGGCCACTGAGGGTTTTGACCATCAAGACAAAATCAGGGTTACTGAAAGCTCTGAGGGTATGAAGAAAGAAGCTACTAAAGGCTTCGACAAAAGAAACAACAACTTGGCTGAAGAAGGAATAATATGAGACACCTTGGGAGAGCCTAGAGGAAAGTTTAACTATCTGGTGAAATACACCACTCCTGCCAGTGCCCACTGCAGCACCCCAAATTTTCCCTCTTGTTTCTAACATCATCCTCATGTCATAATCATCATAAGCATGGTATATCTTTAGCCTTTTTGCATAGAAAAATGAAGCATAACATTCTCATGTCCTAAAATTGGGCATATGATCAATCATTGATGAATTTTGAAGCTTTACAAGTCAAAGCAAGAGGTTAAGTGACCTTAGCCAAGTCTCACAAGGCGTTCTTATGTCTTATACAAGCTCAAGATCCTTTACAAGAGCCCAAGAGGTTGGGAGATTACCAAATGATCCAAGGAAGGGCAAGCTCCTACACAGATGAACCCAAATTAGGGTTTCATGTTTAAGCAGGGATTCTTTATGACTTTGGCTATTTCATGTGGGCAAAGTCCTTCATATGATATTAGAATTCTATGGATGAAATTTGGTGAGAAAACTCATTGAGGAAGGCAGTTATTTCATCAGTTGCTTGCATAAGAAGAAATTGGTCAAACTGGTTATTTGAAAAGTCAATTGTGGCGATTCAAGGGTTCCAATCACATTTTTCAAGCCAAAGGATGTCCTTAAGGTCATAGAAGAGGTTTGGCAAAGTCAAAAATCAAGAAATTAGGATTTTGGCAAGACTTCCTATTTTGGGAAATATGGCATATAACTAAAGTTTCCAAATTTAGTAAGTTTTTCCTTAATCTTCAAGCCATTCTTTCATGACCAAAATGATCTCAAATGGAATTTTTTTTTGAACATGAAAGTTGTAGGAAATTGTCTCCCATTTCTAAAAATTACAAGAACATGATCATAACCCTCATGGTTTGGAAGTTATGGCCATTGGAAGTTCACTTATTTTTAGGGTTTACCTTAAAATTCAAGTTTCTACCAATGAGCAAAAACTCATGTATCTCAATTCCAAGCTATTTTATGTGCAAAATAAGATCACTACATCACTATGCATGGCATGAGGAATGTTTGGCTAAAGAAAAATCAAGAGAATCGTGCATGGTATGCATGGTATCACATCATGTGCAAATATGCATAAGCATGGAAAATGCATGATCAAGATTAAAAGGATTAGAGTATAAGTAACTCAAGTGGAATCAGCATATGCAAAGGGAATGAAGGATGCACGAGCCAAGCATGAGATCACACACTTCATGCACATTTGCATTTTCAAATCAATCACACTCCTCCCACGTGCATCCCCTCTCATTTTTGATTCAGTGATCATTGGCATGATATAAAAGCAGCTAGGGTTCTCATTTTATCAGGACTCTCTCTCATTTCACCATTTTCAATTTTCTTGCATCTTTGCTTTTCTCTTTGAATCTCCTCACACATTCACACATTGCCAAGACAAACCACATATTCTTGATCCCTGAAGCATAAGGAACACTTTCCCACCATTAATTCAAGTAGAGAGTAAGGTTTTCATCAAGTGCCATTCAAGTGCAGTTGGTGTTGAATCTCAAGATCTAGGAGGTTTCAAGGCTTCTTTTGCATTTATTTTGCAAATAGAAGTTAAAAGGAGTGGATCTGCAGATGGAGGAGTCTTTTTTTGGTGTTTTGAAGGATCTTCAACCTCAGGTATGCTCTGGAATTTTGAGATCTGGATTTGAAATTAGATGCTTGCATTGTGTTCTGCTGCTTTGCTGATGATTCTGATGTGTTTAGATTTGAATTTGAGTTAGAAATGAGCATGTTATGTTGAATTAAAGTTTGATGTTCAAAAATGTTTGTGTTCGATCCATTTGATTCATTGATCTAATGCCAAAACCAAGCTCATATTTGTGATCAGCGTACTTGAATGAGTGGATCTGGAGATTTGTTTTAATTTCTGTGGAGTTTTGTTCTTGATGTTCATAGCTATGATTTTTCCGGTGCCGGAGCCCTAGCTCCGGTCACTGGATTCTGGAAACATGTTTAAATGAAGAAGATGATCTTGCAGCCACACGATTGATTGATCTGGACGGATTTGGTGATGACAACACATTAAAAAGGGAGGGTCTCTGACACGTGATCTCATTTTATGTTTTATTTCTGAATAATGCATTTTGTGTGCCACCTTACCATAACTATCATGCATGTGCATATCTGATTGTTTGCTTGTTTGACTTTGCTTGATTCATTGACTACATGGTGAGCGTTTGATTGATCCATTGGATGTCTATTTTCCTTTATTTTCTTGAATTTCCATGGTAATGTTGTGAACCTGCGCAGATCCTTTGGGCCTTGAATGCTTTTTGCACCCCCTTGCTTTGTGAGCCCATTAGTTTTAACTGAAAACCTTACTGTTTGCACCTCCTGGCCTTGTGTTTATTTTTTTATTTTATTTTCATTTATTTGTTTGCCTTCTAATTTTTAAAAATACCTAGAAGTTCTTAAAAATTAACAAAAAATTCATGGAAGTCAATTTTAATTTTATTTAATTTTGTATGTTTTTATTTTCCATTTATTTTTATTTTTCGCATGGTATTTAATTGTTTGGTTTATTTTCTTTTCTTTATTTCTTTTAATTCACATGCTGACTTGTAGATTTTATATCTTGATCATCAATTTGAATTTTGAGTTGGTTCTTTTTGCATTTGATTCATATTAAAGTGCAGTTTATGGATGATTTTTCTTCTGATTTTTAGAATCTTGTGTGAGTATTTTTTATAGTTGACTTGTGTGTGAAGTTTCAAAACCCTAATTGGTGTTCTTGAGGTCCTTTGACCTAGTTGCTTATTGATTCTGACTTTGTTCTTTTGACATGATGTTATCTCTTGATTAATGAATACTTGTGCTTATTTTCATAATTTTTGCATGAGCTTCTGATTTGATTTGAATTTTCATTTGAGATTTCCTTAATTTTGCTTCTTCTTGCTAGCATGCTTAGTTCTTAGGTTAGGAGGGCACTTGTGCCAACTCCTATAGGATGTTTAGAGGTCTTTTTATATGAGGTTTGATCCCTGATCCTTGCTTAGTGTTTGTGTTTTGAGAATTTTCTTTGTTACTTGTCTTTAAAGTTTCTCACAAGTGTATGCATGTTCACTTCACCTCCTTTGTCCATCCCTTCTCTTTGATGCTTGTGATTGAGTTTGTGTGCTTCTTCCCCATATTTACTCATGCTTATTAGGCACCTCTTAACATGATTAGGACCCTGATTTTTCACATGATGCTTATGCCTTGATTTGGTTTGTGTTTGCTTGTCCTTACACTTGTTCACATGTCCACTTCACTTCCCATTCTTATAGCGTTTGTGTTTGAACTTGTATGAACCTTTCTTTGGTCTCTTGAGTTGTTTGTGCACATTCTTGTGATGATATGGTTCTGGTTTTGATGATTGTGAAACATGTGTAGCTTGTGTGATCTTTTCTACTCCATGTTTGCTTTTGTTTCTTCCATGATAGCTTGTGTTGGTTTATTGTGATTTGATTAATCCACTTCTCATCTTATGTTGTATGCTTGATCTTGGCACTTGAGGGTGACACTTCAATTCTGGTTGTGATGTTTTAGTATGATATTTTGTTCATTTGTATCTCATTTGATTTCAATTGCTTTTGTCTTACCACTTGTTTATGCTTATAACCATTTCAGGGGCTTTGGTAAGTGAGAGGTGTGGATGAGATTCCCACATCTCCAACTCTTTTCTCTTCATCTTTCATTATGCTTTCTCAATTGTGTTTAAGATGTGCCTTATGCCATCACTTGCTTAACTTCTCTTTTCCCCCTTTAGAAGAAACTTATCTCCTTTATAGGAGTAAGTTGTTCTCTAACCTTCTTCTTCTCTTCTTCTTAGGATAGTCTCAAACCACATTAACCTAGGAATCCCATGCATGATAAATTTAGGATTAGACTTTCCCCTTTAGTTTTACCTTTGAGATCCTTTTGTTTCTTTCTCTTCTCATCTCAAAACAAATCCTAAAAAACATTAATAATAGTTGAGGTGACCTTCCCTTTTGTCATCCTCTCAAAGAAAATCATAAAAAACACTTCTTGATTTTAATTCACAAAAACACTTAATAATACAAACAAGTTAGTGAATTTAAATCCTAATCTTAGGAAACAAGTTTGAGGATCTTCCTCATTCTTGATGGACTTGTTACTCATTCTATCTTGGGATGTGGTAATAAGGACATATCCTTAGAAATGGCTTTACCTTCACTTCCTTGTGCCACACACTAAAAAAGGACTTCTAAAAAACACAAACAAACCATAAGCGTCTCTCCTTCGGGAATTCTCTTCAAACCTCATTCACTCTTTACGCATGAACTTGCTCCTACTTGTCACTTTGCAAGACGGTTACGCACTCGTGGTCCGAGCCTGCAACGCCTAAGCACTGACATAGGCAGTTCAAGCCTTAAGACACAAGCAATCTTTTCCACCCCTAGTTAGGGGAACTACGGTGACTCTGATCCTCATGTCCAGTGAGGTACGTAGGCAGCGGGGTAGGGCCCGTTCGAGCACACTCTTTTATTTTCCCTACATTTTCCCCATTTCTTTTCTTTTCTTATCCAGATCCAGTCTTTCTTTTTGCAACAAATTTCATTTCTTCACCCTTTGAAACAGATTTCTTTGCAAGCATGGATCCCGTTGGGTACGACGGACGATCTGGGGTGCTAATACCTTCCCAGGTCGTAATCGACTCCTGAACTCAGTTTCTTTGGTTCGCAGGACCATTGTCCTTCCTTTTCTTTTCTTCTGGTTTGTGCAGCATTACCATTCCCATTCCTTCGAGATAAAAATGTCTGGCTGGCGACTCTACCTCTTCCGCACCACTTTCGCGTTTGTACTAGGATGGAAATCCAGGGAGCGACACCCATGTTGACATCAACAAAATTCAGCCAACAAGTTGGGGAGACACTTTTGAGAACACTAAGGAAAAATCTGATGTTTCCCTCAGCATTGAGAAGAAGGCTCCTGAAGGCCTCAACAACAAAGACAAAACTGTTGAAGATGTTGCTCCTAACCAAACAAAAGAAGAGGATGCCAGGAACCTCATCGATAATGTCGAAACTGCAAACGAAAGTACTGCAGAAGTCAGGGTGGGAACTGTCGAAGAAGCCCTCATCGAAAAGATGGATAAGCTAAGCCTTGCTGGAGGAAAGAAAATAGATATCAATATGGTAGAAACCTCTCAGAAGGGTAAAGAGAATGGTGAAAAGGAACGCCGTCAGAAGGAATACCAAAGGACATCCTACCCAAAAGAAGATGAGAACTTGGCAGAATTCATCCAAAGGTGTCAAAAGAAAAAGATTGAAGTAATATTATGCCAAAGATGCAGCGCCGTCTTCGACAAAAAAGCAGCAGCAAACTTGGAGGCTGTAGAGAAGACTAAAATAAGGGGAAATTGGGGGCCAAGGCCAGCAGTCGAAACATGTAGGTGTGATCCAAGAAAATGACAGTACCACTTTCAGAACACTGGGGGTAGGTACTACAACACTTACAATCCATCTGACAAGGTACCTGATGATAAATGGGTACAACCCATTAGAGATTCCCAAGGACCAAGAAGATGGAAGAATTTCGAGGTCCAGAGAGGATCTTCAGTCAAAGTAAAGAAAGAAACTGGGAAATAGGAGCCAAGATCATATCCCTCAGAGAACTATAAAGGAAAAATCCCCATGTCAAAGTCTCAATGGAGGAGATTCTAGAGGCAGAAAAGGGCTGAGAGAGACGCATCAGAAGGACTTAACATCAAGAAGAAAAATGTTGACGAAGATAAAGCAGAGTCCAACAGAAACACTCAGGCAGAGAAGAACAAATCTGCCAAAAGGAACAATGCCAATAACATGTTGTAGTTGTCAAAACTCACCAACATAATATCAGAGGGTGACGAAGCAACTGACAACTTTGAGTCTGACGAAGAAGGGTCATTCGACCTGATATGGAATGTGGTTTCAGTCCTCCCAAGAGACTATGACAGAGTGATGGAAATCGAAGATGAAGAAGAAAATATGATAGATAGTACTGTGGGACCAAGGCCTGTGTGTTATTACATCATGAATAATGGATGTGTCGAAGAACAGAATGCCTTCTTTGAGAAGCCAGACGAATCAATAATGGGGAATTTGAAACCGTTATTTATAAAATGAAAGGTCGAAAATGTAGGCGTCAACAAGATACTAGTGGATGGTGGACCTGCAGTGAACCTAATGCCCCATTACATGCTAAGAAAGATTGGAAAAGATGACTCTGATGCGAAACCACACAACATGGTTCTGTCGAACTATGAAGGGAAAGTGGGCTCAACTATGGGTGTTATTCAAGTGGATTTGACAGTTGGCACTATCACCAGGCCAACAATGTTTATAGTCATAGCTTCCAGAGCCAACTACAGTTTTTAGTTGGGAAGAGAATAGATCCATGGAGTAGGAGATGTACCTTCATCCATGCATCAACGCATAGTCATCTGGCGCCCTGATGGCATCGCCGAAAAGATCGAAGCAGACCAAAGCTACTTCATGACTGAAGTGAACAACGTGAACAGTCAAAGCTTCAACAGAAATCTGGCTCACATAGCTACTTGCAATCCAGCTGAGTTTGACCTGAAAGCATCAGACAATGCCTATTGTTCCATGTACCTACACCTAACACATGGTTTTCAATGGGACAAGGAGGTAATTGGTGAAACAAGCCATGTATGGGGAACCTCTCATATAGAGTCAACTGGTTGGGGTAGCGAGTTCGACGATGATGATGAGTGAAGCATCAGCATTGAATAAATTGACGGCCTACATGGCCAAAAATAAACTAAAAGCGGCTCTAGAGGCCAAAATAAAATATATGGCTGATAAAGCCAGTGAAGAAAATTTAGACCCACCATGCCCTCCCCAGGGCATTGAGGGAGAAGATAAAGACAGCATAATAGACAAATGGTAGGATCAAAAGCTTGATGCCATTTATGATGACGAACCTTTGGGGTTCGAAAAAGACCCAATATCAACTAGCTTAAAGATGGTGGCACAGGACCCTTTGGAGGAAATAAATCTAGGACTGAGAGCAGACAAAAGACCAACCTATATAAGTGCTAACATGGACCCCCCAGTTCAGAGTTGAATTAGTCCAGTTGTTGAAAGAGTTCAAAGACTGCTTCGCATGGGACTATGACGAAATGCCTTGCCTCGATAGAAGCTTGGTCGAACTAAAGCTTCCTATCATAGAAGGAAAGACGCCTGTAAAGCAGACTCCAAGGCGGTTCGCACCAGAGGTCCTGTCAAAAATAAAAGAAGAGGTCGAAAGACTTCTCAGATGCAAATTCATTTTCCCAACCAGGTATGTGGAATGGATTGCAAATATTGTACCTGTAATAAAGAAAAATGGCACATTGAGGGTGTGCATTGATTTTCGAGACTTAAATTTAGCCACCTCTAAGGATGAATATCATATGCCAGTGGAAGAAATGCTAGTAGACTCTGCAGCAGGCCATGAGTACCTGAGCATGCTAGATGGATACTTTGGCTACAATCAAATCTTCATTGCAGAGGAAGATGTTGCCAAAACAAATTTTCGTTGTCCTGGAGAAATAGGGACTTACGAATGGGTAGTTATGCCCTTTGGTTTGAAAAATGCTGGAGCTACATACCAAAGGGCCATGAATTCTATTTTTCATGATTTCATTGAAACATTCATGCAAGTATATATTGATGACATTGTAATAAAGTCTGTTTCAGGAAAACATCATTTAGACCATCTTCGACAATCCTTTGAAAGGATGAGAAAATTTGGTTTAAAAATGAATCCCCTCAAATGTGCGTTTGGTGTGCAGGCTGGAGATTTCCTAGGTTTTGTGGTCCACAAAAAGGGAATCAAAATAAATGTCAACGAAGCTAAAGCAATAATGGAGGCGAAAGCGCCATCAACAAAAAAAGGATTGCAATCACTGCTGGGAAAAATCAATTTTCTAAGAAGATTCATTTCAAACCTCAGTGGGAAAATGCAAGCTTTCTCTCCTCTGCTTCGACTCAAAAAATAAGACTTCACATGGGGGCAAGAGCAACAGGATGAATTCGATAGGATAAAAGGATACACATCCAGTCCTCCAGTCTTGATGCCTCCTAGTGGAAAAAGAAGCATGAGGTGGTACATATCAGCATCTGACAAGACTTTAGGAAGTATGTTGTGTCAAGAGGATGAAAATGTCGTCGAAAGAGCCATTTACTATCTCAGCAGAGTCTTAAACGATGCTGAAACTAGATATAGTGTAATAGAAAAAATATGTTTATGTGTATATTTTTCTTGTACTAAATTGAAGCACTATATAAAGCTAGTTGATGTATTTGTATCATCTTATCAACGTAATAAAATATATGTTGTCTAAATCCATTTTACATAGTCGAATTGGGAAGTGGGATCTAGCATTAACTGAACACTCCTTGAAATATCTTCCTTTGAAGGCTATAAAAGGACAAGTGGTGGCTGACTTTATAGCTGACCACTCCATAGACGAAAATGAAATAAAATACGTCGAGTTGCAGCCATGGAGACTATATTTTGATGGTTCCAGCCACAAAAATGGTGTAGGTATTGGAATATTAATTATTTCTCCTGATAAAATTCCAACAAAATTCAAGTGTAGGATCGAAACCCATGTTCAAACAATGAAGCCCAATATGAGGCTTTAATTGCTGGACTTGAAATGTTGTTGGAATTGGGGGCAACAAGAGTCAAAATAATGGGCGACTCAGAACTAGTAATAAAAAAATTGACCAAAGAATACAAATGTGTCAAAGAAAATCTGATTATGTACTTCGTTATAGCCAATAGACTCCTCAAAACATTCGACACTGTGGTTTTTAAACATATTCCTAGAATAAAAAATCAAGAGGCCAATGAATTGGCTCAAATTGCATCAGGTTACAAAGTGTCGAAAGAAAAACTGGAGACTGCTATTGAAGTGAGAGGAAGGGTTGTATCGACCAAATTATCCCCATCAGATTTGGAAACAATAAAACTTGGTTATGGGGATGATGAAAACTTTGAAATCTTTAACGTAGATAATTCAGAGAAAGAAGATTGGAGAAAACCCATCAAAGAGTATCTCCAATCTTTAGAAACGAATTATTCAAAAAGACTACAGAAGGAGTTTTTCTACGATGTTTGGGCGAAGAAGAAGCCTGTATAGCTTTGTCGAAAGTACATAGTGGTACATGTGGTGCACACCAAGCAGGGAAATAGATAAAATGGATGTTATTCAGACAAGGTTTATATTGGCCAACCATGCTAAAATATTGTGTTGAATTCGCAAAAGGTTTCCAAGAATGTCAAGTCCATGCAAGCATACCACATGTCCTTGCAAGCGAATTGCATTCAATCATAAAACCTTGGCCATTCAGAGGTTGGGCCATGGATTTAATTGGAGAAATTTGACCAGCTTCGTCGAAAGGACAAAAATACATCTTAGTAGGAGTCGATTACTTTACTAAATGGATTGAAGACATACCATTGGTGAATGTTGATCAGGAGGCAGTCATAGAATTCATCCATAGACAATAACCACTGACCAACGATCTGTGTTTACTGGTAGAATTATGCAAGATTTTGCAAAAGAAATGGGGTTTAAGTTATTAACCTCTACACCCTATTATGCCCAGGAAAATGGACAAGTCAAAGCAACAAACAAAGTGATAATAAATTTGATCAAAAAGCATGTAGGTAAAAAGCCTAGAAATTGGCATAAAACCTTATATCTGATTTATGGGCTTGTCGAACGTCACCCAAAGAGGCCACAAACTTTACTCCATTTAAATTGAAATATGGACATGATGCAGTACTTCCAGTCGAAATCTATTTGCAGTCCATATGTGTTCAAAGACATCATGAGATTCCTTCAGAAATGTATTGGAGCATGATGATGGACGAATTAGTGGATTTAGACGAAGAAAGACTACGCGCGTTGGACTTGATAAGGAGACAAAAAGAAAGAGTTGAAAAGTCTTACAATAAAAAAGTGAAGTTTAAAGTCTTTTGTGTGGGTGATTTAGTTTGGAAGGTAATACTTCCAATGGATCGAAAAGACGGATTAATGGGAAAATGGTCCCCCAAGTGGGAAGGGCCTTTCAAAATTTTAAGTGTTTTTTTGAATGGTGCTTATGAAGTTAAAGAAATAGGAAAAGATGAAAGAATATTTAAAATAAATTGCAAATACTTGAAAAAATACAAACCAATTCTGCAAGAAGTAAAAATAAAAGTAGAATAATTGTATTAATTGTTTTGCCAAATAAGCACTGAAGTCATTACAAATGGGGGCTTCTAGGGCTGCTAAACGAAAAGAAAATACATAAGCCTATTTTCTATCACAAAGTTTTGACTCTAAAGGAAAGACTCCTTGAGCTCTATGAATTTCCTTTTCTGGACTGAGATTCAACAGTCACACAGAGTTTTGTTATAAGAAATCTCGTCAATCTCTTTGCCCAATTGTTGGGCCTTGTCTGCATGATGAAGCCCTACTTTGATCTCCTCTTCGACTTCGTCCTTATTAGGTTGTTGAAGATTTTCCTAACGCTTCTGTTCTTGAGCAATTTTGGCTTCAAGCTAGACTATTTGATCCTTGAAGTCTTGAATGTTTTTATCACATTCAACCACCTCTTGAGAATCAGTCTTAGAGAGTTTTGACAACTCTGAAACCTTTTCAGTCAAAGCCTTAACAACATCCCACTCAGCAACTTGGCTCTCTTTCTTTTTGGAGATCATCTCGATGTATTCCTTCCAACGGCTGAGATCTCCACTAGCTATATCAATTATCTGGGCAAGGTCCATTACTAGACGTGTTTCGTCAGCACTGGCCTCCAAGACATTCACCTGTTTGAGGAGCTTTTTTAGCTCAGCTTGCTGAGTAGGATCCTCCTCCAAGGGTTTGAATAAATTGACACCAAGTTCTTGGGCCTTAACTTCAGCCATGATGGAACTGAGAGTCTTGACCTCAGAGGTAGCCCCAGAGGTAGTCGAACTGCTGGAGGAATCTTGAAAGTTATAGTGATTGCTGAGCATGGCCCTCAAGTATTCTAAAGGCTTCCTTGTCTTTAGGTTTTCAAGCTCCTCAGATGAGAATATAGTCGAACCAGAAGATGGAGGGTTGCTTGGTATTGGATCAAGAGTGATGTGAGCGCTAGGACCAAACTCCCCTTTCGACTGACCTTTGCCTGCTGTACTCTTGGCATTAAAGTTTTCTTCGCCAGCATCTTAGGGTTTATGTTGCTCTTCCTCCTCTTGGACGTTGGACCCAACATCATCCTTTTTGCCTTTGTCGTCTTTAGGGGGACTTTCTTTGTCGGCAGTAGACTTTGGCTGATCAGGAGAATTTTCTGCAGAACCTTCCTCCATGGTGATGTCGAATTCAGCCACGGTTTGGGGTTCCATCCTACCACTTTTGGGTGTATTTTCCTATTGGGCCTTTTCGGTTCCACCAAGAGGGGAGTCTTGTAGATTGATGGGATGCTCCTCATTATGGATTTGAACCTAAAAAAAATAAAAGTTCAAGAGACGAAGAGTATACAAAGGTCAAAGTAAAAAAATTTCGAAGGTAAATTACCTGAGGGATTATGGTGTGGAATCTAGAATTTCCACTCTCTGCGTCTTGTGCAAGCTTTTTTATTGGGCTTGCAGGAGGGTCTTCTTCGACGTCACCAGTGATCTTTTAGAGGCGACCGTCTTTATTTTGGTAGGCTTCTTCCTCTTCAAGGGTTGTACGTCTGGAGATTCGTCACCTGAATCTTCAGAAGGCACCTTCACTTCCTCTACTTTTCTTTTTAGGGGAGTAGGTGGCTTTCGACTCATCTAAAATATCAAAGAAAGTTCAATAAGATTAAGACTAAAATAATTGTATAACTGAGATAGTCTCTTTGCAAAAAGGATAGAAAAGAACCTTTTTTGTGGAGGTGGATTTATTGGTGGACTTTATAGTTTTGTCTTCGACAGCGCTCTTCTTACCAGTAATCTTAGCAGCTGAAAAGAGAGAGAAGTTAGAAAAAGAAGAAGAAACTAAAACATAGATATTGAACACAAAGATGAAGTCAAAATCATGGTTACACCTTCAAGAATGGTATATTCCACGCGAACGTATTCTATTCCAATATGAAGGTGCCCTGGGTAATTATCCAGATGATATTTGGTTGGAACCACATGCTCAGCTAGCTTTTTTCGTGACTCTTGAAGCAATTTTAAGTCGGAGCCACATACGAACCAATCTGGAAAAGGTGGGCTCAGAGCCACACCAAAATCAGCAGACGGTAGAGGTGGAAACTTTGGTGGATAGCTAGTATACGCAAAGTTATAACGTGCCTCTAGGGGGATATATGAGGGAAATACCAACTTCTCCAACTTTTCTGTAAATTTATGCTTCATAGTCACAGCTGATTCGCCTATAGTTCGCCTAAGATCATTTGGCCTATAAATTGTTTCAAAATATTTTTGGAATTTCTGAATCTCTTTAACATGCTGTTGGGTACCTTTCTTGGTTCGATCCTACACGAAAGCAAAGGCACTGGTCAGAAGAGTGTTGAAGTCAGATGCATCATAAAACCTGATGAGATAATACTCTTTCCACCAAACGTCGAACTCCTGAGTGCAGAGGAAGACTGGTCGAAAGACCACTGGCTGAATATCCAGAGCAGCGTCATTTAGCTTTTCTGAAAGCTCCATACTCTTCGAATTAGTGGAAGTCGAATTGTAGAAGATGATAGATCCTTTTTTGGGATAGAGAGACCTTGGCTTCAGTTGTATCAGCCCAAATTGTCGAGCCACTAAATTTGGCTGATAAACTAGTAGGGCCACCTTAGAATTGGACATAGTGGGGTAAGAGGGCAAGAACCTAGGTGTAAGGAACAATTTCCATATGGCTAGAAAATTGTCCTCTTCCTTTTGGCATTCCATAGGGAGTTTTCTGGTGAACCACTTGGGTCCGACAGTCCTATTAGCGAAAGGTGCCATGCTTTCCTTGAAGTTGTAGCTCTTAGTGAGCATATTCATGTCATTCATGAAGGACCGTCGAAGACCTAATCCCTCTTCAGAAGGAGTCATCTGCGCCAGTCTTGCCCATTCGACATGTCTATCCTTGACATATTCTTCGTCCACTAGACCTTTGTCAGGAAGACCAGATTCAAAAGTGGCATTGAGTCACAGTTGAAGAAGCCAAAATGGACTTGCCAAACTGAGGTTTCCTTTGTCTTTAACTTTTTTTAGAGACTCGACACTCTCGCTGATGGAATCATAGAGGTTGGCCAGAATCAATTCACTAAGACGCAAGTTCATGCCAGCATGAAGTTGATTGGCTAGGGGGATGTACTTCTTCACCACTTGAAGGGACCTCGTGCAGAAAAAAAATCTCGACAACCAAAGGGTGAGGAAAGCTATATGTTCTACATCTGATACCTCAGCAGAGTCTTTGACATGGTAACGAGAAATAAAATGGGAGTATGAGGCGAAACTAGTCTCAAAACCTATAGTATTTTCGTCCAGTACAGTTGGATCGAAAACTGCCCCTAGTGGACTAAGGCCTACTATAGTAGTTTGGTCGAAGAGAGTAGGGTTCATCATCCCACAGGGAAGGTAGAGGGTATTGTAGGTGTTGTCCCAAAAATAGAGGGAAGCAAGTATCATGTTGGTACAATAGCTAGGGCCTTCTCTCGACAATTGGATCAAGTCATAAATACCAATTTTCTTCCAAATGTTACTCTTAACTTTTTCGATTTTGTCTACCCAGTTTACATATTCAGAAGGGTCTTTCGAGCAGGGACAACTTCTAAAAATCCTAGGCTGATTCAAATATGTCAAATTTAGGGCAGCCATTTCAGGGTTTTGTTCAGCAGGTTCTGTTGATTTATCACTAGGCTTGGGTGTTTTTCCTGCACCTATGGGCTTTGTACGATAATAAGTGGGGAAAAACTCTTTAAGACGAGTTTGGTCAGTGTTAGGGTTAGGAAGAGGGCCTAACGTAGCGTGGCACTTGCCAGATATTGAAAGAGGGATGAGTACCTGAGAATAGTAGATGTTGGCTTTCTCGCTCTCATTTGGGGGTTCTGGGACGTATTGTTGGTTGCCTAAAATCTTTGGTCCAAGAATCTTGTGTGCGCAGGGGAGAGTTGATGTGTTCTTGTCTTATTGTTTGCTTGAAGTTGCCATTGTTGATGATGAAGAAGTTTGAGCAAGAAGAAGCAAATTCTGGGTATGTGAGAGGAAAGAGAGTTAAAAGGTGTAAGTTATAGGAAGCAAAAGTTTTTCAGAAGGAAGAAGAGGGGTATTTATATTAGAAGTTGATGATAAAACGTGTGAGTTTTTCAAACGGCTATGGCACATGTCGACATGTTAGTGGATGAAGAAAGATAGTGGAAGTTGAAAAGGGTATGGCAGACCTAGGTTTGTAGAGTCATGTGGATCATGTCCAAGAACGTGGACCAGATGTGAAAGGTTGGAGAATCTGATGATTACTTTTTATGATTTGACAAAAAGTGAGATTTTGGGAATCAACGCATTTAATGCAAGATAAAAGAAAGATCTCAAAGATCAGTGCATTTAATGCAAGACATGTAGTATAAATAAAGGTTTCGGCAGCAAAGATGCTTTCTCCAGGAGTCAGTTGAAATACCTTTGCTGGGGGGCAATTTGTATACACACAATTTCGACACCATGGGTTTGATAAATGAGAGCCTTAGTAGTTGATGGATTTGTCAACTATGTTCCCTACATGTCATCATTATCTGACATGACAGTTTCTCAGCATTCCTCATCTCATTATACTTTAAATAAATGATGTGCGTGGTTTTGAAGATTTTTGACAGGATATGATCACTCTTTCTTCCAAACATGTCCAGAATCTTGGATCACTCTTTCTTCCAAACATGTCCAGAATCTTGAGAAGGATTGTGATGATTTGGTTCATGATATGACGAACGATTGTATGTCGAAAGCATGGACGAGTTGCCCTTTAGGAAGTTCTTCACATCACTACTAGGAAATCCTCTCGTGTTTTCAATAAGAGATATGAAGACAGGGATTCGACGAAGGAGACGTTGATACTATTTGAATTTCAAATGAATTCGACATGGCAAGGAGATACGCCGTTTCGTCAGTGAAAGGGAAGTTTTTATGAATAACGGCTTCGTCTGGTAGAAGATATGTGGAAGATTCTTAAAGATTGTTAACATGCAAAGTGCCAAGTGGAGAATTTGTAGGAACTGGCCGTTATTCGACGGTTATTTTATTTGTATATAAATAGGATAGTTTGCTTTGTGTAAAGTGTGTGAAATTATGTACAATATTTCTGTGAAGATTACTCTAATAATCGTGTGTAAGATAAAGAAGAATTATCTGGAAAATGTACGTCTAAACACCATTTAATTTTCAGTTATAAAGATTAGATTTATCCTTCATTCTTTGTTCAAGTTTATGCTTTTATTTACTTTTAAGCAATCTACTTTCCAGTAATTTACTTCCAAGTCAATTTGTATTTCAACAAACCTTTAATGCAAACTTTAAGTTTCTTTGTTAGTTTCATTAGACAAACATTTCCATATTGTAATATGAACAAGAACAATCTTGTTAAGAAACCGTTCGACAAACATATAAAAATCAATAAGACTCGTACATTAAGAAACTCATCCTTAAGTTTTAGCACATGTGTCCTAGGACTTGTGTGGTTGGTCCTGCAAGTAACCCATTTCCAAGGAATTGGTAAACCAGAGGTTATTCGCCAAAAACACCAGCGAACAACTGCATAAAATAAAGACAAAAAAGCTATAAAGAACACAACAAAATTGTTAACCCAGTTCGATAAAACCAATCTACTCTGGGGGCTACCAAGCCATGAAGGAAAACCTCTATGTAGTATCAATTCAAAGACTTCTCAGCAAACACCTATAATTTACAGTCTTCTCACTTAATCACTATTAATGCAACTTCTACTTAGGAACTCCTAAATATGAGAAACTCGTCCTCACTTCCAATCACCTCAGTGATGTCTCACAGTTCTCAAGTCTCAGTTACTGATATTGACGGCTTCAAAACTATACAAAAATTCACAATAGAAGAAACACTTCCATTACAATACATTAACATTGCTTAGTAGCTTCAGTTAAGTACAATCCACCTCTTGCTTAGAAGTTTTGAGGTTTACAAATACACATCCACAACAGAGTTCCTTGTTGCGTAAGACTGCACAAGAACTCAACCCTAATAATGTTTACATTTTGAACGGTTGGTTGGTTAGTTCTAAACTAGGTTACAAGGTTTCTTTTATAACCTATTACCAACTACATATGGGCCTAAACAATCACAACAATAGCTGCTACAAATAATGCAGAAAATTCTGCTACAAATATACAAAAAGATCTTCAAATCTAAAAACTCCTAAAATATCTCTAAATATAGAAACTCTATATTTTTCAATATTTGTCTTCAATTTAAATTTGAGTCTTCAAGATCTTTTAAAATTAGCTTTATTGTACCCAAAAAATTTCCCTTCCATATTCAAGACAATGTGTCTCAAGAGGTCCCCCAATGGTCACAAGATTCACAAATGCTCAAAAGGATTCAAGGTTTCATCAGACAAAACCTCCTCCTAAGCAATGGATTTTAAAACTAGGGTTTTAATTTTACCAAGGTAAATTGGACTTCTAAAGCCTCAAGTGGACTTCATGACATCCCATATACTTCAAAGAATCCTCATGTCAAGTTTCAAGGCTTTCCCTACATGTTTGGTCAGTCAAATGCTTAGATGATCCAAAAATCAATTAACTTGGTCAAAAAGTCAACTGTGGTCAACATACAGTCAAACTTCAAGATTTTTTGTCAACATCAAGATTATGAAGTAATATTCATCATTTGATCAAGGGTTGATCATGATTCATCAAGGGAACCTCAGAATCATCAAGAATCAGGAGTTACTAAATTAGGGTTTTGTGTAGGAAAAGTCAATTGTACTTTGACCAACCATAACTTTCACATGCTTCATAAAACATTTCCCACTCAAAGCACATTTTGAAGTAAATTCAATTCCCTACAACTTTGTGTCTCACAATCCAAGGCAAAAAATGCTTCATTTGAGAGATATGAGCCAACACATTATAGGTCCTTTGAAAAGTCAACAAAAGGTCAACTTTTTAAAAAGCTCATAACTTAAAAATGAAAATATAAAATGGACATGGGACCAAAATGAGTAGTTAGAGGACACTCTAAGCTTTCTAAAAAGTTCTAGAACACATACATGGGATGAAAATTGAGAGAGTTATGCATTGTTGAAGTTGGGCAATTTTGAGGAGGTGTATGAAGCAAAAATGGCCAAAACTCAAATTTCTTTCAAATGGGCCCATATTTTTCCAATCCAAACTCAATTATAAGATCATGCACGACCCATAGATCATAATATCTGATTTTTAATATTTATTTTATATTATATTGGATTTATTTCATTTAAATTCAATTTTAATTAAGATAAATAATGAAAAATCAAATATTTGATCTTAGGTCTATTTTGGGATCAAATATTTGATGTTTATGATGATTGTAAGTGTCCAAATTCGTATAATACCAAAAGAGTATGATTTCATCTAATTTTTTGACCAAATTGGAAACATCTTTTCTTCATCCTCAAGTAACCTCTCAATCCATCACAAAAGCCCAAAATCTGACCTAAATTACACCCTATATAAATACTCATCATCTCCAAAAGTCAAGAGGGAGGAAATTTTTTATCAAAGAGAGCATACAAAACTTCAAAAAACTCAAGAATAAGTTGGATTCAGTTTTACGGTTGCATCCATTCTCAAGAAGGTTTAGAGGTCCAAGAACATTCCTTAGACACTTCTGAAGGCGTACCAATCATCACATTGCTCCAAAATCTAATAAAACACCATAACCGAATTTGCTATTTTTTTGGTTTTTTTTCTTCAGTTTTTCGATTTCATATTTATACGCATGATACATCTAATCTCTTTGTATATTTGTGTTTTGTATGATGTGAGCAAACTATTTGGGCGATCAAATTGAAGTTTAGAGCACCATGAAGAACTAAATTGTTGGTTAATTTGCTGTAATCTGTTTCCGCCGATATTTTGAAGGCTGCAGTAGTGATAAGAATTCCAGTATGACAGGTAAGTCAGGTAAGTGCTACAGTTTTGATTTACTCCGAATTTTTTTCCAGAAATTCAAAAAAAAAATCGAAGAACAATACTCTTTTAGAATAGAATTCTAAAAGATTTCGACCCTCAAAATTGCAAATTCCTCTTTTTTTATTTATTTTCTATTTTCATATTTTCAAAAAAATTTGAAAAACATTGTGCGCTATTTATTTGATTTTATTAGAATTTTTGCATCGTTTTAATATTTTTTAGATTTTATTTTAATCGCTTTTCTTATTTTCCATTATTTTAAAATCTACAGTGATTTTATCTGACTCTGTTTGTTTTTTTTATTCTTTTAATAGCATGATAAAAAAACATATCCTCCTCTCATCTCAAAGACTCAATATTCTTCCGATCTTTTCGTTTTGATTATTTTACGATTTCTAAAGATAATGTAACTGCTAAAGCCTTGTAATAATTTTAGGTTTTATTTTCCGCACTTTAATTTCTGCAATCCCCCTAAAAGACAAATGTACCCCCTCCCATGATGTAATAGCCTAGGACATTTATTTTTCTGCTTTTATTTTCTGCAAAATATAACTGTGTGGTTAGTAAACTAGGGTGTGAAAAGACTTGTATGTAAATTAATTGGACCTAGCCCATTAAATTCAAGATAAATATCTGAAATTAATATTCACACATGTAAGTCGATCGTTTTACGATTGTCATCTGCACCTCCTAGGGTTTCCTCTCCTGGTTGCCTTATAATAAACATGGTCAAGCCCCTCAAGCGTGGGGGTATCTTAGTAAAAGCTGCCTACAAATAAAATCATCAAGTCCCTTCAGATAAAAGATCATAGTCCCTTCGAGTTGCCTACGAACAAATGATCTAGTCCCTCGATGACCCTACGAAAATGATGATAGTCCCTTCGAATTACTAAGATACCCCTACAAGGTTTCCTTCTATGACCTTACGCCTGTCCCTTTAAACATCCAATGTAAAGACTACTTACTCACTAATAGTAAGGACAATCCTACCCTTAAAGGTAAGAAATAACAAGAAATAACTTACAAACTTAGGGTAAGTAGTTCTTAAGTGTTTGCTCACTCCTTTTCAAAATACTTTCCACACCTCACACTTTCAAATATTTTTAAACTAAACACTTTGTATATATCCATACGAGGATCATTACTAAGTTAAAGACTTCTGAAATATTTTTCTAATCACACACTACACTATTTTTTAAACAAAAGTAGAGTGAGCTAAGCAGTTAAGAGCCCATGGATAACCATGGATACAAAGGGTGCTAACACCTTCCCTTTGTATAACTTACCCCCCCAAACTCAAAATCTTTTTAAGGGTCTTTCCTATTCTTTTATTCCTTTTCCTTATAAGATAAAATAAAAGTCTGTGGAGACTCTTGCTATCCGCAACATAGTTTTTGGAAACAAAAATGCCTAAGTCAGTTCTCCCACCGTGTTACAAGCGCCATTGGATTGATTTAAATCTTCAAAATATTTTGTTTCTGTTGAAACCAAAACAGAAACTTCAATCCATCTTCAATAGTTCATGATGTCGAATGAACTGTCTTGACATCTTCTTTGACATATTGTTCCAGATGTTGAAACATTTCAACATAACATGTTTGGGCGCACATAAATGGATTATTTGCTTAATATATTCTTCATTTGCAAAGATCATGTACATACACGCTACTGCTTATTTGTTTTACAAAATTAATGCCAATCCTAAAAATATTGAACTTACAATCTCTCCCTTTGGAAAATTTTGGCTAAAACAAATACTAAAAATAATACATTAAAAATAACAGTAGCAACAGGAAATATGCAATCAACAAACTCTCCATTATGCCAGGACATGTTGTTTGACATCTTCATCAACATTCACAAAAACAAACAACATTCACTCATTCTTACCGTGGATAAGTTGCAACTACCTCTTCTTCCAATGGAAACAGCAGCAACAAGAAAAGGAGTAGAAAATCTTTTTCCTTTCTTTTCAGATTCTGAGAAACATTCTTCACAGACTGTTGAACATCTTCCATCAAGGAGGCCAATGGTAACATAAGAGAACAATCTCTTATCCCCTTATGTGACTCAGAACACAAGTCACAATTGTGTTCAACAACTCAGGATACAAGTCACAAAGACTAGAATACGACATCCAACTTGACATCCTGGTAACTACCATACAAACCCATACCAGATGCAACTGTTGTGACAATAGCTCTAAGAACAAAATCTGTACACACTCTTTCTCCCCCGTTTTATCCAAAACTTGGCAAACACAACCCTCGCATCACCATATCCGCAAATTATTCATCCAAACTCTAAAGAACCCAATCAGAAGGAAAAAAGAATAGATGAAAAATTTAAACTCACATGCTGGAGGAGGGGAAAATACGCTTCTATAAATAGGGATCCAAGGCTTAGATAGTAATGTCCTATCCTTGAAAAAGAAGCGTTCTTGGTTCAAGATCTTTATGATAGGAGCAAAAACTTCTACACCATTCAATGTGGAACAAAAACTGATCTTAACCAGCTGGCTAGTTCTCCCAAAACAACCGGCCCAATAACAAACACGAATGAAAACCTCGTGTTTCACATTTTTCTTCCAGCGCCGTCCACAAACACTCCCAAAAAGAGAACAATACACACATGTTTCGAAACATTTTCTGACATTCAGCCATATATTGTCTGCTAGCAGTGCAACAATATGGTTTACAACTTCTGAAGAATCCAATATAAATTGGAGATAGCAGCTTTATTCCATAAGCCTATTAGATACACATGAGACTCCTCATCTGGATCATAAGGACATGCACACCACAACCACTAAGTAATAAAAATTAAGTAGGAAAACATACTTAGTAGCACATGTTACAACATGATGTGTAACATCACAGAACCTGGTTATGGTATTACTCACCCTTAATTCCACAAAATCAGCTGCACAGACTTGTAACACACTCCCCCTATCAAGGATTCTACATGCTTATCTGTACTATGAAGAAAGGAAAACATAAGACACATCTTCATGTCTTCAAGAGCTCATCCTCTGTTTAATTCCCAATTGAACACATTCACTTCTTATACCAAAGCATACTTGATCCCTTCTTAGTTTGTTGCTACCACAAACTACACAACTGACATCTTCAAACAAACATGTTCTTCAAATAACATTGGCCCAACATAATATCATTATAGTACTTTGGCCATACAATCCAAAAAAAAACACATTCACATTAATTCTGACATTAGAATGAATGTCCATAAACGGACTTCCAAGCAATCAATACATGATCTACTTCAGTCTCTTCTACATGTTTCTTCCAATACAGATCAACTACTTCATCATTCTCCCAGTTGATTAGGTAGGCTAAAAATAGAAACCATGTAGACAAACACCCAAGACAATATACTAACACATAGTTATAACATTTTCCACACACTAAGACCTTATCACCGTGATCCTAGATGTGCTCCACCAACTGGACTTACTATAGCATAGTAATCCAAGAACTGAAATTCTTCAACTGCACTGTGCCACCAACTAGAATCAGAAATCCAAAAAGATAGTTAAACTCTCACCCACCTTCAAGAAGAACAAATCTCCTTGAGTCTTCAACTCGTCACTCTTCTTCTCAAGAGCAATTTATTCCAAGACAATCCTCAAGAACAAACAGCTGCCACACTCTGATTATCTTGATTCTTCGAATTCAATATAGAAATCAACCAATTGCCACACTTTGATCACCTCTTTTATGAATCCTCGTATGAAAAAACCAATTGCCACACTTGTCTTCTTCACATTTATCAGAAATCTTCTAAAGATATCCTGATCAATAAAGTTGATCTTCACCAAGTTGTCAAGATAACAGGCCTTATGAAGCATTCAATCCATGTAGATCATTCTATCTTAAATTAATGTGCCACTTCACCAATTAGACTTTGATGTTGAACTAGATGTTTGAACATTGTTAGTCCACACCCAATTGTTAAATTCAGCTCCTTCTTCTGCCACTTGAATGAACCTTCTTCTTTAACAGAACAAGAGTTCCATGCTCTCATAGACTTAACTTATTTACCAAGTTTGAGTAGACAACCTCCATCCTGTTGAATTTGAAAAAATTCCTACCAATAACACATATTGATGAGAAACTTCCAATGTTTCTCCAAAGTCTTCAAACCTGCCACTATCTGAATTTTCAGAAGGAATAGTTTAGAACTACACCTTGCAACAATACCAAGGATGACATTTCTCCTTGAGTAAAGCAATCTTCACAAAGTCCTGATGATTTATCAATAATAACTTCATGATTATAAACACCTTCCTTGTAATGGGAAGAATAAAACTCCAGCTGCATCCACGAAAACCAGTTTGCACTCTTGTACCAAAACACCAAAGATAACACTACTTAACTCCCCCTCTCATGAACAACCAAAGCCCTTTCTGAAGATGAGCATTAGTTACTCAGACCAGTTTCTGAACCATAAGATTCAGACTACAGATATGCATACTCCTTAGATAAATACTAAGTCTCCCGTCTAAGTATCCATCTATATGCATCATAAAAACAATAGAAAAATACCAAGTCTCCCGTCAAGGTATTTACTAATGGTCAGATAAGATTACCTTCTCACACAAGGTTGAACATGTAATCTGACTTCTTCTGCAGAAATCTGACACTTTCTGAGATGATGTTTTAACATTCATTTAGACATCAATATCAATCATATAAGTCTCCATACAAACCATATGCATGGAAACACAAGGGAATCAATATTAGTAGTTGATCAGGCTACCAAAACACATACATAAGCAGCAGCTGGGACACTTCCACTGACTTCTTCTTCAGATACAGTATTCTGACTGTCTGATTAGAGATGTCTTCTCACACAATATAGCTACTGATCAGCTATATCCACATCAGTCAACTCCACTAGTTGACACCGTGTGACCTTCATGTACAAGGAGTCTCTCTGAAATAATTCTCCTTGAAGCACAAGTACTTCACTCCTACAGCAAGGACAAAAAATAAATAGTCCTCAGGAGAAAACACATGTTGATCACTCCTTTATCAACACCCATAGCTAAGAAACGTTTCAGGGAAAGAACCTTCTTAGACACACCATACAGATGCCTCCTCTTCCATATCATGAGTAGGTTCCAAACACTTGTGAAATAAACATAGTAGTTTAGCACCCAAGCATCTATATAGCCATTCCTTGGACAACAAAATCATGCCTAATTCTGATGTGATGTTCTATCATGGGATAAGACATCATTCCAAGGATCACAAAGAGATCTATAGACAAAAGATAGGTCTATTAACAACAATCTTCAGATCTCCAACCAAACCAATATTTCCTTCCACACAAACTTTGCAACTATACAATTCAAAAAGAGATGTTCCGCCGACTCAGTTTCTAACGAGTAAAACGGACAAGATAAATCTCTATCGACCGAAGAAATACCTTTGCAAGATAACGCTAAATTCAACGACAATCTTTCTAAAAAAATTCTCCAACCGAACGCTTTGATTTTTTGAGGAACCATAGTATTCCACAACAAACCAAAAACAACATCAAAACAATTAGGAGGTCCAAATGGAATGTGATTGGAAAAAACCAAATGATAAAAAGATTTAACCGAGAATCTTCCATTCGCCTCACCCGACCAAACAACCAAATCTTTCCTATCCTCCTTTGGCTGCATCATATATAACATCAACTTCATATCCTTGAACTCAGTTTCCAAACCATTCACTTCTATACGATCTGAACCTGTATAAAAAATATCCTCAGAACTTAAATTCGCCAATATACTGATAGAAACATAATTGTTTCGATCGTTCTCGTCGTTCCTTGTGCGACCTGCTGAAGATATCGAAACTGGTTGAATAGCTGATCTTTCCCTTTCACCCAAATCAGACCTTAAAGCTAGGCCTGCAACATTGTCCCAAATAAAATTAGAATTGGATCTGAATGAATCGTGAGTCCTTCTCGTCGAGAAAACCAAAGTTGTTGCAAGCTTAGAACCTACAACCTCTTCTGCTGAGATAGCATAATTGAATTCGCTGCCCTCCATTGAATTGACCGAGACTGAAGCCTCCAGCGATTCTGCGAATAAAATAGCACCAGCATTTGCCAAAGAAACAGGGCCTCCAAAATGATTTTCTCTAGTAACTGCATCATCAGAAATTAATGCTCTAGCGGAACTGTTTGAAACCACCTGCTACAAACCCACATCAATAACACCTTCCGCAGCAGGCGAAATGACATCCTCTAAGGACTGAGCTGAGACCACATTCTGAACTCCAAAATCACCCCATATCCAATGATCACCCACCCAACCCCCATCCCCGCAATAGAAACATCCTGTAAAACAGAAGCTGAAAAAATGTTAGGAAAAAGTCGCGACAAAGGCCCCCTCCCGCACCAATCAGCCTTCCGAAATAAGGAATGATAACCATATCCTACAACCACTTTGCAATTACCCGTCAAAACACCATCTACTCTAGCTTTATTGTGAGCGAATAAATCCAAAAACCAATTTGAATATGAGGCTTCTTTGTTTTTAATAACTTTCCCGCTCCACATCATTAAACGGATATCCCCATATTTCTCCTTTAAAACCTGAAACCAAAGATCATGCGATCCTTCTAAAATCCTCCATCTCCACTTAGATAGAAGAGCTTCATTAAAAACATCCAATCTCTTCATATTCAAACCTCCATTTTTATACGACAAACAAATATCTTTCCAATTGATCCAATGAATTCTTCTCTTCACCTCCGAACCCCCCATAGAAAGAGAAATTCAATCCTCATCATCTCCTTCCAAACTTTCATCGGAGCTTTAAAAAACGAAAGATGAAAACTGGCCAAGCTACTAAGCACCAATTTTATCATAGTGATTCTACCACCAAAAGATAACAACCGCCCTTGCCAAGTTATAAGCCTTTTCTGGAATTTATGTATCAAAGATGACCACGAGCTAATCCTCCTAGGATTGGAACCAATAGGTATCCCAAGGAAAGAAAATTGGTGGGATTCTATCTTGCATGCTAGGAATGTAGTTTCCGCCTCCAGAAAACTATTCACAACGTTAATTCAGATAATCTTGCTTTTATGAAAGTTGATTCCTAGGCCCGAAACCATCTCAAAAGCTCTAAGAACTGCCTTAATCGCTCACACACGTCTCCATCCACCATCGCCCACCAATAGAGTATCTTCTGCATATTGGAGAATATTAATACTACACCCCCGATTAATAGAAAAACCGGAAAAATCTCCCATGCCAACTGAGTTATGAATCATCCCCGTCAATCCCTTTGTAACTAAAATGAATAAAAACGGGGATAAATGTTCACCTTGCCTTAAACCCCTCCCCACAACAAACTCCTTATTCAGTGATCCATTAACTAGAACAAACATCTTGCTTGAGAACACCAAAGCTTTAATCCAACCCATCCACAACTCACCAAACCCCATCCTCCTCAACATGTATCTAAAAAAATTCCACGAGACCTTGTCATACGCATTTTTAAAATCAACTTTAGAAAGCGTGAATTGCCTCCTCTCCTTAACCACATAATCCACCAATTCATTTGCAACAAGCACTCCATCTAAAAGTTGACGACCCGACAAAAATTTCGTTTGACTAGGAGCAACTATAGAATTAAGAACTTTCTTCAATCTAGAAGCTAAAAGTTTAGCCAAAACCTTGTAAATGCAACCAACTAAACAAATCAGTTTATAATCATCAAGACCCAACGGATTGTCACACTTCGGGATCAAGGTGAGAAATGAGGAGACTATATATTTAGAAAGAAAAACACTATGATGAAAATCCGAAAAACAACGGAAGAAATCTTCTTTAAGGATGTACCAACATTTTTTTATGAAAGAAAAGGTATAGCCATCTGGGCCCGGACTCTTAGAGCCCCCACAACTCCACACCGCCTCCTTAATTTCCACTTCCGAGAAAAGTGCCTCCAAGAAAGACTTTTCCAAAGGAGAAATAAAATTAAATGAAACTCCATCTAAAATAGGTCTATTAAGATCGGGCTCATCAAACTTTGACGCGGAATGATAAAAAACCTCCTTCTTCACTCCCTCTACCGAATCCACCAAACCTCCGACCGTATTTATGGAACCCAAATAGTTACGTCTCCTCCTCTCTTTCATCAGACAATGAAAAAATTTGGAATTTCTGTCTCCGTTATTTAACCACTTCAATCTAGCCTTTTGAATAAGCATATTTTCTTTGATTCTTATATTCAACCAAAAGCTCCTAAAAGCCTCATTACGCTTATTGAAGATGTCCTCCACAAGAGAATCATCGCAAAGGATTAAATCATCATCCCCTTCGTTAATAACCTTCATATTATTATTAGCCTCCAAGTCATACTTGCCGAAAACCTCTATGTTTCACCACCGAAGTCTAAATTTAAGTAACCGAAATTTCTCTTTAAGAACGTAATCACTCCAACCTTCCACATGGACACTTATCCACTCTTTTTCAAAGAAAGTAACAATTTTTTTGTCTCCAAACCACTCATCATTTACCTTGAACGGTTAAGGACCCCAATTGGAGGAATCCGCCACCAACCATATCGGGCAATGGTCCGATATATCCCTTATGCCAATCAATTGACCCACAATACCCCAATTTAGAATAGCCCCTTCAATACAAGAAAATGATCCAATCTACTCATTAAATATCCATCTCCACTAAACCATGTGAATCTCTTGCTTTTACAAGGAATTTCCACCAAACTATATTCCGTAATGAAATTCGAAAACTCTTTTATTTCCATCAAAAAGAAATCAACCATCCTACCTTTCCGCTCCCCAACATTTGTAATAGAATTAAAATCTCCTCCAATGCACCATTCTCCATCATCAAATTTAGATTTTAAAAGAACTAAATATCTCCATAACTTCCTCTTCAACGACAATTCACAAGATGAGTAAACATTGATGATATAAGAATAACCATGCTTCACCTTCACCTTCACTCCAACATAACCACGACCACTAAAGCTACATAAAACTTACACATTTGGATTCGAAAGAATTAATAAGCCACCTGAGGAACCATTAGAACTAGTAAAAGTCCATCCGACCTCATTATTCCAAAGACTTTTGGCCACAACATCTGAAACAACACTCATCTTCGTTTCCTGTATTAGAAAAATATCTGCATTACCATTCTTGATGATCTGACTGATATGTTTCCTCTTCATCCGACTGCCGCCCCCTCTAATATTTAAAGTTCCAATAATCATTGGTACTTTTCTATGTTCGCCTTCCCTCCCTCTTTGATCTCCAAGTTTGTTCTTTCTAAATCATTAAATTTTGCAATGTAATCTATCTTCGATTCTGAAACTGCTACTCTCAGATTCACTATAGCTTCCCATGATTTCTCCCCCACCATAGTACTCATGTTTTTTTTCCATATTCTTGTATTAATCCTATATATTCTAGAATCTTCGTAATTAAAACCATAATATCCAAAATTCCCAGAATAGTTTTTCGACCCATCAATAGGAAGGTTTTTCAAATTGGAAAATTCACTTTATTTGAAATAGGATCTGAACACGTTGTGAGCGTCTCCTTTTTTTCCTCCCAGACCTCTTCTTTCTCCCACTTCTCATAATACCACTTAAATTCTGCATATATTTGTATTTAATTCTCTTAAATGTTAACTTTTCAACTTTGTGCCCCCCACTCAACTGCTAATCCACAGAACCCAACAAAACACCATCCTCCCTACTTTTTTATAATATCCGCCTTTTCATTATTACCCCAAAAAGGAGACTATCCCTTGAACCCACAATACCGCGTGTCTTCCTAGGTGGATTGGCCCCACCTTTAAATTTGGCTAATGCTTCATCCAAACTGCCACCTTCTTTGTGTAAAAGTAAATTTTCTGATACGTCAACATCACTATCCGGTTTATACCCAACAACTGTACCACCTTTTACCTCGAAAGTTGCATCTTCTACAGAATTTGTGAAAGTCTTTTGTACCTCTTTCCCACTGTCTTTCGGTATATCCTCATAAAAGACAACATTTGAACCTGAAGAAACCTCACCGTGTGAATCCTCTGACCCCCAATCCTCACCGTCCTTCCCCATAAACCTTCCTGTTTCCGAATCACAAGATGGAGAATCGTCCTCTGACACTTTGATTGTTTCAGTTGTCGCAAATAATCGTATTGGGCCATATGAGTCTTCTCTAAGGTGCAACAAAAATTATTTACCATCAACCACCACCATTATTTCTTCATGAAGATTAAAATGAAACGGTACCCTTACCATTACCCTTGCCAAATCTTTTTACTTTCTCCCTTTCTTGTAATCTCGTTGCAACAAATGAAACTACCGAAAGAGTTTGTAAGTTTCTCAAAGAAATCGATACACCAAGAATGGCATGGAACACCATAAATCCGCACCCACATCACTCTATCAGCATCAACATCTTTTTCTCTCCATTCTCTAATCGAACTGAAATATTGATTCCACCAAAAACTAGCGTCATTAATGATATCTTTCAAAGCCCCTTCTTCTAAATCTTCAAAAATACAAAGTATTGATCCCAACGACGTCACGTTGATGTTGAATATACCTTCCATTTCAAAATTCCTTTTCATATTGTAAGGCATGCCAACCAAGTGTGTAATCCCGACATACGCATTTTTCAACTTTACTCGTTCTTCAGAATTTGAAGAAAACTTAACGTAGTTGCTAGCATTCCTCTCAGCTTCCTTAGGATGAACACTAACTACTTCAGCATAGGTGGACTTATTAACCCCATTCTGATGAAAAACCTTCCTTTGATGTGTAACATCCACAGAGGAACCCGTCACCATACCAGTATCACGATCTAAAACAGGTTTTGAACTATTTCTGTCCTGCGCCTTCCTCTCGAACCTTAGTGGATTGGCATGGATTTTCTGCCCATTGATCACCATGTTATCGAGTTTTACTCCCAAAAATCGACTATCTACAACATCACGAAATCTCACAAAACCAAATCGTTTGTCGAACTTGTTCCTGTGAGGTGGTATCACCACTTCCTTCACCTCCCCGATGCAACCGAACAAAACGAACAAATCTCTCGCCAGGATCCTATCAGGAAACTCAAAAAGTAAAAAATATACGATACCCTTTTCTTCTGCCGAGACGCCTCCCCCAAATGGAAAAACAACCCATTTTGTAGCCTGCGAAACAACCTTCCTTCCCAAAACTTTGTTCCACTCCATGTGACAAAACAACCCAAACAACGATCAAGTAGATGAAGAATGTTGTAACCTAAAATTTCCCCTCATATCTTCAAGACAATATGTCTCAAGAGGTATCCTAATGTTCATAAGATTCTCAATAGCTAAAAGGAACACAAGGTTTCATTAGACAGAGCCTCCTCCTAAGCAATATATCTCAAATTAGGGTTTTGTGTTTCTCAAAGTAAATTGGACTTCCACAGCCTCAATTGGACTTCATGGTATCCCATATACTTCAAAGGATCCTCATGTCAAGTTTCAAGACTTGCCCTACAATTTTGGTCAGTCAGATGCTCAGATAATCAATAATTAGTTAACTTGGGTAAAAAGTCAAATGTGGTCAAGATACAGTCAAACTTCAAAAAACTTGGTCAACATCAAGATTATGAAGTAATATTCATCATTTGATCAAGGTTTGATCATGATTCATCAAGAAAACCTCAAATTCGTCACAAGGCAAAAGTTGCTAAATTAGGGTTTCTTAAGAAGAAAGTCAATTGAACTTTGACCAGACCTAAATTCCACATACTTCATTATAAATTTCCTAACTAACGCCTATCTTGAAGGGAATACAATTATCTACAACTTTGTATCTCTAAGGCCAAGGCCAAAAATGCTTCATTTGAGAGGTATGGGCCAAGACATTACAGGTCCTCTAAAAAGTCAACAAAAAGTCATTATTAAAGTTGAGAAAAAGGAGTGATTAAAGGACACTTTAAACTTTCTAAAAAGTCCAAGAACGCATTCATAGGATAAAAATTGATAAATTTGTGCATTGTTAAAGTTTAGCAAAATTGAGGAGGTGTATAAGGAAAACAATGACCAAAACTTGAGTTTTTGCCAAATGGGCCTATCTTTTCACAATCCAAACTTAATCTTAAGATAGTCCATGACCCCTAAGTCATATTTTCTGATTTTCATATTTTATTGGATTTAATTCACTTAAATTCAATTTTAATCAAAATAAATATGAAAAAATTCAAAGATTTGATATTTGGACTATTTTAGGATCAAATATTGAAGATATCTCCATAATATATGATCCCAAATTCGTGCATACAAGAGTAGAAAGTCATGATAGCAAGATATGCACCAAAATAGAAAGTTTTAAGTTCCATTCAAAAGTGAATCAACTTGACCAAAGCCCATGGAGTTTTCTGAACTAAAATGATCCCTTATATAAACTCATGACCTTCAAAAACCATAGGGACGAAAATTCTTGCCTTAGAAACCAAAAAATACCGAAAAAAAGAATTGAAAAAAGGAGGCAAACAAGGAAGCATAGCGCTAGCGTGTACTTACAATTTTCATATGTACGATTTGATTATATTACTCGTAGCTTACTATCTCTTGTTTTTACTATGCATAATTGAAGTTTTCTTTTGACATAACATATATATATATATATATATATATATATATATATATATATATATATATATATATATATATATTATGTTATAATTTGATTATGTTTTCGGATCGGATCGTGTCGATACGCCTTTTTCACATTTGCGTGTACGACGCGCGACATTTGTGTTGATCCGATCTAGTTTCGATGATCACAATTTTGCGTTAGCAACATCTTTTTTTAAGTCCTTTTATTCTATTTCTTATTTTAGATCCGTACGATTTTGATCATATTGCGATGATCATGTTAAGTGTAGCAAACTATTGATGGATCGTATCGGTTCAGGAGCGATTTTTTTAATTGATTTTTGTTGTATTTCGATTTTACACGCGTCCGACGGTTTTGCATGGTGACAATTCACCTTTAGCGCTTACCGATTCGCGTTTCAATTTATATTTTTTTTATTTAATTTAATTTTATCATTCCACCGTTTTTTTATTCGATCTACGATGATCGCCTATGCGATAACAATTCGTCGTATTTTAATTTGTGTACATTTTTCAACGATCCAACATAGTTATGTCTATTATCGTAATTTTTTTTATTTCTTATTTAAGTAGAAACTAATTAATTAAAAAATATCAAAATAAATTAATCAACTTTCTTTTTTTGTAAATAATTAATCTTAATACAATAAAATATATTTTCTTCATTTTCATAATGATAAAATACAAAAAAAAAAATGACTAAAATTTAATTATTATTTAATTTTAAAAAAATCCAAAAAATATATTCTTCTATATCCTTTTCCATCTTCTCAATGCATTGCATATGTTTGTTTTGAATTAATCCATTCGTTTCACTATATTTAAACTATGCTTCTTACTTCTCTTTTATGATATTTAACTCTTGTTAAAGCTGTAAACCTTTAGAGGGAGGATGACGAAGACGATACCATAATTTCATATAGTATGATTTTGAACAGACTATACTGACGATGTGCATGCATTGTTTCGATTCCTAAACAGTGGAGATATAAGGAAGTTAATCCCTAGTAAACCCTTTTGAGCCAATGAAGTAGGAGTTTTCATTCTCACGCAAATTAAAACCCTTAATCATAACCTGGGGCAGGGTAGTTCCTCAGTTAACTCAATTATTCTAGTTGTCCTTTTTGTACACAACTAATGATGGTTCCCTGTAATCATTAAGTCCGACAGTCAATATCTAGCAAAAGAAAAGCTCATTAAGTCAAAACCTATGAAGGAGACTTAGTAAAAATTGAGACATCCCGCTGACCGTAATCTTGAAACAAACAGTTCAGGAAAAAGGAAGGGATAACAAAGTCAAAAGAAAAATAGGTCACTAAAAATCCTCAACAAAAAAAAAGATGATTGGCTTTTCAAATAAACTTCTACAGTGTTACAATTCCAAACTCTTTTGGAGCCTCAATGCATAAGTTAACTGAACATAGGACTAGAGAACATCGCGAAGGATGGGTTGGGTACAAATAAAGTTTGAGCATTTATCCTTTGTTTCTTAAACCGTGAACCAGGCCACGTTAAAACCCTTTAAAAGTCCTAACTGAAGCATGGTTAGTTTGAAAGCATACTGCTACATAAAGGTATCCTGACTCCTTTAGGGCTTATTATAAATCTTGAGTTAATATCACAGTTTTTACAAACATTATTTTGCTAAAATAATTCTTTTTCAAAACTTCAAGACAGACATAAGTGTTGCATTTTGCATATCATTGTTTGCATATAACTAAGTGTTTGATAGAAGATAAGCTTACATGATGAACATTCAATAAACCAAAGTCCTCCCGACAGACAAAGTTGCTTCATGGGCCTGAATCAGTTGGATCAAAGCCAATGTATACAAGGGGCATGGTCGTTATCTTCCAATCAAGGGGCATGCCATGTTATTTTCCAATTCATCTGGGGCAGTCAGGTCAATATTCAACGATGCTTAATAGCCAGGGGCAAATCTCCTCATCTGAATTTCCAGAAGTAACATTACCGAGTTCACGATGCCAGGGCATGTTATTATGGGGCATCTCTTTTATTTCTCTTGAGGCAGCTCCTTTCAAATACTTCCATTCTGGTACAAATCATCCTCAATTAGGGGTAACGCTCTCTTTTCAAATCTAATTAGATCAAATTCAGTTACGAGCTCCTTAACCATTACCCGGGGCGTATACGATCCAGCGCAGTCTGAAAGCATATTCCTCTCATTACACTTCCTTGATATCGGGTTTTAGCAAAATCCATTGGGGAAATTAATTGTCCGTGCCAATAGTATCAGAATGTGTCAGTATCATGTTTTCAGATTCAGTCATGATAATTCCTAGAAAATTACTCGGGGAAGTCAAGAATATCAGAAGTTTTGAATCCATTGATTACTTTGAATGAATATATGCCTTCGAATATGATTGATGTTAACCAAAATGCATCAAATTACAATAATATCATTTACTAAGGAATCTTGGAGGTTGGAATCCCTAGCAGAGATCATGTCCAAGAGATCTCCATAGGCTCATCCCCACAGAGTAATAACTACAAGTTTGTTCCAGTAAAGTATTCCAAGTAGTCTCTTCCTCGAAAGAGCTTGTACTTCCAATCCTACAAAGTCCCAGGCAGGATTCTCGCAAGCCTAATATCCCCAGAAGAGTTGACACTTGGTCAGATAAGTCTTTCAAAGGAATGTCCATCCCTTTTATCCCCAGTCAGGGTATTTAGGAACTTAATCCTTCATTAAAAAGCACGACGAACGATCAACTCTCCTCGAATGCCTTCATTTCCAAACAGAAGTCGAAGATCCCAAGTACAGTATTCTAAAAGTAGACTGAAACGATTTTTTCATCTTCCTCAGCAGTAAACAAGGATTTACTTTCCCCATCTAACAATTGTTATATGAAGCTGCTAATATGCTCCTACTGTATAATTCATCCATACATCATATACCGCATAACATATCATACGCATACAAAACACATGTAACATTATCATTTACATTAAGAATGTCATGCAATGCATTACATACATCATGATGCTGCATAAAATTAACTTTATTTTTCTTCAGGTTCATTCCCCAACGGACGAACATCATCAACTTATTATCCTTCAGATTAATATCTTGGGCTGCTAGAAAACCCGAGGATCACATCTACCAATATCTTGGGCTGCTAGAAACCCCCAGGATTACATTTATCAATATCTTGGGCTGCTATAAACCCCTAGGATCACATTTACCAATATCTTGGGTTGTTATAAACCCCCATGATTACATCTATCAACGCCTTGGGCTGCTACAAACCCCTAAGATTGCATCTGTCTCTATCCTGGGCTGCTATAAACCCCCAGAATTACATCTATCAACATCTTGGGCTGCTATAACCCCTAAGATTGCATTTGTTTATATCTTGGGCTGCTAGAAACCCCCATGATTACATCTATCAACGTCTTGGGCTGCTATAAACCCCTAAGACTGCATCTGTATGTATCTTGGGCTGCTAGAAACCCCCAGGATTACATCTATAAACGTCTTGGGCTTCTATAAACCCCCAGGATTACATTTACCAATATCTTGGGCTGCTAGAAACCCTCGGGATTACATTTACCAATATCTTGGGCTGCTATAAACCCCTAGGATTATATTTACCAATATCTTGGGCTGCTACATCCCCTCAGGATCACATATATCGGCGTCTTGGGCTACTACACCACGGGACTACATCTATCAATATTTTGGGCTGCTACATCCCCCAGGATTATGTCTATTGGTGTCTTGAGCTGCTATATCCTTCAGGATTATACCTATCGATATTGTGGGATGCTCTATTCCCCAACATTATGTGTATCTACATCTTGGACTGCTTTATCCTCCAGGAATTACATTCGAGAAACATTTTCTCCGGGATCTTCGTCTCTCCACCAAATACGAATTACTCCGAATGGCATCTTTAAGCCCATTCAAGCAATACAATCAACCAACAGTTTTAATTTGCGCACCGGCGAGTGCAAATTTATGGGCTTTAAGTGTTCAATCTTATTTCACCTTCAGATCACGAATGGCGTGTATGCCAATCTAATCCCTTATGTTTAAAAAGATTGAATAGGGGAAGTTGTTGTAATAAAAAAATTTCCCTCATATCTTCAAGACAATATGTCTCAAGAGGTCTCCTAATGTTCATAAGATTCTCAATTACTCAAAGGAACACAAGGTTTCATCAGACAGATCCCCATCCTAAGCAATAGATCTCAAATTAGGGTTTTGTGTTTCTCAAAGTAAATTGGACTTCAAAAGCCTCAAGTGGAGTTCATGGTATACCATATAATTCAAAGGATCCTCATGTCAAGTTTCAAGACTTGCCCTAAAAGTTTGGTCAGTCAAATGCTCAGATAATCAATAATTAGTTAACTTGGGTAAAAAGTCAACTGCGGTCAAAATACAGTCAAACTTCAAATTTTTTGGTCAACATCAGGATTATGAAGTAATATTCATCATTTGATCAAGGGTCAATCACGATTCCTCAAGAAAACCTCAAATTCATCACAAGGCAAAAGTTGCTAAATTAGGGTTTCTTAAGGAAAAAGTCAATTGAACTTTGACCAGACCTATCTTTCACATATTTCATTATAAATTTCCCAACTAAATTCTATCTTGAAGGAAATCCAATTATCTAAAACTTTGTCTCTCTAAGGCCAATGCCAAAAATGCTTCATTTGAGAGGTATAGGCCAAGACATTACATGTCCTCTAAAAAGTCAACAAAAAGTCATCTTTTTCAAAAGCTCATAAATTGAACATGGAAGATGAAATTGACATGGGACAAAAAGTAGTGATTAAAGGACACTTTAAGCTTTCTAAAAAGTCCAAGAACACTTTCATAGGATAAAAATTGAGAAAGTTATTATTAAAGTTGAGCAAAATTGAGGAGGTGTATAAGACAAACAATGACCAAAACTTGAATTTTTGCCAAATGAGCCTATCTTTTCACAATCCAAACTTAATCTTAGGATAGTCCACGACCCCTAAGTCATATTTTCTGATTTTATTTATTTATTTCATATTTTATTGGATTTAATTCACTTAAATTCAATTTTAATCAAAATAAATATGAAAAAATCAAAGATTTGATATTTTGACTATTTTAGGATCAAATATTGAATATAAATCCATAATATATGATACCAAATTCGTGCATACAAGAGGAGAAAGTCATGATAGCAAGATATGCACCAAAATAGAAAGTTTTCATTGCCATTCAAAAGTGAATCAACTTGACCCAAGCCCATGGAGTTTTCTGACCTAAATGATCCCTTATATAAACTCATGACCTCCACAAACCATCACTACAACAAACAAGACCTTAGACAACGCTTCTTTTTCACTTAGACAACGCTTTAAAGCGTTGTCTAAACCTCCGCTGCTAAAGGTTTAGACAACACTTTTTAAATCTTAAAAGCGATGTCTAAGGTACCCTTAGACAGCAGGAATACCTTAGACAATGCTTTTGGTTTAAGCGCTGTCTAATCCCCTCCTATTTTAATTTTTTTAGGTATACCTTAGACAACGCTTTTGGTGAAAGCGCTGTCTAATCCCCTCTTATTTTAATTTTTTTAGGTATACCTTAGACAACGCTTTTGGTGAAAGTGTTGTTTAATCCCCCCCCCCTAGCCAGCGTTTTGCCAAAAGCGTTGTCTAAGGTATACGAAAATTTTTGAATAATTTTTTTGAAACCACTTTTTTACCAGGTTTTTAAACCAGAATTTTGACCTGTTTTCAACCAAATTTTGGCAGACAAATATCACAAATTATATATCAATTTATGCACCAAAATTATAAATCCATAAAATGCAATTCAAACCAATATATATATATATATATATATATATATATATATATATATATATATATATATATATATATATATATATATATATATATATATATATATATATATATATATATATACCAATTCAAAACATTTTGGCCTATTATAATTACAAGTCATTGCATTTTACTACAAATGTACATATTATAAGTACACATATCTAATCCATCCAAAGCATTGCTTCAAATATACATAGGTCCTGAAACAACACAAAGATTGTAATTCAATTAATAAACAATATTATAGAAATTACGTTACACATATTTAAATTCTCATCAATTAAAGTAAGAGTACAATATTATATCTCACATAACACCTAGCTCTATAATGAATTGACACAATTCCTCTTTGATTTCGTCCACTTGATCTTTTGTATAATATGCACACTTGAATTCATCAAAGTACTACATAATAATATAACATAGTTTGATTTAATTTCAACTATTTAATTATATGAGAGATATGTGTAAATATAACTTATAATCAAGAAACCAAGGATATAATTGCATAATTTACCTCTTTCACTAACATCTCTTTCTTTTCTTTGTTGGAATATTAATCACTTGTTTCTTAGCAATGCGTACAGATGAATTGATCCAAATTCCCTCATTATGATCGTTTCTTATATATGACTCATCCTCTATAAGATCCTCATCTTCATCATTTATATTCAACTCATTCCGTCTAATGCATGACTAATTCTCAACATCAATATCACATTGATCGACATCGCTATCATCAACTACTTTGTTAGAGAAAAGCACTATAGACCATTTTGTACTCGTCGGGTCATTCACATAAAACACTTGTTTAGCTTGAGATGCTAGAATAAAAGGTTCATCTTTGTACCCCACCCAAGTAAGATCAACTTGCAAAAATCCATACTTATCCATTCGTATGCCACTACTATTTACCCACTTGCAACCAAATATGGGAATCTGAAACTTCTCGTAATCAAACACCCAAATGTGCTCAATAACTCCAATATATAACAAATTTGCATATTTGGGGTTTAAGTCCTTCATACTTGATATATGCATTGCTTCAGCTAGCACGGTGACACCACTATTTTGCATAGTACTCTTATCATCTTGTTCTTTGGTATAAAATGTGTATCCATTAATTGAGTATGCGCTATGAGAAAACACATGCAAACTTGGACCATATGCCAAACATCTCAACCTTTCTGTTACCAAAGAAGGATCTGAAGAGCGCTTCGAATAAATATGATCCTTTAACCATTGTATGAAACTTTGATTGTGCTCTCTAACTATCCAATTTTCATTTATGTTCGGATTTAAACTTCGGAGTACATCCTTGTGCATTTCAACATATGGCTCAACCTCATTATCATTGTACAGAACATACAAATGAACTTGATCTCGTTCATCCCTTGATACTGTCACAATTTTATTTCCAATTAATTTTTTACCTTCCAGTTTTTCGAAAATCTGAACTTTGGGGAGTCCAATCGATTGAACGTTAGACAAATATTCAGTACAAAACTCAACAGCTTCTTCAACAATGTATCGTTCAACAATACAACCCTCTGGTCGACTTCGGGATTTCACGTACCCTTTTAATATTTTCATATACCATTCAGTAGGGTACATCCATCTCATATAAGCTGGTCCACACAACTGTGTCTCTTTCACAAGATGAACAACTAGATGAACCATTATGTCAAAAAAAGACGGAGGAAAATACATTTCAAGCTCACACAAGGTAATTACAATCTCTTTTTTTAGTGTTGGTAAGATCTCGGGATCGATTACCTTACTACAGATTGACCTAAAGAAAAAACACAATTTAGTTATGGCACTTCTTACTTTTTCTGGCAAAATAGAACGTATACCTATCGGTAGAAAATGTTCCATTATAACATGGCAATCATGTGTCTTCAAATTCTTCAACTTGAGGTCTTTCATAGAAACAAGTCTCCTGATATCTGATGAGTATCCTTTTGGAACCTTAACTTCACTCAGAGACTTACACAAATTTGTTTTCTCCTTTCTAGATAAAGTAAAAGCAGCAGGTGGTAGATATGTTTGTTTTCCTTTCTTCACGGGTGCTAATTCAGTTCTCATTCCCATTTTTAACATGTCCTCCCTTGCTTTAAGGTCATCCTTAGACTTGCCTTTTATATTGAGTAATGTACCGATAACACTTTCCAATACATTTTTTTCAATATGCATAACATCGAGAAAATGTCTCACGTACAAAGACTTCAAATATGGCAATTCAAAAAATATCGACCTTTTCTTCCATCCACCTTTGACAACCTTATGTGCAAAAGGCTTGCCAAACTCAGTACGCACATCTTTCACCTTTTCAAAAAATTGGTCACCTGACAATGCGGGTGGAGCTTTACGATGTTCGGTGTCTCGATTGAATGCTTTTCTCCACCCACGGTAGTGATGTTTAGAATGTAAGAATCTACGATGACTGAGAAACACATTCTTCTGACAAAGTTCCAATCGAATCGTATCGGTTCCGTCTTCAAAAACAGGACACGCACGTTGACCTTTAATGCTATAACCAGATAGATTCCCATATGCTGGAAAATCATTAATTGTGCCAAACAACATCGCCCTCAAATTGAAACTTTCTTTCCTATATCCATCATAAACCTCCACACCGTTCTCCCACAAAATATTTAAATCTTCGATCAAAGGTGTCAAGTATACGTCTATGTCATTCCCTGGTTGTTTAGGCCCGGAGATTAACATAGATAACATCATGTACTTACGCTTCATACATAGCCATGGAGGTAGGTTATAAATCATAAAAATCACAGGCCATGTGGTATGTGAGATACTTTGAAGACCATGCGGGTTCATTCCATCAGTTGATAATGCCAAGCGAAGGTTTCTTGCTTCTTCTCCAAACTCAGGATAATCATTATCAATCTTCGACCACTGTGGTGAATCAGTCGGATGTCGATACTTTCCATCAATAATTCTTTCATATGCATGCCAAGTCAGATGTCTTGCATCGGTTCCACTATGAAACATGCGCCTAAATCTCGGAATTATGGGAAAATACCATAAGACTTTTGTGTGAAGTCAAGCTTCTCCATGGTCAACACTTGTTTTGATAAAGACACATATCTTAGCTACAATATGATAAAGAAGTCAAAGATGATATTCAAGATTAATGCATCATGATTCAAAGACTTATTTCTTCAAGAAGAAGCTTCATGAAGGTATATTAGCAATTATACACAAATATTAAAATCTTAGATGCTCAATTAAATACCTATATCATGGCATAATCATCTCTTAACCTTAGCATCATTTAAAATTGCATTTTTCAAATTCAAACTTGGTGCAATCGATTTGCACTTTCATGCAATCGATTTGCATCTATTTGTTTTAAGTATTTTTGCATTTTTAGCTTGGCGCAATCGATTTGCACTTACATGCAATCGATTGCATGTTTCAAAAATTTGAAAATTTTGGCAACGTATGCATGTGCAATCGATTTGCATTATAGTGCAATCGATTGCAGTCTGTACAATTTTGAAAAATCAGTATTTTTCATAACACCTCTTCATGTATCTTTTCATGGAACCTTTTCATAATTCATTGGCATTTGTTCATGAATTGTTACTGTTAATTACATTGTTTCATAAGGGTGTTATGTGCATATAAATTCCAAACTTTTTCAAATCATTTGTCACCTCTTTCAAAAATATTTTCATAGAAAAAATTCACAAAACTCTTAAACTTTTAACAAGAATTTTTCTACATTCTTCATATCACATAATTGACAAATTCTTGAGCTATCTAATATTTTATGATTGTGAATCATTGTTAAAGAAAGAGAAGATCAATTGCTACATTGATAAAAAATCAAAGCTTCAAATTTCTCTTATAAATTTCAGCATTATTGTTTTGTTCTTGTTATCCGGATTGTGGATACAAGAAGTCTTTTATTGAGAGGATTGTTCTCAATAAGACATAGTGGAAAATTCCAAGAGGATTGATCTTGGTGGATATAGTTTTAGTGACTTGTATAGAAAGACTAGGAAGAGTCTTGTAATTGTCCAAAACTATAGTAAATTCTCTTTCGTATTGAAAGGGGAGTGGAGTACTCTCGGATTGTGAGGGGAACCACTATATATCACCGTGTCCACTTTACTTTTCTGCTTTACCGCATTTTAAACTTATAACAATAATCAAGAATCATTCATCCATCGATAAAATTCCGGAAAAATTTCTAAAAACCTAATTCACCCCCCCCCCCCTCTTAGGCGCACTCGTATACTTACAATTGGCATCAGTGCAAGTTATAGGTAACTTGTTCCTAGTGATTCAGCATGGCTTCCGCAAGCACACATCCGGTTTTCAAAGATGGTGGAAGTAGCAACAAGCCTCCACTCTTCTCCGGTGAATACTTTGATTTTTGGAAAATCAGAATGAGAGCACATCTTGAAGCCCAAGGAGAAGGCATATGGGAAGCGATCGAAGAAGGTCCACATAATCCGGTTAAAGTGATCAATGGCATTGGAACCGCAAAGTTAAAAAATACTTATGATGAAGATGATAAGAAGAAGATCCTGAATGAGAAGAAGGCAATCAACATACTCCAAAGCGCTCTCAGTATGGACAAGTTCTTCCGCATATCACAACGTAAATCGGCAAAGGAAATTTGGGATACCTTGGTAGAAACGCATGAAGGAACAACAGAAGTAAAAAGATCAAGGCTTAATACTTTGAGTCAAGAATACGAGATGTTCCGTATGCAGCCCAGGGAATCTATTGTTGCCTTACAAAAAAGATTCGTTCATCTAACAAATCACTTGATTGCTCTCGGGAAGACCTTCACCAACGACGATCTCAACTTGAAAGTCCTAAGATCCTTGACAAGGGAATGGCAACCAAAAGTGACCGCTATTTCGGAAAAGAAGAGTCTCTCAACAGTGACATCCGCATCCCTCTTTGGCAAACTTCAAGAGCACGAATTGGAACTTGGAAGGCTCGAGAAGCACGAAAGTCAAGAGAAAAAGTCTAAGGGAATTGCTTTAAATATTGACACGAAGGATGACAAAAATGACGAGACTTCCGAAGATGGGAACTTCATGCTTCTTGTTAAGAAGCTTGGTAAGTTTTTTAACAAAAATAAAAATTCCTCTTTTCCTAAAAAGAATAAACATTTCAGGAAGAAGGATGCATCCACATCGATTCAAGAAGTCACATGTTATGAATGTGGGAAGCAAGGTCACATAAAGCCGGATATTCCAAGACTTGCAAAGAAAGAAGGATTCAAAGGCAAGAAGGATTTCAAGAATAAAAAGGCTTATGTTTCTTGGGACAAAAATGAAGTTAGTTCCTCATCGGAATCGGAAAGCGATGAATGTGCAAATATGGCTCTAATGGCTTCACATCACTCCGATGAAGAAAATGACGAGGTTAGTAGCAACTTTTCTATTTATGATAATGATGCACAAGATGTAATAGATGAACTCTTAAAAGAATGCAAGACTTTGTATAAAAGTATTTCATCCCAAAAGAAACAAATTTCATCTTTAGAAGAAAAAAACATTGCTTTAGAAAAATATATTGAAAGTGAAAAGCAAAAATTGATTAATGAAAAACAAAGTCTTGTATGTAAAAATTGTGAGTTTATCTTTCCAAATTGTTCAACTTAAAAGAGTTTTAGAAAGATATGAAAAAGGTCAAATTGGCTTGGATGAAATTCTTAGGAACCAAAGGTATCCTAATGATAAAAGTGGATTAGGATATTCTAAGTTTTCCAAACCAAGCACAAATGAGACTATTTTTGTTAAAGCAAGTGAACAAGTTGTTAAAGAAAAGGCAAACAATTCTAAAGGTGTGCATCAAAGTTATAGAAAGAAAAGAATTGTTAAGAAAAAGAGTTATGTTCCTAGATATAGAAGTCATTTTCAACCTACTTGTTTTTATTGTGGAACCAAAGGACACACACTTAATGCTTGCTATGTGCACAACATTGGTGTTGCTAAAGAGCATTATAAGTGGGTTGAAAAGGGTACTAACTATCAAGGACCCAAAGAAATTTGGGTACCTAACAATACTTGATTTTTGTATTGTAGATATGCTTGAAAACAACTTCGAATCAATGGTATCTTGATAGCGGTTGTTCAAAGCATATGACCGGTGACATCAACAAATTTTAAAGTCTATCACTTAAGGCCAAAGGATACGTTACTTACGGTGATGATAATAAAGGAAAAATTCTTGGAGTTGGAACTGTTGGTGCACCTCCTCATACAATCATCGAAGACGTCCTTTATGTGGAAGGCCTTAAACACAACCTTATTAGAATAAGTCAATTATGTGACAAAGGTTTCAGAATCAACTTCACAAAGGAGGATTGCTTAATAGAACATGAAGTCACCCATGACCTATTGCTAAAAGGTAAAAGAATTAATAACATTTTCATGATTTCTTTTGATGACTCTTCCTTGAAGGTAAAGTGCTTAATGGCAAACAACAACGGGGCATGGCTTTGGCATAAGAGATTTTCTCACATTTACATGGAGCATTTAAACAAATTAATAAAGCATGATCTAGTTGTTGGTCTTATGAAGATAAAGTTCATCAAGGACAAGTTTTGTGACGCATGTCAAAAAGGGAAGCAAACCAAAACATCCTTCAAATCCAAGAAAGTGATATCTACTTCAAGACCACTACAATTGTTACATATGGATGTTTTCGGTCCATCAAGAACAAAAAGCTTCGGAGGTAACGTGTATACCTTAGTTATTGTTGATGATTTCTCTTGATACACTTGGACTTTGGTTTTAGTGCAGAAAAGTGATGCCTTTAAAGCATTCAAGAAGTATGCCAAGCAAATTCAAAACGAGAAGTCACTCTCAATTGTCTCCATAAGAAGCGACCATGGTGGCGAATTTCAAAATTCATCATTTGAAGATTTTTGTGAAGAGCATGGAATCTCTAACAATTTTTCTGCACCAAGAACTCCTCAACAAAATGGTGTCGTAGAGAGGAAGAATAGGGCATTAGTGGAACTTGCAAGGACAATGCTTAGCGACTCAAATCTTCCTAAATATTTTTGGGGGATGCGGTTAGCACGGCTTGTTTTGTAAGTAACCGTGTCAATATTCGACCAATTCTCAAGAAGACTCCATATGAGTTTTTCAAGGGTAGGAAACCCAACATATATTTCTTCCACATATTCGGATGCAAATGCTTCGTTCTCAACAACGGCAAGGACAACCTTGGTAAGTTTGATGAGAAATCCGATGAAGGTATATTTCTTGGTTATTCTCTCTCAAGTAGAGCTTTTAGAATTTTCAATAAACGAACACTTACTATTGAAGAATATATACATGTTTCGTTTGATGAGACTAACCCCTCGAAAGAGGATAATATTATTGTGGATGATGATGATGATGTAGTAGATCTATCACAACAACAAAAGGAGACATCAAAAGAACAAGCAAAATCACAAGAAGATGACTCACCAATTATTGAAGAACATCAAGATCTTTCGAAAGAATGGAGAACTCATAGAGATCACCCTATAGATAAAGTTATTGGTGATATTAGCCAAGGCGTTACAACTCGACTAAATCTCAAGGATGCTTGTCTCAACATGGCGTTCGTATCTCAAATTGAACCAACAAAAATCGATGAAGCCTTAGGCGATGATCAATGGATAATAGCTATGCAAGAAGAACTTAATCAATTCGAAAGGAATCAAGTTTGGACTCTGGTACCAAGACCGGACAACAAACACATCATAGGAACAAGATGCGTGTTCAAGAACAAACTTGACGAGAACGGAATCATAGTTCGTAACAAAGCAAGATTGGTCGCACAAGGCTACAAACAAGAAGAAGGAATCGACTTTGATGAAACGTTCGCTCTGGTAGCAGGGTTAGAAGCAATTAGATTATTACTTGCTTACACTTGTTCAATGAATTTTTCAGTTGTACCAGATGGATGTCAAAATTGCTTTCCTGAATGGCTACATAAATGAAGAAGTCTATGTCAAACAACCTCTGGGGTTTGAAGACTTCAAGAATCCCTCTCATGTCTACAAGTTGTAGAAGGCTCTTTATGGCTTAAAGCAAGCACCAAGAGCATGATATGATCACCTTAGCAATTTCCTATGTTAGAAGGGCTTTTCAAAAGGAAAGGTTGACAAGACGTTGTTCATAAAGAAGTTCAAAGGTAACACCTTATTGGTTCAAGTCTATGTCGACGACATCATCTTCGGTTCAACAAACAAATATCTTTGCGAAGAATTTTCACTTATGATGCAAGGAGAATTAGAAATGTCCATGATGGGAAAAATGAACTATTTTCTTGGACTACAAATCAAGCAAATAAAGGATGGCATCTTCATCAACCAATCCAAGTATTGCAAGGAACTATTTAAAAGATTCAATATGGATAGTTGCAAAGTGATGTCCACTCCTATGGGATCCGGAACGTACGTTGAACAAGATGAATCCGGCACTTCAATTGATATCACAAAGTATCGAGGTATGATCGGTTCATTATTATATTTAACGGCAAGCCGTCCTGACATTATGTTTAGTGTATGTTTGCGTGCACGGTTTCAAGCAAATCCGAAGGAATCGCATCTCACCGCCGTAAAAAGGATTATGAAGTATCTCAAAGGAACAACGAATGTCGGACTATGGTATCCAAAAGGTAGTACATGTTCTTTAATTGGTTATTCTGACGCTGATTATGCAGGATGTAAGACCGATAGAAAAAGCACAAGTGGCACTTGCCATATTCTCGGAAATGCACTAGTATCATGGGCATGCAAGAAGCAAGCTTGTGTCGCACTTAGCACGGCCGAAGCAGAATACATTGCAGCTGGCGGTTGTTGTGCACAAATTTTGTGGCTTAAGCAGCAACTTCTTGACTATGGCGTAGATCTCGGTTGCATTCCTCTTCGATGTGACAACACAAGTGCCATCAACATCACAAAGAACCCGGTCATGCATTCAAGAACAAAGCACATAGACATTCGGCACCATTTCCTTCGTGATCACGTTCTTAATGGAGACATAGATGTTACCTTCGTGGATATGCATAATCAATTAGAGGATATTTTCACAAAGCCGCTCGCAAGAGAACCTTTTTACAAGATTAGAAGAGAACTTGGAATCTTAGATGAAAAAGATATATAAATCAACCAATTAACAAAGGTGCACAACATTCATTCTTTTCTTATTTAAGCAAAATATTTCAATATGTTTCTCTTATATTTGTGCCATATATGAATATGATTCATTAAATATGTTTAAAAATGTTTTAGAATGTTTAGTTTTTTCATGTTTTTGCAAATTTTTAAACGTGCAATCGATTTCATGTTTACTGCAATCGATTGCAGTCTGATTATTTTGTGTGATTTTTCAAATTTTGGCTTAGTGCAATCGATTGCATGAAAATAAAAATCGATTGCAGTCTGGGAAAAATGTTTTTTTCACGTATTTTTGGCATAGTGCAATCGATTGCATAAAAGTGCAAATCGATTGCAGTCTGGAGCTTTTTGAAAAAAATTTATTTTTTATTGTTCCCTCTTATTTTCTTTGATCCTTGGTATCATAAACTCATATACATCAAATCACATCATTTCCTAGGCCAACTTTTCAGATTTTATTCCCTCCTAGCCTTAACCTACAAAATTCCCTACCTTGACTCATTAACACTTTTTCAAATTCCCTTAACCACCCAAATAACTCACCATAACTCCTCTTACCGAATTCCCACATCTTTTATATCCATAAATATTCTGATTTTTCTCCATCTCCCTACCAATTTTCGTTTTCCCCATATAACCTACACAAAAAATACCAAAACTTCATCCTTCTCACTCAACTTCCCCATTTCTCACCAACTCTCACCCATGGCTTCAAGGACCAAAAGAAAGGCCACTGCTGCAGAAAAAGGAAAGGGAAAGTCTTCCTCATCATCCAACATTCCACTTTATGAAGGTTTATCAAATGAGAAGATTGAGAAGTTTGAAAAGTTCTTCCAAAGAAAGATAGTTCAACAACCCAAGTATGGTGATCTTTCTTCCTTTTCTGAAAATTGCTTTGCTTTTCAAACCACTCTAGACAACATAAAGTTAGGGACTGTTATTGCTTCTTCCAGACCATATTACCCGGATCTTGTTAGGTTGTTTTATTGCAATATGTGTATAGAAGAAGGAAGGTTTGTTACCTATGTTTTAGGAAAAAGACTTGTCTTGAACTCAAGACTCCTTGGAAACATCTTAGGGGTACCATCATCCGGTAGTCTCCTATTTGATCCTGAAGATGAAAAATGGAATGACTATAAGAAGAGATCTTTTTTCTACAAAATCGGAAGGATGGCCGAAACAGAATTTTATGAACATAGAGTGAAGTCTCTAGGTGGTATTGAACCCTCTCGTAGTTCTTGGTCGGCTGGAAATTTCTACATTGATGATCGCATGCTTCACTACTTCCTTGCCTATGTTGTGTTTCTGAAAAGTGGTAACTATTGTTCGGTTAATGATACGGAAATGCAGGCCCTATATGCTATCAAGAACAACATTGAAGTTAATTGGGCTCGGATGATTTTGCATCACATGTTGTCCCATTCCGAGAGATCCAAAGTTCTTCCCTATGCATGGTTAATCACCCGGATTTTGCAACACTTTGAGATTCAAGTTGATGGTTTTGAATGTCGTTTGATGGATACACCTTCTCACAAGATTTCGATTAGGAATTTGGATAGAAGAATGGGAGTTTACTATGATCGGGAAGCCGATACTATTACTTATCTTGGTGATGATGATGGAGAACAAGAGGATAATGAACAACAACAACAACCCCTTAATGAAGAGGTTCCCGCTTCTCATGGTGTGAATGGTCCTTCTAACCAAGATCTTTTGGATTTTATGACATAACAATTCTCCAACATGAACAACAACATCAATGACCGCTATAATGTCGTTAATGCATCTGTCAACACAAGGATTTCAAACTTTCAGCATGATGTCAACCAACAATTCTCATACATTTATTCCCACCCCTACATACCACCTTATGATCCATCCAACCCGGCTGCCCCACCAATTCGCCAAGCACCTCTCAACCAACAATTTCCTAACCAAGACCCTTTTGACCCCAATATGGATCTGTTTTGAAAATGTTTTTCATGTCTTTATGTTTGGATGTGTTCGTTATGTAGTCGTTAATGCTTACTAGTTGTAATGTCTCATTTATATTTCTTTTGTTTCCGTATGTTATTGTTATGTTTCTTTGCAATGTAAAATTCTGCATTCATGTTATGCATGCAATTCAAGTTTTAATATATGCTATGTTATTTCTAGTTTTCATTTTTTTCTTGTTTATGGCTTTTATTATTTTCACCCATCTTTCCCTTCTTTTTGATAATGTCAAAGGGGGAAAAAGATGTTATGCTTGTACATTTTCTTGTTTTTGAATTTCCTAAAGGTACAAAGCTCCAATTCACATACAAAGGGGGAGATATGCATCTTAGGGGGAGAAGTATTCCGAAAATGTTAAAGCATCTAAGAAGATTGTTTGTCATCATCAAAAAGGGGGAGAATGTGAAGTCAAGTTTCTCCATGGTCAACACTTGTTTTGATGAAGACACATCTCTTAGCTACAATATGATAAAGAAGGCAAAGATGATATTCAAGATTAATGCATCATGATTCAAAGACTTATTTCTTCAAGAAGAAGCTTCATGAAGGTATATTAGCAATTATACACAAATATTAAATTCTTAGATGCTCAATTAAATACCTATATCATGGCATAATCATCTTTTAACCTTAGCATCATTTAAAATTGCATTTTTCAAATTCAAACTTGGTGCAATCGATTTGTACTTTCATGCAATCGATTTACATCTGTTTGTTTTAAGTATTTTTGCATTTTTAGCTTGGTGCAATCGATTTGCACTTACATGCAATCGATTGCATGTTTCAAAACTTTGAAAATTTTGGCAATGTATGCATGTGCAATCGATTTGCATTATAGTGCAATCGATTGCAGTCTGTACAATTTTGAAAAATCAGTATTTTTCATAACACCTCTTCATGTATCTTTTCATGGAACCTTTTTCATAATGCATTGGCATTTGTTCATGAATTGTTACTGTTAATTACATTATTTCATAAGGGTGTTATGTGCATATAAATTCCAAACTTTTTCAAATCATTTGTCACCTCTTTCAAAAATATTTTCATAGAAAAAATTCACAAAACTCTTAAACTTTTGACAAGAATTTTTCTACATTCTTCATATCACATAATTGACAAATTCTTGAGCTATCTAATATTTTATGATTGTGAATCATTGTTAAAGAAAGAGAAGATCAATTGCTACATTGATAAAAAATCAAAGCTTCAAATTTCTCTTATAAAATTCAGCATTATTGTTTTGTTCTTGTTATCCGGATTGTGGATACAAGAAGTCTTTTATTGAGAGGATTGTTCTCAATAAGACATAGTGGAAAATTCCAAGAGGATTGATCTTGGTGGATATAGTTTTAGTGACTTGTATAGAAAGACTAGGAAGAGTCTTGTAATTGTCCAAAACTATAGTAAATTCTCTTTCGTGTTGAAAGGGGAGTGGAGTACTCTCGGATTGTGAGGGGAATCACTATATATCGCCGTGTCCACTTTACTTTTCTGCTTTACCGCATTTTAAACTTAGAACAATAATCAAGAATCATTCATCCATCGATAAAATTCCGGAAAAATTTCTAAGAACCTAATTCATCCCCCCCCCCCTCTTAGGCGCACTCGTATAATTACATTTTGCAGGAGACAATCTTTTCTTATATCGAGACAAACCGCATTTAGGGCACTCAGTTAACGATGCATATTCGTTACGAAACAAAATGCAATCATTAGGACAAGCATGTATCTTATCATAACTCATGCCAATAGAGCACAATATTTTTTTGCCTCATAGGTTCGATTAGGAAGAACATTATCATCCGGTAGCATTTCTCTCATAAGGGCCAACAACTTTGTGAAACTTTTATCCGACCATCCATTGCCTGCCTTTAAGTTATACAACTTTAATACCGCAGACAGTCTTGAGAATTTAGTGCAACCTTTGTACAGCGGTTTCTCTTCATCGTTTACCATCCTCTCAAACATTTTAGGACAATCATGAAGATCTTCTTCAAGTGCTTCTACAATCTCTTCAACTCGATCACAATCGTATGTTTCCGTGTCTTTGTCGTATGAAGCATATGTCGTATTACTTTTTCCACTCGGTTCAACATTCTCGTTAATTTTCTCACCATGAAAGATCTAACACTGATAACTTTGATCAATTCCATGCCTCAGTAAATGCGATTTCAATCCATATGCGTCAACCTTACCAATATAACAACAACGCAAGCAAGGACAATGCATTCGTCAGGGGTTTTCAGCGTGTTGAACAACAAACCTAACGAATTCCGCAACCCCATTCTCGTACTCTTTGGTCATTCGATCGGCACAGATCCATGTTTTATCCATGGTTTTCCTACTTATTAAGGTAAACAATTAATATCAACTTCAATAACGTATACATAACCAATGTTTCTCCAAACGACAATAACCTAGTTAAATCCAGACGAAAATACATAACTAAGGTAGTATCTTCGAATATTCTAACAACTTTCAAGTTCACTTCATTTTCTCACATTTAACAGATATTTACATCATTGAAGTTGAAAATAGAGTTTCATATAATAACAACAATATTAGACTTATCGAACATAACACCAATGACTAACGTATTTCCGTATCCTAAATGTTTTAAACAAAAACTTTGTATCCTAAATGTTTAATTTTAACTCAGTCTACAGATTCAACAAAAAAAGTTCTCAGGTAATGAAGCCAACAACTCAGTGTTAATATTTATATAAACTCAGTGTATATACATAGTAACAACAAAAGAACAAGAACAAGAACATTATCCATCAATGAAACTTATGGTTCATACTGTATATACATAGTAACTACAAGCAATAAAATTTCAAGAATATGCAACTTTTCAGCAAAACAACAAGAAAAAACAAGAACAAGAACAAGAACAGTACCATTATCAAGAACGTACCTTTTTGAACGGAAGACGACAGTTGTACGACGGAGGACGACAGTGGACTTCACGGAGGTAGAATCTGGTGGACGACGGTGGAGGTAAGACTATTGAAGCTCGTTAGGGCAAAAATGGCGATTTCTATTCGTCGTTCGCAGAAGAGAGGGAAAGGAAGAAATGAAAATAGATCTGTATAATTTTAATATAATTAGACCTTAGACAGTGCTTTTGATAAAAGCGCTTTCTAAGGTAGGCCTTAGACAGCGCTTTTCAAAAGTGTTGTCTAAGGCCTACCGTAGACAACGCTTTTGTTTTTAATTTTTTTTAAATTGAAAGACTTTAGACAGCACTTTTGACAAAGCGCTGTCTAAGGCCTACCTTTAAAAGCGCTGTATAAGGCCTACCTTAGAAAGTGTTTTTTCAAAAACGTTGTCTAAGGTAGGACTTTTAACAGCGCTTTTTTAATTTTTTTTGAACAGTTTCCGTGTTTGCTATTAATTTTAACCTTAGACAGCGCTTCCTTAAGAAAGCGCTGTCTAAGGTGCGCTGTTAAATGTCATTTTTGTTGTAGTGCAAAGAGACGAAAATTCTTGTCTCAGAAACCAAAAAATACCGAAAAAAAGAATTGAAAAAAGGAGGCAGACAAGGAAGCATAGCGGCGGCGTGTACTTACAGTTTGCATTTGTACGATTTGATTATATTACTCATAACTTACTATCTCTTGTTTTTACTATGCATAATTGAAGTTTTATTTTGACATAACACACACACACACACACACACACACACACACACACACACACATATATATATATATATATATATATATATATATATATATATATATATATATATATATATATATATATATATATATATTATGTTATAATTTGATTATGTTTTCGGATCGGACCGTGTCGATACGCCGTTTTCATATTTGCGTGTATGAGGCGTGACATTTGTGTTGATCCGATCCAGTTGCGATGATCGCAATTTTGCGTTAACAACATCATTTTTTAAGTCATTTTATTATATTTCTTTTTTTAGATCCGCACGATTTTGATCATATTGCGATGATCACGTTAAGTGTAGCAAACTATTGGTGGATCGTATCGGTTCAGGTGTAATTTTTTTAATTGATTTATTGTTGTATTTTGATTTTACACGCGTCCGACGGTTTTGCACAGTGACAATTCACCTTTAGCGCTTACCAATTCGCGTTTCGATTTACACTTTTTTTTATTTAATTTAATTTTATCATAACACCGTTTTTTGATTCGATCTGCGATGACCGCCTATGCGGTAGTAATTCGTCGTATTTTAATTTGTGAACATTTTTCAACGATCCAGCGTCGTTATGTCTATTATCGTAATTGTTTTTTTGTATTTCTTATTTATTTCTGATTTAAGTAGAAACTTATTATTTAAAAAATATCAAAATAAATTAATCAACTCTTATTTTTTGTAAATAATTAATCTTAATACAATAAAATATATTTTCTTCATTTCCATAATGATAAAATTCAAAAAAAAAATTACTAAAATTTAATTTTAAAAAAAAATCCAAAAATATATTCTTCTATATCTTTTTCCATCTTCTCAATCTCCCGATTCTAGATCCATTCACGATTTTTATTGCTTTTTACACCCCTCACTCTTTTTCAAAATACTTTCAAACAAGTGAACACTTTGTATACATTCATACGAGAATCATTACAAAGTTAAATCTTTACGAAAATATTTTATTTATTAATTAAATAATTAAATAATTAGAAATGGATGAGAACATGGGGATAAATTGATTTTTATGGAAATCATACCACTATTAGTTTTTTTTCTACCAACCATCTCCACTAACTAATTTAAAATATGTGAGTGAGTTATTTTTTAATTCTTTATTAATTAAATAATTAAATAATTAAAAATCAGTATTTTATAACAACTACTCATTAGTTGGAAGTTATAAATAATCCCCTTTCTTATGATATATATATATATATATATATATATATATATATATATATATATATATATATATATATATATATATATATATATATATATATATATATATATATATATATATATATATATATATATATATATATATATATATATATATATATATATATAAAACATGAATTTTTTCTTTTCGTTTTGTTTATTATAGTTTATCCAATTCTATATTCTATAAGATAAGTTAATTTGTATAGAATTGATAGTACTATATGAGTGGTTGTTTATAAACACATTGTATATTTTATAAATACTTTGCATTTTTTAATTATATTAAAAGTAAATATATTTTATTTTTTTCATTAATTTAAATTATAAGATTATTTATATTTTATAATAAAACACAATCAATATGAAATAATTAAATTAATTTTTAAATATATATTAAATAGTAATTTAATAAAATTTACCGAGCATCGCACGGGTAGACGGCTAGTTATTAGTAGTATTGGTTAGTTAAAAATATCTATAATGATAGCTCATGATTAGATCATAGAGTTTTAAAAGTGGTATGCCTATATTCAAAATAATAACTAAATTAGATTAAGACTCGTGTGATGCGCAAGATTGAGATGAATTATTTAATTATTTATATTTTACTAGTATATCATCGGACATTTATATTTAATGAGTTAAAAATTAATTGTTTATATTTATATCCGAAGTTTAATTTTGTAACATGTAACTCCAATTATAACTAAGAATTATATTTGAATGTGAGAAATTAATTTTTCTAGTTGAAAGTTTTAATTTAATTTAAAAGTATTATTTGCCAATTTTACTTTAAGCAATGTGATACTCTTTTATTTTTATTATGGTTTTAAAACAAATAAACTTGAATGATTTTTTTCAATAAAAACATCCAATTTATAATTTTCATAAATTTTTTTATAGAGATGTAAGAAAGGACATCAAAATTAAAAATGAAAAAGTGTAAAATAAGTGTAATATGGGTAGTTTTTTATTCCTTCATTTTCCATTTCTCTACTAATAATTTTTCTATCATGTATTAAATATCTTGCACATTGGAATGTAAGGAATTTCTATTTTTTATTTATAATCTTTCAATATCTTTGAGAATAATTTTTCATGGGTTTTCTCCAATTTATGATGTATTGGTAGTTTGAGAATGAAATGAGCATGATAGCTGAACATGTTTCAGAGTTCTCCAACATCTCCAAAAAATAAGTTCTTATTATTTTGTGTATTACATATGTTAGAACATTCAAATGTAGGATATTTATATTCATTCACTTTTTATTTTCTCAACAACTTCGAGAATAATTTTTCATTATTTTTATCCAATTTGTGATGTCTTGGTAGTTTGAGAATAAAATTAGTATGATAGTTAAATATATTTTTGAGTTTGATGATGAACCGTGTATTAAAATAAATATATAAATATTATTTTTTGTGAAATTCTCTTTCACTATACCAATAATTTTAACGTATAAAATTGATTTAAATCATTTGAATTTGAATTTTATATTAATTATTTATAAATGAATATTAGCCTTTTCACCTTTTATATATATATATATATATATATATATATATATATATATATATATATATATATATATATATATATATATATATATATATATATATATATATATATATATATATATCTATCTATCTTAGATGCTTAAAAAAATTCATCTTTTCATCTCTAAAGTTTATAGGCACTCATGCATCAAGACATTTCATGCCAAGTTATAAAACAATTTTTTTTTTTAATTTATGACATATGAAACCGCCGCAATCACCCTTTTAGAATCGCCATAATTTTCTTAAGTTAGTCTAATCAGTTACTCTAAATGTGTTATCGGTTATTCATATGTTATTCCAGAAAAATATAAATGTTTCAAGTGTGGTAACCGATTATACTAAAAATGTAACACATTACACCTTTGAAAAATCTGAATGAATTGAATCATTGTGTTTCCTATCATTTCAAATGTTAATAAAACTTTCCAAAGTGATTACATTAAATCCAAGAGGAATAATAAGATGTATTTAAGGAAATACATCATATTTTAAAATCACTTATTTCATTCAAATTTTCAAACAATTCATTCTAATTTCAAGTGTTCAATTACAAAAATCTTTGAAACTTTTTCTGAATAATTTTCATATATTATAGAAATGTTTCATCAAATCTTCGAATAATTAATCATTTTTGTCAAATTATTAAGTGTGTGGTGACATAATTTGTAAAAAAAGTGTGTGTACTTGCTGAAGGTGATTGCAAACAGAAAGTGATGTATGTTCTGATTGTATTGTTAAAGGTTCTTTAATTCAATGAGATTCAAAGTCCATCATAGTGGTTGGTGTTTGGAAAATGTCCTTTTATTTTAGGAGATTCAAAGTCCACCATAGGTTTAGTGTTTATGTTAGAAGATCATAAGAGATTTCTTGGTGTGAGGCTGGTACAAAGATCTAACATAGTGAAAAATTCTTCTAGCTGTGAAACGACTAGATGTACCCCTGATTGATAAAAGGGTGTAAACACCCCAAATTTGCCCTCACTTTTTCTCACACCATGGCTTGTGATCTTTTCATATTGCATTGCATAAGCATATCATCTCACATTGCATATTTGTTTCACTGCGTAAGTTGCACAATTAGGGTTTGTGATCAGGAGAATCCAAGAAGTGATCTAAGTCATCTCAAAGGTCTTGAAGCATTCCAAGAGGGTCCATGAGTGGTCTATGATCTTATTACATCCCCAAGAAGTCTTTGAATTCACAAAGTCACAAAGGATTGCACAGAGGTCCAGGCAGGCTAGGGTTTTCCTCCACATATGACCTAAAATTAGGTTTTTGGGTTTGAGGCCCTTAACCTCAATTTTTTTAGTAATTCTTGATTCTAATGGTCTTAATATGTTATAAGGAGCATGTGTACCAAATTTGATGAAGAAATTCATTGTGGAAGTCATCTGATCAACTGGTAACTTGTTGTGCAAGAAAAGTCAGAATCAGGGCATCTGAGGCCACCACCAATGGTACCAAAGGGTCATCTTCATCATTTTGAGGTTTTATGATCTTTATTTAATCTTAGAAGTTGTTAGAAGTTCACAAGATAGAAGAATTTCAAGTCATTTGCAAACTTTCCATTTTTGGACATGACTTGTAATGAAAACTTTCCATTTTGGGAAAGATTTTCAACCTCCTCTTTCTTGATAAAAAATGCTTCAAATGAAAATTCTTCAAACATGAAAGTTGTAGATTGGATCTTCCCATTTTCAAAAAGTACAAGAACTCCTCTTGATTCATCATAGAACTCAAGATATGATGTTTCAAAGTTGGGAAAAATCTTGTAATTTTCAAGTATGTGCCAAAGAGGATTTTTTGCAAAACCAAGTTTTAAGCACTCTTGTGACCTCTAATTGACCTCTAAGCATCATAACAACATAACACAACTTGCCTTGATCAGAATTGTGCCAAGAATCACAAGTTTTCATGCCTTGCACTTCAAGAAATTTCAAAGAGGGAAATTTGCAAAATCCATGCTATCACATGAATCAAGCCATCCAGCTCACAAAATCTGATCCAAGGGCCATCCTTGAATGAAGCTGAGGCAGGAGAATCCTTCAAGCCAGCTCTGACCCGTGCCATACTCTTAGTTTCCAAACATTGACTTTTTTTGCAAATGAGGCCATACCAATCAAACTGAGCCACAACAACTCTCTGGACCAATCAACATTGTTTATGTGAACCTCATGGACCTCAAACATAACATCACACAAGCCTGAAATAAGCCAACACTCAGAATCCAAAAAATTTCCATAAACCTTCATTCCTTCGAAACTCACTCCACAGCCACTCAAACTCAAAACTTTCTTCACCATTGAATCACTCATGACCTGACGAACACAAAGCACCCTTCACTTTGGCCTGAAACACTCCACAACACAAACACGATTTCTGCCTTTGCAGAACCGAAACACACAAACCAGCCATCATAACTAGGCCTTCCAGAAGCACAATGGGATCAAGTGGAGTGGGTTAGCACCAAAGAAGAGGCCAGAAAGCTCAGATTGAGAAAGCTCCAACTCAGGTAGTCACCAAGAAAATTTTTTCCAGAACTTTCATTTTAAGTTATAAATTGATTTTATGTGATGTGCTGATCATTTTGAGCTTTGAATCATTTAAAATGGTTGAGTATGTAGGATGTATTTAGTTTCTGAAATTTTTGTATGTTTTCTGTTTTGATTCGTTTCTCTTGATTCATGTAAAATAAATGTTGTTTGTTGGTGGATTCGTGTTCAGTGATGTTTAGGGATTGATTCTGGGCAGTTTTTAGGGCTTGGGGTAGCCTAGGGAGGAAGTTGAGGTTTTGGGGAGACCGGAGAAGATGACCGGAGCTTTCTCAAGTCACCTGAGAGTGGTTAGGATTTTAATTAGGGTTAGTGTGTGAGTTTGAATATGGACCATTGGATTTGTGCTTCCCGCGTGTGTGAACGGCCCAGATGCCTCATTAACCCTAATATTTAATTAATTAGTTTAATTAGGTTTAATTAAATTAATTTAATCAGAGTGAATCTCAGCCATCCATTAGCGCGGGCAGTCAACCCCACTTTGAATCCTAGCCTTAGATCCTGCTTACTTTCATTTTCTTTTATTTATTTCACATTTTATTTCATCCATTTATTAAAAATAGCAAAAACACTTTTAAAAATATCATTTTCTGTATTTTCACTTTAAATATTTTTCTTAACTCAAAAACATTTTTTATTTTAATTTTTGCATTAAAAAAGTATTTTTAAATCATTTAAATGTTTTATTTAATTAATTGATTTTAATTAATTAAAAATACATTTAGGTTTCTAAAAATCACCAAAAAATTCATGAAGCATTCTCATACATTTAGAAACATTTAAAAACTCATCACACAAATTTATTTTTTGGATTTGATCATGTTTTCACAATTATCTTTGAATTAGGGTTCATAAAATTCCTATTTTCTAACCCTAACTTGAAAAAATCATTTCTGATCAACCATGATGAGTTTGAACTTGATTCTTTTTGAATTCTTTCACACATTTCATATATTATCTAGGTTATTTATCTCATAATTTTGTATTGCATTTTTAATTTGATTTGTATTTTTCCTTTAGAATCACCCAAAAACCCTATTTAACTTAGGAAATTCATAACTTCCTCTAGTTTTAGCTTCTGACCTCCACCTTTGGGAAGTGATCTTGTATGTGTTTAGGGTTTGTTTGAGTTCATTTTCAATTTTGTATCATGATGTATGCTTCTGTTTTGGTCATTTGCATCTCATACATTCATAAAACCCTAATTTCTCATATTCATTTGCATTCATCTTTACATATCTCAATCATATGAACTTGCCATGACATTCTATGATCTTGTATGCCATCTTAGACATCTTAAGACATGTTTGAACATATCTTGATCATTTCTTCATTCATTTGATATGTTTTTCATTCATTGCATTTCATGAACATCCATGTGTTTTCAAGCTTCTTACATGCTTCATTTGCATCTAATCCTTTATATGAATATCCATATGCATCATGTATGACTTTGCATCATTGCATAACACATTTGAATTTCATATTCACTTCTGGTTTTGGTCACTGCACTTCCATTTTATTTATTTCTTTTTGCTTTGCATCTCATGCATTCACACTAACCTTTCAGGGGCTTATGGTAAGTTGATTGGGATGTGGATTTGCCTTCACATACCACCTCTTCTCATCTCTTCATTTGCATATTTATATGTCTTTTAAGTGAACTTGCTTCAATCATGTTCTCTTGTTATTACTTTCTTTCTTTAGGTTACTTATCTTCTTCAGGAAGTAAGTAACCTATTCTCTTGCTCCTTCTCTTTTCATCTGCTTCTCTTCCTTGGTGGCCTCCTGAAGATCTTTCTCTAAGCCTCACAAACCATAGGATGTCCAAGCATGATAATTTTAGGGTTGTATATAGTATCCCTTAGTCTTTTACATTTGAGTATCCTTGAGTCTCTCTTCTCATCTCATAATCAGAGGCTAAACACTTAAAACTTTAGGACTTTGAATTAGGGTTATGTCTGCATCCTTATCTTAGGATGGAGTGTATAACATTAATCCTTAGTGTTAAACCTTTAATTTGTTTACACCTCTTAATAAAGACATATAATAATGATTAAGACTTAAGCTTGTAACTTGGGCCTTATATTAGGGTTCCATCTCTTCCTTTTGGTTAAGAGGGACTAACCCTAGTGTTTAATGGACAAGTCCCCCTCAAGTTGTCTTACATATTTAGACCCACTTCTTAACCTCGCCTTTAATTAAAATCCACTTAATAAAGGCTTGTTATATAATGAATTTAATCCCTAACCATGGATTAAGTTGAGGAGTCTTTCTCAGCTTAAGTGTTCTCATCTATCATCCTTCTTTTAGGATGGTGTAATGAGTTCACTAATCCCTGATTAGAGATTAAACTCATTACTTAACACTAAATAAAAACCCAAAAACATCTTAATAATTACCAAGTAGGTTAATTATCTTAATCCTATATCATCATGGTAATTAAGTTGAGATTTCCATCTCACACTTAAGTATACTCATTATCCCTAATCAGGGAGGATATAATGAGTTTACAAACCTTTGATTTAGGCTTAAGCTCATTATCTTATGCAAAAAACCAAAAATAATAAAAAAAAAACTGAAAACATAAAAACAAACAATAAACGTCTCCTCCGGGATTCTTTTCTCATCACACTCATTCTATAAACGAGAACTCGCTTCTTCAGTCTAATGCGAGATAGTTAGCACTCGAGCCAGACGAGTCATACACTTGAGCATAGACAAGCAAGAAATTCATAATCAAATCATCCAGTCTTTTTGAGTCGAACTACGGTGTTTTGACTTCCTCATTTCACAAGAGGATACATAGGCATAACTTAACAGGTATCGAACAAAAGTCTCTTTGTCATCCCCCTCTTTCAGCATTCTTTCTAAGCCTCAGTTTTGAGCATCTCACTCTCTTTTTGCACTGACACTTTGTACATTCATACCTAGCTTTTCATACACAATCATCACATACACTACCCCTTTAAACATAATCAAGTAAGCGTGGATCCCGTCGAGTACAACGAACGATCTGGGTGCTAATACCTTCCCAGGTCGTAACCAACCCCCTTACTCAGTTTCTTTGGTTCGCAACCGTCTTATCCATACTGTAAACACCCCAAATTTTCCCTCAATTTTTCTCACATCATGGCTTGTGATCTTTCATATAGCATTGCATAAACATATCATATTTCACTACATAGTTCATTTCATCTGCATAAGTTGCACTGCTAGGGTTTGTGATCAATAGAATTCAAGAAGTGATATGAGTTATCCCAATAGACTTGAAGCTTGTCAATAGGGTACATGAGTGGTTTATAATCTTATTACATCCCCAATAAGTCTTTGAAGTCAAAAAATCATAAAGGATTGCACAGAGGTCCAGGCAAGCTAGGGTTTTACTGCAGATGACCTAAAATTAGGGTTTTGGTTTCAGAGGCCTTAATCTCAATTTTTTAGTCATTCTTGTTTCTAATGGTCTTAGTATGTTATAAGGAGCATGTGTACCAAATTTGATGAAGAATTTCATTGTGGAAGTCATCTGATCAACTGGTAACTTATTGTGCAAGAAAAGTCAGAATCAGGGCATCTGAGGCCCCCATCAATGGTACCAAAGGGCCATCTTCATAATTTTGAGGTTATATGATCTTTATTTGATCTTATAAGTGGTTAGAAGTTCACAAGATTGAAGAATTTCAAGCCATTTGCAAACTTTCCATTTTTGGACATGACTTGTAATGAAAACTTTCCATTTTGGGAAAGATTTTCAACCTCCTCTTTCTTGATAAAAAATGCTTCAAATGAAAAATCCTTAAACATGAAAGTTTTATATTGGATCTTACCATTTTCAAAAAGTACAAGAACTCCTCTTGATTCATCCTAGAACTCAAGATATGATCTTTCAAAGTTAGGAAAAATCTTGTAATTTTTAAGTATGTGCCAAAGAGGGATTTTTGCAAATTCAAGTTCTAAGCACTTTCATGACCTCTAATTGACCTCTAAGCATCATAACAACATCACATTACTTTCCTTGATCATAATTATGCCTTGGATTGCAAGTTTCTATAAGCCATTTTCACAAAATTCTCAAAGAGGGAAAGTTGCAAAATCTATGTTATCACATGATCCAAGTGTTCCAGCTCATGAAATCTGATCCAAAGGTCCTCCACAAATTCAGCTGAGGCAAATCCACCCTTTAGATCACCTCTGACCCGAGCCCATACCTCATAGTACATAATCTTGACTTTTTTCAAAACCTATCATACCAATCAGCCTGTGCCACAACAACTCTCTGGCCAATCAGAATTGTTTATGTGGACATCAAGGAGCTCATTACACAACACACACAAGCCTGAATCAAGCCCTAAGCTCAGTTTCACAAAAAACCTCAAAGACATTCATCTCTTCAAATCTCATCACACAAGCATCAAATCTCAAATCTTCTTCCACCAATCATCTCCACACATCATAAGGATCACAAACCACCCATTGCCATGGCCTGAAAGTCACTTAAACTCAAACATGATTTTCCACCTCTCATAACTGAATCTTAAAAAGTAGGCCATTTAAACTCTTGCAAAGCTTCTCAATAGCATCAGGGTGATCAAAGGAGGTGTCTAGCACAAGAGGCAAGCTTTGGAGGTCCACATTTGCTCAACTCCAGCTCAGGTATAACTCAAGAACATTTTTCTCAGAGCTTTGATTTTAAGTTACGATGTGATAAAGCATGTTTCCCTGATCATTATGCACTTTGAATCACTGAAAATGGTTGAGTATGTAGGATGTATTCAACTTCTGAAATTTTTACACATTTTCCGTTTGGCTTCGATTCTTATTGTTGATGCAAAATAAATGAATTTTGGGGCTGGATTCATGTTTAGGGTTATTAGATGGTTGATTCTGGTGCTTTAGAGGGCTTATGGTGGCGTTTTGGGGGATTCAGGTGAGAAGGGTGACTGGAGAAGATGATCGGAGCTTTCTCCGATCACTTGAAAGTGATCAGGGTTTTAATTAGGGGGATTAGTTGTCAGTTTGAATGGTGGCCCTTGGATCTATTTTGCCCGCGCGTGTGAATGGATAGGATTAGATCATTAAACCCTAAACATAATTAATTAAATTAATTAAGTTTAATTAGCCAGATTTGATCTGAACCCTAGGATAGCGCACAGTCTCTCCAGGTTCAAATCCCAGCCTTAGATCATGTTGACTTCTCATTTATTTGATTTTTATTTCATTTTCTTGCATTTCGTTTCCATATTTATTTTAAAATAGCAAAAGACTTTTAAAAAATCTCAAACTTTGCATTTTCATTTCAAATATTTTTCTTAACTCAAAAACATTTTTTATTGTGGAGGGGTGTAATCACAACAAAGCTTTGCATATTACTTTGGAATGTAAAGGTGATGTACTTTCTCATGTCCTTGTTGATACTGGATCATCACTCAATGTGTTGCCAAAGAAAGCTTTAGTTAAGTTGGAGTATGATGGTCTTGCACTTCGTCCGAGCAACCTGGTTGTCAGAGCTTTTGATGGCTCTAAGAGATTGGTTCTCGGAGAAATTGAGCTGCCTGTGGTAATTGGCCCACAAGTTTTCAAAACTATCTTCTACGTGATGGACATACAACCTTCCTATAGTTGTTTGTTGGGTCGACCCTGGATTCATGCCGCTGGCGCAGTAACATCGACCTTTCACCAGAAGTTAAAATATGAGTGGGTGGGCCAAATTATCACCATTTGTGGAGAAGAAGACATCTTCGTCAGTCACCTGGCTACATACAAGTACATAGAGATGGATGGAGAGATCCATGAAACCATGAGTCAAGGTTTCGAAGCTTTAAACATCAATGAAGCTACAACTGAGGTGTTTGCTGCATCCCAAGAGGAAAGGATGGGCACCTCAATTGCTTCCTACAAACAGGCTCGGAAGGTTATGGAAGAATGGAATGCCCAAGGATGGGGCAGGCTACTGAAGGTGGAGATGTAAGAAGACAAATTCGGTTTGGGTTACAGACCATCCCGATAAGTTCCAGAGGAGGCTGCTGAAGCTCCCAGGTTCATAAGTGGGGGAATGATGACCCCAGATGTTGTCAACACTCTGGAAGACGAGGCTGAGAGCGAATACAACCTGGAAAGCTGGATCCTTCCAAGACTCCCGGGCCAACAAGTCCTCAATTGGTCTTCCTGGGAAATTATAAGGGTTACTGCTGCAGAGTAATTATTATTTCCTGTTTTAAGCATGCATCAAAGTCCTGCATCTTTCCCAAGATGTCGGGACTCATTTTGTAATAGGGCCATATGTATTTTGTGCAAATTGAATATTAATGAACAATGGACATCTTTTTGCAAACAATCTTTTTTCGCTCACTGTCTTTTCATTTTTGTTATTTTCGCACAAAACAATAAATGGCAATGTTTTTCTCAAATAATAACTTCATTCACTTTTTCTAAATAAGATAAAATCAATCACTAAAATGAACCAAATATCAACCTTTGCAGAGATAGCCCTCCAGATTGCACCGACAACAACATTGTTATGACTTTTTATGACATCGACAATCTGATTAATCAAGCAGATGAAGGGGTTGAAGAAGACTACGATTTACCTGAAGAGTTAGCCAGGTTATTGAGACAAGAGGAAAATGTGATTGCTCCTCATCAGGAGGAGGTTGAGACTATCAATCTTGGTATCGAGGAAAAGGTGAAAGAGGTGAAGATTGGGGCCAGTCTGCAGGCTCCAGTAAAAGAACAGCTTATCAGTATGCTGCAAGAATATGTCGATGTATTCGCTTGGTCCTATCAAGATATGTCGGGTTTGGATACATGTATTGTCATGCACAAACTGCCATTGAAAGAGGATTGTCCACCAGTTAAATAAAAGTTGCGCCGTACTTGCCCAGATATGGCCATGAAAATCAAAGAAGAAGTACAAAAGTAGTGGGACGCCGGTTTTCTTGCTCTAACTAGTTACCCGCCGTGGGTTGCTAACATTGTAACCGTACCTAAGAAGGATGGCAAGGTGTGTATGTGTGTTGATTATCGGGATCTGAACAGAGCAAGCCTGAAAGATGACTTCCCATTACCTCACATTGATGTATTGGTAGACAACACAAATCAGTTCTCGGTATTTTCCTTCATGGACGGATTTTCTGGATACAATCAGATCAAGATGTCACCTGAAGACATGGAGAAGACAACTTTCATCACACCCTGGGGCACATTCTGCTACAAAGTAATATCGTTTGGTTTGAAGAACGCCGGTGCAACATATCAACGGGTTATGGTAACATTATTCCACGATATGATCCATAAAGAAATCGAGTGCTATGTGGATGACATGATTGCCAAGTCCCAAACAGAGGAAGAGCATTTGGTAAAATTTGTTGAAGTTGTTCAAGCGTCTGAGGAAGTATCAGTTAAGGTTAAACCCCAACAAATACACATTCGGGGTACGATCTGGTAAGCTTCTAGGTTTTATTGTAAGCGAAAAAGGAATGGAGGTTGATCCCGACAAAGTCAAAGCAATTCAGGAAATGCCTGCACCTAAGACTGAGAAAGAAGTTCGAGGGTTCTTAGGTAGATTGAACTACATTTCAAGGTTCATATCTCATCTCACTGCAACCTACGAGCCCTTGTTCAAACTGCTAAGAAAGGAACAAACAGTCAGGTGGAACGATGATTGTCAAAGAGCTTTCGACAAAATCAAGGAATATCTGCAAGAACCTCCAATTCCCATGCCTCCAATTGAAGGAAGACCTCTAATCATGTACCTGATAGTATTAGATGAATCAATGGGGTGTGTGTTGGGCCAACATGACGAGTCTGGTCTAAAAGAGTATGCAATATACTACCTAAGCAAAACGTTTACCGACTGTGAACAACGTTATTCACTGCTCGAGAAAACTTGTTGTGCTTTAGCGTGGGCTGCTCGCCGACTAAAACAGTATATGTTGACTCATACTACCTTGTTGATCTCAAAGATGGACCCTGTCAAGTACATATTTGAGAAGCCAACACTTACCGGAAGGGTTGCAAGGTGGCAAATGATTCTAACAGAATATGATATTCAGTACACCTCTCAAAACGCCATCAAGGGTAGTGTATTGTCTGACTATCTGGCCGAGCAACCCATTGATGACTACCAGCCTATGAGATTTGATTTCCCTGATGAAGACATCATGTTCTTAAAATCAAAAGATTGTGAAAAGCCTATTCACACTGAAGGGCTTGATCCAGAAGAAGCATGGACTATGATGTTCGATGGGGCAGTTAATTGTAACGGTTGTGGAGTTGATGCAGTGCTTATTACACCCAAAAGAGTCCATATGCCTTTCTTAGCAAGGCTTACATTTGCCTGCACTAACAATGAAGCAGAGTACGAAGCTTGTATCATGGGTCTTGAGGAAGCCATTGACCTCAGGATCAAAACCTTGAATGTATTCGGAGATTCAGCTTTGGTGGTCAACCAAACTAATGGCAAGTGGTATACTCATCAAGAGCATCTGGTCCCCTACCGTGACTATACGACGAGATTGTTGACTTTCTTTACAACAGTCAAGTTTGAATACATCCCTCGAGATGAAAATCCGTTTGCAAACGCCTTGGCCACTATTTCATCTATGATCAAAGTACAGACTGCTAACTACGTACCTCAGATTTTAGTATCCAGACTAAACCAACCGGCATACATCTTCTCTGTGGACACTGTCACTGAAAACAAACCTTGGTTCCACGGCATCAAATACTTCTTGGAGACCCAGACATACCCACCTGGGGCATCGTCTAATGATAAGAAGACATTGAGAAGGCTAGTCGGCACTTTCTTCCTCAATACTGATGGCTCCTTATACAAGTGGAACTTCGACATGGTCTTTCTCAGATGTGTTGACAAGAAGGAAGCAGACCTATTAATGCACGAAGTACATGAAGGTTCTTTCGGTACCCGTGCCGGAGGACATGCAACGGCAAAGAAATTGTTGAGATCAGGTTACTATTGGATCACAAAGGATGCAGATTGTTGTGCCTATGCTAGAAAATGCCATAAATGCCAGATCTACGTAGACAAAGTGCATGTGCCTCCCAATCTTTTGAATATATTATCTTCACCATGGCCCTTTGCCGTGTGGGGCATTGATATGATTGGAAAGATCGAGCCAACTGCTTCAAATGGTCACAGATTCATCCTGGTAGCCATTGATTACTTCACCAAATGGGTTGAAGCAGCTTCTTATGCAAACGTCACCAGGAAAGTGGTAGCCCGATTTCTGAAAAGGGATACCATTTGTCGATATGGAGTCCCCGAAAGAATCATTACTGATAATGGTTCAAACCTTAACAACAAGATGATGGCAGAGCTATACCGGGATTTCAAGATCAACATCACAACTCTTCTCCTTACATGCCAAAGATGAATGGCACTGTTGAGGCGGCTAACAAGAACATTAAGAAGATTGTGCAAAAGATGGTAGTCCCATACAAAGACTAGCACGAAATGTTACCATTCGCCTTGCATGGGTACCAAACTTCCATCAGAACATCTACCGGGGCAACACCCTATCAGCTTGTGTATGGTATGGAAGCAGTCCTACCTGTTGAAGTTGAATTACCCTCCTTGCGGGTAATGATGGATGTAAAACTAGACGAAGCAGAATGGGTCTGATCTCGTTATAACCAACTCAGCCTGATTGAAGAAAAGAGATTAGAAGCTATCTGTCATGGTCAGTTATATCATAAACGGATGAAGAAAGCCTTCGATCAAAAAGTCAGACCTCGGGTATATCAAGTGCGAGAGCTTATACTGAAAAGACTCATTCCTCCTCACTCAGACCACATGGGAAATTGGACGCCTAACTATGAAGGTCCTTACGTGATAACTAAAGTCTTCTCGGACGGAGCACTGATGCTCGCAACCATGGATGGCGAAAAATTCTTATCTCATGTGAATTCAGATGCAGTTAATAAATACTTCGCACAAATGACCCGCTGGACATAAAAACAGAATGTAAGTCTAGGCAAAAATAGGGAATCCCGGCGAGTCAAAAACAGAATAAAAGACTCGGGAAAAAATAAGGGAAAAATTGAAAAAAAAATGTACACCCGCTGAGTTGAAAAGCCACATTGGACAGCTCAGACAAAAATGGGTATCCCGGTGGATTGAAAACCCGAAAGGGCGATCCACGCAAAATCAGGGAATAAGCGAATAACTACAATCTGAATTCGTCTGTATCACTCACATGACACGGCAAGCTTCGAAAGGACAAAGCTTCGGTCAGAATCAACTTTCTTCAGAAAACAAGATAAGAAGAGCGTTCAGGTCATACAGGTCATAGCAAAGGAAGCTCATCGAAACGTCAATTTCAGCATTGCCAAATAGGGTTTTTATTTTCTCAATTTTGTAGTAATCTCCTCCTTTCAGGGATTAGCTTCCTTACTGTACTCGCCTATTCAAGGCACATAAATCAATAAAGTCAAATATTCATTCACAATTTGTTTTGTACCTTTTTGTTTTGTTTGCAAAATGTTCAAAAGTTCGTAATACAACATTTGCATAAAAACATATAAGCCATTTTTAATAAATGCTTGCAGGAAATATGTTCTCTTAAGCAAACCTAACTCCTATGACGGAATCTGGTTGAGGATACCTCAGGGCACTTGTGCGTTTCTTTTGTTTAACAGGTTGCAGGTACTCAAGGCGGACAACCTTTCACATCATGAGGCATATCAGGCACCATATCCCCAGCCAAGCCGGTAGTCACCTCATCAGAAGGACTACTTAACGAAAGTATTCCCCCACAGAGCTCTTTATCCCCTCAGGGTATCCTCCACAAAGCGGATCCTCCGATGGATTACTTCCCAGAAGTTCTCTCTTCCCTAAGCAGGATCTCCAAAGCGATGCATGAATCACTTTTCCCCAGCAAATTGTCGGATCTTCTCATCCATTGGCTCCCCACAGAGTTCTTCCCCCAAGGTTCTCCAGAACGATCATGCAGTGATCCTTTCTCCCCACAGATCGCCCAGTGATCCGTTCTCCCAACAGATTTCAGATCTCAGATCTCGTTTCTCTCATTTGAATAATCATAGCATTCACATCATTCCTCCCCAAACAAAGCGTAGAATTCCGTCTAATAGCATTACGGCAAAAATCAAACATTTGCATGATCATAAGTCAGGTTTGAGCCAGTCACCTACAAATACCAAAATCACTCCTCCAGCAATACACAAAAAAACGTATCCCCTGTAGATAAAAGCTGGAATACCCTTTTACAATCTCAATACAAATACTTGTACATACTTATACATAATCCTTCTGATACTCGTCCGTATCCTACTCACAATTCTTTGATATTCGTCTGTATCTTATGGATCTCCCCAGCAGATCGACACTCGTCCGTGTTCCTTGTTTAAAATAGTTGATGCTCGTCAGTATCATCACTCTTTAAACACGTGTTGGCGTTTGTTTCTATCGATACTCGTCTGTATCGTGGTCCTAAGGATACTCGTATGTATCTTTAATCTATATACACTGTCGAAACACTTATACCATTTTATTTTTAGGGCTTAAACACTCGTTCGTGTTTGTCTATCCCTAGAAATCGCCAACAAAACAACTTTCTATCCGACATTCGTCCTATGTCGCGATAATCCTCAGCATCCGTACCCTGCTAGGTGATCATCCTTCACCTTTTGGTGATCGTACCTCATCATTCATTCGATGGTCGTCCCCATCGTTGATCTTTTTATCTGGCATTCGCGATAACCCCCAACAGAGCAGCTATCCCCTACTAGGTGATCGTCCTTCACCTCTTGATGACCGCCCATCATAATTTATTTTGATGAACGTACCTCATCATGTTATCCGATGGTCGTCCCCATCATTGATCTTTTTATCCGACATTCATCCTATGTCGCAATAACTCAGAGCAGTCGTCCCCTGCTAGGTGATTGTCCTTCACCTTTTAATGATTGTACCTTATCATTCATCCGATGGCCGTCCCTATCGTCGATCTTTTTATCCGACATTTAGCCTATGTCGCGATAACTTTCAGCAGCCGTACCCTGCTCGGTGATCGTCCTTCACCTTTTGATGACCGTCCCTCATCATTCATTCTTCACCCGATGGCCGTCCCCGTCGTGTTTTCTTTATTCTTCAGCCTAAAGGTCGTCCCTGTTAGTGCTTTTAAATCCCTATTAAATTCACATTTCCTTACCCGATGGTCGTCCCCGTCGCGGATTCTTTATTCCCCAGCATGATGGCTGTCCCCGTCAATGCATTTCTCACCGTTTTTATCCCCAACAGTCGTCCTCTGCTCGATGGTCGTCCTCTGTCGCTGCCATTTAATATTCAGTCTACACTGTCTATTACAATTTATATCCCTTTTCTTCTTTTCCCCAGTGAGCACAAATTTTGGATTGTCTTTGTATTCAACCACAAGTTATCTTGTTCGTCTGTTAAGCCTGGCGCTTACATCCTACACAGCTAACTCATGCTTGAATAGGGGCAGCTGTAAACACCCCAGATTTTCCCTCTCACTTTTATCACATCTTGACTTATGATTATCATAATTGCATAACCAATCAACACATTTCACAATGCATAATCACCCTTTAAACATTTTATATGCATAGCTGCATCTAGGGTATGTGATCAGATGAATCCTAGAAGTGGTGTGAGCTATCTCAGAGGCCATGAAGCATGTCAAGATGTTCCATGAGTGTTCTATGATCATCTTATGCCCCCCATGGGTATATTGAAGTCAAGAAATGTCCAAAAATTGCAGAGGTATGTAAGTTAAGCTAAGGCTCCTGCACAGATGACCTAAAATTAGGGTTTTGGTTTCAGAAGCCTTGCACCCAAATTTTTTGGTCATTCTTGTTGCTATTGGTCCATATATGATATAAGGAGAATGTGTATCAAATTTCATGGAAATATTCAATGTGGAAGTCATATGATCAAGTGGTAACTTCCTGAGCAAGAAAAGTCATATTCTGGGTATCTAAGGCCCCCAACAAGGATACCAAAGGGTCATCATCATCATTTTGAAGTTATATGGTCTTTATTTGATCATTGGAATGCTTGGAAGTTCACAAAGTTGAAGAAAAATGAGCAAAGCCAAAACTTGCCAAAATTGGAAATGACTTGTAATGTAAACTTTCTATTTTGGGAAAGATTTTCAACCTCCTCTTTCTTGATCAAAAAGGTTTCAAATGAAATTTCTTCAAACATGAAAGTTGTATATTGGATCCTCTCATTTTCAAAAAGTACAAGAACTCATTCTAATTCATCCTAGAACTCAAGTTATGGCCTTGCAAAGTTGGAAAAAATCTTATAAATTTCATGTTCATGTCAAAGAGGGATTTAAGCAATTTTGAGTTTCAAGCTTCTAAGTGACCTCTAATGTCCTCATTTATGTCACAACATGTCAATACAACTTCAAAACATCAGAATTGGCCCAAGAATTCAAGAATTTCATGGCTTGATTCACAAGAAATCTCAAAATGGCCAAAATGCATAAACCTTGTAAACTCTTGTCTTGATCCAAGCCATGCAGCTGCATAATAATGATCTTATGGCTCTCCTTGAAGCTAGCTGAAGCAGTTCAAACACAAAAATCAGCTCTGCCATGGCCCATACCTCAAGTACACCAATCTTGACTTTTGGCCAATAGAGCCATATCATTCCCATAGTGCATATCTAATCTTCTGACTCATTCCAATAGTTTAGGGATTGCCTCAAGATCATAAGAGAAGCATGCCATGAGCTCAGAACACACACAACATCAGATTTCACAAAATTTGCCAAAAACTTCTCTTCTTTGATTCTCTCAAACAATCCATCAAACCTCAAAAATTCTTTCACCATTCATTTAGAAATCATCCATAGAACACAAAGCAACCATTACCATGGCCTGAAACCTCATAAACCAAAGCCTCCATTTCTGCCATATCAGAATCGAACCACTCAAAATAGCCACTTTCAAAGCATTCTAAGCATCCCAATAGCTTCAGGAGGATCAAAGGAGTTCACTTGCACAAGTGGGAGGTTCTGAAAGCTCACATTTGAAGGTTTCCAGCTCAGGTATACTCAAGAACATTTTTTCTCAAAGCTTTAATTTCTTGTTATAAAATGAAATTGCATGCTCTAAGGATCACAATGATGCTTTTAGAATTGAAAATGGTGAAGAAATGAACATTTTAGGAACTTCTGAAAATTTGCCTATGTTCATGTTTTGATTCGATTCAGCTTATTCATGAATGATAAATGTTGTTTGATGTTTGAGTTGAGTTGCTAGAAGTATGAGGATCATTTCTGGGCAGGTTAGAGGTTTTGATTTTGCCTAGGAAAGATTTTAGGGTTTTGGGATGGCCGGAGAAGATGACCGGAGCAATTTTCCAGTCATCTGAAAGTGTTTAGGGTTAGGGTTCCCAGATTGATTGTAGGCCCTTGGATCATGATTAGGTTAAGGAATGAACGCTTCAGGTTGTGTCATTAATTTAAAATCCTAATTAATTAAAATAAAGCATAATTAATTGCCAGATTAAATATGGGTCATTGGATCACGCGCGAATTTCAGGTTTAAACCTAGGCCTTAGGATCCTCATACCTCAAGTCAATCAAACTTCTCATCCTGGCCCTTGATCTCTCTCCTGCGCAATCTGGACCACCCATTTGTATTACTTTTCATTTTCTTTTTATTTATTTCATTTTATTTTCTCTTATTTATTTAAAATAGCAAAAATCATTTAAAAATTCTGAAATTTTTTATCATCACTTTAATTAATTTTCAGAACCCAAAAATATTTTTATTTTTATTTTTCCATTAAAAAATGCATTTTTAAATAATTTAATTGTATATTTTAATTAATTAAGTCCATTTAATTAATTAAAAATACTTTAAAGTATTTAAAAATCACAAAAAAAATCAGAGAGGTTCTTTAAACATTTACAAACTCATCCCACAAATTTCGTTTTGGTTTTGAGCAAACTTTGCCAATTTTCTTTGAATTAGGGTTTCTAAAATTCCTATTTTTCAACCCTAACTTCAAAAATTCATAACTTTCAAACCAAGATGAGTTTGCATTTGATTCTTTTTGCAATCTTTCACATTTGACCTCTACTTTATAAAAATATTTTTTTATCCTTTTTATCTTGCATTTTCAAATTAATGTGCATTTTCCCTTTGAGAAATATCCAAAACCCTAGCCAATCTTAGGATAACCATAACTTGAACTTGGTAAACCTTTAGACCTCCCCCTTTGGATGGTGATTTCATGAGTGCTTAGGGTCCCCTTGGATGCATTTTCAATTTTTTATCACTCGATTTGCTTATGCTTTTGAATTTGTACATATCTTGCTTTCAAACTAACCATTTCAGGTGCATTTGGTAAGTTAATCAGGATGTGGATGTGCATCCACATCCAACCTCTCTTTCTCTCTTTATTTTTATGCACTTTGTTTGTGTTTAAAGTTAATCTCATTCACTTATGTTATCTCTTGTTATTAGGTTATTTAACTTCTTCATGAAGTAAGTAACCTAACCCTTCTCTCTCTCTCTCTATCTCTCTCTCTCTCTCTATCTCTCTCTCTCTCTTTTCATCTGTTTCTCCTCCTTTGGTGGCCAACTTGAAGACTTATCTTGATGCCTCACAAACCTTAGGAATATCCAAGCATGATAAATTTAGGGTTGTACATAGTCCCCCCCTAGTTTTTACCTTTTGAGTCTCCTTGAGTCTCTCTCTCATCTCATAATCAAGGCTAAACAGTTAAAGTTTTGGGACTCTAAATTAGGGTTATGCCTGTATCCTTATCTTAGGATGGAGTATATAACTTTGACCCTTAGTGCTAAACCTTTAAGTTGTTTTCACTTTCAATCAAAAACACCTAATAATCATTAAGACTTAAGCTTGTAACTTGGGCCTTATATTAGGGTTACATCTATGCATGTTGGTTCAGAGGGACTAACCCTAGTGTTCAATGGACAAGTCCCCCTCATGCTAAAGTCTTGCAAATATAAAAAACACTTCTTCATCAAACCATTAATTAAAATCCACTTAATAAAGGCTTGTTATATAATGAATTTAATCCCTAACCATGGATTAAGTTGAGGTATCTTCCTCAGCTTAAGTGTTCTCATCCTTCTCTTATGCAGCATTACCTTTCCTTCGGGATAAAAATGCCTAGCTGGTGACTCTATTCAACCTCAACCTACAACATCGCCGACGGTTCGTGTTTGCACCGGGACGAAAGTCCGAGGAGCGACAATAAGTTTTAAGTATTTTTTCAATTTTCAAAACCAAAAAACTATTTAAAAAAATAAGCACTTAAAATATTGGAAATTCCCCAACTTTATAACAACTAACTATTCTCCAAGGATTGGCATGGCAAGGAATCCTCTGTTAGGATTTCTGGATAAAAACATGGAATCTCACAAGATGAACAAGAACTTTTGGAGTTTAGATCTAAAATATTCAAAGACAATTATCAAAATTTCAAACAAATCTCGAGTATGCATTTGGTGTATGAGGATGTAGTTACAATGAGAAGAATGATCAATAAATTTCTTCATCCAAAAATTCCTATAAGTATTGAATGACGTAGAAATCTAATGGAGATGAGGAGAATAATGGTACTATGAATAATATTTTGACGAATGAAGAAATAAATAATCTCTCAAGGGATGATGAGGAAAAATGTCTACAGGTAGAAGAAAGGAATATGACATAATATGATTGTACAACTTTCATACTTTTGGAAAAAGAAGAGGAAAGGATTACCAAACCATGAAAATGAAAAATTTATTGTTAAACCTTTTGGTAGGAAGATATGATACAAGGCCTCGAAAACCCAATAGATGTGGGGGGAGGAATGACATTATCAATATTATAAATATGAGTAACAATAATTTTCTTGAGTCTTTCTCTGATAAATATGATTAATATCATGCTTTAATGGATGGACCTTTGTTAATATATGATCATTATCTCAATCTTAGATGGGGCCCTATTTTTTATATGGATGATGATCAAATTGAGAAGGTGGCAGTTTGGGTGAGTTTTTCAGGGTTACCAATTGAATATTATGATGCAAAAGTTATTATATTCATTGGTAACAAAATTGGTAGTGTAGTTGCATGTCCCTAGTTCACTCAAGGGAGCTTCTATCTGGTTATTCTGTTTCTTGTCTTATCACTTTCATCCTTGTTTTTTATTTTGATTTATTGAGTCTCCTTCCTAATTTAATTTCTCGGAACCGAGTTTGATTTGATTTGTTTTAGCATGCATACAACTTTGGTTAGATTTGATCTTGATCTAACTATCTTTGATCAACAACATATGTTAGTAGAATGAAATCATTTTGTCTTTTTGGTCAAAGTTGATTCAATAATAAAATCTTAAAATGCTTTTGAAAATTAGAGAATTTACTATATTGATTCGAATCATTCATTTTTACGTTAAATTTATATTCCTAATCAAATGACAGAAGTGTAACCAAGTCATTTGATTCAAATCAAATTTTACAATTGATTCTGATCATTTTCCTAGGAACAAATTCTGCTTGATTTTATTCAAATAATATTTGTACATGATTCAAATTAATTTTATTTTTCAAAATTCCTTTTCAGTTATCTAGAATTTGATTTGAATCAAATTTTAAACATGATTCTAATCACTTGGCATTTGATTCGAATAATACATTCTCTGATCTGAATCAACTAGCAATTTTTTTTTCAAAACGTGGTTATTGCTTCCATTCCACTTCATGTTTCTCATTTGATTCAAATCATATTTTTATTGTTTCGAATCTAACCACCCTTTTCACCATTTTTGTGTGCTCGATCTTTGGCACATATAAAATCTTTTTGTCATTGTTTCTCAATATACCATCAATCATTTTGGACATATTTTTTCAGTGTGATTTTTAGTGAAAATCAATTTCCTATGTTTTAAGTGTTCAAATTCTTGCTACAAAATTCTTGCATCTTCAACTTCAATTGAGTTCAGATCTTGATAATGAGAGTATTGAGATTGATTGAAGGAGGCGTGCATTTGAAACTAATATTTCTTATAGATCTTGTTCAATTTTTCCGGTTGTTAGCAAGGTTAAGGGATTGTCAATGGTGGTGACAAATTGCATTGAAAATAACTAGGTTCTTCTCTCGAAAATTGCCTTAGTAGTGATTGTGTGGAAGGCTACAGATAAGGTGGCGTTCTTCTCAGATTTATGGACAATTTCACCACTCAAGGAGTCGGTAGGATCAAGGGGTTGATTACTACATACGGAGGTTTAGAGCATATTTGGTGTTATTGGAAGATTTAAGAAATGTATTCGAGTAAAGATCACGTGAAAGAGTTTTGCAAGATTATTGTATACAAGTCAAAGGTCCAAATTAGGAGATTTATTTTCTTATATTTATTGTCGATTGGTGATTGTATGAACTCTTGGAAATATTTTTCAAATAACAAGGAACTATGCAAGTTCCAATTGGAAACCATTGATGAATGCACATAGGCAAAGCGATGATGAATGTCGAAGCACTATAATTTTTGGTGTTATATCTCTCCCTCTCTCTCATGCGTTTAAATTTGTAGTGATTGCATGCTTAGATTTTTTAATTCCATCATATTATATCATTTATTCTTGATAGAAATTTATCACATCCCATTTTGAATGAGCAATGTTGACACCTTGAGCCTCCTTATCCTTGGTAATAGCGTAGACCTTCTTCAAATTGTTCATATTTGAACTCATTTTATCTGCAAATATCAAACACCCATGTAAAAACACCCATTATGGGATGACTTCATCCTCAACAAAAAATATTGTTCCTCTCTAAACTACTGGTCATGAACATGATAGTTGGGCCAAAGTCCTCCTCATAGCTGAGACTTTAGGAAAACTTTTCTAGATCTTTCTTCATCATAACCTCGTAAGAAGTGAAAGATTCTAGATGAACGACAAATGTATGATATTCACGATTGAAATGGACTAAACCCCAATAGTTTTGGAACCTATTCGAGAAACATTGAGAAGACCCATTAGGAAATCGACAAGGCATGAAGTGGCTTCCAAAGTACTTAGTTTCATCAGCAGAAAGTGCCCCAGGAAATCCCTCTAGCTCTCATAAAAACGACTAAACATGGGAACCTTTTGGCGTATCACAATAAGCCATTGATCTCGAACATTATACCTCATGGTGTGTATTACATCGAAAGTATGGAAGAATAACTGCAAGAGGGTTTCCAAGACAGATACTTAGCGCATAATTGAAATGCATTTATAAAATTCCAAACACCAAGAAGAAGTTGCAAAGGGAAGCCTTTAAATCTTTAGCACTTCCACTTCAAACTCAGATAAGAGCAATTGCAGGTTTATTCGGGTGAACATGCATTTATAGAAAGTAATATAGCATTCTTCGAAACTTCTACATATCATTTTACTTTATTCTACAGAGTGATTCGACCAGCCAGAGAAGCGATCGACTACGATATTAGTTGCACTGACTGTCGATGGATCACTTAAAGCATAAGGAGTTCCCAATATCTTAGAGTCCACTAACTATATTTATTCACATTGGTCGGATACACTAACGCGGTTCCTTTTATAGGTATCTCATCATCCTATAAGATCTCGAAGGGTTTGATCGAACTGACGCTCTTCGGATGAGCCCCATGCGACAAATGATCATTAATCTCATCATCACTCAGATTCGATCATAAATAGCATGGTAAGTCTTAATTAAATTTTGGTTTTTTTTTCATATTTAAAATAGCTGCCTATATTACTAGGGTAATCTAAGTGAGGGAACCTAAATTCCTGCAACTATGAATGATATGAGCATAGAACTGATTGCGCAATCACCATATACTTCATTAGAAATAAGAGTGTCGAAAGTAAACTCAATGAAGGAAATTTATCTATCAATAGAATCTCTATGAAACCTCTCTGACTCATAATCATCACACACTTGTATAACAACGAGACTAGATTGATCATTAACTAAGTAATGAGAATATGAACTAGAGAACGCTTATGCCCTAACTAAAGAGGAAGAATAACTATCCCCATTATCACTATACAAATTTATGGAATGATCATGTATATTGGCCATGGTAAAGTAAATACTGAAAGTTATGAAACAAGATTAGGGTAAATAAAGGTACCTGGAAGAAATAGAGTCTAGTGAAGAAGGAGAAAGTTAAAGGTGAAATAAGAAGCTTTGTTATGGGAAAGAGAAACGCTCAAAGAAATGCTCATGATAAGAGAAGATATTAATCTTCCAAATAAAAACTCTCAGGAATGACAAAAGTTCCCCAAAAAATCAATATGCCTTTATATAGAGGAGAGCGGGAAGTTGACCAGATCAATGGAAAGGTTACAAACCAATGGCTAGATTTCACCTAAGAAATACAAACGAACTCAAGTGCACTCAAATGCCTAAGGGAAAAGCGATATGTTATAACTTGCTAGTCTAAAGCCATATATTTGAAAAAACCATTGAGATGTTTCAATGATGGGATATAATTTAATGTGTGTGTTTCCCCTTATTTTGTAACAATTGTGCGATCTTCCTACTTCTTGCTATGGTCAAACATAATCTCTAGGGGTCGGCCACAACTTTAAAAGTCTTATCGGCTTATGTGCATCCGGCAAGTCTTGGGGGACAACTGTTATGGGTTGGCCAAAGGCCTAGTGTGAAGGCCCTACCAGATCTAGCCTAATCAAGATTATCCAATGCATATATAATCAACACACGCGAGATTCAAGTTATATTTTTTTGTCTCCACTTTTCACTATATTCATCTTGGACTCTATATCCAACTTGAGCATTGGATTGTTAATCTTGTAGGTCCACCCCGCGGTACTATACTAGAGATCAACATTACTAATTCTAGAATCCTACATCATCAATCAACAATAATTATGCTTCTAATACGGAACATTATTCATAAGTTTACTTTAATTTATTTTGTTTAATGTTTTATTTGTTTCAAATATAATTTATAGTTGTAATTTTTTAATATTAATTTGTAATATATCAAATGTTTTATACTATATTAAAAGTATTATTTTGTAATTTTTTATAATATTAATATGGGTTAATTATATGAAACCCCCTGCCATTAGGGTGAGATTTGTTATTCCCCCTGAAGTTTTTTTTTATGAAGTCTCCTTTATAAAATCAAAATCCATATTTTACCACACCCTTTTGCTACACCTGCTGACTAGATCTGAGTTAATTGCATATGTAGCTTGTTGACTGTACAAAAAACCCATCACGCCTTCAATGTTTTCCACCATTCTCACAAATGGGGTTCCCTAAAAATCTCACCTTCCTCGTCCACCTCACCAAAACCCGTTTCCCCCATTATCCCTACCTCATTAAAAACCTGTTTCCACCAATTTCATTTTTTGTTGTTATATTATGTGTTGAGCACTGAGCACTGTGAGGTATGGAACATTTGCTAAACCAAATGGATTTATCTGAGTATAGCCTTTGGGGTTATTCCTATTAACAAACATTGGATGGTGATTTAAAAATAAAAATCTCATCATGTAGATCAAGAAGACTAGTGTCAAATACGCTTAATAACAAGTGATTAAATAATTATAGAAATAACACTAACAAGTCCTTTCTGATAGTCACTACGCCAAAAATGCTTTTTAACAGCGCATCTTAGACAGCGCTTTTAAGAGAAAGCGCTGTCTAAGGTTAAAAATAAAATAAAACACGGAAAATGTTCCAAAAAAATAATGAAAGCGTTGTCTAAGGGGGGGTCTTAGACAACGCTTTTTAAAAGCGCTGTCTAAGACCCCCCCTTAGACAACGCTTATAGAAAGCGCTTTTAAATATTCACCTTATTCAGCGCTTTTGATAAAGCGCTGTTTAAAGTTTTTAAATTTAAAAAAAAATAAAACCATAAGCGTTGTCTAAAGGGGGGGGTTTAGAAAGCGCTTTTGGAAAGCGCTGTCTAAGGCATACCTTAGAAAGCGCTTTTCCCAAAAGCGATGTCTAAGGTCTTATTAAAATTAAAATTCAGACTTCTATTTTCGTTCTCTGTTCTTTCTGTTTTCCCTCCTAACAGCGAAAGCGAACCCTAACAGAGAAGAAGTGAAATCGCATACATTGTTTCAGTCATTGAAAGTGTTTGAATCGTTCGTTCTTGATTGTGGTATGTTCTTCATTTCTTCACTTTTTCATTCAATCGGTTTCAGTTCTTCTTCATTCATTCACTGCGGTTTCATTTCGTCATTTCTTCAGTTCTTCGTATCAGGCATTGCAAGAGTTGAATCGTTCATTTCTGAAAGTGTTTGAAGAATCTCATTACGGTATGTGTTTCAGTTTTGATTTTTTTAGGGAAATATCAGTTTTGATGTTTTTAGGGAAAGTTCAGTATTTTTCATAACTCAGCAAGCTTTTTGTTCTGATTTAGCAAGCTTTTTGTTCTGGTTGTGGTTGGTTAGGGAAAAATCAGTACTTTTCATAACTCAGTTTTGATGTTTTTGGGGAAAAATCAGTATTTTTGTTCTGGTTGTGGTTGTTTGGTTTGGGTACATTCCATAACTCTGCGTGTTTCCCTGATTTAGCAAGCTTTTTGTTTCACTTAGGATGATTCTAATTAGTTTATCAAGAAGAGTGCAAATCATAAGACTTTGTTTTTTGTTTCACTTAGGATGATAAGTTTCATACTGAAATTATGGATGATATATATATATATATATATATATATATATATATATATATATATATATATATATATATATATATATATATATATATATATATATATATATATATATATATATATATTAAAGTAGTTCCTCATGGATGGTGGAAAGACTTCATTAATTTAGTTTTTCTTTGAATTGATGAAAAGATTCGAGTGAGATAATATGAGATGGAAAATAGTGATATTCTATTGTTTACTTTAGTTATTCAAAGATTCTACCTTAGTTATGTATTTTCGTCTGGATTGATTGTTTACTTTAATAAGTAGGAAAACCATGGATAAAACATGGATCTGTGCCGATCGAATGACCAAAGAGTACGAGAGTGGGGTTGCGGAATTCGTTAAGTATGTTGTTCAACACGCTGAAAACCCCAGACGAATGCATTGCCCTTGCTTGCGTTGTTGTTATATTGGTAAGGTTGACGCACATGGATTGAAATCGCATTTGCTGAGGCATGGAATTGATCAAAGTTATCAGTGTTGGATATTTCATGGTGAGAAAATTAACGGGAATGTTGAATCGAGTGGAAAAAGTAATACGACCTATGCTTCATACGACAAAGACACGGAAACATATGATTGTGATCGAGTTGAAGAGATTGTAGAAGCACTAGAAGAAGATCTTCATGATTGTCCTGAAATGTTTGAGAGGATGGTAAGCGATGCAGAGAAACCGTTGTACAAAGGTTGCACTAAATTCTCAAGACTTTCTGCGGTATTAAAGTTGTACAACTTAAAGGCGGGCAATGGATGGTCGGATAAAAGTTTCACAGAGTTGTTGGCCCTTATGAGAGAAATGCTACCGGATGATAATGTTCTTCCTAATCGAACCTATGAGGCAAAAAAACTGTTGTGCTCTATTGGCATGAGCTATGATAAGATACATGCTTGTCCTAACGATTGCATTTTGTTTCGTAACGAATATGCAACGTTAACTGAGTGCCCTAAATGCGGTTTGTCTCGATATAAGAAAAGATTATCTCCCGCAAAAGTCTTATGGTATTTTCCGATAATTCCGAGATTTAGGCGCATGTTTCGTAGTGAAACCGATGCAAGACATATTACTTGGCATGCAGATGAAAGAATTACTGATGGAAAGTATCGGCATCCGGCTGATTCACCACAGTGGTCGAAGATTGATAATGATTATCCTGAGTTTGGATCAGAAGCAAGAAACCTTCGATTGGCATTATCTACTGATGGAATGAACCCACATGGTCTTCAAAGTATTTCACATACCACATGGCCTGTGATTCTTATGATTTATAACCTACCTCCGTGGCTATGTATGAAGCGTAAGTACATGATGTTATCTATGTTAATCTCTGGGCCTAAACAACCAGGTAATGACATAGATGTATACTTGACACCTCTGATCGAAGATTTAAAGATTTTGTGGGAGAACGGTGTGGAGGTTTATGATGGATATAGGAAAGAAAGTTTCAATTTGAGGGCGATGTTGTTTGGCACAATTAATGATTTTCCAGCATACGGGAATCTATCTGGGTATAGCATTAAAGGTCAACGTGCGTGTCCTGTTTGTGAAGACGGAACCGATACGATTCGATTGGAACTTTGCCAGAAGAATGTGTTTCTCGGTCATCGTAGATTCTTACATTCTAAACATCATTACCGTGGGTGGAGAAAAGCATTCAATGGAGACACCGAACATCGTAGAGCTCCACCCGCATTGTCAGGTGAACAAGTTTTTGAAAAGGTGAAAGATGTGCGTACTGAGTTTGGCAAGCCTTTTGCACATAAGATTGTGAAAGGTGGGTGGAAGAAAAGGTCGATATTTTTTGAATTGCCATATTGGAAGTCTTTGTACGTGAGACATTTTCTCGATGTTATGCATATTGAAAAAAACGTATTTGAAAGTGTTATCGGTACATTACTCAATATAAAAGGCAAGTCTAAGGATGGCCTTAAAGCAAGGGAGGACATGTTAAAAATGGGAATGAGAACTGAATTAGCACCCGTGAAGAAAGGAAGACGAACATATCTACCACCTGCTGCTTTTACTTTATCTAGAAAGGAGAAAAAAAATTTGTGTAAGTCTCTGAGTGAAGTTAAGGTTCCAGAAGGATACTCATCTGATATCAGAAGACTTGTTTCTATGAAAGACCTCAAGTTGAAGAATTTGAAGACACATGATTGTCATGTTATAATGGAACATTTTCTACCGATCGGTATACGTTCTATTTTGCCAGAAAAAGTAAGAAGTTCCATAACTAAATTGTGTTTTTTCTTTAGGTTTTGTAGTAAGGTGATCGATCCCGGGATCTTACCAACACTACAAAAAGAGATTGTAATTACCTTGTGTGAGCTTGAAATGTATTTTCCTCCGTCTTTTTTTGACATAATGGTTCATTTAGTTGTTCATCTTGTGAAAGAGACACAGTTGTGTGGACCAGCTTATATGAGATGGATGTACCCTGCTGAACGGTATATGAAAATATTAAAAGGGTACGTGAAATCCCGAAGTCGACCAGAGGGTTGTATTGTTGAACGATACATTGTTGAAGAAGCTGTTGAGTTTTGTACTGAATATTTGTCTAACGTTCAATCGATTGGACTCCCCAGAGCTCAGATTTTCGACAAAATGGAAGGTAAAAAATTAATTGGGAATAAAATTGTGACAATATCAAGGGATGAACGGGATCAAGTTCATTTGTATGTTCTGCACAATAATAATGAGGTTGAGCCATATGTTGAAATGCACAAGGATGTACTCCGAAGGTTAAATCCGAACAGAAATGAAAATTGGATAGTTATAGAGCACAATCAAAGTTTCATACAATGGTTGAAGGATCATATTTATTTGAAGCGCTCTTCAGATCCTTCTTCGGTAACAGAAAGGTTGAGATGTTTGGCATATGGTCCAAGTTTTCATGTGTTTTCTCATAGCGCATATTCAATTAATGGATACACATTTTATACCAAAGAACAAGATGATAAGAGTACTATGCAAAATAGTGGTGTCACCGTGCTAGCTGAAGCAATGCATATATCAAGTATGAAGGACTTAAACCCCAAATATGCAAAATTGTCATATTTTGGAGTTATTGAGCACATTTGGGTGTTTGATTACGAGAAGTTTCAGATTCCCATCTTTGGTTGCAAGTGGGTGAATAGTAGTGGCATACGAATGGATAAGTCTGGATTTTTGCAAGTTGATCTTACTAGGGTGGGGTACAAAGATGAACCTTTTATTCTAGCATCTCAAGCTAAACAAGTGTTCTATGTGAATGACCCGAAGAGTACAAAATGGTCTATAGTGCTTTTCTCTAACAAAGTGACTGATGAAAGCGGTGTCGATCAATATGATATTGATGTTGAGAATGAGTCATGCATTAGACGGAATGAGTTGAATAGAAATGATGAAGTTGAGGATCTTATATCGGATGAGTCATATATAAGAAACGATCATAATGAGGGAATTTGGATCAATTCATCCGTACGCATTGCTAAGAAACAAGTGATTAATATTCCAACAAAGAAAAGAAAGAGATGTTAGTGACTTAGGTAAATTATCCATGGTTTCTTTATTTTATTTTTTCAATTGTTTTGATTATAAGTTATATGTGATAATGCATGATTTCATTATATTTTTGTTTTCAATTGCTTTGATTATAAGTTATATCTGATAATGCATGATTTCTTTATTTTTTTGTTTTCAATTGCTTTGATTATAAGTTATATATGATAATGCATGATTTCTTTATTTTTTTGTTTTCAATTGCTTTGATTATAAGTTATATTTGATATTTGATGGTTTCCTTGGTTTATTACAGGTTAGACATGGCTGATGACCAACCTGAGGAAGTTCCTAAAAAAGTATCCGCGGAAGAAGAAATTCGAAGAGGCATCACAGTAATGAGAAGGGTGGTCCAAGGAAGATCTCGAGGCATCATACTAGATGTCTATTGGAGCACCCAGGGACAGCTTATAGAACCTAATGGGCATACCTTAACTAGTTTTATCGGTGCACTAGTAAGGAATGAAATTCCCATTACATGTGATGATTGGAGAAACAAAGAGCTGAATGAGTCCAAAGAAAAAATTTGGAGTGAGATAAAGGTACAATCATTTGGCCCTTAATTATACGGTATCAATTATGTTTTTTCAATTACCGATACTAACTATCAATCTGTATTTTTTTCTTAGCGATGTTTTAACATCGAAGAAGAAAGAAGAGGCTTTTGTATGAAATTGGCCGGAAAGCTTCTAAGAGGGTTTCGGACATTTTTATCATCCAAGTTCCTTAAGGATGCGGATGGTAATTTTGTGGATGCGGAGCTTCCCAAAAAATATGAAAGTTTGATATCGGCTGAAGAATGGGAAGGCTTTCAAATCCAAAAGACAAGACCCGGTTTTTCAAAGAATAAGTGCTACAAATCGGGAAAGAGCATCAAGTCCCGCATATCCGTACCGAAAAGGACGTGTCGGATATGGACGGTTAGAACAATCCATGGTAAGTATTTTGAAATTGCGATAACAAATTTGTTCATCATATATTAGTTTTATCTGATCAAATTGTATGACTTAATGTGTAGCTGCAGAAGGAGGAAAGTTCAGAAACATCTCTTCCTGCACATGTTTTGTGGAAGGAAGCCCGTGTGGGCAAATCTGGAGTTCCTCAAGAAGAAGTTTTACACGTATACCAGAAATGTGTAAGTATAACATTTTTTCATTATTTGAATAACATTTTTATACACAAATATTTGACAAGTGTACGGTATTCATCTGATTTTTCAGGAGGAGCTATCTCAGTCTTTATCTCCCGATGATACTAGGAGCATACTTGGTCGGGCATTAGATGTCCCTGATTATTCTGGTCGGGTGAGGGGTAAGGGATTTGGAGTCACTCCGACCTCCCTGAGTATTAAAAAAGGAAAGGCTCCTAGTAATCGGGAGTTTCATGCAAGAATGGAAGCCATGCAAGCTGAGCTTGATGCATTGAGGAGAGAAAGAGAGGCTAGCGCCCAACAGTATACAGAGATGCTTCGGACAAAGACAGTATCAACTGTACCTTTAAGCCGAACATTCCAGAGGTAATTACATATAATTGTCTTAAATTGAACTATTTGCTTAAATTATGTATTTGACATTTATACACATTAACGATTTCTTGTTATTATTGGTTTTAGGGCATTTCCCATTGTCAGCTGTATTTGTCGTCACCATACTATCGGATGGTTGGCAAGGGAAAAGTGCATAACGTTAGCGGAGTATTACTCCACACTAGAGAGCTCCCTGCTGGATGTTTGAAGGTATCAGTTGATATTGCAGTTGAGCCGAATGCAGCATTACCATATCCTAGCGATGATTCGGATGCAACAACGGTGCACGAAGCAGTAGGTTCGTTTGTTGCATGGTCGACAAACCTCATATGCGTAGGATATGAGGTATGATTAAAACTTATGTTAACTTCCTTGGTATATTCAAAGTTTAAAATTTATGCTTAAAATTTTACTTACATATTTTCCTATGTTAAATAGACTCCCACAAAATCCAAATCAAAAGATAGTGCGATTCCACGGCATACCGAGTCCACGGTTTCAAAAAAAGAGGTAATATACAATTATATGACATATATTCATGGAAGTTGTTACATTCTTAATTTGATCTAACTATTTATATGACATGTAGCTTCAAGAAAATGAGGCTAGCAATGCCTCCACACAACAAAAAAAGGAGGTTAGCAACGCCTCCGCACGAGTACAAAGTTCTGGTGCTAAGAAGTCTGTAGCTAGGAAAAAACCTACCACCAAGTATAGGTCGTGCCTCAGGACATTTCTAGAGATGATCGATATACCGACCGGAGGTGTTCGGACTATACATATGGAGGTAGGGATTTTCGGCTTTGATTACGAGCAAATGATTGGTAATGAGGACTTCATGCAAGTTTTTGGTCGTGAAGAAATCGGCGTCAACGTTGTCAATACATATGTTAGGTAAATCCGGACTACTTTGTTTTATTAATTAAACAACTTATTTTAATGATGTTTACTTTATGTTAATGATGTTTTTATATTAGGTTTTTGTATGACAAATTGATGCGCCCCAATGGTTTGGACGTGTCATTCGGATTCTTAGCACCCGCGACCGTCAACTATAGTTTAATGTTAAGTAGACCGGATACCGTGACGGAGTACGTTCTTCGGATCCTCATGGACAATAAAGATGCGGAGAAGTTGTTTTTTATACTGTTTAATACCGGGTTAGCATTTCATTCTAAATTCATCTATTATAATTATTTTCCAAGTTACCATCTAACATTTGCCTAATCATTACAGTGGACATTGGTTGTTGCTCGCAATCAATCCTATCCGAGAAATTGTGTATTATCTTGACTCGTTAGGAAATGATTGGACAACATACCCGGATATAAAGGTCCTAATTGACACGTAAGTGAGAATGTTCAAAATTTTTCTTAGTTTATGTGAATTGTTCTAATTGCTTCATTTTTATTTTATTAGCGTCCTACAAGCTTTTCGGGCCCAACGAGTTATACAAACCTCAAGGAGGGGCGCCAACTCCATTACATGGATTAAAGTGGCGGTATATTTTTAATTACCGCGTTTTTTATTATATTAGTGATGACTACACTTGATAAAACTTAGGATTTATAATCCATATTTTTTTTTCATATGTAGTTTCCTCTTCAACGTAATCAAATAGATTGCGGGTATTTCATGTTGAGGTTTATGCGAGATACTCTCATGTTGGGCCGATTAGAGATTCCCACCGATGTATGTATTTCTAACTTATGAGTTATTTTTATATTTACACATATCTCAGATAATTAAATAGTTGGAATTGATTCAAAATATGTTATATTATTATGTAGTACTTTGATGAATTCAAGTGTGCATCTTATACAAAGGATCAAGTGGACGAAATCAAAGAGGAGTGGTGTCAATACATGATAGAGCTCAAAGTGTGTAATTAATGTGTACATTTGTAGTAGTATATGTAATGACTTATAAATGTAAACATAAATTTGTATATATTTTGATACATTTATGGCAAATTTGGTTTGAATTGGTTTGAATTGGTTAGCCAAAAATTGGTAAAAAAAGGCCAAAATGGCATATATAAAATGTGATAATTGTCTGCCAAAATCTGGTTGAAAACAGGTAGAAATTCTGGTTTATAAACCTGGAAAAAATATGGTTTCAAACAAATCCTACAAAAAATTTCGTATACCTTAGACAGCGCTTTTGCCAAAAGCGCTGTCTAAGGGGGGGGATTAGAAAGCGCTTTAGGCATAAGCGTTGTCTAGGGGGGGGGGGGGGCTTAGACAGCGCTTTGTGAAAAGCGTTGTCTAAGGTATACCTAAAAAAATTAAAATGGGAGGGGCTTAGACAGCGCTTTTGGCCAAAGCGCTGTCTAAGGGGGGGGCTTAGACAGCGCTTTTCAAAAGCGCTGTCTAAGGTGTACCTAAAAAATTTAAAATAAGAGGGTCTTATAAAGCGCTTTTGGCCAAAGCGCTGTCTAAGGGTGGGGGATTAGACAGCGCTTTTAACATTTTAAAAAGCGCTGTCTAAACCTTTAGCAGCGGAGGTTTAGACAGCGCTTTAAAGCGCTGTCTAAGGCTAAAAAAAGCGTTGTCTAAGGTCTTGTTTGTTGTAGTGAGTAATTAAAATTTAAACCATATAATTAGATTCATAACTTCAAATAAATTTGAAGAAGAGTCTCAAGTCTAATGATACTCAAAATATGTAATCAAAGAAACAAAATAAGCAGCTCTACAATCAAAGACAACAATACGAGCAAACAATTAGGAGAACTAATTAAAATCGAAATCTGTTACTTCATCAATCTAGCCATTTTTTAATGCACCCAAAAGCAATTCAGATATGCTCTCAAGCTCGTTCAACATGTCGACAAACATGTGGGTCTCAATTGAACGAACAATAGCTCGTTTACTTCCAGATTCAGTCTTTCTAGGCCTACCCCTCTTCTTTTTCACCTTCATACCACCGGCAACCGGTGCATTCAGCGGAACAGTAGCCGGAACCTCCCTAGTGGGCCCAGAAAAACTCAACAAATTTTGATTTTGACCAAGGTTGAACCCCTTTGGGACCTGATTAACATTAACACTACCCAAAATATCAAATTTCGAAAATCTATAACTTTGTTCAAAACACTACACTTCAATGCAAAACTAAGATACCCAGAAATAACCCAATAAAATTTGAGCTCAAAAATATTTCTAAATGCTTCAAAACACACTTTTTACAAATTTCATGAAAACTGAGATGCAGATTCTTCGATTTCCAGGGTTTATGAAAAGATGGAGGAGAACAAGTTTGCATTTGCATCATCAAGTTGTTTGTTAGATAAGATGATGATGATGATGATATAGAGAGAAAAATTGAGGGAGAATCTCCATTAGAATCTTTGAAGGAAGAAATATTAGGGTTTGATGAATGGTAAAAAAGGCACAATCCAACATTAACAAGCTCTTGGTGGCCATGTTACGTTCATAATGTTCCTTTTGTCTTCTGCAAAAGCTCTTACCTCCCTTGAATCTTCATCTTCTTGTTCTCGATGTTGTTGTTGTTGTTGTTTAGGGTTCTACATCCAAGTTGATGATGGTGTGGTGGTTGTGTTGGCAAGCCACATAACCAATTTGTACAGTCAACAAGCCACATATGCAATTAACTCATGTCCAATCAGCAGGTGTAGTAAGAGTGTGTGGTAAAATATGGTTTTTGATTTTATAAGAGAAACTTCATAAAACAAAACTTCAGGGAAGAATAACAAATTTCGCCCTAATAGAAGGGGTTTCATATAATTAACTCTATTAATAATTATAAAAATGTTTATCATTTTTTGTAATTTAAATATTAAAAAATGATCCAAATTAAATTTATATACATTAAATCAGATCAAAAATTTTAATTAATTATTCAAAATCCAAAGTATAAATAATTTTATTCTTAGATTAGATGAATTTTCGTTTTAAAACTGATTAAAACTGAACTACATAAATGCCTTTAAACTCAACCTCATTATTTTCACATAAGATATTTTCAATAGTGTTAAGTGTAAATTTAACTATAAATTTAATTAAATAAAAAATATTAATACCTCATTTTATTTTAATTTCTTTAATAATTAATAATCAAATGCCAAAATTAATTGTGAAAATATTTATGGTATCTTTTCACCTCTTTTTCACCAACAATATTGTGCAAGTCTTTAGTGTCAACCCACTTAGTGCCAACTTAATTGAAACCTATATTCTCTTTGTGCTCTTCATTTATTTGATGCTTAAAAACAAAATTATAAAGTCTAAAAAAAACATGCTAATTTATGAACATATAAACATTACAACCGTCAATGTGAACATAGATAAGCCACAATTAATATAAGCCTCAATGAAAGGTGAAGATAGAAAAGTTAGAGACATTAACCAACGTGCGACAAAATAAGCTGAAATGAATTATGACGTTATTCAAAAGAGTCAACCCTATTTTGATATTCTCTTCTCTCATATAAGAAAAAAGTTTCCATTTAAAGCTAGAAGCAAATTGTACTTACTTATCCATGACAGATCTTACTATAAAGCAAATCTAAGAGGAAAAAAGTCTATAGTATACTATATGAATAGTAGTAGTATCTTCAACACATCACCGCCCAAAAAGGCATCATATGCTTATGTTATTATAGGACCGGATAAATTTTAACCGTCCGATCGAAACTGACCGATGTATTTTATTTTTTGTGCAAGAAATCGGGTTAAGTTGAGTGTCAGGTTAATTTGATTATTTAATTTGAATATTATAGGATTGTTTCGGTCGACCTCAGATGATTATTTTAGATTCGTTAAAAATCGAAACCGATCGAAATTAATTAATATATATTTTGTTAATTTTAATTTCTATGATATATGTAGATTTAAATTTTGAGTTTAAAACCCACCGATTGTCCAATCCTGATAGTACAGTGAAATGGAGTATCTTTTTAGCACTTTATGCTGTTAATACTATATGGTAATTTCTTTTGGCTTTTTAAAAAAAAAAAACACTTTCTAATTATTAGCATGTTGTGTGTTGATTATGATTTGACTAGTTGTTGACATAAATGTTTGTTAGATTATGAAACGAAGCAATTCAGTGCTGTCTCTCTCATACTAACCGCCGAAATTCTAAAAGTTCAATGCATGAATTGTCTTGAGAAACGGTACATCATAATTCAATTGTAAGACAAACGCTATTTTCATGGACTATTAGTTACTTAGAACCATTGACTACCACTAAGCCGCAAATTATTTCTATCATTTAGAACCTTGGAGTACACTATGAAACTATTTATTAAGTCGGTGGTAAGAAAAACAGTTGGATTTTATATATATATATATATATATATATATATATATATATATATATATATATATATATATATATATATATATATATATTGAAATTATTAAGAAGGAATATAATAAAAGAGTAGAGACATAAAAGAGAAATAGTATTGTATTATTTTCATTATCGATGTATGTCAAATATAATATAAATTTTATTTATAGAACATATGTAATGAATGGCGAATCAATATGAAATTAACTCATTAATTGATATCAATAATCTTTCTAAGTATAAAATTATTAGATGTCCATCGTATATTGAAGAAAAAAATAGTATAACATTCTTTATGAGGGAACTGTCTGTCTCGTCTCGATAGTAATCAATATAAATTATTACAAATAACGAAGGAAATTATTTGGGAGACAATCACATTTTATATCCATTATTCATAATACTCTCCATTGGATGTCCATAAAAATATATCTCGTTAAAACTTTATAAGAAAAAACCTAGTGAAAAAAAAAACTAAAAGTATAATATCATTTTATGAAAAATCATTTTTCCTCCTCAGCTGAACAATCATTTCTTCAATGATGAAAATCAATCTTTTGCACTAGTTGGTTAAAAGTTCCACTTGGGAGTGACTTTGTGAAAATGTCTGCAAGATTGTCACATGAACGAATTTGTTGGATGCTTATATCATCACTCTTTTGAAGATCATGAGTGAAAAGGAACTTTGTAGAAATGTATTTTGTCTGCTCTCCTTTGATGTAACCATTTTTTAATTGAGCAATGCATGAATTATAATCTTCATATATGGTTGTTGTATTTATTTTTCCAAAAGTCATACAACAAGTTTCTTATATGCGTTGAATTATGGATCTTAATCAAACACATTCTTGACTTGCCTCATGTAGTAACAAAGTTCTGCATGATTAGATGTGAAGTTGCTGCTACAGTTTGTTTCTCAGATCTCCAAGAAATAGTTGTTCTGCTACATGTAAACAAATAACCTGTTTGTGATCTACCATTATGAGAATCTGAAAAGTAACATACATATGCATAACCTATTAATTTGAATTTGGATACTTTGAAATAAAACAAACTTATATCCATGGTACCTCTAAGATAATGAAGTATATGTTTTACTTCATTCCAGTGTCTTCGTGTAGGTGAAGAACTATATCTTGCTAATAGATTGAGAGCAAATGATATATCAGGACGTGTATAATTAGCAAGGTACATCAGTGTTACAATCGTACTAAGATATGGTACTTTATGATCAACTAATTGTTCATCTTTTTCTCGAGGTCTAAAGGGATATTTCTCTGCATCCAATGATCTAACAACCATTAGAGTAGACAATGGATGACATTTGTCCATTGTCCTAATACTTAATTTGTAAACCTATACATACTTTTGTATTTCCTAGACCATTCATCTCAAACTTTTTCTTTAAGTAATTTATAGATTTTGGAATCTCTTCGGGAGTTCCAATAATATTTATGTCATCCACATTGACAGCTATTATTGCAAATTATTTTCTAGATCTTCTTATAAAGATACAAGGGCAAATAGAGTTATTTGTATATCCATCCCTTAGCAAATATTCACTAAGACGGATATACCACATACGTCCATATTGTTTTACCCCATATAGAGACTTGTTCAATTTAATGAAGTAGCTTTCTCAAAATTCAAAATTATGTGTCTCTAGTATATTGAACTCTTCGGAGTGTTTCATGTAAATGTCACAATCAAGTGAGCCTTACAAGTAAGTTGTTGCAACATTTATCATGTGCATCTCTCATATGCTACAAGACTAATTAAATTTGAATATTTACTTGTACCCATTACATGTGAATATGTCTTATCAAAATCAATTCCATATATTTTCTTAAATTCTTAAGCTACAAATCAAGATTTGTATCTCACAATTTCATCATTCTTGTGTTATTTTTTCACAAAAGTTCATTTATAGCCAATTAGTTTCACACCTTGGGGTGTATAAACTACAGGTCCAAAAGTGAGTTTAATTCTTCTCCAATTGGATCTGTTCATTTTGATTAATTCTCACATTGTCTACAATCTTTGATAGACTTTGATTCATGATCTGTTCATTTTGGCCAATTCTCACTCTATTTACAATCTTTGATAGACTTTGATTCATGATTCTCATTATTATTTGTCATCTTTAGCGCTATATTATATACAAATACATTGTTAATTTCAACTTTATTTTGATTATCTTAATTCTAGTTCTATCGCATTTCATTCATGACATAATTTATCGAGATCTCTTTATTTCATATTTCAAGTACTTGATTAGTTCTTCTGGATCTGAAAAATAAATTATGTCAACGTGTTATTAGAATTTTCATATCCTCGATTGGGTCATGTTTAACTTTAATTAGTTTATTTTCTTGTTAGAGGACTTTTAACATTAAAAACGACTTCACTACTACGCTTCAAGTGCAACTACAACACATTTGCAATATTAGATTTGTCAATAGGAGAATCCACTTTGAGTGGAATATTAACAACTAATAATTTGTTTCATAAATTTTGCAAATGAATTATGTTTTGGACTTTGATGATCAAAATGATATAATAATATTTTATTTCAAATTGTTCATTTGAACTTCTGTTTTTGAGTTGTTTATTCTCTCCCCCTAATATTGAGAAAATTAAGTTATCAATTGATAATCATCCTATGGGGATTCAAATAAGTGTCCAATTATTGGACCAAGATAAAACCTCAAATACTTGATTCATATAAAATGCATTTTCTCAATATTATTTCAAAACTCATCTTAGCCTACTATATTGGAGCAATTGAATTGTACACAACACATCCAAAAGTTTACTTAGATGAGAAGTATTAGATTATTAACCTAAAATAATTTGTAAGTTAAGGGGAGAATTATCATATATTAACTTGTTGGCTTGATGCGAGTAAATATCTTAATATTCATACTTCATGTGTTTCAAATATCTAATTTAGAACTTATGATCTCACAATTATCAATCATACAATTAACTTTAGACGTCTAAAGAATGGATTTGCAAGTTTATTTTTTATTATAAACATATGTTACATGATGTTTGTAACACCTTAAACCTCAAAACTTATTAATAAAGCACTAAAAGGTAATTCAAGGTGTCACCAATGACAATCCTTCAAAAACACATCAAAACACTTGAATTACGCAGTGGAATACTTTGTTCAACACAACTTAATAAATAAGTTATAAACTTCAAAATAACAAAAGCAATAACAACTTTGAAAACATAATAAATCATGTCCCTGATGTTACACAATCAGAGCAGTGAACCACTAATGTTATTAACGATTAAGAGTAAAAGCAAAGGGTAGCTCCAACAAGCCGCCTTTCCATACATAGCAATGAGGATCAGTCTTGAGTATCTACAAAATGTCTATGGTGGACAAAATGAAGCAAGGGGTGAAAACAAAAAACTAATATAAACAATGTAAGAAATTCTATGTTAGAGAACATACAACAAGCACACATCTATTACACAATCAACAATTTCATAGTCTTACACTCATTCATGACAACATGTACACATTCACAACCAATCAACAATAATGTGAACAATCAACTACACAAGCAATCATGTATGAAAATGTACTCCACACTTGATCCATTACACAATATAATTTATTTTACCTTTTCACCACGCCCTATTAGTACTACCACACCCCTAATAACATATAATAATATAATTTATTTTAAATCACACCAACATCAAATAATTAAATAAAATAAATTCAAATAATTCAATTAAATAATTTAATCGAATTTGGGGTGTTACAATATTCAATATCAATTTTCATCATATATGTGATACTTATCAAGAATTTTCTAAAAAAATCCAGAAAACAAAATCTTAGTCTAATTAATTGAGAAAACGATATCACTAACTTTTGGCTGTGAGTAGACATATGCACGATGTTTTAGTCGATGCAACAATTAATATCATAAAAACTAAATTTCTCACATTTTCCTTTAGAAACACAACTTTTATGGGATTTAAGAAACTTTTGGTTCTTCAAAACTAGTTCTAGCATCATGATACATCCGAGTGATCCAATCGATTTTGCCAACAACACACTTAAGTGTGATTTGTATACTTCTGGTTTACAATAATACATATGATTATATTCTTCTAATTTGTTTCAATCCACAATAAATAATAAAATTATATATATATATATATATATATATATATATATATATATATATATATATATATATATATATATATATATATATATATATATATATATATATATATTCATAAAAGTCGGTGACAAACAATTTAATTATAATTTCGACATTTAAATCAAAAGTTTTTAAATTTTGCTAATAATCCTATAATGCATAAAACACATTACTACATTTTCTTATGCTTTATATATACCGAACTTATAATACAATAATTATTCAACAAATATAAATAACTCCATAAATTGTATGCAAGAAATAAAGGTTAATAAACAAAATTGAAATAAAAGAAAATAAATATTAGTTCATTATAAAATTAAACAAAAGAAAATATATGTTGGTATCTGAGCTTGGGAATGCTTCGTATTCGGTTTGGTTGTTTGAAGTCGGGAAAGCCAGTGCTAGTGATACTTCAATCAGGATGTCATCTTCATTTTCGAGGATGATACCCGCACCACTTCCCGTTGAGCTGGAGACGCCGTCAACGAAAATCGTCCATTTATGGGCGCCATTTGTCGGGGTCGGGGCATATGTCATCTCAGCCACGAAGTCGGCCAGGACTTGCGCTTTTAGGGCCTTCCTGCCTTCTTATTAGATGTCGAATTCCGACAATTCTAATGACCATTTCAATATTTTGTCGGCCATGTCAGGTCGTCCGAGCAGTTGCTTTATGGGTTGATCTGTCCGGACATTGATTGTATGGGCGAGGAAATAATGTCGTAGTCTTCTTGCTGCATTTATCAGGGCCAAGGAGACATTCTCTATATGTTGGTATCTGAGCTCGGGGCCCTGGAGGGCTTTGCTCGTGAAATAGATGGGCTTCTACTCGTTATTTTTCTCGCGAATGAGGGTTGTGTTGATTGCCTCGGTGGCTACAGACAAGTACAGGTATAATATTTCATTTTCCAGAGGTCGTAACAGTACTGGTGGCTCGGAGAGCGCCTTCTTGAGGTGGAGCAACGCCTGCTCGCACTCTTCGGTCCACTCAAAGGAGGCTTCCTTCCGTAGTAGCTTAAAGAATGGAAGTGTGTGTTGTGTGAATTTAGCGATGAAACGGGATAGAGAGGCGAGCATGTCGTTGAGCGATTGAATGGATTTCTTCGAGCTCGGGGTTGGGAATTCCGAGAACACCTGACATTTGTCGGGGTTGGCTTCGATCCCTCGTTCGGTGAGGTAAAAGCCTAGGAACTTCCCTGCCCGTACGCCGAAGGTACATTTTTCAGGGTTGAACCTCATTTTTCACCTCCTTGCTTGCTCGAAGACCTTTCTGAGATGTTGGGTGTGACCGAGCTCCTCATGCGACTTTACTATCATGTCGTCCATGTATACCTCGAGCATATCTCCGATCTCTCCCTAGAATACCTTATTTGTCATGCGCTGGTATCTAGCATCGGCGTTCTTCAGCCCGAAAGACATAACGTTGTAGTAGTAATTGCCAATCGGGGTCATGAAGTTCGTGTGTCGCTTGTCCGTGTCCGACATTGAAATTTGATTATATCCGTTGAACGCATCCATGAAGGATGGATTATGTCCGTTGATGGGGCCCTGTTCTTTGGTGTCGTCTTTGCCGAGACGTTTGTCGAGGTCGATAGAGTTGACTCGCGGGGAAGGTGGACGCTCCTCATCTATTGGCATCTTGTTGCCTTTGGATGTGTTGATTATGGCCTGCCCTTTGACCGCAGCGTCGTAACTCCTACGGGCGACTTTAATGTTGCCATGAATCGTGACTACGCGGCCCAGTTTGGTGTAGTACTTCATCTTTAAATGGACATTGGAGGGCATCACTTCCAACTCGACCAGAGTGGGTCGCCCAAAGATACAGTTGTACAATGAGGGGAACTCGATCACCAGGAATTAGACTTTAACCTCTATGGCTGTCTTATTCTCGCCAAACAGAACGAGTAGCTCCACGTATCCCCACAGTCTTGTGGTCGCTTTATTGAACCCTTGGAGGTCGGATCCGACATAGGGGGTAAGTTTGACTTGTCCAGTTTGAGGGTTCTAAATAGATGGACATACTAGAGTTAGGTGAACTGCCCGATAATTCCTCGAGGAAAAAAGATATAGGATTGGATTTTCCTCGAGATTTGGTCAGTGTCGCCAGCTGATCAGGAGTGGTCAGTAGGAGTTCATCGAACTTCCATTTGACAGAGATGGCGGTGTTCTCATTGTTTTTCCGCCTCCGGAGATGACCAAGGTTGTTGGGAAGTCTTCCCACAAACTGTGAGTAGTAAGTTTCCCTCCCATGTGGACATCGAGGAGGTGGAAATCTTCAGGGCGAGATATGCAGAGGGCTACTTGGAAAGGGGAGTTGTCGGCCGAAGAGTCTTCGCGATTTCTCTTTGTAGGTTTTTCCTCGTGCCGATGAGTCTCACTTCTTTTGGTTTACTGTTTGAGGTGGCCCTCTTTGATCAGGATCTCGATAGCGTCTTTCAGGTGGACGCAATCTTCAGTTATGTGCCCGTGGCTTCTGTGGAAACGATAATACTTGGACTTATCAGTGTGGGTCTTTTGTTTTTTAGGTTTGGGGAACCTCACCATGTCATGTTTGAATTCAAAGTTGATGCATTCGGCGAGGATGCGCTTGCAGGAAGCGGTCAGTAGCGTATACTCAGAGAAACGCCCCGCTCTCTTCCTTCGCGGACCTCGCGAGGTTTGTCATCTTTTTGCCTCTCCCCGGTGCAACGAGGGGCGGTGTAGTCTTCGTGCTTGGAACTCTTGGTATCATCCTGACCGCGGTTGCTTCGGACATTGTGGGCGACTTACTTCTCCTTGTATCTGATATATGCTTAAGCCTTGTGCAGGAGCTCATCGAGGGAGCAAGGTGGCTCGATCCCGACAGCTCTGCTGAGTTCGCTTTCGGGGAGGAGCCCTTTCTCGAGGAGATACTTTTTCATGTAATCGGTTGTATCCACCTCGATAGCTTCTTAGTTAAATCACTCGATGTATGAGCGCAGCATTTCATTTTTCCCTTGTATGATGGCTTCAAGGGTTGCTTCAGTCTTTGGGTGGCTTCGGGAGGTTGTGAAGTGCCTCGTGAACGCTGACCTCATGCTCCTCCAGGATGTGATAGATTCAGGGCCAGGATTTTATACCACGTCATGGCTCCTTTCCTGAGGGTTTTCGAGAATAACCTGCATTTGACGTTCCCGTTATATCATTGTGGTAGTCGAGCATAGCGTTAATGTTGTAGATGTGGTCATCAGGGTCAGTTGTCCCATCGTAGGTCGCCAAATTCAGGGGTTTCTCCATGCCCGCTGGGAGTGGAGTTTCCATGATGGCCCGCGAAAGTGGGCAGCGAGGGTCTTCTTCATCACTCCTCAAAGGAGAGTTGTCCTTGTTCCTGGGACTCTGATCACGTCGAAGGGAAGTCCTCGGATGATCGTTCAATCGCTCGGGATGCCCCCCGGATTTGTTTTTCTTTGGCTCGGGGGAGCGTCGTCCTCGACGGGGAGGTGAGCGTCCTTGCTTCTTGGCTGCCTCTGGCTGGAGTCTCTCGGGCCGAGATCCGCGTCCATGTAGAGGAGGATTAGCCTGGCGCTCAATCTCCAGTGCCATGATCCTCTCCTGCTATTGAAAGAGCACGAGGTTGGTCTGGTTGAGTGCGTTCACCATGGCTATCATGGTGGGGTCCCCTTCGACTGGTACCGGGATGGGCTGAAAGGGAGCTGATGGTTGAGGTTGAGGGACACCATTGTCCTCAGGCTTAGGCGACGGGGTGGAAGGTCGTCTGTCCCTTGGGTCGGATTCTTGAATGACATGCTGGTCGTCATCCGCCCCGGTGTTGTAATCGACGAGACCGAGAGTGTGGTTGTCGTCGTGTTAGTTGGTCATGCTGGGAGGATGAAAGGTGAATTGAAGCTTTGATCTTCTGTTATGGAAGATAGGGAGAACTTAGATTCCCACAGACGGCGCCACTGATTTAACCTTATCAGAAGGAACCTTCCAGACGTTGAGCAGTAATTACGGTGTTGGACTGGAGGGGGGTACCTACAAGGCACTCCGATGCCAAAGTGAGATTGCAAGTATATAAGAGGTAAAAGAGAATAATGGTTTCAGAATACCTGACCCTCTAGTGAAAGAGGGTATTTATAGTGTGCCCCCAACGCTGGACCAAGGTCCTTACTTGGGCTAGGTCAGCTAGGCCCAAGGAAGAACTGTCAAAGAATACGTAGGAGCAAGTAAGACCTAGCACGTGGTTTTGCCCTTAGTCCAACCGCCCCCTATATTTCAGAAGATAATAGAGGACAATTGGGTGACGTAGCATACGTGGGGGAGAAGTTGTCTCCCCACGTTTGAATTAATGAGTCGTGGGTCACGTCCGACGGTTTGGACCTTTGTCCGACTAATTGGATTTCTGTCCGACACTGCCTTAGAAGCCCAGTCCAGAACAATTATTATCGATTAGAATCAAAATATTGTAAAAATATATTGTAAAACAAATTAAACCACTAAAAATGATACTACAACACCCATGGAAACTAGTATATTGTTGATCGATCTTTTTCTTTTTTTAATTCTTTTAGTTTAATTATTTCTATGGAAGTATTTCTAAAAAGATATTTTTGAAACTTATATTGTGTTTTAGAAAAGAAATTCTTAATAGTTGTTAATCAAAAAGATTTTAAAACAAAATTCAATATTACTATTTTTCGGTCTCTTTCAAATTCCCATTTTATTTAGCTTTAGAATTTCTATTCATAATTGCAATCATAAGAGATACTTTTATTTTATATTTTATTCTAAAAACTAAAATATTATTAGATCAAATCCATTGCAAAAAATAGATAAAAAGAAGATTGGGCTTAGGAGTATAATGGACTAACATGTGGGTCATTTTGTGAGAATTTAACTTAGTACTTCTACATTTATATTTGTCACCCCTAATTTTTATATTGACTAAAATGTTTTGTTCACTTTTCTACTAATACGGTGTTGAAAATTTTTCTCTCTCGTAAAAATTCAGTATTATAATAAAAAATTCTAATATGTATTTTATCGAAACTTTTAAAAAAAATTCCGATTTTCTTTTATATATAAATTTGAACACTTTTATTAAAGATATTTTTATAAATTTGTTGTGGCGGTGCCAAGTATAATTCTAGAAGTGATTTAATCAGCTCATGATTGGGATTACTTATAAACAGGAAAATATGTCTGCCTGTAAATGATATATAGAGATTAAAGTGATAAAAAATGTGAAATATAATTTCTCATATTAATAAAATAACAAATATTTATATTTATAATTTTTGAACATCTTAGTAATCTATAAATATTTATCTTTTACCTTTTCTAAGTCATATTAAATATAAGTTTAATTAATTTTATATTAAAAAAAATTATGATGGCTACTTTGTATGAGAAAATATACTGATTAAATTAAGGGGAATGCTAATCAGTGTCTTCAGCTATTTTTTAAGAATCTTAAATAATAAGTTTTTATAAAAGTATGTGTAATCAATATATTGGAAATTGAATTTTTTAAATTTTTTTAAAGAATAATTTCTTAATATGGAATCTTTAAAGAGTGTCATGGGGACACTCGTTAGCCAGACCCTTAAACAAATAATAGGTGTTTAAGTAACCGTATAGATTTCATTGGGATTGTTTTAGATCTCATTGGGATTGTTTTAAAATTTATTGCTTCTTAATTATGCATTTAATGATTTCATTTAATGTATGAGAAGGATATGATATACCATAACATATGAGATCAGAACATGACCTAGTGAGTGGTGTATGTCTACAATATTAAAATATGCATTAATTTGCTATAGAACTTAATCATATGTCTCATAATAGCATTAATAAATTTCTTTTAAGTGCTTTGATTACCATAATGGCATTGATTATTTATCCCTAAAGTAACTAAGTTTGCAAAGTATTCCTATTTGTTTTTTATAATATTTGTTGACACATTCCAATTATTATAAGATTTTTTGTGTAGATGAACAATAAAAACATAAATATGAAAAAACATATCATGATCACTCCTTCATATCACACAAAAAATTACTTTGTCACTAAATTTCGCATTGACCAACACATTGAGTTTAGTTCATGATGAGAAAAGTAAATTCAACAAAAAAATGTCATATATTAGACATTTATAAATAGAAAGTAAGAAATGATAAACCTATGTAACAGGAAAAATTATGAGTGTAAGCTATCAATTAACTTAAATCAAAATAAACAGAGTTGTCATTACGCTTTTATTTTATTCCAAGAAAGGAAAAAATAGCTAATAAATCCTAATGAATCTAAAAGCAAAAAGCTAAAGAAACAAGTAGATAAATTACAAAATCTGAAGGTTTTAAACCCAAAATGTTTGTGGTACTCCACGGAAGCCATTTGAAAAATTTATTACTTTTGGTTTGAAAATAGTTTGTTTAAATGAGAATGAGGATGAGAAAAGAATTAATTTTTAATGTTTTTTTTTTGTGTTTTGGAAATGTTTACCACCTCATGCCTATGTACCAACAAAGTGCAATGTAAGATCAAAACATCGTAGTTCGTGGTACAAATAGTGAAAAATTGTTGGTTTTAATTGATTTTATCAAGTGAAGACAATTTTTCATTTTCAAGTGGATAGCCTCACAAATCTACCATGAGAATGAGGGCATGGACTCATACATCATTATGGGGAGGACACCAACTCAGATAAAATCAACGAGTATGCCATTAAACTCCCACGAAAGACAAGAGACTCAATTACATCCAACTACAACCATTGAGATATGAGAGACTTGCACCCGACTAGAGAAGAATGACACATAGTCTAAACTTGCAAAGAAAATAAAAAAATGGTGCACAAAGACACAAAACAACTTGAATGAGTTTAACTCTTTTTATTTTTAAATTGAATTCAAAATGATTAAGTTAGTTGACATTTATTTAAGAAAAGAGAAGTAAAAGTCACTTGACAAAAAGTCAAGGTTTTATTTATTAAAATGGTGAAAAAAATTTATTTTAAAACAATAATCCTTTGAAAATTAGAAGAAGTTTTAAAAATTGAAGAAGGAGATAAGATGAAGAGGCTATCATACAAAGAAAATAAAAGAGATAAAGGAGGAAAAGTTCTTACCAACTTGATAACCTCCAAACATAAGCAAAAGTAGAAGCGTAAATAACGACTATACTAATATTAATATTATTCATAATAACACTAATAACCACATGTTGATCAGAGGAGCTATGCAAAATCAAGTTGAGATTACTTCTATTATTATTGATTTTTTTATTAACTTGTGCAATAAATTAACAAAAATAATAATTGTTCATTTTTGAATGTAGAAAGAAGAGAAAATTTATTTGTAAAAATAAATGAATTATCATTACAACCAAAACTACCTTTTAGCATCAACTACTATAGTTTTTAAAAACAATATATATAAATGGTTGCTAAGACTTTTACTGCCAATTACTTTGTGGTTAATGTATACAAAGTGTATTTAGTGTTACTAACAACAACTCTACAAATGTCGCTAAATACACCCTCCAATACCTATAATACATTACATAAGTGTCAAAATTAACATCAAATCTCAATAGATAAAATAATTGACCAAACAGATATATTAAAGAAAAATACATACTTCTATCTTTTCCATAATATATATATATATATAACAGACCCGTAGGATTTTCTATAATACACCTATTTATTTTTATTAAGATGTGTTTTAACAAGTTGAAACTAAAAAATGGTGAAATACACCCTAAGGTGCATGTTGTGAAAATAGATCTTCAGAAAAACAAGTAGATCTACGTTAATATATATATATATATATATATATATATATATATATATATATATATATATATATATATATATATATATATATATATATATATGTGACATTATTAAAGTCTAATATTTTAATGAATTGAAATTTCTACACTCAATTATCTTCTTTTTGGTTTAAATATAGGTTACTTATTTTCTTTTTGGTTTAAATATATGTTACATTATGCTAATGTAGCAAATTTTGATTTTATTTTTTATGAGAATTGTTTTTCTGAACCTTTTGCCAAATTCAGATTCCCTCAATAAAAAAAATATATTAGATCACATTTTTGACAAATCAAGTGTCATTTTATTTTATTTTTTAATTTCATGTGAAAATTTTTTGTTTTGTTTTAAACTTTTTTTTTGTATTTTTTTAATGTTTTTTTAATTTGTTTTAAGTTTTTTTTTTAATTTCTTTATTTTTTTATGTTTGTCACTTTAATTTTTATATTTTTTATTTTTTATATTTAAATTGTATTTATTTATTTTTAAAATTGTTGGGCGATGGACTCTCTGGCAGAGAGAAAGAGTTTATATGTAATTTCTTTTTCGGGTGGGATGCTATGTTTCAAGAACTAAAACCAAATTAATTATTCTATTTTTTTATTCTTATTATTTACAATTTCAATACATGTCATTCATGGAAGAGTGAAAGTGCTTCTATGCATAACGCATGTATGTCATAACCAATTATCATTGCATTCCATGAAATAAAGTCCTTATTATGCATCCTATCAAAAATCTTCCTACCGAAAATAATCTTTCCACATTTTTAGTACATGTCAATAATGACTTTACAGATGGAGGTCTCATTAGTGAGGCCATGAACAACAACTTATCCATGGCAGCAAGTCCCGTGTTGTAGAATGGCTAAATGTGAATAATCTAGAAGTAGAGTATCATGGTTCTTAAGTGAGTTATGTTATTTATTTCTTTGTTTTATTGGTTTGGTGTAGACTTGTAGCTAAGTATGTGTTGGTTGTTTTCTTGCTTGTATTTATGTAATGTTGGTAAACTAGTTTATGATATTAAGAGTGTTATGAAACAAACAACGTAATTCAAAGAGGTTTTTGGCACCGATTTCGCTTCTGATGAAGTGTCTTTATTGGAATATACAGGGTATCGGTAACACCCCCTCAAGGTTAACTCTTAAGGATTTGATTATGCACCACAAATCAGATTTTTGTTTTGTTTATGAGTTTTGGATGGATCTTGCCAATTTCCCGGTTTCGCTTTGGAATTGCTTAGACTTGAAAGTTTTTGTTGTGAATAATAAGGACGTCTTGCTCCCTAATCTTTGGTGTCTCTGCAATCGTAATCTCAGTCTGATTTTGCATAGCTCCTCTGATCAACATGTGGTTTTTAGTATTATTATGGATAATGTTAATATTAGTAAAGAAGGCAGGCATACCCGCTAAGTTGAAATGGGCATAAATGTCTAGCCCGCCCTGCAAAGGTGGCGGGTTGGCGGACGGCGGACTTGCCCGCCTTCTTTTTTTAAATTTTTTTATATTTTTTAAATAAAGTAAAAGGCTCTTTTCTTTTACATTTCAATAGAAAAAGCATTAAACCAACATTTAAAAAGCATAAATAGCAAAAGACTAAAACCATAAGTATTAATCCTCAATCAAAAATAGAACTTTCAACAAGTTGTCACCTGAAATAAAAGCAAAAATAGATGGTCATAAAATAGAAGTAAAAGAAATGTCCAAATAAAAGGAAGATAAACTATCATGTCATATATTTATGATTAGTTTTGTTACATTTTGTTTTGTGTTTTATAAAATAAACTAACATGCCACACGTACATGTTTCCATGTGAAGATGCCTTAAAGGGGAGATGACTTTCATTGCATCTTTGGTTATTTGGAAGGTGAAACTAAATTAATTTATGACTGGAAAAAGTTATGTAAGTAATTTTGGTATTGTTTTTTTTTTTTGAAGATGCCTTAAAAAGTATTTATATTTCATAGGTGCGTCGGACTTTGTATGAGAAAATATACCAATTGAACTAATAGCAAGTGTTTAAGTAAGAGGATCGGTCTCATAGGGATTTTTTTAAATTTATTGAGTCTTAATTATGTATATAATGACTTCATATAATGTAAGAGTGGGATATGATATGTTATGACATACGAGGTCAGAACATGAACTAGTGGTCTATGTCTATAATATTAAAATATGCATTAATTTGCTATAGAACTTAATCATAAGTCTCACAATAACATTAATATATTTCTTAAGTTTTTTTATTACTCTCATGGCATTAGTTATTTATCCCTAAAGTAACTAGGTTTTCAAAGTATTCCTACTTGTTTTTTTACCATATTTGTTGACACATTCCAATTATTAGAATGTTTATCAGTCCTTATAAATTATTATCTATTGCTTAGATGATCAACCAAAGAAATAAATATATAGCATACATGCATATGAAATAACATATCATGATCACCCATTCATATTACACAAAAGATTACTTTGTCATTAAATTTCACATTGACCAACACAATGAGTTTATCTCATGATGAGAAAAGTAAAATCAACAAAAAATGTCATATATTAGAGATTTATAAATAGAAAGAAATAAATGATAAACCAAAAAGTGACATTTTAATCACTTACAACCTTCAGCAAATAAGATATGTTTCGTGCAATTCCTTCCAATGTTATACTTCATTAGAATTGATGGGGACAGAGACGCAACAAAACTCTGGTTCTTCCTTCCTCCTTATAATTGATTTTCTCTCTAGGTTTCGAGTTTTCTTTCAATTGTCAATGCAGTTCCATCTATAGGAATTATTCAGCTTGTGTTTGGTTCCCTCCCTTGGGTCTTGAGCTTTGCAATTATCCATTAGGTTCAACCCAAGGAATGAAGCATATTATTTTGTCTGCTAGTATAATTATTATAGTAGTACATTATGCATGAGGAACACCATGATTCGTACTAAACCTACAATTAGTTGAGAGGTCGCTCCTGGCAGCGCTTGCTGCAGCTTTTAGTAGTGTTTTATCTTCTAGCAATCATCCTTATCTATTTGTCTTTACAACTATTGAGATTCTTAGGTAAGAGAAAAGTCAACTAATTGATGGTAAAGCTACGTTGACACTACTAAGTGTCTAAAAGCTTAAGCCAAAAGCTTCGACATATTGATTGTATTGACTCGATGGTTCAAATAATTTGTAAGTGGAGTCAAGGGCAAGAATGATTTGGAGGGGTCTCAAGAGCAAATCCATAAGATTAGTATCATTATATCTTCCAAATATGTTTATAATATTAAAATATCACATAACAACCTTTCGACACTAAGTCGAAGTCGACACTTTGAAGTATTAAGTACTTAGGATATTTTCAAGTCTAAAGACTAAGTTATTTGGAGATGCATCCACATTTCGACAAAGGCAAGTAACGCTTTCAGAGACGGTTATTGCCAGTTATCACCATGTTCTGATTGGTTTTCAGCAGCTACATCTTTAAAGATGTCGGGAGGAAAGTTGGAACACGAAGGCCTAAGTATTGGGAAATGTGTCAAATTTATTGGGTTTAACCATGGTCAACGGTTTTCTTTGTAATAGTATATAATGAATGTTTATGCATTGTAGTTTGAGTCGCAAATTCTCATCAGTTCTCTATAGAACCAAAGTACCCAAGTCACATAGCGAAACGATTTGTGAGACATGTGAGTTTGCATCCACCATTTAAACTTTGTACAGATGTTTTTGTATTCAAAGCATTTACATTAAATGTTATTTACTTCATTTACTCAGACCCGACCTTTGGGTAAGACTACAAAGGCAGTTGCCTCAGGCCTCTAATTTTTACAAGGTCTCCATTTTTCATACATATAAAAATGTTAACTATTGCTACTTTATAACCGTTATTATATTTGTATCATTAAAACTAGGGGTGGCAAATGGGCATGCCCGCCCCGTTTAGGTCCGCCCCGCAAAAGCCCGCAAAAAAATGGGGTGGGGCGGTCTAAGTTGAGGATGCGGGCCTAAAACCTAAGTCCTCCCCACAAAAAAGTGAGGGCGGGATGGGGAAAGCCCGCGGACATTGCATTTTTTAAGCCTAAAAATGCAAAAAATTTAAGTAAATATGCATGTCTGCAAAAGTCCGCGAAGAAAACGGAGCGGGGGCGGACACTTTAGAGGGTGAAGGCCTAAACCTTTGGTCCGCCCCCGCACTAAAGTGCGGGTGAAACAGGCATGCCCAACGGGCCAGACCCGTTTTGCCACCCCTAATTAAAACGTTGTTTGCATTCACTTTTGAGTTTCTATTATATTTATTGTTGTGTGATTTGTTATTTCTTATTGCACTCTAATCGATTTGTTTAATTGGTTTAAATTTAATTTTACAGTCAGAAGCGGTAAACGATTAATAATAAAACACACCAATTTATTTTTATGTGTTTATCTTTGTAAATTTTAATATTTTATAATATTATCATGTATAGTATTTTATTTTGTTTCAGTAAGTAGTTACATTTTCAAAAGTATTATTTTCTAGTATTTTTATTTAATAATTCTTTAGTCAACAATTTTATTTTGGTGAAGCAAGACATCTAATATTTAAAATATATTTTTATGTAAAATAATATATTCAGAATCAAATTTTATAATTCTACTATTTTTCTTTTAATCCTAATTAATATATTTTATTTTTATTTGTGTCTGTTGTGATATATTTATTGTTTTTCTTTTAGTAAAATCTCATCTTAAAATTTTGAATTGGAATCTTCAAAACTAAAAAATAAGATAAAGTGATTGAAGTTTTAAGACCTACTCAATTTTGACAAAGATTAAATATATTAGTTTTATTATGGATAAAAAAAATTTAAAAAAAATCAATTATAATAATAATAAATATTAAGTATACTAAAAACTAAAAAGAAATTAAATAAAAATATAATAATTTTATTTAAATTTTTTATCTTAAAATTTATCTTAGGCCTGCGTTTGTGTTGGGTCACCATTGCATTTACTCTATTTGTTGTTTGCTGCCTTTATTCAAAGTCTATCTTTTGCATTCAATTTGTGACCATCCAAACATGTAAGTCCAAGTCACACATATTTTTCACCATAATTTTTCTTTGCAAAAATTGTTTTTGAGATTTTTCTATTTAATGTTTTAAGTAAAATAAACTCTTGATTGTTTACTAAAAACACCAGTAAAAAATTGGCACGCCCGACTGGACACTTTTGTGTAAAGAGTTTAATTTTTACATAAAAGTTGTGTCTCTTTTGTCCAAAAAAATGTGTTCTTCGTTTTTGAAAAGGTGTCGGTTGTCGAGTGTGTATGTGTCTGAGGAGTGACAACTCTCTTCCTGAAATGGCATGTCCACCATCTAGAAACGTTCCTCATTCCCAGAATAATGCTTCGAATTCAGAAGAACAAACAATCGAATTGACGATTGGTAGTGTAGGAACTTCAACTTTTGTTGGATAAATGTCTATTGTTATAAGTTAGATAACGGTGTTGACCCTCTCACCATAAATGGTGGTATCCTTACTACAAGTAACAAGCATGCTCAATACCCTTAGGGCTACGCAAAATATGATAGGAGTCCAAATGCCTTATTTTCCCTTGAGTTTCACGTTACCTTTAAATGGTAGGGAACAACCTTATGGAATGCCAACTACGATGATGGCAAGCTTGCACCCTAGTGCATCTATGTATGTACATAATGCAATGGCTAATGCATCACTTGTTAATTCATAATTAGCATTAGGGTCTTCTAATAGCAACCTTGGTCGAATGGAACAACCACCAGGAGGGTTAGCGTATATTCCTCCAAGAATGTCATCTTTAACAAATAATTATCTCTAGTCTATAAAACAACATATAGACGAGAGTAATCATGAAATGGTTAACATGGTGACACAACAAATAGACACAATGTTTAATCCTTTGATTCTGAACACTAACCATGGATACCAACAATTGGCATAACAAATGGGTAGAATTGTTGATTTCCTTGAGGCTCCTTCAACGCCTATTCAGGAGGTTCCTGATAACCAGATACCACAGCATGTGGTACCCGTCAAACCATGCATACCCACGGTAGTTGAGGGAAATGCAAGACAAAATATCCATGAGGTAATAATGCTAAACAAGTAGTTAGAAATTCCCAGTAGAACAATTTCACAATACAAAATAATATAAATAATGTGGTCGAATAAATTTTGACCCATAATGGCTTCAATGTTGGTCTGGAAGGTTGGTATTGTAAATTTACCAAGGGATTTTATTTTAACCTTGGTTTAATAATTCATCCATTTAGGTATTATTTATTTGGGTTCAAAGTTAAACTCGTTAAAAGCTTTGGTTTGGGGATTGTGTGATCAAGTATGCGTTTAGGTTCGGAAGTTCAACCCATTCAAAAGCTTTCAAAGTTTAAGATCAGTCTGGTATAAAATCTCATCTTGGTTGGTGATTATCCTGTGTAAAACCTCTTTTTATTCTAGCTTGCCCAATGTTATAAGCTTACTAAGGTTGGATACCAACCTGGTATAAAATCTCCTAGGTACGTGGTTAGCTCGTGAAAACCCCGATTTGATATGAGTTCATCCCGTGATAAAAGCTCATCAAGGTTCAAGATCAACCCATGTTGAAATCTCGGTTTTAAAGCTTGAAGATAAACCACTCCAATTTTCTTATGGAAAGAAGACTAACCGCTTTGATCCATAGTTTAGAAGGAAGACTGACCCCGTGTTTAATGTTTTGGTTGGAAATTAACCATAAACTTTATTTTCCTTGTATAAAGCGGTTCGAGATTTCAACCTACTGAATGCTCTTAAATTTATTTGATACTCTCAAAATCAAATCTCGAAGAGAGGATTAGGTCTTTTTTCTTTTGAACAAACCTCTGTAACTTCTAGTGTTATATATCTCTATCCCTTAACTTTTTAATTTCTGCATTTTATTATCCATTGCTTAATGCTAAAACTTTTCTGAAATGTTTTCAAATTATGAAATTGATCCAAAAATAATAATTTTTTCTTAACACACAATTCACCTCCTATTGTGTGTGGAGTTACATGTCCAACATACTTCCGTAAAAGCATGTTGTTATGGGTCAACGTCTTAGAATCTTGATTGCATAAGGCATCAAGGGTTATGAATTATAAGCACGGTCATTTACATTTTTTGTATTTGGGGTTGCCTATTGTTGGAGATTCTAGGAAGCTTAATTTTTGGTATCCTCTCATTGAACGCATCGAAAGAAGACTGACAAGGTGGACGAGTCATTTTCTCTCTATGGGGGTTTGTTTGATTCTTATTAAATTTGTCATGTCTTCCATTTCGTTCTATTTTCTTTTCTTCTTTAAGTAGCCCTCAAGTATCATATCTTCTCTTGAATATATTTTTAATGTTTTCTTAGGGGAGTAAGGGAGTGAGAAAAACTTCATAGATCAATTGGGATATTATTTGTTTGAAAAAAGAAAATGGAGGTTTGGGGTTTATGAGGTTGAATGAGTTTAACTTAGCCTTACATGATAAATGGTGTTACAAGATTCTAAATGAGACGGGAAGTTTGTGGTATTAGGTTATTTGTGTTTGGTATGGAAAGGAAGGTGGTGATTATCTTTTGGGGTAGTGGTGGATGTGTTTGGTTGAGGAGTTTAAAAAAACATAAGAGAATAGGAGATGTATATTCTAATCTTTTTTTGATAGACCCTTGGCTTGATGATATGCCTTTGAAAATTGAATTAGTGTAGGAGGCCACTTGTTTAGGAGGAGGAGTTAACGTGTGAGTGTATTGAGCAATTAAGCTCATTTATTTTGCAGGTAGAAGCAGAAGATTGTTGGGTGTGGAATGTACATCCCTCTTCTTGCTACACAGTTAGCAATGCTTATAAAAATCTATCTGAAGTTGATATCATCAATCTGGCTAATTCCCAATTTTTATGTTTGAATTATATGACGCTTAAGGTATCTGTTTTTGTCTGACGGTTGTTACTAAATCGACAAAGGATAATTTGGCTAGGCGGCGGATTCTTGTCACAAACAATCATAGATTTGTGGCAAATCGTGGCGTGGCTGAGACAAAGACCATTTGTATGTATCATGTGATTTTTTTTTTGGGTTGTGGACTATTATTTTTAATTGGTTAGGGTTCTCAATGACATTTCAAGGAAAAGTTTTGGACCATTGTTTGCAGTTTGGTTATCTTTGTGAGTTTTCGAAAAATAGTTGTTAGTTTTTAATATTATTTGGGTTGTTGTGGTTCAGATTGTTTCGAAAGAGCGAAATAAGTGGTTTTTTTAGAATAATATTATTATTATTATTATTATTATTATTATTATTTTTATTTTTATTTATTATATATTTACTATTTACTATTTTCGTAAATTTATACCGTATTGGTCTATTATTACTATTACGAAAACAATCCAAAGGATGATAAGTGTGAGTGGATGATTGATTAGTATAGCATTATTACATGGTCATGAAAAATTGAAGAAGAGAAAAAACTTGTCCTATTATTTTGGCAAACTCCTTCTTCGTATGATGGAAACCTAGAAATATTTGACGCCGTTATGTTGTGGTGGCTCGACGTTGTTGGTCAATAGCTAGGTAGGTTAGTGCACCCTCGATCTCATATATAAACATGTCCTCTAAATCTTCAATTTTTTGGCTAGTTTTTTTCCTTCTTTCTTTTTCAATTTTTTTTTTTATAGAAATTGCTAAGTGGAAATAGGCTCTGCAAATTCTAAAGTATTTTAGAAATGTTTGGTTTAAGTTTGGTTTATTATTTCATCTATTTTAATATAAATGTTTTCTTTATAATATTTATTTGACTCAAGTTATTTATAATTTTACAATGTTAAGATATTATTTATTATTTTTCTTACAATTTGTAGATAAAATGACAATAATCATAAGAACTTTTTTTTTTATTTTGCTTTTCGCATTCTAGATCTGAGAGAAAATGGGCCTTAGTAATCTAGAGTTCGTGGTGAGAAGTATTGACATGAGTCAAATATTGTTTCCATCAGGAATCGAATTCGGTATTTTTCGAATCCTTGTTCCTTAGCAAAAACTCGTTTATCACTCGAGTCCAAATATTTGGTTTAATCACATAAAACTTTACGAACAAGTCTCAAATTCAAACTTTATCTAATAATATTAATTTTTACCAATTAAATTAGAAATTGTTGCCATTTATTACTAATTTTTTCAATAAAATATTTTTATTTATTGCATATTCATCATTCTCAAAAGTTGTCAATCACGAGAGTGTGAAGTTAATTATGTATGTATGCATTTTAGAAAAAGATAATGATCTATAGGTGTGGTTTGATACCTTGAGGTGGGATGGTAGATGCAATCATTCTAACACTCAAGCAAGTTTTTAGGGAAGATGGAAAAAATGTTTAAATTCACTTTTGATTCTTGTAAGTTGGTGTATTTTTTATTTTGGTGTTTGTATTTTTTTTTGAGTCCCTATATTTCATTTTTGTGTTTGTTTTAGTCTCTAAAATCAAAATCCACAAGAAATCTGCAAATTTTGCTTTTATGGACTAAACCGCAAGCAAAAAGCAAGATATAAGGCCTCAGACAATTTTTTTTTATAGGAACCAAAATAAAAAACTCGCTAACTTACAATGACCAACGAACTATTTAAGAAAAAAACTGATGTATATGAAAAAAAATAGGGATAGAGATATGTTATGCACACATAGCATAATTTCTTGATCATACATAGCAAACAATATGTCACATATATGAACAACATATCAAACAAAATAAGAATTAAAATAAATCAAGCACAATAGGAAGAATATTAAGGAAAATAGAACTATCATACCAATTACGATGATATAGAACTTTATTTGGTACACAAGTAAAGTTCTTAAACAACAAAACTCAAATAGCAAAAGAACAATCCGAATAAAAATATAATTGAATATATTTTCCTTCACTTATCTTGAGGATCCATTAACAAGAAACACTTGTCATGTTTAAGATTATCAAACACTCTTCCACTAGATATCAAATAAATGAAATAGGTATATATTATGTTCTAGAACCAAAAATGAGTGTAGGTACGACAGTGATGGTGGATCACAGCTTCTGATATGGTGGAGGGATGGGGCTGCACGGTTAGCACTTCAACGCTCAAGTCAGTATGTGAGGCAGAATAGTGAAATAAAATTAGATTTTAAATTTGTTATATATATAGGGGGTAACGAACTTGATATTTGTTAGCAGTGAAATTTGGATAGTCGTTGATACAATAGAAGTTGAGATCTCTCGTGATCATTAGGATGATAATCCTCGAGTGTTGAGAAGACTCTAGAAGAAGTGAGGCCCCTCCTTGGTGGTCGGTCCGGAACAATTATCCCTCAAGCCCTTATTGATGTGTAGGTAGGCAGGGGCTTAGCACCTCAACTTAAAACTTCGACCACACCTTGATCACCTTAAGACAGACGAATGAGAAACCTTACAGTTTCTTTTGGGACTTGTATATTTAATGTGCAAAGATTCAAACGTCTTTTCAGAGATCAATATTATGATTCTTAGGAATTAAAACTCTTAAGTGTTGCATGTGAGTGATTAGACATGTTTGATGAAGTCTTTTGACATGGTAGATTATAGTCTCCTTTTGAAGGTTAAGTATCATTTTCTCCCGAGTCATTCTTTTTCAAGTTTAGCAGTTACCTTCTTCTTTAGTGTTTCATTTACCTGCAATTATAATGTTAGTGCAACATGAGCAAGAAATCATAGGAAAAATATTCCAAAGTCTCAAAAGGATACTCCATTTTCTCTGGTCGATCCTATCTACTATTCTATTGTTTATGCTTTTGATAAAGCATGTGGTCTTGAAAATGCTTTTACGTAGGTCGATCTGTCCTCCTACTTAGGAATCATGAGTCCTTATAAGAATGAAAGAATATGTGACAAGTATGGATATTACGTCATTCCTTTTTATGAATACACTTTCTCTGTCATGGACCTTCATCTTCCCTTCATTGCCTTTGAGATATAGGCTTTGTAGTATTTTGTAACACCCAAAATACCCCACAGATTTATATTAATAATCAGAGTAATTAAAATACACCAAAAGTTTTGAGTGTCACAATTCAACAAATCACACGACTCAAATGATACGTTTTACAAAACTAGTTCGACTTGGAGCGGAAAACTTCTAAATTTTAACACAAAATAATGTTTTAAAAACAACTTATATTTCTAAAATAAATAAATAAAGAAACATTCGTCGTCCTGACACCCAAAGCACGTATCAGAGCTGACTCCTCTAAATGTGAAGTACACCGACTTTACTGACCTCCAATCTACTTATCCTGATCACCTAAATGTTACCAACATAAGGATAACATTCAAACAGGAGGGGTGAAAGGAAAGTAATAAGAATAAAGGAAAGTATCATTAAATAGATCATTGTTTCTCAACAACCACAATCAAACAAACATGTCACAACTCATATCGATATCATACACATCAACAAAGATTATGCAATGAGACTCTACCAACTATATGCATGTGGTACCATATATCGATCTCTATTTCAAGATCCAGTTCTCGTCGGAACTCTCGACCCCTCTTTCATGGCCCAGTATGATCCCTATTTCATTATCACACCCTCGACCCCTATTTCATGGTCACGTACGATCCCTATTTCATGACTGCACCAACATCACAACGATCCCCTCTGGGATTCAAATGAACATACCCTACCTTGGTATACCATTCCCAACCATGCACATGTCTCGTAACATCAATGACACTTATGTGTGTCTACAAAGACTATTTCATGCAATCACCATCAACAACTAACATACAACAATTTACCACAATATTGAACATTATCAACATCATGCATCTTCGTATAGAACAACATATATATCATTGTCAACAAGAATATACACAACAACACATATATCATTGTCAACGAGAATATATACAACAACACAACATATAACAACATGTCACATTCACTTATATCAACAACAATGTCATGTAACCATACAACGACGACAACCACGCATAACAAAAACAATAACTAATAAACATATCAACTCATATTCTTCTCAAGTTATGCTAATTATCCCTCTAATTAAGCTCATAACTCATTTTTACCTACTTCTAACAACACTACTTCAATTCCCATCCATTATCGTATTAATTAAATAATTTTAGACAATTTTTCAGAATTAAAATATTTTATTTTTCACTCCAGGTCTCGCTAAGCGAGGAGCTTGCTCGTTGAGCGAGCAACTCTTTGTATTTGAAGCTCCAAAATTCCACTTCGCTCGCTAAGCGAGCTCCAGCTTGCTAAGCGAGCACTACAATTCTCAGGGTTTACTTCTGCGATTAACCCAAAATCCTGCTACGAAATACTTATCAAAACACCAATTTTCAGCCAAACAAATACATAATTATCATCACTAAACCTCTAATTCACATATTTGTCATACAAACACCAACTTCCAACAACCTAACCAAATTTTCATCCGAAATCACTCAACGAAAATAATATAATACTTCTTCTTCACACCAAAAATGCAACAAATTCCAATTAAATAAATAAAATAATAATCGGGGCGTTACAACTCTCCCCCACTTAGAATGTTTTTGTCCTCGAAAACTTACCTCATGCGAACAGATTCGGGTACGACTCTCGCATCTTACTTTCCAATTCCTAAGTCATGCTTCCACCGGTAGCTCCTCCCCAAACTACATTTACAAGAACAATCTATTTGCCTCTCAACTGCTTCACTTCATGATCATTAATTCGTTATGGTAGTGCTTCAACCGTAAGATTATCTCTTACCTCAACTTCATCCATCGGTATCACATGTGAAGGATCCGGAACATACTTCCAAAGCTGCGAAACATGGAATGCATCATGCAAATTTGATAATCGCGGTGGCAACGCCACTCTATAAGCAACATGTCCAACTCTTGTAGAAATCTGGTACGGACCAATAAATCTAGGAGTAAGCTTCCGCGACTTTAAAGCTTGTCCAACACCGGTCATCGGAGTAACCCTAAAAAACACATGATCTCCTTCCTAAAATTCAAGATCTTTCCTTCTCTTATCATGGTAACTCGCATGCCTACCTTGTGAAGTTCTCATCTTATCTCGAATCAACTTCACTATCTCAGTAGTCTGCTGCATAATACCTGGTCCAAGTACAACACTTTCATCTAACTCATGCCAACATAAAGGTGGCTGACATCTTCGACCATACAACGCTTCAAATGGTGCCATTCCAATACTAGAGTGATAATTGTTATTATAAGTAAACTCAATCAACGAAAAGTGACTATCCCTATCACCTTCTTGTTCAAGCACACAAGCCCTCAACAAATCTTTTAAAGATTGTATCATCCTTTATGTCTGCCCATCAGTCTGAGGATGATAAGTTGAACTCAACTTTAACTTCGAACCCAATGCCTCTTGCAACACCAATCAGAATAAAATGCACTGACTTAGTCAACCTATCAACAATCACCCAAATAGCACCCAAATAGCATATATCTCTGTCAATCTCTGCAAAGAATAAGTAATACCAATCAGAATAAAATGCACTGACTTAGTCAACCTATCAACAATCACCCAAATAGCATCATGCCCTCTCAGAGTATTAGGTAAACCTGTAACAAAATCCATTGAGATACTATCTCATTTCCACTCGTGAATATCCAACAGTTGCATCAAACCAACAGGTTTTTGATGTTCCACTTTCGACTTCTGACACGCCAAACATGCATAAACAAACTAAGCCACATCTCGCTTCATACCGGACCACCAAAATATCTTATTCAAATCTGGATACATTTTCGTCACTCCCAGATGAATGCTCAAACCACTTATATGTCCTTCTTCAAGAATCATTCTCTTTAATTTAAGATCATCATGAATACAAATACGATCCTGAAATCTTAGTACTCCCTGTTCATCAACTCGAAAATCATTACTTCTAACTCATTCATCACTAACCATTAATTCCACCAATTTCACATCTGACTTCTGACTCTCCCGAATACGATCAAGAAAATCATTGTTAACTTTCAGCATTCCCAACATTACACCATGAGGTGTCTGCTCACAAACCAAACTCATCTCTAAATTGTTCAATCAACTCCAATTATCTAGCTATCATGATCGATATATGCAATGTCTTCCGACTTAAGGCATCAGCCACAACATTAGCTTTATTAGGATGATAATTCAAACTAAAATCATAGTCCTTCAAGAATTTCAACCAATGTCTCTGCCTCATATTCAACTCATTCTGGTCAAACAGGTATTTCAAACTCTTATGATCACTGTAAACCTCAAATCTTGAACCATACAGATAATGCCTCCAAATTTTAATACAAAAACCACGGCTGCTAGTTCTAAATCATGGGTAGGATAATTCCTCTTATGAATTCTCAATTGTCGCGAAGCATACGCCGCTATCTGACCATCTTGCTTTAACACTCCACCCAAACCCATTAAAGAAGCATCACAATAGACCACAAATGGTTCATCTGCTTTTGGTAAAGTCAAAACTGGAGCAGTAGTTAACTTCTTCTTTAGCTCAATGAAACTATGTTCACACTGGCCATTCCACATAAACTCTTTATCCTTGCAAGTTAATTGAGTCAACGGAAGTGCCAACTTCGAAAATCCTTCAATAAATCTTCGATAATAACCAGTTAATCCTAAGAAACTCCTAATTATTGTCATTGACTTCAGAGTCTCCCATTGTAGAACTACATCTACCTTGGATGGATCCACAACAATCCCTTTTCTTGAAATCACATGACCAAGAAAATTCACCTCTTTCAACCAGAACTAGCACTTCGATAACCTAGCATACAACTTCTTCTCTTTCAACACTTGCAACACAATCCACAAATGTTCACCATGCTCTTCTTTTGACTTAGAATAAATCAAAATATCATCTATAAAGACAACCACAAATTGATCCAAATAATCATGGAAAATTTGATTCATATATTCCATGAATACTCTAGGTGCATTAGTAACTCCAAATGGCATCACAACATATCCATAGTGTCCATATCAAGTTCTAAAAGCGGACTTCTACACATCTTTATCCTTTACTCTTATCTGATGGTAACCCGGTTGCAGATCGATCTTACTAAACACATAAGAACCAACCAACTGATCCATCAGATCATCTATCCTTGGAAGTGGATACTTGTTCTTAATTGTCACCTTATTCAATTGTCTGTAATCAATACACAATCTCATGCTACCATCTTTCTTTTTCACCAGCAGTACCGACGCTCCCTAAGGGGGACACATTTGGTCTCACAAACTTCTTTTCTAACTGTTCTTCTAAATGTTTCTTCAATTCGGATAACTCGGAAGCCGACATACGATAAGGTGCCATCGAAATAGGTCTAGTTCCTGGCATAAGATCAATACTAAATTCCACCTCTCTCTCTCTCTCTAGAGGTACATCCACAATGTCATCAGGAAAAACTTCCGAGAATTCTCTCACCACTAATAATTCACCGATTTCCATTTCATTTTCCACCGACAAATACGCAAACAATGCCAACACTTGTGCTTCTTAATTCAAAAGTTCTTTTAACTCTCAATCAGATAAATACTCGGCTTTTTCTTCCTCTTCATCAGTAGTAAGAAACCGGACTGACTTGCTGAAACAATTAATATTAACATGATTGAACTCTAACCAGTTCATTCCCAGAATCACATCCAAACCTCCCAACAACAAATAAATTAAATCCACACCAAAGTCGTTACCATAAATAGTTAGAGGACAATTCAAGCAAACAAAACAAGTAGATGACTACCCATCAGCAGGAGTCTCGATAACCATTTCTCCTTTCATAGGGGAAACAACAAGTCCTAGTGATCTCACACAATCAATGGAAATAAAACAGTGCATAACACCTATGTCAGTCATAGCAATCAAAGGCATACTATTAATATAAGAAGTACTCTGGTCAAACGATCTTCACTGGAAGTTTGTGTCTCTATCAAAGCAAACAATTTTCCTCCAGTAGCAGCTTTCTTCGGCTTCTGACAATGAGTGATAATATGACCTTGCTCCCCACAGTTGTAGCAAGTAACCAAATTAGTCTTGCACTCTGCAATCAAATGTCTAGGCTGACCACACTTGAAACATTTCTTCACGTTACTCGTGCACTCACTGACACGATGACCCAATTCACCACATCTGTAACACTTCAGAGAAGCAGGAGCACATTCATCACTTGGCCTTTTGCCCTAAACTTGTTTTTGCTTACCTTTATCAGCTGGGGATACATAAGGTTTCCCACGATGCATCTTTTGCTTTCCTCTTCTCTCAGCCAAACTCTTGAAGTGATCTGATTGAGCCTTGTTGTCTTCCTAAAAAATTCTACAGCAATCCACCAAATCCAAAAATATTTGGATCCTCTGATAAACAATCGTTTGCTTGATCTTAGGCCTTAAACCATTCTCGAACTTGACACATTTCAAGAACTCAGCAGTCGCCTCACTATAGTGCGGATAAAAATTCATCAGATCAATAAACTTGACAGTATACTCGGTAACTGACATACTTCCTTGTTTTATTTCCAAGAATTAAATCTCTTTCTTTCTTCGAACATCTTCAAGAAAGTACTTCCTCGGGAATTCCCTCCTAAACACAACCCAGGTGACTACCTCACCAGATGCATCCAACCACCGACGAGTGCCAACCCACCAGTCATTAGCTTCTGCCACCAGCATGTAAGCACCTAACTACACCTTACCACCTTCAGAACATTCCATCACTCTGAAGATCCTCTCGATATCCTTAAGTCAATCTTGTGCTCCATAAGGGTCATACTTCCTTTTGAATGTAGGTGGATCATTCTTCCGAAATTCATCACACTCATGATCCCTAACATTCATCGGATTTTGCACAGCCTGATCCATCGCATGCATAGTGGCGGCAAGTGCAACATTATTTCTTCCAACCATTTTAAATGTGTCACACAACAACATTTAGACAATGGTTTAGAAATCTATAACAACACTCCACACTCAACAACGACACAACGACTCAACTACTTGGCCAAACGAAGTAACCTGCTCTAATACCACTTTGTAACACCCAAAATACCCCATAGATTTATATTAAAAATCAGAGTAATTCAAATACACCAAAAGTTTTGAGTGTCACAATACAACAAATTACACGGCTCAAATGATACGTTTTACAAAAATAGTTCGACTTGGAGCGGAAAAATTCTAAATTTCAACACAAAATAATGTTTTAAAAATAACTTTTCTTTCTAAAATAAATAAACAAAGAAACAATCGTGATCCCGAAACCCAAAGCACGTATCATAGTCGACTCCTCTAAATGTGAAGTACACTGACTTCACTGACCTCCACTCTACTTATCCTGATCACCTACATGTTACCAACATAAGAGAAACATTCAAACAGAAGGGGTGAGATACTTACACCAACAAAAGAGAAAAATAATATGAATAAAGGATAGTATCATTAAATAGATCACCACTTCTCAACAACCGTAATCAAACAAACGCGTCACAATACATATCGATATCATACACATCAACAACGATTATGCAATGAGACTCTACCAACTCTATGCATGTGGTATCATATATCGATCTCTATTTCAAGATTCAGTTCTCGTTGGAACTCTCGACCCCTCTTTCATGGCCTAGTATGATCCTTATCTCATGATCACACCCTCGACCCCTATTTCATGGTCATGTACGATCCCTATTTCATGACCGCACCAACATCACGATGATCCCCTTTGGGATTCAAATGGACATACCCTACCTTGGTATACCATTTCCAACCATGCACATGTCATGCAACATCAATGACATGCATGCATGTCTACAACAACTATATCATGCAATCACCATCAACAACTAACATACAACAATTTACCATAATACCGAACATCATCAACATCATGCATCTTCGCATACAACAACACATATATCATTGTCAACAAGAATATACATAAAAACACATATATCATTGTCAACGATAATATACACAACAACACAACACCATGTTACATTCACCTATATCAATAACAATGTCATGTAACTACACAATGACGACAACCACACATAACAACAACAACAGCTAATAAATATTTCAACTCATATTATTCTCAAGTTATGCTAATTACCCCTCCAATTAACCTTGTAACTCATTTCTACCTACTTCTAACAACACTACTTCAATTCTCATCCATTACCGTATTAATTAAATAATTTTAGAGAATTTTTCAGAATTCATTTTATTTTTCACTCTAGGTCTCGCTAAGCAAGGAGCTTGCTCGCTGAGCGAGTGTCGCTCCCGACAAATGAAAACGGGTCACATGAAGGTACAGACGCGAACGGTCGGCGAAAGGGACAGTGAGAACACACAGCCGTGAACTCACTGGAGATGAATAGAGTCGCCAGCTAGGCATTTTTATCCCGGAGGAAAGGCAATGCTGCATGGACCTAGAAAGATATGGATAAGACGGTTGCGAACCAGAGAGACTGAGAAAGGGGGTTGGTTACAACCTGGGAAGGTATTAGCACCCAGATTGTCCGCCGTACTCGACGGGATCCACGCTTAAAAGATTTGTGTTTTAAAGGGGTAGTGTCAGTGCAATTTGTGCATAAAATAGCTGGAAAGAATGTACAGGTGTCAGTGTAAAGAAATGAAGTGTGATATGTACAGTGTCAGTGTAGGAACAGGAATAAGATGCTCAAGATCATGAGGCTAAAGAATGAAGCTGGAAGGAGGGGGAATGAACAGAGACTTTTGTTCGATAACTGTTAAGTTATGCCTACGTATCCTCTCGTGCAATGAGGAAGTCAGAACACCGTAGTTCGACCCAAAGAGACTGAAAGATGAATTGACTTGTGAACTGCTTGCTTGTCAATGCTCAAGTGTATGACCTGTCTGGCTCAGGTGCTGACTGTCTTGCATTAGACGGAAGAAGCAAGTTCTCATTTATGAGTGAATGAGATGAGAAAAGAATCCCGGAGGAGACGATTATTGTTTGTTTTTGAGTTTTCAGTCTTTTATTGCTTTTGAGAGTTTGTCATAAGTTAATGAGCTTAAGCCTAAACCAATGGATTTAGTAAACTCATCACATCTTCCCTCTGATTAGGGGTAATGAGGATACCTTAAGTGTGAAGTCAGATTCTCACACTTAATCACCTTTGGTGTAGGATTAAGATCATTAACCTACTTGTGATTATTTAGATGTTTTTGTGATTTTGTTTAGTGTTGAGTAATGAGGTTAAGCCATAATCAAAGATTAAACAGACCCATTACACCATCCTAAAAGAAGGATGATAGATGAGAGTGTTTAAGCTGAGGAAAACTCCTCAACTTAATCCATGATTTGGGATTAAACCCATGACAAAACAAGCCTTTATTAAGTGGATTTTAGTTGTAGATGTTTAAGAATTGGCAGAATTTTTGACCAAACAAGAAATGTTAAATTCAGTTCAGAATGTCCTATCAGATGTTGGGACATTATCAAACAGAGTATGTGAATTTATTTCAGGATGTCTCATCAGATGTTGGGACATTGTGTGAATAAATTAAGTTCAGTTTTTCAGGATGTCCCAACAGATGTTGAGACATCTCAGACCTGCTACCAGAATTAATTATTGATTAACAGATCAGAGATATTTAAGGAGAACTATCTGGAATTAATTAATGCTGGATAAAAACAGAACAAGGCGCATCTGTAGGGAGTTTTAAATTGAAGATTCAGATTAAAACAGAAGACCTAATGCACCTAGAATATAGGAGGTAACAAACCCTAAATTCAAGGTGACAGTTGCTGCACATTAGGGCTGGATCATTCTACAGAAAGCCCAAAATTCAGAAACCTATTTAAACAACAGAAACTCATAGATTTGAGTACGAATTTCAAAAGATAAAATAGGGTGTCTAGTGTTTTAATAGCAGGTTGTTTTTTATGTACCACTTTATGAGCTTTTAAGCAAAAGTGCATTTGTGACTTGATTGAAACTGTGAAGTAAGATCAAGCTGTTTTTTTTTGAAGTGTGACTTCAATTTCAGTAAACTTGTAAACAAAATCACTGTGTGATTGAGGGGGAGTGAGTAGGGTACTCTTATCTAAGTGAGTCTTAGGTAGAAATTGCATTGGGTAAGTATTAAGTGATAGATTAAACAGGGTGGTTTAAGTCTAGAATTAATATTACTAATAGTGGATTTCCTCCTGGCTTGGTAGCCTCCAGATGTAGGTGTGGTTATACACTGAACTGGGTTAACAAACTTCTGTGTTGTTTATTTTTCCTGCTGTTTAAAGTTTTGGTTAAATTTGTCAAATGTCCTATTAAGTGTTGGAACATCTCTTAGGACATCTCATTACAGAATTTCAATTGGCATCAGAGCAGGCACCCTGCCTGTTTATACTGGGTGAGATCTAGGGAAAACAAATTCTGTAACATGGACAGAGATATAGGGTCAGTAAATAGACCACCTATTCTGGATGGATCTAATTATGACTACTGGAAGCCAAGAATGATTGCATTCTTAAAATCTCTTGACAACAGGGCATGGAAAGCAGTAAATGTTGGATGGAAACATCCTGTCCAAGACACCAAAGATGGATCAAAAGTTCTGAAACCTGAAGAAGAATGGAGTAAAGAGGAAGAAGATTCAGAACTAGGCAACTCAAAAGCCCTAAATGCTTTATTCAATGGCATTGATAGAAATATTTTCAGACTGGTGCATCATTGTGAGCTGGCCAAAGATGTGTGGGATACCCTCAAGACAACTCATGAAGGAACATCAAAAGTAAAAATGTCAAGACTTCAACTTCTCACCACCAAGTTTGAAAACTTGAGAATGAAGGAAGATGAATCAATTCATGAGTTCTACATGAACATCTTGGATATAGCCAATACTTCTGGAGCCTTGGGAGAAAAGATGACTGATGAAAAGCTTGTAAGAAAGATTCTCAGATCTTTGCCAAAAAGATTTGACATGAAAGTCACAGCAATAGAAGAGGCACAAGACATATGCTCCATGAAAGCTGAAGAACTCATTGGTTCCCTTCAAACTTTTGAGATGGGAATGAATGACACACATGCTAAAAAGAACAAAAGCATTGCCTTGGTTTCAAATACAGATGAAGAAGAAGATGATGAACCAGCAAATGATAAAAGCTTATCAGAAAACCTTGCATTGATTGGAAGACAATTCAAACAGATTCTCAGAGGAATGGAAGGAAAATCCAAACCTAGTGGAAGAAACACAAACTCTGAGAACAGAAGACCTTATGATGCTAACAAAAGAGTAAAGTATGCTGAAAAGACCAGTCAAGATAAAGGAGTCAAATGCCATGAATGTGAAGGATATGGACATATCAAGTTTGAATGTCCTACCTACTTAAAGAGGCAAAAGAAAGGACTCTCTGTGACCTGGTCTGATGAAGACTCAGGAGATTCAGAAGAAGAATCAGCTAAGCACATTGCTGCTTTAGCTGGACTGTGTGAATATGACAGTGATTCCAGCTGTGAAGAGCTTACTTATGCAGATCTTGAGCAAGCCTTCAAGGATCTGTACAAGAGAAGTACTGAAGTATGCAGTGAGGTCATAAAGCTAAAGAAGCAGAATGAAGTACTAGAAGAAGAAAAAGCAAGTGATCAAGTAATCATTGATACCTTAAAAAGTGAAGTAACTCTTCTCAATTCTAAGCTGGAACATATGTCCAAATCTGTTAGAATGATGAACAGCAGCTCAAATACACTGGATGCTATTCTCTGCAATAATAAACATTCAGGGGACAAAAGTGGACTGGGATATAACAGAGATGAAGCAAGCTCTAGCAAAACTACTTCAAAAACTATACAGTCAAATAAGATGTCTCAACAGATGCTCCAACATCAGAACACAAAGACAAACATAATGTTCCAACAGATGTCTCAACATTCTGGAAAGAACAAAATGAAGAAAAAATATCAAAGATGGAGATGTCATCACTGTGGAAGATTTGGGCATATCAAACCTCACTGTTATAAGCTACATGGATATCCAAATCAGATGTGTCAGCAACCTTCCAAGCAGAAAGTAGAAGGTACCAAGAAAGTGCTGCATAGAAATCAGCAACCTCCTAAGCAAAAGACAGAAGTAATCAAGACAGTTTGGAGACCAAAAGCTGACATTCAGACTGATCAAAGCCACATACACAAGAACAAGATCAACAATCAAGCTTGGAGATCAGCTGAACAACACTCAGAGCAGAGGCATCAAAAGAAATCTCAACTCATCTGGTCAAAGAAAAGTACTGCATACATAGCACATACATCATTGAAAGTATCAGCTAAAGAAGACTGGTACTTTGACAGTGGATGCTCAAGACACATGACTGGATTGAAGAATTTGCTAGTAAACTTAAAGCCATATTCATCCAGGTATGTTACCTTTGGAGATGGAGCTAAAGGAGAGATCAAGGGAGTTGGAACCTTGGATTGTCAAGATGTTCCAAGACTAGATGATGTGCTGCTTGTTAAAGGTTTAACTGCTAACCTGATCAGTATAAGTCAGTTATGTGATCAAGGGTACAGTGTAAACTTTACCAAATCTGAATGTATAGTGACTAACAAAGAACAAGAGGTTGTCATGAAAGGAGCCAGATCTAAAGACAACTGTTACATGTGGGAATCCCAAAATCTCAGTCTCACTTCAACCTGTTCTCTAGCTAAAGAAGAAGAAGTGAAACTGTGGCATCAAAGACTAGGTCATCTTCATTTCAGAGGCATAAAGAAGATCATATCTATGGATGCTGTAAGAGGTATTCCTAAACTGAAGATTGATGATGGCAAAATATGTGGTGAATGTCAAATAGGCAAGCAAACCAAGATGTCCCATCCAAAGCTCCAACATCTGACAACTTCCAAAGTTTTGGAATTGTTACATATGGATCTCATGGGACCTATGCAAGTTGAAAGCCTTGGTGGTAAGAGGTATGCATATGTGGTGGTTGATGACTTTTCAAGATATACATGGATAAATTTCATTAAAGAAAAGTCAGATGTCTTTGATGTATTCAAGGAATTATGCCAAAGATTACAAAGGGAAAAATCCAGCTGTGTGATCAGAATTAGAAGTGATCATGGAAAGGAATTTGAGAATAAAAAATTCTTAGATTTCTGCTCTTCAGAAGGAATCAATCATGAATACTCTTCTCCTATCACTCCTCAACAGAATGGGATTGTTGAAAGGAAGAATAGAACCATTCAAGAATCAGCAAGAGCTATGATACATGCTAAAAAGCTACCTCTGTATTTCTGGGCTGAAGCCATGAACACTGCATGCTATATCCATAACAGAGTTACCTTGAGAAAAGGAACTTTGTCCACAATATATGAAGTCTGGAAGGGCAGAAAACCCACTGTTAAGTATTTTCATGTATTTGGAAGTAAATGCTACATTCTGGCAGACAGGGAGCAAAGGAGAAAAATGGATCCTAAAAGTGATGAAGGAGTTTTCCTTGGATACTCTATAAACAGCAGAGCATATAGAGTATTTAACTACAGAACAAATGTTATCATGGAGTCCATAAATGTGATAATTGATGATGCTCCTACAGATGTCCCAGAAGATGTTGGAACATCTGCTGATATCAAGATTGAAGCTGAAGAAAAGAATGATCAATATAACTTCACTCAAAATGATACAAGGTCAGAAGATTCAAGCAAACCTCCCTCCATCAGAATACAGAAGGATCATCCCAAAGATTTAATAATTGGTGATCCCAACAGAGGTGTGAGCACTAGATCAAGAGAAGTGATTTCAGGTTCTTGTTTTGTTTCCAAAATAGAACCTAAAAATGTCAAGGAAGCTCTCACTGATGAATACTGGATTTGTGCTATGCAAGAGGAATTAGGTCAATTCACAAGGAATGAAGTGTGGAATCTTGTACCTAGACCTGATGACATAAATGTGATTGGTACAAAATGGGTGTATAAGAACAAGTCAAATGAACAAGGAATTGTTACAAAGAACAAAGCTAGACTTGTGGCTCAAGGATACACTCAAATTGAAGGAGTAGACTTTGATGAAATCTTTGCACCAGTAGCAAGGCTTGAATCAATAAGATTACTGTTGGGAATTGCTTGTATCTTAAAGTTCAAGCTATTTCAAATGGATGTGAAAAGTGCCTTTCTTAATGGTTATCTTAATGAGGAGGTATATGTAGAACAGCCTAAAGGATTTGTTGATCCAAGCTGTCCAAATCATGTATACAAACTCAAGAAAGCACTTTATGGTCTGAAGCAAGCTCCAAGGGCATGGTATGAAAGACTTACCACATTTCTTATCAAGCAAGGATACAGAAAAGGTGGGATTGATAAAACCCTGTTTGTTAAAGATGAAGAAGGAAATGTCATGATTGCACAAATATATGTTGATGACATTGTGTTTGGTGGGATGTCTGATAAGATGGTCAAACATTTTGTCAAGCAGATGGAAGCTGAATTTGAAATGAGTCTAGTAGGTGAATTAACCTATTTTCTTGGTCTGCAAGTTAAACAAATGGAAGACTCAATGTTCATCTCACAAAGCAAGTACTCCAAGAACATAGTGAAGAAATTTGGAATGGAAAATGCTTCTCATAAAAGAACTCCTGCTCCCACACACTTAAAGCTAACTAAAGATGAGAAGGGTGAGAATGTAGATCAAAGTTTATATAGAAGCATGATTGGAAGCTTGTTATACTTGACTGCTAGCAGACCAGACATTGCATTTGCAGTAGGAGTTTGTGCAAGATATCAAGCTGATCCAAAAGTCAGTTATCTCAATCAAGTCAAGAGAATTCTTAAATATGTTAATGGTACTTGTGACTATGGAATAATGTACTTTCATGGTTGCAAACCTATTCTCACTGGCTTCTGTGATGCTGATTGGGCAGGAAGTGCTGATGACAGAAAAAGCACTTCAGGAGGATGCTTCTTTCTAGGAAACAATCTGATTTCTTGGTTCAGTAAGAAGCAGAATTGTGTATCTTTATCTACAGCTGAAGCTGAGTACATAGCAGCAGGTAGCAGTTGTTCTCAGTTGGTTTGGATGAAGCAGATGCTCACTGAGTACAATGTCCCACAGGATGTCATGACATTGTACTGTGACAACTTAAGTGCAATCAACATATCTAAAAATCCTATCCAACACATCAGGACAAAGCATATTGATATCAGACATCATTTCATCAGAGATCTTGTAGAAGAAAAGGTGATTTCATTGGAGCATGTAGCTACAGATCTGCAGTTAGCTGATATCTTTACCAAGGCATTGGATGCTACACAATTTGAGAACTTAAGGGGAAAACTTGGAATCTGTTTATGTGATATCTAGCAGTTAATGAGATGTGCCAACATGTCATATGACATTGCATGGCATAAGTTCCAGATGGCAAAGCTAGTCTGGACTAGATCCTTGGGAATTTCATTCCTAATCATTTGGACTGTAACGGCTACTTATTTGGTAATTCCTTATAAGCAGCTATCAAGAGTCTCATCACATCATCACAAGCGAATCACATTAACTAGTAATCCTTCAGAAATCTTAAACCCTAAAGCTGCACATTCATCTTCCTCAACAATGTCTCAAAACCCTAAAACAGCTGAAGAAGTTCTCAACCAGGAAGACGTGGTTCATGCCACTCCTATTTCTATGGTGCCAATGCAATCAACACCATTAGACGAGCTCAGGGGAAATGCCTCTCACACTAAGAAGGCAAGAACACCAAAAAGAGGTAAAGATCAAATCAGAAGCAAAGCTAAAGAAATTCCTTCACATGTTAAATACTCCAAATATGTTGATGATTCCATCAAGGAGATTGTCAACCAAGTTTTCTCTGAACAAAGAGTAGTGAAAGGAATCTCTGTTCCCTTGAACACCATTCCTGCACCTCAAGAAGAACCTGCTCAAGATACAAAGAACACTGCTGCAGAACAAGATGTCCCAACGGATGTTGGAACATATGCAGATGAGAAAGCAAACTCATCTGATGCTGATACTGAACAGACTGAGGACAAGAAAGAAGTCTCAAGTGAAAGTGATAAAGAAGTTTCTATGGAACAGGCTAAAGACTCAAATGAAGATCAATCTTCTACTGATCAACAAGCTGATGAGGAGACTGCTCAATCCCCTCCAATAGTCAATCTGGAACAGGATTCTGATGCAGAGATCATATCATCTGTGAATCCCAGCATTGCCAAAAGGCTAAGGTCCAGGAAAGGAAAGATGCAAGATGAACCTGTCATTCCTGAGAAGAAGAAGGCTAGTCCAAAGAAAAGCAAGGCTAAAGCCACTTTTGGTCCAGCAAAACCATGGAGCAAGGTTCAAACTCAGAAGAGAAAAGCTGCAACACCATCAGATTCAGATGTTGGATCAGATGTCCCAACATCTCCTCCCAAGAAAAGACCAACATCAGCAAGAGCTTCAACTGCTGTTCCAGAAGCTCCATTGGACAACATATCATTTCATCATGTATCTAGTGTCAACAGATGGAAGTATGTGTTCCAAAGAAGGGTTGCCCTAGAAAGAGAACTGAGCAGCAATGCATTTGAGTGCACAGAACTCATTGACCTAATCTCTGCTGCAGGACTATTCAAGACAGTCTCAGAGTTCTCTCCCTGCTATGAACTTCTTGTCAAAGAGTTCATTGTGAATCTTCAGGAGGATTGCTCAAATGGTAAGTCCTCAGAGTTCAGAAAGGTGTTTGTAAGAGGTAAGTGTGTTGAGTTCTCTCCCCAAATCATAAATCAGTATCTGGGAAGAGAAACAGATGGACCAAATGAGCTAGGCAAGACAGATAATCAAGTCTGTAAGGTGATAACTGCTGACCAGGTCAAGGCATGGCCTGTGAAGGGAAAGCTATCTGTAAGCATGCTTACCAGAAAGTATGCCATGCTGAACAGGATTGGTACATCGAATTGGGTGCCTACTAACCACACTTCCTCAATCTCAACTGGTCTAGCCAGATTTATATATGCTGTTGGAACTCAAACCAAAATGGACTATGGAGCTTTCATCTTTGATCAAACCATGAAGCATTCCAGCTCTTCTGCAACAAAGCTGCCAATAGCTTTTCCATCATTGCTGTGTGGTATTGTACTCAATCAATATCCTGGGATTTTAACTGACAAGGATACTGCCTGCAAGAGAGGGAGCCCCCTGGCTTTTCACTACAAGTTATTCCTCAGTCATCATGCTGCAGATGTTGAAGCTCCTTCTAGGACATCTGCTGGTCCATCCACTGTTAAGAATCCAATCTCCAGGAAGACTTTAATTGCTGAACTCAAAAGCACCTGCAAAGAGCTTGAAGCTAGAAAGCAGAAGCTTGAGGAAATAATTCAAAGGTTGGAGAATGAAGAAGATCTGAAAGCAAACTCTGATGAAGACAGTGCTGCTGATGAAGAAACAGAAGCTGATGAAGAGACAGAAGTTGAGGAGGAAACTGAGAGTGATGATTCTGAGTGATCAAATGTATGTGAGGCAAATGTAATGACAGCAATGTAATGACTGCAATGGTGTCTTTGGCCCCTAATTTTGTGTCTACCAAGGGGGAGAACAACATCAAATAACATCAAATGTAATTGTTGTTTAAATGAATGAAATCTGTTTGTTTCTGCCTGAACTGAATAAGTGTGAATATTTCTGTTGAAACAAGACTGGACTCATATATGTTTGAGGGGGAGTAAAACTCAAATATGAATCAACAGAAAAGTAATGATATACTCTGATAAAAAGAACTTCTGCTGCACTCTGAAAACCAGGAAAGATGTTAGCCAAAAATTAGCCAAAGGGGGAGTTTGTAGATGTTTAAGAATTGGCAGAATTTTTGACCAAACAAGAAATGTTAAATTCAGTTCAGAATGTCCTATCAGATGTTGGGACATTATCAAACAGAGTATGTGAATTTATTTCAGGATGTCTCATCAGATGTTGGGACATTGTGTGAATAAATTAAGTTCAGTTTTTCAGGATGTCCCAACAGATGTTGAGACATCTCAGACCTGCTACCAGAATTAATTATTGATTAACAGATCAGAGATATTTAAGGAGAACTATCTGGAATTAATTAATGCTGGATAAAAACAGAACAAGGCGCATCTGTAGGGAGTTTTAAATTGAAGATTCAGATTAAAACAGAAGACCTAATGCACCTAGAATATAGGAGGTAACAAACCCTAAATTCAAGGTGACAGTTGCTGCACATTAGGGCTGGATCATTCTACAGAAAGCCCAAAATTCAGAAACCTATTTAAACAACAGAAACTCATAGATTTGAGTACGAATTTCAAAAGATAAAATAGGGTGTCTAGTGTTTTAATAGCAGGTTGTTTTTTATGTACCACTTTATGAGCTTTTAAGCAAAAGTGCATTTGTGACTTGATTGAAACTGTGAAGTAAGATCAAGCTGTTTTTTTTTGAAGTGTGACTTCAATTTCAGTAAACTTGTAAACAAAATCACTGTGTGATTGAGGGGGAGTGAGTAGGGTACTCTTATCTAAGTGAGTCTTAGGTAGAAATTGCATTGGGTAAGTATTAAGTGATAGATTAAACAGGGTGGTTTAAGTCTAGAATTAATATTACTAATAGTGGATTTCCTCCTGGCTTGGTAGCCTCCAGATGTAGGTGTGGTTATACACTGAACTGGGTTAACAAACTTCTGTGTTGTTTATTTTTCCTGCTGTTTAAAGTTTTGGTTAAATTTGTCAAATGTCCTATTAAGTGTTGGAACATCTCTTAGGACATCTCATTACAGAATTTCATTAGTTAATGATATGATGATGAAGTGTTTTTTATGATTTGTAAGACAACTTGAGGGGGACTTGTCCATTAACACTAGGGTTAGTCCTTCTTAACCACTTAAGGAAGAATTAGAACCCTAATGCAAGGCCCAAGTTACAAGTGTGATGTCTTGATGATTATTAGATGAATTGATTAAGAGATTTAAACACCTTAAGGGTTCAAGACTTAGGATTAAAGTTATACACTCCATCCTAAGAGAAGGATGCAGGCATAAGCTTAATCACAAAGTCTTAAAGCCTTTAGGGTTTAGTCCCTGATTATGAGATGAGAAGAGAAGACTCAAAGAGAGACACAAAGGTAAAACTATGGGGGGACTAATTAAAACCCTAATTCATTATCATGCTTGGATGATCCTAAGGTTTGTGAGGTTTGCAAGAAAAGATCTTCAAAGGAACCACCAGGAAGCAAATGAACAGGATCAAGAGAAGCAAAGTGACTTGCTTCATTCAAGAAGTCAAGTCACTAGAAGAAAGAAAGTGGGAGGGAGAAGAATGAGCAAGCTCAAACTCAAACACATGTAAGAATTCAGCAATGGATGCAAGAGAGATGAAAAGAAAAGTTATGAGAAGTGAAGGCAAATCCACTTCTCAAGTTTACTTACCACCTGAAATGTTAGAAAGAAATGCAATGCAATGCAAGATGAGGTGAAATGATATGATGCTAAGCAAAACCAGAAGCATGCACATGATGTTAATGATGTTATGAGGTGCTGCAAACATGAGGCAAGACAATGGAGATGTTCATACAAGATCATGAATGCAAATGATGCAAGCTAAGGAGCATGAACAAGCATGAAAAGTTATGAATCATACAAGACAAATGACATGACAAATATGTAATGCAATGATCAAAGATGCTTTATACATGTCTTAAGATGTCAAATGAATCATAAGAATGCACAAAATGCAATGACAAGTCATGTTATGCAAGAGAATGCAAAAAGGATGCAAGAGAAAGCCCAAATTAGAGTTCATGGATCAAACATCAAACACAAACCAAAAACAGAAGCAAAGCTCTAAAGCAAAAATGGAAAATGGAACCCAAGGAAACCCTAGACCTATAATGAACCACTGCCCAAAGGGGAGCTCTCAACTCTCAACCAAACTCAAGATATGAATTTTCTAACTTATTAGGGTTTTTTAGGGTTCTTAACAAAACAAATGCCAATCAATTAGAAAATGCAAGAACAATTCATGGCCTTTTTATCCTAGGAACTACATGCAAAACAAAAGACAATGCAAGAAGAATCAATGTCTCAACCCTCTCCAATTGGCAGAAATGAATTTTTGAATCCATGATCAAAATAATGCATAAAAAATGATTTAATTCAATGAAAAATTCTTAAAATGCATCAAGATCAAAAAAGAAATTTGGTTTGAAGGTTGGACAATGTTTCTAAATGTCTTAGAACATTTCATGAATTTTTTTGTAATTTTTAAATACCTAAAAGTATTTTTAATTAATTAATTTCTATTAATCAATTAAAAATAATCTTTTAAATATTTAAAAATACTTTTTTAATGATGAAAAATAAAATAAAAATATTTTTGGGTCATAAAAATTATTAAAACTCAGAGGAAAAAGTTTCATAATTTTTATGTATTTTTTGCTATTTTAAAATAATTATGCAAGTTAATTGAAAAGAAAATGCATTAAAAACAAATAAAAATGAAAGTAAACCAAATGGAAGGCTGAGATGCACTATGGATTTGAATCTGTTGACCAGCGCGCAAATGAAGGGTGCGGATTCACTCTGGCCAAATTAAATTAATTACGAATTAATTAAAACTAATTAAGTGGATTAGGGCTAACAAAGAGATCTGGGCCATCCAAACTGGAGGGAGGTCAACAAGTCAAAGGCCATCTACGGCTCAAATTCAAATGGTCATAATGACCTGAGTTTAGGGTTAATCACCCTCAGGTGACCGGAGAGAAGCTCCGGTCATCTTCTCCGGTTGCACAAAAACCCTAGAACACGATTCAGGTACTTATTCTACAAATCAAGCACACCTAAATGATCCTCTAACTTCCTAGGTCATGAATCCAAGCTCAAACAACATTTATGCATCATGAATCAAAGGAATCGAAAGGAAAGAAATTTACGGGCAAAAATTCAGAGGGACCATACAAGCTCAGTTTTCACTCATTTTTAATTCTGAGATCAACCCCATGACCAGCAAGACATGACTAACCAATTTATAACTCAAAAACCAAGCTTCGAGAGAAAAGTTTCCATGATCATACCTGAGCTGGAAAGCTTCAAAACTGAACTTCCAGAGCTTTCCTTGCGTGCAAATGGACTCCCTTGTATCCCCTGATGCTAATGGAAGGCTTCAAAGCTCTTGTGGATGGCTGATTTGTGAGAACCAGTTCTGGTGTAGCAGGAAATGAGCTTTGTGTACAGGCTGTTTCAGTTCAAAGTAAAGGGTGGTTTTGACTCCTTGTGGTATGCTTGACTTGTTGGTGAAGAAAGATGAGGTGTTTGATGGCTGGATGGTGAGATTCGAAGAGAACTGGTTTGGAAGGTGAAGAATGGTGAAGCTCAGGTCAGGCTTGTTTCAGGCTTGAACTTTGGTGGTTTGAGGTCTATGAAATGTGTTGAGTTGGATGGTGAAGTTAGCTTGAGTGTTTGATGGCTGTGTGAGCAGATTCGATAGAAAATGCAATATGTGATGATTTTGTGAATGTTATGTTTTTGTATGTTTTTGCCTTGCCTCCCTTATGTTTTGGCCAGCATTTGGATAGTATAAACAATTGCAAGTGGCTGGGAGATGTGACATGTCCTGCTGTGATTGGGATGTCTACTTTTGCATAAAGTCCACCTTTTGTGTAAGTGAGGCATGGCTCCAAGTCTAGGCAAGTACAAGGTTGGTTCTGGTGCAGCATGGTGAGAGAGAGGTCTAGCAAAGCTCAGTACTCAAGGCTGCAAGTTGGTGAGAGGTGATCATGAGTTTTTTGCAACTTGTTGCTTTTTGAACTTTCATGAGAAAAGTCAAGTTACATGAACTATAACCATGGGCATTCTTGGTTCAATTCTGAACTTTATGACTTGTAGAATGTTGGCACATTGGTTAGAGGTGAACTTGAGGCTGCAAAAGTCATTGATCCATGATTTTGCAAAATTCTCACTTAGGGCATGCCTTGAAAATAAGTGATTTTAGCCAACTTTGCATTGCCATAACTTTTAATCCATGAAGAGTTTGATCATGTTCTTGTACTTTTTGAAAAGGGAAAGATGAGATCTACAACTTTCATGACCAAAGTTTTTTTCATTTGAAGCATTTTTGGATCAAGAATCATGGCTTGAAAAATGACCTAAAATGGTGCATTCTTGAAAAGTCAACTATGCCCAAAAAGTCAACATTTGCAAAAACCCTAAATTCTTGATTTCTATGAACTTCAACCTTCTTCCATGATCAAATAAAGATCATATACACTCAAAATGATGAAGATCACCCATTGGTTGGGTCATTGGGGGCCTCAGATGCCCTGGTTTTGCACTGACTTGTCCAGAAAGTCAACTCTTGATCAGATGACTTCCCCATGGAATTTCTTCATGAAAATTGATATGTATACTCCCTATACCATATAGAGATCAATGAAAACAAGAATGACCAAAAAATTTGGAGTTATGGCCTCTGAAACCAAAACCCTAATTTTCAGTCAACTGTGTAGTTCAAGCTGGCCCTGCATCCACTCAAACCCTAGTTCTTGTGATTCCTCTGCATTTTTGACTTTGAGGAGATGAAATATGATATAAGAACACACATGGACCCCTTTGAGTTGATTGGTGGCCTTTGGAATGGCTCAAGATGCTCTGGGATTGCTCAGATCACAAACCCTAGGTGCAGATGCCTTAGAAACTATCCAATGAATCAAAAATGAAATGTGAGATGACATGATTGTGTTATGCATATGAGAATGATCACAAGCCATGGTGTGAATGGGTGAGGGCAAATTTGGGGTGTTTACAGCTGCCCCTATTCAAACATGAGTTAGCTGTGCAGGATGTAAGCGACGGCTTAACATGCAAACAAGATAACTTGTGGTTGAATACCAAAGACAGTCCAGAATTTGCACTCACAGAATGAAGAAGAAAAGGGATATAGATTGTAAAGGAAAATAAAGTATATTGTAAAGTATGGGCGACGGAGGACGACCGTCGAGCAGAGGACGACTGCTGGGTAAATAGCAATGACGGGGACGGCCGACATGCCAGGGAGAGTGTATAAAAATAAAGCAATGACGGGGACGGCCGACATGCTGGGGATAAAAGGTAAAGCTAAGACGGGGACGGCCGACTAGCTGGGGAAAAACAAGTAAAGCTAAAACGGGGACGGCCGACTAGCTGGGGAAAATAAAATATCATGATGGGGACGGCCATCAAGATAAAGTTGCAAAGTTCTCTGGGGATTAGTGAAACATGACGGGGACGGCCATCAAGTTCATAAAGGTCAAGTTACCAACGATGGGGACGGCCATCGGGCTAAAAAGGAAAAGGGACCACGACGGGGACGGCCATCGGGTTAAAGAATCAATGAAATAAACAGATGATGGGGTACGGCCATCAAAGGTGAAGGACGATCACCTAGCAGGGTACGGCCGCTCTGTTGGGTATAGCAGAAAAATGATGGGGACGGCCATCAAAGGTGGAGGACGACCACCTGGCAGGGTACGGCTGCCGAAAATATCAACGATGGGGACGGCCATCGGATAGGAAAGGTCAACGATGGGGACGGCCATCGGACGAGCAAGATGGAGGACGACCATCAAGAAGTGGAGGACGACCACTCAGCAGGGGACGGCTGCTCTCGGGGTTTATCATAACACAGGACGAGTGTTAGATAACCAAAGTCAACAATGGGGACGGCCATTGGATAAAGTGATGAAGGACGATCATCAAAAGGGTGGAGGACGACCACCTAGCAGGGGACGGCTGCTAAAATCAACGATGGGGACGGCCATCGGATGAGCATGATGGAGGACGACCATCAAGAAGTGGAGGACGACCACTCAGCAGGGTACGGCTGCTCTCAAAGGTATCATAACACAGGACGAGTGTTAGATAAAAAGAAAATTTGTTGGTGATCTACTGGGGATAATGTAAACACGGACGAGCGTTTACACCCAAGAAACAAAAGGTATGAGTGTTTGGCATTGCGTATAGATTAAAGATGCGGACGAGCACCCTTAAGACTATGATACGGACGAGTATCGTGTAGAAACAAACGGACACATGTTCAGAGATGATGATACGGACGAGTATCAACTGGCTAACAAGGAACACGGACGAGTGTTGTATCTGAAAGAATCCTTCTGGGGAAATAGTAGACACGGACGAGTATCTATATTCAAGAAGACCTAAGTGTTTGACACGGTGTATGGATTAAAGATGCGGACGAGCATCCTTAAGACTATGATACGGACGAGTATCATGTGGAAACAAACACTAGACGCAATGTTCTGAGATGATGGTACGGACGAGTACCAACTGGTTAACAAAGAACAAGGACTACTGTCGAATCTGTGGGGTTATGAGTGATGATGTATACAAGATACGGACGAGTATCTGTATAAGCGTACCATGAGTAGTGAGTATTGTATTGTATAGATGAGTGTTTACCTGCTGGGGAGAGTGACACGGACGAGTGTCAAAAGAGAAAAGTATAATATTAACAAGTGTATGGGTGATGAAGGTGTACGCGACTGCGCTGGGGATATGACACGGACGGGTGTCAAAAAGGGTGCATATAAGGTATGTGAGTGCAAAGAGGATGTCTTTGGCTTTTTGCTGGTGATTTGACACGGACGGGTGCCAGAATGTATCTGTAATGAGGGTGATGTTGTTTGTAGAGGGTATTCAGGCGACCTGTGGGGAAAGATGACACGGACGGGTGCCGAAAGGTGTATATACGGGTGTTTGTGATTTGTGAGGCAACTGCTTTTGCTGGGAATCTGATGGGGATTCCGGGGGAAAGTAATCTGTATTCACAAGCGTTCAATTCACAACATGACTTATGATTATACGATGCATTTGATTTTTGCCGTAATGCTCCGTATTAGACGGAATGCTACGCTCTGGGGGGTGAATATGATGCGGATGCCATGATTATGCAAAGGGGCACAGATACGGGATTCGGATCCCGTTGCTGTGAAAATCTCTGGTTGATCTGCTTGAAGTGAACATCCCAGCTGGGGATGAGATCATTGGTAGATCTGATGATGTATCTGCTCGGGGATATATGTCACTGGTTGACATATCCTTATAATACGGGACCCAGCTGGGGTTTGTAGAAGCTTTCTTCACTCTGTTGTGATCTCTTCGTGCGTTGCTCTTCTGGATAGAGGCTGGAACTCTGTGGGGAGATGATTCCCTGATTTCTGTATTCTGTTGAGGAAGAACGGCAACTCGGCTGGGGAATGCTGTTGATAACTCAGCTGGGGAGAGTAATGAGAGGCAACTCGGCTGGCGAGAAAAACATCCTGAGTGTTCAACCTGTTAGTTGATTTGGCAACTTTGCTGGGGGAAGCAATGGGGAGCAACTCATCTGGGAATGGAGCATTTCGGATGCTGAGATTGAGTGTATGCTGATTTGGCAGCTCTGCTGGGGAAACGGGCACCTTCCAATGCCATGTGAGTTGATAATGATTCGCCAGTTTGCTGAGACGTAACTTGCATGCCCCAGGTTGCGTTCTGGATACCTGCAATCCTGCAAGGATAATGGAACGTACAAAAGGTCCCGAGGTATCCCTTTCTGGATTCCGTCATAGGAGATAAGTACTTTCGAGAGTAAGTATATTCCCTGTAAGCATGTGCTTTGTTTTTTAGAGAAAGGCATCTGTACTTATGCAATTGTATTTTTAGAGATATCAGACAACTCTTTGCAAAACATAAATGTAAAAGACGAAACATGACTGAAAGTCTGATTTTATTAATTCATGTGCCCTGAATTGGCAAAGATACAGTCAGAGAAACATATCTCCTGAAATGAGGAGATTGTTACAAATTGAGAAATAAAGTGCTGGCGATGTTGACGACGTTTTGAGGAGCTTCCTCTTCTGCTATGACTCGTATGACAATGACGTTCTTCTCGTCTTGCTTTCTGGAGAGAGTTGATTCTGATTGAAGCTTGATCCTTTGGAAGCTTACCAAGTCGTAGGTGATACAGACGAACTCAGAATGCAGTTGTTCGCTTATTCCCTTATTTTGCATGGATCGCCCTTTCGGGTTTTCAATCCATCGGGATACCCATTTTTGCCTGAGCTGTCCAACGCGGCTTTTCCATTCAGCGGGTGTACATTTTTATTTATTTTCCCTTATTTTTGCCCGAGTCTTTTATTCTGTTTTTGACTCGCCGGGATGCCCTATTTTTGCCTGGACTTACATTCTGTTTTTATGTCCAGCGGGTCATTTTATGCGAAGTATTTTTTAACTGCATCTGAATTCACAGGGGACGGGAAATCTTCGCCATCCATGGTGCTGAGCATCAGTGCTCCACCAGAGAAAACTTTCTTTACAACGAATGGTCCTTCATAATTTGGAGTCCATTTGCCCCTGTGGTCTGTATGAGGAGGGAGGATTCTTTTCAACACAAGATCCCCTACTTGGTATTCTCGGTGCCTGACTTTCTGATCGAAGGCTCTCTTCATTCTCTTCTGATATAGCTGTCCATGACAGATTGCAGCCAATCTTTTCTCTTCGATCAGACTCAGTTGTTCGTATCGGGACCGTACCCATTCTGCTTCACTCAGTTTAACATCCATTAGTACCCGTAGGGAGGGTAATTCAACTTCAACAGGTAGGACTGCTTCCATACCATACACAAGCTGATACGGTGTTGCCCCAGTGGATGTTCTGATTGATGTGCGGTACCCATGCAAGGCAAACGGTAGCATTTCGTGCCAGTCTTTGTATGTGACTACCATCTTCTGCACAATCTTCTTGATATTCTTATTTGCTGCCTCAACAGCGCCGTTCATCTTTGGCCTGTAAGGAGAAGAATTGTGATGTTGGATCTTGAAGTCCCGGCACAGCTCTGCCATCATTTTGTTGTTTAAATTGGAACCATTATCAGTAATGATTCGCTCGGGCACTCCGTACCGACAGATGATATCTCTTTTCAGAAATCTGGCTACCACTTGCCTTGTAACATTAGCATATGAGGCTGCTTCAACCCACTTGGTGAAATAGTCGATGGCGACTAGGATGAATCTGTGGCCGTTTGAAGCAGTTGGCTCAATCTTGCCAATCATATCAATGCCCCACATAGCAAAGGGCCAGGGTGAAGACATAACGTTCAGAGGATTGGGAGGCACATGCACCTTATCTGCATAAATCTGGCATTTATGGCATTTTCTGGCGTAGGCGCAACAGTCGGCATCCATCGTGATCCAGTAATAGCCTGATCTTAACAACTTCTTAGCCATGGCATGCCCTCCTGCATGGGTACCAAAAGATCCTTCGTGCACTTCATGCATCAGCAAATCTGCTTCCGTCTTGTCAACACATCTGAGGAGCACCATGTCAAAGTTCCTCTTGTATAAAGACCCATCAGTGTTCAGAAAGAAACTACCAGCAAGCCTTCTCAAAGTCTTCTTATCATTGGAAGATGCCCCAGGTGGGTATGTTTGATCCTCCAAGAAGCACTTAATGTCATGGAACCAAGGCTTATCATCTTTTATAACATCTGCTGCAAATACATATGCTGGTCTATCAAGTCTAGACACTGAAATCTGAGGTATAAAGTTAGCGGCTTGAACTTTGATCATGGACGAAATGGTAGCAAGGGCATCTGCAAACTGATTCTCGTCTCGAGGGATATACTCAAGCTTGACTGTTGTGAAGAAAGTCAGTAACCTCCTTGTATAATCCCTGTAAGGTATCAGATGATCTTGGTGGGTGTACCATTTCCCGTTGGTTTGATTGACTACCAAAGCTGAATCTCCGAACACGGTCAATGTCTTGATCCTGAGGTCAATGGCTTCCTCAAGACCCATAATGCAAGCTTCGTATTCAGCTTCGTTGTTAGTGCAGTTGAAAGTGAGTTTTGCCGAGAAAGGCATGTGAACTCCTTTTGGTGTAATGAGTACTGCACCAACGCCACGGCCATTCATGTTAACAGCCCCGTCAAACATCATAGTCCATTCTTCCTCCGGGTCAGGCCCTTCAGTGTGAATAGGCTCTTCGTGATCTTTTGCTTTAATGAACATGATGTCTTCATCAGGGAAGTCAAACCTCATAGGCTGGTAGTCATCAATAGGTTGCTCAGCCAGATATTCAGATAGTACACTGCCCTTGATGGCTTTCTGAGATGTGTACTGTATGTCGTATTCTGTGAGGATCATCTGCCATCTTGCAACCCGTCCGGTAAGAGCTGGCTTTTCGAAAATGTACTTAACTGGGTCCATTTTGGATATCAATAAAGTAGTGTGGGTCAACATATACTGTCTCAGTCGGCGAGCAGCCCACGCTAAAGCACAGCAAGTTTTCTCGAGCAGTGAATAACGTTGTTCACAGTCGGTAAACTTTTTGCTTAGGTAGTATATTGCATACTCTTTTCGACCAGACTCGTCATGCTGGCCCAGCACACACCCCATCGACTCTTCTAATACTGTCAAGTACATTATCAGAGGTCTTCCTTCAACTGGAGGCATAAGGATTGGAGGTTCTTGTAAGTATTCTTTGATCTTGTCAAAAGCCTTCTGGCAATCTTCGTTCCACCTGACCGTTTGCTCCTTTCTTAATAGCTTGAACAAGGGTTCACAGGTTGCTGTGAGGTGAGATATGAACCTTGAAATGTAGTTCAATCGACCTAAGAACCCTCGAACTTCTTTCTCAGTTTTCGGTGCAGGCATCTCTTGGATAGCTTTGACTTTATCAGGGTCAACCTCAATCCCTTTCTCGCTTACAATAAAGCCCAGCAGCTTACCGGATCGCACCCCGAATGTGCATTTGTTGGGGTTCAACTTTAGTTGGTACTTCCTCAGACGCTTGAACAACTTCAGCAGATTCACCAGATGATCTTCCTCTGTAAGGGACTTGGCGATCATATCATCCACATAACATTCTATTTCCTTGTGGATCATATCATGGAATAATGTCACCATAGCCCGTTGATACGTTGCACCAGCATTCTTCAGTCCGAATGGCATCACTTTGTAACAGAACGTACCCCAAGGTGTGATGAATGTTGTCTTCTCCATGTCTTCAGGTGACATCTTGATCTGATTATATCCTGAAAATCCATCCATGAAGGAGAATACCGAGAACTGAGCCGTGTTATCCACCAATACATCAATGTGAGGTAATGGGAAGTCATCCTTCGGGCTGGCTCTGTTCAGATCCCGGTAGTCAACACACATTCTTACTTTGCCATCCTTCTTAGGCACAGGCACAATATTAGCAACCCACGGCGGGTAGCTAGTCACAGCAAGGAACCCGGCGTCCCATTACTTTTGTACCTCTTCCTTGATTTTCATAGCCATGTCTGGGCGAGTTCGGCGCAACTTCTGTTTAACTGGCGGGCATTCTTCCCTCAGAGGCAGCTTGTGCACAACAATGTCGGTATCCAACCCTGGCATATCTTGATACGACCAAGCAAACACATCAACATACTCTTGAAGCAGATCTGTCAGTTGTCTCTTCACCGAGTCTTGCAGGCAGGCCCCGATTTTAACCTCTTTCACGTCTTCGTCAGTACCAAGATTAATCACTTCAACCTCTTCCTGATGAGGAGTAATAACCTTTTCCTCCTGTCTCAACAACCTGGCTAGCTCTTCAGGAAGCTCATATTCTTCATCAACCCCCTGATCGGATTGTCAAAGTCATACGATGTCATGGCCGTGCTGTTGTCGGTGCAGTCTGGAAGGCACTCTCTGCAAGGGTTAAGTTTGTTCATTTTAGTGATTGATTTTAATCTTGCTTTTAGAAAAAGTGAAATGAAGTTATCATTTTGAAAACACCGCCATTTATTTTTGTACAAAAAAGAAAAATGGAAAAACAGTGAACAGAAAAGAAAAAGACTCGTTTGCAAAAAGACGTCTGATATTTCATTAATTTAATCTTGTTTGCACAAAAGTACAGATGGCCCTGATTACAAAATGAGTCTTGTCATCTTGGGCAAGATGCAAGACTTTGATGCATGCTATAAAAAATACAGGAAATAATAATTACTCTGCATGAGTAACTCTTATAATTTCCTGGGAAGACCAGTTCGAGACACTGCTCCCCGGGATCTTTGGACGAATCCAATTCTCCAGATTGCGCTCCTCTTCCAGCTCGTCTTCCAAACAGTTGATAGCATCGGGGGTAAGCATCCCCCCACTGACAAAACCAGGCTCTGCAGCAGCCTTTGCTTGATGTTGAGTTGGTCTGTAACCCAACCCAAACTTGTCCTTCTTCTCCTCCACAGCTAAGACCTTGCCCCAGCCTAGGGCGGTTCCTTCTTCAACAACCTTCCGGGCTTGTTGGTAAGATGACATTGGAGTACCAGATACAGCAGATGCTTCATTGACATTCAAGGCTTCAAAACCTTGGCTCATTGTTTCATGGATTTCTCCATCCATCTCAATGTATTTATAAGTAGCCAGATGGCTAACGAAAATGTCCTCCTCTCCACAGATTGTGACAACTTGACCTTCCCACTCAAATTTTAACTTTTGGTGAAGGGTAGACGTTATTGCGCCGGCGGCGTGAATCCAGGGTCTACCCAACAAACAGCTGTAGGCGGGCTGAATGTCCATCACATAAAAGATAGTTTTAAAGGTCTGTGGGCCAATTGTCACAGGCAGCTCAATCTCTCCCAGAACCGATCTCTTAGAACCATCAAAGGCTCTTACTACCAGGTTGCTGGGTCTCAATGCCAATCCATCATATTCAAGCTTCACCAGAGCCTTCTTCGGTAAGACATTCAGGGAAGAACCTGTGTCCACCAGCACATGAGAAAGGACAGCTCCTTTGCATTCCATGGTTATGTGCAAGGCTTTGTTGTGATTGCGGCCATCCGCTGTCAAGTCAGAATTGGTAAACCCTAGCCCATTGCTAGCAGTAACGTTTCCAACCACGGTTTCCAATTGGTTGACAGTAATCTCCTCAGGCACGTAAGCTGCGTGCAGGACTTTAAGTAGTGCATTCCGATGGGCTTCGGAGCACATAAGCAGTGAGAGGATGGAGATTTTGGATGGCGTCTGGTGAAGTTGATCCACAATTTTATAGTCACTCTTCTTGATGATCCGCATAAACTCATCAACTTCCTGATCAAATGGAGTCTTCAGGGCTTCTTTGGCAGCTGGATCTTCCTGCACCGGGCCTTTACCCTTTGCCTTGGCAGCAGCTTCTGCTTCGGCTGTAGGTCTTTGAACTTGTGAAGCAAAGAGACGTCCTCTTCGAGTGAAGCCTCCGCCTCCCCCCACATTATCTACTTGTGGTGCAGGTGTTGATGTTTCCAGAGTGATTCTTTTTCCTTCACAGTATACGTCAGAGCCATAGTGCCAAGGGATGGCCCTATTGCTTTCATATGGTACTGGTCCAGGCACCGTGACAGTGACTGGACTGACTGCTGCTGAAGGGACTGTTATTGTGTGTGGATCATAAAAGATTGTAACTGGTGCTCTGATGGGAGCAGCACCTTCTGAATGGTAAGCGGAATTATTTTCAGGATCATAGAATATGGTAACAGTGGAGACATCTTCATGATTGATTGCTGGTGTTGTAGGAGGTTCCGTTGGAAGGACTGTTGTTGTTGTTGATGGAGAGTCGAAATGGAATGAAGCTGAAGTTGTAGCAGGAGAAACTGTTGAAAACTGATCATTTGGGAGAACAGGTGGAGTACTCGTTGATGGTGTTGATGAAATGTCGGGTACAATAGTTGCTGCAGTTGTAGGAGGGTCTGAAACCGTTGTTGATGAAGTTGTCGGATTTGTCGGAAATGATGTAGTGATCTGTAGTAGGCCACTCTGAATAAGGCTGTCAATGCCATTCCTGAGGTCCTCACACCCATTCCATGAAATATTGCAATATGGACACCCTAGTTCACACCCCGGGAATATTTGGTTTTCACGGAGTTGAGCTTTGATTTCCACCAATGGTGTCCTGATCTGATCCACACTTGTTATTAAATAAGACAGTTGGTCTTCTTCAATAGCATTAATTCGGGGACCACCATGATTTGGCATAGGGTTTTTATTGACATTGGGCGGAGGTGCAAAATTCAGAGCCTTGGAGTCTACCAAGTCTTGTACCTTCATATGCAGGGCTCTGCATTTTTCTGTACTGTGGCCAGGTGCGTTTGAATGGAAAGCACACCTAGCATTGGAGTCATAGTTCCTTGGTAGACTGTTGGGATCCGGAGGTGCCAACGTTCTTAGCTCAACCAGGTTGAGTTTCAGAAGTTGTGGCAGCAAGGCAGCATACGGCATTGGGATCGGGTCGATCACTCTGTTAGCTTGAGATGGCCTCTGTTGGAATGGCCTCTGTTGATTGTTGTTGTTGGAGTTGTTGTTGAAGTTCCTTGGAGGATACTGATTCTGCTGATATTGAGGTTGTTGTTGGAAGTTTTGTTGAGGAGGTTGATAGACTGGCTGTGGATGATCTGGAGCAGGGATAGTGACTGCTGCTATTGACCTCTGAGCATATTGGGGCCTACCCCTGTTGGTGTGAATGGCATTGGTCTCGCCAGTTCTTCTCGGGCCTGCAAAAGGCTTTCTTGTACTACTGGACGAGCTTGCACCGTTGTCAGAGATCTTTCCCATTTTTAACAGGCTTTCAATTCTCTCCCCAGCTATAACAACATCCGCAAAGCTAGTGGAAGAGAAAGCAGCTAACCTGTCAATATAGGTTCCCTGAAGAGTGTTCATAAACATGTCTGCCATTTCTCTCTCAGACATTGGTGGTTGAACGACAGCAGCCAATTGCCTCCATCTTTGAGCATACTCTCGGAAACTCTCCCTCGAAGACTGTGACATTCCCATTAGGAGGGTCCTGTTGGGTGCCATGTCTAGATTATACTGATACTGTCTGATGAAGGCCTCTGCCAGGTCCTTCCAGCATCTTATAGTTGCTCTTGTCAGATGGGAATACCATTCCCTAGAAGCTCCAGTCAAGCTATCTTCAAAATAGAACATCCACAATTTCTCATCCATTGTATAGGCCTTCAGCCTTCCCAGAAATGATTGCAAATGAGTCCGGGGGCATGAAGTCCCATTATACTTTTCGAAACAAGGAGGTTTGAACTTGTGGGGAATCCTGACCCCTTCTACCAAACCCATGTCCATGACGTCGAACCCCAAAGAGTTTTGAGACTCCAGTGATCTCAACTTCTCAGCTATTTCTTCCAACCGTCTATCATAAGTTTCCTCTCCGGCACCCATTACTGTATACTGGTCCTCCTGAGGATCTTCTTGAAGTACTCTGGCTGCAGTGGCTGTTCCTTGAACATTTGCAGGGATGTTAACCTCAGGATGTAGATGTGGACCAAACACAGGGGGGTTGACATGTGGTTGCACCCTTTCATTATTACTGGTGCCTGCAGTTCCTACATGAGGCTCCTCTTGATTTTGCCTCTCCACCATGGCCCTCAGTCTCTCCTGGCTCTGAGCCATGTTGTTCATAACTTCCATGAACTGCGTCATCTGCGTTCTCATCTCTAACCTTTCGTTTGCCATCTGGTTTCTGACCTCCGTAAGGTCTTGTTGCATCTGATCCATCTGAATTCCCGGAAGGTTGTTTCTAGTTGGGTACCTGTGAGGCCTGTTGAGAGGAAATACCCGGCGGCGAGCAATAATTCCTGAGATTCACAACAGAGGTTAGCAACAACAAAACAAAAACCTACAAAACAAACGAAATGGTTAGCATGCAATGCAGTTATGCTTATTTGTTCTCAAGGTATCCGGTTTGGCCTTCGGTTTTGACCCTTCCAGACCCTTGAAGATGATGTTGTTGAAGTTGCTTTTGAAGTAACCCAAATAGAAACCAACACAAATATATTACAAAGGTGAAATAATACAACTTGTTCATTTTACAACACAAACCCTCAAAGGGGCCAAAATACATCACAAAAAAAGCAAAAGTACATGAAATAGGAACAACAACAAGCAAATGATCAAACTCCAAGGCCAAACTCATCCTCACGAACTTCCTTGAGAAGTGCTTCGGTCACAGGATCAGCCGGACGCTCCGTGAGACTTCTGATGAGAAGGTTTCTGGTTGCAACAGCTGCAGTCAACTTCCTGTTCTGACTTTGGTCCTTAGACCTCTTCAATCCTGCTTTGATTTTCAGCTCTGATATTTCCTCCTGGGCTGCTGCCAGGGCTTTTTCCAACTGCTCCATCTTGTTTTGAGCTCTCTTGTCTTCTAGAGTACGGGCCTCAGTGATCCGGACCCACCTGGCCTGACTCTCCTTCAAGTACAAGTCTGTTCTTGCTCTTTGGAACTGGGCTTCCTTACAAGCATTCTTCAGAATCTGTTCACCAGCTTTAGACTTGTTGATATAATCTCCAGACTTCTCAATCTTAGTCAAGTGTTCCACTCTCAACTTCTCCAATCTCTCAATCTCCCTCACACCTTCACTCCTCTCCCGGAGGGTCTTCTGCAAGGCTTGAGTTAACTTCTCATTTCTTTCCTTCAAGCTCTCAAACTCTTCCAAGCTGATAGTGGCAGGGGGTGGTGCTGAAGATGACTCAGGCATATCTTCTATGGTGAAGGGCATTCCAGAGAATTGGGCCCTAGCATGGGACCACTCATAATATTGGACTGATGCCACATTATTGCACTTCCCCAGAATGGTGATTCCCTTGGTTTGAACATGATCCCAGGCCCAAGCAGCCTGCCTAACAACAGCCAAACTAATCTTGTTCTCACAGTAGAGGGTCTCAACCAAATCTTGTTCCCTAGGAATGTGGACCAGTGCATAGCCCAATTGCCTTCTGAACAGCAGAGGGTTGTAATTGATACTTCCCTTAACTCCTATTAAGGGCACATTGGGAAAGTGCCCACAGCTGGTGATCATATCTCTGCCCTTGGTGCTCTGAGTGCACCATCTGATGTCTGCTGAAGTTAGGACAGTGAGTCTCTTAGCCCAGTTGCTTTGCTGATGAGGATTGAGAAATGCATCTGTCCTGGGTAGATGCCTGAGAAGCCAAGCATGGAATAATGGAGCACAAATCCTCACTAGTCTTCCCCTCTGCTTCTCATTTCTCTGATGGACTGAGTAATAGAGATCGCCCAGTAAAGTTGGCACAGGGTTCTTCAGGATGAACAAGTGGATTGCATTCTTGCTGATGAATCGAGGCTCATCTGCAAACAGCACAATCCCATACACACTTAAGGCCAACAGAGCACAAACAGCTTTCCAATCCCCCAAGGAGGCCTTCAAACTAGCTTGAGAAATCAAGAAGTCCAGATGAAATCCAGGGATCCCAGCTTTGGAGGTCGTATGCTGTTCAATCAAAACAGGCTCCAGATACAAAGCTTTTGCTACCTCTCCATTGCTAGGAAAGACCATTTCAGGGTTGAATGGGATTTCTCTTTTGATGGGCAGACCAGTCAATGATGAGTATTCTTCCAGAAGAGGCCCCAACTGGAAGTCTTGAAAGGTGAAACATCTCAATGGAGGATCATAAAACTGAATGCAGGTGTGGATGAGGCTCCTCTGAGATGGGTCCAGATCCATGACCATGTCCAGTATATCTCCATAACTCTCCCTGAACAAGGGTATGTGATCTGGAGTGATCAGGGTTTGGATCCTCCTGATGTCTGATAAGTCTGGTTGGAAGAAATGATAGGTGATGTTGCTTTTCTTTGGAGCCATGATGCTGAGGGCTGAGTAGGATAAGTGCTGATGAAGATGCTGAGGAGTGGGCCACTGGCTGGCTAGTGCAAGTAACTGAAGTATGGCTGACAAACTGAAGCAAGTGCTGGTGGAGATAGGTCAAAACTGCAGATGGGGTCAAAACCAAAACCAGATAAGAAATGGATACCCTGAAACACAAATAAGCACATGTTAATATGATGCAATGAGTATGTATGCAAAATGAAATGCAAGGGTTTGTGACTGAGCTGGATCTGATTAACTGCCTTGGTATAGATCCATGTGTGTTCAAGAATTCCAGGTGGAGGTCTAAAAATCCAGTAACCAGGGTAGGGGGACTCAAATAAAGAGCCACATGTCCAGGGTTCAGAATCACAAGAACTATCCAACATGGAGCATTCTTAACAAAGTCAAAGTAACAGGGTATTCTGAGGTCAAGGTACCTGCAAACCTGTAAACAGCCCAACCCCCTCTCAGGTAGTGATCTAGAACAAGGATCCTCAGACTTGGATCAGTTATGAGAAGTGTAAGCACTTCTAACCCGGAGGTACAGTGTTTACAATAACCATAACAATTCCTCCTCTAATTCACCTCAGTTTCTGAAGGTCAATACTAAAAGGTCATCCAGACTTAGCAGGCTTCCCAGATAGCCCTAGCATTGCAGGAAATCTGCAACACAGAGTTCTCAAGAAGAAACCCATATCTGAACCGTGTTTCATATTCCCGCACCAGACCGAAATGGAATGGGAAAGAATATGATTCACTCTAGCCTAGGTGTCACTCAGGTCCCAGGTATAGGACCTTAACTCTCAATGGAACACCCACCCATCAAAACAAGAAGCCAGATCCAGCCAGCAGCATGACAGTATGATATATACAAAAGCAATAAAGAAAACAATAAAGCAACTGTACATAAAGCAATAAACAAATACAAACACAAACAAGCACATAACACCCCAGTAAACACAAATCAATCAAGCGCTAGGAGGAACCCACAAAAAGAACCAGAAGCCCTGGTTGCAGTATAAGTATCCCCAGCAGAGTCGCCAAGCTGTCGCTCCCGACAAATGAAAACGGGTCACATGAAGGTACAGACGCGAACGGTCGGCGAAAGGGACAGTGAGAACACACAGCCGTGAACTCACTGGAGATGAATAGAGTCGCCAGCTAGGCATTTTTATCCCGGAGGAAAGGCAATGCTGCATGGACCTAGAAAGATATGGATAAGACGGTTGCGAACCAGAGAGACTGAGAAAGGGGGTTGGTTACAACCTGGGAAGGTATTAGCACCCAGATTGTCCGCCGTACTCGACGGGATCCACGCTTAAAAGATTTGTGTTTTAAAGGGGTAGTGTCAGTGCAATTTGTGCATAAAATAGTTGGAAAGAATGTACAGGTGTCAGTGTAAAGAAATGAAGTGTGATATGTACAGTGTCAGTGTAGGAACAGGAATAAGATGCTCAAGATCATGAGGCTAAAGAATGAAGCTGGAAGGAGGGGGAATGAACAGAGACTTTTGTTCGATAACTGTTAAGTTATGCCTACGTATCCTCTCGTGCAATGAGGAAGTCAGAACACCGTAGTTCGACCCAAAGAGACTGAAAGATGAATTGACTTGTGAACTGCTTGCTTGTCAATGCTCAAGTGTATGACCTGTCTGGCTCAGGTGCTGACTGTCTTGCATTAGACGGAAGAAGCAAGTTCTCATTTATGAGTGAATGAGATGAGAAAAGAATCCCGGAGGAGACGATTATTGTTTGTTTTTGAGTTTTCAGTCTTTTATTGCTTTTGAGAGTTTGTCATAAGTTAATGAGCTTAAGCCTAAACCAATGGATTTAGTAAACTCATCACATCTTCCCTCTGATTAGGGGTAATGAGGATACCTTAAGTGTGAAGTCAGATTCTCACACTTAATCACCTTTGGTGTAGGATTAAGATCATTAACCTACTTGTGATTATTTAGATGTTTTTGTGATTTTGTTTAGTGTTGAGTAATGAGGTTAAGCCATAATCAAAGATTAAACAGACCCATTACACCATCCTAAAAGAAGGATGATAGATGAGAGTGTTTAAGCTGAGGAAAACTCCTCAACTTAATCCATGATTTGGGATTAAACCCATGACAAAACAAGCCTTTATTAAGTGGATTTTAGTTAATGATATGATGATGAAGTGTTTTTTATGATTTGTAAGACAACTTGAGGGGGACTTGTCCATTAACACTAGGGTTAGTCCTTCTTAACCACTTAAGGAAGAATTAGAACCCTAATGCAAGGCCCAAGTTACAAGTGTGATGTCTTGATGATTATTAGATGAATTGATTAAGAGATTTAAACACCTTAAGGGTTCAAGACTTAGGATTAAAGTTATACACTCCATCCTAAGAGAAGGATGCAGGCATAAGCTTAATCACAAAGTCTTAAAGCCTTTAGGGTTTAGTCCCTGATTATGAGATGAGAAGAGAAGACTCAAAGAGAGACACAAAGGTAAAACTATGGGGGGACTAATTAAAACCCTAATTCATTATCATGCTTGGATGATCCTAAGGTTTGTGAGGTTTGCAAGAAAAGATCTTCAAAGGAACCACCAGGAAGCAAATGAACAGGATCAAGAGAAGCAAAGTGACTTGCTTCATTCAAGAAGTCAAGTCACTAGAAGAAAGAAAGTGGGAGGGAGAAGAATGAGCAAGCTCAAACTCAAACACATGTAAGAATGCAGCAATGGATGCAAGAGAGATGAAAAGAAAAGTTATGAGAAGTGAAGGCAAATCCACTTCTCAAGTTTACTTACCACCTGAAATGTTAGAAAGAAATGCAATGCAATGCAAGATGAGGTGAAATGATATGATGCTAAGCAAAACCAGAAGCATGCACATGATGTTAATGATGTTATGAGGTGCTGCAAACATGAGGCAAGACAATGGAGATGTTCATACAAGATCATGAATGCAAATGATGCAAGCTAAGGAGCATGAACAAGCATGAAAAGTTATGAATCATACAAGACAAATGACATGACAAATATGTAATGCAATGATCAAAGATGCTTTATACATGTCTTAAGATGTCAAATGAATCATAAGAATGCACAAAATGCAATGACAAGTCATGTTATGCAAGAGAATGCAAAAAGGATGCAAGAGAAAGCCCAAATTAGAGTTCATGGATCAAACATCAAACACAAACCAAAAACAGAAGCAAAGCTCTAAAGCAAAAATGGAAAATGGAACCCAAGGAAACCCTAGACCTATAATGAACCACTGCCCAAAGGGGAGCTCTCAACTCTCAACCAAACTCAAGATATGAATTTTCTAACTTATTAGGGTTTTTTAGGGTTCTTAACAAAACAAATGCCAATCAATTAGAAAATGCAAGAACAATTCATGGCCTTTTTATCCTAGGAACTACATGCAAAACAAAAGACAATGCAAGAAGAATCAATGTCTCAACCCTCTCCAATTGGCAGAAATGAATTTTTGAATCCATGATCAAAATAATGCATAAAAAATGATTTAATTCAATGAAAAATTATTAAAATGCATCAAGATCAAAAAAGAAATTTGGTTTGAAGGTTGGACAATGTTTCTAAATGTCTTAGAACATTTCATGAATTTTTTTGTAATTTTTAAATACCTAAAAGTATTTTTAATTAATTAATTTCTATTAATCAATTAAAAATAATCTTTTAAATATTTAAAAATACTTTTTTAATGATGAAAAATAAAATAAAAATATTTTTGGGTCATAAAAATTATTAAAACTCAGAGGAAAAAGTTTCATAATTTTTATGTATTTTTTGCTATTTTAAAATAATTATGCAAGTTAATTGAAAAGAAAATGCATTAAAAACAAATAAAAATGAAAGTAAACCAAATGGAAGGCTGAGATGCACTATGGATTTGAATCTGTTGACCAGCGCGCAAATGAAGGGTGCGGATTCACTCTGGCCAAATTAAATTAATTACGAATTAATTAAAACTAATTAAGTGGATTAGGGCTAACAAAGAGATCTGGGCCATCCAAACTGGAGGGAGGTCAACAAGTCAAAGGCCATCTACGGCTCAAATTCAAATGGTCATAATGACCTGAGTTTAGGGTTAATCACCCTCAGGTGACCGGAGAGAAGCTCCGGTCATCTTCTCCGGTTGCACAAAAACCCTAGAACACGATTCAGGTACTTATTCTACAAATCAAGCACACCTAAATGATCCTCTAACTTCCTAGGTCATGAATCCAAGCTCAAACAACATTTATGCATCATGAATCAAAGGAATCGAAAGGAAAGAAATTTACGGGCAAAAATTCAGAGGGACCATACAAGCTCAGTTTTCACTCATTTTTAATTCTGAGATCAACCCCATGACCAGCAAGACATGACTAACCAATTTATAACTCAAAAACCAAGCTTCGAGAGAAAAGTTTCCATGATCATACCTGAGCTGGAAAGCTTCAAAACTGAACTTCCAGAGCTTTCCTTGCGTGCAAATGGACTCCCTTGTATCCCCTGATGCTAATGGAAGGCTTCAAAGCTCTTGTGGATGGCTGATTTGTGAGAACCAGTTCTGGTGTAGCAGGAAATGAGCTTTGTGTACAGGCTGTTTCAGTTCAAAGTAAAGGGTGGTTTTGACTCCTTGTGGTATGCTTGACTTGTTGGTGAAGAAAGATGAGGTGTTTGATGGCTGGATAGTGAGATTCGAAGAGAACTGGTTTGGAAGGTGAATTATGGTGAAGCTCAGGTCAGGCTTGTTTCAGGCTTGAACTTTGGTGGTTTGAGGTCTATGAAATGTGTTGAGTTGGATGGTGAAGTTAGCTTGAGTGTTTGATGGCTGTGTGAGCAGATTCGATAGAAAATGCAATATGTGATGATTTTGTGAATGTTATGTTTTTGTATGTTTTTGCCTTGCCTCCCTTATGTTTTGGCCAGCATTTGGATAGTATAAACAATTGCAAGTGGCTGGGAGATGTGACATGTCCTGCTGTGATTGGGATGTCTACTTTTGCATAAAGTCCACCTTTTGTGTAAGTGAGGCATGGCTCCAAGTCTAGGCAAGTACAAGGTTGGTTCTGGTGCAGCATGGTGAGAGAGAGGTCTAGCAAAGCTCAGTACTCAAGGCTGCAAGTTGGTGAGAGGTGATCATGAGTTTTTTGCAACTTGTTGCTTTTTGAACTTTCATGAGAAAAGTCAAGTTACATGAACTATAACCATGGGCATTCTTGGTTCAATTCTGAACTTTATGACTTGTAGAATGTTGGCACATTGGTTAGAGGTGAACTTGAGGCTGCAAAAGTCATTGATCCATGATTTTGCAAAATTCTCACTTAGGGCATGCCTTGAAAATAAGTGATTTTAGCCAACTTTGCATTGCCATAACTTTTAATCCATGAAGAGTTTGATCATGTTCTTGTACTTTTTGAAAAGGGAAAGATGAGATCTACAACTTTCATGACCAAAGTTTTTTTCATTTGAAGCATTTTTGGATCAAGAATCATGGCTTGAAAAATGACCTAAAATGGTGCATTCTTGAAAAGTCAACTATGCCCAAAAAGTCAACATTTGCAAAAACCCTAAATTCTTGATTTCTATGAACTTCAACCTTCTTCCATGATCAAATAAAGATCATATACACTCAAAATGATGAAGATCACCCATTGGTTGGGTCATTGGGGGCCTCAGATGCCCTGGTTTTGCACTGACTTGTCCAGAAAGTCAACTCTTGATCAGATGACTTCCCCATGGAATTTCTTCATGAAAATTGATATGTATACTCCCTATACCATATAGAGATCAATGAAAACAAGAATGACCAAAAAATTTGGAGTTATGGCCTCTGAAACCAAAACCCTAATTTTCAGTCAACTGTGTAGTTCAAGCTGGCCCTGCATCCACTCAAACCCTAGTTCTTGTGATTCCTCTGCATTTTTGACTTTGAGGAGATGAAATATGATATAAGAACACACATGTACCCCTTTGAGTTGATTGGTGGCCTTTGGAATGGCTCAAGATGCTCTGGGATTGCTCAGATCACAAACCCTAGGTGCAGATGCCTTAGAAACTATCCAATGAATCAAAAATGAAATGTGAGATGACATGATTGTGTTATGCATATGAGAATGATCACAAGCCATGGTGTGAATGGGTGAGGGAAAATTTGGGGTGTTTACAGCGAGCAACTCTCTGTATTTGAAACTCCAAAATTCCACTTCGCTCGCTAAGCGAGCATTGCGATTTTCAGGGTTTTGCTTTTGCAATTAACCCAAATTTTCATCTGAAATCACTCAACGCAAACTCTCTACTCAACAACACCATACCTAATTCCTATTATTAAACCCTTAAGAGATGAAAGAATCTCACCCTTACCTTAGTTTTGATGAGCAATCTCTTCCTTCTCCACAGATTCTTCCTTCTAGCCTTGCCCTTTCTCCTTCCTTTTTCTCTCTATTCACGAGTCTTCTTTCATTCACAAAACACGACTGACTTCTCTACTTTTCCTAATTCCAAACTTATCCTTTAGACCTCTTTTATGGTCTTCCTTATTTTCCTTCATTATCCTTCACTAGATTACCATTTTACCCTTTTTCTCTTTATTTTCCAAATATTTTAATTATTCAATATAATATAATTCATTTAAATTAATATTATACTAAATAATATAATAATTCTTCTTCACACAAAAAATGCAACAAATTCCAATTAAATAAATAAAATAATAATCGGGGTGTTACATATTTGGCAATGGCTTCTTCGCAACTTCACCTTTCAAGCTGAGCTTACGTGAAGGTGTACCAGTATTGGTATGAATACTTAAATGGGAAGCCTTTTGTACTTTTCTTTCTTCTTTTTAGATGCCTCGTGACCAGGCAACCCTAACACAGGATAAATGATTAATCAGATCTGGACCTCTTCCAAAGCTGCATCCCTTTGAGGAATAATTCTTTTTGGTAACCTTTCTCAGCCCTGAAGCTCATGTCATAGTTTGCAACATCAACGACTGAGTAGAAGGCATTTGTGTGGATTTATTCTCCTAGTATTGGACCGAGGTTCACTTTATATTGTGGGATCATCTTTACGTTTATACGAAAATAGATCTCTCCAACGAGGCTCGGTACTAGAAGGTCCTATTGTCGTACCTTGAAAAAAATAATATGATGCTCGCGAAGCTCATTGCCCGCCTGCGGAATGATTAACAAAGTCGCCACCAAAATTTATTTATTCCCAAAGAGGGAAAGGGGAAATATCTATAAAACCCCAAAAATAACGACTAAGATATGTTCGTTGTAACAAAATCAGGGTTTGAGAGTCGATTATACAATGGGGTGTATTATCACCCCTCACATATATTGTACTCAACGGGAACCATTTAGTTAGTTATGTGAGTTAGTGTTAGCTTAAAAATGTTTGGCTTCTCGAGTTATTTAAAATGGAAAAAAATAGGGAAAAAGGTTTATTTTTTATTAGGGTACCTAACGAGACTTTGAATCTCGCTCCTACATATCTCCGAGTGTGATGGAGAACTCAAGGCTACGTAGTTTTGGGTAAAAAATGTTTCTTTGTTGGTCGATTTTAGATAAATTTATTTTGTCACAATCGACGGAAAAACATTGCTTACACAAAACAATGGAGAAGGGAAATTTTGCATAACATCTGAATGGATAGACATATCAACATTCGTGGAAAAACGTCGCTAGCTTACTCATATATATAAGTGGATAAAGTGTTGTTTTGAATTGTCTCGAGACGAAACATATTTCGTTTGAAAAAAGGGTTTGAATATAGTGTGGCAGCGAGAAAAGACAAGTTTGATTGGTTGGATTCATCCTTTAACAGTTGAATCAATTCATTGATTTCTTCCTTGGATTTTTCGTGAAAATCATAAATATTCTTGTCTCTCAGTTTAAGGATTGGATCAGATTTCTAATTTCAATCCTTAATTATTATATATTTGTTAGTGACAAGGTTCTAACATTATTTCCAAAATTTATAAGGGTATAGTAACATTTATGAAGGAATCATTCATTTTCTTTTCCTAAAGTGTCCATTCCCTCTAGTTTGATACTTTGAGAAACTCCATATATCATTTCAAGAGTATACCACATTTCCTTGGTGGAATTACAAGTATGGACATAAAATAATTGACTTTCATCTAAAGAGATAACTAAGAAGTTTTTAGTTTTAAAATCAATTTCAAGCTTTCTATTTTCTTCTACGGTCCAAAGAAATTTGGGTTTATCTACTACTTCACCATTAACATGGTGAGTGGGGATAACAAAGAATTGATTATAGTTTCCTGCATTTTAAAATCAAAACTTTGAATGAATATTTTAATTTTTTCTTTCCACAATTCAAACTTATCACTGTTAAATGGTAGAGGTATGTTTAGGAAAGTCATCTTGTTAAAAATAGTGGTGGAAGTCATTTTCCTCTTGAGACAATTAGTCATTAAATATGAGTTAGGATCTAGTTCCACTTGTTGGGGAGTTCGGAGAGCGCCAAAAGGGTCAATGGAACTAAGAAACCTATACACCACATATCTACCCAAAATCTTAAGGCAATGGGGGTATGAGTCACCTCTCTTATAAATCCAATATTTTTGGCATTTCTTGTCAATGTGAGACTTAAACACTCACACTTGATTCCGAACAATCTCCCCCACAAATGTGATTCACCCATATTACTAGCCTTGATCCATACTAGGACCTCACTACTGATCCCTCACTGAGCCTAACTATGCCTTTGATACGACTTGTTGAACATGTGACTTCATACACAAGAAAAATGGGGAGGGGTTGAATTGTGGAGGTTTGAAAATCATTGATTTTGAAATTCTGGGATCAGGTACGTGATGTCGAATGAGATGTTTAAACACTTGAAGACTTTAAACAAAACTTAAAGTGCAGGTAAATTAAACAACACAGGAAATTGTTAACCCAGTTCAGTGTATCTCCACACTTACATCTGGGGGCTACCAAGCCAGGAAGGAAATCCAATATAAGTAATATTAATTCTGGACTTAAACCACTCAGTTTAATCCCTCACTTAATATCTAACCAAGGCGATTTCTACCTAAGACACAACTTAGATATGAGTACCAACTCACTCCCCCTTAATCACACAGTGATATGTTACAATGTTTAATAAAATTGAAGTCACACTTTAAACGCAACAGCTTGATTTTACTTCACAGTTTCAATCAAGACACAATACACTTTTTCTTAAAAGCTCATAAAGTGATACATATATAAAACCTGCTATTAAAACACAAACACCCTATTTAGTCTTCTTAATTTCGTACTCTATTCTGAGAGTTTCTGTTCCTTAAATAGATGCTTGGATTTTGGGCTTTCTGTAGGTTATCCAGTCCTGATACGCATGTTGTCATCACCTTGAATTAGGGTTTGTTACTTCCTTGATTCTAGGTGAGATAGTTCTTTTGTTATACTGAAATCATATAACTAATCTCCCTACAGATGCGCCTTGTATTGTTTATCCATTCACAATTTATTCCAGATAAATTCCCTGAATTTACTCAGTTCTGTTATGCATTATTTAATTCTGGTAGCAGGTTTGAGATGTCACAACATCTGGTGTGACATCCTAAAATCTGAACTTACTTCATTAACTTATACAATGTCACAACATCTGGTGTGACATCCTGAATTAAGTTCATTAACTTATACTCTGTTTGATAATGTCACAACATCTGGTGTGACATCCTGAACTAAGTTCAACACTTCTTGTTGGTCAAAAATTCTGCCAATTCTAAACATCTATAAACTCCCCCTTTGGCTAATTTTTGGCTAACACAATCTTCTGGTTTTATCAGAGTGCAGCAGAGTTTCATTTATCAGAGTGCAGCAGAGTTCTTTTCTGTTTTAATCATATGAGAGTTTGCTCCCCCTCAAACCTGTATGTATTCTAACTTGTTCAACAGAATTTAAAAAAACTTAGTTTAGAAGCAGATAGTAAACAAACAAACAGCTTGTTCATTAATCATGTAAACTGCAGCAAACATTGTTGTTGTTGTTACTTCTCTTCTCCCCCTTGTTAGACAGAAATTGGGGCCAAATTACATAAGCAGAGAGAAATACAAAATATTCAAAATTACAATGCTGATACAGTACACTTTCCTCACACACATTTTCACTCAGAGTCTTCATATTTAGTATCTTCCTCTTCTTCAGATTCATTATCAGAGTCATCATCAGTTTTAGCAGCCTTTTGAGCACTCTCTTCCATCTCCAGCCTTTGAATAATTTCCTCAAGCTTTTGCTTCCTGGCATCCAGCTCTTTGCAGGTGTTCTTCAGTTCTGCAATCAAGGAAGCTTTGGATATGGGAGTCTTTGCTTTTGAAGGTCCAGCAGATGTCCCAGTGCGAGCTTCAACATCAACAGCATGATGGCTTAAGAACAATTTGTAGTGGAAGGCCAGTGGACTTTCTCTCTTGCAGACTGAATCCTTCTCAGTGAGGATGCCTGGATACTGGTTGAGGATGATTCCACACAGCAGAGAGGGAAAAGCAATGGGATGCTTTGTTGCTGATGTTCCTGCATGCTTCAGTGTTTGATCAAATATGTAAGCCCCAAAGTCCAGCTTTGTTTGGGTGCCCACAACATAAATGAATCTTCCCAATGTAGTTGCTATTGAAGAGGTATGGTTGGTAGGAACCCAGTTGACAGTACCAATCCTATGAAGCATTGCATACTTCCTTGTTAGCAAGCTAACAGAAAGTTTGCCCTTGACTGGCCAAGTTTTGACATCTATTGGGACATCCTGTTGAACAGGAGTGTCCTCTTCAGCTTGATTGCTCTGTTCCTCTTGTGGAGCAGGCATGGTGTTCAGGGGAACAGATACCCCACGCACTACTCTTTGCTCATACAAAATCCTATTAACAAGATGGAGGCATCCACATATTCATAGGCTTTGGGGGTGGTGTTTGAGGATGAAGGAATCCCTTTGCTTTTGCTGAACACAAGTTCCTTTGCTCTTCTCACATTTGGAGTTCTAGGATTTTGAGCAAGAGGAACACTTCCTCTGATTTCATCCATGGGAGTAGTATCCATTGGAACCATGGAGATTGGGGTTGCATGCACCACATCTTCTTGGTTGAGATTTTCATCCATGATGTTAGGGTTTTGATGTTGAGACATTTTCGAATGTGGTGAAAGAAGAGTTTAGGGTTGATTGATTTTGATGAGCTTAGAAAAACAGCTTTAGCATGCAATTTGTTTTGAGAAGATAATGAGGATATGAAGAGCTGAGAGCAAGCTGGAGCTTTTATAAAAGCCGTTACTTGGAGAATTTTAAAGAATGGAATACACAGAGTTTTTGACCAGACTGGTGTTGCCATCTGGTGATCATGCCACACGATGTCATAGGACATGTTGGCACTTCTCCATAACTGCTATATTTCACATAAGCAGATTCCCAATTTACCCCTTAGGTTTTCAAATTGGGTAGCATCCAAAGCTTTAGTAAATATATCAGCCAATTGCAGATCTGTGGCTACATGTTCTAATGAGATCACTTTCTCTTCCACAAGATCTCTGATGAAATGATGCCTGATATCAATGTGCTTGGTCCTGCTGTGTTGGATAGGATTCTTTGATATGTTAATAGCACTTAAATTGTCATAGTACAATGTCATGACAACTTGTGGGACATTGTATTCTGTGAGCATTTGCTTCATCCAAACCAACTGTGAACAACTGCTACCAGCTGCAATATATTCAGCTTCAGCAGTGGATAAGGATACACAATTTTGTTTCTTACTGAACCAAGAAATCAAATTGTTTCCTAGAAAGAAGCATCCTCCTGATGTGCTCTTTCTATCATCAGCACTTCCAGCCCAATCAGCATCACAAAAGCCAGTAAGAATTGGTTCACATCCATGAGAGTACATTATGCCATAGTCACAAGTACCATTGACATATTTCAAAATCCTCTTAACCTGGTTTAGATGACTTACTTTTGGCTCAGCTTGATATCTTGCATATACACCTACTGCAAAGGCTATATCTGGTCTGCTAGCAGTCAGATATAAAAGGCTTCCAATCATGCTTCTGTATAAGCTTTGGTCTACATTTTCACCCTTGTCATCCTTTTTCAACTTTAAATGAGTGGGGGCAGGTGTTCTTTTGTGACTAGCATTGTCCATCCCAAACTTCTTGACAATGTTCTTTGCATACTTGCTTTGGGATATGAACATGGAGTCCTCCATCTGCTTGATTTGCAGTCCAAGAAAGTAGGTTAGTTCTCCTACTAGGCTCATCTCTAATTCAGATTCCATTTGGGTGACAAAATGTTTAACCATCCTATCTGACATCCCACCAAAGACAATGTCATCTACATATATTTGAGCAATCATGACATTTCCTTCTTCATCCTTCACAAACAAGGTTTTGTCTATTCCACATTTCATGTACCCTTGTTTTATGAGAAAAGTAGTCAGCCTTTCATACCATGCTCTTGGGGCTTGCTTCAGACCATAAAGAGCCTTCCTTAGTTTGTATACATGATTTGGACATCTTGGATCAACAAATCCCTTAGGTTGATCCACATATACCTCCTCATTAAGATACCCATTTATAAAGGCACTTTTGACATCCATTTGAAATAGCTTGAACTTCAGGATACAAGCAATTCCTAAAAGTAGTCTGATTGATTCAAGCCTTGCTACTGGTGCAAAGGTTTCATCAAAGTCTACTCCCTCAATTTGTGTGTATCCTTGAGCTACAAGTCTAGCATTGTTCTTTGTAACAACTCCCTGCTCATTTGACTTGTTCTTATACACCCATTTAGTGTCAATCACATTTATGTCATCAGGTCTAGGAACAAGATCCCACACTTCATTCCTTGTGAACTGGCCTAATTCTTCTTGCATAGCATAACTCCAGTACTCATCATTAAGGGCTTCCTTGATGTTTTTAGGTTCTATTTTTGAAACAAAACAAGAACCTGAGATCATCTCTCTTGATCTAGTGATTACACCATTGTTGGGATCACCAATTATCAGATCTTTAGGATGATCCTTCTGGATTCTGATGGAGGGAGGTTTGCTGGATTGTTCTGTCCTTGCCTCAGTTAGAATGAATTCAGGATGATCACTCTTTATTTCAGCTTCAGTCTGACTGTCAGCAGATGTTCCAACATCATCTGCAACATCTGCAAGGGCATCATCAATTATCACATTTATGGACTCCATTATGACCTTGGTTCTGGAGTTAAATACTCTATAGGCTCTGCTATTTATGGAGTATCCAAGGAAAATCCCTTCATCACTTTTGGGATCCATCTTTCTTCTTTGATCCCTATCAGTCAGAATGTAACAATTACTTCCAAACACATGGAAGTACTTGACTGTAGGTTTTCTGCCCTTCCAGACTTCATAGATGGTGGACAAGGTTCCTTTTCTTAGAGTGACTCTGTTGTGAATGTAACAAGTTGTGTTCATAGCTTCAGCCCAGAAGTACATTGGTAACTTTTTAGCATGGATCATAGCTCTTGCTGACTCTTGGATAGTTATGTTCTTCCTCTCAATAATCCCATTCTGTTGAGGGGTGATAGGAGAAGAATACTCATGATTGATTCCTTCTGAAGAACAGAAATCTGAGAATTTTTTATTCTCAAACTCCTTTCCATGGTCACTTCTTATTCTGACCACACAGCTTGCTTTTTCTCTTTGTATTCTTTGGCACAAATCTTTGAATACATCAAACACATCAGACTTTTCTTTGATAAAATTTATCCATGTATATCTTGAAAAGTCATCAACAACTACATAGGTATACCTTTTTCCCCCAAGACTCTCAACCTGCATTGGTCCCATAAGATCCATATGCAGTAATTCCAAAACTTTGGAAGTTGTCAGATGTTGGAGCTTTGGATGGGACATCTTGGTTTGCTTGCCTATTTGACATTCACCACATACTTTGCCTTCATCAATCTTCAGTCTTGGAATACCTCTTACAGCCTCCATAGATATGATCTTCTTTATTCCTCTGAGATGAAGATGACCCAGTCTTTGGTGCCATAGCTTCACTTCTTCTTCTTTGGCTAAGGAGCAAGTTGAAGTGAGACTGAAGTCTTGAGGTTCCCACATATAACAGTTGTCTTTAGATCTGGCTCCTCTCATGACAACCTTCTGTTCTTTATCAGACACTATGCATTCAGTTTTGGTAAAGTTTACACTGTAACCTTGATCACATAATTGACTTATGCTAATCAAGTTAGCAGTCAATCCTTTTACCAGCAGCACATCATCTAGTCTTGGTACATCTGGGAAGTCCAAGGTCCCAACTCCCTTGATTTCTCCTTTAGCTCCATCTCCAAAGGTTACATATCTGGATGAATGTGACTTTAAGTTTACCAGCAGATTCTTCAATCCAGTCATATGCCTTGAGCATCCACTGTCAAAGTATCAGTCTTCCTTAGCTGATACTCTGAGAGATGTATGAGCTATATAGGCAACACCCTTCTTTGACCATTTTTTCTTGTTGTGAGGTTTCCTTTGATGCCTCTGCCCTGTATAGTATCTATCTTTAGAGCTCCAAGGTTGTTTGTTGAACTTGTTCTTGGGCATGTAGCTTTGATCAGCATGAAGACTAGCTTTAGGTACCCATACTTTCTTGATGACCTTTGTCTTCTGCTTAGGGGGTTGCTGATATCTTTGATTTTGATGTCCATGCAGCACTTTCTTGGTGACCTTTATCTTCTGCTTAGGAGGTTGCTGATGCATCTGATTTGGATATCCATGCAACTTGTAGCAATAAGGTTTGATGTGACCAAACCTTCCACAATGATGACATCTCCATCTTTGATACTTCTTTTTTATCATGTTCTTTTCATGATGTTGGGACATCTGTTGGGACATCTTGTTTGACTTTATGGGATTTGAAGTAGTTTTGCTGGTGCTAGCCTCAACCTTTTGAGTTTTGTTAAATCCCAGTCCAGTTCTATCCCCTGAATGCTTATTGTTGTTGAGAATGACATCTAGTGTGTTTGAGCTATTGTTCAGCATTCTAACAGATTTGGACATATGTTCCAATTTGGAGTTGAGTAGGATTACTTCACTTTTCAAAGAGTCAATGATCTCTAGATTACTTGTTTTTTCAGCCTTCAATCCCTCAATCTGCTTCTTCTGCTTTATATTCTCCATGCATACTTCAGTGCTCCTTTTACACAGCATCTTGTATGATTCTTCAAGCTCTTCAAAAGTCAGCTCCTCATCACTGGATCCACCTTCAGATTCACATACTCCAGCTAGAGCAGTGATGTACTTTGCTGATTCTTCTTCTGAATCACCTCCTGAGTCTTTATCAGACCAGGTCACAGAGAGACCTTTCTTCTGCTTCTTTAGATAGGTAGGGCATTCATTTCTGATGTGACCATATCCTTCACATCCATGACATTTAATCCCTTTTTCTTGGTTGGTCTTCTCATCATAATTTGTCCTTCTATCATAAGGTCTTTTATTCTCAGAAGAGTTTGAATTTCTTCCACTTGGTCTGGACCTGCTATCCATTCTTTTGAGAATCTTGTTGAATTGTCTTCCAAGCATAGCAATTGTTTCTGATAAATTTTCTTCAGGGTCTGCTTCATTATTTTCTTCTTCTTTATCAGTATTTGAAACCAAGGCTATGCTTTTGTTCTTCTTTACAATTGTATCATTCATTCCCATCTCAAATGTTTGAAGGGAACCAATGAGCTCTTCAACCTTCATTGTGCATATGTCTTGAGCTTCTTTTGTTGCTGTAACCTTCATGTCAAATCTTTTTGGTAAAGATCTGAGAATCTTTCTTACCAGCTTTTCATCACTCATCTTCTCTCCCAAAGCACCAGAAGTATTAGCTATTTCCAAGATGTTCATGTAAAACTCATGAATTGTCTCATCTTCCTTCATTCTCAAGTTTTCAAACTTGGTGGTGAGAAGTTGAAGTCTTGACATCTTCACCTTTGATGTTCCTTCATGAGTTGTTTTGAGAGTGTCCCAAACATCTTTGGCCAGCTCACGGTGAGGCACAAGTCTGAATATGTTCCTATCAATGCCATTGAATAAGGCATTTAAGGCCTTGGAATTTCCAAGTGCTGAATCTTCTTCCTCCTTGCTCCATTCTTCTTCAGGTTTCAACACTTTTGCCCCATCCTTGTTGTCTTGGGCAGGGTGCTCCCATCCTTTGTTGACTGCTTTCCAAGCCCTACTGTCAAGTGATTTTAAGAATGCTACCATTCTTGGATTCCAGTAGTCATAGTTGGATCCATCCAATATAGGTGGTCTATTTACAGATCCTACATCTCTGTCCATGTTCCCAAAATTTGCAGTCCCTAGATCTCACCCAGTTAAACAGGCAGGGTGCCTGCTCTAATGCCAATTGAAATTCTGGGATCAGGTATATGATGTCGAATGAGATGTTTAAACACTTGAAGACTTTAAACAAAACTTAAAGTGCAGGTAAATTAAACAACACAGGAAATTGTTAACCCAGTTCAGTGTATCTCCACACTTACATCTGGGGGCTACCAAGCCAAGAAGGAAATCCAATATAAGTAATATTAATTCTGGACTTAAACCACTCAGTTTAATCCCTCACTTAATATCTACCCAAGGCAATTTCTACCTAAGACACAACTTAGATATGAGTACCAACTCACTCCCCCTCAATCACACAGTGATATGTTACAATGTTTAATAAAATTGAAGTCACACTTCAAACACAACAGCTTGATTTTACTTCACAGTTTCAATCAAGACACAATACACTTTTGCTTAAAAGCTCATAAAGTGATACACATATAAAACCTGCTATTAAAACACAAACACCCTATTTAGTCTTCTTAATTTCATACTCTATTCTGAGAGTTTCTGTTCCTTAAATAGATGCTTGGATTTTGGGCTTACTGTAGGTTATCCAGTCCTGATACGCATGCTGTCATCACCTTGAATTAGGGTTTGTTACTTCCTTGATTCTAGGTGAGATAGTTCTTCTGTTATACTGAAATCATATAACTAATCTCCCTACAGATGTGCCTTGTATTTTTTATCCATTCACAATTTATTCCAGATAAATTCCCTGAATTTACTCAGTTCTGTTATGCATTATTTAATTCTGGTAGCAGGTTTGAGATGTCACAACATCTGGTGTGACATCCTGAAATCTGAACTTACTTCATTAACTTATACAATGTCACAACATCTGGTGTGACATCCTGAATTAAGTTCATTAACTTATACTCTGTTTGATAATGTCACAACATCTGGTGTGACATCCTGAACTAAGTTCAACACTTCTTGTTGGTCAAAAATTCTGCCAATTCTAAACATCTACAGATTTAAAACAAAATCATTTTCTAAAACGTAGTCTAAAAACATTTTATCAATTTTTTTTTAAATTGCAATGAAAATTATAAGGAAAATAATCAAAAAGTAAAAGAGATAAGGGAAGAGAGATAACACAAGATATTTATGGATGTTCGGTCTTAAAGAAGTGATCTACTCAAGAAATGATCTTGAGAGTGTTCAATAATGCTTGAGATATTTTAGTAGGTTTGGTCCATGAACCCCCTTATATAAGGAAATGAAGTTTCAAGCTAACTTCTAACCAAATAGTGAAGTAAGTAATGAAGCGGTTAGTCTTCATGCCAAACAACGAACAAAGCTTCGAGTGGATAGTCTGTAAGCCAAACTGAAAATTTTAAAATGTTGATCTTTAAACAAGGTGGAGTTTTAAGTTGGATATCCTACAATACTCCTCACAATCACAACATACAAATTTATAATCCCCTCTCTTTTATAACCGACTGCATCACTGCTCTTCATCCCTCCACTACACAAAACAGTTTTTGTCCCCCCAACGATTCAAAATCGCAGACCCTTCATCAACAAGTAATCAAGTATAAATCGAATTTAAAAAACCATAATCTTTTTCCAAATATATTGAGACATTATTCATTCATTAGAGATCATCACAAAAAAAACCTAGCCGCACAAGAGAGTCCCTAAGCATTACTCTGTAGACAAAAAAATTATCTCTAAACCTATTCACAAAAGCTCACTTCCATCAAGGTTTTTAAGAGTTCATCATTAGAACTCTGAAAGACCTGAGCTAAACCCCTCCATTTACCAACCATAGCAACGCATAAGAAGGAGAAAAAGTAGAAACAACAAAGGAGAAAGCATACTAAGAGGGATCAAGAGTTTGATACCTTGTCGACGGTTCATCAGAATAGCTCCAATTTGGTGAGCTTTCTTATTCTTTTTCTTTGTTTTCCTCGTACCTTTGTTTTTTCCTTGTTCATATGTGTGAGATCCCTTTGTGCTTGTTGTGTTTCCGTTGAAAATCGCTCTTTAATTTCAATTTAGATTTCTAGGGTTTCTATGTTGTGAGTTGCGATTCATTGATTTCATGTGATTATTTGGGATTTGTGTGGTCGGGTCTAGGTTCTAGTGAAGAAAATAGGTAGGGTTTGTGTTAAGGGTTCGTTGTCTTGGGGTGGTTGACTGGAGAGGATGGTGGCGCCGCCATGCACCACCACCTTCTCCGGTGTGCGTTCATTTTTTCCGGTCACGTTTTACAAAGAGAGAGAACATAGAGTAAAGTTTGAGAGAGAGGATAGAAGATGGAGAGAGACTGAGAATAAGAGAAAGAGTTATCAGTGAGAGAGAAAAGGCGTTGAATTTTTGCCTTTATTGCTTTAAATTCCTTTTAACGGTGGATTTCTTATATGCCTTTTCTCATTTTATTTTATTTTCCATTTTGTTATTTTTTTAATACTGAGGTTTATGATACTTTATTGTTATTTTTTCTTCCAAATTTCACTATGTCATTTGTCTTGATTTTCCTACCCAAAGTAGCGATTAGCCTTTTGCAATGGAGAACACCTGTTTTGATTGAGAATACATGCAGATAGGGTTGTGTTGTGTCTTCAGGCATTTTATTTATTTATTTATTTTTCCATTTGGACTGTTTGCTTTTTTAACACTAGTTCTTTGTTTTATTTTTTATTTTGATCTAATTCCTTTTAGTTCTCCATTTTAGTTCATATTTCACTTTTGTTTTTGTTTTTGTTTTATTCTTCTCATATTCATAAAAATGTAAGAATACTTTTAATTAATTGTTTTAAATATTTTTGTTTAATATAAATTAATTAAATTATGATTAATTGTATTTAGTATTTAGGTCTAACTTAGTTTTTTTAATTACGTTGTTAATTTCACGTGAAATCCAAAAAAAAAATCTTTTACGTTTAATGTTCTATTTAGGAACTAATTTTTATTTAATATCTAGTTTTTTATTTTATTTTATTGGTTATTTTCATTTATTGTTTTCTTCTAATGTACCTAAAAAATCCAAAAAAAAAAAATCAAATTATTTTCTATTTAATTTTATTCAATTTTATTTAAGATTTATTTTTTATTTAATATTTAGTTTTTTTAGTTAATTCCCTTTTGTCATCTAAAAATTTAAAAAATATCATTTTTATTTTGATTATGTTCATTTTAGACTCAATTTTATTTCATTTCAAACTTAGGGTTTGAGTATTAATTTCAATTTATCATTTTCTTTGAAAAAAATCATTTTCTTATTTCTTTCCTTTTTTTTAAATCTAAAAAATCGAAAAACATTTTCTTATTTCTTTCTTAATTTTTGTTTAATCTAAAAATCTTAAAAAGCATGTCTAGTCTATTTTCTTCTAAGTAGCCTTTTTAAGACGCTTATTTATATTTTATCGATATTGTGTGTCCCATTGGTGAGGGTTGAGTTTGAGTTATTTCTCTTTGTGTGAGTGTGTGCTTAATCGTGCTATCATGTTTGGTCGTATGTATGACATGGGATTGTATTGATTTTAATTTTGCACTATGACCATAAAATGCTAAGATAAAATTTGAAAGCGCCACACTATTAAGACTTAATTTTCAAGATGATAAATCCTTGATTCAACGTCAAGTGAGTTCTCTACACACTTTATCCACACCCTACCCATAAGTCGAGCGCTTTTAGCCTCACCGTCGACCTTACACTCACACTTGCACACACTGCATTTGGCTAGAGCACTTAAAAACAAATTGACTTAATTAAATTGGCTCCATTATGCGCTTGTTTTCCACCTCAGCATTCTTGATCCATATATCAAGCCATAACCCAATTGTGTAAGTTGTTTTCCTTGTGCATCGCCGTCCACTTCAATTTACTTTGTTCATTTAATTCTTTGCAAGTAGCAACCTTTGCCTTAGTCTTAGGAGCTTGCACACTTTATTGACTTTTTTTGCTTTTCAATCCAAAGGGAAAGAACTCCTCAATTGACTCAATGTCATTGGTAGTTTAGCAATCCCTAGTTTCCCCTTTGACCTTAGCAATTAGGTCCCTTAGTTCTTAGGTCTTTAGCCATTAGGTCCTTACATTTTTATTTTACAACTTTTTGTGATTTTATTTGAGTCACGTGAGTGTTTGCCATAACAGTTACTTCCCCCTCGAACCTTGATCACAATCAAACATTCGTTCACCCTTAGTTAGGTGAACTACGAAGTTTTGACTTTCCCATTGCACAAGGGAATACGTAGGCACACGACGCGATGTCTGGCGAGCCCTTTAGTAATAAACCTTAGGTTCCTTTTAGTATTATCAAGCAAAAAATAATAACAATAACACAAATATTAACAAGAGGTTCCCATAGAGTACTACAAATGGTTGGGATGCTAAGATCTTCCCGAGGTATAACTAACCCCCTGTCGCTCCCAGGATTTTCATCCTAGTACAAACGCGAAAGTGGCACGGAAAAGATAGAGTCTCCGGCCAGGCGTTTTTATCACGATAGAATGGGAAAGCTAATGCTGCACAAACCTGAGGAAGAAGGAAATGACAAGGCCTTGCGAACCAAAGATCTGGGTTCGGGAGTCGGTTACGACCTGGGAAGGTATTAGCACCCTAGATCGTCCGTCGTACCCGACGGGATCCGCACTTGTTTGTTTTGTTTCAAAGGGCGAGAAATAAAGTGTTGATGAAATGAACTGCTAACTGGAAACTGGAATGAGAAAAGGGAACTGGAAAAAAGAGAGCAAAAAGAAAGAATGGGGAAAATGTAGTGAAAATAAAGAATGTGCTCGAACGGGCCCTACCCCGTTGCCTACGTACCTCATCAGGAAAATGAGGATCAGAGTCGACGTAGTTCTCCTAACTAAGGCGGGAACTATTTGTTTGTGTTTTTTATAGCTGGAACTGAACATGTCTATGCTCAGGTATTGCAGGCTTTTCTGGTACGAGTGTGTTTACCGTCTTGCATGCGAGACAAGTCGTCGCAAGTTTGCGTTTAGAATGAATGAGATGAGAAAGAGAAGTTCCCGCAGGAAAACCGCTTATTATGTTTTTGTATTTTATGAGAAGTGTTTTGAATTTGTTTGTGAACATTCTCATACTAAGACCTATCCATCGTGGTAAATACTTACACCTCGCCCTGAAACAGGACGCCTGTAAGCACTCCGCAACAAAGTCTCATGGCGTATAAGAACGTTCGATTTTTGTTAAGTATTTTTTTTATTATTTTCTTTATGAGGAGAGAAAGAAGGACTCAAGTTGCAAAAAGGCAAAAACTAAGGGGACTAAGACTCAACCCTAATTTTAGTTATTATTCAAAAGTGGTCCTAATGGTTTGTGGAGTTTTCGAATCCTAATGAATAAAAGGAACTAAAAACTACTAGAATTCAACTTACTTCCTCAGGAAGCTAAGTTGGTTCTAAGAAACATGGGGAAGCCTATACAAGTAGAAAATACAAATATTAAGGAAAAAACATTAAAATAGGAAGAAGAAATTAATTCCAAAAATTGCATGTTAAAGCACAAAACTAAAATAAGCCTAAACCTCATCTAAACATACTTAGTAAAAATTCTAAGCCTAAGTCCTAAAACTAAAGGAATTTATTCAATATCTCTATTCTAAAATCAGTAGCTAAACTATATTAAGTCATTCTAAAATCCTAATATTAAACCTAATTAAGCTAAATCTTAATGAACCATAATATCCTAAGTTAAACTAGGGATTTACAATGTAAAACCTAACTAAAATCAATGCACTAAAAAATAGCAAAATTCCTGGAAAAAATATGAAATTAATTCTCTAAGATCCTTAACCTGACTATAATATTGTGCTAAAAAATATCCTAAAAATTCAGAGCCTAACTATGCTAAATAGTCACTTAAATCCACCTAAGAACTAATCACAATTTTACATGAACTAAGCTACCAAAACAGTGGATAAAATGGCCTAAACATCTACCAAAAAATATCCTAGGTCCTATTATTAGTCCTCTAACCATAGCAAAAAGAAAGTGCCAAAAATCCTAAAGGAAGTGGAAAAAATAAAATGTACAAAATTATGGGTAACTAAAAGAATTCAATATAAAGCTAATTAAATGGAAAATCGAAATTAAATCGAAAAAAGCCAAAATTCAGAAAGTGAAAATGTAGAAAAGTTTTAAATTGAATTATAAACCTACTGGAATTTTTGTGGAATTTTATCATGAGTTTTCTATTTTTTATGGATTAAATTCAAAAGCTAGACAAAATAGAAATTATAAACTACTAAGAAAATGGGATGGGGTGAGAATAGAAGTTTTTGTAATGGAAATGCTAATGGGCTTAGACCAATGGGGGTGTGAATAGCAAAAACAACAAGACCCATTATGCGTAGGCCTGAGGGTGCACTGCATGGACCTTTGGTCAAACTTTTGACTAAGTGGAGGCCGCATGATTCAGTCTTCCTAAAGTACTCCAATCAAACCACTCACAGACACAGGCCCATGGTGATTACGGTACACTGGCGCACACCTGAACCACCGCCGACATAGCCTACCGGATGGTGACAAGTGTCACCGCCGGTGTGGCTGGAAATTCACAAGCCCACTCAACCTTATCTCTATGCATCTCTAACGGTAATTCTTTTTATGTGAATCATATGAAGATTATTCTCACTTAATGCTCTTATTTCTCTTTTAATTTCGAATAAAATTCTTCTAATCTTCATCAATTTATTAATCATTTTTAATTAAACATTACACACAAAATGAAAACCAAAGGGGCTGGGAAAAAAAAGAACCCTAAAACCTAATCCCTTCTTCTTCCTTTCGCCGCTCTCAACGTCTTCTCTCCCCTTCACCTCCTTCCTTCTGCCGCCACCATCCTCAACATAACTATCCATCATCGCCAACTCTCATAGCCACCTTCTCCGTCCTCTTCTCCCGCGGCGTGTCCTCCTCCCTCATCTTTCTCGTTCTCCGACACCACCACCATCCTCATCTCTTCCTTGTGTCCTAAATCAACTTGTCGGAAGCGAAAACCCGCTCACAGACGAAATCCGACTGGTAGCACACGAGATAGCCTTGCAAACATACACGCAAGGACGACTCCGATGCCATAGCGACATTGGGACACACGAGAGAGAGTTTGTACCTTGTATATTTGTCGGTGATGAAAACGCGAACGGGGCTTGGACGACGACGTTCTGGCAGGTACGTACTTCAATCTTGCTTCTCGTTCTTGTCCTGCTTTTAATCTTGCGTGTTATTGATGATGTGACTCTCGTTCTCGAATCGCTTGATGATGTTTACTAGGAATTATTGAAGATTTGTTATTGATGTTTGTTCTTGATGATTGATGCAGATTGAACGTCAAAGTGTTGATGAAGTGATCGATTAATGATGGTGGCGATGCGGTTCTGAATCCATTGGAGAAAAAGATTGAATGTTGAAGATGGAGCATTCAAGGATATTGATGGTGCGGTAAGACAAAGGTTGAAGGTATTGGTGAAGAAGATTGAATGTCGATGAGAGTGATGAAGATGGTTGAAGAAATTGGTTCAGAAAAGGAAAAGGGTGAAGGAGAAAATCGAGAAAAATGGTTGAGGAGATTGAAAAAATGGTCGAGGGAAGAAGGAGATTCTGGAAGAATGATGAGAAGAGGTCGCAAAAGAGTTAGGGATTTGTTTTTATAGAAGATCAGGGATGGTTCAGGAACTCTCTCAGGTAATCAGTTAGAAAATATGTTAGGAGTTTATTATTGATTTTTGCAATTCTGTTTTGACAGTTGGTGTTTATTGAAAGTGTTAGCTTCAATTTCGAATCTCCTTGATGATTTTTTTATATATTTTATTTTGTGATTGTAGAAGTAGGAAGCCTGGACTAAACTGAGTTGATAAAGTTCATTGTGGCTTTTTGTTGTTGCAGGGTGATGCAGGTTCTTATGGTAGATGAGCGTTGCGATTCGCAAGTTGACGAAGATTGATGCAGAATTAGTGTTGATAAAGTTGAAGATTTGTCGCTGAAGATTCAAGGAGAAGGTTAAATGATGTCGTGTTGAAGTCGATTGGATCAAGATTGATAAAGTTGTGTTGAAGTTAATTGAAGATTTTCGAAGAGAAGTTTGTGAAGGATTGATGAGAAGTCTTCAGAAAGATTGATGAAGATGCCATGGTAAGAAACGTCTTTCGATTTATTTTCTTCTTTCTATGCGTTTAATTCTGAATTCTGAACTCGGAGTTTGTCACGAAACTCATTCTTCTTCTCCTCCTTCATGAATTCGAGTTGTTGTCGAACCTCTTATTTAAAGGTGTTCTTGAGTCGGCTCCATCTTTTATTTTGAATCTGCAGGCTGAAGGTTTTGTTGACGATTGGGAGGGATTCAAGTCTGAGATAGATGAGGGTTATCGCAAAAGATTCACAGAAGACCCAATCTCTTCGGTGCAGGGCGATTGTTGATGATGATTTGCAGATGCTGAAAAATCGATGATGAAGATGAAGTGATGAAGAGTGTTGTGATTTTTTTTTGCAGACTTTCCGAATTCGCGTTGGGATCTATGGCGGTCATAAGTTAGTTCTGGTTATGGCATGAAGAAGATTGCCGAGAGATTGTGAGGTTGTAGAATTTCTTGGAGATTTTTCTGTTAAGAGTTTTTTCTGTTATACTCTCCTGCTAATTCTCATCTCCACTCTTTTTCTTATGTATTACATTTTTTTTGAAGATATATCAGTTGTTGTTTTTTTGCAGAATTCTGTTAGTTTTTTTTTTCTAGTGTGGGTCCTTTGTGAATCAAAAAGGGAACTTGTGATATTTTGTTAGATAAAGACCATGAATTAAATTAAGATATGGTTCATGAATTTGGAATGAAATTTGTAGTGGATAAGGATAACCAAAAAAAATGGTTATGGTTGTATGAAAAATTAATTGGATATGAAGTTTGTTTAACACTTGGATTAACAAAAAAACTTGTGGATATTAGACAAGGGAAACTTGGGTAAAAATGGTATTTAAAAATAGACTTTATTGAATGAATTTGGATAGAACTTAGAATGGGTTAAGAAAAGTAACAGCAAATGGGCTTAGAATAATTCTATTCAGGATTTTGCAATGGGCCATGATGATTTGTTTTTAGTATAGAAATGGACCGGACTTAATAGGGTTTAAGAATGCGGATGAGAACTTATACTAAACTCGAACAACACCTTTCGAATAAAATCATGGACATGCACTTTTCATCCATCCACCCTTCGAACAAAATCCCCCTTTCTCCAAGAACTTTGATGCCATGATCATCACGACTCGTTTGATGAAGGTGGGTCTTGAAATATGAAGTGATGTATAACCCAAAACTTAACACGATATCCCCAATCCATTAAACTTTATTTGATGAGATGTTCTCGAGCTTAAATATGAATAAAACTCTAATCTGCCTTGGTGATGAGCCTGATGCACCAGTGACTAGTCTTTGCAAGCACAATCCTTGAAGACCACTTAATCATGGAAACAAAACCTTAACGAAGTAGAAAAAGCATATGAAGAGGATGTTATTGATTGCCACACGATCAAAACTTTGAATTCATCTAATAACCATACACAGGGTGCGAAATCCTAGTTCCATAATCCGTGAAACAAACTCCAGTGAAGTAGAAACCATAAACCCATGAATAATCTGGTTCTTCAAAGGGCTTTGATCCCATGCCTTCGAAGCTCAATGCAAATGTATGATTATGAGTGACATGACCTGATGGAGAATGCAGATGAATATGAAGCGTAAGCTAGTTGAGTTAATAAACACGAGGGTGGATTTTGAGGTATTACACCCTCGAACCTAGTTTCTCCTTAATTAGGATTTTTACGATCTTTTTCCATTTCCCTTTGGATAAATTAAAGTCAGTGGTGAACATAAATTTTTTGCAATTCAAGCTCATTCAATAGCTTGAAATCTAATTCTCACCGTGACATATGTTATCCATGACTTTTCCTTGACGATTTTGCTTTGTTCCCTGACGCACCTACTCTTCCCGGATTTCACCAATCTTGGCCTGAATCCATGACCATTAATCAGGGGTCATGGAAGTTGACCCTGTTCTGGTGTGTGAAGTTCCCGTGTAGGGAGGGAAGATCTGCTCTGACTCGGGCTCAATAAGGAAGTCCCCCTGATCTTGGTCACCTATAATGAATGGTTCAACATGCTGATCGTCTGTCTCATCAAGGAAAACATTCTCATAAAGCCAATTAGCCATGTCAAAAATCCCTACTCTAGCAGGTTCAGGGAGAACTAAAACTAAATGGTTGGAACACATCAAAGCATAATAGTTAGTATACTGGTTAATCATACCTTGCTGGACAAGAGCGATCATGTCTAGTTTCTTCTTACCTGTAGTCGATGCCTCATTCAAAGCATTCAGGTCGTATATGAAGTGCTCGACAATTTGGGTAATCATACCCCTGACAGAAATACCACCCGTAGTGGCTCGGCCAACCCTTCCAAGATAATCAGCTGCAAAGGCATCTACATTCACCATAATCATGTTCGCCATTGCATGTAAAACGAATAGCTCCCTCTGGGTAGTCACCCCAATGTTATCACCTCGACCAAACAGGGTGTAGGCCAAACCCTTATGGGCATACCTGAAGTATGGGTTTTGAATCCCCGAAGCCTTGGTTGCCTAAGCCACATAATCAGAGTGGCCGGTGATGGTTAACTAGAAGGAGCGGGCGTCAAAGTCATCCGGAACGACTCTGGGACCATAGAGTGGGAGTTTGAAAATGCTCCATAACTGCTCAACTAGTAACTCGTGGTCAATGTTGTATAACCTGAAACTCATTGTACCTAAAAAAAATATTTAGTGGTACCAATCCACCTTTTCAAAAGCTTAAATTCAATGATACTTAGGAATTCAAGTGTTATGCGCTCATAGGTCGGCGCCTCATACAACATAAATTCAAGCATTCCTAATACATGAAACATCCTATTTACTTCCACGGATAAGCCTAATTCAGATAAAGTGCTAGGACACATATACGTCGGCGGAGTGAACTTAAGTTTCACGTGTATAGAATAACATTTTTCATGGTCGACATTGTCGAATATGATGCCATGAGGATTAGACTGGTGAATGGTTCGTTAACGGGACCGAGATGGCTCAACCGTAGGTTGTTTTCCCTTGTTTGCACGCCTAGTGGCATTTTCGTACCTGAAAATTATCACGAAAATAAAACATAGATTAATGGAGAAAGCTATCGTAGAGCGGTAGAGGATGATGAGGCGAGTAACTTTTGTGAAGCGGGTTGGAGTCTTAGTGAGTGGTGGGTGAAAAATTGGAGCTTTTTATAGTAGCAACAATGGAAGGTTTTAGGTTTTAAGAGAAAGGGAAGAAGAGGGAAGATGATAAAGTTATGTAAATATAGTGAGATTTGAATAATAAAATGCTTTAAGTGATATAATGGTGGTTAAAGTGTAACACGGTGGGAGAACTGACTTTCTATAAATGTTGCGGATAGCAAGAATCGCCACCGACTTTTATTTTATCCATAAGGAAAGGACATAAAAGAACAGGAAAGACCATTTTGAAAAGACTTGGGTTCGGGGGGTAGGTTATATAAAGGGAAGGTGTTAGCACCCTTTATATCCATGGTTATCCATGGGCTCTTAGTTGCTTAGCTCACTTAAATGTTTTTGAAAAGTGTAGTATGTGATTAGAAATTTTCTGAGTACTTTGTAATGATCCTCGTATGGATGTATGCAAAGCCTTGTTTGAAAATGTTTGAAAGTAGTGAGGTATGAAAAGTATTTTTTAAAGATGTGAGCAAGTAAGTATGAGGTATCTACCCTAGACTAAGTCATTCATGTTCTTATATGTTCTTTCAAGGGTAAGACTATCCCTATTATTAAGGAATAGGTAGTCGTTACCTTGGATTTGTTAAGGGACAGGCGTAGGGTCATCGTATGGTCATAGAAGGCAACAGGTAGGGGTGTCTTTAGCAATTCGTATGGACTATCATCATTTATTCGAAGGGACAAGATCATTATTCCGTAGGCAACCTCGAAGGGACTTATGATCTTTTGAATTTGTAGGGACTATGATGATTTTTAATCTGTGAAGGGACTTTGCTTAAGACAAACCTACATTCGAGGGACTTGACCATTTAAATAAAGCAACCAAGAGGAATACTCTAGGAAGTGCAGATGGAGATCAAAGATCGACTTACGTGTGTGAGTGTTTTTATTCAGATATTTATTCTTTTTAATTTTCTAAGTCCATTTAATTACAATTACATTGTGCACTCTCTATTTTACTAACCACGCAGTTAAATCTTTACAAAGAAAATAAAGACGGAAAAATAATTCTATAAGCTATTACAAGACTTTGGCAGATACATAATAGTCGGATGAAAATAAATTACGATAATAAATAAAACAAGAACAAATTATAATAGTAGAATAAAGCAATAATAATAATAAGATTAAATAATCAAATAAATTAGAGAAATAATAGCTAAGATGAAGGTTAAAAGAAAAATTAGATTTAAGTTAGATAAATTTAAAAATTATTAGGAAAATATAAGTTTATTTAAATAATTTAGTAATAATAATAAAAAGGAATTTAGTTATTTACAAAATATGATTATTATTATTATTATACTACAATTGAGAAAATACTATTATTACTATACAAAATATTATTAACAAAATGTTATTAAGAAAAATTAACTTATTTTAATTATTAAAAAAAACAATTAGGAGAATTTAAAGAAAAGAAAAGATTTAGAAAAAGATTTAGAAAACTAGCTATTAGTTTTAATTATTTATTTATTTTTTTAGAAAATTATTTAAATTAATCAAAGTAAAGAAAACAAAAATAATAATAAAAGAAAAAACATAAAAAAATAAGGGACCTGGATTTGAACCCAGACCCTGAACCTCAAAGAAATAATCCTTCACCAACTAGGCTAGGCGCGCGCCTGGTATATATGATCAGCGAAAATTATTATATAATAAACCTGGAAAACAAATGAATTAGCTAAAAAAATTGGCCTGCAACCGGATTCGAACTCATGTCCTTCTCACTTCAAAGCCGAGTCTTTGTCATCAAGTCACATGGGGCACGTCTGATAATAAAACATCAAAATATTATAATATATAAAACTTATGAAATGTCTGAAAAATTAAGAAAAAGGAATGATCTCACCAAGGATCGAACTCGCATCTTCAACTTATATAAGAGACTCTTTCACCACTGAGACAAGCACGCGCTTATGATAATATTATGAAACAAATAGATTAAATAAAAAGATAGAATTTGAATTTCTTGCTTTGGCGCCAGACGCACTTCATCTTCTTCCTTGTACCTGCAGAATTTGCTGCGAATTTTGTTGTGATATTACCTGCGATTTTTTATTTGTAGGAAAACCTATATTTCATATACATCATGAAACAAACACGATTATATCAAATTGATCATGCTATTTGGTTGCCCATAAACTGTAAGGTTCAAATTCATCAACAAACAACGTTTATATTAAGTAAATCAAACCCAATTTTGGTCCAAGAACCCTAATAATGGCATTCTACGATTTAGCCATGGTTTCTTTAATCCAATCACCCAGAATTCATCACAAACCTCCACTAAACACAAATCAACAAACAAAATTAGTTAATGATACGTGAATGATCAAGAACGGAAAATCAAAAAATGTGAAAAAGTTTGGATCGGATTCGTCAATATGAGATGTTATGGAGCAATGTGATGATGCATATTCACACTATGAATGTCTAGAAACAATTTGCCACCTTTGTTTGGTCTTGAAAATGCCTCTAGAATTGAAACTGAATCAAGCCTTTTTGTGTGATTTTTTGAAGTTGAATGTGATGTTCTTGGCTGCAAAAATTCGTCCTCAATGTATTGGTGATGTTATGTACTTATAGGTGAATGCATTAGGTCAGAATATTGGGTTTATGGATCACAAAATCTCCTTGCTTGATGGTGAAGAAATCCCTTTCATTATTTGTCCAAAAATCACATCATATCTTATCAAATAGCTTTAGCACGAAATTGGATGATATTCAATCACCTTGAATATCATTTAAGAGCTTCTATAAGAAGAAACAAATCAAATATTTGTATTTTCATATTTTATTTTGATTTAAAATGAATTTTAATGAATAAAATCCAAATAAATAATAAATAAATTATAAAAATCAGAAATTATTTGAATTGGGTCGTGCTTGATGTTATCATGAAGTTTGGGTTGCAAAATGATAGGCAACAAATCAATATTTGGTTTTAAGACCTTATTTTCTTCATACACCACTTGAAAATCTCCCAACTTTGAAAAGGCACAAATCCTTAAATTTTAAGGCTATGAAGGTGTTCTTGGACATTTTGTAAAGTTTAAAGAGTCCTCTAACAAACCTCTTTGGTCTCATGTCCATATCTTTTACCATTTTCAAATTATGCTCTTTGGAAGATATTGACTTTTTGTTGACTTTTGAAATGACCTGTAATGTTTTACCTCATACCTTCCAAATGAAGCATTTTAAGGCTTGGCTTGTGAGACACAAAGTTGTAGAGAATTCAATTTCCTTCAAAATTATATTTGGATGGGAAATTTTTGATGAAGCATGTAAAAGTTATGGCTAGTCAAAGTTCAGTTGACTTTTCCTTAGAAAACCCTAATTTAGAAACTCCTGATTCTTGATGATCTGAAACTTCCTTGATGAATCATGATCAAAACTTGATCAAATGATGAATTTTACTTCATAAACTTGATGTTAGCAAAAAAATCTTGAATTTTGACTTTAATTTGACCACAGTTGACCTCAATTTGACTTTTTAACTACTTTGACTGATTTTTGCATATCTGATCATCTGACTGGGCAAGCTCTTTGGGAAAGCTTTGAAACTTGACATGGGTATTCTTGAATACGTGTGGGATTTTATGAAGCTCACTTGAGGCCTTGAAAATCATGTTAACCTAAGGAAACTCAAAACACTAGTTTTGGACACTTTGCTTAGGAGGAGGCATTGCCTGGGGAAACTTCCACACTTTTTGATCAATTGGGAGTCTTGAGGACCTTATAATCATTTAGAAGCCTTGCGAGAGATTGTCTTGATTGTGGGAGGACAAATTTTGGGGTACAACATAAATAAAAATAAAAAAGTATTAATTGCATGAGCCCCATCAGTTAAGGAAGAATCCCACACACAAAAATTCAAAGTAGCCCTCCCTGACATGGGTCGTGTCTGGTGACACGACATGTCGTGCCAGTGATCTACCAAACGCATTTCACAATAATAGTAAAAAAATGTTCCAGTAAGCCTGACACAGGCCGTGTCTGGTGACACGGCAAGCCGTGTCATCCCACTGACTTTCTCAAAAAACATGTGCCCAAGGTCTTGCCTGACACAGGTTGTGTCCGGTGACACGGCAGGCCGTGTCAGGGTACTGTTTTTCCATTTTTTTCCCACCGTTTTTTAACATTTTCTCGCTACTTCTTGTAGTTATAGGTCCCAATTGTTGTTGACTCGATTTGGTTATGTTGTGAGAAATTTCCTCCTTCTTATGATTGACTTTGTGAATACCAATATAAAACAAAATACATAACAAAAACAACGATTAGTAATAAAACCTGTGGGTTGTCTCCCATGAAGTGCTTCGTTTAATGTCGCATGGCTCGACGATTGTCCATCTTACCCAGTAAGATGAACAAAATCCACTTGGCCACTTGGTTGCCTAAATAATATGGCTTTAATCTTTGTCCATTCACTTTAAATGTGTCTCCATTTGTAGAATTTTTCAACTCAATCTCCCTATAGGGAAACACCTTGTGAACTGCGAACGGTCCCGACCATTTAAACCCCAACTTCCCATGGAATAATTTCAACCTGGAATTGTATAAAAGGATCAGTTGTCCTTACTAAAACTATTTCTTTTGAATCCTCCTATCATGTCATTTATTTGTTTGGTCTTTGTAGACTTTCGCATTTTCATATGCTCGATTCCGAAACTCTTCAAACTCATGGAGTTGAAGGATCCTAGAACTCCTAGCTTTGGATAGATCCAAGTTAAGAAGTTTCGATGCCCATAGTGTTTTATGTTCTAGCTCCAAAGGCAAATAACATGCTTTTCCATTGACTAATTGGTAAGGAGACATACCGATTGACATTTTGAATGTCGTTCTATACGCCCAAACCTAAGTCTTTTAAAAATAAGTCTTTCCTGTTCTTTTATGTCCTTTCCTTATGGATAAAATAAAAGTCGTTGGCGACTCTTGCTATCCGCAATATGACTAAAAGTCAGTTCTCCCACCGTGTTACACATGGACATCCTCGGACCTTTCACGACAGGCTCTTTCCAGAACAAATATCTAATCATGGCGGTCGATTACTTCACTAAGTGGATAGAGGCCGAGGCCCTGGCCAGAATCACCGTGCTCAACATCCTGCGATTTTATAAGAAAAACATCCTGGCAAGATTCAAAGTACCGCAATCCCTTATAACGGACAACGACACCCAATTCACAGATAGAAACTTTCAGGACTTTGTCGCTATGACAGGAACCAAACAACACTTCGCATCTGTCGAACACCCCCAGACAAACGGGCTGGCCAAAACCGCCAACAGGGTCATGATGGGCTAAAGACGTGTCTAATTATGTGTCTAGCGGTATCTTAACTGCAAGTGCACAGCCTATCGAAGTAATATTTAAGATTATCGATCCACAGGGACTCTATGGTTACTTAGTGCTAGATGGACTTCTAGTTTAGCTAAGGTGAAGGGTTGTCACGATTTTTTTTGTTGATTTTAAAATATTAAAAGGCGGAATTAAATTTAAGTTTTAATAAAATGATACTAAGGCGGTCGGTATGTAATTATACTAACTTAGGTGGGTCAATCTAACCTAGGCTTATAAAGGTGTTTACTTAATCTATTCGGTAGAGGTTACCAGTTTAAATACCCTCAACTCACACTCTCGTGGTCTTATCTCAGATCTTACCCCTAAAGCCCTATGCCTGCTCTCGCTAGCCCATAAGTGTTTAGAGATAATTTTTGGAAACTTAGTAATTCTAATTTATTTTAAAGCGCTCTCGCTGTGTTTAATTTAAATGCCTAACTTTAGCTATCTGGTTAAAATCTCACACTCTCGTGTTCTTGACCTAACCTAATACTCTTTTCTTACTCTCGTAACGAAAAGGTCGATTTTAATTAAAAAGTGTCAGCCAGAATGTTAAGTTATTAATTATTTTTAGCCTATGGTTAAATTTTACCGATTAAGTTTGTTTTAACTACATACCGCCCTAAGGTAATTAGCTACTCATTGATGTTGAACCAGACAGAGACAGAAAAACAAATACTAAAATACTCATGGCAGAAAAATAAATAAACATTATAAATATTAAATTTGCAATATAATAAAAACCTGGTTAACAAATATTATAGCAGACTCCTTCCTCCACAGACCGGAAAGCTTGGAGTTGGCGGAAATCGAAAATAAACAAATTCTGAAGGTTTAGAAACAAGTAAATGTATAACAATTTCCTGATGTTGGAAATTGTTATATGTTGGGTTGGGATACAATAAGAATGAAAAACTGAAAATAATGCAGAAATAAAAACAGGGTCGTAAAATAAATCGGCAGAGCTTCCGCAGAAAAATGAATAAAAAAATGCTCTGTCGTTTCTTCATAAAACTTGTGGTATTTATAGAACAATTAATGGGCTTCAATTTTGGACTTTGTTGCATTGGGCCTTGCTGAAGTGGTGGAGGAAACATAGGAACGTGGCTAAAAAATAGGCAGGAAATCCTTCACGTAAGGTTTTGACGTGGTCTCAGTCAATAACCTACTTTTTACCTTGTCACGGTCGTGACAAGGTCTTCACGCTCATGTTCTGTGCAATTTAAGTGTCACGGTCGTGACAATGTTCTCACGGTCGTGATGGCTTCTTTTGGGGTGTCACTGTCATGACACCTTGGTGACGACCGTGACTGCAACAAATTATGCAGTTCTGCAGGCTTCTTCATTTCTTCATCTTTTTATGGTTGCTTTTGTTCCTTTTGCTCTTAATTCATGATTTAGCTCCATATATGATTTACCTGCAAAACGGTAAGGAAAACTCGAGAAATCGAGTGTTAAAACGATGATTATGCGATAAAACGTTAATGAAACTTAGCAATATAATCGATACGTTTTCTCGTTATCAAGTCATCCTACGGGGTCTCAAACGAAGGCTGGGGGAAGAAAAAAACAGGTGGATCGAGGTGCTCCACAGTTTATTATGGGCTTATCGAACAACCCCGCACTAGACAACCGGGGAGACCCCATTCCGAATGACATACGAAACTGAAGCTGTCATTCCCATGGAAATCAGAGAACTCTCTCGACGAATAGAAGCCCCTCTGGAGGAAGAACTCAACGATGAGGCCTTAAGAGAAGAGCTCGACTTGGTAGAGGAATCCTGTTCAGGGGCAGCTCTCTGCGAGGAATACCTAAAGAAAAAGATCTCATCACAATACGATAATAAAATCGTCAGGAGAGAGTTCCAATTAGGCAGCCTTGTCTTGCAAAGAAATCAAAAGGATTCACGTAAGGGCAAGCTCGCAGCAAACTGGGAGGGCCCGTATCGTTTTAAATCAAAAACGGGGACGGGAGCATATTACCTAGAAGAATTAACAGAGAACCATTCGCTCGACCATGGAACGCTAAAAAGCTTAAACAATATTACAGCTAAAACGCGAAATATCTGTCGGCCAAGAAACCCATCATAAGGAACGTATTCCCAGCCACAGGGATGTATCGTAATATAAATACAACCCTCAACGTTAACACGCGCAACCACTTGTCCATTTTCTGGACAAGGGCGTTTCCCAGCGGGGATATCTTAAACGAGCTATGTCGTTGTCATACCAGCGTGGCAGACCCCCAGCTCGTGATGGGAAAGGTCTAAAGCCTTGGGGAAATGGGACATGACCATGTCCCCGAACCCCTTTTAAGTGAGCATAAACCTCGTACCTGGACCAATTCCAAACACTGGCGATCTCAACACATTTTGTCGAGCATTTACAGGTTCCCTATACTTGGAAAAATAAACGAAAACATACAAGTAAAATGCAACATAACACTAATAATTTAACATAAAATGATGGCTAAAAGGCTGACATTGTCTTTACATAATCAAAAAAGGGGACAGAGCCCCAAACAAAACTAGCAAAACGGCACGCAGGCCAAAATATCAATGGTATGCAAGCCAGACAATCATTCTTCGTCAGGAGGCAAGACCTTCCCGTCCTCCACACGGTGCAAGGGTCCGGTTCCTTCGACGACCAAATCCACCCCGAGATTGACAACCTTGAGCTGCTCCACTACATTGAAAAAACCAAACGCATCCATGTTCAATTTATCCTGGGCCAGAAGGCGAATCCGGGAAATCAAATTTGCCCTGGTCACCATAGCTACCTCTTACTCGGTCTCATCCTCCCCGACAACCACTTTGTCTTCCACCTCCACAACCTTCTTCTTCAGCCGCTCATTCTCGCCCTCAAGCTCCGCCATTGAGTTCCGCAATTCAGTGACATCTATCATAAGCTCGAGCTTACTCTCGTATTGGCCTTTGGCCTGAAACAAGTCGTTCTCTAGCTTATGATTTTTGGCCTCCACCTTCTCAATTTTGTCTTCGGCCGCCTGAAAATCCTTGCGGGGTACAAGGTCAACATCATTAAAGGCAAGGATAACCTCTAAAATCCGGATCATCCCCACAATATCTTTGCAAAGTTCAACCCTCAAGTCGGTAAGATCTTCAACAAGTATGGAAACAACATCAAGATCGGGAACCTGAATGGACGGCCCCTTGTCGAACAGAGTTATTTGCATCACACATGGTGGCAAGTCAAAGGAGCTTGAGGACGAGGCTTTAGTCTTCAGAGGAGGAGAGGTATCCTCGGTCCTTTGTATTTTTCCCAGTGGAGACCCCATCACAGAAGTGCCTCCAGGGGTGGAGCCGCCTGAAGCCACAAAATTATCCAAGGTGTTTTGTGTAACACCCACTTTTCCCAAGTTTAAAAATGACTATTTTTTCAATAAAAATCAGAGTTTTAACAAAAGTCGAATGCTACTTTTTCAATAAAAACCAACAAACAAAATTCTTCTTTTTATAAAAATAGTGGAAAATCTCATTTTATTCATCATACGGTAACTGCCAATAATAATATAATCATCAATCCTCAAATTATTATTTTCAACAAAAAATTGATACGTAACTAATCACAATAATAAATAAACATCAAAATCCCTGATTCCCGTGTTACATATCAGAGCGTCCTATGACTCGAACAAGCAACACAACTCCAAAGCACTCTCAAGTACCTGATTTATTTGTACTTCCCAGGAAGTACAGACACAACAACAATAATAAGGGGTGAGAAAACAATTCAATATTTTAACGGTGCAAATAACATATAAAAGGGTAATCTTACACCATTCATCAACACATAACATATATCATATTTCACATATCATTCATTCAATAAAATGCAAAGTGATTCCAAGACACAATGCAAATATGGTACCGACTCAACAATGGTTCCTCGATTCGAATCTCGGATGCATCGCTTACGCTCCTACTGAGACACGATCATCCATGCACCAACGATTCATAATGAATCTAGATAATCACTTATGTTCCATCCGAGTCGCGATTATCCCACCCACCATACATGCATATGCGACACTCGATTACGCATACAAAAATACATGCATGAACATAATCTTACATGACACGATCCTCCTGATCCTCATAAGTTACCACACACCCCATCATATGGGTCACATAAAAATCAGACAATATACACATTATCAATATGTTTCATATGATTAATCATCAAAATTCATACCAATCAACACAAACACATATATCTTACACACTAATCACCAATTATCATATCCTACGAACTATTCATTAATTCTATCCTCAACTATTTCCCATATATTTACTCAACATAACACGATCCTCCCGATCCTCATAAGTTACCAAACATTTCATCATATGGGTTACATACGATCAGACAAAGGACAATACCCATAATCAACACAATCCATCTGATCCATTAACAAAATCATACAAGTCAAAACAAGCACATATGATTTAAACATTAATTATTAGTCGTCATGTCCTATAACTACTCATGAATATTGTCTTTAATGCCTCAGACTAATGGTACTAATATCACTTAAAACATCGGGACAAAACTCTCACAAAATAGGGGAGATTTTCCAAAACCAGAGGCCTGACACCCCCCCCCCCCCGTGTTACCTGACACGGCCTGCGCACTTCCCCTTCTAAAACCAAAATCAAGCCCAAGAAAGAAGGCTGACACCCCCCCCCCTGTGTCACCTGACACGACCCGTGTCAAGACCTCTATAGCCAACATCCCTAAAACCACAAACAAAATCATTAACCAGAAGCCGGACACGGCCCGTATCAAGAGCCCTGCGCCCAAAAATCACTTTTTTTCTTCCAAAAATCACTTTTCTTCCCCAACTTCATACCAGTTCGAATTCCATCACTTATATCTCACTTTTATCACACAAAATAGTCCAAATATTGTTCTTATACTCATTTTATACCTCTAATTCCACATTATCTTCTCAACCTAACATCACTAATCAAATTAGGAAAAATCTAGGTTTTACTTCATCTTCTCAATTTACATCATCATCAACATTACTCATGTAACAATTTTCATACCAATCATATTTCACAATCCAACAACAATTATCGCATATCAAAATAATTCACAAGGTTATTTCATACACATACCACAATTTCACCAAAACAAACCAAAATCATACAATCCCTAAGAGAGTATGGAACTCCTAACTACCCTTTCATGTTAGATCACCAATATAGAACCCTTTTCTCCCCCTTACCTCAGATTCAATGGATTCCTTGCAAAATCTTGATCTTGGGGCTTTAGGTCTCTTTCACTTCTTCTTCCTTTCCTTTTTCTCTAGAGTCAGTTTCCTCCCTTTTCCACAAAAACACGATGAATGAAAATGAATCCCTTTTCTCTTCTCATAAAAAATACCATTTTACCACCTTGCCCCTTAGACCTCCAATTCTTATTATTTTATTTCTTTAATAACAATATTCAAATAATACCACCTTATTATCATATTATTATATAAATAGAATAATTATTTACTTACAATTTCAAAAATACCACCTATATTCATAATAATTATTTTATTAAATAAATTATGAAATCGGGGTGTTACAACTCTCCCCCATTTATATTATTTTTGTCCTCGAAAATTGTACTCAATGGAATTACTTAGATATACCCTCACACCCTACTAATTACACCCTTGCCATACCGACAACTCTACAATTAACCCAAAACAACAATAATAGTGCCAAGACAACTACCACAACAATAAAACACCACAACCATCAATTCACAACACGCATATATACACCCGAAATAGAACACAACAAAAATCGCTACCATCACCATATGTAACACTTCCCTAATCTCCATCATGGGAATTAGTTACTCGCACTCATACCATCACTATAGGTAACTAGACGACAACAAGGAAAAAGACCAAAAGTTCACGATATACATCGTCTAGGCACGACAACACTGATAACAGACTAACCTTGCAGTTTCCTCCACCGAACCAACATAATCATAACCCATCAATGAAGCACATACATCACACATATTAATATCTCTGCATATCCTGCAATCCTCGATATGTAGATAACCTCTTACCATTACCCATCCATTTCGGGACGTCCAATAGTCTCAATACCTCAACATGTCTTATCGCTCAATATCTTGAGCCTTTACTATCCATTTACATATAAACAATTACACCACTTCACTCTTCCACCAAGCACTCTGATTACCCGCATCTATCTATTCCATGAAGTTCACATCTAACTTTAACTCTTTCTAACCTTCACCACAATTATAATAATTCACTTAACATACTTCAATATCCGAACGCAAGTCTTTTGACTGCTAACCCAATTCCAACTCTTTAACTATCAATGCAAACATAGGAAAAGTTCATGACTCCCTACCTCAGACATTCCGACCATCTTAGTCGTCTCATACTTCACTCTTTTAGATCAAATCAGAATTGTATACTCATGTGATTACCAAACACTTCAATCTCCAATCGTAACAACAATACTATCGGATACTCAACACAATTTCGCTCTCTTCCACTTCCCATCCATGGGTAAGATAAATACTTCCATAATTTTTCTCTCATCGGATAATACCAACTATGACTTTACGATCAAGTACTAATAACTTATCAACTTATCACCATCATTATCCAACATTTTATCCACAACAGGTCAGAATCAAACAAAATCAGACTATAACCGTAGTTAACTCCTTCTTCGGCTCTCCAACACTCTCTCTCATAATAACCCTTCTGAATGAACAACTTATCTTTCACAATTTATCCGAAACAACAAAATACTAACTTGGAAAACTTTTCATAAACCGCAATAACAACCAACTAAGTCCAAATACATTATAATCTCTTATAACTTGTTTTCACCGTTGTAGATCCACATCTACTTCGGACTGACTCATACCCATACATTCCTCTGAACAACATAATCAAACACATCTACACCTATTCATAAAAATAATCATTGACAATTTAGTATATAACTGTATCTTTTCCAATTCTTATATTTCAATTACCCACATTCTACAAATCTTTTTTCTACTTTCATCATAGATCAGGACATCTTCCAAAAGTTACCATCTCGAAACTATCCAAGAAAATATGAAAGGCACGATTCATGCTCCATATCCACCTTAATGCATACCAGTCACCACTATCTTTTACACAACATCCATGATCATTTCATGGCTTCGCATTACATTTACTCCCTCGTTGGACCATCCTTCCAATGTTTCAAATTCCACATTAACTAGACCATTAATTCATAAATTCCAGAAAGATAAATATTGTACACTTACTATTTTACTTTTATCTTATTGATCCAACACATACAACGATACTTATATTTCTCTCCCTTCATCCCATAATAACCACGAAAGATAGCTTTTAATCAATCTCGTAGCTCACGGTCCACCGTCTTAAAACATCTGCGAAACTATCCATACTCTGTATCAACATATACCACACTCATAAGGCAACGACCCAACATCACTACATTGTGAAGACACATGGTTATAATTAATTTCCGACAAAGAATTACACCTTCATACTTTCAAAGACTCATCCACCTCTGATCATACTATGCCAAAACATAACTCAATACTTACATACTAAATCTCCCTTCCACATCCCTCAATGCAGTAAATTCAAACAACATGACCTGTCAACATTTGGTTCTGATTACCACATTCCCTTAATACTATTCTTACGAAGTCCCAACTATCTCAAGGTTCTGATAGGCATGATAATCCAACTCACAACAACAATAATACTACAGATGAATTCCAACTCACTCTTGATCCTTTATCAATCGAATCCAACCTATTTCCATTGCAATTGTGAATTCTCATATTATTCACTAATCAACATGCAACTTCATATCCTCATATTTCTATATCAATAACACTGAAGTTTTCCCATAAGGCTTCCACAATTCTCTTTTGTCGATGAATTCCCTAACTATTCCTCTTATCACCAGGGCCGATCAAGGAATAGTTCCATCTTTCCTTATAACAACACCTCTAATATATTCTTCAAAACACCATTACAATCTGTTCTCTACAGACGGTCCATCGTTGTGACCTTACTCCCAATCAATACCCTCCATCCAACCAAATCAGACATCAGAGTCCCCTCTCAAAAGTTCCTCTACTTACTAAGTAGATACAATGTTCAACTTTTCACAACCGTCGATCTCAAATTCACTTCCTACTCACTGAGGAGTAACCACTAGTAATATCCAATCAACATACTCAATCCTCAAATCCATCTCTTTTCCGGATAACGGAATCCGCATCTATTCTTTTAAACCACTAATAACTTTGGCTTAACTCCAAACAGTCTACTGAACATACTATTTCAACTGAAAATTATGTCTTTTGTATTCAACATGATTTCGTCTACTATTAATAAGGGATTAAGGGTGATCAGTTCCTCAATTTGTCAATAGATAACCGATAATCATGATGGTGATAAACCATATCCCCCAACTCTAATAGCGTTCCTTGCATCTTGTGAACTAATTTGCTTCACGAGTGAATCCTCAGTTAACACAAACCTTAGCAACCATAACCCAACACTCCAAAGTGGAAATAACTTATCCCCCACTTATTTACAACTAACACATGCACACAAATAGTTGGAGAATAAACAAGTACCGATAGTATGTCACACACATATCATGTACTCGGGAACAAACGACATGCGACAACCTGGCCAGATGGACCAACCTGCTCTGATACCAATTGTAGCACCCACTTTTCCCAAGTTTAAAATTGACTATTTTCTCAATAAACATCAGAGTTTTAACAAAAGTGGAATGCTACTTTTTCAATAAAAACCAACAAACAAAATTCTTCTTTTTATTAAAACAACGGAAAATCTCATTTTATTCATCATACGGTAACTGCCAATAATAATATAATCACCAATACTCATATTATTATTTTCAACAAAAAATTGATACGTAACTAATCACAATAATAAATAAACATCAAAATCCCCAATTCTCGTGTTACGTATCAGAGCGTCCTATGACTCGAACAAGCAACACATCTCCAAAGCACTCTCAAGTACCTGATTTATCAGTACTTCCCAGGAAGTACAGACACAATAACAATAACAAAGGGGTGAGAAAAAAATTCAAAATTTTAACGGTGCAAATAACATATAAAAGGGTAATCTCACACCATTCATCAACACACAACATATATCATATTACACATATCATTCATTCAATAAAATGCAAAGTGATTCCAAGACACCATGTAAATGCGGTACCGACTCAACAATGGTTCATCGATTCGAATCTCGGATGCATCACTTACGCTCTTACTGAGACACGTTCATCCCTGCACCAATGATTTGTAATGAATCCGGATGATCATTTATGCTCCATCTGAGACGTGATTATCCCACCCACCATACATGCATATGCGACACTTGATTATGCATACCAAAATACATGTATGGACATAATCATACGTGACACGATCCTCCTAATACTCATAAGTTACCACACACCCCATCACATAGGTCACATAAAAATCAGACAATAGTAAATACACATTATCAATACGATCCATATGATTAATCATTAAAAGTCATACTAATCAACACAAACACATATATCTTACACACTAATCACCAGTTATCATATCCTACGAACTATTCATTAATTCCATCCTCAACTATTTCCCATATATTTACTCAACATATCACGATCCTCCCGATCCTCATAAGTTACCAAATGTTTCATCATATGGGTTACATACGATCAGACAAGGGACAATACCCATAATCAACACAATCCATCTGAACCATTAACAAAATCATACAAGTCAAAACAAGCACATAGGATTTAAACACTAATTATTAGTCGTCATGTCCTATAACTACTCATGAATATTGTCCTCAATGCCTCATACTAATGGAACTAATATCACTCAAGACATCGGGAGGAAACTCTCACAAAATAGGGGAGATTTTCCAAAACCAGAGGCCTGACACGGCCCCGCGTGTCACACGGCTTGCGCACTTCCCCCTCTAAAACCAAAATCAAGCCCAAGATAGAAGGCTGACACGGCCCCCCGTGTCACCTGGCACAGCCCCCGTGTCAGGCCCTCCGAAGCCAACTTCCCCAAAACCACAAACAAAATCATTAACCAGAAGCCTGACACGGCCATCCGTGTCAGGAGCCCTGTGCCCAAAAATCACTTTTTTCCAAAAATCACTTTTCTTCCCCAATTTCATACCAGTTCGAATTCCATCACTTATATCTCACTTTTATCACCCAAAACAGTCCAAATATTGTTCTTTTACTCATTTTATACCTCTAATTCCACATTATCTTCTCAACCTAACATCACTAATCAAATTAGGAAAAATATAGGTTTTACTTCATCTTCTCAATTTACATCATCGTCAACAATACTCATATAACAATTTTCATATCAATCATATTTCACAATCCAACAACGATTATCGCGCATAAAAACAATTCACAAGGTTATTTCATACACATACCACAATTTCACCAAAACAAACCAAAATCATACAATCCCTAAGAGAGTATGGAACTCCCAACTACCCTTTCATGTTAGATCACCAATATAGAACCATTTTCTCCCCCTTACCTCATATTCAATGGATTCCTTGCAAAATCTTGATCTTGGGGCTTTAGGTCTCTTTCACTTCTCCTTCCTTTCCTTTTTCTCCAGAGTCAGTTTCCTCACTTTTCCACAAAAACACGATGAATGAAAATGAATCCCTTTTCTCTTCTCATAAAACAATGCCATTTTTACCACCTTGCCCCTTAGACCTCCAATTCTTATTATTTTATTTATTTAATAACAATATTCAAATAATACCACCTTATTATCATATTATTATATAAATAGAATAATTCTTTACTTACAATTTAAAAAATACCACCTATATTCATAATAATTATTTCATTAAATACATTATGAAATCGGGGTGTTACACTCTGGTCCTTAACAACATCAACCCGACTCTTAATACTACCATTTTTTATGTTACCCTTGCTCGACTTCACCAAGAGATCTCTGATTTCGGCCATTTACGCTGCAAAAAACAACACGAATATGTTAGATAACGAACATATCCACAATAAAGAATCAGACTACAAAACCTAAATCTACCTAAGAGTTGCATCGTTGCCTCCTCGTTTGGGCAACTGAGCAGCAATTTCACATGGATCATTCTAGCGATCGTGGTCGGCGTCCCATCAGGATAGAGGAGGGCCTTCCCATCAGAGTCCACCAGTTTTGTAGGATGAAAGCTGGCGATATAGTTGAACAAAGTATTATAAGCCACAATATCATATGCGCTCAGTTCTTCGGGTTTAATGATGTAGTGCTCGCTTGAGTGTGTAAAGTGTACGCTCACCCACTCCAGAGTAAAGTGGGCCACCATTTTATCCTCGTCATAAATGATCTCCCGGTCATATCTTTCCCGGTCGTATAAAAATGGTACTTAAAATCTTGTATAATGTCCTGGTAGGCTTTAAATAGTCAGTTGGCCTGCTTCAACGACACCCAGCTGTGTCGACCATCCTGGGACTTCCTCTGCAGATCGAAGATCCGGAAAAACAAATTGACAGGCCCCTATCTCCAAATAACGACACACCAACTCGAAGGCTCTGATGAAGGCCAGAGAGTTGGGGTGAAGTTGCGCGGGCGCCAATTCGAGGTGTGTAAAGACTTCCTGCTGAAAGTCACTGAAGGGCAGACGGTACCCAGCCGCGTTATCGAGGGCAAGTATTTCCTCGACTTCACGAGCCTTCTTTTGACTACATTCACCTGAAAAGTATAGGAGACATAGTGAATTCGACGAGCTCAAATCCACCATTCTACCGTAAATCAAGTGAAAGGGCTTCGGAAAAACTTGAGGACTTGCCCCCAGGTTAACCCTTTAGTCAAGAAAAACATTACGAGGAGCAATTCGCCACGCCGAATTAATTCCCCAAAATCTTTAAACTAGTGTCACCAGGGATAAGCCCCTCTACAAACCTATGCTCGGTCCACTAACACTAAAATACCACAACTTAAATCTAATTTGGATCTAACCCTAACCTACTTGCAAAATATGGAAACTTATGGACATTCATATGCCTATGAAGAACATTCATACATTCATGATGAACATTCATCAGAATTTCCAGAAGTTCATCAGATTATCCAGAAAACCATGGATACCTCATGAACTTCATGGGAAATCCATGAATGTTCATCATCCAAAACCCAGAAAGCAAAGGAAGAAGATGAATGTTCACCTGAATCCATGACGGTTGTTGGAAAAGAGACGATGATGACAGTGAGAATTCCGGCAACAAAAGCTGCAGACAACAATTCATGGTGAGAGGAAACATTCAGGATAAATGGGAAAATGCATGTCTTCTCCCTTTTTATAATGTCCTAAAGATACCTGGAGAAGTGGAAAGGTCACTGCAATTATTACCTAGGATTAGCCCCCATGTATCATAAATGTGTGATGGCGTTTTATTACACGTGTCATAAGTACTTCAAACGTTTTGTCTTCTAAAAAAAGAGAATTTTTAATCTGTCTGAATTATTCCTGCGAGCAGATGCCCGACAGATAAAAGCAAGGAAATTTGCGATCGCATTGAAGACATGTCGACCATGGCTTTAGCCTTAAGTCACTATCCCCTATGGACACAATGACTTGGGGGGCTCCTGTTCTGGACTGGCCTAGCATATGCCCTGCAAAAAATCAAGGCCCATTCTAGCAGACAATCGGGGGCCAACCCACAATGTGATCCATAAGGATATGACCGTTACCAAAAATAGAACCGCTGGCATATAGTCGTTGGGGACTTCCCCCTTAAGCGCCAAAACGCCTTCCATGCGGCCAACTGTCCAACAGGTTTACTGAGGCAGCTACACCCATTCAAAGGCTACGCGCCCATATCGTGCAGACATATGCCCCTATAAAACTCTCCTTCTTTGGAGAGTCAGATATTCAATTTTCCCCCTCTTTTACTCACGCTTTAGTTCTCATTCTTAAACTGATTTGAGCATCAGAGTATCTTGTAGGTACCCCACCATTTTCTCCGATCAACATACCACAGTCCCAGCTGAAGGCCACGAAGACCTGTCAGGATTCTTTCTGTACGGATATGAACATGGATTTTGCTAGAAAAAATAAATATATGAGAGGAAGAAAGAGTGCTTGTTAATACAAGTCTTGGTGTGAAAACCACGAAGAGCTCAAAGCTCTATTTATAGGAAAATTTAATCTTGTGCATGAACAAACCAAATGAGACTTGGAAGAAACTAAGAGAAATCCATCTTGAGTTTCTAGTTACCAACAATGATTGTTTGTGTAAGAAAATGATTCACATGTAAGGAATATTCATGATTAATTGGAAGAGAATAAAAATGATGACTTTGATAAGGAATATTCATGATTGATGAAATGATGAAATTCCTTTCTCTTTGTGGCAATTGGCTAGAGAAAGATGAGTCATGAAAGTTTGTTACAAATGAATGATGAAATGGAATAAAAATGATGAATTTGTTAAAATGAAATGATGAAAAGCATGTGAAAATGTCTTATAAGAAAAAAAAATTATAAGAAACAAAGTCTCAGAGATCAAGTTTATGATGCAAGCAAAGTGATATAATCAAGATGACATATGCCCAAACTTAGTAACTAAGCTAACTTAGATATTAAACTAAGTAAATACTACTACTACTACTACTACTACTACTACTACTACTACTACTACTACTAATAATAATAATAATAATAATAATAATAATATTAATGCTAATAATAATAATAATAATAATAATAAGGGAAATGCTAACATGTGCTCTTGGGAGCTTTGATCGACCATCTTCTTAATGGCAATCTCCCAATTAACTTTTCTTGGTGTTTGTTGTTGAAACTATGGAGGATGTGGCTGAAATTGTTGCTGAATTTGTTGTGGACATGGTTGCTGAGGGTGTTGTTATTAAGGTCAATATTGTTGTTGTTGTGGTTGGTTCTGAGGTTGAGTGAACCATTTCTTTGGAAAATTCCTTTGTTGATCTTTCTAGGAGAAATTTGGATGATTTCTCCATCCCAGATTATAAGTGTTGGAGTAGGGATTGTTCCACTTCAGAAAGTTAATCTCTTCCACTTGTTGTGCGGTTGCAACATAGTTCATAGCAAAGTGAGGTCCACCACAAATTTCAAAATTAACCGCCTGAACTGGTTGAACCTGTGCCATAGTCTGAGTACCAAGATTCGTCTTTTTAAGTCGCCTCTCTACCTCTGTTGCAATCTGGTCTTCCATCTTTACCACTTACTTCGTAAGTTTCAAATAAATCATCTTTTCTGGTTGGTTTACATTGCGATCATATAACTCCAAGTGCTCATTTGTTGCTATAGCTTCAATTATTTTTTTAATACCAGTGGCTGTTGCAAAATTTGTGGAGCCACCGACAGCTGTATCAATGAGCTGCTTAGTCTTCATCTTCAGACCATTCACAAAATTTTGTATTTGTTCAGTTGCATGCATGTTGTGAGTAGGACATGCAACCAAAAATCTCTTGTACCTCTTATATGCATCCCCGAGTGATTCTCCCTCCTTCTGTTTGAAATTTGCTATGTCATATCTCTTCTGAATGTATACAGAAACAGGAAAATAATCATTTAGGAATGCGGCTCCATTTATTTCCATGTGGTAATACTCCATGCAGGTAGAGAGTAAAACCATTCTTCGGCTTCGCCAGATAGTGTGAATGGAAACATCACCAATTGTTTAGCCTCCCGTATACCCCTAAATCTTTAAGGATTGACTATGAGTCAAAAAACCTTGTAAGTGTTTATTTGCATCTTCGTTGATTTTTCCCAAGAAAGGCTTCCTCTTGAGCTGACGTACGGTGGACGGGTGCAGCTGGAAATGATCAACATTCACCGGTTGATTCACGATTCTCAATCGTCATGTTAGAGCATTTTCTCCTCCATAATCACCCAAAAGTCTTTCAGCTGCAAGTGGTTTAGCCATAGTAATAGCTTCTGGACAGGTCTCTGAATTTGTGTTCGCTCCTGAATTAGTATTATCAGAATGGACAGAAACCCGTTCTTCTTTGTCCGGGTCTATGAATAATGGTTCTGAATTTGATGTTGTCAGTCTTCCTCGTCTATCCTGACGACGTCTTGCGTACAATGATCTTTTTGGTTCTGCGTCAAAAATAAATACTGTCGAGGTCTTACCTCGCATACACAAATTAGACATTGTTAGTTATAATAAAAATTAAAGAAAAATACAGAAAATAATTTTGGTTGCAGAGCAACAAAATTCCAATTGAATTAACACAAAACTTATAATTTGGCAGTCCCCGACAATGGCGCCAAAAACTTTATCGAAAAAATAGAAAGTATTCTATTTTAATTGATGTAGTAATAATTGGGATTTTATCCCCAGAATCGATCTCGAGGATTGCGTGTTATTACAAGAGAAGATGCTAATTCAATTAGACAAAAGGTTTCTTTGGGGGTTTGGTTTTTTAGAATAATTATAATGACAATTTAGAAAATAAGCAAAAATTTATAATGACTTAAAAAATTATGAGAAAATATGTTAGGGGAGGTGTAAGAACTACTTTGTAAGAACCCTGAATAATAAATAAAAGATACATGCTTCAAACCTTATCTTACCTAATTTCAAGAATATTTTTCCTTAATTCCTTAAAAGAAAATACTTTGATATTCTTCCTTGACCCTAATTTCTTAGCAGTCTTAGAAGAACATCAAGTAATAGTTTTAACAAAATTATATTGGTTATTACAGGTATCCCCATTCCTAGGAAATATATACCGTAATATTATTATGCAAAAGTGTTTGGTTGGTTGGTCGGATCGAAACCCTAACCGTAAATCAATTCCAATTGGTTCGATCGAAAAAGCATGAAGAATACTGCATAGTAAAAGATTAAAGCAAAAAGACATAATCTCATAAAATAATTCAACAAAGGTTCATTACATCACAATTCAGGGACACCCCGTAACATTGGGGGTTTAGTTATTCATATTAATATAAGAAGACAATATAAAAAAGTAGACATTACAATGATGATCAAATGAATTCGATCTTCAATCGCGGTAACTCATGAAAGATCTCCTTTCTCCAGATCATTTGATCACATAAAAGCTATAAAGTTAATTTGTTTGTAAAAGCAAAAAGTGTTTGTTCGTTTCTCAGAAACTAGCCAAAATAATTCCAGATCAAACATAATAGTGTGAAATACCCAGAGTGCCCCTCCAGATCACTTAATATAAAAAATATAAAAAAACTGAAATCTGTCCCGCTTAGGCCAACACGGGCCGTGCCAGCTGACACTGCAGACCGTGTTGGCCTTTTGTCCAAGAGGAAGGAAAATTCATGCTCTAGGCCTACTGACATGGACCGTGTAAGCTAATACAGGGGTCTGTGTCATCCCACTTCCCCAACTCCTAACTTTGCTTTTAGCTTCTCTCCTGACACGACCCGTGTCAGGCGACTGTCACTCTTGAAGAAGACCTTTGAAATTCCTTGAAACCTCCACTCTTTGCACAAGTCTCCTGGAGCTTCCACCTATTATCTGAAAATACCAAGAACTACAAAACATGCATAAAGTGCAACTAAAATAATAAAACTCATAAAAGAAACAATAACAGAAAGAAGATGCAAAAATTAAAACTAAAGTGAAAAACAATAACAGTACTCAACAAAGTGTTACCGATTGTGCGATTTCGTGTCGAATAATAGATGGAAAACAAGTAGAAGTGGTGACTGATCAACCACCACTCTTATCCTCTACAAGATCCGGTGTGGATCAATAAAACGTGGCATGAGCTTTCAAGACTTTAAAGCTCAACCAACATCGGTTGTTATAGTAACTCTAAAAAACACATGATCCCCCTCTTGGAACTTAAGTGCTTTCCTCCTCTTATCATCGTAATTTTTCTAGCAACTATGCAAGGTTTTCATTTTCTCTTGGATCATATTCATCTTTTCATGATAAAAATCCTATGCTTGTAGTGTATTATGATGCATATTGGGCTGGAAGTGCTGATGATAGAAAAAGTAGATCAGGGGTACTTCTTTCTTGGCAACAATCCGATTTCTTAGTTCAACATGAAGAAAAATTATGTCTCATTATCTACTGCTGAAGCTGGGTACATTGCTGATAGAAGCAACTGCAAGCAATTAATCTAGATGAAACATATGTTGAACGAGTATAATATCGAACAAGATATCATGACATTATTCTGTGACAACTTAAGTGCTATCAATATTTCAAAAAGTTCAACACAACAGAACCAAGCACATTGACATTCATCATCATTTCATTAGAGATATTGTGGAAGATAACGTGGTCAATCTAAAGCACATATAAACTGATAAATAGCTAATTAATGTATTAACCAAACCATTGGATGTTGTTTACTTTGAAAATTTTGAAGTGAACTTGGAGTGTGCATATTGGAGATCTTATAGCAGTCAAAGAACAAGAAACATGCAACAATACAAAGTTAATACCTCTCTCATATCCTTATATTAACTACTAACTATTTGTGTTATACATGACTAAATATGCGAACAATTGAATGCTGATAATTGTTAGTTGGTGGGATATTATGCTACTAACCATGAGTTGACTGAGTGTCATGAATGACTAAGTTGTGAATGATTACATGTCTAACTGATCAATTTTAGAGCATTGTTTTGTATGGCATGCATTTGTGATGAATGTTACTGATTTTCCACTGTTGTACTACAACTCTGATGAATGATGTTGTTGGTGAAATTGTATTCTCTGATAGTCTTTTGCTGAATATCACTTGTTCTGATTGAATGAGTGTTATCTATCTTGAAGAGTTGTTTTGCCACAGTTTTCCAAATGGGAGATTTCTATTCCTTTTGGATTGAACGTATTTTGCAAAACAACAACACAGAGAAGTGTTCAAGTTTTCCAAACTGCTTCAAGATGTTTTTCTGGTATAAAAGGGAGACATGTTGGACGCGATGTCACAACATGTAGGTACAACATATAGGTCTTTCTTAACATACTAGATTTATGTGTTTGAACAAATTTTCTGTAGAAGATTCAATTAGATTTTATTGCATTTTTTTAGCAATATGATTATATGATTTTTTGGACAACTGTGAAGATCAAATCAAATTTAAATGTGATTTAAATTTGAATTTGAATAAAACCAAGTCATATCTTTCTGCTGGAGATATTTATGGAACCAATCTTATCTAACAGATTAAACAAAGATTTTGAACGAAATTAAATCAAAGATCGAAGGATAAAAGCCCATATTATATATGAAGCTCAAAACCTATATTTAAAAGCAAGTAATTCATTGGAGATATTAGACTGGTGAGGTTTAGTTTTGAGTTCTTGTTATTGTTGTATGTACACCATGCTATGTTTCAATAACTTATATAGTTGTAGGTTTGTATAATTGAGTTATAGTATTCAACATTGATTATTTAACTGTAATCTCCAATCACAGATTATGTGATTGAGAAGAAAGTGAGAGAGATTCTCATATTTAGGGGACACCTAAATAGAAATTCATTGGGAACACTACTATAAAATAGACCTTCGGTAACATAATACTACTACAGTTATGCTTTCCACCATTGTAATATCGCAAACTGGATGTGCAATGATATATATATATATATATATATATATATATATATATATATATATATATATATATATATATATATATATATATATATATATATATTGAAAGTTATTTAATCATGATTGAGATAAACAACCGTGGTGATAAAGTAAGTGTTACAAGCTTCGAATCCTAGCAACTACAATTTTTTTCTTCCATTTTTCCTATTATAGAAAACATGTGTCACTGGAGTCATAAATAAATAAAAAATTGAAATTATTTAACCACGATTTTACTAGTCAATCGTTGTAATAAGATATGCATTTCATTATGGTTGGATGTAACAAACGTGGTCAAAGATTTTCCTGATAAATTTAAAACAAAACAAATTCATTATTTCCTTCATAGCATGCCCTAAGCGAACTAGCGAACCAGAGACGACATCGATAGCGATAGAGAAATCTTCATCTTCACAATCTTCGTTCATTTGAATCTTCGTTCTTGATAATCTTCACTATCTTCATTCTTGGCCTCTTCCTCTTCGAAGTACGGTACGTTTCATTCAAACTTCACTCTCTTCCTTGTCTTCCCAATTCATGATAACTTTCATTATCTTCATTCTTATTTGATTACGTGGTCTATTTTGTGAAAAGTTCTCATGCTTTAATTATGTTTTGTTGTTGGATTTAGCAGTGAACAAAAATATTATAACTTTGCTACAATGGATATCCATATGCTTAAGATTTAGAGTTGTATTATTATTATGAATAGACTTTAGTTTTTCAATATGCTTTAGGTTTATATTTTGTTGTTCCATTCACAATATTGTTTTGATATAAATTTCATAATTTATTATGGATCATAGTTGGATGAAAGCTGATATATTAGGCCTGATATATAAGAAAGGAGTTCTTGAATTCCTTGAATACACTGATCAAAATCTTGTCGACAATAATGGTATATTTTATTGTTCTTGTATGAATTGCGGAAATATAAATAAAGATACAAAGGATGAGATATTCCATCACCTATGTTGTGATGGTATATGTCAAATTATACAATATAGATGTGGCATGGTAAGGTGGAAAAAAAGCGAAACGTGGCATCACAAAGTCATGAAGTTGATGAAGATGAATATATGGATGACCGATTAGAAGATATATTCCTTGATATTGGTGAATCTTCTTTTAAGAAAGACCGTATTTATGAAACTTTATATAGTGATAAGGACACCCCTTTATATAAGGGGTGCATAAGTTTTACATGATTGTCTCCAGTGTTAAAGTTGTTTAATTTGAAAGCAAAAAATGGATGGTCAGATACAATTTTCACGAAATTACTTTATTTGCTAAAACAAATGCTACCAGAAGATAACAATTTGCATGATCGTTGTTATGATGCCAAGAAGATATTGTGTCCAATGAGTTTGGAGTATATTAAAATACATACATGCCCTAATGACTGTATATTATACATATGAAAATTTGGATAAATGTTTGAAATATGGGGTGCTGCGTTACAAGCATAAGGACAACAATGGTGATGACAATGACAATGACAATGATAATGTTAGTAAGAAAAGTCCTCCTACTAAAGTGTTATGGAACTTGCCAATAATTTCAAGATTCAAGAGACTTTTTTGCTAATGCGAATGATGCAAAAAATATTATATGGCATGCAGATGAAAGAAAATGTGATGGAAACATACGCCATGTAGCTGATTATTTGTAATGGAAGAAAATTGATTCGTTGTTTCCAGATTTTGGCACTGAGCCAAGAAACCTTAGGATTGGGCTTGCCACTGATGGAATGAATCCCTTTGGTAATCCACGTAATAACCATTCTTCATGGTCTATTCTTCTCACGATTTACAACCTATCTCATTGGTTATGCATGAACCGTAAGTATATGTTGTTAAGTATTAATATTTCTGGACCACGACAACCTGGAAACGTCATATATGTTTATCTAAGTCTATTAATTGAAGATTTAAGATTTTTGTGAGAGGAATGCATTGAAGTTGTTGATGCATATTCTAGTGAAAAGTTTAAGATGTGTGCAATGTTATTTTACACAAACAACGACTTTCCCGCATATGGTATATTGCCTGAATATAGTGTCAACAAGCATAAAACATGTCCTATTTGTGAATCTAATACCTGTTATCACTAACTTGAGTTTGGAAAAAAGACTATTTACCTTGGGCATTGGAAAATTCTAAAACACGATCATTCTTATCGTAGAGTATATAGGAATTCCGAAGTCTCGTCATGTTGACATTGAAGGTAAAGGTATTCAAGGTTTACATGTTACGTCAATGGCTCGGGATGTAGTTATTCAAGTACATTTCTATATATCGAATAATCTTGAAGAAGTTTAATCTTACATGGCTACTCACTAAAGACTTTTGAAGAAAAGATATCCATGAATGAGTGACAAGTTGTTGTTGATCGAGCATAACAAGAAATTCCTAGGTTTGTTTAATAAAAGGATACCAAATGATCATAGTGCATCCGAGAAAATTAAATGGTTGTCGTACATGCCAAAATTTAATGTGATAACTTGGACTACATGTGACATTGGTCATTATACCTTTTATACAAAATCAAAAGATGATCATAGTACAATAAAAAATAGTTGGGTTATAGTTGAGGCCAAATTCATGTATTTCTCTAGTTCGAAAGATAAGAATCCAATATTGGCATCTAGTGCGTTCTATGGTGTCATTGAGGAGATTTGAGAGATTAATTATATTATCTTCAAAGTACCTTTATTTAAATGCAAATGACTTCCCGATAATATTGATGGTGTACAAACTGATGACTTAAGATTCACCCAGATTGACCTTGGCAAGGAAAATTATATGACCGAACCATTCATCACGGCTTCACAAGCAAAATAAGTTTTCTATGTGACCAACTCTTATCGGGGAAATGGTCAATCGTTCTTTGAGGAAAATACATTTCTAGTAGTGATGAAAGTTTTGATATTCCTTTTACTCCTTCTTACACAACAAAAGTGCCTACCACCAGGGCCGACCCAATAAACCCGAAGGCCCCGTTCTAATTTAGAAAATGGACTCAATTTTTTTAATAAAAAAATACAATTAAAGTAATTAAAAATAACATAAAAATAATTATATATTAATTAAAAATAAATTTAATTATAATTATTTTAACATTTGATCCATCTCATTTTTTATATATTAAGTTTTTATCATAATATTTTTTTAATTAAATTTTTAATATAATAATTTTTTATGTTTATTAATATTAATAAAAAAATTGGCACCTTTAAAATTTTTGGGGCCTATAATATTTGGGGCCCTTTGTGGTAAAACTTCTTTCTCTTGCACAGGACCGCCCCTGCCTACCACATATGATGAATTTGATAGAGATGTCGTGCATGATATTCTATCGATCATAATGAAGACATATCAGAAAATTAACAAGTATTTTATTCTTTATTCATAATTTAATGTAAGTTATTATTTCTAAGTATATTTACTAATAATTATGAGTATTTAAAATTGTAGGTGTTTAAAGTCAAGACACCAAGAGACAAGACACCAAAATAGTAAGATACAATTACATAATATTATATAATGTGTTGTAGGCTGTTTTGTGCCATTTTTTAATATATATATATATATATATATATATATATATATATATATATATATATATATATATATATATATAATATTTGGTTCTTATTACAATATATGGATTTGATGTAATACAATACAATTATTATTATGATACAATTGTTATTTCTGTTCTGATAATTTAACGACGGTTGTTAAATACGATCGTGGTTGTAGAATGAATATTGTCCAAAATAATATATATATATATATATATATATACACACACACACACACACACACACCAAAAAGGTGCTACTGAGAATCAAACCTGTGACCTTTAATATATTACAACGGTTAGTTAAGCAACCATGGTAATATATCGTGCGCTTTCAGGTTTTCTACAACGGTCATACGACCGTGATTGTAAGTAACACATATACAACCATACGCTACGTAACAATGGCCGGTCCTGTATGATAATATATCTTCTTAACCGTTGTTGTATGTGTTTTTTGTAGTACACTACGCCAAAAATGACTTTTAACAGCGCATCTTAGACAACGCTTTTAAAAGAAAGCGCTGTATAAGGTTAAAATTAAAATAAAACACGGAAAATGTTCCAAAAAAATAATGAAAGCGCTGTCTAAGGGGGTGTCTTAGACAGCACTTTCTAAAAGCGCTGTCTAAGACCCCCCTTAGACAGCGCTTTTAGAAAGCGCTTTTAAATATAGACCTTAGTCAGCGCTTTTGATAAAGCGTTGTTTAAAGTCTTTAAATTAAAAAAAAATTTAAAACCAAAAGCGCTGTCTAAGGGGGGGGGGGTTTAGAAAGCGCTTTTGGAAAGCGCTGTCTAAGGCATACCTTAGAAAGCGCTTTCCACAAAAGCGCTGTCTAAGGTCTAATTAAAATAAAATTTCAGACTTCTATTTTCGTTCTCTGTTCTTTTGTTTTCCCTCCTGTGAACAAACCCTAACAGCGAAACCCATTACAGCGAACTTGAATACACTGTCATCCTTCAGTTTCAATCATTGAACGTGTTTGAAGAATCATACATTTGGGTGTTGACTTCGTTTTTCTTTCTACTGTTCTTCATTCTTGCGGTATGTTCTACATTTCTTCATTTTTCGTTTCTACTGTTTAGTGTATTATTCTTGTTTAAGTTGTTTTGATTCATAAAAATTGAGTTTAGAAGGTACATTGTTGTTTTGATTCATAAAAATGGAGTTTAGTGTATTATCCTTTGTTTTAGTTGTTTTGATTCATAAAATCTGAGTTTAGTGTATTATTCTTGTTTAAGTTGTTTTGATTCATAAAAATTGAGTTTAGAAGGTACATTGTTGTTTTGATTCATAAAAATGGAGTTTAGTGTATTATCCTTTGTTTTAGTTGTTTTGATTCATAAGGTACATTGAGTTTAGAAGGTACATTGTTGTTTTGATTCATAAAAACTGAGTTTAGTGTATTATCCTTTGTTTAAGTTGTTTTGATTCATAAGGTACATTGTTGTTGTTATGTTTGATAAGTAATAATGTTGATAATAGAAAAATGTTTATAATAGAATATGTTTATAATGGAAGAAAAAGTTTGATTCTTGTAATAGAAAAAATGAAAGTGATGAGGTAATTAAAGTTGTTATGTTTGATAAGTAATAATGTTGTAATAGAAAAATGTTCTTCCTTGAAAAATGTTGTAATACAAAAATGTTTGTAATAGAAAATGTTTATAAGTATAGTTATAGGTATAGTTATAGGTATAATTATAGGTATATTCTAATAGAAAATTAAAGTTAGTTATAGAAAAATTAACGTGTTATAGGTATAGTTATATGTATATTGTAATAGAAAAAGTTTGATTCTTGTAATATAAAAAATGAAAGTGATGAGGTAATTAATGTTTGTATATCGGCGTATCGAATACGTTATTGAAGTTTATATTAACATTGGTTATGTATACGTTATTGAAGTTTAAAATGAATTGAACTTTAAAATTGTTAGGATATTCAAAGATACTACCTTAGTTATGTATTTTCGTCTGGATTGATTGTTTACCTTAATAAGTAGGAAAACCATGGATAAAACATGGATCTGTGCCGATCGAATGACCAAAGAGTACGAGAGTGGGGTTGCAGAATTCGTTAAGTATGTTGTTCAACACGCTGAAAACCCCAGACGAATGCATTGTCCTTGCTTGCGTTGTTGTTATATTGGTAAGGTTGACGCACATGGATTGAAATCGCATTTGCTGAGGCATGGAATTGATCAAAGTTATCAGTGTTGGATATTTCATGGTGAGAAAATTAACGAGAATGTTGAATCGAGTGGAAAAAGTAATACGACCTATGCTTCATACGACAAAGACACGGAAACATACGATTGTGATCGAGTTGAAGAGATTGTAGAAGCACTGGAAGAAGATCTTCATGATTGTCCTGAAATGTTTGAGAGGATGGTAAGCGATGCAGAGAAACCGTTGTACAAAGGTTGCACTAAATTCTCAAGACTTTCTGCGGTATTAAAGTTGTACAACTTAAAGGCGGACAATGGATGGTTGGATAAAAGTTTCACAGAGTTGTTGGCCCTTATGAGAGAAATGCTACCGGATGATAATGTTCTTCCTAATCGAACCTACGAGGCAAAAAAAATGTTGTGCTCTATTGGCATGAGCTATGATAAGATACATGCTTGTCCTAACGATTGCATTTTGTTTCGTAACGAATATGCAACGTTAACTGAGTGCCCTAAATGCGGTTTGTCTCGATATAAGAAAAGATTATCTCCCGCAAAAGTCTTATGGTATTTTCCGATAATTCCGAGATTTAGGCGCATGTTTCGTAGTGAAACCAATGCAAGACATCTTACTTGGCATGCAGATGAAAGAATTATTGATGGAAAGTATCGGCATCCGGCTGATTCACCACAGTGGTCGAAGATTGATAATGATTATCCTGAGTTTGGATCAGAAGCAAGAAACCTTCGATTGGCATTATCTACTGATGGAATGAACCCACATGGTCTTCAAAGTATCTCACATACCACATGGCCTGTGATTCTTATGATTTATAACCTACCTTCGTGGCTATGTATGAAGCGTAAGTACATGATGTTATCTATGTTAATCTCTGGGCCTAAACAACCAGGGAATGACATAGACGTATACTTGACACCTTTGATCGAAGATTTAAAGATTTTGTGGGAGAACAGTGTGGAGGTTTATGATGGATATAGGAAAGAAAGTTTCAATTTGAGGGCGATGTTGTTTGGCACAATTAATGATTTTCTAGCATACGGGAATCTATCTGGGTATAGCATTAAAGGTCAACGTGCGTGTCCTATTTGTGAAGACAGAACCGATACGATTCGATTGGAACTTTGCCAGAAGAATGTGTTTCTCGGTCATCGTAGATTCTTACATTCTAAACATCACTACCGTGGGTGGAGAAAAGCATTCAATGGAGACACCGAACATCGTAGAGCTCCACCCGCATTGTCAGGTGAACAAGTTTTTGAAAAAGTGAAAGATGTGCGTACTGAGTTTGGCAAGCCTTTTGCACATAAGATTGTGAAAGGTGGGTGGAAGAAAAGGTCAATATTTTTTGAATTGCCATATTGGAAGTCTTTGTACGTGAGACATTTTCTCGATGTTATGCATATTGAAAAAAACGTATTTGAAAGTGTTATCGGTACATTACTCAATATAAAAGGCAAGTCTAAGGATGGCCTTAAAGCAAGGGAGGACATGTTAAAAATGGGAATGAGAACTGAATTAGCACCCGTGAAGAAAGGAAGACGAACATATCTACCACCTGCTGCTTTTACTTTATCTAGAAAGGAGAAAAAAAATTGTGTAAGTCTCTGAGTGAAGTTAAGGTTCCAGAAGGATACTCATCAGATATCAGAAGACTTGTTTCTATGAAAGACCTCAAGTTGAAGAATTTGAAGACACATGATTGCCATGTTATAATGGAACATTTTCCATCGATAGGTATACGTTCTATTTTGCCAGAAAAAGTAAGAAGTGCCATAACTAAATTGTGTTTTTTCTTTAGGTCAATCTGTAGTAAGGTGATCGATCCCGAGATCTTACCAACACTACAAAAAGAGATTGTAATTACCTTGTGTGAGCTTGAAATGTATTTTCCTTCGTCTTTTTTTGACATAATGGTTCATTTAGTTGTTCATCTTGTGAAAGAGACACAGTTGTGTGGACTAGCTTATATGAGATGGATGTACCCTGCTGAACGGTATATGAAAATATTGAAAGGGTACGTGAAATCCCGAAGTCGACCAGAGGGTTGTATTGTTGAACGATACATTGTTGAAGAAGCTGTTGAGTTTTGTACTTAATATTTGTCTAACGTTCAATCGATTGGACTCCCCAGAGCTCAGATTTTCGAAAAAATGGAAGGTAAAAAATTAATTGGGAATAAAATTGTGACAATATCAAGGGATGAACGAGATCAAGTTCATTTGTATGTTCTGCACAATAATAATGAGGTTGAGCCATATGTTGAAATGCACAAGGATGTACTCCGAAGGTTAAATCCGAATAGAAATGAAAATTGGATAGTTATAGAGCACAATCAAAGTTTCATACAATGGTTGAAGGATCATATTTATTCGAAGCGCTCTTCAGATCCTTCTTCGGTAACAGAAAGGTTGAGATGTTTGGCATATGGTCCAAGTTTGCATGTGTTTTCTCATAGCGCATACTCAATTAATGGATACACATTTTATACCAAAGAACAAGATGATAAGAGTACTATGCAAAATAGTGGTGTCACCGTGCTAGCTGAAGCAATGCATATATCAAGTATGAAGGACTTAAACCCTAAATATGCAAATTTGTCATATTTTGGAGTTATTGAGCACATTTGGGTGTTTGATTACGAGAAGTTTCAGATTCCCATTTTTGGTTGCAAGTGGGTGAATAGTAGTGGCATACGAATGGATAAGTCTGGATTTTTGCAAGTTGATCTTACTAGGGTGGGGTACAAAGATGAACCTTTTATTCTAGCATCTCAAGCTAAACAAGTGTTCTATGTGAATGACCCGAAGAATACAAAATGGTCTATAGTGCCTTTCTCTAACAAAGTGACTAATGATAGCGGTGTCGATCAATGTGATATTGATGTTGAGAATGAGTCATGCATTAGACGAAATGAGTTGAATAGAAATGATGAAGTTGAGGATCTTATACCGGATGAGTCATATATAAGAAACGATCATAATGAGGGAATTTGGATCAATTCATCCGTACGCATTGCTAAGAAACAAGTGATTAATATTCCAACAAAGAAAAGAAAGAGATGTTAGTGACTGAGGTAAATTATGCATGGTTTCTTTATTTTTTTGTTTTCAATTGCTTTGATTATAAGTTATATCTGATAATGCATGATTTCGTTATATTTTTGTTTTCAATTGCTTTGATTATAAGTTATATCTGATAATGCATGATTTCTTTATTTTTTTGTTTTCAATTGCTTTGATTATAAGTTATATCTGATAATGCATGATTTCGTTATATTTTTGTTTTCAATTGCTATGATTATAAGTTATATTTGATATTTGATGGTTTCCTTGGTTTATTACAGGTTAGACATGGCTGATGACCAACATGAGGAAGTTAGTAAAAAAGTATCCGCGGAAGAAGAAATTCGAAGAGGCATCACAGTAATGAGAAGGGTGGTCCAAGGAAGATCTCGAGGCATCATACTAGATGTCTATTGGAGTCACCAGGGACAGCTTATAGAACCTAATGGGCATACCTTAACTAGTTTTATCGGTGCACTAGTAAGGAATGAAATTCCCATTACCTGTGATGATTGGAGAAACAAAGAGCTGAATGACTCCAAAGAAAAAATTTGGAGTGAGATAAAGGTACAATCATTTGGCCCTTAATTATACGGTATCAATTATGTTTTTTCAATTACCGGTACTAACTATCAATCTGTATGTTTTTCTTAGCGATGTTTTAACATCGAAGAAGAAAGAAGAGGTTTTTGTATGAAATTGGCCGGAAAGCTTCTAAGAGGGTTTCGAACATTTTTATCATCCAAGTTCCTTAGGGATGCGGATGGTAATTATGTGGATGTGGAGCTTCCTAAAAAATATGAAAGTTTGATATCAGTTGAAGAATGGGAAGCTTTCAAATCCAAACGACAAGACCCGGTTTTTAAAAGAATAAGTGCCACAAATCGGGAAAGAGCATCAAGTCCCACATATCCGTACCGAAAAGGACCTGTCGAATATGGACGCTTAGAACAATCCATGGTAAGTATTTATAAATTGCGATAACAAATTTGTTCATCATATATTAGTTTTATCTGATCAAATTGTATGACTTAATGTGTAGCTGCAGAAGGAGAAAAGTTCAGAAACATCTCTTCCTGCACATGTTTTGTGGAAGGAAGCCCGTGTGGGCAAATCTGGAGTTCCTCAAGAAGAAGTTTTACACGTATACCAGAGATGTGTAAGTATAACATTTTTTCATTAATTGAATAACATTTTTATACACAAATATTTGACAAGTATACGGTATTCATCTGATTTTTCAGGAGGCGCTATCTCAGTCTTTATCTCCCGATGATACTAGGAGCATACTTAGTCAGGCATTAGATGTCCCTGAGTATTCTGGTCGGGTGAGGGGTAAGGGATTTGGAGTCACTCCGACCTCCCTGAGTGTTAAAAAAAGGAAAGGCTCCTAGTAATCGGGAGCTTCATGCAAGATTGGAAGCCATGCAAGCTGAGCTTTATGCATTGAGGAGAGAAAGAGAGGCTAGCGCCTCAGCATGTTTCAAAGATGGTTCGGACAAAGACAATATCAACTGTACCTTTCAGCCGAACATTCCAGAGGTAATTACATATAATTGTCTTAAATTGAACTATTTGCTTAAATTATGTATTTGACATATATACACATTAACAATTTCTTGTTATTATTGGTTTTAGGGCATTTCCCATTGTCAGCTATATTTGTCGTCACCATACTATCGGATGGTTGGCAAGGGAAAAGTGCATAACGTTAGCGGTGTATTACTCCACACTAGAGAGCTCCCTGCTGGATGTTTGAAGGTATCGGTTGATATTGCAGTTGAGCCGAATGCATCATTACCATATCCTAACGATGATTCAGATGCAACAACGGTGGACGAAGCAGTAGGTTCGTTTATTGCATGGCCGACAAACCTCATATGCGTAGGATATGAGGTATGCCTAAAAATTATGTTAACTTTAATGTGTATATTCAAAGTTTTTACGCATATGGTCCTTACATATTTTCCTTGGTTATGTTAAATAGACTCCCACAAAATCCAAATCAAAAGATAATGCGATTCCGCGGCATACCGAGTCCGTGGTTTCAAGAAAAGAGGTAATATACAATTATATGACATATATTCATGGAAGTTGTTACATTCTTAATTTGATCTAACTATTTATATGACATGTAGCTTCAAGAAAATGAGGTTAGCAATGCCTCCGCACAACAAAAAAAGGAGGTTAGCAACGCCTCCGCACGGGTAAAAAGTGCTGGTGCTAAGAAGACCGTAGCTAGGAAAAAACCTACCACCAAGTATAGGTCGTGCCTCAGGACATTTCTAGAGATGACCGATATACCGACCGGAGGTGTTCGGACTGTACATATGGAGGTAGGGATTTTCGGCTTTGATTACGACCAAATGATTGGTAATGAAGACTTCATGCAAGTTTTTGGTCGTGAAGAAATCGGCGTCAACGTTGTCAATACATATATTAGGTAAATCCGGTCTACTTTGTTTTATTAATTGAACAACTTATGTTAATGATGTTTACTTTATGTTAATCCGGTTTACTTTATGTTTCAAAAGAGGTGTCTAATGTTAATGATGTTTTTATATTAGGTTTTTGTATGACAAATTGATGCGCCCCAATGGTTTGGACGTGTCATTCGGATTCTTAGCACCCGCGACCGTCAACTTAAGTTTAATCTTAAGTAGACCGGATACCGTGACGGAGTACGTTCTTCGGATCCTCATGGACAATAAAGATGCGGAGAAGTTGTTTTTTATACCGTTTAATACCGGGTTAGAATTTCATTCTAAATTCATCTATTATAATTTTTTTCCAAGTTAACATCTAACATTTGCTTAATCATTACAGTGGACATTGGTTGTTGCTCGCAATCAATCCTATCCGAGAAATCGTGTATTATCTTGACTCGTTAGGAAATGATTGGACAACATACCCGGATATGAAGGTCATAATTGACACGTAAGTGAGAATGTTCAAAATTTTTCTTAGTTTATGTGAATTGTTCTAATTGCTTCATTTTTATTTTATTAGCATCCTACAAGCTTTTCGGGCCCAACGAGATATCCAAACCTCAAGGAGGGGCGCCAACTCCATTACATGGATTCAAGTGGCGGTATATTTTTAATTATCACATTTTTTATTATATTAGTGATGACACTTGATAAAACTTAGGATTTATAATCCATATTTTTTTTTCATATGTAGTGTCCTCAACAACGTAATCAAATAGATTGCGGGTATTTCATGTTGAGGTTTATGCGAGATACTCTTGTTTTGGGCCGATTAGAGATTCCCACCGATGTATGTATTTCTAACTTATGAGTTATTTTTATATTTACACATATCTCATATAATTAAATAGTTGAAATTAATTCAAACTATGTTATATTATTATGTAGTACTTTGATGAATTCAAGTGTGCATTTTATACAAAGGATCAAGTGGACGAAATCAAAGAGGAATGGTGTCAATTCATGATAGAGCTCAATGTTTTAAGTAATGACTTGTAAATTTGTAGTATATTGTACATGACTTGTAACTTTGTACATAAATTTGTATAATTATATTGTACATTTGTAGTATATGTAATGACTTGTAAATGTGTACATAAATTTGTATATATTTTGATATATTTAAGGCAAAATTGGTTTGAATTGGTATATATATATTTGTTAGCCAAAAATTGGTAGAAAAAAAGGCCAAAATGGTTTGAAATGGCATATATAAAATGTGATATTTGTCTGTCAAAATTTGGTTGAAAACAGGTAGAAATTCTGGTTTATAAACCTGGAAAAAATGTGGTTTAAAATAAAAGCTGCAAAAATTTTCGTACACCTTAGACAGCGCTTTTGGCAAAAGCGCTGTCTAAGGGGGGGCTTAGACAGCGCTTTTGAAAAGCGCTGTCTAAGGTATACCTAAAAAAATTAAAATAGAAGGGGCTTAGAAAGCGCTTGTGGCCAAATCGCTGTCTAGGGGGGGGGGGGGCTTAGACAACGCTTTTGAAAAGCGCTGTCTAAGGTATACCTAAAAAAATTAAAATAGGATGGGCTTAGAAAACGCTTTTTAAAAAGCGCTGTCTAAGGGGGGGGGGCTTAGATAGCGCTTTTAAGATTTTAAAAAACGCTGTCTAAACCTTTAGCAGCGGAGGTTTAGACAGCGCTTTAAAGCGCTGTCTAAGGCTAAAAAAAGCGCTGTCTAAGGTCTTGTTTGACATAGTGGTAGTGACAATGTTAGAAAGAAACATTGAACAACAAGAGCTTGTTGTTGCTTGTAAGACCAATTATATTAAACCACTAATAGTGAATTTCCTTTCTTGGGTTGGAAACCAACCCTCCGAATGTAAGTGATGTCGCATCGAACTGGGTTACCAATTATTATGTTCTTTATTGCGTTTCTGCTCCACCATCTTGTACAATTGAATCTCTATTAATTGTGATAAGTCTGATTTAATTTGTCGAACCAATTGTTTAGAATATAACATTTGACATATGTCCCTAGAGGAACATAATTTCATAGACCTATCATAACAAAATTATATTATTACTATTCTAATTAAATGCATATATAATAGAGTGCATGCATCATATGAATGACAATTAAACTCATTCTCAGAGGCTAACCACAAAAATTATCCATATTTGATAAGGTAAAAACCCATATAATGGATACGGGTATGAACACATACAATTATCCATAAAAATAAGCATATATGAGCGCATATATGAGTACCTTAGTACACACCCGACCAATATCCGCATAATATATATTTATATATTTTTATCAAAATTACTCTGCAGGTCCTTTTAAGTTATTTTAAAGTACCAAGTTAGTTCTTTAAGTTTTTTTTTGTAACGATCGAGTCCTTTAAGTTATTTTAAATTAACAAGTTAGTTTCTTAAGTTTGTTTTGTAACAATTTGGTCCTTTTTTTAAAAATCTCCGCTACAAACTCATATACTATTTGACATGGTTTTTCGCATTGATCACGAATATGCAATCAAATTTATCAAACAAGTTATAGTTTATGAGAATCAGGTAAAAAAAGACGAAATACATAGTGAAAAATCGTCAATCCGACCAAAATACACAATCAAACACAAAATTAATTACATATTCATGATTAGCGCAAAAAACCAGTTCAAATTATATATGAATTTGCAATTTATTGTAACGAAAATTTTAGAAAAAAGAATCAAATTGTTACTAAACAAACTTAAATAATTAACTTATTAATTTAAAATAAGAACGTTGAAAAAAAACACTTAAAAGACTAAAAGTACTATTTTGACTATATTTTTAATTTTATTATGTATACATGTTTTATCAATTTTATTAAATGCATCACTGTTTATTTATTACTTAACTTAATAATATCTTCATTTAATTTCTTTTAATGTTTGTTAAAATTTTAAAAAACATGATAAATTATAAATGATATAGTATATTATTTTTGATTAAATATATGTACGAGTATAAACATTGATTCTCAAACAAATATAAACTTGAATATAAGTATTTTCTTTTAAAAATCGGATATATGAAGACAAACGGTATAATACTCTCTTTTTCTTTCCCAAACAAATATAAACTCGAATATAAGTATTTTCTTTTAAAAATCGGATATATGAAGACAAACGGTATAATACTCTCTCTTTTTTTTCAAACCCTCTCTAATTGCTTCCTTCACCAAAATAAAATAAATTGCATGCATACTCGTCGTAATAGTTAGTAATTTTATTCAAACATATATATAATCTCAGCCACAAAAATAAATGTATTTATTTTATCTTAAGTTTTCATTTTTCTCACAAAAAAAAATAGAAGAAATTTGTCTAATTGTTTTTTGGTGAGAGAAATGTTTCTCTCTCTAAAATCCATATAAATAGCTTAACTGTAATCAAACGCCGTCACGCTTCTTCGTTCATACTCGTAGTAGCTTAGTGGTCTCTGTGAGCTTTCACTCACACTCTCTCTAGAAGCTTCCGCAGCCACCATTTCCGAGCGAGTTAGAGAGAATTGATCCCGTAGCCTCGCTATTCACCGGAATAATTCGCCGTTTATTTATCGGAAAATTGAAGATCTCTCAATCTCCGACGACCTAGATTATTTTCTCAATTTTTTTAATTTTTTTGTTCCGGTTGTTTTAGGGCTTATAAATTTTATCGGAATTATTGTTATTGAGCATGGCTTCGGAAGATGTGAAAACTGGTGAATCAGCTGTTACGAAGATCGTTAATTTGGCGGAAGAAGCGAAGCTCGCTAGAGAAGGAGTTGTTAAAGCTCCTAACTATGCCATCGGTAGCATCTGCAAGTCTCTCGTCGCCGGTGGAGTCGCAGGAGGAGTGTCAGTTCCATTTTCATTTCTTATTTATAGAATTTTTTATTTATTGTTATATTGAAACGATTGATTGGAACTTGGAAGTATTTGCAGTTTGATGTTGATATTCCATTGGTTGTATCGAAGTTGTGATTTTGATGATTTGAATTGTTATTTTTCGAGGAAAGTATGCTTTTTTTTTGTGTGGATATTTTGAATCATAGGGCTTTTTGTAAAAAAAATTTGTTTGTTTTAAATTTGGGTTGATTCTGTAAAGTAATGGGGGATTGATGCGGGTAATTATTAATCCGGCTTTTGTAATTGAAGTAGTATGGTTATTTTATACATGATCTGTTAAATATACTCAAGAAAATGACGTGTTAAATGTTTTGTTCATTTCTGAAGTTGTTGTGTCTGGGTCTTTCATATTTACAAATGCTATATCACCTTGACTGTCTTATTTCCCCCCGTGAGGAAATCAGAAAATTAAGGACTCGCAATTGGTAAAACTAAAACTATTGTTAGGAGTTAGTGATGAAAATAAGATACACTTGGGTTCTGTTGTCAATAGGAGCCATAGTGGCCGCTATAGCAACATTATGCAGGGCAGTGATCCCTAGTCTTTATGCAAAAATCACTGTGTTGTGTTTAAGTAGTGGCCATATATGGGCTCTAGCAGCCCCAGTGAAGCTCCTGTAAAAAAGGAATACGCCTCAACTTATAGTCGCTCTATGTTTTTTTTGTTGATATTTTGTTCATTTTATTGTAAAACGTATTTGCTCTGTATTGAGTTTGGTTATTGGTACAGTGAAATTTGATTTTAGTTATGAATGTCCTTAATTTATTGTATTCTGTTTTTGAGCTTTTTTACCTGTGTATGGCTATGGTATAAACTACTTGTCTTGTTTCCCTAAATTTGAATGTAACAGCCAGTAGCGATGAGGGTTGGCTGCAACATTCTGCTGTCTGCAATGACTAAATAGCAGTTAGGCCAAAAAACCTGGTGCTCAAAATTAAAGATATAGAATAGAAGAATTTTTCTATTTTATTTTTAGCGCATGCTTTTGTGAGAAAAAAAATTAACTGTGTTGGATTTGGATCACTTGTGAAGGAACACCTCCAATTTTGGGCTCTAGAATGGAACTAATTTTGGTTTCTTGTGATTGTATGTGAGTTTTATAAAAGTATCTAAAAGATTTCCATTCCCTTCATATTTGATTGTAAATGCCTTCCTAACTTTGATACATGCTGTGAATTGCATTTTGATTTCAGTCAGTTGAGAAATAATTAAAATTACAACGACCTGTAGTCCAGTTTTACTGGAAATTATTTCTTTTTGATAATCCCAAAATACTTTTTGTTGTTATGATGAATTCTAATCAAACCAACAAATTTTGTAACTTGCAGATCACGAACGGCAGTTGCTCCACTCGAGCGAATGAAAATTTTGCTTCAGGTTAGTTTGTTTGGTTGTTTAGATTTACATAGGTATCATTTCTTCTTGCTTTTATATGCCGGGACAAAGATTAGACTGTATATTTGCATGCTTGTTTGGATGTACCCTAATTTCTACATTGCATCTCTTGGTTTTTGCCATCTGCAGGTTCAGAATCCTCATAACATAAAATACAATGGAACAATACAAGGCCTAAAATATATATGGAGAACTGAAGGATTCCGTGGACTGTTCAAGGGAAATGGTACTAACTGTGCTCGAATTGTCCCAAATTCTGCTGTGAAGTTCTTCAGTTATGAGCAAGCTTCTAAGTAAGTTTTACTTGTGTACAAATGAAGCACTAATTTTGTTTTTGTCTAGAATTTCTTTTGTTGTCATTCAGGTGCAGTATTATACCAATCAACTTTTAGTGATAGCAAAATGGCTTCTGTAATACTATTTTAACATTTTTCTTTTGGGACATTCCAGTGGCTAAATTTTTCAATCATTTCAAACATCCTTCACACATTTATAACTCTCTCTCCTATCATCATTTCCCTGACAATTTTCTCTTATTTTTACAGAGGCATACTGCAACTCTATCAGCAGCAAACTGGAAATGGTATGTTCGCTATTTTCACTCTTGGATAAACTCTGTCAGCTTGGATTTTTTTTTCTCCAATTGAGAGCTAGGGCAATATCAGACTAAATTTGCACTAGATTTTTAAAAGCAGACTGCAATTGCTGTGTCAATGTTTTTTATGGCTTTGTGAATCACGACCGTAATTGCAGCCGCATCACCATATAATTAGATGATAAATACAACGTTCAGAATTCTTTAACGTTTTCATCAAGCAAGCCAAGTACCTAAAGATGGCATATGTTTAGTGCTCAGGAAATAGTAGTTTGTTTCATTAAGTTTGGCAAACTAAAAAAAGAACTTGGTAGCAAACTTTTGAGCGATAGCAAGTTAGCAACTTAATACAATGCATGACCACCCAAGAGTATATATTGTAAAATTTGAAAAGAAAAAATGTATTAGGTATGCAAGCAATTAGTACTGGCACAGTTATGTTCCTATGTGGTGTCCATTGGCTAGCTTGAATATCCAATTCAATGCACTAATACAGTGTTGAAAGTGAACACTTTTTACCCAAATGATTTAGTGTATCTTTTACTTAAAAAAAAAAAATCAAACAACAGTTTTGGCTTGACAACACTGGCTGAAATGATCTGTGTACGCTTTGACCTGTAAAATATTTAGATTTAGATTTTCTTTTTTAAATATTTCTAGCTGTCTAAGTATATCCCCCATGTACTTTCTGCAGAGGATGCTCAGCTTACCCCTGTTTTACGTCTTGGAGCTGGAGCATGTGCTGGAATAATTGCTATGTCTGCAACTTATCCAATGGATATGGTCCGTGGCAGGATAACTGTACAGGTCCGTTTTTCATTTTAGCAAATGATTGTTTTTGTCGTTGTGGATTATAAGGGTAGTTGTGATGATAATTGGAGAAAGTATATGTGCTACCAAAGTTTGACAGAAAGTTTTTTGCCTCGTATTTGCAGACCGAGAAATCTCCTTATCAGTACCGAGGAATGTTCCATGCTTTGACTACTGTGCTTAGGCAAGAAGGTCCACGTGCTTTATATAAGGGATGGCTTCCTTCAGTAATTGGAGTTGTGAGTAATATTTCCTGAATATCTCTTCTATTTATGAAGATGATAATTTATAATTATGACCAATAATTCATTATGGAGAACATGCTTATTTTTTTGATTTAGTTATGTGAACATGTTTAATTTACAATTTTTGTGAGAAGTTGTTACTGCATTTAAAAGCTACATAGAATGTGCAGTTGAGGGAGGGACCTTGATCCCAAGAAAGCGAAAAGAATTCTGAAATATAAAACTGAATTTCTGCTAAGGTTGTTTGCATGTGTAGTTCTATGCCATCTTATATTCCTTATTTTACCTTTTTCATTATGAACATTTACATGCTAGTTGTTTATTTTTTCAAAAAAAGTATTTCTAAACTGTTGGTTTAATAAGTGGGTTGAGTCTTTTGTCAATTCATTTAATCATTTAAAACTGAACCTTTAATTTCCAACAATGGTTGAAGGATGTAGGATTTTAGGAAGGGTGCACCCCTAGGTTCTCTGTTTGTTAATAGTTGTTTATGGCATGATCTATTAGTAGATACTAGATACAACTATTCAATTAGTCATGTTATACCATTGAGCCAAAGACAACATTGAGGTGTTTATTTGGATAGTACCTCATAACTTTATTCGAGGGAAGGCATAATAATTACTGGTTATTGTTACAACTATCATAAATCTGGTGTTAAAGCTTAGCCATTTGCTATTGGATCTTGGTAGATGTATATCATTCTATCTTGCTTCATTTATTTTAGTTTAGTGTAGCATATGTTGTTTGGAGAGGAATGCTAAGGACACCCCATACAGACTCTCTTGAACAAACTTAACTCTCTTGGGCCACATCATCTATATTTTTCCAAACACTTGCCTGTTAACCGGTCAAACAAGTTAGCCTTTTCTATTTTATTATACGATTGTTGCTCACTTGCCACGGTCTGCACTGCCCATTACCCTGCCTGATCCTTCACCAGCCTCAAGATGCTAATGGCATAAATGTCCCCATTGGTTTCTTAACATCCAACTCAGAGGGTCCATCACAGAAGATTAAGTGGGATATACATGTGGGTTGTATGATAAAGTGGAGTTGTTGGGATTTTTTAAGAAGCATAAAGCATGTTTAAATTTCAAATGTTCCATTCCACCAAGTAATGTGACATCCGGTGATGTAATTCTCAAGATCATTGATGAGGAAGTCGAGGAGCAAAACACACTGTTTCAGCCACTGCATTTTGTTGGCAGAGAAGAACAGAAAAGTTGATATGGACCTAGTTTTAGAAATAGAATAGTTTATCTTTTTCTTTTTATGATTTTTTGAAGGGGAAATTTCAAAAACAAAGTAAAAGTAATACAATTACCACATGTTCATACCAGAAGCAGAGATGTTCAAGATTTGAAGTGGATGGCGGTGTTTCTGACCTATATCGGAGCAGTTAAATTAAATTTTGAGCGAGATGATTGCCTGAAAGGTTTTTGCTTTGCAATGTTCTTTGCATGTTTCATAATTATAGTTATAATTGACTGTTATTGTAATTCTGCACAGGAGCAAGGTCTCTTTTTTTGGTGCTTCTGTTAAACTGATATTCTCTTCCTCTCTTCCGCAGGTTCCTTATGTTGGTCTCAACTTTGCTGTCTACGAGTCTCTGAAAGATTGGTTGATTAAATCTAGACCATTTGGTCTAGTCCAAGATTCTGAGTTGAGTGTGACAACACGTCTGGCTTGTGGTGCTGCTGCCGGAACCATTGGACAAACTGTCGCTTACCCTCTTGATGTCATTCGGCGAAGAATGCAGATGACTGGTTGGCACAATGCTGCTTCTGTTATAACTGGAGATGGAAGAGGCAAAGCCCCACTTGAATATTCTGGAATGATTGATGCATTTAGGAAAACTGTTCGGCACGAGGGATTCGGTGCATTATACAAGGGTCTGGTGCCCAATTCTGTAAAGGTCAGTCTTCATCTAACAGTCATGATCAACTCTGGAAAAATTGTATCTACAAAGATACCATTATTTCTATTTATCTCTGGAAAATGAGACACTTCACTTCACATGGATGATTCCTGTGTGTCTCGTAATAAGCCAATGTTGCCTATAATTTTGAGCCAAATATTGACATGTTGACAGAATTCCTCTTACCGTTTTATACTCAGTTCTAGATCAACTTAATGTATTGAATGTTTATTCACCTGAAATTTGTTTTTAGTGATTTTAATCTTTAGTTGTAACATTTTTACGGGTTCCTCTAATTCTTTAACTCTTGTGCAGGTGGTCCCATCCATAGCACTTGCGTTTGTGTCATATGAGATGGTGAAGGACATTTTAGGAGTGGAGATCAGAATATCAGACTAAAGTTCGATAGCCACATATTATTTGCTTACCTGGTGTGGTTTTCTCTTCTTTTTGACAGGCAAGGGGGTGATGTAGGAGATGGTAACTTAAAGTTGTTTCCTTGTTTTTCATCTCTCCAAGGATGAGTTTAGAACTCTAGAGTTAGTGTCTATAAATTTATTCCCTTGTTCTTATTTGTTTTCTTTGCAAACTACGCTGTAGTTTCAGCTTCTTATTCATGTTCCATGTCAATAAGTGTTGTGGAAAAACAATGCAAAGACATATTTGCCTAGCTTTCTACATTAGTTAAGAAAGCATTTTTCCTAGTGGAATCTGATGTGACTGATATATTTTTATGCTCCAGAAATAATATGTTTGAAATGAATGTGCTAAATATTTGCATTTTAGTGTAACCAAAACTGCTCACGGTGCTAAGTATTTGCGTATGATGAATGATAACTGAAATCCACTGTCACTATGTCAGATGGCAGCTTGGGACTGGGTCCTAGAGCTGACTTGTAGGTGCCATTGTCCACTATATTGTTTGAGTTAGCTAGGGTGTGCAACCCTACTCATGTTGGTTACCGTGTGAGACCTTTCATTACCCCCCTCATATCATTTCCCTTTCATCCAACCTAATTCCTCCCTCTCTTATTGTCAAACCTGTACACATCTTCCTTTCTCGTGGTAGATATATGGTGAGGCCAACGCATGATATTACCGGTAGGATTTATAGTTTTGATTTGAAATGATTGTAATTCTTTTTTTGGGTAGGTAGACAATAAAAGTAACTATTTAACAACTCATAAATTAGGAAATGCACTTTTCACTCTTTTGAAAACTTAAAAATGTTCTCATGCATTCGAAATCAAATCTTCTGACCATTTTTTTAAAATAAATTTATCCTAGTTTAAAAAAAAAATTTGACAATGCATCTTCTAATATTATTTGGATATATTTTTGGAATTTTTTAGTTTGAAATTTGATAAAACATGACTTTAAGTTAAAAACTTATTCCATTGCAAAATTCTTAGAAAGAATTCTCTCATTTTCAATCAATTTTATAACACCAAAATATCTTTCTTTTATTTCAATTGTTTCCATTCTTGTGCATTTTTTAGAAGATTTGAAGATCAATAAGTTTTTAATGAAGATTAATTTTGACTGCTTTCATTGCTCATATTCATGAAAATCGTTCTCTACTTAAAGTGGTGTGACCCTAATTGAAAGTTACAAAAATTAGAGATTGAAAAAGCTGTGCATTCTGAGTTAGGGTTTTGTTTTGTGTTGTTGATTGTGAGCCATTCTAAGATCACCTAGATGTTTGAATTTGACTGATTTTATTGAGTTGTAATTTTGTCCACTCTAAGTTTTTAAGCACGAGTGTTTGTTCTTGATTGAAACTTTTAAGCAAGATCAAGTTGTTTATCTTGGAAGAATGTTCTTCTATTTTCTTTGTAAGGTTTGGTTGATTATCATAGTGTGTGATTGAGGGGGAGTGAGAGGGGCTTCTCTTACCTAAGGGTTCTTAGATAGAAATTGCATTGGGTAATGATTAAGTGAGGGGTGCAAACTGAGGTTGTTTAACTCTGAATTGATACTACTGATAGTGAACTTCTTTCCTGGCTTGGTAGTCCCAAGAGTAGGTGAATTTGTACTGATCTGGGTTAACAATCTCTTGTGTCTTTGCTGTTTTACTTTACACTTTATTTACCTTGTCAATGTTCAGATGTTAATGTTGTGACATCTTATTCGACATCTCATATCTGTTACCAGAATTTCAATTGGTATTACAGTCTGGTTTCCTGCTCTATATCTGGGTGAAATCTAGGGAAGTTACTTTCTGGTATAATAGACAAAAAAATGAGATTTGTGAACAGATCACCCATTCTGGATGGAAGTAATTATGATTACTGGAAGCCAATGATGGTTGCCTTCTTGAAGTCTTTGGATAACAAGCCTTGGAAAGTTGTTCTGAGAGGATGAAAACATCCTGTTGTAAAGGACAAAGATGAGAAGGATATTGCAGAATTGAAGCCATAAAAGGACTAGTCTAAGAAAGAAGATGATCTTGCTCTTGGAAACTCCAAAGCATTGAATGCCATATTCAATGAAATTGACAAAAATATTTTCAGATTAGTTAACACATATATTGTGGCTAAATATGCTTGGGATATTCTTAAAGCTACTCATGAAGGTACTTCTAAGGTAAAAATGTCTAAACTCCAGTTGCTTACCACAAAATTTGAAAACCTAAGGATGAAAGATGATGAAAGTATTCATCATTTTCATATGAACATCCTTGAGATAACTTATGCATCCAATGCTCATGGAGAAACTATGTCTGAAGAAAAGTTTGTAAGAAAAACTCTCAGATATCTTCCTAGGAGATTTGACATGAAAGTCATTGCTATAGAAGAAGCTCATGACATTAGAAAGATGAGAGTTGATGAGCTTATTAGATACCTTAAAACCTTTGAGATATGCATGAGTGACAAATCTGACAAAAAGAATAAAAACATTGCTTTTGTCTCTAACACTGAAGATGGAATAAAAGAATGTGATTTTGACACTAATGAGGGCCTATCAAATGCCTTAGTGGCTCTTGGAAGACATTTTAATAAAGTAATAAGAAGAATGAAGAACAATTCAAGACCAAATGTCAAAAACATCACATCTGACATCGACAAGACAAATGAAGTTGAAAGAGAGACAAAAGTTGAAGAAAACTTTCCTCAAAGAAAAGGAATGCAATGTTATGGATGTGAAGATTTTGGTCACATTAAAACTGAATGTCCCACACATCTTAGGAAACAGAAGAAAAGTCTTACTATGGCTTGGTCTGATGATGCGTCTAGAAGTGAAATTGAAGAAGGATCTACTAAGGGTGCTACTGCTCTAACTAGGAGATATTACTCAGATTCTAGTGATGATGAATTGACCTTTGAAGAACTGACAGCCTCCTATAAGAAGTTGTGCCTTAGAAGTGAAGAAGTTTGTCAACAAGGAGAGAAACAAAAGAAACTCATAATCCAATCAGAAGCCGAAAAGGAAGAAGATCTTGAAACCATCTCCAAGCTGGAGAATGGGGTAACATTGCTAAACTCTAAACTTGATCAAATAACCAAATCTGTCAGGATGCTAAACAATAGTTCAGATACTTTAGATGAGATTCTTCAAGTTGGAAAGTTAGTTGGAGATGTGGCTGGTTTAGGGTTTAATAGAGGAAAAAAACCTATCTCAGATCTTGTTCACTCTGAGATCAAACCAAAGATGTTGAATAACATGTCTCAACATCATGACAGAAGACAAGGAAATTAAAAAAGAAAAAAAATACCAGAGATGGAAATGTCATTATTGTGGTTGCTTTGGTCATATAAAGCCCTTTTGCTACATATTATATGGATTCCTTAAGCTTGTCTTCCAAACTAAGACTAATCAAAACACCCCTATGAATAAAAAGTAATGGATTTCTAGAGTTAGAGCTACTAGTCTAATAGCTCATACTTCTTTCATGGTTGCAGATAAAAAGGCCTGTTATTTTGATAGTGGTTGCTTTAGACACATGAATGGAATTCAAAATCTCTTAGTGGACATCAAGCCTCACTCCACCAGCTATGTGACATTTGGTGATGGAGCCAAGGGAGAGATCAAGGGGGTTGGAAAGATGAAATGTTTAGAAGTTCAAGTCTTGATAATGTGCTGCTAGTTAAAGGTTTGACTGCCAACCTGATTAGCATCAGTCAACTGTGTGATCAAGGGCTCAATGTTAACTTAACTAAATCTGAATGCTTGGTCACTGATGAAAAGAGTGAAGTTATCATGAAAGGAGTCAGATCTAAAGACAAATGTTATTTATGGATTCCTAAAGTTTCTATCCATTCCACCAGATGTATTCTAGAAAAAGAAGAAGGAAATGCATGTAGTGAAGGCCAAATTGAAGAATAAACCAAGATGTCACACCAGAAGATTAAACATCTCACTACTACAAAGGTGGTGAAACTTCTTCAAGGAACGTGATGGAACCTATACAAATGATGAGTCTTGATGGTATTATTACTGATAATGGGAAGAGAAAAACAAGAGATTACTTAAAGAAAAATGTTATAGCTTGGTTTGTTAAGAAACTAAATTGCGTCTCTTTGTCTACAGCTGAAGCTGAGCATATGGCAACTAGAGATAGTTGTTCACAACTGATGTGGATGAAACAAATTTTGGCTGATTGTAATGTCACACAGGATATCATGACATCATGTTGTGACAATCTGAATGCTATAAACATCTCCAACCAACACAACATGTCCAAACACATTGATCTCTGTCATCAGTTTATAAGGAAGTTTGTTGAAGACAATGTGATTATCTTAGAATATGAGACTACTGAGAAGCAATTGTCTGACTATGTTACTAAAGCTATAAATAATAATCATCTTGGAAATATGAGGGGTAAATTAGATATTTGCATCTGTGAAAGTTTATAGCAATTAAAGGCGTGTGAGAAGAGTATCAAAGTTATTTTCTATTTAAAAAAATTGAAGAGCCAATTAAAGGTGTATGGAAATGTCTTTAATTTTCCCTTATGTTTCCAACAAAAATATCTCCACTATCAAGATAAATCATTCCAATATTCCTCTTGTATCTCTCTCTCACACGCTACCTAACTCTCATTTGCTCTCATTCAAACAACTCTCTCACCCTCCATACCTCCTATAATCTTCTGGGTAATCTTACGAAATCACCTCTCAACCACTATGTAATGTCTCAACAACAGACATCTTCCTCTTCAAAATCAATTATGTCCGAGTCAAGTGCTAGGTAAAAAATGAGCATCTCCTTTGATGAAGCCTTGAACGTTACTCCTCTCTCTGTGGTTCCTTATGTCGATGGTGATACAAAGAAATCCAGAACCTCCCTTGCTTACACTTCTGAAGGCTTTTCTAAAGGTAACATTGCCGATGCCTCTCTTGACTTGCCTTCTCATTATGATTATGATTCTATGATTGAGAAAGAGAGCACAAATGTTGAAAAAAATGTTTCAAACAAAAAGAAGAATACTGGTCCAAATGAAGATCCTGAAAATGTTGTCAATTTAGAGGATGTTCGCTCTAAAAATGAGTTGATTACTAATATTAACCCTGGTATAGCCAAGAGATTAAAGTCTAGGAAAGGAAAATCTGTTGCTGATAACCCTACCTCCAGAAGTGTCAAGAAAAAGACTATGGTTGGACCTGTTAGATCTTGGAGCAAAGTTGAAACAACTTCCAAGAAAAGGAAGACTAGATCAGACACTGGGACTGATAATGATGTTAATGGTGATGTCCAAGACATCACCCCTGCAAGAAAATCTGTGGCAAAGAAATCTTTTGCCAAAATACCAGATGTTCCTTTGGATAATATTTCATTGCATTTCGTGTACAGTGCGATTAAATGGAAATTTCTTTATCAAAAAAGGGTTGCTTTGGAGAGAGAACTAGGGTCTGATGCTGCTGAAATCAAGAAGGTTATAAAGTTAATATCAAGTGTTGGATTAATGAAGACTATGTCAGGTTTCTCAAAATGTTATGATTTGCTAGTCAAGGAGTTCATTGTGAATATTCCCGTGGATATTGATAACAGAAGAAGTGAAGATTTTAGAAAGGTCCATGTAAGGGGTAGATGCATTAAGTTTTCTCCTAATGTGATTAACAAATATCTAGGAAGAAGTGACCAAGAGGAAAGTGAATTTGATGTTACTGACAATCAAATTTGCAAAGTGATAACTGTAAATCAGGTAAATTCTTGGCCCATGAAGGGGAAACTTTCTGTTGGAGAACTTAATGTGAAATATGCTATCCTTCACAGAATTGGAGCAGCCAATTTGGTTCCCACCAATCATACTTCCACTATTGTTGTTGGATTAGGTAAATTCATCTTTGCTATAGGCACAAAGACTATGTTTGATTATGGAAAGTATATCTTTGATCAGACTGTTGTAAACACCCCAAATTTGCCCTCACCCATTTCACCATGGCTTGTGATCATTCTCATATGCATAAGCACAATCATATCATCCCACATCTCATTTTTGATTCACTGCATAGTTTATAAGTCATTTGCACCTAGGATTTGTGATCTGAGCAATCTCAGGGCTTCTTGAGCCACTCCAAAGGCAACCAATCACTTCAAAGGGATCCATATGTGTTCAAGCATCATAGTACACCCTCTCAAAGTCAAAAATGCAAAAGAATCACAAGAACTAGGGTTTGAGTGGATGCAGAGCCAGGATTGACTGCACAGTTGACCTAAAATTAGGGTTTTGGTTTCAGGGGCCATAACCCCAAATTTTTTGGTCATTCTTGTTTCCATTGGTCTCTATATGGTATAGGGAGTATGCATATCAAGTTTCATGAAGAAATTCCTTGGGGAAGTCATCTGATCAAGAGTTGACTTTCTGGACAAGTCAGTGCAAAATCAGGGCATCTGAGGCCCCCAATGACCCAACCAATGGGTGATCTTCATCATTTTGAGTGTATATGGTCTTTATTTGATCATGGAAGAATATTGAAGTTCACAAAAATCAATAATTTAGGGTTTTTGCAAATGTTGACTTTTTGGGCATAGTTGACTTTTCAAGAATGCTTCATTTTAGGTCATTTTTCAAGCTTTGATTATTGATCCAAAAATGCTTCAAATGGAAAAACTTTGGTCATGAAAGTTGTAGATCTCATCTTTCCCTTTTCAAAAAGTACAAGAACATGATCAAACTCTTCTTGGATCAAAAGTTATGGCATGGCAAAGTTGGCCAAAATCATTGATTTTCAAGGCATGCCTCAAATGGAAATTTTGCAAAATCATGAACCAATGCATTTTTTAACTTCCAATTCATTTCAAACCAGCACACTAACATTCTCTAAGTCATGAAAATCAGAATTGAGCCAAAATCACATGTTCATGGTTCATGTAACAAGGTTTTCTTTCATGAAGTACAAAAAGGCAACAACTTGCAAAACACTCATGACACTTTCCCTCAACTTGCTGCCTTGGCCTTTGAACCTTGCTAGCTCTCTCACCACACCATGCTGCGCCAGCCCTAGCCTTTGTACCAAGCTAGTATCAAGCCCATGCCTCTCTTACAAGAAATTTGACTTTTGGCAAAAGCAAACATCCCAATCACCACAGGCCATGTCACATCCTCTGGCCACTTGCATTTGTTTATTGTATCCTTTGGCAAGCCATAACACAAGGCAGGCAAGGCTGAAACACACACAACAACACATTCACAAAAAACACACCACATTGCCTAAGCTTTCGAATCTGCTTCCACAACTTGCAAACACAAAAACCATTTTCACCATTCAACTCACCATGCATCATTGAGTAGAAACCAGCAAGAACACAAGCCTGAATCAACCAGAACACCCCATAGCCATTTCTCACCTCAAGTTGCAGTTCCATTCGAATCTCCTTCCCTAGCTCACAAACATCCAAACAAACCTTGCAGACCTTCTCCATACATCCTCTGGACCACAAACCACCATTCACCAGGGCCTGAAACTACCAGAATCACCATAGCCATTTCTGACTGAGCTTGAAGCAGGAGCTTTCGAAACTCACTATCCAGCCAACATAAACTCTTCTTGAGCATTCAAACATCATCTGGGGATCAAGTGGAGTGGACTGCACAAGGAGAAGTGGCCAGAAAGTCACCAAAGTGAAAGCTTCAAATCTCAGGTAGCTTGAAATTTATTTTTCCAGAAATCACTTTGCATGTTATAAACTTGTTCCTTGTGCTTCACTGATCATCCTGATGTCATTGGTTTCGAAAATGGCTTTGAAATGAGAATTTAATTTCTCTCTGAAACCTGCGTGCCCTAGTTTTCATTTTCTTCGATTCAGCTTATTTAGGAAGAAGAAATTTGTTTTGAGAGAGGGGTTTAATTCGTGAGTGTGTAAGGAACATTTCCCAGTTCTTAGTTTTCATTTTTGATACGATTTGAGTGAGTTGGGAAGTTTTCAGGGGAGTTGCTCGCCGGAGAAGACGACCGGAGGTCTTCTCCGGCAGCCTGAATGTGATTAGGGCTAATTGTCATTAATTAGTGAACTTTAAACTTGGACCCTTGGATGCTGTTTCCCGCGCGCTAGTGAATGGTCCAGATCATGTCATTTTGCCCTAATCCACTTAATTAGTTTTAATTATTTCGTAATTAAATTAATTTGGCCAGATTGAATCCAGACCCTCCATTCACGCGCCAGTCAACCAATTTGAATCCAGAGCCCATCCTGGCCCTCCATCCTGATTACTTTTCTTCTTTTCTTATTTTAATTTCATTTTATTTCATTTAACTTGCATAATTAATTAAAAATAGTAAAAAATTCTTAAAAATTATGAAACTTTTTCCTAAAAGTTTTATTAATTTTTAAGACCCAAAAATATTTTTATTTTATTTTTTATCATTAAAAAAGTATTTTTAAATATTTAAAATATTATTTTTAATTGATTAATGGAAATTAATTAATAAAAAATACTTTTAGGTATTTAAAAATTACAAAAAAATTCATGAAATGTTATAAGGCATTTAGAAACATTGTCCAACCTTCAAACCAAATTTCTTTTTTGATCTTGATGCATTTTAAGAATTTTTCATGGAATTAAATCATTTTTTATGCATTAATTTGATCATGAGTTCAAAAATTCATTTCTGCCTATTTGAGAAGAGTTGGACATTGGTTCTTCTTGCATTGTCTTATGTTTTGCATGTAGTTTCTAGGATAAAATGGCCATGATTTGATCTTGCATTTTCCAATTGTTTGGCATTTCTTTTGTTAAGAACCCTAAAAAACCCTAATAACTTAGAAAAATCATATCTTGAGTTTGGTTAAGAGTTGAGACCTCCCCTTTGGACATTGGTTTAGTGTAGGGTTAGGGTTTCTTTGAGTGGCATTTTCCATTTTTTATCTTAGGGTTTGCTTCTGTTTTGGGTTTTTGTTTGATGTTTGATTCATGAACCCTAATTTGAGCTTTCATTTGCATACCTCTTGCATCCTCTTGCATAACATGACTTGTCTTTGCATTTTATGCATGCTTGTGTTCCATTTGACATCATAAGACATGTAGGAAGCATGTTTGATCATTGCATCACATATTTGCCATGTCATTTACCTTGTATGCTTCATAACTTTTCATGTTCATTCATGCTCCTTAGCTTGCATCATTTGCATCCATGATCTTGTATGAACATCTCCATGTCTTGCCTTATGTTTGCAGCACCTCATAGCATCATTATCATCATCAACATGCTTCTGGTTTTGTTTAGCATCATACCATTTCATCCCATCTTGCATTGCATTGCATTTCTTTCTAACATTTCAGGAGGTAAGTAAACCTGGGAAGTGAATTTGCCTTCACTTCTCATAACTTTTCTTTTCATCCCTCTTGCATCCATTGCTGCATTCCTATATGTGTTTGAGTTTGAGCTTGCTCATTCTTGTTCTTCCCACTTTCTTTCTTCAAGTGACTTGACTTCTTGAATGAAGCAAGTCACTTTGCTTCTCTTGATCCTGTTCATCTGCTTCCTGGTGGTTTCATTGAAGATTGTTCTTGAAAAACCTCACAAACCCTAGGAACAACCAAGCATGACAATGATTAGGGTTTTGATTAGTCTCCCCTCTTAGTTTTACCTTTGTGTCTCTTTTGAGTCTTCTCTTCTCACCTCATAATCAGGGACTAAACCCTAAAGGCCTTAAGGCTTTGTGATTAAGCTTATGCCTGCATCCTTCTCTTAGGATGGAGTGTATAACTTTAATCCTAAGTGTTAAACCCTTAATGTGTTTAAATCCTTTAATCAATCCACTTAATAATCATCAAGACTTCACACTTGTAACTTGGGCCTTGCATTAGGGTTCTAATTCTTCCTTAATTGGTTAAGAAGGACTAACCCTAGTGTTAATGGACAAGTCCCCCTCCAGTTGTCTTACAAACCCTAAAAAGCACTTCATCATCATTAAGTAAAATCCACTTAATCAAAGGCTTGTTTTGTCATGAGTTTAATCCCTAATCATGGATTAAGTTGAGGAGCTTTCCTCAGCTTAAACATTCTCATCTATTATCCTTCTCTTAGGATGGTGTAATGAGTCTGTTTAATCCTTGATTATGGCTTAATCTCATTACTCAACACTAAACAAAAACAACAAAAACACCTAAATAATCACAAGTAGGTTAATGATCTTAATCCTGCATCAAGGGTGATTAAGTGTGAGAAGCTGACTTCACACTTAAGGTACTCTCATTACCCCTAATCAGAGGGAAGATGTGATGAGTTTACTAAATCCATTGGTTTAGGCTTAAGCTCATTAATTTATGACAAACTTTCAAAAGCAATAAAAGACTGAAAACGCAAAAACAAACAATAATCGTCTCCTCCGGGATTCTTTTCTCATCTCATTCACTCATAAACGCGAACTTGCTTCTTCCGTCTAATGCAAGACAGTTTGCACCTGAGCCAGACAGGTCATACACTTGAGCATTGACAAGCAAGCAGTTCACAAGTCAATTCATCTTTCAGTCTCTTTGGGTCGAACTACGGTGTTCTGACTTCCTCATTGCACGAGAGGATACGTAGGCATAACTTAACAGTTATCGAACAAAAGTCTCTGTATATTCCCCCTCTTTCTAGCCTTATTCTTTTAAGCCTCATGATCTTGAGCATTCCATTCATTTCTTACACTAACACTTCATTTATACACTTCACTCTCTTTTACACTGACACCTGTACATCCTTTTCCAGCTCTTTTATGCACAAATTGCACTGACACTACCCCTTTATAGCACAAATCTTTTAAGCGTGGATCCCGTCGAGTACGACGGACAATCTGGGTGCTAATACCTTCCCAGGTTGTAACCAACCCCCTTTCTCAGTCTCTCTGGTTCGCAACCGTCTTGTCCATCTTTTCCTAGGTCTATGCAGCATTGCCTTTCCTCCGGGATAAAAATGCCTAGCTGGCGACTCTCTTCATCTCCAGTGAGTTCACGGCTGTGTGTTCCCATTGTTCCTTTCGCCGACCACTCGCGCTTGTACCGGGATGCAAATCTTCGGGAGCGACAGCTTGGCGACTCTGCTGGGGAATCCTTATACTGCAACCAGGGCTTCTGGTTCTTTTTGTGGGTTCCTCCTAGCGCTTGTTTGATTTGTGTTTACTGGGGTGTTATGTGTTTATTTGTGTTTGTATATTTGTATTTATTTTTGCTTTATGTACAGTTTGCTTTACTGCTTTTCTTTAGTGCATTTGTATATATCATACTGTCATGTTGCTGGCTGGATCTGTTGTTTGCTTTGGTGGGTGGGGTTCTATTGAGAGTTAAGGTCCTATACCTGGGACCTGAGTGACACCTAGGCTAGAGTGAATCATATTCTTTCCCATTCCATTTCGGTCTGGTGCGGGAATATGAAACACGGTTCAGATATGGGTTTCTTCTTGAGAACTCTGTGTTGCAGATTTCCTGCAATGCTAGGGCTATCTGGGAAGCCTGCTAAGTCTGGATGACCTTTAGTTTTGACCTTCAGAAACTGAGGTGAATTAGAGGAGGAATTGTTATGGTTATTGTAAACACTGTGCCTCCGGGTTAGAAGTGTTTACACTTCTCATAACTGATCCAAGTCTGAGGATCCTTGTTTTAGAACACCACCTGTGAGGGGGTTGGGCTGTTTACAGGTTTGCAGGTACCTTGACCTCAGAATACCCTGTTACTTTGATTTGTTAAGAATACTCCATGTTGGACAGTTCTTGTGATTCTAAACCCTGGACATGTGGCTCTTTATTTGAGTCCCCCACCCTGGTTACTGGATTTATAGACCCCCAACTGGAATTCTTGAACACACTTGGACCTATATCAGGGCATTTTGATCAGATCCAGCTCAGTCACAAACCCTTGCATATCATTTGCATACATAATCATTGCATCATATTAACATTTGCTTATTTGTGTTTCAGGGTATCCATTTTCATCTGGTTTTGGTTTTGACCTCATCTTCAGTTTTGACCTGCCTTCATCAGCACTTGCTACCAGTTATCTATTCCAGCCAATCAGTGGCCCTTCTCTTCAGTATCTTCATCAACATTTGTCATCATGGCTCCAAAGAAAAGCAACATCACCTATCACTTCTTCCAGCCAGACTTATCAGACATCAGGAGGATCCAAACCCTGATCACTCCAGATCACATACCCTTGTTCAGGGAGAGTTATGGAGATATACTGGACATGGTTATGGATCTGGACCCTTCACAGAGGAGCCTCATCCACACCTGCATTCAGTTTTATGATCCTCCACTGAGATGTTTTACTTTTCAAAACTTTCAGTTGGGCCCCTTATTGGAAGAGTACTCCTCATTAGTTGGTATGCCTATCAGGAGAGAAATTCCTTTCAACCCTGAGATGGTCTTTCCTGCTAATGGAGAAGTAGCAAAGGCTTTGCATCTGGAACCTGTTTTGGTTGAGCAACATATGACCTCTAAAGCTGGGATCCCTGGTTTTCATCTGGACTTCTTAACCTCTCAAGCTATCCTGAAAGCTTCTCTAGGAGAGTGGAAAGCTGTTTGTGCCTTACTGGCCTTGAGTATATATGGGATTGTATTGTTTGCGGATGAGCCTCGATTCATTAGCAAGAATGCAATCCATCTGTTCATCTTGAAGAACCCAGTGCCAACTTTATTGGGGGATCTTTATTATCCAGTGCATCAGAGGAATGAAAAGCAGAGGGGGAGGTTAGTGAGGTTTTGTGCTCCATTGTTTCACACTTGGCTTCTCAGGCATCTACCCAGGACAGATGCATTCCTAAACCCTCATCAGCAGAGCAACTGGGCTAAGAGACTCACTGTTCTAACTTCAGCAGATATCAGATGGTGCACTCAAAGCACCAAGGGCAGGGATATCACCACCAGCTGTGGACATTTTCCCAATGTGCCTTTAATAGGAGTTAAGGGTAGCATCAATTACAATCCTCTGCTGTTCAGAAGGCAACTGGGCTATGCACTGGTCCACACTCCTAGGGCACAGGACTTGGTTGAGACTCTTTATTGTGATAACAAGATTAGTTTGGCTGTTGTTAGGCAGGCTGCCTGGGCCTGGGATAATGTTCAAACCAAGGGAGTCACCATTCTGGGGAAGTGTAATAATGTGGCATCAGCACAATATTATGAGTGGTCCCGTGCCAGGGCCCAATTCTCTGGAATGCCCTTTACCATAGAAGACATGCCTGAGTCATCTTCAGCACCACCCCCTGCCACCATCAGTTTGGAGGAGTTTGAGAGCTTGAAGGAAAGAAATGAGAAGCTAACCCAGGCTTTGCAGAAGACCCTCCGGGAGAGGAGTGAAGGTATGAGGGAGATTGAGAGATTGGAGAAGTTGAGAGTGGAGCATTTGACTAAGATTGAAAAGTCTGGGGATTATATCAAAAAGTCTAAGGCTGGTGAACAAATTCTGAAGAATGCTTGCAAAGAAGCCCAGTTCCAGAGAGCGAGGACAGACTTGTACTTGAAGGAGAGTCAAGCCCGGTGGGTCAGGATCACCGAGGCTCGTACCCTGGAAGACAAGAGAGTTCAAGACAAGATGGAGCAACTGGAAGCTAGTGCAAAAGAACAGCAAGAAGCCCTGGCAGCAGCCCAGAGGGAAATATCAGAATTGAAGATCAAAGCAGGGGTGAAGAGGTCCAAGGACCAAACTCAGCACAAAAAGCTAACAGCAGCTGTTACGACCCGGAATCTCCTCATCAGGAATCTCACGGAGCGTCCGGCTGATCCTGTGACCGAAGCACTTCTCAAGGAAGTTCGTGAGGATGAGTTTGGTCTTGGTGTTTGACCATTTGTTTGTTGTTGCTTTCTTTCCATATACTTTTGTACTGTATTTTGACCCCTTAGTGGGCTTGTGTTGTAAAACGAACAAATTGTATTATTTCACCTTATGTAATATATTCATGTTAGTTTACTTCGAAAGCAACTTCAACAGCAGCATCTTCAAGGGTCTGGAAGGGTCAAAACTGAAGGCCAAACCGGATACCTTGAGAGCAAATAAGCATAACTGCATTGCATACTAACCCTTTTGTTTGTTTTGTAGGTTTTTGTTTTGTTGTTACTAACCTCTGTTGTGAATCTCAGGAATTATTGCTCGCCGCCGGGTATTTCCCCTCAACAGGCCACACAGGTACCCAACTAGAAACAATCTTCCGGGCATCCAGATGGACCAGATGCAGCAGGACCTTACGGAGGTCAGAAACCAGATGGCCAACGAAAGGTTGGAGATGAGAACTCAGATAACACAGTTCATGGAAGTAATGAACAACTTAGCTCAAAGCCAGGAGAGGCTCAGAGCTTTGGTAGAAGGGAGGAATCAAGAGGAACCCCATGTGGGAACTGCTGGTACAAGTAACAACGAGAGGGTCCAACCTCATGTCAATCCCCCAGTTTTTGGACCCCATCTCCATCCAGAGGCCAACATCCCTGTCAATATACAAGGGACTACCACAGCAGGGAGGATACTACAGGAAGACCCTCAAGAAGACCAGTTCACAGTAATGGGTGCTGGGGAAGAGGCTTAAGATAGAAGATTGGATGAAATAGCTGAGAAGTTGAGGTCCTTAGAATCTCAAAACTCTTTGGGCTTCGACGTTATGGACATGGGTTTAGTAGACGGGGTCAGGATCCCCCATAAGTTCAAGCCTCCTTGTTTCGAAAAGTATAATGGGACTTCATGCCCCCGGACTCATCTACAATCATTTCTGGGAAGGCTGAAGGCCTATACAATGGATGAGAAATTGTGGATGTTCTATTTTGAAGATAGCTTGACTGGAGCGTCGAGAGAATGGTACTCTCACTTGACAAGGGCAACTATTAGGTGCTGGAAGGACCTGGCAGAGGCCTTCATCAGACAGTATCAGTATAATCTAGACATGGCACCCAACAGGACCCTTCTAATGGGAATGTCACAGTCTTCAAGGGAGAGTTTTCGAGAATACGCCCAGAGATGGAGGCAACTGGCTGCTGCTGTTCAACCACCTATGTCTGAACGGGAAATGGCGGATATGTTCATGAACACCCTTCAGGGAACATATATTGACAGGTTGGCAGCTTTCTCTCCCACTAGCTTTGCAGATGTTGTCATAGCCGGGGAGAGAATTGAAAGCTTGTTAAAAATGGGAAAGATCTCAGACAACGGTGCAAGCTCGTCCAGTAGTACAAGAAAGCCTTTTGCATGCCCGAGAAGAACTGGCGAGACCAATGCCATCCATTCAAACAGGGGTAGGCCCCAATATGCTCAGAGGTCCATAGCAGCAGTCACCATCCCTGCTCCAGCTCATCCTCAACCTGTCTATCAACCTCCTCAGCAAAGCTATCAACAACAACCTCAGTACCATCAGCAAAATCAGTATCCTCCAAGGAATTACAACAACAGTCAACAAAGGCCATTCCAACAGAGGCCATCTCAAGCTAACAGAGTGATCGATCCGATCCCAATGCCATATGCTACTTTGCTGCCACAACTTCTGAAACTCAACCTGGTTGAGCTAAGAACGTTGGCACCTCCGGATCCCAACAGTCTACCAAGGAATTATGACTCCAATGCTAGGTGTGCCTTTCATTCAAACGCACCTGGCCACAGCACAGAAAAATGCAGGGCTCTGCATATGAAGGTACAAGACCTGGTAGACTCAAAGGCTCTGAATTTCGCACCACCACCCAATGGCAATAAAAACCCGATGCCAAACCATGGTGGTCCCCGGATTAACGCTATTGAAGAAGACAAGCCGTCTTATTTAATAACCAGTGTGGGACAGATCAGGACACCATTGGTAGAAATCAAAGCTCAGCTCTTGGAATGTCAAATGTTCCCGGGGTGTGAGTTAGGCTGTGCTTACTGCAATATCTCGGTAAATGGGTGCGATAATTTGAGGAATGGCATAGATGGCCTTATTCGGAGTGGCCAACTTCAGATCACCACATCATTTCCAACAAATCCAGCAATATCGTCAGCAACGGTCTCAGAACCTCCTACAACTGCAGCAACTATTGTTCCTGACAATTCTTCAGTTTCATCAACAAGTACGTCATCCATCATCTCAGCTGATCAGTTTACAACAAATCTTCCTGCTACAACTTCAGCTTCACTCCACTTCGAGACTCCTACAACGACAACATCATTTCTTCCGACAATGTCTCCTACAACTCCAACAACAAATCATGAAGATGTCTCTACTGTCACCATATTTTATGATCCTGAGAACAACTCTGCCTACCATTCAGAAGGTGCTGCTCCCATCAGAGCACCAGTTACAATCTTTTATGATCCACAAACGATTACAGTCCCTTCAACAGCAGCAATCAGTCCAGTCACTGTCACGGTGCCTGGACCAGTACCATATGAAAGCAATAGGGCCATCCCTTGGCACTATGGCTCTGACGTGTACTGCGAAGGAAAAAGAATCACTCTCGAAACATCAACACCTGCACCACAAGTAGATAATGTGGGGGGAGGCGGAGGCTTCACCCGAAGCGGGCGTCTCTTCGCTCCACCAATTCAAAGACCTACTGCCGAAGCAGAAGCTGCTGCCAAAGCAAAAGGAAAGGGCCTGGTGCAGGAAGATCAAGCTGTTAAAGAAACCCTGAAAACACCGTTCGATCAAGAAGTTGATGAGTTTATGAGAATCATCAAAAAGAGTGACTACAAAATTGTGGATCAACTTCACCAAACGCCATCCAAAATCTCTACCCTCTCACTGCTTATGTGCTCCGAAGCCCATCGGAATGCACTACTCAAGGTCTTGCACGCAGCTTACGTGCCTGAAGAGATTACTGTCAACCAGTTGGAAACCGTGGTTGGAAATGTTACTGCTAGCAATGGGCTAGGGTTCACCAATACTGACTTGACAGCGGACGGCCGCAACCACAACAAAGCCTTGCACATAACCATGGAATGCAAAGGAGCTGTCCTTTCTCATGTGCTGGTAGACACAGGGTCGTCCCTTAATGTCTTACCAAAGAAGGCTCTGGTGAAGTTAGAATATGATGGTTTGGCATTGAGACCCAGCAACCTGGTGGTAAGAGCCTTTGATGGTTCTAAGAGATCGGTTCTGGGAGAGATTGAGCTACCTATGACAATTGGCCCACAGACCTTTAAAACTATCTTTTATGTGATGGACATTCAGCCCGCCTACAGCTGTTTGTTGGGTAGACCCTGGATTCACGCTGCCGGCGCAATAACGTCTACCCTTCACCAAAAGTTAAAATTTGAGTGGGAAGGCCAAGTTGTCACAATCTGTGGAGAGGAGGACATTTTTGTCAGCCACCTGGCAACCTATAAGTACATTGAAATGGATGGGGAGATCCATGAAACAATGAGCCAGGGGTTTGAAGCTTTGAATGTGAATGAGGCATCTGCTGTATCTGGTACTCCAATGTCATCATACCAACAAGCCCGGAAGGTTGTTGAGGAAGGGACTGCCCAGGGCTGGGGCAAACTGCTATCGGTGGAGAAAAAAGAAGACAAGTTTGGGTTGGGTTACAGACCAACTCAACATCAAGCAAAGGCTGCTGAAGAGCCTGTTTTTGTCAGTGGAGGGATGCTTACCCCCAATGCTATCAACTGTCTGGAAGACGAGCTGGAAGAGGAGCGCAATCTGGAGAATTGGATTCGTCCAAAGATCCCGGGGAGCAGTGTCTCGAACTGGTCTTCCCAGGAAATTATAAGAGTTACTCGATCAGAGTAATTATTATTTCCTGTATTTTTATAAGCATGCATCAAAGTCTTGCATCTTGCCCAAGATGACAAGACTCATTTTGTAATCGGGCCATCTGTACTTTTTGTGCAAACAAGATCAATTAATGAAATATAAGACATCTTTTTGCAAACGCGTCTTTTTTCTTTTCGTTCACTGTTTTTCCATTTTTCTTTTTTGTACAAAAATAAATGGCAGTGTTTTCAAAATGACAACTTCATTTCACTTTTCTAAATAAGATTAAAATCAGATCACTAAAACGAACAACTTAACCCTTGCAGAGAGTGCCTTCCTGACAGCACCGACAACAGCACGGCTATGACATCGTATGACTTTGACAATCCGATCAATCAAGCTGATGAAGGGGTTGAAGAAGAATATGAGCTTCCTGAAGAGCTAGCCAGGTTGTTAAGACAAGAGGAAAAGGTTATTACCCCTCACCAGGAGGAGGTTGAAGTGATTAATCTTGGTACGGAGGAAGACGTGAAAGAGGTTAAAATCGGGGCCTGCCTGCAAGACTCAGTGAAGAAGCAACTGGTTGATCTACTTCAAGAGTATGTGGATGTGTTTGCTTGGTCGTATCAAGACATGCCAGGGTTGGATACCGACATCGTGGTGCACAAGCTGCCTTTGAGAGAAGAATGCCCTCCAGTCAAACAAAAGCTACGCCGTACTCGTCCAGACATGGCAATGAAGATCAAGGAGGAGGTACAAAAGCAATGGGACGCCGGGTTCCTTGCTGTAACTAGCTATCCTCCGTGGGTTGCTAATATTGTACCTGTGCCTAAGAAGGACGGCAAAGTAAGAATGTGTGTGGATTACCGGGATCTGAACAGAGCCAGCCCGAAAGATGATTTCCCTCTACCTCACATTGATGTATTGGTTGATAACACGGCTCAGTTCTCGGTATTCTCCTTCATGGACGGATTTTCAGGATACAATCAGATCAAAATGTCACCTGAAGACATGGAGAAGACAACTTTCATCACACCCTGGGGCACGTTCTGCTACAAGGTAATGCCATTTGGGCTCAAGAATGCTGGTGCAACGTATCAACGGGCTATGGTGACACTATTCCACGATATGATCCATAAAGAAATAGAATGTTATGTGGATGATATGATCGCCAAGTCCCTTACTGAAGAAGATCATCTGGTTAATCTGCTCAAGTTGTTCAAGCGTCTGAGGAAGTACCAGCTGAAGTTGAACCCCAACAAATGCACATTTGGGGTGCGGTCTGGTAAGCTGCTGGGTTTTATTGTAAGCGAGAAAGGGATTGAAGTGGACCCTGATAAAGTCAAAGCTATTCAAGAGATGCCTGCACCGAAAACTGAGAAAGAAGTTCGAGGGTTCTTAGGTCGATTGAACTACATTTCAAGGTTCATATCTCACCTTACAGCAACCTGTGAACCCTTGTTCAAGCTGTTAAGAAAAGAACAAACGGTCAGATGGAACGAAGATTGCCAGAAGGCTTTTGACAAGATCAAGGAATATCTGCAAGAACCTCCAATCCTCATGCCGCCAGTTGAAGGAAGACCTCTGATAATGTACTTGACAGTATTAGAAGAATCAATGGGGTGTGTGCTGGGCCAACATGACGAGTCTGGTCGAAAAGAGTATGCAATATACTACCTAAGCAAAAAGTTTACCGACTGTGAACAACGTTATTCACTGCTCGAGAAAACTTGCTGTGCTTTAGCGTGGGCTGCTCGCCGACTGAGACAGTATATGTTGACCCACACTACTTTATTGATCTCGAAGATGGACCCAGTCAAGTACATATTTGAGAAGCCAGCGCTTACCGGACGGGTTGCAAGATGGCAAATGATCCTTACAGAGTATGACATCCAATACACATCTCAGAAAGCCATCAAAGGCAGTTTATTGTCTGAATATCTTGCTGAGCAACCCATCGATGATTACCAGCCTATGAGGTTTGACTTCCCTGATGAAGACATCATGTTCATTAAATCAAAAGATCATGAAGAGCCTATTCACACTGAAGGGCCTGACCCGGAGGAAGAATGGATTATGATGTTCGATGGGGCTGTTAACATGAATGGCCGTGGTGTTGGTGCAGTCCTCATTTCACCAAAGGGAGTTCACATGCCTTTCTCGGCAAAACTCACTTTCAACTGCACTAACAACGAAGCTGAATACGAAGCTTGCATTATGGGTCTCGAGGAAGCCATTGACCTCAGGATCAAGACATTGACCGTATTCGGAGATTCAGCTTTGGTAATCAATCAAACCAACGGAAAATGGTACACCCACCAAGATCATCTGATACCTTACAGGGATTATACAAGAAGGTTGTTGACGTTCTTCACAACAGTCAAACTTGAGTATATCCCTCGGGACGAGAATCAGTTTGCAGATGCCTTGGCTACCATTGCGTCCATGATCAAAGTTCAAGCTGCTAACGTTGTACCTCAGATTTCAGTATCGAGACTTGACAGGCCAGCATATGTATTTGCAGCAGATGTAGTCAAAGATGATAAGCCTTGGTTCCATGACATTAAGTGCTTCTTGGAGGATCAAACATACCCACCTGGGGCATCTTCCAATGATAAGAAGACCTTGAGAAGGCTTGCTGGAAGTTTCTTTCTGAACACTGATGGTTCCCTATACAAAAGAAACTTTGATATGGTACTCCTCCGATGCGTTGATAGAACAGAAGCAGACTTGTTGATGCATGAAGTGCATGAAGGCTCTTTTGGTACCCATGCTGGAGGACATGCAATGGCTAAGAAGTTGTTAAGATCAGGCTATTATTGGATCACAACGGACGCAGACTGTTGTGCCTATGCCAGGAAATGCCACAAATGCCAGATCTACGCAGATAAAGTGCATGTACCTCCGAATCCTTTGAACATCATGTCTTCACCATGGCCCTTTGCCATGTGGGGCATCGACATGATTGGCAAGATTGAGCCAACTGCTTCAAATGGTCACAGATTCATCCTGGTCGCCATTGACTATTTCACTAAGTGGGTTGAAGCAGCCTCATATGCAAATGTTACAAGGCAAGTGGTAGCCCGATTTCTGAAAAGAGATATCATCTGTCGATATGGAGTGCCCGAGCGAATCATTACTGATAATGGTTCTAACTTAAATAACAAAATGATGGCAGAGCTGTGCCGGGACTTCAAGATTCAACATCACAATTCTTCTCCTTACAGGCCAAAGATGAATGGCGCTGTTGAGGCGGCAAATAAGAATATCAAGAAGATTGTGCAGAAGATGGTAGTCACCTACAAAGACTGGCATGAAATGCTACCGTTTGCCTTGCATGGGTACCGCACGTCAATCAGAACATCCACTGGGGCAACACCATATCAGCTTGTGTATGGTATGGAGGCAGTCCTACCTGTTGAAGTTGAATTACCCTCCCTACGGGTACTAATGGATGTTAAACTGAGTGAAGCAGAGTGGGTTAGGTCCCGTTACGAACAACTGAGTCTGATCGAAGAGAAGAGATTGGCTGCAATCTGCCATGGGCAGCTATATCAGAAGAGAATGAAGAAAGCCTTCGATCAGAAAGTCAGGCACCGAGAGTACCAAGTAGGAGATCTTGTGCTGAAAAGAATCCTCCCTCCTCATACAGACCACAGGGGCAAATGGACTCCAAATTATGAAGGACCATTCGTGGTAAAGAAAGTTTTCTCTGGTGGAGCGCTGATGCTCAACACCATGGATGGTGAAGATTTCCCGTCCCCTGTGAATTCAGATGCAGTTAAAAAATACTTCGCATAAAATGACCCGCTGGACATAAAAACAGAATGTAAGTCCAGGCAAAAATAGGGCATCCCGGCGAGTCAAAAACAGAATAAAAGACTCGGGCAAAAATAAGGGAAAATAAGCAAGAAATGTACACCCGCTGAGTTGAAAAGCCGCATTGGACAGCTCAGGCAAAATGGGTATCCCGATGGATTGAAAACCCGAAAGGGCGATCCATGCAAAATAAGGGAATAAGCGAACAACTGCATTCTGAATTCGTCTGTATTGTCAGCAACTCGGTTAAAACTCCGAAGGATCAAGCTTCAATCAGAATCAACTTTCTTCAAAAAGCAAGACGAGAAGAACGTCATTGTCATACGAGCCATAGCAGGAGAGGAAGCTCCTTAAAGCGTCATCAACACTGCCAGCACTTTGTTTCTCAATTTGTAACAATCTCCTCATTTTAGGAGATATGTTTCTTTGACTGTATCTCGCCGATTTAGGGGCACATGAATTAATAAAATCAGATTTTTCAGTCATGTTTCGTTTTGTATATTTTATTTGCAAAGGATGTCTGGTGTCTCTAAAAAATTCAACTGCATAAGTACAGATGTTTTTCTCCCAAAAATAATAATAATAAAACACATGCTTACAGGGAATATACTTACTCTCGAAAGTACTTAACTCCTATGACGGGATCCAGTAAAGGATACCTCGGGACCATTTGTGCGTTTCCTTATCTTTGCAGGATTGCGGGTATCCAGAACGCAACCTGGGGCATGCAAGTTACGTCTCAGCAAGCTGGCGAATCATTATCAACTCGGTCTATCTTCCACGTGGCGCTGGAAGGTGCCCGCTTCCCCAGCAAAGTTGCCAAATCAACATACACTCAATCTCAACATCTGGAATGCTCTATCCCCAGCCGAGTTGCCTCTTGTTGCCATCCCCGGCTGAGTTGCCTCTCACAATTCCCCAGCCGAATTGCCATTTCATCCTCAGCTGAGTGCAAAAGTCAGGGAACCATCTCCCCACAGAATCCCCGGCCTCTATCCAGAAGAGCAACGCAGGAAAGGATCACCACAGAATGAAGAAAGCTTCTACAAACCCCAGCTGGGTCCCGTATTATAAGGTTATGTCAGTCAGTGACCTATATCCCCAAGTGGATACACCTCTCCGGATCTACCAATGATCTCATCCCCAGCTGGGAGTTTCACCTCAAACAGATCAACCAGAGATCTTCACAGCAACGGGATCCGAATCCCGGTTTGATATTTTTGCTTAATCATAGCATTCGCATCATACTATCCCCTCAGAGCGTAGCATTCCGTCTAATACGGAGCATTACGGCAAAAAAAATCAAACGCGTAGCATAATCATAAGCCATGTTCTGGATTAACGCTTGTGAATAATAACCGTTCATCATCATTGTACAGAAATCCTCACCAGAGTCCCAGCAAAAAACAGTTGCCTCATATTCACAAATACCACCATATACACCCTTTGATACCCGTCCGTATCATCACTCCCCAGTAAAATCGCTGGAACACTCTTTATAACAAGATTACCCGTATCACGGATACTTCATGACACCCGTCCGTGTCATATTACCAGCAGAAAGCCAAAGACGTCCCCTTTTCACCCACACATACCTATGTATACACTCTCCTGACACCCGTCCGTGTCATATCCCCGGCGCAGTCGCCTAGACTTTGTATAGCAGATACTTGTTCATATTACACCTTTCTCTCTTGGCACCCGTCCGTGTCATTCTCTCCAGCAGTTAAAACACTCATCTATATATACTCACTACTCACGATACGCTTATACAGATACTCGTCCGTATCTTATACACAACACTTATCGCCCCACAGATTCGACAGTAGTCCTTGTTCTTTGTTAACCAGTTGGTACTCGTCCGTACCATCATCTCAGAACAGTGCGTCTAATGTTTGTTTCTACATAATACTCGTCCGTATCATAGTCCTAAGGATGCTCGTCCGCATCTTTAATCCATACACTGTTTTAAACACTTGTGTCTTCTTGAATATAGATGCTTGTCCGTGTCTACTATTCCCCCAGAAGAACCATCAGACTCAACACTCGTCCGTGTTCCTTGTTAACCAGTTGATACTCGTCCGTATCATCATCTCTGAACATGTGTCAGTTTGTTTCTACCCGATACTCGTCCGTATCATAGTCTTAAGGATGCTCGTCCGCATCTCTAATCTATACACAACACCAAACACTTATACTTTCCCTTTTTGGTTGTGAGCACTCGTCCGTGCTTACTATTCCCCAGTAGATAACAAAGCATTTTCCTTTTATCTAACACTCGTCCTGTGTTATGATAAACCCTGAGAGCAGCCGTCCCCTGCTGAGTGGTCGTCCTCCACTTCTTGATGGTCATCCTCCATCATGCTCATCCGATGGCCGTCCCCATCGTTGATCTTTCTAGCAGCCGTCCCCTGCTAGGTGGTCGTCCTCCACCTTTTGATGATCGTCCTTCATCACTTTATCCAATGGCCGTCCCCATTGTTGATTTTTGGTTATCTGACGCTCGTCCTGTGTTATGATAAACCCTGAGAGCAGCCGTCCCCTGCTGAGTGGTCGTCCTCCACTTCTTGATGGTCGTCCTCCATCATGCTCGTCCGATGGCCGTCCCCATCATTGATATTTTCGGCAGTCGTACCCTGCCAGGTGGTCGTCCTCCACCTTTGATGGCCGTCCCCATCATATTTCTTTTATCCCCAACAGAGCAGCCGTCCCCTGCTAGGTGATCGTCCTCCACCTTTGATGGCCATACCCCATCATCTGTTCATTTCATTTATTCTTTAACCCGATGGCCGTCCCCGTCGTGGTCCCTTTTCCTTTTAGCCCGATGGCCGTCCCCATCGTTGGTTGCTTTACCTTTATGAACTTGATGGCCGTCCCCGTCATGTTTCATTAATTTCCAGAGAATTTTACAGCTTTATCTTGATGGCCGTCCCCATCACGATTTTATTTTCCCCAGCTAGTCGGCCGTCCCCGTCTTGGCTTTACCTTTTATCCCCAGCATGTCGGTCGTCCCCGTCATTGCTATTTACCCAGCAGTCGTCCTCTGCTCGACGGTCGTCCTCCGTTGCCCACACTTTACAATATACTTTATTTTCCTTTTACAATCTATATCCCTTTTCTTCTTCATTCTGTGAGTGCAAATTTTGGACTGTCTTTGGTATTCAACCACAAGTTATCTTGTTTGCCTGATAAGCCGTCGCTTACATCCTGCACAGCTAACTCATGTTTGAATAGGGGCAGCTGTAAACACCCCAAATTTGCCCTCACCCATTTCACCATGTCTTGTGATCATTCTCATATGCATAAGCACAATCATATCATCCCACATCTCATTTTTGATTCACTGCATAGTTTATAAGTCATTTGCACCTAGGATTTGTGATCTGAGCAATCTCAGGGCTTCTTGAGCCACTCCAAATGCAACCAATCACTTCAAAGGGATCCATATGTGTTCAAGCATCATAGTACACCCTCTCAAAGTCAAAAATGCAAAAGAATCACAAGAACTAGGGTTTGAGTGGATGCAGAGCCAGGATTGACTGCACAGTTGACCTAAAATTAGGGTTTTGGTTTCAGGGGCCATAACCCCAAATTTTTTGGTCATTCTTGTTTCCATTGGTCTCTATATGGTATAGGGAGTATTCATATCAAGTTTCATGAAGAAATTCCTTGGGGAAGTCATCTGATCAAGAGTTGACTTTCTGGACAAGTCAGTGCAAAATCAGGGCATCTGAGGCCCCCAATGACCCAACCAATGGGTGATCTTCATCATTTTGAGTGTATATGGTCTTTATTTGATCATGGAAGAAGATTGAAGTTCACAAAAATCAAGAATTTAGGGTTTTTGCAAATGTTGACTTTTTGGGCATAGTTGACTTTTCAAGAATGCTTCATTTTAGGTCATTTTTCAAGCTTTGATTATTGATCCAAAAATGCTTCAAATGGAAAAACTTTGGTCATGAAAGTTGTAGATCTCATCTTTCCCTTTTCAAAAAGTACAAGAACATGATCAAACTCTTCTTGGATCAAAAGTTATGGCATGGCAAAGTTGGCCAAAATCATTGATTTTCAAGGCATGCCTCAAATGGAAATTTTGCAAAATCATGAACCAATGCATTTTTTAACTTCCAATTCATTTCAAACCAGCACACTAACATTCTCTAAGTCATGAAAATCAGAATTGAGCCAAAATCACATGTTCATGGTTCATGTAACAAGGTTTTCTTTCATGAAGTACAAAAAGGCAACAACTTGCAAAACACTCATGACACTTCCCTCAACTTGCTGCCTTGGCCTTTGAACCTTGCTAGCTCTCTCACCACACCATGCTGCGCCAGCCCTAGCCTTTGTACCAAGCTAGTATCAAGCCCATGCCTCTCTTACAAGAAATTTGACTTTTGGCAAAAGCAAACATCCCAATCACCACAGGCCATGTCACATCCTCTGGCCACTTGCATTTGTTTATTGTATCCTTTGGCAAGCCATAACACAAGGCAGGCAAGGCTGAAACACACACAACAACACATTCACAAAAAACACACCACATTGCCTAAGCTTTCGAATCTGCTTCCACAACTTGCAAACACAAAAACCATTTTCACCATTCAACTCACCATGCATCATTGAGTAGAAACCAGCAAGAACACAAGCCTGAATCAACCAGAACACCCCATAGCCATTTCTCACCTCAAGTTGCAGTTCCATTCGAATCTCCTTCCCTAGCTCACAAACATCCAAACAAACCTTGCAGACCTTCTCCATACATCCTCTGGACCACAAACCACCATTCACCAGGGCCTGAAACTACCAGAATCACCATAGCCATTTCTGACTGAGCTTGAAGCAGGAGCTTTCGAAACTCACTATCCAGCCAACATAAACTCTTCTTGAGCATTCAAACATCATCTGGGGATCAAGTGGAGTGGACTGCACAAGGAGAAGTGGCCAGAAAGTCACCAAAGTGAAAGCTTCAAATCTCAGGTAGCTTGAAATTTATTTTTCCAGAAATCACTTTGCATGTTATAAACTTGTTCCTTGTGCTTCACTGATCATCCTGATGTCATTGGTTTCGAAAATGGCTTTGAAATGAGAATTTAATTTCTCTCTGAAACCTGCGTGCCCTAGTTTTCATTTTCTTCGATTCAGCTTATTTAGGAAGAAGAAATTTGTTTTGAGAGAGGGGTTTAATTCGTGAGTGTGTAAGGAACATTTCCCAGTTCTTAGTTTTCATTTTTGATACAATTTGAGTGAGTTGGGAAGTTTTCAGGGGAGTTGCTCGCCGGAGAAGACGACCGGAGGTCTTCTCCGGCAGCCTGAATGTGATTAGGGCTAATTGTCATTAATTAGTGAACTTTAAACTTGGACCCTTGGATGCTGTTTCCCGCGCGCTAGTGAATGGTCCAGATCATGTCATTTTGCCCTAATCCACTTAATTAGTTTTAATTATTTCGTAATTAAATTAATTTGGCCAGATTGAATCCAGACCCTCCATTCACGCGCCAGTCAACCAATTTGAATCCAGAGCCCATCCTGGCCCTCCATCCTGATTACTTTTCTTCTTTTCTTATTTTAATTTCATTTTATTTCATTTAACTTGCATAATTAATTAAAAATAGTAAAAAATTCTTAAAAATTATGAAACTTTTTCCTAAAAGTTTTATTAATTTTTAAGACCCAAAAATATTTTTATTTTATTTTTTATCATTAAAAAAGTATTTTTAAATATTTAAAATATTATTTTTAATTGATTAATGGAAATTAATTAATAAAAAATACTTTTAGGTATTTAAAAATTACAAAAAAATTCATGAAATGTTATAAGGCATTTAGAAACATTGTCCAACCTTCAAACCAAATTTCTTTTTTGATCTTGATGCATTTTAAGAATTTTTCATGGAATTAAATCATTTTTTATGCATTAATTTGATCATGAGTTCAAAAATTCATTTCTGCCTATTTGAGAAGAGTTGGACATTGGTTCTTCTTGCATTGTCTTATGTTTTGCATGTAGTTTCTAGGATAAAATGGCCATGATTTGATCTTGCATTTTCCAATTGTTTGGCATTTCTTTTGTTAAGAACCCTAAAAAACCCTAATAACTTAGAAAAATCATATCTTGAGTTTGGTTAAGAGTTGAGACCTCCCCTTTGGACATTGGTTTAGTGTAGGGTTAGGGTTTCTTTGAGTGGCATTTTCCATTTTTTATCTTAGGGTTTGCTTCTGTTTTGGGTTTTTGTTTGATGTTTGATTCATGAACCCTAATTTGAGCTTTCATTTGCATACCTCTTGCATCCTCTTGCATAACATGACTTGTCTTTGCATTTTATGCATGCTTGTGTTCCATTTGACATCATAAGACATGTAGGAAGCATGTTTGATCATTGCATCACATATTTGCCATGTCATTTACCTTGTATGCTTCATAACTTTTCATGTTCATTCATGCTCCTTAGCTTGCATCATTTGCATCCATGATCTTGTATGAACATCTCCATGTCTTGCCTTATGTTTGCAGCACCTCATAGCATCATTATCATCATCAACATGCTTCTGGTTTTGTTTAGCATCATACCATTTCATCCCATCTTGCATTGCATTGCATTTCTTTCTAACATTTCAGGAGGTAAGTAAACCTGGGAAGTGAATTTGCCTTCACTTCTCATAACTTTTCTTTTCATCCCTCTTGCATCCATTGCTGCATTCCTATATGTGTTTGAGTTTGAGCTTGCTCATTCTTGTTCTTCCCACTTTCTTTCTTCAAGTGACTTGACTTCTTGAATGAAGCAAGTCACTTTGCTTCTCTTGATCCTGTTCATCTGCTTCCTGGTGGTTTCATTGAAGATTGTTCTTGAAAAACCTCACAAACCCTAGGAACAACCAAGCATGACAATGATTAGGGTTTTGATTAGTCTCCCCTCTTAGTTTTACCTTTGTGTCTCTTTTGAGTCTTCTCTTCTCACCTCATAATCAGGGACTAAACCCTAAAGGCCTTAAGGCTTTGTGATTAAGCTTATGCTTGCATCCTTCTCTTAGGATGGAGTGTATAACTTTAATCCTAAGTTTTAAACCCTTAATGTGTTTAAATCCTTTAATCAATCCACTTAATAATCATCAAGACTTCACACTTGTAACTTGGGCCTTGCATTAGGGTTCTAATTCTTCCTTAATTGGTTAAGAAGGACTAACCCTAGTGTTAATGGACAAGTCCCCCTCCAGTTGTCTTACAAACCCTAAAAAGCACTTCATCATCATTAAGTAAAATCCACTTAATCAAAGGCTTGTTTTGTCATGTGTTTAATCCCTAATCATGGATTAAGTTGAGGAGCTTTCCTCAGCTTAAACATTCTCATCTATTATCCTTCTCTTAGGATGGTGTAATGAGTCTGTTTAATCCTTGATTATGGCTTAATCTCATTACTCAACACTAAACAAAAACAACAAAAACACCTAAATAATCACAAGTAGGTTAATGATCTTAATCCTGCATCAAGGGTGATTAAGTGTGAGAAGCTGACTTCACACTTAAGGTACTCTCATTACCCCTAATCAGAGGGAAGATGTGATGAGTTTACTAAATTCATTGGTTTAGGCTTAAGCTCATTAATTTATGACAAACTTTCAAAAGCAATAAAAGACTGAAAACGCAAAAACAAACAATAATCGTCTCCTCCGGGATTCTTTTCTCATCTCATTCACTCATAAACGCGAACTTGCTTCTTCCGTCTAATGCAAGACAGTTTGCACCTGAGCTAGACAGGTCATACACTTGAGCATTGACAAGCAAGCAGTTCACAAGTCAATTCATCTTTCAGTCTCTTTGGGTCGAACTACGGTGTTCTGACTTCCTCATTGCACGAGAGGATACGTAGGCATAACTTAACAGTTATCGAACAAAAGTCTCTGTATATTCCCCCTCTTTCTAGCCTTATTCTTTTAAGCCTCATGATCTTGAGCATTCCATTCATTTCTTACACTGACACTTCATTTATACACTTCACTCTCTTTTACACTGACACCTGTACATCCTTTTCCAGCTCTTTTATGCACAAATTGCACTGACACTACCCCTTTATAGCACAAATCTTTTAAGCGTGGATCCCGTCGAGTACGACGGACAATCTGGGTGCTAATACCTTCCCAGGTTGTAACCAACCCCCTTTCTCAGTCTCTCTGGTTCGCAACCGTCTTGTCCATCTTTTCCTAGGTCTATGCAGCATTGCCTTTCCTCCGGGATAAAAATGCCTAGCTGGCGACTCTCTTCATCTCCAATGAGTTCACGGCTGTGTGTTCCCATTGTTCCTTTCGCCGACCGCTCGCGCTTGTACCGGGATGCAAATCTTCGGGAGCGACAACTGTGAAGCATGCTACAACAAATGCTATCAAAATGCCCATTGCATTTACTTCCCTTATATATGGAATCATCCTCAGTCAACACTTTGATATTCTTTCTAGTACTAACAATGCTTGCAAGAGAGAATTTGTCTTATTTGTGCATTACAAACTTTTTTCAGGAAGACATGTCCCAAATCTTGTCTTAACATCTTCTGAGAAGAAACCTACCACCAAGTCAGCTGTTATTTCTGACTTGAAAGAAGCTTGCAGGGAATTGGGGGGGGGGGTCATTCGTGTTCATTGTAATACCCCACTTGTCCCATTTTTGAAAATAACAATTTAATAAGAAAAATCAGAGTTTAAACAAAGTGGAATGCTACATTAACAATATTAACCAACAAAAACTCATTTATTAAAACATCGGAAAATATTATTTTATTCATCTCACAACAATTTTCCAAACATCAACAATAATCAACAACATCACTTCACGTATAAAGTTTTCAACCAGAATATGATACGTAACAAATACTGAGAATAAGTAAACATCAAAAGTCCATGAATCCCGTGTTACGTATCAAAGCGACTCCTATGACTCGATCAAGCAACTTGTACTCCAAGCGTACTCAAGCACCTGAATCATCTGTACTTCCAACGAAGTACATACACAACAAACATCAAATGGGGTGAGAACTACATTTAATAATTAACGGTGCATAATACATGTAAAAGGGTAGTTACTCACAAAATCAACATAAACAACACATATCCACAACAATAACCATGAACATGATTCAACAATATCAATATGCAATGTGACCCAACAAAGACACAATGCATGTGGTACCAACTCACCATGGTTCATTCAATCGAACCCGATCCCTAAAGAAATCCGGATAAATCACATACACCCATCCGACAATGATTTATCTTCAACACTCTCCATAATGGAGATCAGATGAATCACATACGCCCATCCGACAACAAATCATCTTCAACAATAATCAACAATAATGCCATGAATGCATGATAATGAATATGCATACAACACATGTATAATAATCATTATACCTCTTCACGACCCATCCGATCACATAAGATATACAACATGGAAATCTATGCATACAACATGTGTATAATAAATATTATACATTAACACGATCCTACAGATCACACCAAAAATACATATAATAACAGCCAATCATAACAACAATCCTTCTGATCACACAAAACCACATATGACACAACTACACCAATAATCATACATATACACGAGTCCCCAAAACACCTAAGAAATATGTACTTGTCATACCACACCATAGTTCTCCAAACCTATTCCATCAATTCAGTCTATACATCACCAAGGAAATACTTCACCTAACCTTAGTTAGTTATTCACACGGTTCATCCACTAGGTCTCAATTATTAATCCACTTTACCTCTAATCATAACTCTCATAAACACCAAAGTACTTCACGCGACTTACTTAATTAGTCGTCTGATTAGTCCACCTAAATTTTGTTATTAAGTTACTTTCATCACCAATCCTCGATTAATAAATTCCTAAGGTCTACACTAATGCCTCAAATCAAGAAAACCGACATCGAATGCGAAAGGAGACAAAAATCGAAGAAAAAAAACATAATTTACCCTACAGGCCTGGTCATACGCGTATTGCATTGGGCCATACGCGTAATGACCAGCCTCCATGCAGCCCATACACACCTCCTATGTTGCCCATTATGCGTAAGCTTTCCACTCTCCAGGCCAATACACATATAGCCACCTTGTACGCGTATTACCTTGTTTCTCTACGCGTAGCCTACGTAAATGGGCAGATGTCTGTGCCAATCCACTCTTCATACGCGTAATGACCTCATGTTACGCGTAATACCTTGTTTTCACGCCACTCAATACGCGTAACACACCCCTTTTACGCGTATTTCCCTAGTTTCTCGCCCTTCATATGCGTATTGCACACCTATTACGCGTATCACCAAAGGCTCACCAAATTTCATGTTTTCTCAATCATTTTGCATATGGTTCCTACGATTCTTGTTTTCACACTTTATATCATTCCAAGAACGATTTATACACTAGTTTTTTACACTCCTATTCATGTTCTTCTTTCATTTACTGTTACTAGATTTAGTTCTAACACTTTTAGATCTAAATTCATCAATGTTCCTCTGCAATAACACAAGATTCATACAACAATGCAACATACAGAATAACCACAACAATGTTCCATCAAAATCAACAAGATCAGACCAAATTCGTAACAACAGTCATACAATCACATATCCATCATATAACATTATGAACAACAAAAATTCTACGAGGGAAAGGACCCCTCACTACCCCTCATGTTATCATCACCAATTATGAACCCATTCTCCCTCTTACCTCAAATACTTGAAGAGATTCATGTGAATTTGCTCCATGAAGATTACCCTGGGAGAAGTTCTTCCTCTTCCTAGCCCTTTCTCTTGGGCTCCCAAAAATTATTCTGACTAATATCCTCTAATCTCGAATAAAGACTTAATTCCTATCATTACCCTCACCATAATGTTTTACTGGTTCAACCTCATTATTTTAATGAACCGAAATAATAATAATACTAATACTATTAACATAATAATAATAAAACTATTTAATTGGGCCATTTTATTATTACCATACCCCACCAATACTTTCCACACCATAAGTCTACCCGTCCACTAGGACACTACACTCAAATCTCTAGGCCCACATCCCTCAACAAGGCCAACAATACATAAAAAATACCCAATGATCAATAATTAAAAATGGGGTGTTACATTCATGCTGATAGAAAGATGAAACTAGAAAAATTAATAAAGGATCCGAAACAGACTGAAGGTGATAACATTAAAGATGCTGAAGAAAATGAAGAGGAAGCTGGTGAAAGTACTGAGGACAATGATTCTGTTGCTAGTGAGGAAACTAAAAGCTGTGATTTTGATTGATGCTGCTGATGATGTTCTTGTTTGGATGTTTTTTTGGTCTTTGTTTATGACTTTTTGGCACTTGATGTGCATGGGCTGTCATAACTTTTATTCTTGTCTCTGATGACTCTTAAGGTTTCTGGTTTTTTCTACCTGTCCTGGTTTTTCTTTTATGGCCTCTATTTATTTATGGTTGTCTAATTATGTCTAAAAATGGGGAAAGATTATAGTGCTGCTTACTCTGATGGTTCTGGTTTGAGGGGGGGGGGGGTTCCTTCTCTTTAGCAGTTGATTGTTATCTATTATTACTGCCATGGTGTTTTTCTATTTGGTTTCATGCAGGTCTATGCTCTAATATGGTTTTAGCCAAAATTTGCTAAAGGGGGAGACTGTTAGTTCTGTGGTTGGCAAATTTTTTGGTAAAACATGTTTTCCTTCAAGATGTCATGACTGATGTCTTGACATGTGGTTCTAAGTATTCTGCAGATGTGTTTGTATTATTGCAGGAATCTGGTCTTGATGTCAAGACAGATTTTCTGATATTCTATAATAGAACATTCTTTTCATAATGGTATGTTTGTCTGTTGTGCAGTTATCTTTTGTGTGTTTTGTTGAGTGATTACCTACGCAATTATTGAGGATAATATTAGAGCAGACTATTTCGCTTTTGGAAGGATCAGTTGTTCCCATTCTTGTGCATTTTGTTTTTAGAAGATTCAAAGATCAATCAGTATTTAATGAAGATCAATTATGACTGCTTTCATTGCTTATATTCATGAAGATCGTTCTCTACTTAAAATGGTGCAACCCTAATTGAAAGTTACAAAAATTTGAGATTGAAAAAGATGTGCATTCTGAGTTAGGGTTTTGTTTTGTGGTTGATTGTGAGTCGTTCTAATATCACCTAGATGTTTGAATTGGAATACTTTTATTGAGTTGTAATTCTGTCCACTATAAGCTTTTAAGTATGAGTGTTTGTTCTTGATTGAAGATTTTAAGCAAGATCAAGTTGTTTATCTTGGAAGAGTATTCTTCTATTTTATTTGTAAGGTTTTGGTTGATTAACACAGTGTGTGATTGAGGGGGAGTGAGAGGGGGTTCTCTTATCTAAGGGTTCTTAGATAGAAATTGCATTAGGAATTGATTAAGTGAGGGGTGTAAACTGGGATTATTTAACTCTAAATTGATACTACTGATAGTTGATTTTTTTCCTGGCTTGGTAGCCCCCCAGAGTAGGTGAGTTTTCACTGAACTAAGTTAACAATCTCATATCTGTTACCAGAATTTCAGATATGGTGCACCAAAATATGTTTCCCAATATTATTGTTATTGTGGATGTTAAATTAGTTGAAGTGATGCATGATGTTAAACAAGATGAAGTGAATGATGATGTTCAACCAGATAAAGCGAATGATTATGTTAAATCGTCTGTTTGACTGGTTGTTGTTAAAGTAGATGTTCATGCATAATTTATAAATAAAGAAGTGTTTATTGTTCATGAACATATGCTACAATAGGTCCGTAGGGAGGCTGGAAAATTGAGGGTTGACATTATAATTAGAAGGACCGACAATGGTTCGGATAGAAGACAAACATTTGTAATTAATAATGATATGCGAAAGAAATGTCACGTATCAACCAAATATTACGAAGTTGAAACGAGATGACACTAGATCGAGGAACCGTGAGTGTCCGTTTAAATTGCACTGATATAGTATAGTTGACGAGACATGGAAATTTAATGTGATTTGCGATATACATAATCATGACTTGCATGACAAGATAGCCACTCATCCCATTGTATGTCACCTTGTGTCAAAGGAGAGAGAACTTGTTTTGGACATGACATTAAACATGGTAGTGCCGAAAAACATACTCACATATTTGAAACGGAAAAAATCTCTAAATATTTCAAATATCAAGCAAATGTACAACGTACATGCTTGAGACAACAAGGCCGTAAGAGGACCAAGATCTGAGATGCAATAACTTTACAACTTTTGGATGATGACCACTATGTTTAGAGGTACAAAGTTTGTGAGGATGAAGTCACCGTTCGAGATATATTTTTGAGTCATCCTGACTCTGTCAAGATGTTTAACACCTTTTCCTCGGGGCTCATAATTGACTCAACATACAAAACAAACAAGTATAAAATTCTAATCATACAAATCATTGGTGTTACTTCTAAGAAGATGACTGTCGCTCCCGGGATTTTCATCCTAGTACAAATGTGAAAGTGGCGCGGAAAAGGTAGAGTCGCCAGCCATACATTTTTATCCTGAATGAATAAGAAAGGTAATGCTGCACAAGCCTAAGAGAAAAGAAAAGGACGAGGTCCTGCAAACTAAAGAACTGAGTTCGGGAGTTGGTTACGAACTGAGAAGGTATTAGCACCCCAGATCGTCCGTTGTACCTGATGGGATCCACGCTTGTTAGTTTGTTATCACCACAACCTTTTTCAATTTGATCAACAAAAATTGTTATGTGAAGTTGTTGATGAATGCAATAGAGGTTGAAGATGAAGAGAGAACAATGTGTATATCTTTCACTTTTCTTGTTGACAATGAAAAAATAATTTGCCAACTATTTATAGGACACAAGGAAAATTAATGAAATAAGAAAATGTGAAAAGTAAGGAAATTTTGCGCATGCCTTCAGGATGAGTCGACTCATCCAGACATGTCAGACGACCTATTGATACCCGTGGTAACTGGATTAAATTTGCATGTCAATGAGTCGACCTATTTGAAGGTTTGAGTCGACTCATTCTGAATTTTCACCAATGAGTCGACCTGTGGAATGACTTCAATTGACCTGTTCATACCCAAAGTTGCCCATATGATTTTTGAAGTGAATGAGTCGATCTACTTGCCTATATGAGTCGGCTCATCCATACTGCATCTTTAAAAATTCTTTATTTTGCAGAAATCTTGACAAGATCCACCAATCACTTCTGAAGCCAATGCAACCCTTATGACCATGTTCTTCCATATGAGTTTTGACATCATTAAAACATATTTTTCTATCACATACTCTCCCTTTTTTATGATGGCAAAACTTATGAATATGTACCACAAAAGGAACCTTTTTGAGAAACATCTCCCCCTTGAATATATGCTATGTACATTTTTCCATATAATGAGCCTATTCCCCCCCTTTGACAACATCAAAAAGAGAAAATGGATAAGATCCAAATAAGTAACCATAAAATTAATATTTCACCCCATTGCAATAGACATTCATTAATGATCATACACATAATATGAAATTAATAAAGAAAGGGAACATAGATAAGATAAGTATAAAAATAGATAAACAAACAGCAGGTAGTTCAAATATAAACCATGTTGAAATAAAATAAAGACAATGCAACATAACAATGTGAAATGATCATGAAATGATGAACTAACTAATATGCAAGATGACCAAAAACACCAAAGCCCTCCTCTCTCGGTGGGAAGAATCTCTTCTCCGATATCCACTCGGACGACAATCATTTTCATACATTTCAATGAACTCAATGAAATTTGTGTTAAGAGTATTAAAGGACCCAATGAAAGCTCTATTAGAACCACCAATAGCGTTAATCTTTTCCAATGCAGTGGATGCAAAGGAATTAAAATTTTCACTTTGAGTTTTTAATTGTCCTTGCAATGTGAAGTAACGCTCGTCCTGAAGTGAAGCATAATAAGCAAAGTTGGTGTTCTGCGCTTCAATTTGCCTTTCCAATTCGGAGTATCTCTTATGTTGAGCATCATAGAATGTTTGTTGTTGAAGTTGCATATTGCAAAGGATGTCGATAACACTTGGGTTATCCTTGTATTTTCAAGCATCTAAATGATTTTGATGAAGACAACAAGCTCAATCAATGAATTATCTCATGTTCAAAAAGCAAGTGAATCTATTTTTGTTCAAGCAAGCTTAATTATGTCAACATTTTTCAAAGACTTGAATAACTTCTCTAAAAACAAAGGTATAACTTTCAAGTATGCATACAAGTGTTCAAACTAGGTTCATATAATGCATATACATGACTAAAATTGTTAGCATTAAAAAACATTGGCCTACATTGATTTTAAAAATACATTTTTCAATTCTGCTCAACGGTTAATCTGTTACCAGTTAATGGTTAACCGATTAACCATTGAAAATTTTCAAAATCTGGGAACGTTACAACGCTTTAACCGGTTACCAATTAGGTGGTAACCGATTAACACTGGACCAGTGGCAAATTTTTTATGCATCTCTTCATGCAATGCATTCCAAACTTTGTTCCAATGAACCATGACACCCTTTCATGATTGGTACCTTTTTGTAAGGATGTGTAAGCATTATATAAACACCATAATTAAGATTTCAAGTCACCTCCTACAATTTTCATAATCAATTCACTCAATTCTTATTTATTTCAAAAACCTTCTAAAAGTGTTCATTTCATAAATTTCCTTGATATAAACTTTGAACTAAAATTTCAGATTTCCATTATAGTTTTATATCATAATTTAGAACACTTGTTTACATATTGTGAGTGAGAATTATTCAAGGGAGAAGATCAATTATTAAATTGATATACATTGAAGATCCAACTTTCTACTCTTATCCAAAAAATTCAGAATTTCTTGTTACTTATATACAACTTATTTTTCAAGATTGTTGAAAAAAAGTTTGTTAAGTTGTTCCCTTGCTAACCGGTGTGTGGACGCAAGAGGTCCATGTGTGAGAAATTAAGTCTCGGTTGGACTTTAAATATTGCAAATCCAAGAGGATTATTCTTGGTGTGTTAGAGTTGTATAGAAAGACTTAAGGTTGTCTTGTCTAGGAATATAACATTATAGTGGAAATCTATTTTTTGTTGAAAGGGGACTAAAGTACTCTCAGACTGTGAGGGAAACCAGTATACATCATTGTGTCATTTACTTTCCGCATTCTACCACATTCATTACTTACAATCATTAAGAAAGTAAAACATCGAAAACCTTTGAAAACTCAATAAAAGTTTATAAGGCCTAATTCACCCCCTCTAAGGCATACATTCAAGTTACAATTGACATCAGAGCGGGTTATAGGTAATATGTTCCTATCGATTTAGTATGGCTTATACAAGCACAAATCCTATTTTCAAAGATGGTGGTAGTAGCAACAAGCCTCCTATATTTTCTTGGAGAGTATTTTTATTTTTGGAAGATTAGAATGAAGGCACACTTAGAAGCATAAGGAGATGATATACGGGAAACCATTGAGAATGGACCATATAATCCTGTTAGTGTGGTAAATGGTGTTGGCATTCCTAAAGTCAAAAGTTCGTATGATGAAGATGATAAGAAAAAGATCCTAAATGAAAAGAAGGAAATTAATATTCTTCAAAGTGCTTTAAGTATGGATGAATTTTTCTGAGTTTCACAATGTAAATCGGCGAAGGAATTATGGGATACTTTGGTGGAAACTCATGAAGGAACCGCTGAAGTAAAAAATCAAGATTGAATACTTTAAGTCAAGAATACAAAATATTTAGAATGCAGCTCGAAGAATCCATTGTTACAATACAAACAAGATTTGTTCACTTGACTAAAAATTTAATTGCTCTCGGAAAAACTTTCACAAATGATGATCTAAATCTTAAGGTGTTAAGATCTTTGACTCGGGAATGGCAACCAAAGGTAACGATAATTTCGGAAAAGAAAAGATTATCAACCATGACGTCCGCATCACTTTTTGGAAAACTCAAAGAACATGAACTTGAACTTGGATGGCTTGAAAAACATGAACAACAAGAAAAGAAATCAAAAGGAATTGCTTTAAAGGTAGAATTTAAATTTGATCATAATGGTGATGCAACAGATGAAGACGGAAACTTTACGCTTCTAGCCAAAATGCTTGGCAATTTTTTTGGCAAGAATGACAAAACCTTCAACTATTCAAAGAGAAAGAAACACTTCAAGAAAATGGAGGCATACACATCAAATCAAAATGTTACTTGCTACGAATGTGTAAAACAAGGTCACATCAAACCCGATTGTCCAAAACTTCCAAAGAAAACAAGTTTCAAAGGTAAGAAAGAATTCAAGAACAAAAATGAATACATTGCATGGGAGGACAACAACATTAGTTCATCATCGAAATCAGAGAGCGATGAAAATGCAAACTTAACATTAATGGCTTCACACCATTCCGAAGATGAAAGTGACGAGGTTAGTTAGGTCTTCTCTATTTATGATGATGATAATCAAGGTACAATTAATGAACTTCTAAGAGAATGTAAAATTTTGTATAAAACTAATGCTTTTCAAAAGAAACAAATAACATCCTTGGAAGATAAAATTTCAAATGGAAATCTTGAATGTGTCCCTGTCACGCATACATCACACGACTTCTCTGGATTCTTAGTTGCAGGAATTCCATGTACCAACTTCTTCGAATTCATATGCACTAAGTTTCTGAAGTTCAAATGACCAAATATTTTGTACCATAACTCATTTTCCTTCACAACATTTGATGCACTAAGGCATTCAGAGTCTGCGGTTTTAACATTCACTTTGAATTTTCTATTCCTTCTCTATTTTGACTTCATAATCAACTTCTGATTACAGTCATACAACTTCAAAAGATTGTAATTCATGGTAAGTGAAAATCCTTTCTCAATTAATTGGCCTACACATCAAATTTCTTTTCATGCCATGAACATACCACACATTTTGAATCAATGTTGTGTTACCATTATTCAGAACTACTCTGACATTTCCCATACCTTCAACTTTGATGTATTTATCATGAGCACATCTGATCTTTTTCCTCTTTCTATAGTCAAAATAAACCAATCATTTCTTATTTTTAGTAAGGTGATTTGAGCATCCAGTGTCCATATACCACCAGTCTTCCTAATACACATCATCAGATTCAGAAGCCATTAATAACATTGATTCATCATCCGAATCTAGTTAGGCTATGTTTTCTTATTCTGACTTCCTTTCCTTGTTTGACCAATAATCAACAGCAAAATGGTCAATCTTCTTACAACAGTAGCATTGAACCTTTCTCTTATCATACTTTTCTTCCCCTTTTGAGCACTCTTTTGCCTTTCAGAAGTTGAGTTTTCTGACTTCTGAACACCATCATATCTCTTACTGGCTTCTGACCACGTCTACTTATGATGTTTCTTACCAGAAGTTGCTTTCAGAGCCTGTTGCTCCACCTCTCTTTCATAGTTTCTCTCAGTCATACGCAACTCTTGTGCCTCTATTATGCTTTGCAGCTCTTCAATTCTCATAGTGCTAAGATCCTTAGAATGTTCAATTGATACGTTAATGTAATCAAATTGAGAAGTAAGATATCTAAGTACCTTCTTAATGATCCTTTCATCAGAGAGAGTTTATCCATACAACTTCACCTCATTTGTGATTATAATCACTCCAGAGATGTAGTCAGGTACCTTCTTATTATTCTTCATGTTGAGATTCTCATATTGCTTACGTAGAGAATGAAGTTTCACCTTCTTCACTGATGCATCACCGCCGTAGCACCATACCAGTGTGTCCCAAGCAGCCTTCGCCGTCGTCGAATAATCAATCTTTTCAAACGCATTCGCATCCACACACCAATGGATGTAGAACAACGCCTTCTGATCATTCTTCCTCAGATCACGCTGAGCATTCCTCTGTGCATCTGTTGCATTTTTCAAAAGTCCACCTGGAACAACTGTCGTTGATGAGATTAAGAACATCTCAAGCGCCATACAACACACACATCTGAATCATCCATCGATTCCAATTCTTGTCATCGAACATTGGAAGCTTAGTACTTAAATTACAGTTCTGTTCATCTTGAACCTTGTGCAGTTCACTCAGATCTCACCAAACACTAGTGTTTTCCAATCCCGCAGAATTCCAAATACCAATTATTGATGCACATGATAGAAAAATGATGGAATAAGAGTAAGAAGAGAGAAAATAACAAACTTTCACTAATCTTTCAAAAACAATTAAAATGAATGATTACAACTCATTCTTTAATGACTAAACACACTACTTAAACAAAATACTAACCTACACCAACTAGATTAAACTTAATACTATTATTGAATATAAATTGTCTTATTCAAATTTATAAACTAAATTATTTGATTCTACAATTGTTCCCTCTTGAATTATCTGTTTTTACTTTTTTTTAGATGACATGAATAAAGGAAAGGTCGCATAGAGAACTATGTTATGTGGATATAAGATGAGCCACGAATCATCACTCACTTAAATATCATTACCAATAGCAAACTAGGTCCCACCAAACCATTGCAATTTGCAATATATAACCTATAAACCTCTCCTTTTTTTTTTTTATCACACTTTAAAATGACACTAATGTATTATTGACTATAGAATCATAAAATTGTATAATACTTTGTAATATAAACTAAATAATTAATTTTTGTGACAGAATAATACATGCTTAAAAATTGTTAAAAACATCAAACACTAGAACCATGTTAAATTTTTGTGCATGTCTATGTATGAAACAAAGAAAAAGTGTCTCATAAAGTATCTATCTATAGTAGTATAACAGTTTCTTTAAACATGTGTATGAGACTGCATCATATGAAACACTGATGTCGTGGCTGCACTTTTTGCCTCAGACGTGGACATACTCATCTGCACTGATTCTAATAAATAAAAAACACAAAATATATTAAATTCTGTCCATAATAATTCCAATAAATATCTTCTTAGCACCAACACATCTTTTGCTTTTTTCTCAATTCTTAGTATTTATCAGTTTCATTATACATCACTAGCCATTGTTGTGAACAAGATATCTTCCTCTTCATATTCATATCTTGTTTGAGGTACCATTGTTTCTCTCTTTCTCTATGAAGGGTTACTTTGTTCATTGGTAATTTTCTTTGTTTCATATGTTCCACTTATTTTTTTTATTAGTTCGATTGTTGTCTGTTTGTCTTCTATTTCTGTATAAACTTTACTTCGTACGAGGATTGATTGTTGATTTTCTTTCATATTCTTAATGCATGTTGAAGTTTGATGATGTTTTTTTGTGTGACTGAATTTGTTGATCTAACTTTGATTGAAGGAGTTGCATGAATTGGTCATTACATTCATAAGACATGACTGCGAATAATGGAAGAGGAAGCGATGAACATAAGAGAAAAAGCAATGTGATTATTGGTAATGAGAATAATGGTTTGAATAGAAATTTTGCTTCTTTAGTTGGATCTGGACATCCTAGTACTAGTTTTTGTTCCACCACAGATCCTAAACACATTGTTGAAAAATTGCATGTTAGGAAGTATCATCATAATAGCTTTAGTAGAGAAATTGCATTGAAAAAAGTTGAAGAACAGATTCCTCTCAGGTTAAGCAAAAGACAAAAGGGAAGTGATTCTAGGATAAACTTGAATCATGAACCATGTAAAATGAAAAGTGCTTCATCTACATCTAGTTATCCTCATAAGGGAAAGGGAGTTATTGACAAGGATTTCGACAATGTTATGTCTGGCGCGGAATGTTTTAATGACGGAATCGTGTTAAGAGTGTGGATGAAGTCTGAGAGTCATAGAATGAAGAAATCAGAAAGGTTGTATATATTTAAACAGATCTTGGAGTTGGTTGATTTTGCACACTCTCAAGGTTTTGTCTTGCAAGAGATAAAATCGTCTTGTTTCGTGTTATCGCGTTCGAATAGGATTAAGTACATTGGTTCGTATAGTCAACAAGTGTTTGATGACAGAAAATCGTGTTTCACCGTGTTTAAGTCGTGTCTTAAGGCCATCGTGACTTGTAAAGAGACAGAATCTCTTAAGCAGCAGCAGCATTTTAAAGAAAAGATGTGTCTAGATGGTTCGAGTTATCAACACGATTTTGCAGAAGAAAAGAAGTTAGAAGAGAAATGGTACAGTAGTCCAGAATCGGTCGATGATGGAACTTGTACTTTTTCCTCAAATGTTTATAGCCTTGGAGTTCTTCTCTTTGAGGTCAGAAACTATTTTATACATTTTTGGTACTTTGATTAAAGCTTTAAGCTGTTATATTCATAATCTATTTGTAACATTTTAGTGAATGCTTCTCACAGTTGCTGTGCAATATCGTGTCATTGGACGCACATTCGTCTGTGATGTTTGATATGCTTCATCGAATCTTACCGCCGAAGTTTCTATCACAGAATGCAAAGGAAGCTGGCTTTTGTCTATGGCTTCTGCACCCCGAACCTTCTTCTCGTCCCAATACAAGGTATAGTATCGTATTATGCTTCTGTTCGTTTCATCGATGCGGTTTTTCTGTCTCACTTGAATATATAAGTGCAAGTCTGTTTTTATTTATAACAGGATGATTTTAGAATCTGAGTTTATAAGCGAATTAGAGGAATCGAGTTCCGGAGATAATGTTGTAGTATCCGAAGGCGATGTAGCTAACACTGAGGAGTTACTGAATTTTCTAATTTCGGTTGAAGAAGAAAAGAAAAAACATGAAGCTAAATTGGCAGAAGAGTTAAATTTTTTGAATGAAGATATCAAGGAGGTAGAAAGAAATCATTCATATGAGACTGATTCAGTATTTCCTTTGGCGAAATTGAACTATCGAAACTTTCAAAATTCTTCCACAGATATCGGTCGATCTATTCCAAGGTCATTCCCCGACAAAGCAAGGTTTATGAGTACTATAAGTCAGCTAGAGAATAGTTACTTTTCCATGAGATTCCAAGGCCTGCCCAACGAGGCTGCAGCTGTTAAAAGCAGCGATAAAACCGTGATGGAAAGTAGATGGAGATTGCCTCATTTAGAGAATGTTAGTAGTAATGATCCGAAGAGAATTCAAGGCTCTATCGGTTGTTTAGGACCTTTCTTTGATGGTTTATGCAAATTCGCTCGTTACAGCAAGTTTGAAGAGCGCGGAACATTGAGAAATAGAGATCTTCTTAGTTCTGCCAATGTGATTTGTGCCTTGAGTTTTGACCGCGACGAGGACTACATAGCGGCCGGTGGGATTTCGAAGAAAATAAAGATATTTGACATCAATGCTACTTCGTGTGATTCTGTAGACATTCAGTACCCCGTTGTAGAGATGTCAAACAAATCAAAGCTTAGTTGCGTGTGCTGGAACAGTTATATAAAAAACCATCTCGCTTCTACTGATTACGACGGTGTGGTTCAGATGTGGGATGCAGGCACTGGTCAGCCACTGTCTCAATACATGGAGCACCAGAAGAGAACTTGGTCTGTTCACTTTTCGGTGTCCGATCCAAAAATGTTTGCTAGTGGAAGCGACGATTGTTCTGTCAAACTGTGGAATATCAGCGAGGTATGCTTCTTCTTATGCATTTTGATTACAAACTATAATAAGTGTCTCATGATGATGTTGTTTTTGCAGAGAAATTCTGTAGGAACCATAATGAGTCCTGCAAATGTATGTTGTGTTCAGTTCTCTGAATACTCACCGAATCTATTGTTTTTCGGATCGGCTGATTACAAGGTCTACGGTTATGATCTTCGTCACACTAAAATTCCTTGGTGTACATTATCTGGTCATGGAAAAGCTGTTAGCTATGTAAAATTTATCGATGCACAAACAGTTGTGTCTGCTTCCACTGATAACACTTTGAAGCTATGGGACCTGAAGAAAACTAGCTCAGCCGAATTGTCATCGGATTCTTGTGACTCAACCTTTCGAGGTCATAGTAATGAAAAGGTCGGTTTCTTTATGCACGTTACCTCACCTTTTGTTTTCATTTTCCGATTCTAATTGTTCGTTGTTCCTTCATCCTATTTCTCTAGAATTTCGTTGGTTTATCGGTTTTGGATGGATACATCGCATGTGGTTCAGAATCTAACGAGGTATATCTTTTAAATGATTGTAATCATGATTCTACGATATTGTATATTAGTTCGTCTGAATCTCTAGTTTTCTACCTTTCAGGTATACTGTTATCACAAATCTCTGCCAGTGCCGATTGCTTCTCACAAATTCGAGTCAATCGATCCTATTTCTGGCCATTCAAATAGTTGCGACAACAACGGACAATTCGTTTCTAGCGTCTGCTGGAGAAAGAAGTCTAACATGCTAGTTGCAGCCAACTCAGTTGGAATTGTGAAACTACTGCAGATGGTGTGACCGATACATTTTATTCGACTCAACGATCAATGCGGAATAAAGCTTAAACGGGGAGGGTATAGAGTTAAGTTACTTCACAGAGGCATGCAACAATGTCTCTTTAACTTTTCATAGATAGGTAAAATCTTGTTATCAACAACATGATATGAAAAGTACTTTTTCCTAAATAAGCTGAACATGATATGTATGAAGCATGCACATATATTGGACTTTTAATTGAATATCATGAGAATCTTCAGCTTCTCATTCGTTACTGCGATAGCTCCTTCTCGCTTCTATAAATCCATGCTCGTAAGACTGCAGTCTGTTGAGGAAGCGAGGCAAAAATTACGCGCAAAAACCAACTATTTGTCGATATAACAATGTTCTAAGATTTCAATTATACACCATCATATAAAGTTAGGCAAAAATTGTATTGCATGTTTCTTTGTTATCAACAACATGATATGAAAAGTACTTTTTTTCTGTTCCTATCCTTATTCACAAAAACTACTTATGTCAAGAATTCCTCCATTTAAACTACTGAAGTTAATTGTGTGAGTTCCTTGTTATCTAAGCTAACTCAGAGTCCGAGACATGACCCGAAGATGATCTTCTTATTATCCTCGGACTTGATGTTAGATGTTTATCTGAATTCATCCGTATGTTTCGCAATCGCGGGGACATTTGTGGAGGTCTATCTAATCTCCCTTTTGGTACACCTGCATTGACAAGCACATGAAAAAGTCAAGTTTACTAAATTTCCATTGTTGAACTTCTATCATTTTTAGACAATAGCTTGTTAGGCAAATCTGCATTGCTTTAACGAAGAATTTCACGGATACTAACCGGAGTTGAAGAAAAGTTAGAAGCTAACCTGATAGTTTGGTTTTCGAATCTAGTGACTTCCTTGTTAATAAAAGCCTCCTGTTGTTTATAATCTCATGTTCAACTGAAGGTTTCTTTTCTAAAAACGGCTCATCTCCCGACGTAACGGTTTCATCACCGCAGATTGAAGCATCACTTCCAGATTCGGAGTTATCCTTAAAGCCTGTACTCATTTTTTCTTGCTCGATAACTCGATACGCGAACATTTGAAAAGGAATATTAGATATTGGCGAGGATCCATAACTTCCCCAAAAAGGAAACTTCCTCAAAAGTGCAGACTCTATATCGCAGTAATCCACAGGTGGCACTGGTGGATCTATCTCTTTATTGTAACCGGGATTTAATGCGAGAAATCTTTTAATATAACGAAGAACTCTACATATGGATGAGAAATTCGGACGTTGATTCGGATCGGTGTGCCAACATTTCTTCGTCAGGTTGGTAATGTATTTCGGTGAATTGAGTGGAAAAAGTGGCCTCTCTCCTGCCCTTATGTTTCTGCTCATTTTCTCCCCTTGAAGGTGACTATCTTCAAAAGGAACTTTTCCGGTTAGAAGCTCAAAGCAAACCATTCCGAAACTATACACATCAGATTTCTCCGTGTACTTAGAAATCGTCGCAACTCCCGATTGTTCTTGCTCTTCAAGTACCTCCGGAGAGTACCAAATGAACGAGAGAGTTCCGTTTTGATTCGCATTCCCTTTTTGGTTCAAATCCTTAACAGAAGATAGCCCAAAACCCGATACCTTGGAATGCAAGTAACCTTCTGGCGACGCACTTCTAGGCTTAACAAGGATGTTTAAAGGGTTTAATTCTCCATGATACACTTTCTTCGAATGAAGATACTCCATTCCTCTTGCAATCTGAATCATAAGATCAACCGCAGTATGAAGAACGAACGGTATTCGCTTCCTCGGACTGTGAATCTCTTTAATATGAGTACAAAGAGTTTTGCTCATCAGTTCCATTAACAGAAAGCATTCTTTCTTCTCATCATCAGTAAAACCACAAAGACAATCCATTATATTCGGATGCGAAAGCGATAAAAGTTCTTTGATCTCACTTTCCAACGCTTCAATATCACCCGAAAAATGTCTTAAAACGAAATTTTCGCCTAACCATTGAATCTCCTTATACTGACTTCCATTCCCCATTCTTCTCCTCACCTGATAGTCCTTAGAACCAACCAATATCGAGCTCGGCAGAAGCTTAGCTTCCAACGACTCCGACACTTCTAAATTCCTAAAAAGCAAATCTATTAATTTCCTCTCATACTTTGTCGCACCCGACACTTTCTTTTCATGGATTTTGTTGAAAAGAAACCATCTATCTTCCTTCCAAACCGTATCGTAACGGTTACACAAATCCTGAGTAATGAGGTAATGCTTACCGAATTTCCACTTGAAAAGCTTCACGTCTCTAAACTCTTTTCTATATTTATTCGAATTTATAAGCCTCTTCCTTTCCATCTCATCTAGATCCAAACCCGACGTCTCAGAAGCCGATTCAATCGCTTCGATCACAATAGGCATACAACATAACAAATTGTGTATGTAAAACTCAACACAATCTGTGTTTTGACACAATGTAATGGCTTTAGCCCAAAAGTCCTTTATTTCCAAACAATGCTTAATGTAAACTTCTCCTTCTTTGAAAATCTTATGAATCTCTCTTAAGGGCTGTTCTAAAACCTTCCATTTTCCATTCTTCTCTTCGAATTTCAGATTCTGTATGATCTCATCTGCTATAGATTCATATGCAAAGGTGAAAACATCTAGAAGAACACAACATTGTCTCTGATTGATTTGAATGTTCTCTCTGAATACCATCACGGCCTTTAAACTTCCAAGAGCCTCCCCGATTTGTCTAAATTGCTCCATAACTCCGGTTTGGATCTAAAACAAAACCTGTAAAATAAAAAAGGTGGTGAATATTCTTTGACATTCACATATAAAACCAATGTAATTCATTATGTTACACCGACACGAACAGATACACAGACATATGTATATGTGTCAGACATATGTATATGTGTCAGTGTGGTGTTCGTGTTGGTATTGGTGTTTTATTGATAATTCATCAATGAGTTTAGATTATAACCAAATAAGAAATGTGGTAAAGAAGGAGATTGATGGATCAAACTCCTTCTATTGTAAAACTGATGCAGTTTAAAGTACTTTCAATGTGACTTAAAATTAATGAAAATTTTCCTTAATTCAGGTACATTCAAACAAAAAGTGAAAAAATGAGTTATTGGTTATCTATGTAAGAAGTGATGCTACAAATTTTACAAGAGAAGGAAAAAAAAAAGAAAAAAAAAAGGGCTTTTGGTAAAATGTTGAACTTTGTAAGATTAGAAAAGACAAAGAACAAATTTTGCGGGATGTGTTTTGGGTTATGATTCAAGATTAGAATATGTTTTGAGCTTTGAGGAAAACCACACAAATATTCCTAGTTTTATGGCTTTGTATAGTTTGTTTTTTTATGACCAGTTATTTCTATGTACTACTCACGAGTTAATGCGTGTCTCATCACAACCAATCCTCAAATATTCCTCATCTAGTACTTCTTGTCATATAGAAACATCAAAAGACCAATGAAAGGGCAAATAAATATATTTGATGATGTAAGATATTTGATTATAGCTGTTTGATACGGGCCTGGACCATACAGAGCACAACAGTCCAGTGAAATTCAACAGGCCCATTAGAAACAAAAGAATCCCATCCAAGTTTAATGACTATGTGCTTTACAAATGACTGATGGTTTTATTTTTGTTTTATTCCTTTTAAGTTCTAGAAGGTTGATGATTCAGCATGATTGTTAGGATATGCTGAGCTGTGAAATCTAGGATAGATTTTGTTATAACAAATTTGGAATATTTGCTATTTAAGTGGTTGCAGCTCTTGGAGTAGATTATGAATGAAATCAATATTTACACTCTCTCTTCTTATCTTTTTATTATTTGAGGAGGTTTACTCAGTCCTTAAAACTGAGTGTTATCATTTGGTGCTTTCATTGTGTTGATCTCCCTTCCATGGATCCTATTGTCGAGCTCACACGACAAGTCGCCTCTCTCACCACTCAGCTTGATGCGATTCGCAAACGCATTGATGAGACAAGTTTGCCTTCTTCATCTCGTTTCCCCAATGATTCCGCTTCGCGTCCTCGTTTGAAGCTCGATGTTCCGCGATTTGATGGTTCAGACACTCATGGGTGGATTTTTAAGATTTCACAATTTTTCACTTACCACCAAACCCCTAAAGAAGACTGCATCATTATTGCTTCATTTTACCTTGACGGTGCAGCGTTAGCTTGGTACCAATGGATGTACCAAAATAGTCAAATCGCTTCTTGGTCACAATTCTGGAGAAATTGGAAATTCGGTTTGCTCCTACCGCATTTGACGACCCTCGCGAAAACTTGTCCAAACTCACGCAGTCTTCATCTGTCACTTCTTATCTAACAGAATTTGAAGCACTCACGAATCGTTTGGACGGTTTCTCTGAGGCTGATCTCCTCAGTTGTTTCATCTCAAGGTTGAAAGTGGAGATTCGTCGAGAAGTTCTGGCTCAACAACCTCATACAATTTCTCAGGCCGTAGGTCTTGCGCGACTACAAGAAGACAAACTCCTGGACATAGCTCGTTTGTCACGACCGCGTTCCTTTCCCCCATGGCAACCTAACTCCGGTACGCGTCCTCCTCCGAAACCAAACTCTGAGACGCTTCCGGAGATGAAGTTGTCTTAAGGACTTCTTCCCTCACCTCCGTCAAAACCCTGTTTTCGGCATCTTTCGGGACCTGAGCATTGATGAACGACGCGAGAAAGGCTTGTGTTTCAACTGTGACCAACGGTGGTCGAAACAACACAAGTGTGGGGCGCGTGTATTCCTTATGGTTGCTACCGAAGAAGATTCTTCTTCCACACTTGATTTAGAGTCCGTTGCAGCGGAATTAGTAGACGTTGTTGACACCTTGGAAGAGGCCACACCCGCCGCCTAGTTAAGTCTTCATGCTCTTTCCGGTGAGCAGGCAGCACACACGTTTCGCCTTTTGGGTCGCATTTCCAATACAACGGTGCGGATCTTGGTCGATGGAGGTAGTACCCATAATTTTGTCATTGATACTGTTGTTGAGTCATTGGGCCTTTTGATGGACCCAATAGATCCATTTAGCGTTTTGGTTGGAAGTGGAAAGGAGTTGTTGTGCATCCACATTTGTCAAGGGGTGTCAATAGTATTGTAAGGTTATATTTTTGTATTGGATTTATTTGTGTTGGGCCTGCGTGGTGCAAATGTTGTTCTTGGAGCCCAATAGTTAAAAAGGTTAGGCCCAATCCTTATAAATTATAATTTGCTATTAATGACCTTCTTTTACAACAATACTTATGTGGAACTTCGCGGTGATACACCTACACCGTTAGTTGGCCTCCATCAATTCCAAAGGCTGACACTGATTGACTCTGAAGCCCAATTATTCTCCCTTCACATAATTAGCACACCTGAACCGATTCTCCCTTCTGCACCTCAATCTTCATTCTCTTTACCCGATAATCTGGATCCAGTTTTCTCCACCCTCCTCACACAATACTCCCACTTATTCGCAGAGTCTACCACCCTTCTGCCACTACGTCCCACTGATCACAAGATACCTCTCGTGCCTCATGCCTCACCTGTCACTGTTCGCCCTTACCGTTACCCTCATTCTCAGAAGCTGGAAATTGAATCACAGATAGCTAAACTCCTAAAATCCAGATGGATTCAACCCAGTACAAGTCCATTTTCTTCCCCTATTTTTCGCTTGAAGAAAAAGGACGAGACTTGGCGTATGTGTATTGACTTTAAGGCTTTGAATGCTCTCATAGTTCCAATTAAATTTCCCCTACCCACCATCGATGAACTAATGGACGAACTGGGCAGGGCAAAGATCTTTTCAAAGTTGGATCTTACTTCTGGTTTTCATCAAATCAGGGTCTCTCCTCATGATGTTCATAAGATTGCTTTTCGCATACACGATGGCCACTACGAATACTGTGTGATGCCTTTCAGCTTGTGCAATGTAGCAGCAATGTTCCAAACTACTATGAACGAACTGTTTCGTGCCTTCCTTCGAAAGTTCATTATTGTCTTATTTGAAGATATTCTGGTCTTTAGTCACATTGTGGATGCTCACGTAGACCACTTGCGGCAAGTCTTTGTTATCATGTTTTCTCATCAGCTTTACCTTAAGCCATCAAAATGTTCCTTTTGCAAGCTTCGGGTTGCTTATCTGGGACACGTCGTTTCTGGAGGCACAATTGCACCTGATCCTTCTAAGATCCAAGGAGTTGTTTATTGGCCAACTCCGAAATCAGTGAAAAGTTTACGTGAATTTTTGGGACTCTCTGGGTTTTACCGCATGATTATGAAGGAATATGCAAAATGGGCACATCCACTGACATCCTTACTAAGGAAGAATGATTTTGCCTGGTTTCCTTTGGCTCAAGCAGCTTTCGAACGCTTGAAGTCTGCATTGGCTATTGCACTTGTACTTGCTTTGCCTGATTTTTTGATGCCTTTTATTGTCCAAACCGATGCGTCCGGACATGGTATGAGAGTTGTGTTGCTGCAAAATGATCACCCTTTTCTTATTTCAGTAAGCTTTTTTGTCCTCGCCTCTCTCAAGCTTCCACATATATTCGCGAACTCCATGCAATTACTAGTTCACTGAAACGTTGGCGTTATTACCTTCTCGGGCATTATTTTGTGATTCAGACGGATCAACATAGTTTGGAGGAGTTACTCACATAAGTGATTCAGATACCCGAACAAAAATTTTATTTGTCTAAGTTGTTAGGATTTCATTACAATATTCAGTATAAGCCAGGTAAAACCAACATAGTTGCGGATGTTTTGTCGCGGAGTCACGAGCCTTCTGTGGCAAAATTGATGATGCTCTCCACACTGTAATTCTTATTCATTGATGATTTTCGCAAAGAGTTGAGTTTGTATGGTGATTATCAGGCTTGGTGTCAACAGATTGTTGCAGACCCTGCCATTGCACCTGAATTTTCCATTTCGAATGGCTTGTTGTTGCATAAGGGGCGCATTTGAATTCCTCCTTCTTCACGTTTCAAAGTTTTATTACTCAAGGAGTTCCATGAGACCCCCATAGGAGGGCATGCTGGTGTGATCAAGATGCTCAAACGTATTTCTGCAAATTTCTATTGGCCATCAATGCGCCAAGATATTAAGGCTTTCATCAAAGAATGTGTTACGTGCTAACAGACCAAATATGTGACCATGAAACCCGGCGGTTTGCTTCATCCTTTGCCCATTCCTACACATGTTTGGGAAGACATCTCATTGGATTTTATTAACGGACTTCCGAATTCTAGTTGTTTCACCGTTGTCGCTCCCAAAGATTTGCATCCCGGTACATGCGTGAACGGTCAGCGAAAGGAGAGATGAAATGAAAATGAAAAGAGTCGCCAACTAGGCATTTTTATCCCGAAGGAAAGGTAATGCTGCATAAACCCAGAAAAAGATGGATAAGACGGTTGCGAACCAGAGAAACTGAGAAAGGGGGTTGGTTACAACCTGGGAAGGTATTAGCACCCAGATTGTCCGTCGTACTCGACGAGATCCACGTTTGAAAGTTTGTGTTTAAAAGGGGTAGGTGTGTGCTATCTGCGTGCAAAAGCTGGAAAAGAAATATACAAGTGTCAGTGCAAAGGGTGAATGCTTAGGAACTGAGGCTTAAAAGAGAATGCTGGAAGAGGGGGAATACAAAGAAACTTTTGTTCGATAACAGTTAAGTTATGCCTACGTATCCTCTCGTGCAATGAGGAAGTCAGAACACCGTAGTTCGACTCAAAGAGACTGAAAATAAATTGACTGATGAACTGCTTGCTTGCCTATGCTCAAGTGTATGACTCGTCTGGCTCGAGTGCTAACTGTCTTGCATTATACGGAAGAAGCAAGTTCTCGTTTATGAATGAGTGTGATGAGAAAAGAATCCCGGAGGAGACAATTATTGTTTGTTTTTTGTGTTTTCAATCTTTTATTATTTTTGGTGTTTGTCATAAGTGAATGAGCTTAAGCCTAAACCAAGGGTTAGTAAACTCATCATATCCTCCCTTTGATTAGGGATAATGAGAATACCTTAAGTATGAGATAAACAACTCAACTTAATTACCATGATGATGTAGGATTAAGATCATTAACCTACTTGTGATTATTTAGACGTTTTTGGGTTTTTGTTTAGTGTTAAGTAATGAGTTTAAGCCATAATCAAGGATTAGTGAACTCATTACACCATCCTAATAGAAGGATAATAGATGAGCACACTTAAGCTGAGGAAGATACCTCAACTTAATCCATGATTAGGGATTAAAATCATGACAAAAAAACCTTTATTAAAGTGGATTTTAATTAAGGGTGAGATTAAGAAGTGAATTTTATGATTTGTAAGACAACTTGAGGGGGACTTGTCCATTAACACTAGGGTTAGTCCTTCTTAACCAATAAAGGAAGAATTAGAACCCTAATGCAATGCACAAGTTACAAGCTATTATTTTAGTGATTATTAAGATGGATTGATTAAGATGTTTAAACAAATTAAGGGTTTAACACTTAGGATTAAAGTTATACACTCCATCCTAAGAGAAGGATGCATGCATAACCCTAACCACAAAGTCTTAAACCTTAAAGGTTTAGTCTCTAATGATGAGATGAGAAGAGAGACACAAAGAAGACACAAAGGTAAAAGCTAAAGGGGGACTAATCAAAACCCTAATTATTGTCATTCTTGGATGTTCCTATGGTTTGTAAGATATGCAAGAGATCTTCAGAGAAGCCACCAATGGAAGAAACAGATGAAAGGAGGAGAAACAGAAGAAACAAGTTACTTACTTCACTGAAGAAGATAAGTAACTTGGGGAAAGAAAGTGAGAGATGAACATGAATGAGCAAGCTCACTCTAAGACAAATGAAAAATGCAGCAATGATGCATATGAAGAATGAGAAGAGAAATGAGAAGTGGAGGCAAATTCACCTCTCAAATTACTTACCACCTGAAAATGTTAGTACAAGATGCATAAAGAAAGGAATGACATGAAAAGATGCATATGAATGGACAAAGATCAAAACCAGAGACATAAAAATGATGCAAATGATTCTATGAGATGATACAAAGGCATACCAAGTGCTATGAATGTTCATGCAAGAGATTGGATGCAAATGAAGCATGCTTTGAAGTATGAAAACACATGTATGTTTATAAAATGAAATGGATGCAAAGTATAGCAAATGTGTGAAGAAATGACCAAGCAATGTTCAAGCAATGTCTTAAGATGTCTAATATGGCATACAAATGCTTAGAATGTCATGGAAATGTCACATGTTCATGCAATGTAAGGTAAGATGCAAGTATGGATGCAAGATTAGGGTTACATGAAAGGATGACATGCAAATGTCAAAAACAGAAGCAAATCACATGATAAAAAATTGAAAATGAACTCAAAAGAACCTTAACCCCATATGATATCACACCCCAAAGGAGAAGGTCTAACTCTTAACCTAAAGAAAGTTGTGGTTTTTCTAAGTTAACTAGGGTTTTTGGGTACCTTAAGAGGGAAAATGCAAATCAAATGGAAAATGCAAGATAAATTCATGAAAAAATTATCCTAGAAACTACATGATATATAAAAACCAATGCAAAACGAACCATTGTCAAACCCTTCATGGTTAGGCAGAAAAGAATTTTCAAAGTTAGGGTTCCAAAAAGGGAACTTTAAGAACCCTAAATTCAAGAAAAATGTTAAAGTTGGGTCAAAACCAAAAAGAAATTTATATTAATGGTTTGACAATGTTTCTAAATGTCCTAAGATGCAATGTGAATTTTTTTGGAATTTTTAGAAACCTAAATGATATTTTAATTAATTAATTTCCATTAATTAATTAAAATAAACATTTAAATATTTTTAAAATGATTTTTTAATGAAAAAAATAAAAATAAAAATGTTTTTGGGTTAAGAAAAATATTTGAAATTAAAATGCAGAAGGAAAAGTTTTTATGATTTTTCTAAGTATTTTAAATAAATTGGTAAAGAAAAATGCATTTAAATGAAATAAAAGTGAATTTAAATAAAAGTCCACTGATCCAAAGGTCCAGATTTAAACTTGGGGGATTATGTTTGACTACGCGCGCATCTCAATGGCCAGGAATTAATCTGAGCTTTAATTAGGTTTTAAAATTAATTAATCAGGTTTATTCTTAATGAGCTAATCTGAGCCATTCACTACCTAACCCTAATCCTCATCCAACGACCCAAATTCAAACTTTCCCTAATTACGTGGATTAACCCTAATCAGTTTCAGGTGCCCGGAGAAGACTTTCAGTCGTCTTCTCCAGCGAGACCAAATTGCAAACTTCTTCCCTAGGTCATTTCCAGAGCTCTAAAGCTCCAGATCACTTCCCCACACCTCCCTAAACATGAATCAAGCATCAAAACACATTTCTCATTCACCATTTTCAAGATTCGAAGAAAACAAGTTTCACGGGCAAAATTTCAGAGCAAGCATACATGGCCATTTCTCACTCATTTTCAAAACAAATTAGATCATAGTGATCAGCAAAGCATAAGGAACAATTTAGAAACTTAAAATCATGCTTCTGGAAAAAAGTTTGAAGATTGATACCTGAGCTGGAGATTTCACCTCTGAAGCTTTTGGACCTCTTCTTTTGTGCAAATCCTCTTTACTTGACCCCCTGATGAAGTTGCAATGCTTGGAAGGAGCTTAGAATGGCTGGAATGAAGGCTTGCAACTCAACTGGCCAGAAATCGTGTTTGTGTTTGGCTGGATTTTAGGGCTTGGTAATGGTTGGGAAATGCTCTAATGGTGATGGTAAGTTGAATGATGAAGTTTGTTTGAAGTTTGAGTGGCTGAGCTGAGTGTTTCGAAAGCTTTTGCTTGAAGGTGATTTTTGTGAAATTTGGTGTATGGAATGATCTGAGCTTGTGTGATGTATGGATTGGCTTACATTTGATCCACATAACAATGTTTGATAGGTCAGAAAGTGGGTGGTGGCCTGTGGTGATTGGTATGGCAAGTTGCCAAAATGCCAACATTAGGTGTACTTGAGGTATGGTTCATGTTGCAGTTGTTTTAGGGCATGTCTTGGCTCAGCAAGGATCAAGGAGAACCATGGAAAATGTTTTGGGGTGATGCAGCAAGTGTGTGAGAAGTTTCATCCCCTTTTGCAAATTTGAAGAAGTTTGGCCCCTTTTGAATTTCTTGAAGTTCAAGGCATGAAATGGAATGATTCTTTGGGCAATTTTGGTCACAATGCATTGTAGTATGTTTGTATGATGCTTAGAGAGTTATTAGAGGTCACAAAATGGCTTGGAATGTGAATTTGCAAAAAATCCTCTTTGGTGTGAAAGTGAAAATTATAGGATTTTTGCCAACTTTGCAAAGCCATAACTTGAGTTCCATAATGAATTAGAACTTGTTCTTATACTTTTTAAAAAGGAAATGATCCAATCTACAACTTTCATGACCAAAATTTTTTCATTTGAAGCATTTTTGGTTGAGAAAGAGGAGGTTGAAAAACTTTCCCAAAATGGAAAGTTTCCATTACAAGTCATTTCCATTTTTGGCAACTTTTGGTTTAGCTCAATTTTCTTCAATTTTGTGAACTTCCAAGCACTTAAATGATCAAAGAAAGATCATATGACTTCAATTTGATGAAAAATCCACTTTGGTTCCATTGTTGGGGGTCTCAGATGCCCTGATTTTGCTCTGACTTGCTCAAGAAGTTACCCAATGAACATATGACTTTCACAATGAATTTATTCATAAAACTTGGTACATATGATCCTTATAACATATTGAGACTATTAGAAACAAGAATGACCAAAAAATTTGGAGTTATGGCCTCTGAAACCAAAACCCTAATTTTAGGTCATCTGTGTAGTGAAACCCTAGCTCTGCTTCCATGCTTTTCAAGTTCTTGTGATTTCTTGACTTCCTTGATATTTGAGGGATATAAATGATGATAGAACACACATGAACCCTATTGGAATGATTGGAGACCTTTGGAGTGGCTCAGATGGATCCTTGGATTGCTCAGATCACAAACCCTAGATGCAGATGAACTTGAACTAATGCAGTGAAACAAAAATGCAATGTGATATGATATGCTTAAAATAATGCAAATATGAAAGATCACAAGCCCATGGTGAAATGAGTGAGGGCAAATTTAGGGTGTTTACAACTGTCCTATTGGTTGTGGTGGATCGCTGTTCCAAATACGTGCATTTAGGCGCTCTTCCGACACATTTCACAACATACAAGGTGGCAGAACTTTTTGTCGATATTGTCTGCAAGTCACACGGGCTCCCTAAGAGTATCGCGTCGAATCGAGATCCAATTTTTGTAAGCAAATTTTGGTCTGATTTGTTCAAGTTCAGTGCTACCTTGCTTCACATGAATTCCTCTTACCATCCTCAAACGGACGGCCAAACAGAGGTCATCAGTCGTACTATTGAGCAATACTTACGGGCTTTTGTTCGTCAAAAGCCATCGATGTGGCACAAGTTTCTTCCTTGGGCAGAATATCATTACAACACTTCTTTCCACATTGTTGCATGAATGACACCTTATCAGGTTGTCTTTGGTAAGCTTCCACCTTCAATTCCTTCGTATGTGGTTGGCACTTCTAAGTTGTCCACGAGTGACGAATTACTGACTTCTAGAGATGATGTCTTGCCTTTGATTAAGGAAAATTTGGCCAAGGCTCAAGCCAAGATGAAAGAAATTGCTGACAAGAAACATAGAGAAGTCCAGTTTGCGGTAGATTCATGGGTATATGTTAAACTTCAGCCTTATCGTCAGATTTCCCTCTCTGGCATTAAGTATAACAAGCTCCACAAACAGTATTATGGTCCTTTTTGGGTTCTGTCCCTCATCGATCCAATAACATATAAGTTAGAACTCCCTTCATATTAAAAAATTCTTGATGTTTTCCACTGCTCTCTGCTAAAGGCACATATCGGTCTTCCTCCCATTCAAGGTGATCCGCTTCCTTCGAATTCGTTGGGAAACCACTCCCTCCTCTCACCTTTAGCCATCCTTAATTCAAGGACTGTTAATGTGGTCGGTAATTCCCATCAACAAGTGTTGATGCAGTAGACTGGGCTTTCACCGGATGAGGCGTCGTGGGACAATTGAAAGACAATGCAAGTTTACGACCTTGAGGACAAGGTTGGTTTCGATGGGGTGGATATTGATATGGGCCTGGACCATACAGAGGATAACAGTCCAGTGAAATTCAACAAGCCCATTAGAAACATAAGAATCCCTTCCAAGTTTAATGACCATGTGCTTTACAAATGACAATTAGTTTGTTTTCTTGTTTTATTCCTTTTAAGTTCTAGAAGGTTGATGAGTCAGCATGCTTGTTAGGATATGCTGACCTGTGAAATCTAGGATATATTTTGTTATAACAAACTTGGAATATTTGCTATTTAACTGGTTACAGCTCTTGGAGCAGATTATGAATGAAATCAATATTTACACTCTCTCTTCTTATCTTTTCATTGCTTGAGGAGGTTTACTCAGTCCTTAAAACTGAGTGTTATCACTGTTGGAACTAGTTTTTTTCAGTGAAAATAAATAATAATGAAACTTTCGTACGACGGAATAGAGTTGACTGTATCAATCAAACAACACTATAATTCTTGAGTAATAAGGATTTCTTGTGGCTAGGGAGAATAATGGTTTTATCAGGAGACGTTGTTTCGCAGTTTTAGGTTTTTTCTTTTTTAGGAGGTCATTTATTTTGATCTAATCAATTCAACCAAATCCTTAATAGATTAAACAATATGAAATTTTTTTCAATTAATTAGAAACACTTCTTGATTAAGTACATACAAGTCGTGATAGATTTCCAAGACATTTTATGAAATTAGAAAGAGTTTAGAAAAACTTTTCTTAATGTCTGATTGCCCGAGTGCTTCAAGACTTACTTGATCTTTTACAATTTAACTTATCACTCTAAGATGCTAAGTGCAAGATGAGACGAACTTTCACAACTTCAGATCTTTAATTTTTCTTGCTTGATAATATAATGACCTAACACTTCAATTGGAACTTAAATCTTTGAAATGGTGAAGTTTGAGATATTTTCTTGATTGAGACTCGTCATTAGAAGCTTTATTTGATAGTTGGAATAAACTCCCCATGTCATAGAGAATTTTCAACAACCAAAATTCGTTTGACTTATGGACTTGTTATCTTCAAAATTGCTTCAAGAGTTGTCATCATCAAAATCAATTGATGGTTATACCTTCTAGCACATAGATCAATATTTCCCCCCTTTTTGATAATGATAAGATATCTCTTTGAGAGGTGGTAAAGAAAGAAAGCGACGGGTAAAGATTTGGAGTAATTAAAATCCATATCACAAATAGGAAAAATATACTATACTCTCCCTGAGAGTATACCTCTCCCACTTTAGCATAATAAAAAAGATGGGAAAAAGCACAAGCACATAGCTCACAGTAAAAAGGCGAGTAACATTTAAAGCTAAACAAACATTTTGTAAAACATGTGAGGAAAAAGAGTTGCTTAAAATAAAAGTTCATAAATGTGTGAGATAAGAAATAAAAATCTAAGAAATAAAATAAGACATAGATCAAAATGGGGCATTCCTTTCTTAATTGCAATTTTTTTAGAGCATTGACTAGTTTGGCCAATCTTCTAAGAGTTATGATGTTATCTTTAGAGTTTGAGAGGACGAAGGACGTCATTGCTTCAACCAATAGATCTTGAAAAGAATCTTAATCATTGTATTCTTAACTTAATGGCTCATGCTTTAATTCTCCATTAACAACTCAAATTTTTATCTGATTTAAAGAATCTTTACAAATTTTAATGGGATCCGAGTTTTGAAATTTCTCCTTCCAAATTAATATCAACATCAGATGTGATTTTAGTGATCAAATGTCCATACAATAACCTTTTTGATTAAATCCTTTTGAACTCCATCAAGTGACACATTACTCCATATTCTTAATTGGTTGAAATATTCTGAGTGAGCATCCACGTGACCACCAAATCTTCCTTCAAAATCTCTTTACGACTTTCATTTCTTAAAAGAAGCATATGAGTCACTAAATGGTGTATGACGTTGTACGATGTCTTTAAAATATTTATCTTAAAAGGTAATTTGAAACTTCCCACATGATTGATGAGAAGGCTTCTAATATCAAACTTATATATACCACAATCACATATTGTTCTATACTTTCCCACTCTTAATCAAATTGTTGTTGAACTCTCTGAATAAGTTATTCTTCCATTTGTATGAGTTGGTGGCTCAAATATAAATTATGACTTATGTTTGATGCATGCCCAAATTATTGTTGCAGACCGATACTTCTTACAACACCACAAACACGTCCATCATGATCATCTATTTCAATGGCTTCTACTAATATAACATTATGTGTGTAGAACAAAAGAAAAGAACCTTCACCGGTATTTTTTTCCAACGAGTCTTACAACACAAACAAATGTTCAGTACCAATAAATGAAGTAACTTACCATTAATATTCTCGACAAAAGAACCTGAAAATTTTCATAGAAACTAAGCATGTAGTCTCCGATGTGTTCTCTCCTCCTCGCTTTTGTTGAGCTTTTTTCCATTTCTCATGACATGGTGATGGAAATGGATTATGATCGAGGCTTGAGGAATCATATCTCAACTCTTGTTGTCTTTATTTTTTTCTTTAATCATTATTTCCTCGAGTTTATAATATCCTCCAAGAGACAATCTATGTGGATAAATTTTTTTAGCCACATTTTCCTTTTTTTTTAAAACTTTTAGTCTGTTATGAACATAATGGAAATTTTAATTTGCAGTGTTGCATCTAAATATCATCAACACAACATAAGATGTGGATAAAAGTTAACTCCTATTAATCTTAAATGCATGAGAATTTCGAGACTCGACAAACTTCCTTTGAAATAAAATTATACTTCACAGTAAGATAAACACGATTAGACTTTGGAATTTCTAATGTAATCAATTGTGATTACAATTTTTGGAACAACAAAATGAGTCTACATTTACATCAAAAAATTGATATTAGTATTTAATGGAAAAATGATTTTATATATATATATTTATTTATATATATATATATATATATATATATATATATATATATATATATATATATATATTACCATACGTGTCAGCAATAAAATCAAATCATATATGTTAAAATTAACACCTCAACAACATCATGTATACTATTTTTTTAAAGCAAAATTGGATTAAAATAAGCACTAGGGGTGCTTAACCCAAAGGTACAAACAAAGAAAAAAGAGGGACGAACCTCCAACACAACCAACCAACCAACCTATCTAATCGGATTTACAAAAAACAAAGTCTTGGATCCTTACATCAATCCAACCAAGAAACACTAGTATCAATCTTAAGAAACACTAGAAACCACTCCCACGATAGCTTTTTAATTAATTACACTCCATCAAAATTTGATAGAATAAGACCATTAAAAAGAATATTGTTCCGACAACATCAAATAACCTAGCAAGTAACAAAACCAAAAAACCAACCCAAATCCAAAAAACACAAAGACTTACAAGATTTGTCCAACAAGAGAAGACATTCCAAAATAGAGGAAGCCGAAGAAACATCATCAACTCTAAGCCAACTACACACCTTTCCCCACCACAAATTTGAATTTGGACAACCAAGAAAAAGATGGTCGAATTCCTCTTCAATCCCAAAGCATAAAGGACAAACTAAGAAGTGAGGTCCCGCCAAAATTTCACGCTTAGCTAATTTCGACTTTGTAGGTAGCCTATTCCAAATCAATCTCCAACCAAAGACTATAATTTTACTAGGCACTTTAGTTTTCCACAAACAAGATAAGGCCAAAGACATACCTTCATTTAAATTCGTCCTTTAGGCATCAAAAAGCAAAATCGTATCATACGCACTAGAGACCGAAAAACCATACGGATTCCTCCACCACACAAATTTGTCGACCATGAAACTATAGGGCTGCACTTGCGCCAAAAACAACAAAAAAAATGTCGTGTTGGGCAGCCACGACGTGATCAAGAGAAAAGCCACCAAAAGGATCCGACCAACTCCAATGATCGCCAAACCAAGCTCCCATATTCGCAACCTTAACATGACAATCCTCTACCAAGAGGTAGAGATCCGGAAAAATCAAGTAAAAGGGAGTAGAACTGAACCAATAATCATTCCAAAATTCCAAGAAAAGACCCGAGCCTAGAAAGAAATCGACGAAATGAACCAAGGTGAAAGATCACCCGAGTTCCCACAACCAATTGTACAAATATCCCTCCACCAAAGGGAGACTTTACTCCTAGAGTTGAAAAGCGGCGGATGAAGCATGGCCCTTTTGATATCACCGTACCTGCAAGAAAGAAGGTTAGTCCATAAAGAGTTCTCATCATTCAAAATTCTCCACTTCCACTTGCTAAGAAGAGCAAGGTTGAATTTCCGACAATGTTTTACACCGAGACCTCCATCTTTCTTAGAACGACAGACATTATCCCAACTAATCCAATTCACCTTTTTCTTCTCTTCATCACCCCCACAAAATGGATCTTTGAAGCATGATAATCTCATTGATAATATCTTTAGGAGCCTTATAAAAGGAGAAGAAGAAAATCGGTAAATTAGATAAAATAGAGTTCAAAAAAACCACCCTACCACCAAAAGAGATATGCATATTATGCCACCCTCCAAGTCTTCTTCTAAGCTTCGAAACAATAGGCCTAAAAACTTCACATCTCTTAGGATTTATTCCAACCGGAACACCAAGGAACAAGAAATAAGAAGAGCCAATCTCACAATTAAGAAAAGAGGAAGATGCTTGAATAAATTCCGAAGACAAATTAACGCCGATGAGTTTACTCTTATTCAAGTTAACCCGCAAGCCAGAAACAAGCTCAAAACCATGAAGGATAGCCTTCCACACCCAAAGATTATTCCAATAATCTTCACTAATAAAGATAGTATCGTCCGCAAATTAGAGAATTTCAAAGTGTGTATGCTCATTCAGGTGAAAACCCTGAAACTCTTCCAAAGAGGAAGCCTCCCTAACCATCCTCGTCAAACCTTCTGCAACCAACAAGAAAAGAAAAAATGAAAGCGGGTCCCCCTGCCATAAGCCTCTAGAAATCGAAAAATCTCGGGTCGGGCTACCATTAACAAGAATGGACATAGAACTATTAAAAACCAACGCTTCAATCCAACTTCTCCACTTGACACCAAACCCCATTCTTCTCAACAAATATCTAAGGAAAACCCAAGATACGCAATCGTAAGCCTTCTCAAAATCAACCTTTATCACCATACAACTCATCTTAAATCTCTTAGTGTAATCCAATAACTCATTCACAACAAGCACACCATCCAACATGTTTCTATTAGGAATGAAAGCAGATTGGCAATCCGAAACAAGTTTTCCCACCACCAACCTCAATCTATTAGAAAGTAATTTAGCCAAAATCCTATACATGCTACCAATGAGACAAATCGGTCTAAAATCATCTAAAGAGATAGGATTATCAATCTTCGGAAGCAAAGCCAAGAAGGAAGCAATGACCGCTTTAGGTAAATTAGTAAAGGAGTGAAACACATTAACAAACTCCACAATCTCAAGTTTCAAGAAAGTCCAACACACTTTGTAAAAAGTCATAGAAAAACCATCCGGGCCCGTACTCTTATCCCCCTCACAACTCCAAATGACATCTTTAACTTCCTCCTCTAAGAACGGAGTCTCCAAGGAAGCAGAATCCTCAACCGAAAGACTATTGAAATAAACCTCATCCAAAAGAGGACGAGACACCAAATTTTCCGTAAACCTCTTCTCAAAATGAGATCTAATTTCCTATTTCACCAAATCCACTTTATCGATCCAACCATTTGAAGTATTCAAACCCAATAACGAATTTCTACTAAGACAAAATTTGATGGATTTGTGAAAAAATTTAGAATTTGCATCACCTTCCGCTAACCACAAACACCTAGCTTTTTGACGAAGAACACTTTCCTTGTACCGTGAAGAATTCCATACCCTAGAAAAAGTCAAAACTCTCTTAGCAACTAGATCCTCTCCGATCAACGAACCCACTTCCAAAGACAAAAGATCTAAATCATTCAACTCCTTAATAGCTGATTCTGCCTCAAGATTCAAGTAGCCAAAGACTTCAACATTCCAAACCCTTAAACAACCTCTCAAAAACTTTAATTTATCCTTGAAATAAAATAAAGCTTTTCCCCTAATGCTGGCATTCTTCCAACTTGTATCTACAAAAACTATGAAATCCACATGCTTAGTCCAACAATTAAATAATTTAAAAGGTTTTGGTCCCCAATTTAAAGAGCCACATTTGAATCAAATGGGACAATGGTCTGAGATATCTCTACCGCCTACGACTTATCCTTCCACTTTCCACTCCTCCACCAAACCCTCAGAGAGTAAATATTTGTCCAAACAACTCATGGCTCTACCATCCAAACTAAACCAAGTGAAATTTTTTCCAATTGGCAAAGGATCACATAACTCCATTTTCTCAATGAAAGCATTAAAATCATCCATCTCCCTCCTATTAACCCAAAGCCCACAACCTTTTCGCTCCGACTCAAATCTCACCGCATTAAAATCACCCTCTACAATCCACTCCCCAACTGGAAATCTCCACTTGCAAGCCTCCAATTCCCTCCATAAACTTAACTTCTTAGCATGAAAGCAAGAGGAATAAAGATTAACCACATAAATCAAAGAGTTCTTCCAATAACCGCACACACCAACAAAACCTTCTCCACTAAAACTAAAATTAGAAGAAAAAGAATTTTGATTCTAAAGAATTAACAAACCACCATAGCTTCCAATAGAGGGTTTGAAAGTCCAATCAACATTTGTGCCTCCCCATAATTCAAAAACCATTAAAACCGAAAAGTAAGCCATCTTTGTCTCTTGGAGAAAACAAAAATCAAAGCCTTCTTTCTTAATTAACTTACTGAGCTGCTTTCGCTTCAAGGAGCTACTCAACCCACAAATATTAAAGGAAAGAAAATTCATAATTTACCTTTTTTACGCACCTCTAACTGATTCTTTAATCGGCCATCTCTAATTTCCAAAGATTTAAAGGGTTCAATAACACCCTCTTTTGAGACTCTTCCCTTCATCCCATAAGAAGAAGCTCTATCCCAAAGCTTGACGTGATTTCCTCCATCTCTTTCGCCTAAAATCTTCGATTTCCTTGAACCAAGCACGAGTCTAAAATTTCATGACAAGCCGAGACATCTGAAAGCTCCACTAGTCCAACTCTGACTTGTCTAGCTCGCCTAGTAGCACATATATAAACTCGATCAACCGCCCTCGCTGATTCAATAGAAGTAGAAGAAGCTCACCCTCTAAAAAGAGGCTGAAACGAGTTACTGGTGTGTACGAAAGATTCACGAGAAAAAGGCCTTCTAGAAACAATTCCAGAAGAGGATAATTTGGAATCAGCACAAAAAGAGGATGAAGTGCCCACTAGCACAGGCTCGCAAGAAGACGGGTAGAGAGAAGGTTCAGAAACTAAATTAACATCCACACCAGAAGAAATAACATCTTCCACGGATTTGGATTTGGAAGAAGAAAAAAACCCATTAGCGTCAGGCACATGAGTGTTTTCTCCAATAGGACCTACAATTTTAATAGCCGTGTCAAATCGGTCCAACTCCGCATAAACATTTCTCCTTAAATGACCCAAAATTTTTGAAGCCTTGTGACTAAAATTATCGGACGTAGTTACATTACTTTCCACATGACCATTGAGAAACGAACCAGGAAAGTTTGAAGCCAACCTAGCGGGCACCATCTTTGATTTCTTCAATAAATCTGAGTCATAACCTACAGCTGCGTCAATTAGAACCTTATTAGTCATATTCTCTAGGCTAGGAACAACAAAGTAAAAGTTGGAACATGCAGTAAGAGTCTTAGGTTCCACAGTGACCAATTCCATGCACGTTGGCTATAGGACAAGAAATAGGAGTAGCTAGCTAAACTGTCTTCAATACTTCATCAGAATCGACGATGTCCTCCCCCATTTCCAAACCTCCCTCATCTCCGTCAGAAAACACATCTAAATTAATAGAATCAGAACCGATGGAGCCCGTTGTAAAAATCCTCAAACGGCCCTGAGCCTCTTCAATCAACTTTAATATCAAAGGCAAACCATTAATCTTGATGTGAAAATTTTCATCAATCCCCACTTCCCAGCGGGTATTAATTAAGAAACGGACAACATCATCCTAGACTAATTTGAAGTAGCATCATCAGAGTGCAAGAATGAACCCACCAGTTTAGTAATGAACTCGAAAAAGGAATCACCCCATGAAAAATATGGAAGGCCAAACAATCGAACCCAAGTGACCCTATCACCATCAAACACCTCACTAAACCACTTAAACAACCAAATAAAATCGTTTTCCATCAGCCTTCCCAAAGAACCTTCTTCTCTATCTTCTAGCAGATACAGGTTAGCACCTAAAGGGGTGCTCTTAATACCAAAAAATCCTTCCATATCAAAAACATCTTGCATATTATAGGTCATTCCCACCTTTAACACCTTCCCCACAAAATCCTTAGAAAATTTGTGCCTCACAGAAGAGTCGTCGAAAGAGAATTCCAAAGGACGCGACGAAATAGAAGAATTGTTGTCACCCTTTTGCACAACATCAACAAACGTTATATCATCCCTCCCAGATTGGCCCCTGTTAAAAACCAGTTTCAAAGTAGCTTTTGCATGAAATCTAGCTCTTGGCTCTACTTTTGATGTCCCTGTAAGCTTTCTACGAAAACAAGGAAGATTTACAAACATCTTTAAATTGTCCAGGAAGATGTTGTCAAGCTTCACCGCCAAACGATCTTCATCCATAACATCAAAAAACCGCACGAAACCGAACATCTCCTTAGTGTAATACCTCAAAATTTGCCATCTTATTTCCTCAACATTTTACATAGAATTTAGCATAAACAAATTCATGAAATAATCAATGACATTGCATCATTTGTGTCGCTCCCGGGATTTTCATCCTAGTACAAACGCGAAAGTGGCGCGGAAAAGATAGAGTCGCTAACCAGACATTTTTATCCCGAAAGAATGGGAAAGGTAATGTTGCACAAACCTAAGGAAGAAGGAAAGGACGAGGCCTTGCGAACCAAAGATCTGGGTTCGGGAGTCGGTTACGACCTGGGAAGGTATTAGCACCCTAGATCGTCTGCCGTACCCGACGGGATCCACGCTTTCTTGTTGTTTCAAAGGGTGAGAAATAATATGCTGCTTGAATGAAAGAATGGCTATCTGAAATGGAAGTGAAATGAGAAAAGGATCTGGAAAATAAAATGGGAAGAAAGAGGGAAATGTAGGGAAAATAAAGAATGTGCTCGAACGGGCCCTACCCCGCTGCCTACGTACCTCATCGGGAAAATGAGGATCAGAGTCGACGTAGTTCGCCTAACTAAGGCGGGAACTATTTGTTTGTGTTTTTTATGGCTTGAACTACGTATGTCTATGCTCAGGTGTTGCAGGCTCGTCTGATACGAGTGCGTATACCGTCTTGCATGCGAGACAAGTCGTCGCAAGTTCGCGCTGAGAGTGAGTGAGATGAGAAGAGAATTCCCGCAGGAAAGTCGCTTATTGTTTGTTTTTGCCTTTTAAGAGTTTTGTATGAATTTGGCACAAGGAAGTGAATTCAAACTCTTTTCCATGGAATGTGTACTTGCTACTACATTCCAAGATGGAATAATAGAACAAGCACACCAAGCAAGGAGAATTTATCCAAGACTTGTTTCCAAGGATTAAAGTTTAAGTTCACTAGCTTGTTGAACTTTATTAAGTGTTTTTGTAGCTTTTGTGAAGAAGTATCTTTTATGTTTTCTTTGTGAAACAACCCCTTGATGAGACTTGTACATCATGCTAGACAAGTCCACACTATTCCAAGATGAAATGAATGTAAGTTCCCCATGGAATAAGGCTATACACAAGGGATCCTTTCATGCATTTATTAAGTCTTTTTGGATTTTGTTTGAAGATGAGAAAGACGACTCAAATGGAGAAAGGACAAAAATTAAGGGGGACTAAGACACAACCCTAAGTTATTTATTAAAATGGTGGTCCTATAGTTAGTGAGGTTTTTCTAATCCTAAAGAGAAAAAGGAAAAGAGAGACGAAAAAGGATGCAACTTACTTCCTAAGGAAGATAAGTTGGTCCTAGCCAAAGGGAAATCCTACCAATCACAAATATGGAAGGAAAAAAATGAATTAAATGCATAAAGGGAGTGCATAAAAATAAAATAAAAGGATAAGGTGTAAGGAAACATACCTGTCCCTCCCTACAAAACAAAGATTAGTGTGAATTTTATTAAAAATAATAAAGCAAACATACACCAATTAAATCCTAATGACTCTAGGACTCTATCTAAACTCTATCTTAATTCTAGAGGAACTAAAAAATGCTAAAACAAAAATTCAGCACCTACTGCAGCCTCTAAACTAAAAAACATCTATGAAATGCAACACACAAAGCAAAAAGCATACTACAACTATCAAACAGCATAAAAGTAGGTGTAAAAAGTCATATACAACATGCAAACATAACAAACCACATGTATTTTACAGCACCTATATTAACAAACAGCTATGAAAACATGGGACAAATTTGATCATTTTTATTTATGCGCACAAAGTGAATGATAAACAACACATTAATGTGAATTAACATGGATCTACACACATCACAAAATGAATTCAAACATGTGAATTTATTTTCATCATTTATTTAATTTAAATAATCAATGATCAACAAGAATAACCACACTTTTCCATATTGCACAAAATAAGCATTTTATCATGAGATTGAACAAGTATCACTACAAGCATCAATTGTTACACATGCATGGCATAAAAATCAGAATTGAACTCATGTTAAGATATGATCAATTAAGCACAAGAAATTTGCATGAACATGTGAAGTATTTAATCACTTTTGGCAAAAAATCAATCATGGCATTTAATCACTTTATCAATCAAGCAAGCAATGACAATAATCATGAAGCACATATTGAATTTAAGCAAGCACTTAACATGTGAAACAAATGATTAAAGTGTAGCAAAACACATCAAGAATCAATTATAACACATTTACACATTTAACACAAAACATGGAAAAGTGAACAGAATCATGTCGAAACGACTCGAAACAAATGAATCGGCTACTGGAAATAGACCCAAAAATTCCCTAAAATCAATACCTAAACATACATGAACCTTAGAAGCACTAGGAAGAAATATTGAGCAAGAAAATAAGCTAAAAAAACAAAAACTAACAGCGTTAACCGGTTAACCAAACAGTTAACCGGTTAACGGACCCCAGACAACACTAAATTTGGCTAAAAACGCATGCGTTAACCAGTTAACCAAACCGTTAACCGGTTAACGCTGAACAGAAAGTGAAAAATGCTTTTGAAATAAGTGCTTTTGGCCACAATCTTCCTTCTAAACAACCTTAACCCCCACCTAATCATGCTAACACGAATTTCTACTCAATTAGGGCTTATTAACACATGCTAGAATCTATAACAAGCTACAACCTAGCTTCTAATCCATTAAACTCCACAAATCGCAAGCAAAACGTAACTAAAACGTAATCGATAACAAGCAATACGAAAAACACTTAAAGAATGCCAAAATAGAGAGATGGAGAGAATAACTTAAAGCTAGCATGGTTTTAGATTACCAACCTATGAAGCGGAGAAGTGTTTCGGTAAATGTTGCAAGAATCGGAGCTTGATCGAAGAGAAAACCAAGAAAACTGCGAATCCGCAAAATAAATGCGTTCTTGATGCTTGAGCCTTCTTGCACTTTCGATAAGTCGAAATCTTCACCAAAAAATCAGTAGCTTCTTCTTCTACAATACACAATTCAATGGAGGTTGGACTCTAAGCTTTAAGATCTTCAAGTTTCAATGTGAAACTTGAAGAGCTTCTTCAAAAAAGCTTTGGTGAAAAGGGAAATGGAGGAAAAGTGAGAGAGAAAAAGTGATTCTAGAAATTGTGAGAGAGTGAAAAATTGGGAACCAAAACTTGTGAACCTTTTGCATTGAAGTGATTAATGATTATATAGGGGCTAGACTTGGATCTAGGTTTGGGAATGGAGTTAGGTTTATGAATGGAGTTAGGTTTGTAGTTAGTTAGGGTTAGGGTTGGAGAAGGAATATTCCTTGGAATATTCCATGGAATACGCTAGAAGGTTGTGGAACATGGTAGAAGCTTCCAAGGGAAATGGAGTGGAATTGAAGTGGAAAAACAAGAGGGAAAGAATGAAAGGAAATGTGGAAGGAAAGTGGAAGGAAAAGTGGAGGGAAAGGTGAAATTAACCACTTTTCAAATGATTTTTTTTCTTGATTTTTTTATGATTCCTCCATAATTTCTTGACTAAATTTGAACCATAGGATCATTGTAACCCTAATTTCATGATTTTGATCTCAAAAAGTCAGGAGTCGACCTTTTTTACCTAGCTCGGTTGCCTTTTCCCTGATTCCTTGATTTTCAGTCATCTGGCCAATTGAACCTCTTCCAAAATGATTTTGTGGATGAAATTTGAACCATAGGAACTTGACCTCATATATAAGACAAAGGAATCCTCTTTGAATCAAAACTTCATGGAGAAGCCCAGTATAGGTGAAACCCTAATTTGGCCTTTTTCATCAGGAGATGTTGCACTGCTTGCCTCCTTTGATCAAACCAAATCTTCCCATGGCTTGTGGCTTCAAATGAGGACTTGTGAGATATTGTGAACCCTTTGCACAAGGTTGAGAAGCTTTGTGGCCCTTAGATTGCCTTTATAATGCCTTCAGTTGCTCCAATCATTGATCACATACCTATGCCTCAGCCATGCTACACATGATGCAATGTTTTTTTGGTTATTTTATGAATCTATGTATGCAAAATGTTATGCAAAATGTTGAGGAAATGAGAGGGAAAATTTTGAGGTATTACAGCTGCACCTATTCAATCATCTGCAAGCTTGAATGAATAATTGCAACAACTTTTAGACGTTCAAGGTATGGAGTGATTAAATACTCGAATAAAACCTGGAAATTTGAACTTGGTGGATAATAGAAATGCCATCTGCTTTTTATTTATTTTTTGTTTTTGACCTCTGAATAGGTAGCGGGAAAAGAACAAGGTGGAACGGGATCGTTGTACATAAACGAGAGCCTAGGCAAACAGGACCGTTGTACAAAACGATAACCTGCGACATGACTGCTGAGTGAATCAAGCCACAGAAAAGGAAGGGCCAGTTGTACGAAACAGGGATTTGGAACGAGACCATTATACAAAACGGAACTCAGAAATGTGACTGTTGTGCGAATCAAGCCACGGAAGGGGCCTGTTGGCGAAACAGGGCTTAACGAGACCGTTAGCGAAACAGAACTCGACAATGTGACTGCTGGGTGGACCAAGCCATAAAAACACGCGACTGCTGGGCGGACCAAGCCACGGAAGGGGCCTGTTGGCGAAACAGGGCTTAACGAGACCGTTAGCAAAACAAAACTCGACAATGTGACTGTTGGGCGGACCATGCCACAAAGAAAAACACGCTACTGTTGGGCGGACCAAGCCACGGAAGGTGCCTGTTGGCGAAACAGGGCTTAACGAGACCGTTAGCGGAACAGAACTCGACAATGTGACTGCTGGGCGGATTAAGCCACAAAGAAAAACGCGCGACTGCTGGGCGGACCAAGCCACAGAAGGTGCCTGTTGGCGAAACAGGGCTTAACGAGACTGTTAGCAGAGCAGAACTCGACAATGTGACTGTTGGGCGGACCAAGCCACAAAGAAAAACAACTGCTTGGAAAGACAAAGATGTCTGGCAAATGGTATAAGTATCTTCTATGGAGAATATCTCAGGTTGAGAAGATGTTACAGGTCGTATGTAATATTCCTCAAAACTGGCCCATGCTGGTATGCATATGTTTGGATTTTATGGTGTAATGCTCCATAATGATGGAAATGCTACGCTTTGGAGGATTCAAATGTAATGATGATTACTAAATGCAAATGCAAAGAGATCTCCTGATAAGGAGACTGCAAGTATCCCAGGTGGTTTGACTGGGGAGAACTGATGATCACTGCATTGATCTGGTTAATCCTAGCGAGGAGGAAACAACTCTGCGGGGACAACTGCTAATGATACACCGGCTCTGAACTGCCGCCATTGCCAAAAATAAATTGGACTTTAAGATTGGAGAGCCAAGACCCTGTTGGAGATGGACTCTTCTGGAACTGTGGTGGGGAAGTGAAGACCTCCTTACTTGGCCGGGAACCAGAGGTATGGCTCTGTTGAGGAAGAAAACTGTTGGGGAGGAAAGACACTCCTTGTACTGCTGGGAATTGCCCCTGTATTGAAGGGAAGTCTCTGCTTAGGGAGGACACCAACCTTCCGCTGCCTTGCTAGGGGAGTGCTTCAACTTCACTTCTACTGGGGATAACTAGAGACACCTGGGAAAACACTTGTTCTTGTTCAAGTATAATGAAATGTTCTTCCCAGAAACCTACATTAGCTCTGTTAGCAACACATGTACTTGTACCTGCGTAAACACAATTAATAGTGCCTGCAACATGGAGAGTTAGCCTAGACCTGTATGCCTCAGGCTCATAACATGAATCATTATCTGGGCCTCTTGACACCCTTTTTTGAGTTGTATTAAATGTTTATGTCCTCCTGCGTGAGTTAGAAAGCATTCAAATGTTCACAACATAATATAAATCACAATTTGCTGGACGTTTCCGCAATCAATCAATGCTAGATGAAAAACAAAAACCAGAAGCAAATAGTCACAAGTTGACTGAAATTGAATATTATTGATTTGGAAAATGACCATGAATAGGCATTACAAAGGAAGCAATTCCCTGGAAAGAGGAAATAGCCAAAAAGGAAAACTAATTATCCTATTGGCAATGTGAGAAGTGGATCTCATCAAGTTTCAACCCGGTTATGACTAGTATATCTTCAGGACTATCCGCTCGCTCTACCCCTTGAGAAAGGTGATTGAACTGGTCTTCAACCCTTAGAATAACCTCATTTGCAGATGAGTTACTAATTTCGCAGATCGCAGTCGTTCGTGTTAGTCCCTCTTTTGCGTGGATCTCCCTTTCGAGTTTTCAATCCACCGGGATACCCTTTTTTTGCCAGAGCTGTCCGATGTGGCTTTTCAACTCAGCGGGTGTACATTTTTTCAAGATTTCCCTAATTTTTGCCCGAGCCTTTTATTCTGTTTTTGGCTCGTCGGGATGCCCATTTTTGCCTGGATCTTTATTCTGTTTTTATCTAGCGGGTCCTTTTTTACACGAAATATTTTCTTACTGCATCTGCGTTGACAGGGGACTGGAAGTCTTCTCCATTCATGGTTGTTAGCATCAAGGCTCCACCTGAGAAAACCTTTTTAACCACGAATGGTCCTTCATAATTAGGTGTACATTTGCCCCTGTGATCGTTAAGAAGAGGAAGAATCCTTTTTAGCACCAGGTCACCTGGTGTGTACCTTTATGGTCGTACCTTCTTGTCAAAAGCCTGCTTCATCCGCCGCTGATACAACTGTCCATGGCATACAACTTGTAACACCCACTTTTCCCATTTTCTAAAATAACATAAGTTTTCAGATAAATCAGAGTTTAATTAACAAGTGAGTAGCTACATTTTCAAAATCAACCAAAAGTATAATTATTTATTAAAAACAGCGGAAATATCTTTTTATTCAACAATCAACAATTCGCCAAATATCCACAAAATTCATCAATTCACTTAATTTATAAGTTTCAACAAAATATGATACGTAAATATTACTAACAAGAATAAATAAACAACAAATATCCCCATTTCCAGTGTTACGTATCAGAGCGACTCCTAGGACTCGACCAAACAACTTGTACTACGATCATACTCGAGTACCTGAATCATCTGTACTTCCGAAGAAGCACAGACGCAACCAAACAACAAAGGGGTGAGAAAACAATTCAATATATTAACAGTGAAAATAACATATTATAGGGTAATCTCACCTTTATTAATCAAATACACATCATACATCACACAATTAATCAATATCTCAAATATTTCATCAACACATATCATACATAATTAATTCAATCAATGCAAAGTGACTCAATGACACAATGCAAATGATGTACCGACTCACAATAACGGTTCATCAAATAGAACCCCAAATGCATCATTAACGTCTCCAACAAGACACGATCATCCATGCAACCACGATTCTCAACAAATCCCAAATAATCACATCCACGACATGATTATTCCATCAACATGTATGCGTATGCAAAACTCGATTACACACATAACATATCACGAACACACATGAATACAATCATGCCAACACGATCCTTATAAACTTCATCAATTACCACACATCCCATCACATGGGTCACATAAATAATCAGACAATATTCACACATATTATTAATACAATTCGTATAGTTCATCATCAAGAGTCATATAAATCAACATTAGCACATATCTTCCTACACATTAATTACCAAATGTCATATCCTATGAATTCCTCATTAATTCCACTCTCAATTATTCCCTATACATATATTCTAATACCACACAATCCTTCCAATCCTCACCGCTACCAACACTTACATCATGGGGTCTAAGCAAGACATATAATCAACTATGTTACCAATCATCACGATCCTCTTTGTTTATCACTATTCCTTCATATAATTGTGCAAGACTTATAGTAAACATTTCCATCATCAACACCTTCTAATCGACATATTAATAAAGTTATAATATCCACAATAATCACATAACACGCACACGCTTATTATCGGTCATCGGGTCCTATAATTAAGCATGGATGTCATCATCAAGGCCTTAGACTAATGGTACAAGTATCAAACAAGAACTCGGGATTAAACCACTTAAAATACAGAAAAATCCCTCAAAACAGAGGCCTGACACGCCCCCCGTGTCCCATGACACGACCCGTGTCATATGGCCTGAACATGCCCTTCAAAACTCAAGATTACGCAAAATAAAGGGGGCTGACACGGCCGCCCGTGTAACGCGACACTTCCCGTGTCAGGCCACCTGCACCCAAAATTCAGCTTTTTCTAAAACTCACTTTTCTCTCCATATTTCATACCAGTTCGAATTCTATCACTTATCTCTCACTTTTATCACTCAAAATAATCCAATTCTTGTTCTTAAATTAATTTTATACCTCTAATTCCTTATGATCTTCACAACCTAATATTACTAATCAAATTAAGAAAGATCCTAGGTTTGTTTCTAATTCTCCATTTACATCATCATCAACATCATTATCTCTATAACCACTTCCATACCAAACTTATCATATAACTCAAATCACCACCATTCCAATTACAACAATCAAGCATATAATTCAATAATAATTTCACACAACCATAATCAATCATCATAACATATATATACATCATATCACAATTTCATCATAATCAACAACATTAGACAATCCCTAGGGTGTAAGGAACTCCCAATTACCCTTTCATGTTAGGTCACCAATAAAGAACCCTTTCTCCCCCTTACCTCGAATTTGACAAAATCCCTGGAAAACCTTGATCTTGAAGCTTTACGATTCTTGATTCCCATTCTCCTTTCCCTTTTTCTCCAGAGCCCTTTTTCCTTCGTCAAAATATGATAATGAGAAAATGTATCGTGTTCTCCTCTTTTCATAACAAAATCAAATTACAACCTTTCCCCTCAAACCTCAAACTTATATTTTATTTTATTTATTAAATAAAAATATTATAATAAAAATACCACCTCATTATATTATCATTATTTAAATAAAATACCTCATCCACTTATTATTCAAAATACACCATCATACTCTTGATATTTATTTTATAAAAATACTTTATAAAATTGGGGTGTTAAAACTCTCCCCCACTTATTTTATTTTCGTCCTCGAAAATAGTACTCAATGGAATCACTTAGATATACTCTTGCACCTGACTAATCACTCCCTTGCCAAAGCCGGCAATTCCGCAACCAACTCAAAACAACAACACTGATGTCAGGACAACCTCCCTAACAACAAGCACCACCACTATCAATGCTCAACACGCAAGTATATACCTAAAAAAGAACACAACGAAAGTCTCTACCATCACCATAGGTAACACTCTCCTAATTCCCCATCGTAGGAATTAGTCAACCGCACTCGTACCATCACCGTAGGTAACGAGGCGACAACCAGGACAAACTCAAAATTTCACTCTATACATCCTCTAGATATCACAACATTGATAACAGACTAACCTTTTAGTTTCCTCTACCAAAACAACATGATTATAATCCATCAATGAAGGACATACATCACATATATTAATATCTCTGTATATCTCGCAATCCTCGATGTGTAGATAACCTCTTACCACTACCCATCCATTTTGGGACGTCCAATAGTCTCAATATCTCAACAGGTCTTATTATTCAATCTCTCAAGTCTTTACTAACCATTTATGTATAAACAATTACACCACTTCACTCTTCCGCTGCGCACTCTGATTACTCGCAGCTATCTATTCCATGAAATTCGCATTCTAACTTTAATCATTCCCAACCATCATCACAATTATAGTAATAATTCACTTAGCATATTTCAAAAATTCGAATGCAAGTCCCTTAATTGTTAATTCAATTCCATCTCTTTAACCATTAGTGCAAACATAGGAAAAATTATCGACTTCCTACCTGAAACCTTCCAATTATCTTAGTCGTCCCATCCTCCCCCTTTCCGATCAAATCAGAACTGTGTGGTCATGTGATTACCAAACACTTCAATCTTCAATCATAACAACAATACTATCGGATATTCCCACAATTTTACTCTCATCTATTTTCAATTCATGGGTAAGATAGATACCTCAATAATTCTTCTCTCATCATATAATACCAATTATGACTTTACGATCCAGTACTAATAACTTATCCACTTATCACATCATTATCCAACATTCTATCCACAACTTGTTAGAATCAAACAAAATCATACTACAACCGTAGCTAACTCCTATTCCGACTCTCTAGCACCTTCCCTCACCACACCCCTTCTCAACGAACAACTTATCTTTCGCAAATTATCCGAAACCATAGAATACTAACTTGGAAAACTTTTCACAAACCTTAACAACAACCAACTAAGTCCAAATACATCATAATCTCTTATATCCCACTCTTTTCCATCATTGTAGATCCACATCTACTTCGGACAAACTCTTTCTCATACCTTTCTCTGAACAACTCAATCTACATTTGTTCATAAAAATTGTCCTTGACAACTTAGTATATAATTGTATCTTTTCTAATTCTCATATTTCAATTTCCAATATTATCCCAATCCTTTTTCTCTACTTTCATTATAAACAAGAACATCCAAAGGTTACCATCTCGAAATTATCCAAGCCACCTTGAAAGGCACCATTCATATTCCTTACTTACCTTAATACATACAAGTCACTACTAGCTTCTAAGCAATATTCATGACCATCTCATAGTTTCACATTATTCCCACTCTCTCGTTGGATTATCCTTCCAACGTTCCAATTCCACATTAATTAGACTCTGAAAAATTCCATAAAAATAAATATTGCACACTTATTATTTTACTTTTGTCTTAATAGTCCAACACATACAATGATACTTATATTTCCATTATTGCATCCCATAACTCATGGTTTACCTTTTCAAACACCTATGAAACTATCCATAATCTGTTGTATCAACGTACACCATACTGCTAAGGCAATAGCTCAACATCACTACATTGTGCAGACACCTGGTTATAATTAATTCCCACAAAAATTGTACCTTCGTAGTTTCAAAAACTCATCCACCTCTTATCATACTATGCCAAAATATAACTCAATACTTACTTCTTCAATCTCAATCCCACATCCTTCAACGTAGTAAATTCATCCAACATGATCTGTCAAAATCTAGTTCTTATTACCACATTCCTCTTACACTAGGCTTGCAAAATCCCAACTAACTCAAGGTCCCGGTAGGCATGACAATCCAACTCACAACAACAACAATACTACAGATGAGTTTCAGCTCACTATTAATCCTTTATCAATCAAATCCAATTTGTTCCCATTGCAAATTTGAATTCTCATACTGTCGCTCCCGGGATTTTCATCCTAGTACAAACGCGAAAGTGGCGCGGAAAAGTTAGAGTCGCCAGCCAGACATTTTTATCCCGAAGGAATGGGAAAGGTAATGTTGCACAAACCTGAGGAAGAAGGAAAAGGACGAGGCCTTGCGAACCAAAGATCTGGATACGGGAGTCGGTTACGAATTGAGAAGGTATTAGCACCCCAATCCGTCCGCCGTACCCGACGGGATCCACGCTTATAAGACTGTTTTCAAAGGGTGAGAAATAATATGTTGTTTGAGTAAAGGAATGGCTATCTGGAATGAAATGGAAATGAGAAAAGAAACGGAATTGACAAATGGGAATAAAAGGGGGAAAATGTAGGGAAAAAGAAAGATTATGCTCGAATGGGCCCTACCCCACTGCCTACGTACCTCATCGGGATAAATGAGGATCAGAGACGCCGTAGTTCGTCTAACTAAGGCTTACACTCGTTTGTGATTTTTTAGGATGACGTTGCCATAGCTCTAGCTCAGGTGTTACCGGCTCTGACTCGAGGGTGTTTACCGTATCGCTGTTTGAACTGTCGAGACAAGTCATGTTCGTCCGCAAAGAGTATGAGGTGAGAAGAGAAGACGTGACTTCTTGGTTTGTTGTTTTTTATAAGAAGTGTTTTGAATTTGTGTTTATGGTATGTACAACACTAAAGACTATGACACAGGAGCGAATACTTTCCAAGATCGCCCCCAATGGAACGTTTGTAAAGCATCCTAAAAGAGTGAAGGAGACCTCCACTAGTCATTTCCCGTATAGCTTAAGGCTCGTGACGCATTGTACACCTTTCCTTTATTAAGTGTTTTGATTTTTCTTTTAAGATGAGAAGTGAAACTCAAGTTATAAAAGGAAAACTTCTAAGGGAAACTAGACTTACCCTAAATTAGTTGAATTCATGGATAACCTATGGTTAGTGAGGTTTGAAAGATTAAATCCACCTAAGAGACATTAAACTAAAGATACAAGTAAAAGAAGTTAACAGTGAACAATATGGTCCTCCTAGGTCATGGTGGGAAGAAAACGTGAATGAAACATAAATGTGATAAAACAATGGATCGGGTGGGTCGATTGCGTGGTGCTAAGACGTACGACTTATGGTGTGAAACATACAAGGCTTGCTTTTGGTTGAATGGAATGGAACGATGGTAATCGAGGAACCCTAAAGTCACATGCAACTTTATTTATTTATTTGAAAATATACTCGACATTGGATCGAGCCTTTTATTTATTTTTGAGATTTTGGTTTTCTATCGATTCGTTTTATCTTTTCTAACCTAGTTATAAAAACTATACAAGCATACAAGCATTACGCTATTACATCACAAAGCACAAATCACAAGAGTATAATCGAGGGATAAAATAATATCCAAGTCCATAAGCCAAACCTTGAAAAATACCTTGCACAAAAAACAAATAGTTAGTGAATGATATGAACCATGAATATGCATAATATGATGGAAATGAATTAAAATGCCAAAAAATATCAAAAGCCATGGAAAAAATGTGAAATTAATTCCCTAGAGTCTTAAACCTGATTATAACACTATGTTAAAAAATCTTTTAAAAATTCTAATTCTAACTATGGTAAATAGTCACTTAATCCTACCTAAAGTTCAATCACAAATTTACACAAATTATATTACCAAAACAGTAGATAAAACGCCCTAAAAAATACACCAAAAATATTCTAGATACTTCTATTTGTCCTTTAATCGTAGCAAAAAGAATGGGCACAAAATGTTACAGGAAGTGGCATAAATAAATTGTACAAATTTATGTATCCAAGTGGAAATTCAATATAAGTCAATTAAATTAAAAAATCGAAATTAAATCGAAAAATGGTAAAAATCAGAAAATAAAAATTGGGAGAAGTTCTAAATTGACTTAATATTCTAATGTAATTTTTAGGGATTTTTGTTAAGGGTTTTAATATTTATTCATGAATTAATTTGAAATGGCATAAAATAGAAATTAAAAGAAAAGGAGATAAGAGAGGGGGTAGGAATAGCAATGTTTATTAGTTAGAAAAAACAGATGGGCCTGCTTTGGAGGTGTTGATAGTAACGTCCTTGGCCCAAAATGCATAGGGGGGAATCTACAGAAAATTGGGCGGTGGATGTATTAATCATATTATACTTGTACTTATCTCTAATTAACTTCAATTTAATTCCCATTATCAATACTCAAAATCCTAATAATGCTGCTATTAATCTTAACAAATTAACAATTATATATATAAAAAAAACGAAAAAAAGAAGAAGAAAAGAAAGGATTAAGACAGTATGATAAAACCCTAGCCCCCATCTTCTTCAACCTCATTTCCTCCTTCTCTCTCTCTCATTCTGCCGTCGTGACTACCCCCTCTCTCACCTAGTCTCTCTCATGCTCACCATCTTCATGCTCAACCCTAGCCCCCATTCACCGCGGCGCTACCTCCCTTCCACAATCTCCCCCCGTCGTCTCCCCCTTCTTCCTTACGAGCTCACCGCCGCGGCTACCACCACCACCTTCTCCTTCTTCTTTCGACTGTCAACTCCCTCAATAGAAGACCTAGCCCCCTTAACGGCGGATCCCCTTCTCCGCCGTAAACCTTTTACCACCAAAATCTTAACCTATCCCGAAATCTTTCCAAACCTATAGACCTCAACATCTCAAACGAGAATACGTATGCTAATCGCGAAAGGAAACACCATGACTACGCTCTCTATCAAGACCGAGGAGGAAGTAAAGCTCCGAATTGACTAACCTTCAAACAGATCCTCCGATGCCTTTCGCCACGGAGAAATCGCTTCCGATTGCTCAGGTATAAACGCCTTTTAACCGACCTCTCTCCCCTGAATCTTTTACTCCCTCGCTGTGACTTCTTGATGTACTTCTGATTTGAGCTTGAACATTGTTGCTTTGAATCAGTGAAAGTGTTGAATTATTACTGAGTCTTGCTTCAATTTGCAGGTTCTGACTATGATGTAATAGTGATGATGATGTTGAATCGGTGAAGACGCAGATCGTGACTTGGTTATCCTATTGGTGCAGATCAAAGAAAATCTTGTGGACTAAAGACCTTGTGGACTAAAGCGTGATTCTTCAGGTAATGTGCAAACCGAATTTCTTCCTTTTCCGAATCCTCTCCTCCGTCTCTTGAATTCTTTCTGCTTTCTTTTCCTTCTGTTAATTCACTTTGCTGCGAACACGGTTAATTGATGTGGCTGTCGTGATTGATGAATTTATATTGTTGTTAATCCGTAGATTCTTGTGGTTTCAAGTCTCTGATGAACGAGAAACCGAAGCTGAAATCCAGTTGTATTGAGGAGTATCGGTGAAGTTCTACGCGATACTTTTCACGGTGACTTCGAAGATAATGAAGGTTGAAGATCGAAAGCTGATGTTGATGACTATCATGTTGATGCTGAACCCTGTTGGATGATCAACCACTGACTATTCTGTGAATCTTGAAGTTGTTGAAGAAGAGTCAGCAAAGAGTGACTGAAGATCGATGAAGATGACGCAGCGTTTCGAGGTAATGGCGTTGATGACTCTTTATCCCATTTCTCAATCCTATAAATCGTCTTCCCTCTTCTTTAATTTTGCTTCTGAATCCTATTGCCTCAATGCTCTTGAATTTGCGGATAGGTCTTGATTCAATCTGCTTGTTGATTGTCGTGTTTCAAAATGATTTTGCAGGTTTTTGAGATTGAATGAGGTTAAGGGTTGATGAAGGAGAATGAAGAAGGAGATTGAGAGGGAGATGAATATGAGGAAGAAGGTGGAGGGAACAAAAAATGATGAAGGAACTGAAGGTTGAGTAGAATTCAAGATTTATAGGCTATGAAGATAAAGATTAATCCTCTCCTTTTTTCTTTTCAGAAATTCTGTTATATCATTGTATAGTTGGTTAGGAATTGGTTATTGTTAGTTAGGATTTTTTTGAGTTTCTGTAACAGACTTTTACATTGTGTGGAACTTTCCATGAGTTTTTTTATTTAAAAAATAATAATTTTCTATGATGGTGTTATATCTTGGAGAGCAGCTTGGCTGCATTTTGTGTTGGTATTGTTTGTGTTTTATACATGTATGGTGAAGCTGAAAAAAGTTGGTTTCGGGGAAGTGAGGGAACTGGGCGTTTTGGTCTACAACCATTATGTAGCAAATGGCTGGAATTTGTTTCCACATCAACATTTTTTTTGACTTGTTTCCCCTTTTTCCTGATAAATAATTGAATAATGGACTAAGACTTGAAATGTTTATCATCATTTTTTTTAGTTTAATAAATGGTATAAAACAAAAATGGTTATTGGATCAAGGTGGTTTAATAATGACTTGTATGGATATCGGGTAATTGGATGAACCGAAGATTTCAAAAACAATTCTTAGGAAATGACTCGAGACGAATTAAATGGTTATTGAGAAATGAAATATTTTGATAATTGGATTCACAAAAGAAAAAGAAGAATTGGATATTATAGACTAAATGAAGGATCATGGACTTAAACCAATGGGCTCAAAGATGACCCATAGTTTAGAATTGAATCAAAAAATGGAAATGGATTGGAACAAACATCGGTTAAATTCGAGAGAACCTGAATGATGCCTTCAGAATAAACCAAGACCATGAATCCTCCACCCTTAATTCGAACCACCTTAATTGAGCACACTCCTTGAATACCTTCTCCATTTAAAGATGGATTCAATCGCTCTTATACCCATGACCAAATGAAAACAAAACTATCCATTATATGATGATGAACATGCCATGAGGAAGAAATCTTAACGTAGCCTTAAGGAGAAACCCTTTTCCCTGATTCATACCAAAGAAATCATAAACCTCTATAATAGGGAAGCATTCATGATACTGTGAGTCCAACCCTTGCCCTATCTTAATGTGGCCAATTCACATTACCATAAACCCTTTGATCCCCTGCCTTATGAGCCAATGAATTGTATGATGGATTTCATGATCTATTAGATGATGCAGCTGAAAGCGAAGCATAAAGCTAGTTAATGGTTATAAATAATGAGGGTAAATTTTGGGGTGTTACACATACTATTCACTAATCGACATGTAACTTCATATCCTCATCTTTTTATATCAATAATACCGAAGTTTTCCCAAAGGCACCCTTGCTGCCACTATTACTTATAACCACACCTCTAATATATCTTTCAAAACACAATTATAATTCGTACTCTATAGACGGTCCATCGTTGTGACCTTATTCCCAATCAATATCATCTATGCAATCAAATCAGACATCAGAGTCCTCTCTCAGAAGTTCCGCTACGTACCCAGTAGATACAACGTTCAACTGTTTACAATCATCCATCTCAAATCCACTTCCGACTCACTAAATAGTAACTATTAGTAATATCTAATCAACATAATCAATCCTTAAATTCATCTCTTTTCCGGATACCGGAATCTACATCTACTCCTTTTTACCACTAATAGCTCTGACTCAACTCCAAATGGTCTACTGAACATACTATCTCAGCTGAAAGATATGTCTTTTGCATCTGACATGATTTCGCCTACTATTAACAAGGGATTGAGGGTGATCAATTCCTTAATTTGCAATTAGATAGCCGACAATCATGATGGCCATAAGCCACATTTTCCAACTTTAATAGTGTTCCTTGTATCTTGCGAACTAGGTTACTTCACGAGCGGATCCTTAGCAACCTCTCCCACACCACAATTCCAACACACCACAAGCCAACTCTCAGGAGAAGCAATAACTCATCCTCCACTTATATTCAATAAAACATCTGCAAACAAATAACTAGCAAACAAGCAAGTATCGATAGTGTTTCACATACATATCGCATACTCCGGGACAAACGACACGCGACAACCTGGCCGGACGGAACGACCTGCTCTGATACCAATTGTAACACCCACTTTTCCCATTTTCTAAAATAACATAAGTTTTCAGATAATCGGAGTTTAATTAACAAGTGAGTAGCTACATTTTCAAAATCAACCAAAAGTATAATTATTTATTAAAAACAGCGGAAATATCTTTTTATTCAACAATCGGCAATTCTCCAAATATCCACAAAATTCATCAATTCACTTAATTTATAAGTTTCAACAAAATATGATACGTAACTATTACTAACAAGAATAAATAAACAACAAATATCCCCATTTCCCGTGTTACGTATCAGAGCGACTCCTAGGACTCGACCAAACAACTTGTACTACGATCATACTTGAGTACCTGAATCATATGTACTTCCGAAGAAGCACAGACGCAACCAAACAACAAAGGGGTGAGAAAACAATTCAATATATTAATAACACAAATAACATATTACAGGGTAATCTCACCTTTATTAATCAAATACACATCATACATCATACAATTAATCAATATCTCGAATATTTCATCAACACATATCATACATCATTAATTCAATCAATGCAAAGTGACTCAATGACACAATGCAAATGCGGTACCGACTCACAATAACGGTTCATCACATAGAACCCTGAATACATCGTCTCCAACAAGACACGATCATCCCTACAACCATGATTCTCAACGAATCCCGAATAATCACATCCACGACATGATTATTCCATCAACATGTATGTGTATGTAAAACTCGATTACACACATACCATATAACGAACACACATGAATACAATCATGCCAACACGATCCTCATGATCTTCATCAATTACCACACATCCCATCACATGGGTCACATAAATAATCAGACAATATTCACACATATTATTAATACAATTCGTATAGTTCATCATCAAGAGTCATATAAATCAAAATAAGCACATATCTTCCTACACACTAATTACCAAATGTCATATCCTATGAATTCCTCATTAATTCCACTCTCAATTATTCCCTATACATATATTCTAATACCACACGATCCTTCCGATCCTCACCGCTACCAACACTTACATCATGGGGTCTAAGCAAGACATATAATCAACTATGTTACCAATCATCATGATCCTCTTCGTTTATCACTATTCCATCATATAATTGTGCAAGACTTATAGTAAACATTTCCATCATCAACACCTTCTAATCGACATATTAATAAAGTTATAATATCCACAATAATCACATAACACGCACACGCTTATTATCGGTCATTGGGTCCTATAGTTAAACATGGATGTCATCATCAATGCTCTAGACTAATGGTACAAGTATCAAACAAGAACTCGGGATTAAACCACTTAAAATACAGAAATATTCCTCAAAACAGAGGCCTGACACGTCCCCCCGTGTCCCATGACACGGCCCGTGTCATGTGGCCTGAACATGCCCTTCAAAACTCAAGATTACGCAAAATACAGGGGGCTGACACGGCCGCCAGTGTCACGCGACACTGCACGTTGTAATACCTCAAAATTTTCCCTCTCATTTCCTCAACATTTTGCATAGCATTTTGCATATATGGATTCATAAAATAACCAAAAACATTGCATCATATATAGCATAGCCGAGGCGTGGGTATGTGATCAATGATCGGAGCAACCGAAAGTTATGAAGAGGCTACCGAAGGGCCACAAAGCTTCTCAACCTTGTGCAAAGGGTTCACAATATCCCACAAGTCTTCACTTGAAGCCACAAGTCATGGAAAGTTTTGGTTTGATTGAAGGAGGCAAGCAGTGCAATACTTCTTGAGGGAAAAGAGCCGCATTAGGGTTTCATTTCTACAGGGCTTCTACATAAATTTTTGAGTCGAAGTGGATTTCTTTGACTTATATATGATGTCAAGTGCCTAGGGTTCAAATCTCGTCCACAAATTCATTTTGGAAGGGGTTCGACTGGCCGGACGACGGAAAATCGAGGAATTGGAGAAAAGGCAATCGGGCTAGGTAAAAAGGGTCGACTCCGGACTTTTAAGATCGAGATCGTGAAATTAGGGTTACAATGATCCTATGGTTCAAACTTGATCAAGAAATGATGGAGGAATCATAGAAAAACCAAAGAAAAATCATTTGAAAGGTAGTTAGTTTCACCATTTCCCTCCACCTTTCCTTCCACTTTCTTTCCACACTTCCTTTCATTCTTTCCGTCTCATTTTTCCACTTCAATTCCACTCCATTTCCCTTGGAAACTTCCACCACCTTCCACCATTTTCTAGAGTGTTCCAAGGAATATTCCCTTTTCCAACCCTAACCCTAACTAACTTCCAAACCTAATTTTGGATCCCAAACCTAATATTTGGGCCCCAAACCCAAACCTAGCTCCTAGCCTAGTCTCTATTTAAGCCATTTTCATCCAAACAAAAAGGGTTGAACACCATTTTCCAATCTCACTCTTTGATAAGCACTTTTTCTCTCTCACTTTTCCTCTCCCTCTCACCAAAGCTTTTTCAAATAAGCTCTTCAAGTTTCACATTGAAACTTGAAGATCTTGAAGCTTAAGCCTCCAACCTTCATATTTTGTGGATTGAAGAAGGATAAGCTACTGAATTTTGTGAGGATTATCGACTTATCAGAAGCACACGAAGATTCAAGCTCAAGAACGCATTTATTTTGCGATTTCTTGGTTTTCGGTTTTCTCTTCGATTCAAGCTCCGATTCTTGCAACAATCACCGAAGCACTCCTCCGCTTCGTAGGTTGGTGATCTTAATCATTTCTTCTTTAAGTTATTCTCTCCATCTCGCCATTTTTGGCATTCTTTAAGTGCTTTTCGCTTTGTTTAAAATCAATTCCGTTTCGATTATGTTTGCTTGTGATTTGTGATTTTGGTTGAATTTGGATTTAAGGTGTTAATAGATATAGGTTCTACCATGTGTAAATAAGCTCCAATTGAGTAGAAATTTGTGTTAGCATGATTAAGTGGGGGTTAGGATTGTTTAGAAGGAAGATTGTGGCCAAAAGCACTTTTTTCAAAAGCATTTTTCACTTTTTGTTCAGTGTTAACCGGTTAACGCATTTGGTTAACCGGTTAACGCATGCGTTTTTGGCCAGAATGCTGTATTTTTCTGCCCGTTAACGGGTTAACCTATATGGTTAACCGGTTAACGCTGTTCATTTTTGGATTTTTAGCCTATTTTCTTGCTCAATCTTGCTTCCTAGTGCCTCTAATGTTCATGTATGTTTAGGTAGTGATTTTAGGGAATTTTTGGGTCCATTTCCAGTAGCCAATTTATTTTTTTTCGAGTCGTTTCGACATGATTCCATTTACTTTTCTATGTTTTGTGTTAAAGGTGCAAATGTGATATAAGTGATTCTTGATGTTGTTTGCTACACTTTAATCATTTGTTTCACATGTTAATTGCTTGCTTAAATCCAACATATGCTTCATGATTATTGTCATTGCTTGCTTGATTGATAAAGTGATTAAATACCATGTTGATTTTTTGCCAAAAGTGATTAAATGCTTCACATGTTCATGCAAGTTTCTTGTGCTTAATTGACCATATCTTAACATGAGTTCAATTCTGATTTTATGCCATGCATGTGTAACAATTGATGCTTGTAGTGATACTTGTTCAATCTCATGATAAAATGCTCATGTGTGCAACATGAAAAAAGTATGTTTGTTCTTGATTGATCATTGTCATTTTTAATCAAATAAATGATGTAAATAAATTCACATGTTTGAGTTCATTTTGTGATGCATGTAGATTCATGTCAAGTGACATTAATGTGTTGTTTATCATTCACTTTGTGCACATAAATAAAAATAATCAAATTTGGATTTTGCATTTCATAGCTGTTTTTGTATATAGCTGCTGTAAAATACAAGTTGTTTGTTATATTAGTATGATGTGTGTGACTTTCTACACCTACTTTTTCATGTTGCATGCTGGCTGTAAAAAGCTGGTGGGTGTTAGGCTTAGTTTCATAGCTGTTTGTGTATTAAGGGGCTGTAATAGGTGTTGTATTTTGGTTTTAGCATTTTTCTAGTTCCTTTAGGATTAAAATAGAGTTTAGTTTAGGTCTAAGGTGCCTTAGAATTTAATTAGGATTTAATTAATGTGTGTTTGCCTTATTCTTTTTAATAAAAATGTGCATTAACACTTGTTTTGTAGTGGGGAAGATTGAGGTAAGTTTACTCCACTTTATCCTTTATTTTTTATGCATTTCTTTTAGGCTGTTTAATTCATTTTTCCTTCCATATTTGTGATTGGTAGGATTCCCCATTGTTAGGACCAACTTATCTTCCTTAGGAAGTAAGTTACATCCTTTTTCCTTTTTTTCTTTTCCTTTTTCCATTAGGAATAGAAAACCTCACTAACCACTAGGATCACTTTGTAAATACATAATACATTAGGATTGAGTCTTAGTCCCTTAGATTTTTCCTTTTATCAACTTGAGTCATTCTCTTTCTCATCTCAAAAGAAAAGCAATAAAACACTTAATAAAAACCGAACAATCTTGTACGACACGAGACTTTGTTGCGGAGTGTTTATACGCGTCCTGTTTCGGGGCGAGGTGTAAATACTTCCCGCGATGGATAGGTCTTAGTACAAGACAGTTCACAAACAAATTCAAAAACACTTCTTTTAAAAAGACAAAAACAAACAATAACCGACTATCCTGCGGGAACTTCTTCTCTCATCTCATTCACTCACATCGCGAACTCGCGGCGACTTGTCACACATGCAAGACGGTAAACGCACTCGTACCAGACGAGCCTGCAACACCTGAGCATAGACACACGCAGTTCCAGCTGTAAAAAACACAAACAAATAGTTCCCGCCTAGGTTAGGCGAACTACGTCGACTCTGATCCTCATTATCCCGATGAGGTACGTAGGCAGCGGGGTAGGGCCCGTTCGAGCACATTCTTTATTTTCCCTACATTTCCCCTTTTCTTTCCATTCTCTCTTCTTATTCCTTTCTCATTTCATTCCAGTTTCCAGTTAGCGGTTTTATTCAGCAGCATCTTATTTTCTCACCCTTTGAAACAAACAAGCAAGCGTGGATCCCGTCGGGTACGACGGACGATCTGGGGTGCTAATACCTTCCCAGGTCGTAACCGACTCCCGAACTCAGATCTTTGGTTCGCAGGACCTTGTCCTTTCCTTCTTCCTCAGGTTTGTGCAACATTACCTTTCCCATTCCTTTGGGATAAAAATGTCTGGCTGGCGACTCTAACCTTTTCCGCGCCACTTTCGCGTTTGTACTAGGATGAAAATCCCGGGAGCGACACACGTGTCAGGCCACCTGCACCCAAAATTCAGCTTTTTCTAAGACTCACTTTTCTCTCCCAATTTCATACCAGTTCAAATTCTATCACTTATCTCACTTTTATCACTCAAAACAATCCAATTGTTGTTCTTAAATTAATTTTATACCTCTAATTCCTTATGATCTTCACAACCTAATATTACTAATCAAATTAAGAAAGATCCTAGGTTTGTTTCCAATTCTCCATTTACATCATCATCAACATCATTATCTCTATAACCACTTCCATACCAAACTTATCATATAACTCAAATCACCACCATTCCAATTACAACAATCAAGCATATAATTCAATAATAATTTCACACAACCATAATCAATCATCATAACATATATATACATCATATCACAATTTCATCATAATCAACAACATTAGACAATCCCTAGAGTGTAAGGAACTCCTAATTACCCTTTCATGTTAGGTCACCAATAAAGAACCCTTTCTCCCCCCTTACCTCGAATTTGACAAAATCCCTGCAAAGCCTTGATCTTGAAGCTTTTCGATTCTTGATTTCCCTTCTCCTTTCCCTTTTTCTCCAGAGCCCTATTTCCTTCGTCAAAATACGATAATGAGAAAATGTATCGTGTTCTCCTCTTTTCATAACAGAATCAAATTACAACCTTTCCCCTCAAACCTCCAACTTATATTTTATTTTATTTATTAAATAACAATATTATAATAATAATACCACCTCATTATATTATCATTATTTAAATAAAATACCTCATCCACTTATTATTCAAAATACACCATCATACTCTTGATATTTATTTTATAAAAATTCTTTATAAAATTGGGGCGTTACACAGCTGCTAGACGTTTTTCTTCAATGAGGCTCAGTTGATTATATCTGGATCGGAGCCACTCAGATTCATCTAGCTTAATGTCCATCATTAACCTCAACGAGGGGATTTCCAATTCAATTGGTAAGACTGCCTCCATACCATATACCAGTGAGAACAGGGTTTCCCCTGTCGAGGTACGCACTGACGTTTTGTACCCATGTAAAGCGAATGGTAGCATCTCATGCCAGTCCTTGTATGTCACAACCATCTTCTGCACGATCTTCTTGATGTTTTTGTTGGCCGCCTCGACAATGCCATTCATCTTCGGACGATATGGAGAAGAGTTGTGATGTTCTATTTTGAAATCTCGACATAAGTCAGCCATCATCTTGTTGTTGAGATTAGAATCATTATCAGTAATGATTCTTTCGGGAATTTCGTACTGGCAAATGATGTCTTTTTTAATAAACCGGACTACCACTTGTTTAGTAACGTTGGCGTAAGACGCCGCTTCGACCAACTTCGTGAAATAGTCTATAGCAACCAGGATGAAGCGGTGACAGTTGGAAGTTGTCGGCTCGATCTTGCCTATCATATCAATGCCCCACATGGCGAACGGCCATGGTGAAGTCATGACACAATGGATTCGGAGGCACATAGACCTTATCGGTATAAATCTGACACTTGTGACATTTACGGGAGTATTTATATCAATCATATTCCATGGTGATCCAATAATATCCCGATCTCAACAATTTCTTGGACATAGCATGTCCTCCAGCATGGGTACCAAAAGAGCCTTCATGAACCTCTTGCATCAACAGGTCTACTTCGTGTCTATCCACGCATCTGAGCAGAACCATGTCGAAGTTTCGCTTGTATAGAACACCATCATGATTCAAGAAGAAACCACCTGCTAGTCTTCTGAGGGTCTTCTTGTCTTTACTGGATGCCCCAGCCGGGTATTCTTGAGTCTTCAAGAATTGCTTGATATCATGGTACCAAGGTTTGTTATCTTCACCACTGTCAACTACAAAGACATAAACAGGTCTTTCAAGACGGGAGACCATGATTCGAGGCACGAAATTCTCTTGACAAACTTTATTCATGGACAACAAAGTTGCTAGAGCATCAGCAAACTGGTTTTCGTCTCGGGGAATATAACTCAACTTGACCTTGGTGAAGAAGGTTAGCAACCTCCTGGTATAATCCTTGTAAGGAACCAAGTGAGGTTGATGAACTAACCATTTGCCATTGACTTGGTTCACCACCAGAGCGGAATCTCCGAAGATCTCGAGGTTCTTGACTCGCAAGTTGATTGCTTCTTCAACCCCCATGATGCAAGCTTCATATTCTACCTCGTTGTTAGTGCATTCGAAAGTCAACCGAGCAGCTAAAGGTGTATGGACCCTTTCTGGTGAGATGATAACAACACCTACTCCACTTTCGTTCATGTTCACAGCTCTGTCAAACATCAACCTCCATTTGGATTCAGGTTCTGGCCCCTCCTCCGAAAGTGGTTCTTCACAGTCTTTCAACTTGAGGAACATGATTTCCTCATCCGTAAACTCGAATTTCATGGGTTGATAATCATCAATTGGCTGTTGAGCCAAGTATTCTGACAATACACTTCATTTGATTGCTTTTTGTGAAATGTAATGGATATCGTATTCTGTTAAGATCATCTGCCATCGGGCTACCCTTCCTGTTAGAGTTGGCTTCTCGAAGATATATTTCACAGGATCCATCTTGGAAATTAAGAGAGTGGTGTGGGTTAGCATGTACTGTCTTAGTCGGCGAGCAGCCCATGCCAAAGTGCAGCAAGTTTTCTCGAGTAGTGAGTAGCGTGTCTCACAATCGGTAAACTTTTTGCTAAGGTAATAAATGGAGTGCTCTTTTCGACCAGACTCGTCTTGCTGACCCAGCACACATCCCATTGACCCTTCGAGCACAATAAGATAAATAAACAAAGGTCTCCATGGTACCGAAGGCATGAGAATTGGAGGTTCTAGCAGGTACTCCTTGATTCGGTCAAAGGCTTGATGACAGTCTTCATTCCATTTGACGGCCTGATTCTTCCTCAGAAGCTTGAAGATAGGCTCACACGTGGTCGTTAGGTGAGATATAAACCGTGCAATGTAATTTAGTCTCCCTAAGAAACCACGCACCTTCTTTTCAGTCTTTGGCTCAGGTATCTCTTGGATGGCTTTTACTTTGGCCGGGTCAACCCCAATTCCCCGTTCACTAACAATGAAGCCAAGTAACTTGCCGGAACGGACCCCAAAGGTGCATTTGTTTGGATTCAACCTCAATCTGAACTTCCGGAGTCTGTCAAACAACTTTGCTAGATTGACCAAGTGCTCTTCTTCTGTTTGGTATTTCGCTATCATATCATCAACATAAACCTCAATTTCATGATGAATCATGTCGTGAAAGAGCTTCACCATCGCCCGTTGGTAAGTGGCCCCAACATTCTTCAGACCAAACGGCATGACCTTGTAACAGAAAGTGCCCCAAGGCGTGATGAAAAACAAAAGCAAAAAAATGAAAGGCAAAGAACAACATGGATGAATGTGAAACATCAGCTTTATTTATGATTATGAATTATGTTAGCAACAAAAGAACCCTTACAAAAAGCTACTATGCCCCGGGAAAGACATAGTGCTTGAGTACAGGAAAGACAAAAAACAAAAATCATTACTCTTCGAAGGAGGTGACTGAGATAAGCCTTTTAGACGACCAGTTACTAAGTTGAGTCCCTGGAACAGAAGGTTTGATCCACTCATCTAAGTCACAGTCATTATCAACTGCGTCCTCCTGCAAGGCACTGATGCTTCCGTAATCCACCACTCCCACACTCGTGAAAGTAATCGGGCCTTGACGACCTCTAGCACTCGGCCCAGATGATGACTGCCCAGGATGATAACCAATCCCAAACATATCTTTCTTTTCTGGCACTTCTACTGGACTGCCCCAGGCTTCTCGCCTCCCCGATTCAACCACCTCAAGAGCTTGCTTATAAGAGGCTATGGAAACCCCATTCTTTGGTTCTTCAGAAGAAGCTGCTAATGAAGATGCTTGTTCAGTTTTCAGGGGCTCAAAATCCTGACATGGAGTTTCAACTATCTCACCATCCATCTCCACATACTTGAATGAAGCCAGATGACTGACGAAAATGTCTTCTTCTCCACTGACTATTACGATTTGGCCCTCCCAGACGAATTTTAGCTTTTGATGAAGTGTGGATGATACTGCTCCTGCTGAATGTATCCAAGGCCTTCCCAGCAAACAACTATATGCAGGCTGTATATCCCTCACGTAGAATGTGGTATTGAAGATTTGTGGACCTACTTTAATTGGTAAATCCACCTCCCCGAACACTGACCTTCTCGACCCATCAAAGGCTCTAACCACCAGGTCGTTGGGCTTTAAAACCCCTATATCATAATCCAACTTCCTCAATGCCTTCTTGGGCAGAACATTCAACGATGATCCGGTATCTACCAACACATGAGAAAGTACTGCACCCTTACATTCTAAATAGATATGCAGTGTCCGATTATGAGCACGCCCTTCAGATGTTAGATCCACGTCTGTAAAGCCCAATCCGTGACTGGCATTGACACTAGATACCACCGCTTCTAACTGATTTACTAAAATATCCTAAGGCACATAAGCCTTGTTCAGGATATTCAAGAGAGCTTTCCTGTGGGAATCAGAACACATTAGCAAAGACAAGATGGAAATCTTCAACGGAGTCTGCTGCAGATGGTCCACAATCTTGTAATAGCTCTTTTTGAGAATTCTAAAAAATTCTTTAGCTTCTTTATCAAACGTCATGTCTGGATCCGTCACTGGTGCGGGCTCATTGACAACCACTGGTTGCTTCCCTCTAGCCTTAGCCTGGGCTTCTATGGTGTCTCTGGGTGGTATCACACTATTTCTTTGTGTTTCAGGCGCAAACAACCTTCCACTTCTAGTAAAGCCCCCTACTCCAACGTTTTCTACTTGAGCTAGGGTCGTGCTAGACGTGGCCAACTCTTGCTTCTGGCCGTTACAATAGACTTCGCCACCATTATTCCAGGGAATGCCTTTATCACTCTGATACATTACTGGTCCTACAATGGTAATCGTTATCGGTGCCACTTTGGCCTGTGGAGGAACTTGAGACGGATCATTGAAAATGGTTAATGTAAAGACCTCGATTTCTTTTACAACTTTGTTAAACTGTAAAACCCCTTCATTAATCATACTCTGGATCCCCTTTTTTAACTGCTCACAACCATCTGGAGCTTCAACACAACCTGGACAACCATCTTCACACCCAGGAAAAACACCCCTTTGTGACAAGTAAACTTTAACAGCACTCAATAGAGTCTGCAGGTCGTTGACATCACATACCAAGTTTAGATTATCCCCTTTATCAATTGCCCCAACCGTACCCCCATGAGGAGGCATGGGGTTCTGTATCACGTTAGGTGTAGGAGCGAAGTTGATTGCTTTGGAATCTACCAGGTCTTGGACTACATACTTCAAGGCTCTACAGTTTTCCGTGGTATGTCCCGGGGCTCCGGAATGAAATTCGCATCTAGCATTTGTATCGTATCCTTCAGGAAGTTGCTCCGGCTTCGGGGGTTGCAAAGTTCTGAGCTGAACCAGCTGGAGTTGGAGGAGATTTTTCAAAAGTTGTGAATAGGACATAGGCAGAGTTTCAAACTTCCTTTCTCTGGTCCTCTGAGAATAGTATGGACGAGGAGCTCTTTGTTGATACCCTTGTTGGCATTGTTGTTGTGGTTGTTGGACTTGCTATTGAACAGGTTGAGCTGAGATAGTGACAGGGGCCACTTGCTGATAAAACCCTCTGTTATTTCCTCCCCTCTGCGCATACACTTCCCCGGTCTCTCCTTCTCTCCTCTTCGCGAAGGGCTTCTTGACACCAGAACTCGAAGCGCCCCCATTCTGAATCTTCCCTTGCTTGATCCAGTTTTCTACACTCTTTCCAATCAAGATGATATCACTTGAGGAACATCCAGCTAGCCTCTCCATGAAATGCCCGGGGAGGGTATCCAGGAACAGGTCTACCATTTCTCTCTCCAGCAAAGGCAGTTGCACTCTAGCGGCCACTTCACACCACCTTTGTGCGTAATCTTTGAAACTCTCGGAGTTCTTTTGAGTCATACTTTGAAGTTGAGTATGACTGGGCGCCATGTCAATATTATACTGATATTGTTTGAGGAATGCTTCTCCCAATTCCTTCCAGCTCCTCACAGAGCTTCTCTCTAGCTTCATATACCATTCCAAGGATCCTCCGGAGAGACTATCATGGAAGTTGTACATCCAGAGCTTTTCATCCCTAGTATGGGCAGCAATTTTCCGGTAGAATTCCTGCAAGTGAGTTTTAGGGCAGGAGCTATCGTTATACTTGTCAAAAGTTGGTGGCCTGAATTTTTGAGGAATAACCACCCCGGGGACTAGACCCATGTCAGACACATCTATCCCCAAAGTATCTCTACACTCGAGGGCTTTGACTTTCTCCGCAAGCATCAAAAAGTCTTGAAGATTTCCTTATCTGCCGAATCCCATATCATTGTTGAAAGAAGGGAACTGATCCTCCTGCTTGTCTTGTACTGGAATGAAAGTTGTTGTGCCCTGTTCTAGAACTTGAGGTCCACCCAGACCATTTGTGGTGTTGGGAGGAGTCACTTGTATGTCAGGAGTGGTTACAGAGGTATTAGTCTGAGGAGGGTTGAGCCCCTGAATTGCATTTCTCAAATTTCGTTGTCCCCGAGCCATCCCTTGCATCATGACCATGAATTCTCCCATTCTGGTGCGAAACTCATTAAGCTCAGTTTGCATAGCATCCATGACTGTCCTCTGGTTGTTGCGAGTTGCATAGCGATGTGGGATATTTTGTCGAAGATGTCGGGTCTTGGCAGCTCTCGCAATCTTTGCCTGAAATGCAGATAAGTTAAGCAATCCGTAGAAAACCTACAAAACAAAGAAGAAATGCAAATGATGTGTATGCAATGCAATGTGTTCCTTTTATTCCCAAGGCTTTAATTACTTTCCCATTATGGTGTTGAGAAAATCCTGTGTGACATTCAAACTTGAAGTGGTGGCCTTTATTTTGTGTATGTGCAACAGATATAACTAGAGACTTCAAGTAAACCAGAAGATAATTGAAAAAACAAAAGCCCTCATAGGGTGAAAATTCATATGTCAAGAGAAAAGTACATCAGGAGAGAGGGGATTCCCACAACAAGCTTGTGGGTAATCAAAGTCATATGAATACAAGACTAGAGCTTAGGAAAATCTACATCCCGTAACCTCCAACTAAGGCGCTTGATACCTTGCAACAGCTAAGCTACATCTGGATGTGTAGGTTCTTGTACGAGCTTCTAAATTAGGATATCCCTAAGGTCAAAGGAGGCTTGCAATTCCTCAATTTGCTGTAGGAACACTTTTTCACTTTCATGGCTTGTAATAAAATCATTCTTGGCTCTCTTAACAACAACTTTTAATTTCAAATCTTCTATTTCTTTCTGAGCTTCCTTTAGTGTTTGTTGGCTTTCTGCTAGACTTTGGAGACGACTCTTCTCTTGATGATAAGCCTTCTGAAGGAGCTCTCTCTGTCCATCCAAAGAATCTTGAAGAATCTTGACTTCTAGCTTGTGCTTGACTTCCAGCTCCTTCTGCTTCCTCAAATTGTCTTCCCACTTCTCTTGCCATAAGGTGATAGCTTCATTAGCTTCATTCAACTCTTTCTTCTCTTTCCGGCGCTGGGCCACCTTGTGAGTTTCAGCTAATCCCCTTTTCTTGAAGTAGATCTCTCTTTCTTGAAAGTCTTGCTGCTTGAGCCTGACCATTTCTTCAGCTTTGTGAGCTCTTTCCTCCAATTTTTGGTTTTGCATCTTCAATTTCTGGCATGAATTGTAGGCTTCTTGATTTTCCAACCTGAGTTGCTGAACCAAGGCTTCTAATTTTTGATATTCCTGAAGAGGCACTGAAGTTATGGGTATTATCTCCTTAGGGTAGAAAGGTGTTTCCTTAGAGAATGAGAGCAATAGAGTCTTTACACGATCTTCCAACCAACTGGCAAAATGATCATAAGTATTGGGATCTACCCTCCCAAAGTCTTTCTTTCCTTTCATCACTCTAACTTCCCAAGCTTGGGATGCTAGTATGCTCATCTTGAAATTTCCTTCTGCTGGAAAGTATAAAGACTCATTTGTATCTTCAATCAAAGGTACATCTCTTAAAGGATAGCCGAATTATTTCCTGGATAAGATAGGATTGTAGCTGATCCCACCTTTCCTTCCTATCAAGGGCACATTTGGAAAGCTACCACAACTGACCAACATTTCTTTGCCCACAAGATCTCTGTTGTATCCCCAAGCAATGTCAGCTGAAGTTAAGCCCATTAATCTTTTGGACCACTTCCAAGACTGTTTCAAATCCTGAAAAGGTCCTGATTTAGGGAGTTGCCTTATAAACCATTCAGCAAATAGGGGAGCACAACAATTTACATGTCCCTTCCTCTTTTCATTCTTGTGGTGAACTCCATAGTAGAAGTCAACTAGCAATGTAGGTACAGGGTTTCTTTTGACAAAGATGGTAATGGCCTCCATACTAATTAGCCCTTTCTCTCCTGGAAATAAACTGATTCCATACACTATCATGGCTAATAATGCTTTTAAGTCTGCCCATTTCTTTCCCAATGCCATGATATGTGCCTCTGTGATAAGAAAATCCAAAGGTATCCCCTTACTTTGGCCATCTTCTAACCCCATCTTGAGTCTGAGCATACTCAAATGACAGGCAGCAGTGATATCCTCATGAGGAGGGGTCCTCTCTGAAGCATAGTAAGGCATACCTTCTTTAATAGGAATATTCAGCAAACTAGAAATCTCCTCTAATGTAGGTGCCTAGATATAATCAGGGAAAACAAAGACCCTCAGCTGTGGTTCATAAAACTGCAACAAAGAATGCAAGATATCCCTCTGGTCAACTGTGGGCTTGCTCACATAATCCAGGATCTTGCCAAACTCTTTCCTGAAATCATCAAGGACTTTGTCACCCATCAAGCTAATCAATCAATGAATACTCTCTGTCTCCGGTTGTGGGAAAGTATAATGGACATTTCTTTTCCTTGGAATCTCCATGTTGAAGCAGCAAGTATGACCAGAAATATGAGGTAATGAACCCTGAGGATAAAAAGAACACAAATGATTAATGATGTTATGATGTTATGCAAGGCAAGATATGTGATTAGTGATGTGTCTGTGTAGTGAATCAAGTGATCAAGTGTCTGTGCAAGGCCACAACATCATCACAAGTATCTCTGATCAGGAGTTCATGATTTCAGAATCCATTATTAATAGAACAAGATCATATCACTGAAGTGTGCTGGGATAATTGGTATGTTGAAATATAGGGCTCCTGCAATCTTGTAAATCCCTCCCAATCTCACAGGTGTGCTACTCGGGTCAACATCATAGACTCTCAAAGCCGAATAGCAATAATACGTTCACCATTTCCGAGAAATGGCTCATGACCAAATCAGGGAATCGGTTTGGCATTATATACTACTCAGGGAGGTCTCAGGTGAGTCCAAGGAAACAAGCATCCCTCATAAGTCCCCAGCTTCAAGCACTGAATCGAGAAACAATAGCATATTCATCCTGAAGGGTACAATACTATCTTCATACGATCAGTTTGCCTTAACTGGATTCCTATGAGAGAACCAGGCCATCCTATGCGAGTCCCCAGTGGGCCCTCGGATGCGAATGGGTTTGCCAAAAAATATGGTCTGCCATTGTTATCACTGGAGAGGGATGTTTCCACAAATGTTCTCAATGATCGGTCCCTTGATTGCACATAACTATCAAGGTTGTGCATTGTCCCAGAAAGATTCTGGCATCAATACATTTTCGAGAAGGTCGCAAGTAAAGGTGTGGAACTCACTACTACCAACATAGCAAGATGCCATGAAGCCAAAGTGGAACCACTCTAAGTCCTAGGGTACACTCGAGCCCCGGTTACGAGCTCATCTCACAGTAACCCCATCCCACAGAAAAAATGAAAGCCAAACAGTCCAGCATATGATGCATGTGAAAATAAATATTGAAAGCAGTAAATAAAGCTGTAAAATAAACTGTAAATGAAAACAGTAAATAAACATAATAACACACACATATAAACACCCAAAGAAAGAAAAAACAAACAGGCGCTAGGATTGACTCTACAAGGGAAACCAGAGATTCTGGGTTCGATTCCCCAACAGAGTCGCCAGCTGTCGCTCCCGGGATTTTCATCCTAGTACAAACGGGAAAGTGGCGCAGAAAAGATAGAGACGCCAGTCAGACATTTTTATCCCGAAAGAATGGGAAAGGTAATGCTACACAAACCTGAGGAAGAAGGAAAAGACGAGGCCTTGCAAAACAAAAATTTGGGTTAGGGAGTCGGTTACGACCTGAGAAGGTATTAGCACCCCAGATCGTCCGTCGTACCCGACGGGATCCACGCTTGCTTGTTGTTTCAAAGGGTGAGAAATAATATGTTGCTTGAATGAAAGAATGGCTATCTGGAATGGAAGTCAAATGAGAAAATGATCTGGAAAAGAAAATGGGAAGAAAGAGGGAAATGTAGGGAAAATAAAGAATATGCTCGAACGGGCCCTACCCCGCTGCCTACGTACCTCATCAGGAAAATGAGGATCAGAGTCGACGTAGTTCGCCTAACTAAGGCGGGAACTATTTGTTCGTGTTTTTTATGGCTTGAACTGCATACGTCTATGCTCAGGTGTTGCAGGCTCGTCTGGTACGAGTGTATTTACCGTCTTGCATGCGAGACAAGTCGTCGCAAGTTCACGCTGAGAGTGAGTGAGATGAGAAGAGAATTCTCGCAGGAAAGACGCTTATTGTTTGTTTTTTCCTTTTAAGAGTTTTGTATGAATTTGGCACAAGGAAGTGAATTCAAACTCTTTTCCATGGAATGTGTACTTGCTACTACATTCCAAGATGGAATAATAGAACAAGCACACCAAGCAAGGAGAATTTATCCAAGACTTGTTTCCAAGGATTAGGGTTTAAGTTCACTAGCTTGTTGAACTTTATTAAGTGTTTTTGTAGCTTTTGTGAAGAAGTATCTTTTAAGTTTTCTTTGTGAAACAACCCCTTGATGAGACTTTAACATCCTGCTAGACAAGCCCACACTATTCCAAGATGTAATGAATGTAAGTGCCCCATGGAATAAGGCTATACACAAGGGATCCTTTCATGCATTTATTAAGTCTTTTTGGATTTTGTTTGAAGATGAGAAAGAAGACTCAAATGGTGAAAGGACAAAAATTAAGGGGGACTAAAACAAAACCCTAAGTTATTTATTAAAATGGTGGTCCTATGGTTAGTGAGGTTTTTCTAATCCTAAAGAGAAAAAGGAAAAAAGAGACGAAAAAGGATGCAACTTACTTTCTAAGGAAGATAAGTTGGTCCTAGCCAAAGGGAAATCCTACCAATCACAATATGGAAGGAAAAAATGAATTAAATGCATAAAGGGAGTGCATAAAAATAAAATAAAAGGATAAGGTGTAAGAAAACATACCTTTCTCTCCCTACAAAACAAAGATTAGTGTGCATTTTATTAAAAATAATAAAGCAAACATACACCAATTAAATCCTAATGACTCTAGGACACTATCTAAACTCTGTCTTAATTCTAGAGGAACTAAAAAATGCTAAAACAAAAATTCAGCACCTACTGCAGCCTCTAAACTAAAAAAACATCTATGAAATGCAACACACAAAGCAAACAGCATACTACAGCTATCAAACAACATAAAATTAGGTGTAAAAAGTCATATACAGCATGCAAACATAACAAACCACATGTATTTTACAGTACCTATATTAACAAACAGCTATGAAAACATGGGACAGATTTGATCATTTTTATTTATGTGCACAAAGTGAATGATAAACAACACATTAATGTGAATTAACATGGATCTATACACATCACAAAATGAATTCAAACATGTGAATTTATTTTCATCATTTATTTAATTTAAATGAACAATGATCAACAAGAATAACCACACTTTTCCATATTGCACAAAATAAGCATTTTATCATGAGATTGAACAAGTATCACTACAAGCATCAATTGTTACACATGCATGGCATAAAAATCAGAATTGAACTCATGTTAAGATATGATCAATTAAGCACAAGAAACTTGCATGAACATGTGAAGTATTTAATCACTTTTGGAAAAAAAATCAATCATGGCATTTAATCACTTTATCAATCAAGCAAGCAATGACAATAATCATGAAGCACATATTGAATTTAAGCAAGCACTTAACATGTGAAACAAATGATTAAAGTGTAGCAAAACACATCAAGAATCAATTATAGCATATTTACACATTTAACACAAAATATGGAAAAGTGAACGGAATCATGTCGAAACGACTCGAAACAAATGAATCGGCTACTGGAAATAGACCCAAAAATTCCCTAAAATCAATACTTAAACATACATGAACCTTAGAAGCACTAGGAAGCAAGATTGAGCAAGAAAATAAGCTAAAAAAACAAAAAATAACAGCGTTAACCGGTTAACGGACCCCAAACAGCACTAAATTTGGCTAAAAACGCATACGTTAACCGGTTAACCAAACCGTTAACCGGTTAACATTGAACAGAAAATGAAAAATGCTTTTAAAATAAGTGCTTTTGGCCACAATCTTCCTTCTAAACAACCCTAACCCCCACCTAATCATGCTAACACGAATTTCTACTCAATTAGGGCTTATTAACACATGTTAGAATCTATAACAAGCTACAACCTAGCTTCTAATCCATTAAACTCCACAAATCGCAAGCAAAACGTAACAAAAACGTAATCGATCACACGCAATACGAAAAACACTTAAAGAATGTCAAAATAGCGAGATGGAGAGAATAACTTAAAGCTTTCATGGTTTTAGATTACCAACCTATGAAGCGGAGAAGTGCTTCGGTAAATGTTGCAAGAGTCAGAGCTTGATCGAAGAGAAAACCAAGAAAACTGCGAATCCGCAAAATAAATGCGTTCTTGATGCTTGAGCCTTCTTGCACTTCCGATAAGTCGAAATCTTCACCAAAAAATCAGTAGCTTCTTCTTCTACAATCCACAATTTAATGGAGGTTGGAGGCTAAGCTTTAAGATCTTCAAGTTTCAATGTGAAACTTGAAGAGCTTCTTCAAAAATGCTTTGGGGAAAAGGGAAATGGAGGAAAAGTGAGAGAGAAAAAGTGATTCTAGAAATTGTGAGAGAGTGAAAAATTGGGAACTAAAACTTGGGAACCTTTTGCATTGAAGTGATTAATTATTATATAAGGGCTAGGCTTGGAGCTAGGTTTGGGAATGGAGTTAGGTTTAAGAATGGAGTTAGGTTTGTAGTTAGTTAGGGTTAGGGTTGGAGAAGGAATATTCCTTGGAATATTCCATGGAATACTCTAGAAGGTTGTGGAACATGGTAGAAGCTTCCAAGGGAAATGGAGTGAAATTTAAGTGGAAAAACAAGAGGGAAAGAATGAAAGGAAATATGGGAGGAAAGTGGAAGGAAAAGTGGAGGGAAAGGTGAAATTAACCACTTTTCAAATGATTTTTTTCTTGATTTTTTTATGATTCCTCCATCATTTCTTGACCAAATTTGAACCATAGGATCATTGTAACCCTAATTTCATGATTTTGATCTCAAAAAGTCAGAAGTCGGCCTTTTTTACCTAGCTCAATTGTCTTTTCCCCGATTCCTTGATTTTCAGTCATCTGGCCAATTGAACCTCTTCCAAAATGATTTTGTGGTGCACTTCTTGCCTCCTTTGATCAAACCAAATCTTCCCATGGATTGTGGCTTCAAATGAGGACTTATGGGATATTGTGAACCCTTTGCATAAGGTTGAGAAGCTTTGTGGCCCTTCGATTGCCTTTATAATGCCTTCAGTTGCTCCAATTATTGATCACATACCTATGCCTCAGCCATGCTACACATGATGCAATGTTTTTTTGGTTATTTTATGAATCTATGTATGCAAAATGTTATGCAAAATGTTGAGGAAATGAGAGGGAAAAGTTTGAGGTATTACAATTTGCATCATAGTTGAGGCATATGCATGTGATCATTGATTGGAGCAATTGAAGGCTATACAAAGGCAACCAAGGAGCCACAAAGCTTCTAAACCTTGTTCAAATGGTTAACAACATCCCACAAGTCTTCACTTGAAGACCCAAGCCATGAAAATAATTGAATTGATCAAAGGAGGCAAACAGTGCAACATCTCCTGATGAAAAGGGGCCAAATTAGGGTTTCATTTATACTGGGCTTCGCAATGAAATTTTGATCCAAAGTGGATTCCACTGTCTTATATATTATTTCAAGTGCCTAGGGTTCAAATTTCATCCATAGAAACATTTTGGAAGAGGTTCAATTAGCCAGATGACTGAAAATCAGAGAATTGGGGGAAAGTCAACCATGCTGAGAAAAAAGTCAACTCCTGACTTTTTGAGATCAAAATCATGAAATTAGGGTTACAAGGATCCTATGGTTCAAATTTGATCAATAAATGATGGAGGAATCAATAGAAATCAAGAAAACCAAAACTTACCATTTTTGGAAAATTAGGGTTTCCAAAAATGGCAAGTTTTGGCCTTTTTTGCAGCAACTTCAAGAGAGGACTTCTCCCAAAATATGAGGGATATCAAAATTCTACCTTGATACAATTAAAGAGGACATATTAAGCTTCAAATCCATAGGTGGAACTCATTCATAGCATCGAAATTGAGAAAGTTATGATCATTCAAAGTTGGTGCAAATCAAGGCAAACTAGGGGAAAACCAAGGCAGACCTTGCCTCCTGCGCACGTTCTAGACAAGGCATTCCATCAAACAGATGGTGGGTCATAATGAAATCTATTTTTCTCCATGTTAAAGGCCTCAAATGAAATTTCTTTGAACTACAAAGTTTTTCATTGCCATGTTTCCAACAACTTTGATGTTCAAAGATTTTTCATGTGATCAAAGGATTAAGAGTTATGGAAAGGAAAAAGGAGGATGTTCAAACTGAAATGCACAAGGCATCTTGCATAAGCCAAGGAAATGTTATGCAGGCCCATAATGCAGGCTCATGGCATGATGTTCAAAGACACAATTATATTTAGAGGTCATATTCCATGATTGTTTGAATCACAAACTTGGTGTATGAAACATTTACTTCAAATAGAGCACAAGAATCATAGCATTTGGTGACTTGGTCATGAAGAAACATTCAAAATAAGATGACAACATGCCATCTGTTTTCTTGCAGGCTAAGGTAATGCATCTCATGTGCAAGTTCAATTCATCCAAGAGTTTTTACCTCATGTTATGTTCAAACTCATCACAAGCAAGAAGAGGGCCTCATCTCATGCTGCATGATCATTCCATTTACCATGCACACCTTTGAAAATCAAGCAAATTAAGAACTTCCAAGCATTGAAGGCATGCTACAATGATAAGCCTCATCATGTACCAACAATTTCCACCATAACAACTATGTTCCTCATGGCACATGATCAGATTCGAGCAACTAACTCAAGCTGCAAATTCAGCTGAATTGGCATTGCACCTCACACCTTCACATTGATCATGGCACCCTAGAGTTAACTTCACTCTAGTTCTAACTGTTAACTAGAGTTGGATATAAAGGATCATCTCTAACAGAATTACATGAAGCTTTTCATTTTGATCAACTTCATCATTCATCACTTTCCCTCTGGTTTTTCTCTCTGCATCTTGAAGATCTTCTTCTGCATTTTGCTTCGAGCCAGCTTCAATTGCCATTAACACAACTCTACCTTCATCTGTTCATCATCATCCTCGTGAATTGCACAACCTCCATGGCTGCATTCTATTGAATCTCCCAATTGACGTCATTGTATATTCCTACATTTTTGTGAGGATCTCTCTGATTTCCACTTCCAGCATTGAGTTCATCATCAATCCAGGTTTAGCATCATCACAAGGATGAATTCCATGGTAGTAGTGGCTTGAAGCATCAAGATTGTGTCTCTGCAAATCCTCTACACCAGTCCTTTTTTTATCAAGATTGTAGCTTCAATAGAGTGTTTATTTCACTCTGCAAAGGATCCATATCAATCACTCAAGCAAGTGGAATCTACTCTCTGCTTTTCTTCAACCTTGAGCACACTGCATTTCAGGTTTTCATACTTGATCTATCTTGCATTGATTCAATTGTTTTCAGTTGTTTTGTGGTGATGCAAGCTTAATAGAAGTTGTATTGGTGCTGACTAGTTGATAGGCCTCTTAGAGGCATAGTTTTAGTTTTAGATTGAAATTTTTTTGCCTTCGATTTGGTGATTTTATGAGTGATAAATGGAATGTGAGGATATATTGTTTATCAGGAGAGTGAGGCGATTCCATTGATGGTTTTAGATTGCGTTTCCATGGAAGTTTGAGGCAAGCCCTAGCCAGGGGTCACCGGAGAAGACGACCGGAAACGTCCTCCGGTGATCTGAACAGTGCCCTAATTTATCTCTAACTTTAAAACGTGTCCATTGGATCAGTTTCATCCTAAGGCCATAAACGCTTCAGCACATTAATGAACACATGCACCACATGTGACTATTTTTGTGAAGAAATTCTCAGGCTCATATTAGCACCCCCATCATGCGTGTTTCAGGCCCATCCAGTGCATTTCTTTGATAATCGCACCCCCCAGGCCCAATACAATCCAGTCCTTTTATTTCTTTTATATTTCTTTATTTCATTTTGTTTCATTTTTCGTTTTCTATTTTAAAAAATACCAAAACCTCATAAAAATTCCAAATAAATTCATGTGTGATTCTTGCATTTTTTCCTAATTTTCCATAATTTTTGTTCATATTTTTCTTTTATTTTTTAACCTGAATTAATTTCTATTTCCTTCATTTTTGACCAATCAATTTTTTCATTTTCTTTCTCCCAAATCACAAATAATAAATTGTCCATTCTTTTTGCATTAGTCATAGGACTCATGGAACTTATCCAACATATTTTTGTTTTGATTTTTAGGTCACTATAAGTCATGATTTGGTCTGTTTCTTGCATACATGTGTATATGAACCCTAATCCACTTCTACACTTCATTTGAATACTCAAAAATGAGAAGTTTTGTGAGATTTTTTAGAAGTAATTCACCCTCTTGATTTTGTATTCAAGTGTTGATTTTCATATTTTTTCATGGTCATTTAGCATTTTTCCAAGTTGCTTGGTTCACAAGTCACATTTTTGTTCATTTCTTCCACCTCCTTTGGTCCCATTAGCATAAGGCATTCATGCCATTACTTTGAGGTTTTAATTTTTAGTCTCTTAGGTCTTAGGGTATGTCTTTAAGTGTTGAGTACAATCCTTGGGTCTTCACATTTGATTTTTAGGTTTGCCTTGAGTCTTAAGTCATACATACCCCACTTTAACCTAATCTCACTCTTCCTTCCATCTTAGTCATCTCAAATTCCATTTGTGCATGAGTTAACTTCATTTTGTATTTGTTTGGTGCCTCATAATTGTTTTGTGGTCATTCTCACATGTTAATCTCAATTTTAGAACCTTTTGTGTCTTTTTGAATTTCATTTGCCATCTAAAGGACCTTAAAAACCCTAATTTGGACACCTAGCCTTAGGATGTCTCTTAACACTTCATTTGTGAATATTTCCAAATCTAATTTCCATTCTAATTTTTTGTCAAGCCTCTAGTTTTTGTATGGAGAGGTCAAGTCCCTTTGGTCACTTTTGAATCTTCTTCTAAGTCATTTTATTTCATCTTTAGAACCATGTTTCTATATGCATTCTCCCACCTTTCAATCTCATATTTGAATACCTTTGACTTGAATCTCCTCTTTCTCATTTGAAATAATCTCATACTTCACTTCCATATAGTGTTAAGTTCTGGATTTTTCATTTACCCTTGATTTTAAGAGATTTTAGTTTGCTAAGCACTTAGGTTACCCTTTCGACTTTATCATTATGTCTCATTAGGGTTTAGTAGTACTTTAGGGCATAGTTGACTTTAATTCACTTAATCCCTTTAGATACTTTTAAATTTATTTAGATACTTACTTTTGAGGTGTGTTACCTTATGAGATACTTTAGACTTAGGTATTAACCTTAGAAGTTCACTAACATTTTTCCTTAGCTAATGTGAGTTGTTTATTGAAGTTTGTCATGTCATAATTGTTCATATTACTTCATCATGCTAACATTTGTTTTGTAGGGGGAAGATGAGGTAATCTTTCTTCATTCCTTTCTTATGCATTTTAATTGTGCTTGCCTTAGCACTTGGTGCTTTGTTCATAGGCCTCCCTTTTGCTCTTTAGATTCAACTTACCTTCCTTAGGAAGTAAGTTGAATTCTAACTTGTTTTTCTTTTCCTTAGGTTTAGAATACCTCATTAACCATAGGATAACTCCTTGTAAACAATAAGATAACTTAGGGTTGTGTCTTAGTCTCCCATTAGCTTTGACATTTTTCCTCTTGAGTCTTCTTTTCTCATCTTCAAACAGAATCAAAAACACTTAATAAATGCATGAAAGAATCTCTTGTGTATAGCCTTATTCCATGGGGCACTTACATTCATTCCATCTTGGAATAGTGTAGGCTTGTCTAGCATGATGAACAAGTCTGATCAAGAGGTTATTTCACAAAGAAAAATCTAAAAGATACTTCTTCACAAAAGCTACAAAAACATGTAATAAGTTTAACAAGCTAGTGAACTTAGACCCTAATCCTTAGGAACAAGTCTTGGATAAATTCTCCTTACTTGGTGTGCTTGTTCTACTATTCCATCTTGGAATGTAGTAGCAAGTATACATTCTATGGAAAAGAGTTTGAATTCACTTCCTTGTGTCAAATTCCTACAAAACTCTTAAAAAGCAAATAACAAACAATAAACGACTTTCCTGCGGGAACTTCTTTTCTCACCTCATTCATTCTCAACGCGAACTTGCGACGACTTGCCTCGCATGCAAGACGGTAAACGCACTCGTACCAGATGAGTCTGCAACACCTGAGCATAGACATACGCAGTTCCAGCCATAAAAACACAAACAAATAGTTCCCGCCTTAGTTAGGAGAACTACGTCGACTCTGATCCTCATTTTCCCGATGAGGTACGTAGGAAGCGGGGTAGGGCCCGTTCGAGCACATTCTTTATTTTCCCTACATTTCCCTATTTCTTTCATTCTCTTTTCCAGTTTCATTTCTCATTTCAGTTCCAGTTCTAGTAGCATTTCTTTGTTCGACAACAGCTTATTTCTTACCCTTTGAAACAAACAAACAAGCGTGGATCCCGTCGGGTACGGCAGATGGTCTAGGGTGTTAATACCTTCCCAGGTCGTAACCGATTCCCGAACCCAGATCTTTGGTTCGCAGGACCTCGTATTTTCCTTCTTCCTCAGGTTTGTGCAGCATTACATTTTCCGATCTTTCTGGATAAAAATGTCTGGCTGACGACTCTACCTTTTCCGCGTCACTTTCGAGTTTATACTAGGATGAAAATCCTGAGAGCGACACTTAGCACTCAACCTTTCTGGAAAAGACGTGAAGAAATACATAGTCAAAGACCCATGACACCTAGAGCTCGAATCACCTATATGATCCCACCGCTTCCTCGACAAAAAATTTCTTTTACCCCCTACCGCCACCCACTCCTTAGCATCCTGATCAGCAGCGGACATAATTTCTTCGGTTTCAATTCTACATTATTCCTTGGAATTATTGCTACGGAAAAGGACCATATCCAAGTAACGATGCTTTGTGTGCTGATATTTTTAAAACGACTAAGGGATTTCCTTTGGGTGGAAAATGTTTTTTACTTCATCTAATACAATGACGTCACAATTTTATATCAAAATTTTAACTTTACTTTGAGAAAGGAATGTCACACGACTCCTAAATGTTGAAGAATTTACACCAAACCACCTTCTAATTTATAAATTAAACTTGATCCATAAATTATCACATGTGTTATGGACTTTGGTCAAGACAATCATCATTTTGGCACTTCTACTCTTATTTTTATTTTGTTGAATAGATGAACCCTCATTTGTAAGTGGGATGTTGGATGAATCGTCTATTTATTTTTTGAAACAAAAAAGAACAAAAATAAAAATGATTAGTTATAATAAAATTAACTATTAATATTAATAAAAAATAACAAGAAATTATGGATGCACAGTAAATAATATTAACTTGTTAGTTTCTCATATCTACCATATAAGAAAACTCACTCTTTGGATGTAAACATGTGACACGTGGATGGGTTAAAAATAATTTATTTGTTTTTCTCTTCATGTAATCAATTCCATAAAGTTTGAATGCACTTATTCCCAAATTGTAATACACCTATTTACAAATTATAACGGTTTCTAAGTCTTTAATCTTTAAACTGACCCAATGATGATTGATGTATTATTTAAAACGCTTCAATCTCATATTCATCTCCATCATATTTTTTGTATTGTCATGACCCAATGATGATTGGTGTATTATTTAAAACTGGCCCAATACATTCAGCATCAATCTCATATTCATCTCCATCATATTTTCTGTGTTGTCATGACCTCATTCGTTTTTTCCCAATTCTCACATTTTACTTGTCATTTTGCCGTTCCAAAATTTTCGCTCAATCTTTCCCATTTTTATGAATGGTCCTTTAATCTCAACTGTCCTGATCATCATTTCTGTAATATTTATAACCTCAATACATTGAACTTCTGTCTCATCTTTATCTTAAGTTTTGTCTCATCTTCATCTTCATCATAGCCATCATGGCGAGACCTAAGTTATGGAAGGTGGTGTTTGCATCATAAATGGAAGGTTGTCTCCAACAACAAAGACTATTTTAAGATGATATTTATTGACAAAGTGTTAATTTTAAAAAAAAAAAGTGCATTTTTGTATCCAATAATGATATTTGTATGTTCAGTTATAGGTCCTATTTGACGGAAAAAATTATGTTGCAATATTAACTTATTTATAAATATTAATTAGTGGTTTAGGAAATCGTTGTTTAAGAAGATTTTTATTGATGAGATCTCTGGAGGATATTAGAAGTATTTGGTATGTATTGTATTACACTCTTTAAAATATGAAAAATTATGAGGTAAGGTTTCTGGCTAATAATATTGACAAACTTATTTCGGTTTGAATATTTTACTTTGTTGTTAGTCAAACTACACAGGTTTAGAAATCCTTAACAATTTTCTTATGCCAAAAGGAATTTTCTTATGCCAAAAGAAATCTATATTGTATTATTTTACAAAACAGTAGGGAATATTGTTTTATACTTATGCCAAACCAAATTTTCTTATTTATCAAATCATATTTATTTAATTTTTTACTACTTATTTATATTATTGTTTCTATATAATAGATGAAAAATTATTAAATAATTAATAAATATGTTTTAAATTGTCTTAAGAGTATTAAGAGTATATTATTTATAAAAGAGAAATTACAATAATAATTCTAAATACAATTAAAAAATAAATGATTGTAAATATATATTTATGAAATCTGTCTTATTTTATGACATCGGTCTTATTTGAGGGTATTTAATCTCCAAATTATTATTTTATGACATCTTTCTTATTTTATGACATTTGTCTTATTTGAGGGTATTTGATCTCCTAATTATCATTTTCTAAACTAAAATAAAATATGTTGCAACTGAATCCTGTTGTTTTTTTATATCTGGTATACAATGTGTTACAAATTCATTTTTCTCAATACGTGAAAGTTGGTTTTAAATAATATCTTATAATTATGAATGATTTATGGTTGATGAAAATAAAAATAAAATTATAATATTTGTTTTATTCTTTCTTAACTCATGACAAATAATAATCATAAAATTATATATTACAATAATTTATAACACATCCATCATTAGGCATATCTTTTTTAACCAAAAAATCAATAAAATATAAAAATCATAATGAATATATGTATTTTTTTGTAATTTTATCAAGAATTAATAAGTTTAAAAGAAAATAATTTAAAAAATCAATTTTATTAATATTACACATTGAATAAAAGTATAAAATAAATAAAAATATTATGAGGAACAAAGTTATTCCATTGAATCATTATTATAAGATAAATAGAATTTATTACTCTTTATAATATTAATTAAGGTTATATTATTTATAAAAGAGAAACTATTTTAATTTAAAATGATTGTTAATGTACGTATAAATTATTATTTATTTATTTAAAAAAAATAAATGTATCTATACAAGTAATTAAACTTTTAGAACGAAGAAAAATAACTCAAAATTATTTTAAATTTATGATAAAATATTTTTTAAGTAAAATAATCATATTATTTTATTTTAAAATAATAATAAATTTTCAATTAAAATAAATTTAAAAATATTAAGAAATAGATTATATTATAATATAATAAAATGATAAAATTATATTACAAATATTAAAATGATAAGATTATTTATATAAAATTTATTTATTTATGTTAATAATAATTATTTGTAAAATTAAAATAATATTTATAAAACTAATCATTGCATAAATTTTTTTATAAAAAATAATTTATTTATTTTTAAATATAAATTATATCATTTATATTTACTGATTTTTATTTATTTTTCTTTCAAATTTGCAGTGAAAACAAATGCGCGTCACCGACGGGTATCCATGCGAAAATACATATTAAATACAAAAGTGTGTACCACATTAGTACTCGGGCAAACACATAGGTACCGATATGAGTATCTCACAAAATAGATATTGATAATAACACTTACATAAGATGTATTTATTTATGTTAATAATTATTTATAAATGAAAACAAAGGCGTGTCACTGACGGGTATTCGTACGAAGACACGAATTAAATACAAATGTGTGTATCAGACCAATACTCAGACGAACACACAGATACTGATATGAGTATTCCACAAAATATATATTTGTAATAATACTTACCTATGATGTATTTATTTATGTTAATAATTATTTATAATATTAAAAATATATATAAAAATAAAATGATATTATTTATATTTATAAAATTAAATCATTGCATAAATTTTTTTATAAAAAATATCATACGATACCAGCGAGTATTGATTATATTTTTTTAAATATAAATTATATTTTTTATATTTATAGATTTTTTTTTTAATTTAAATGAAAATAAATGTGTGTCCGACGGGTACCCACTATTAAATATTAATGTGAACATTAAGTTACTTATAAATAAGAAATTTACTAATGTTTATTAATTATATTTTGTTTTTTTTTTTCAAATTTTAAATATAAATAAATAGATTATAAGAACAAATACATTTTGATAAAAAATACATTATGAAAACAAATAGATTATGATAACAAATAATACATGTCAGTTCGCACATGTATCATACTAGTTCATTCTTGATGATTGTAACAAATATCATGCATATTATTTTAGTTATTTTCCTTTTATGAGGTATGCTTGTGTGCAGACAAAAAGGGGTCTCACAAATATTTGGGGTTAAATCTTAATTTTTATCACTAGCAGTCATGTATTTTCATTGGAGAATCATTAATCACCAATTATTTACAAGGATAGGTGACATAAATGTTAGAGGCGATTCAGGGAGGTCAACGAGGGAGCATTTCTATTTGGGACACACCGTTATGAGAGACACACCACATATCCACCTAAAATCTTAAGGTGATTGGTGTGTGGGTTCTCTCACTTATATAGTGTTCAATATTCCCTTTTCTAATCAATGTGAGACTTATTCCTCACACTTGATTTTCAACACTCCCCCTCAAGTGTGAGTCTAATGCACACTCCCGTGGACGCCCTCTCTTCCACATACACCTGTATCACCGTTGAACTCAACAGAACATCTTCTATCCACACCTCCAGGAAGTGTTTCGGTAAAAGTAAGCTAGTCCCTTCACTCGAAACCAAAGATTCTGATACCACTGTTGGAGGCAATTCGAGAGGGTCAACGAGAGAACATTTCTACTTGGGACACACCTTTGTGAAAGACACACCACATATCCACCTAAAACCTTAAGGTGATAGGTGTGTGGGTTCTCTCACTTATATAGTGTTCAATCTTCCCTTTTCTAATCAATGTGAGACTTCTTCCTCGCACTTGATTCTCAACAATAAAACACTTATTTTTCTTGGATACTATGATGAAAGGTTCATTCATATAAGTTGTCATGCGAATGTCAACCCATGTAAATTTTAATTCATCGATTTGTACATCAATGTTACTGTTAATCCACTTAATTTAATTAAATGAAATTTAAATATTACAATATTATTATCTTTGGAATTATAGAAGTACATGGATTTAACCACAGCCGTAATCTTATTATTTTGCATGACACTATGATCATCTTTTGATTTTGAATAGAAAGAAAATTTATTAATGTTGTATGCACTTCAAGTTATTAAATTAATTTTAGGACTATCTGACATCCATTTAATTGTATCAAATGCACTATCATCATTAAATAGTCTTTCATTAAACCGGTATATGAAACTCTTATTACGCTCTTTCAACAAACTTTTTTTTCATTCCAGAGAATATTTCTTTAATAAGTGTTATTTGAGCATATAAATAAGGTTGAACTTCATCGATGTTATTCAATATATACAAATTTGATTGAAGAAATGCATCCCAAGTCATTGACATAACATTTAAACCTAGAGTATCCCTACCTTTATATCCTCCATCATGATAAGACTCAAGAATTCCTATAAAATATGATTCTAACAAAAATTTAGAACAAAACTCAATAGTTCTTCAGTAATGTACATTTCAACGAACGAAGCGTCCATACCATGATGATTTTTTGTATCCTTTAAGGATATTCATGTATCTCTCTAATGGATACATCCACCTTAAATAAACTGAGCTACAAATTCTAATCTCCATGACCAGATGAACAATTAAGGGAACCATAATGTAAAAATAAATAAAAAAATAGAGAAAAATACATCTGCAGTTGACATAAGAAAGTTGCGGCATCATGTTCCAACTCATCTAAATTTGATGGATCAACGACTTTACTACATATAATATTGAATATTGAATAATAGGTACAATTTAGTTATAGTTTGTCTAATTTTTTTTTTTAAGATGACATAAGATTTTAAGTCAATTAATATAAGATCTTTTATTGTCAAAAGCCTTTTGGCATTTGATGAGTACCCTTATGACACTTTGATTTAAAGAACTATCCAGTAACTCACGTTGGTGTTCTACATTAATTTCAGCAACTAACTTAAAGATTCAGTCAAATACAGTATAAATGGTAGGTATCATCATACTAGTGAACAGTATATGAGTGTTATAAAAAATTTAAAAACATTTATTTATCCAACTTTGTTTGATTTCAAAGCTTTCATGTTCTACCGTCAGCTTCTAAGTTTGACCAATTATGTACTACATGTTTCACGCACATAAATAACAGAAAAAATTAATTTGTGATTACTGAATAATAATACTATAGTGCATGAACCTGTTTTGAACAAGGAAGACCAATGTTTGGGTTGAATTTTAGCATCTACTTCTTGCTTTGCTGTTCTTCACGTGTTAATGTCATTGATGATGTCATTATTTACTCTCAACCACCACACCACCACATGCATTCAATTGTACATATATCCCATGGAACATGCCTTGTTAACAATAAATATTAAACACTGCCACAAAATACAAATCCCTTCCATTTTTATAAACATATTTGGTCGGTCTCACAAATTTAGTACTATTACAAGCATCTCTTACAAAGATGTTAAGTAGTATCTTTGAATTTCAAACACTAAACAATTTTATAACTTATATGATTTCTATATATAAATTTATGAGTTGCTTAAATTATATTTATTCCTCTAAGTAGAAAAAAAAAAGTAGTCTATTGTCTGTTTATTATGAATAGTAGTATCTGTTTATTAAATATTTTCCAACTTGTTAATCAAGAAATATTTGTAAACATTTAAGTAAATATACCAACTTATTACTAGTAATATATATGTCTAAATATAATAATGAGTACAAATGTTGGAGATGCTTTTATTCTCCTTAGTTTAGTAGGAGGAATAAGATACCTCCAATTTTAAGTTTTAATTAATATAAAAATTGATATTTTAAATGTAGGTATCATGTGTTAGGTACATATGATGGAACCTTCTAATCACTTTAATCGTAAATTATACATAAATGTTACGGTTGTGATATTTAAACATAAAATATGAATGTTGTATATCAAAATATATGAATGTTGTATATATATGCTACCAGAAATTGTACATGAAACAACAATTAAAAATAAATAAAGGACGCATACACGGTAATAAAAAAATAAAAAATAAAAAACAATTCTATAAAATGTATGACTAAAAAAAATTAAATTTTCCAATTCAAAATAAAATATTACTAAAAATATAATTAGTAAAAAATTGTGTTAATTTACCCTAACAAAAAAATTATAATGCATAATATATTATATTAACATATGAAAATAACTATAAATTTCATTAGAAACGAAATAATCATAAAAAAAATATAATTAATATGGTTAGTATATGTATTTTGGGTGAGTTCAATTTTAAAGACTTGAGTTTGATTTATAACATTTTATATTTTGATCTCAACCGACGATTGTTGGAGAGGAGGAGGGTGTACCTGTAAGGTACTCTGATGTCAAAGTAAGAATATGAACGCAGGGAAAACAAGTACAGAGTAAAGGTGTAAAGTGTAGAATATTTGACCCTCTAGTGAAATAGAGTATTCATAATGTGCCCCCAACGTTGGGCCAAGGTCCTCATTATGGACTGAATTGTCAAACTCATAATGAGGATTGTTAGGATATGCGAAGAAGCAGAGGAAGACCTAGCATGTGGTCTTCATCCTGTTCCAACGGCCCCTTGAATACAGGGATAGTGGGAGATTATCTCGTAGGGTAGTTAACTCCGCGTTGCTGATGAGCACGTGAAGGAGGTGTCCCAAACGCTCATCAACGTTTGGGTCTCATATAGTGCGCCTTTTGTTATGCTGGATTGGGCTGTTCTCAATGGGAGTAGCCCGAATGCCCAGTTAGGATTGGGCTTAGCCCAACGGTATGCCAGCCCAAGCCCAGTCCAAAACAGGAGCCCCCAAGTCGCAGCTCCAATGTGGAGTGATGACTTAACAGTATGTTTCAGAATCAGAAGGTGTTGCTATCTTCGTCGCGAGCGATGTTTAGTCGTGGACAAGCCTCATGGGGACGACTTCTGGAGATTTAAGGAGGGGCGAGGCTACTGTCGCTCCCCGGATTTCCATCCTGGTACAAACGCGAAAGTGGCGCGGAAAAAGAATAGAGTCGCCAGCCAGGCATTTTTATCCCGAAGAAAGGGAATGGTAATGCTGCACAAACCAGAAGAAAGAAGAGGAAGGACACGGGTCCTGCGAACCAAAGAGACTGAGTTCGGGAGTCGGTTACGACCTGGGAAGGTATTAGCACCCAGATCGTCCGCCGTACCCGACGGGATCCACGCTTGCAAGAGAAACTGTTTCAAAGGGTGAGGGTATGAAAGCTGCAGCAAAAGAAATGAAAATGAAAAGAAACTAGAACTGGAAAAGAAATGAAATAAGAAAAGAGAAGGAAAAATGTAGGGAAAATAAAGATTGTGCTCGAACGGGCCCTACCCCGCTGCCTACGTACCTCATCAAGATAATGAGGATCAGAGACGTCGTAGTTCCCCTAACTAGGGGTGGCAAGGAAATTGCTTGTGAATTAAAGGCTTGAACTGCCTATGTCAATGCTCGGGTGTTGCAGGCTCGGACGACGAGTTCGTTACCGTCTTGCAAAGTGACAAGTAGGAGCAAGTTCGCGTACGGAGCGAATGAGGTGAGAAAAGAATTCCCGAAGGAAAGACGCTTATTGTTTGTTTGTGTTTTTTAGAAGCTTTTATGAGTGTGTCACAAGAAAGTGAACTCAAGCTCTCATCAGTGGAATGGGCACTTGTCACTACATTCCAAGATGGAATAATAGAACAAGCACACTCAAGTAAGGAGAAGATCCCCAAAACTTGAACCCAAAGATTAGGGCCTAGGCTCACTAACTTGTTTACTTATTAAGTGTTTTGGTTATTTACATGAAGAAGTGTTTTTTAGGCTTTTCTTTTATGAAGAAGATACCTTGATCAGACTTGTGCATCACAAGGTAAACTTGTACTATCCCAAGATGGGAAGACTACAAGCATACCTCATGGAATAAGGCTATGGATCAATGCATCTCTTCAAAGTTATTAAAGTGTTTTTTATGATTATGAGATGAGAAGAGAAAGAGAACCAAAAGAGCAAAAAGGAAAAACTAGGGGGAAGTTTCTATCCTAAGTTAGCATGCATGGAGTTCCTAGGGTTTGTGAGATTTTTCTAACCTAAAAAAAGGATCTCAAGAGAAGAAGAAGAATATAAGAGGAGAGATGAGAAAGGCCTAAGCCCAACAAGAAGGTGCTAGTCTCTATAAACAATATGAGAAGAGATGAGAAATGGAGATGTGGAACTCAATTCCCACATCTCAAACTTACCATAGCTCCTGCAAGGTTAGTGCAACAACATAAAATCAAGGCATGAACCAACAAGTCAGAAGCTACACAAGCATATAGGCATGGCAAAGAGTTCACAAGATGATAAGCAAAGCAACACAAGATCATATTGAGATGATTAGAAGTGAAACAAGTGCAATGAAAGCATGCTTAACACTTAAAGAAATAGAGCACACAAAAGGGACCCAACATCAAGACTCAAGGAGATCCAAACCCTATCCTAAGACCAGGAGCAACCATAAACCTCTAAAGGAACCCAAAAGATGAAGAGAAGTTGGCACAAGTGCCCTTCTAAACTTAAAAAGGGCTATAAGACTCAAAGGATGCAAAACAAGGCAAGGTGAGGAAGAAAATACCCAAGAAAAAGATCCAAGCATTAAAAAAATTCTACCCAACCAGAAAAGCACTCTCCAAACACAAGGAAATGAGAATCCAAAAGAGTTTGCAAAAATACAGCACCAAACTAGGTCAATGAAGCTCAAGGATGCAAGGTATCACCATTTAGGGTTTTGAAAATTAAGGCACAAGTAACTCAAGCAAAGTCCAGCAAGGAAGTTTGTGAAAAATCCAAGATAAATCATGAAGATAGTAGAGTGTCTTAGGATTTGAATGCAAAAATAATGGGGTTCATAGCTTAAAGGATGAGAAAAATAGAAATTGGACAAGGCAGATTGGTCCATGAGAGTCCACAAGAAAGCAATGCTCAATGTTGAATTTATTTGGCCACGTGGGATAAAAATAAAAAATATGGAAAAATCATGATAAAAAACTATATGAATCAAGGAGTGCATATGAATTTTTTTGGATTTTTTAGAGTTAAAGAAATATTTTAAATGAACTAAAAGCAAATGGAATAAATTGGTAAAGAAAAAAATGAAAATAAAGCAAATGGGCCAAGGGGGTGTGAAGAGCAACTATGCTTAGTTAAAAAACACAATGGGCCACGCATGGGAGGGTGCAGATAGCGCTGAATCTGCACCTTCTTCTTCATGAAAACAAAACCTAACTTCTCACCACCATTAATGAACCAAACCCTAACCCTAACTTCATGAAATCTCAAACCAAGCCACGGCCGGCCATGAAACTCTCCAGAATACATAATCTAACATCATTAAACAAGAATACATGCTTGGATTGAACTAAAACTCAAAGAAACTCAAGATATGAATGAAAATAAAATTGTCCATGAAACTTTAAATCACCATAACTTTGTGAATACTCAACCATTTCACAAACTACAAAGAGCATTGTAACCAGCACAACATGAGGATTCTAAAACACACAACCAAACACATTTCTATGAGATTCGAAATTTGAGCATACCTAAGGTGTTGTCCAAAATTTGAAGTCAAGAATGGTGTAAAGTGATGGCAAATGATCTCCTTATCCCCTTAGATGCAAAATAAATGCATCTAAGGCTTTGCAAACTTGTGAATCCAGCAATATGCTTCCTTGTGCTTCAAAGCTTCTCAAATGGCCACTTGAACAAACTTCACTATAAATCTAGATCCATGGGTGCTTAATGATCCTTGAGATGAGAGGAGTATGAATATGGTCTTGGATTGAAGAAAGATTGCCTAGATCAAAAGTTATGGCACAAAATGCAAATGTGCACAAGAAATGGGAAATGAATGATTCTTGAAGAATAATCCAAACAAATGGTATGGAAATGATCTATGAGTGATGAGGATTAAGAATCCACCAAGAGTTTTGTGAATGGATTCTTGTAGCAAGAGTTTGTGGAGAATGAGCAATTTTGCATAAGAGATGAGAATGGGAGAATGGGTGTGTATTTTGGCTGCCTCTAACCCTAATTCTCATTGTTATGGAATATATATGGCAATGCAAAAGGGTTAGAACAAATGCACGTGAGAGAGAGCTGATTTTTGTGAAAATGCAATTTTGGCCCAAGTGTGCCATAAGCATGCCAAGCTCATGATTTGCTGGCCTCTCTTGCATGTGCATTCACCATCCCACCAATGATTCCCAGCAAATAAATCCAGCCCTTGGATGTAAGCTATCACACAATTGTCATGCCTTGTGCAAATTCAAGTGTAAAATGCAAGTTTTATGGAACTTTTTCATGTGCACGAATTTTTCCACTTTTATTTGAGCCAAATGACCTAAATGGGATGCATTTTGATTGTGTAAACTTACTTTGGACATAGCATAGCAAACTATCCACTTTTGAGCCTTTGTGCAAATGGCTTGGCCTTGGAAATTTGAAATTTGCCCTAGAATGCTCAAATTTTCGAGGGACCTATAGGAAAATCTAGGAATCTCCAGAAAATGCTCTTGTACTTTTTAAAAATGGCAGCCCTTACTCTCCAACTTTCATGTTTAATTTGGGTCCATTTGAATATTTTTTGATCAAGTTAATGCTTTGTGAAGTTTTAGGTCAAAATAGCCAAAAATAGTAACTTTTCCATAACCAAATTTGTGCACTTTTGCCAAAACCCCTCAAACCACCAAAATTCTTGTACTTTAAGCTCACCAAACATCTTATAACATTGAATAGACCTCATTTGGCCAAAAAAGTTGGGTTGGACCCCTTGGAATGGCATAGTTGACTTTTTTCTGGACCCAATTGACTTTCTGCTTCATCTGCAAGTAACTGAGGCAATGACTGACTTCCACTTGGAATTTTTCCATGAAAATTGACATGTAGGAACCTCTTATCATATAGGAAACATTTCCCAAAAGAGTTGGCCAAAATTATGAGGTTAAGGCCCTTGAAACCAAAACCCTAATTTGGTTGCACTGCTTAGGAGCCTTGCATTGTCTTGAAACTTGTGATGATTAAGCAATCTTCTGAGCTTTTGCAAGTGAACTTGGCCTTGCCAAAGGAGTCTAGACTCATCATATGCCTCTCACAAATCCATTGGAACCCTTGTCTTGGCTTAAATGGCCTTCAACACCTCCCCAGATGGCCATATGCCTCATGCTAGGGCTTGATGCTTGTCATGCTTTATTTTTCTATGCTATAATGCTATATATATGATATGCTTATGATGAAAATGGTGTATTATGATGCTTAAAATGAAGAGGGCAAATTTGGGGTTCTACACATATCTTTGTCATTTGTTTCGTCAAAGAATTGCAAGATTTTTTCAAACTTTAATAAATTTTGAATATTCAATTTTCCAACTAATCATGTATATGATTACTTTATGTACTCTTGATAGTATTTACCATCTATCATCAAATCATGACACTTTTGTCATATTAGTACAATTATTGTATACATCATATATTATATATTCTTGATAGTTTCGATAAATCATCATCATAACACTTTTTTCATTCATTTTGTCATATACACTTATTTTATGTCATTATTTATTTGCTAACCTTTTTAATTTGAAGTTTTACTTCCACTTAAATATATCCAAAATATATTTAATGCATTTTATAGCAATTGACAACCTTGGTCATACAAACTTGTCATGAATAACTTTTATTTCATGAAGTGGGTTCAAACATGTAATTCATAAACTCCATATAAATACAACACCATAGAATTTATTTTTATTTTCTCTTAAAATCAACAATTTTCTTACATGTCTAACACAAGCATAGTAAATTCTATGTAATAAATTAATGTTTCATGTTTACGAATGTCTATGATATATCCAAATAAAATTGGCAATACAAAATAAACAATTAATCACTTCATTAATATTTTCTATAATCTTTCTCCATAAATATTTGTCAACTTACGATCATCTAAAATGACTCAAATTACTTTTAATATCAAGATGAATAAGAAATAATATTTTCATATTATGATACACATATAATATGAGATAAATCATTTTAAATATAATACATTCTTACATAAATAAAATTATACAATTTAACCATGTTCTTGATATTTTCAAAATTCTATTTACATCATTTTATGTTACCAATACATACACCATACATTCAAATTCATGATTTTTTTTCACCAAATCATTTTATCCAAAATTAATGCATTATTAATTAAAACAAATTACTTGCACTAAAGAAAAATATTTAACATACATTTTACATTCAAGTTTATAAGATAAACTAAACATATTCATCATTTTTTCATTTCACATATTTGAATAGTTTATAAATCATGCATGTATAAATATAATATCACATGTTAAATTTAACATTAATACACATTATTTTCATCATATAATACTATACATGAATTTAAAATAATATATGAATATGTATTAATTTAATAGAATTATTATGTACCTTTCACCATGATTATGAATAAGAAAACATTAATTCATTTCTCGATCAAAGTTGCAACCATAAATTAATCACACAAAAAAATCATAAATCGAACCTAAAGATTGTTAGATCTTGTGTTGGGGGTCTGCTGCAAAACTTGAATATGAAGAAGATGAAGATGTTATGATGAAAGATGCACAAAATAAATTTCAAAGTGTGTGTTTACACTAAGCTTTAAGTTGGATTCGCCCCCACCAATTTAGGCAAATTGGATGCAAATGGGTTAGCCGGCGAATTCCCCCAAGATACTTTGGAAACCTTAACATGAATCACATATTTACATCAAGCATATCGATCAACGATATCTTACAAAATAAAGTTCTCTCATTTATTCTTGTGCACTAGAAAAATAAAATAATGACTTAGATATTTAGCATTTGAAACAAGTGATTTTTTTGTGTGTTTTATTCCTAACAAGTATCTCTATTTATAGAAAAACTTGTACCAATTGGTGAGGAGAAACAATGTTTTAATGATTTAACATGACCATTCATGAACCATTATACATCAATAATAGCAAACATTTTCATGAAAAGTTGTGTTAGTCTAATGGTGACACCTTATGACCATACACCCATTCACTATAAGGTATCTAATTTGATTTCAAGTAATTGCAACTTTTGGCCATATTTGTTAGTGATAATTTAACAAATAATTCATAAAATTAATTACATCATTAATATTTTGGAAATTTATCCAACAAAGTATATGTATTTTGTGTGAGTTCAATTTTGAGTTTGAATTTACAACATTTTACTTTTCATTTTTAGGTTTAAATGCATTTTTGGTTCCCATAGTTTGATATTTTTAAATTTTTTATCTCCCTATTACAAAATCTGTGTTTTTGGTCCTTTTAGTTTGTTGTGCTTTGTATTGTCTTGGTTCCCCTAGCAAATATGATGATGTGGCTTATATTTTAATGACATGACATGTATTATTTTATTTCAGGTCATAATATAGTAATATAGTTTTGCAAACTAGATAAATAAATTCCAAAGTATTTCCAACTAGATTAAAAATTAATTAAATTCATTATAAACCCTAAGTGTGTGTTTGTTTTAAGGTTGTAAAAATTATTCCCGAGAATATGATCATGGGAATACAACATTCCCATGTTTGATTTAATTTTTAAGAAATTATTTCAAGGCATATTTTATTCCCATGAATTATTTTTACACATGATTCTTCTATCTTTATTTCAAGGTTTAAAGGATGGGTATCTAACATTCTCATGGGAATAATCTCAACTGACTACAACTCCTCACTACTACTCACATTTATTTATTTATTTATAATTTTTAAATTAAATAAATATTATAAATGTTCCTTGGAAATTTAGTTTTTGCCAAACACTTGGATAAAAATATTATTCCAAGTAATAATATAGATGGGAATAGGATTCCAAGGAATGTTAATTTTTAACTTGAAACAAACACACCATAAGTTTTATTTCTTTTCCCCAATTCACCATTGTATTCAGAGTTTTCGTAAATTTACTCTCTTCACTCTCTTTATTCTCTTCATCTCAACGAAGGACGTTGAAGTTGCGTTTAGAAGGTGACGAAGCCTGCAAGTTAAAGGGAGAGACACGAATATGTCAATTACTACGTAAGTTGCGTATTGTCGTTGTATATTTTGTCATTTTAGGGTTTTGAAATGTTTTCTTATTTTCGTCATTTAGGGTTTTGTAATGTCAACTACTGCATAAGATGTTTTTTGTTGTGGTCCCTTTTGTCATTTGTTTATGATGTGTCACTATAGGGTTTTGTAATGTTTTGTTGTTGTCGTGCTAGTGCTTGTGGTCCCTGGTGTTTTGTACTGTTAATCATATAGTGTGAGACCTAGTGTTACTTTATGGTTGTTTTGTTGTTGAGTGTAGTTATGTCAATTTTTTTGTCAGACCAGTTAAGAACAATAAGATCAGGTTGAGAATCCATCATAGGGGGCATTTAGTTGAGAATCCTGTTAAATGGTATGTAAATGGGCTAGCTATTGAGATGAATTGGAGTTGGGATGTAGATTACATGTTGTATATGGAGTTAAAGGATATTATTAAGAGTGGGGTTATGTAAATGTCAAGTGTATGTGGTATTGGAACGACGACCCAGGTTTGCATTCATCCATGTTGTCATCAATAGTGCGTCGAGACCACACTTGCATGCATACCTTGAACGAAGCTCATACCTACTTTCATGACTACATCTGGATTCACGAGACATTGTAAGGAAGAAAATTACTCTAATTTGTTAGAAAGCGATGAAAAATATGAAGGTAGAAGATCCTGCGTATGAATGCTTGAGAAGAGGAACACGATGAACTCACAATAAAATCTCTAATTTATAAACAATATTAATAATATTATATGGAATTAAAAACCTGACATGATAAAAAATTAGTGACATGTCAAATATATTATGACCTGAAATAAAATAATACATGTCATATCATTAAAATATAAGTCATATCATCATATTCTTTAAGGGGCCAAGACAATACAAGGCGCAACAAACTAAAGGGACCAAAAACACAGGTTTTATAATAAGGGGATCAAAAGTTTAAAATATCAAACTAGGGAGACCAAAAATACATTTACGCCTCATTTTTAAGAAGTGAAATTGATCACTAATTTTATCAAATCACAAATAGAGCTCTAAATCAAATAATATTGTACTCTTATGTTTTTTTATTATATGTTGTATGTGTATTAAGAATGATTTTATAAAAATATTTTTTATTAATAATGTTGAAAAATAAATTTAAAAAATTCAAAGAATATATAATAATAAATGTTGAAAAATAAATTTAAAAAATTCAAAGAAAATATAATAATAAATGTTTAATAATATAAAAATATCATTAATTTAATTTATTGATAATATAATGAGACATATTTTGATATAGTTATTTTTTTAAGTGACTTTTAAGAAAAAACTAATGGAATATTTTGTTAGGGCAATTCAAGGGGATCAACGAAGGAGCATTATTATTTGGGATACACCTTACCTTTGTGAGAGACACACCACATATCCACCTAAAACCATAAGGTGATAGGTGTGTGGGTTCTCTCACTTATAAAGTGTTCAATCTTCCTTTTTATTCTAATTAATGTGGAACTTCTTCCTCACACTTGATTCTCAACACTCTCCCTCAAGTGTGAGTCTATACACAATGCTCCCCCTCATATGGAAGCTCTCTCTTCCACATATACTTGTATCACCGTTGAACTTAACGGAACACTTCACTCGAAACCAAAGGCTCTGAGACCATTGTTAGGGCAAATTCGGGGGGTCAAAGAGGGAGCATTTCTTACTTTGGGACACACCTTTGTGAGACACACACCACAAATCCACCTAAAATCTTAAGGTGATAGGTGTGTGGGTTCTCTCACTTATATAATGTTCAATCTTCCCTTTTCTAATCAATGTGTGACTTCTTCCTCACACTTGATTCTCAACATATTTGACATCAAAAATTTAATTTCAGTCCCCGAATTTAAGTGTGGGAAATGTCATGACTGTCTCGTTTTGATTCATTCTGCAAAATTTTACACACAAAAAATGGAGCGGAGCGGGACAATGCAGATATTAGAAGTGTTCAAAACCGAATCAACCCAATAGAAAACTGTAAATCAAACCAAATCAAACCAAAATTGCAAAAAATGTATTTGGTTCGGATATATTTGGGTTATTTTATAACAAAATTGTGCGGTTTTGTTTGGTTTGCGGTTTGTATTTTGCAAACCGAACTAAACCAAACTAAAATGCATTAAGTTACAACTCAAACTTCTCCAGCATCCAACTGGAACTCAAACCTATTATGCCTTAATCTTATAAATATTCTCTTACTCACACTTAGAGTATTAGTTTCAACGTTCTCAAATCTCTCCTAATATTATTGTGCATTCTTCTCATGTTTTTACCACGTACATCTCACCTCTTATACTCTAATATCTCCTCTCTTATCTTCTTTATTTTTCATCTTCTCATTTTTATGTTATTGGTTTATTTTCCAATTACATTTTTATCGCACATTTCTTCTCTAATCTCACATCTTTTATATTCTTTCTTTTTCATCTTCTCTAATCTCTCTTCTCCTCTATTTATTTTTTTATAATATTTTTTATATTTTCTATGTTACTAATTTTTATTTTTTATTCCAATTTTGTCTAATCTTATTTTTGTATATTGAATGAAAAGTTTTTGTATAAATATGATGAGTTTTGTTGTTTGATAATGTATGAATAACTAAACACAAAGTTATGTTATTCTCTATAGGTGTATGTATGACTCCATAAAAATCTTATAAGAAATTGAATCAACTCAAACCGCATTGGTTTGATTTTATTTTATTTTTAAAAGTAAATTGAACCAAACCGAACTGCATGTTTTTTCCCTTGCACTTCGGATGGTTTTTAGCGTCAAAACCGTCCAAACTGCACCATGAATACCCTTAAACATTGTTGAGGGTGTAGGCCTAAAACTTTGGTCCACCTCATAAAGAAGTGAAGGCAAGGCGGGACAGATCTACGAACACTACATATCTTACACCTAAAATACAAAAATTTATGTAAATATCATCGTCTGCAAAATCCATAAAAAAATGGAACAGACAGCATACGGGACCAAATCTTTGGCCCACCTCGTACAAAAATATGGATAATACAGACATATCGCACAACATATCAGACCCGTTTTGCCGCTCTTAAAAATTTTATCATTAATGTTTTGTCCGTTTTGCCGCTCCAAAAAATTTTATCGTTAATGTTTTGACGTCCTTAAATTTTATCATTAATGTTTTATATTTTAGTTGCCTTCTTATCTAAATTTTTTGTTGTAAATAAAAATGTAGGGTTGATACTTTGTACAAGTAGTACATATTTGTCCTCTGGCCATAATTATTTTGCTGTTGACATTTTTATAGACAGAAAACCATACATATACAAATCTGACAAGTTAGAATTCACCTCAACCGACACAACCTTTTTGTGGTTTATAGCAACTTTTTTGAAATGTGAAACTGGCTCTGTCAGAAATCATTTGTCAGTTTAGAAAACTACAGAACCAAGTGGTGTTTCACCAATTGAATGGTTTTGTTTTTATAATAAGACCCAATTGCTTTAACATAATTCATAAAGAAACTCATGCTTTAACATATTCCACTCTATATAATCTATAATCTATTATATATAACCCAAATCTTTTACAGCGATTTTTACAATTTAACAAAAAATAAAATATTCATTTGGGCCAGACTATAATGCACCCTCATGAGACCCCATCAAAATCACCTGATTCCAGGTTGTTTCTCTAACACAAGATGCAGCCAAGATATGTCTCGGTGACCACTAATGAGATATACATACAGCTAAGTGCATCTTTGAAATCAGTGACATGTTATGATTCTGACAAATTCGCCGTCGATCCAAAAACGCACGCTATGGCGATGGATTATCATCATCTGAGGAACTGTAATGTTTCCTTCCATGTAATCCAGGAAGTGGCTGTGGAAGCATAGGGTTCACTGGGACAGGAAATCTATGAGCTGAACTAATCATGGTCCTTTCATTTATATTACCAACTTCTTTGCATACTCTATCAAGAACTGTTAAGAAATCTCTTACTACCATGAAGATTCTAAATGGATGAGCTTCTTCTTTTGATAAGTTTCCATGAAAATACTCTGTGATCTCTTTCACTAGTGATAATGCAACGCTTTCTTGTGCTTGAATTCTTACAATCTCTTCCTCGGCCATTCTCATGAACTTGTTCATTGATTCTGTGAATTTACGAACATTTTCGTCAGATCCTGCTGTTTGATTCAATTTCACGATCTCGGTTATGTGTTTGATTCCTTTTGAAAGTTTAGAGACTTCGCTCGTGAGAACTTCTGAGTCCATTGCTGCAGCCTTCTTAACATTCGCTAGATCGGAACTTAGACTAGATACTACTTGAAGACCAAGCCTCCTACACTTGGCGTCGTCGCTTAATGTGGTGCTTGGTGTTTGATTAGTAACACTAGTAGTAGTTGTTGTTGTAGTAGTAGTAGTATCCGAATGACGAGCTCCTTCGGTTCTAATGATTTCTTGTACAACAAAATGCAGAAGAGTTGTTTTTCCGTCTGCACCTTTGACATCAACCAGCTTTAGAAGTGTATCGAGCTTGAACGCATGCGCGTCACCTCGGTTTGTTCCAACATTCATACGGTTCCCGGTTTTTAGCACAGCTTCTAGTAGCTTCAAGAACATTCTACTGTTCCGCAGCTCTTCACATGCAACCTGCAAATGTGTCAATCAGTAAATGCAAAGAACTACAAATTATGGAACATCATAATCGGATTCTATTACGATTTGAATACCTCTAGAGTTTGAAACGATTTCCGAAGATACTCCACTTCAGACTCGAAATTGGCTATGTAAAGCATAGCTTCGACCCTTTTAAATGCAAAAGGTACATCAAGCACTGCCTTCAAAAACTTTTCAGCAGGACCAAGTTTGTTTGGAGTGTCCTCTTTATATTCCTTCAATTTGCGTTCTTCTTCCTTGCTTGGCGCCATTTTTAACAAGCTTTCGAGTAGTTCGGTATTAAGTGAATCAGTAACACCTGTTATAAAGACAAATTGCTTTTAATACAACTACCAATTGTGTAACCATTAACTAAAAATGATGTGTAAGTAGGTAATAAATCTAATCCAAAGGATTATGAAGAAACAAAAGCAAACAAGAATTTACATAGGTGATTGCTTAACCGCGGCACTTTAACAAGAAATTGTTCAACAACAGATCTTATCAATAATTACCTTACAACAAAACTTGAAAGGGAAATAAAATGCATACCTTCTAACAATGCTTCACACACTTCCTCTACCGTAACATTAACCGCTCGAAGTAAGATAGAAATATTTTGAGACTTTTTAGGATCCAACACCCTATCCTCATGATTTTGAGGTGCAAGAACTGAACGTGGAGTAGCATCCTTTGGTTTTGGATTTGGCGTGTTCACCACAAACAATGTTTCTATCATTTCTTCATTCAACCTGCACCAATTCAATTCAATCCAAATCACATTTCATTTTAAAAACACATACTTGTAAGTTATAACCGACAAGGTCACCAAACACAACACTGATCCTAACACGAGACATCAGTCATAATTTGAGAAAATTAAACAATTGAATGTAATTACATGGATCAGTGTTAGACTGTACACAGGTCATGCCTTTGATTAGAATTGTGTAACTTTATTACTAACATTCCTAAAATAGTAAAATAACAATTAACTATAATAATCCATAAGAAGCAAGAATCAACAACAAAACAATATGAAACAATATGAGAATTGGATTGAAACACTTACTTAAAAGAGCTGGACCTCAAATGATCCCAAACCATTTCACGGTCAGAGCTAGCCCTCACTTTATCCCAATGCAAAGGCTTCAACTTCGGTTTCGAAACCTCTTCTGCATTCTCCTCAAAACTAGGTGGCAATTCAACAGGAGAAACCAATGTGTTTGAAGGTGTTTGCAGCACAAAAGGCCTAGAAGGAGGTTTCAGTTCCGGCGGCCTACAAACCACCGGTTGACCGACAGGGGTTGTTGGAGAAGGTACTTCCCATTGCTTCCTTTGTCGCATTGACATTGTCAGTGGTGGTGGTGGAGGTGGCGGCGGTGGGGTTGAAACTTTAACAGAAGGTGCTATTGGTGTTGAAAGAACCGGTATTTCCCATTGTTTCCTTTGAGATGCAACACCATGTTGAGTCAAAACACTTGGTGATTCAATAATTGGTGTTAATAGGTCTGGAATCTCCCAATGCTTCCTAGAAGGTAGAGGCGGCGGCGGCGGTGGTAGTTGAGTATTCATCGTGTTTATCTCTCTCTCCGGCGATGAAAGAAGCGTAGGAGAAAGTGGCAATGATGAAAGAGGAGAATGTCTAAACCGATCTGAAACATCTGAAATTGTTGGAGACTGATCCAACCCATGATTGCTATGATGATGCATCGTTGTAACTTTCTCCGGCGACGGCAGCGTAAACGCCGAAGACGAAGATTTACCACTAGAAGCATTTGATAATCTTGGTGAAGAAGCATCTCCGTTACAAGATTCAGTCTTTACGAGTTTAACAACAGGCCCATTAGAGTTTTTCGTCGGAGAAAGGTTCAGAGGTGATAAAGACGGTGATTGACATTCTCCGGCAAAGATTTTCTCCGGCGTTGAAGACATTGAAGAAGCAGACCTCGCGTTTCGGTTCAAAGAAGCACATGATGAAGAAACCGAGCTTCTTCCACCGTCACTACCGTGTATTGTCTCTGTCGGTGGCTGTGAAAGTACATTTTCCGGCGACTTCGATTGTGATCTTCTCGGACTTAAACTAACCGGCGGTGAGAGACTAATAGAGTGAGAACGATCCGGTGAAGCAGAAGAAGACGAATAAGAAGATGAAGAAGAAGTAGATTCATTGCTACTACGACCGACCAAATTCTCAGCTGAAATCCCGGCAAAGATTCTCCGAGAACCCGATCCATTTCCATTCAAAGAGCCTCTGGGCGAGTAAAACTCCTCTTCCTCATCTTCACCTTCCCCCACCGCAGCATCGTAAACCCTCGAGCCTTGTCGCGCAAGCGGCGGTAAAGGCTGAAGCTCCGGCGAGTCCATTTTCCTAGTAGTCCGTCGAGATTCAGGTAGATCATCACCACGAGAGTTAACAATGGTACCAAGATAAAGAAACTCTGAGCTAGTAGAAGAAACATTTCTCGATTTCGCTACTACAGGAACACCATCACGAGGGAAGAGACGTATACTACTATCGGATCTGAGAGTTTTATCATCTGTAGAGAATCTCTTCCGGCGTCTGCGGCAGTATATAAAAGCGGAGACGGAGACAACGGCAAGAGCGGCGAGAACGGAGGCAATGGCGACGGCGAGGAGTTTGGAGGAAGATGAGTTGGGTTTAGGGGTTTGAGGAAGGATAAGAGAGGAGATGTTTGCAGGGAATGAAGCGAAGGTAGAAGGTGAAGGTGGTGGTGGTGGTGAAGGGTATGTTGGGAAAAAAGGTGTAGAAGAAGATGAAGAGGCATTAGGGGTATTTGTGGAAAATGGATATTTAGTATTTGGCGGTGGTGGTGGTGGTGATGACGGTGGAGAAGGTGAAGGGTCAGGTGGTTGAGAAGGTGAGAGAGGGTTTTGAGGATCAAGAGGTTGATGAAGGAATCTTCTAGGTTGATAAGAATAAGAAGGTGTAAAAGATGTTAAGAAGATGAAGAAGATGCATAAGAAGAAATAGAAACTCCACATTGTTTGTTATGTTTTTTTTTCTCTTCCTTTTTTGGAATGGTGAGAGAGAGAAGAAGAGAAGTGGAAAGAAGAGAGTGTGAAAAGGTTGAAGGGGGGATAGAAAAACAAGAGATGGTAAAATTTGGGTAATGGTGGATCCAGCTAAGATTCTGCTTGTCCTTGTGTCTTTTTTTTCTTGCTATTCACTTATGAGCTATCTATAGCTTGTTTATTTCATATACTACTACGTAGAGCTTTGATTAATTATTGTTCACTGATTGTATCAATAAAATTATTCTCCACTTATTCATACTAAGAATATTTTAATGGTATAAGTAGTGCATTGCTAACACATTATTCTAGGATTCTGCAAGATTGTTAGCTTCATATAATCATCATATTTAACCTGCAGAAGATATTAATATGATATGGGATTTAAATTTGTTAATGTTGTTTAAATAAAAAAACACTACTAATTGAATAATTCTTCTGGAAAAAAAGAGTTTTAATATGAGATTTTTCCGGTAAGATCCAGCATTTTTTTTTTATGATGTATGTTTTATGTTGATTCATTTAAACTTATATGAGACAATGGTTATCAATACACTTAATCCTCATCAATACTTATAATAAGTTATTTATTATTATTATTGTGTTAATGAGATATGACTAGATATATTCACGTCATGCGATAAATACTTATATTTGTTTGTCCAGGATATTTCGACTTTTAGGTTGTTTATATTGCGCCTAAATTTGAAAATGGGTCATGCACGACTTGTATCTTACAAGTTGTAAAATTATTTGTCCTTAAGGGTTTTCTTCTTTCTTCTTCATTCAGGTACGATGTTTGCTTTCATTTTCATTTTATACTTAGCATAGTCATTTTTAATGGTTATGATTCCTTAGAGTGATGAGAGTGAGAAGGTGATTGTTGAAAGTGTAATTCATTATGTCATATTTGATTTAGATTTAGATTTGATTTGATTTAGTTTTAAATCTAGATTTGATTTAGTTCCAAAATAGATATTTTGGGCTTTTGGCTTGAGGTGCAAGCAAACCTAATTCTATAAATAGGGAGTATCCCGCTTGTAATCAATTCATTACAACACATTGTAATTCACAGTTTTGCAGGTTGCAGAGTGAATCAATAAAGAAAAATCTCACAGTTTGTGGGTAACATTTTTCAAGAATTCTCTTAGAACCTTAATTCTTTTCAACTTCATATTTCTTCTTCTTTTTTGTTAATTGTGGTTAATTGTTCCGCAAGAACCTTTCTTGTTCATAAAAAAAAGGGTCGGAATTCTCATAAATTTTGAGTTAACTCCAACATCTGGTATCTAGAGCTCCATTTTCAAAGATTCGTGGGAAGAAAAAGTGATGGCGATGAATCATCTGAATGGACACTTTCTAGCAAGCCTTTCAATTCTCAAGAAAGATAATTATGAGAATTGATGGAAGCAGATTAAAGTTGTTTTATGTTATCAAGATTTATGGGATCTTGAGAAAGAATGAGTAACAATGCTTGCATAGAACGCAACGAATCAAGAAAAAGTTGCGCACAAAGAATTGAAGAAGAAAGATTATAAAGCTTTGTTTATAATCCATCAATGTGTTGATCCAAATAACTTTGAAAAGGTTAGTGATGTTGAATCTGCATAAGAAGCATGGGAGATTCTTGAAAAGTCTTTTGGAGGTGCAGAGAAGGTGAAAGAAGTAAGGTTACAAACTCACAAAAGGGCTTATGAATTGCTTCAGATGGAAGACAATGAAAGCATAACAGATTTCTTCACAAGAGTTATGAAACTTGTGAGTCAAAACAAACTATGTGGAGAAGTGTTGACGACGAAAGCAGTTGTCTCAAAGATTTTGATATCGTTGGCTCCAAAGTTTGACCATGTGGTAGTATTCATAGAAGAGTCGAAAGATTTGTCGAATGTGACTAAAGAAGAGCTTCAATGGAAACTTGAATCTCATGAACAAAGTGTCGCTCCCGGAAAAGACACTAAGTCCCACGGTGCAAACGCGAACGGTCGGCGAAAGAGAAATGGTTGAATAGAGTCGCCAGCTAGGCATTTTTATCCCGAAGGAAAGGTAATACTGCATAAACCTGGAAAGAGATGGATAAGACGGTTGCAGACCAGAGAAACTGAGAAAGGGGGTTGGTTACGACCTGGGAAGGTATTAGCACCCAGATCATTCGTCGTACTTGACGGGATCAACGCTTACGAGATTGTGTTTAAAAGGGGTAAGTGTATGTGTTATCTATGTGCAAAAGCTAGGGAAAGAAAATACAGGTGTCAGTGCAGAAGGGTGAATTGCTCAGAAACTGAGGCTTTAGAAAGAATGCTGAAAGAGGGGGATGACAAAGAGACTTTTGTTCGATAACTGTTAAGTTATGCCTACGTATCCTCTCGTGCAATGAGAAAGTCAGAACACCGTAGTTCGACTCAAAAAGGCTAAAAATAAATTGATTGTGAACTGCCTACTTGCATATGCTCAAGTGTATGACTCGTCTGGCTCGAGTGCTAACTGTCTTGCATTAGACGGAAGAAGCGAGTTCTCGTTTGTTAATGAGTGTGATGAGAAACGAATCCTGGAAGAGACTATTATTGTTTGTTTTTGTGTTTTTAGTTTTTTATTGTTTTTGGTGTTTTGCATAGGATAATGAGCTTAAGCCTAAATCAAGGGTTATAAACTCATTATATCCTCCCTGATTAGGGATAATGAGCATACTTAAGTGTGAGATAAACATCTCAACTTAATTACCATGATGATGTAGGATTAAGATCATTAACCTACTTGTGATTATTTAGATGTTTTTGGTTTTGTTTAGTGTTAAGTAATGAGTTTAATCTCTAATCACAGATTAGTGAACTTATTACACCATCATAATAGAAGGATAATAGATGAGAACACTTAAGCTGAGGAAGACTCCTCAACTTAATCCATGGTTAGGGACTAAATTCATTATATAACAAACCTTTATTAAATGGATTTTAATTAAAGGATGAGATTAAGAAGTGGATTTTATGTTTGTAAGACAACTTGAGGGGGACTTGTCCATTAAACATTGGGGTTAGTCTCTCTTAACCATAAGGAAGAGATAGAACCCTAATGTAAGGCCCAAGTTACAAGATAAAGTCTTAGTGATTATTAATGTGTTTTGATTAAGAGTTGTAAACAAATTAAAGGTTTAACACTAAGCATTAAAGTTATACACTCCATCCTAAGATAAGGATGCAGGCATAACCCTAATTCCAAAGTCCTAAAGCTTTAAGAGTTTAGCCTCTGATTAAGAGATGAGAAGAGAGACTCAAGGAGAATCAAAGGTAAAAATCTAGGGGGGACTATATACAACCCTAAAAGTTATCATGCTTGGATATCCTATGGTTTGTGAGGCTTAAGAGAAAGGATCTTCAAGAAGGCCACCATCCTAATAGAAGGATAATAGATGAGAACACTTAAGTTGAGGAAGATGCCTCAACTTAATCCATGGTTAGGGATTAAATTCATTATATAACAAACCTTTATTAAGTGGATTTTAATTAAGGGATGAGATTAAGAAGTGGATTTTAAGTTTTTAAGACAACTTGAGGGGGACTTGTCCATTAAACACTAGGGTTAGTCCCTCTTAACCATAAGGAAGAGATAGAACCCTAATGCAAGGTCCAAGTTACAAGATAAATTCTTGGTGATTAGTAATGTGAATTTATTAAGAGGTGTAAACAAATTAAATGTTTAACACTTAGGATTAAAGTTATACACTCCATCCTAAGAGAAGGATGCAGGCATAACACTAATTCAAAGTCCTAAAGCTTTAAGAGTTTAGTCTCTGATTATTGAGATGAGAAGAGAGACTCAAGGAGACTTAAAGGTAAAGGACTAAGGGGGACTATATAAAACCCTAAACATTATCATGCTTGGGTATCTTATGGTTTGTTAGGCTTAAGAGAAAGGATCTTCAAGGCCACCAATGGAAGAAGCAGATGAAAAGAGAAGGAAGAAAAAGAATAAGTTACTTACTTCCTGAAGAAGATAAGTAACTTAAAAGAAAGTAAGTAAGAAGAATGGAACACAAGTGAAACAAACTCACTTCAAAGACAAGTAAACATGCATATGAATGATGAGAAGAGATGGGAAGTGAAGGTAAATCCACCTCTCAAACAACTTACCAAAAGTTCCTGAAATGTTAGTATGAATGCATAAGACATAAAGTAAAAGGAAAGGAAATGAAATGAGATGTGAAGACCAAAGTCAGAAGTGAAAATGCAATGTAAAAGGCATATGAGATGATGCAAAGTCATACAATATGCATATGAATGATCATACAAGGATGAGATGCAATGGGAGCATGTTTAGAAGCATGAAAACACATGGATGTTCATGAAATGTAATGGGTGCAAAGCATAGCAAATGAATGAAGAAATGATCAAGAAATGTTCAAGCATGTCTTAAGATGTCTAAGATGTCATACAAATGCTTGAAATGTCATGGCAAGTTCACATGATGATGATATGCAAAGATGAATGCAAATGAACATGAGAAATTAGGGTTTTATGAATGTATGAGATGCAAATGACCAAAACAGAAGCATACATCATGATAAAAAATTTAAATTGGACTCAAACAAACCCTAAACCTATACAAGATCAAACCCCAAAGGAGAAGGTTAGAAGCTTAACCTAGTGAGAGTTATGAATTTTCTAAGTTTGCTAGGGTTTTTGGGTGATTCTTAAGGGAAAATGCAAATCAAATTTAAAATGCAAGATAAATTCATGAGAAAAATAACCTAGAAACTATATGCAATATGTGAAACAATGCAAAAAGAATCAAGTTCAAACTCATCATGGTTAGGCAGAAATGAATTTTTCAAGTTAGGGTTAGAAAATGTGATTTTAAAGAACCCTAATTCAAAGAAAATTGTGAAATTATTATCAAACCTAAAAAGAAATTTGTATGATGAGTTTGAAAATGTTTCTAAATATATTGGAATGGTTCATGAATTTTTTGGTGATTTTTAGAAACCTAAATGCATTTTTAATTAATTAAAATCCATTAATTAATTAAAAATAACATTTAAATATTTTAAAAATACTTTTTAAATGCAAAAAATAAAATAAAAATCATTTTTGGGTTAAGAAAATTATTTGGATCAGAAATGCGAAAGATCATATTTTTTTGATAAGTTTTGGTATTTTAAATAAAAATGAGAAAGAAAATGCAATAAAAATGAAAATAAAATGAATTTAAATGGAAGTATGCAGATCTGAGGGCTCATATTCAAACTGGGGGGGGAGGGAATTGACTGGCGCGCAATCCTACGGCTGACATTCAATCTGGCTAAATTTATTTAATTAAACTTAATTAATCTAATTAAATAGGATTAGGGTTTTAATGACCAATCTGGGGCATCCATCCACGCGCGAAACCAAGATCCTAAGGTTGAGATTCAAACTAAAACTAAACCCTAATTAGAGCCCTAATGACTCTCACGTGGCCGGAGAAGACCTCTGGTCATCTTCTTTGGCCAGACCCCTCCCCTGAATCTCTCAAATGGCCATGAAACTTCACCAAAAGCTCCAAAATCAAACTTTAAACAAACCTAAACATGAATCAAACCTCAAAAATCATTTATCACTCAAGAACATCATGAATCGAAGTAAACAATTTTTAGGTCATAAAGTTTCAGAGCAAGCATACATGGCCATTTCTCACTCATTTTCAAAACAAATCATATCAGTGTGATCAGGGGAACATAAATAATCATATTGTAACTTAAAAAACAAGTTATGGAAAAATTGTTTGAAGAAGCTACCTGAGACGAAGCTTTACGGTTTGGTGCTTTCTGGCCCTTTCCTTGATGCTAATCCACCCCACTTGATCCCCTTGTGCTTCTGGAAGGCTTGAATGAAGTTTGTGATGGCTGGTTTTGGAGATTCAACTCTGTTGCACCAGAAATTGTGTTCTTGTTTGAGTGGCTTTTAGGTCATTGTGAGGGTTGTTTTGTGATCCTGAGGATGTGTGTGATTGAATGGTGTAAAGAGCTTTGAGGTTTGTGGCTAGTGCTGAGGGAATCAAATACTTGAAGTTTTTGGCAAATTTTATGAATGCTGGGTTCTTGGAGGTTCTGAGCTTGTGTGTGTATGCTTTGGAGTGTTTGAGGTTTGTATAAACAATTGTGATTGGTTCAGAGAGTTGGTGTGGCACAGCTTGATTGGTATGGGAGGTTTTGCAAAAAAGTCAATTTTGTGTACTTGGAGGTATGGCACGGGTCAGAGCTACTCAAAGGGGTGTCTTGGCCTCAGCTTGCATCAAGGATGGCCATAGGATCAGATTACATGAGCTGGCACAAGTGGATGGAAGGTTTCCAAGGATTTTGCAACTTTCCCTCTTTGAGAATTTTGTGAAAATGCCTTGATGAATCTTGCAATCCAAGGCACAATTTTGGTTCAAATGCATTGCACTATGTTTGTATGATATTTAGCAATCAATTAGAGGTCGTGAAATGGCTTGAAACTTGAATTTGCAAAAAATCCTCTTTGGCATGAACTTGAAAATTATAGGATTTTTGCCAACTTTGAAAGGCCATATCTTGAGTTCTAGGATGAATCAAGACATGTTCTAGTACTTTTTGAAAATGGGAAGACATAATATACAACTTTCATGCCCAATAATTTTTCATTTGAAGGATTTTTGGTCATGAAAGAATAGGTTGAAAATCTTTCCCAAAATGGAAAGTTTTCATTACAAGTCATTTCCAAAAATAGAAAGTTTGCATTTGGCTCAAAATTCTTCAACTTTGTGAACTTCCAACCACTTATAAGATCAAATAAAGATCATAGAGACTCAAAATGATGATGATGACCCTTTGGTACCCTTGATGGAGGCCTCAGATGCCCTGATTTTGACTTTACTTGCTCAAGAAGTTACCCAATGATCAGATGACTTCCACAGTGAATTTCTTCATCAAATTTGGTACACATGATCCTTATAACATATTAAGACCATTAGAAACAAGAATGACCAAAATATTTGGGATTAAGGCTTCTGAAACCAAAACCCTAATTTTGGTCATTTGTGTAGGAAAACCCTAGCTCTGCCTCTATGCCTTTGTCATGCTTTGTGATTTTTTAACTTTCATGAACTTTGGGGAGTATATTATGATCATGGAACACACATGGACCCTCTTGGCAAGCTTCAAGGCCTTTGGGATGGCTCAGATCACTTCTTGGATTGCTCAGATCACAAACCCTAGATGTAAATGAAATGGAACTATTCAGTGAAACAAATATGCAATATGAGATGGTATGCTTATGCTACTGCAAAAATGAAAGATCACAAGCCATGGTATGAGAAAAAGTGAGGGCAAATTTGGGGTGTTTACAATTGGGATACTGCCCACAGCTTGTAATCATGTCTCTGCCCTTGGTGCTCTGAGTACACCACCTGATGTCTTCTGAAGTGAGAGCAATCATTCTCTTAGCCCAATTTCTTGACTGATGAGGATTCAGGAAAGCTTCTGTCTTTGGCAGGTGTCTCAATAACCAACAGTAGAAGAGAGGTGCACAACATCTGACTAGTCTTCCCCTTTGCTTCTCATTTCTCTGATGCACTGAGTATTAGAAATCCCCTAGCAAGGTAGGAACTGGATTCTTCAGTAGGAAAATATGGATAGCATTCTTGCTTACAAACTTAGGTTCGTCTGCAAACAAGATGATTCCATATATACTAAGATCCAGGAGAGCACAAACAGTTTCCCACTTCCCAACTGCAGTATAACTGGTGGCCTGGGTGATCAAGAAGTCCAAATGGAGGCCTGGGATTCCAGCCTTGGTGGTCATATGTTGATCAATGATGGTGGCTTCCAAGTGCAGATCCTTAGCTATGTCTTCATTCCTAGGAGCAGTCATCTCAGGGTTGAAAGGGATTCCCCTTCTGATAGGGACACCCAACAACATGGAAAACTCTTCTAACAAAGGACCCATCTGAAAGTCTGGGAAAGTGAAACATCTGAGAAGAGGGTCATAAAATTGAAGGCAAGTGTGAATCATGCTCCTCTGTGATGTATCCAAATCCATGATCATGTCCATGATACTACCATAATGTTCCCTGAATAAAGGAACATGATCAAGAGTGATAAGTGTCTGAATCTGTCTGATGCCTGCTAGAGAGGGCTCAAAGAAATGATAAGTGATGTTGCTCTTCCTGGATGAGTCCATACTGACAATGGATGCTGATGAAGACAACTGAGGAGAAATACTGATGAAGACAACTGGAGAAGATATCAACTGAAGAAGATCTCTGAGGAACATAACTGATGAAGATAGCTGAGCAGAAGAACAGTCAAAACCAAACCAAAGATAATGTCGATACCCTGTAAAACAAATAGACAAATGTTAAATGATGCAAAATGATGTATGCAGAATGATATGCAAGGGTTTGTGATCAGGTGTTGGATTTGTCATTTGCTTTGATAGGGTCCATGCGTGTTCAGAAATCCAGATGAAGGCAGGAGAACCAGTAACCAGGTGGGGGGCTCAAAATAAAGAGTCACAAGTCCAGGGTTTCATAAGATCAGTCCAAAATAGTGTAACCTTAAAACAATATCAGTAACAGGGTATGTTGAGGCCAAGGGTTCCTGCAAACCTGTAAACATCCCAACCCACTCACAGGTATTGTTCTAGAACAAGTATCCTCGGACTTGGATCTATTATGAGAAGTGTAGACACTTCTATCCCGGAGGTACAATGTTTAAATTAATCATAAATGACCCTTCTCTAGTTTACCTCAGATTCTGAAGGTCATCTAAAAAGGTCATCCAGACTTAGCAGGCTTCCCAGATAGCCTTAGTACTACAGGAAACCCGTAGCACAGAGTTCTCAAGAAGAAACCCATGTCTGAATCGTGTTTCATATTCCCGCACCAGACCGAAATGGAATGAGAAACAATATGAAGCCACTCTAATCCTATGTGTCACTCAGGCTCCCGGTGTGGAACCTTGCTCACTGAGATACCCCTCCCACCAAGGTAAACCAACAAATCCAGCACATGATATGATGATAATAATATGAAATGCATAAACAGTAAATGAAAGCAATAAATAAAGGTGTATAGAAAGCAATAAATAAAGCAATAAACAAAAAGCACACATAACACCCCCATAAACACAAATCAAACAAGCGCTAGGAGAAACCCACAAAAAGACCCAGAAGCCCTGGTTGCAAAAGATAAGTTCCCCAGCATAGTCGCCAAGTTGTCGCTCCCGGAAAAGACACTAGGTCCCACGGTGCAGACGCGAACAGTCGGCGAAGGAGAAAAGAGGTTGAATAGAGTCGCCAGCTAGGCATTTTTATCCCGAAGGAAAGGTAATGCTGAATAAACCTGGAAAGAGATGGATAAGACGGTTGCGAACAAGAGAAACTGAGAAAGGGGGTTGGTTACGATCCAGGAAGGTATTAGCACCCAGATCGTCCGTCGTACTCGACAGGATCCACGCTTACGAGATTGTGTTTAAAATGGGTAAGTGTATGTGCTATATGTGTGCAAACGCTAGGGAAAGAAAATATAGGTGTCAGTGCAGAAGGGTGAATTGCTCAAGATCTGAGGCTTTAGAAAGAATGCTGAAAGAGGGGGATGACAAATAGAATTTTGTTCGATAACTGTTAAGTTATGCCTACGTATCCTCTCGTGCAATGAGGAAGTCAGAACACCATAGTTCGACTCAAATAGACTGCAAATAAATTGACTGTGAACTGTCTTCTTGCCTATGCTCAAGTGTATGACTCGTCTGGCTCGAGTGCTAACTGTCTTGCATTAGACGGAAGAAGCGAGTTCTCGTTTGTGAATGAGTGTGATGAGAAAAGAATCCCGGAGGAGACGATTATTGTTTGTTTTTGTGTTTTCAGTTTTTTATTGTTTTGCATAGGATAATGAGCTTAAGCCTAAATCAAGGGTTATAAACTCATTATATCCTCCCTGATTAGGGATAATGAGCATACTTAAGTGTGAGATAAACATCTCAACTTAATTACCATGATGATGTAGGATTAAGATCACTAACCTACTTGTGATTATTTAGATGTTTTTGGTTTTGTTTAGTGTTAAGTAATGAGTTTAATCTCTAATCACAGATTAGTGAACTCATTACACCATCCTAATAGAAGGATGATAGATGAGAACACTTAAGTCGAGGAAGACTCCTCAACTTAATCCATGGTTAGGGACTAAATTCATCATATAACAAACCTTTATTAAATGGATTTTAATTAAAGGATGAGATTAAGAAGTGGATTTTATGTTTGTAAGACAACTTGAGGGGGACTTGTCCATTAAACACTAGGGTTAGTCCCTTTTAACCATAAGGAAGAGATAGAACCCTAATGTAAGGCCCAAGTTACAAGATAAAGTCTTAGTGATTATTAATGTATTTTGATTAAGAGGTGTAAACAAATTAAAGGTTTAACACTAAGGATTAAAGTTATACACTCCATCCTAAGATAAGGATGCATGCATAACCCTAATTCCAAAGTCCTAAAGCTTTAAGAGTTTAGCCTCTGATTAAGAGATGAGAAGAGAGACTCAAGGAGACTCAAAGGTAAAAAGCTAGGGGGGACTATATACAACCCTAAAAGTTATCATGCTTGGATATCCTATGGTTTGTGAGGCTTAAGATAAAGGATCTTCAAGAAGGCCACCACGGAAGAAGCAGATGAAAAGAGAAGGAGGAAGAAGAATAAGTTACTTACTTCCTGAAGAAAATAAGTAACTTAGGAGAAAATAAAGGAGCAAGAGAGACATAAGTGAAGCAAGTTCACTTCAAAGATAAATAATAAATGCATATGAAGAGATGAGAAAAGATGGTATGTGAAGGCAAATCCACATCCCAAACAACTTACCATAAGCCCCTGAAATGTCAGTATGAATGCATAAGGAATGAAATGAAAAGAAATAAGACAAATGAATGTGCAAAGACCAAAGTCAGAATTGGATATGAAATTTAAATGGCATATGAGATTATGCAAAGACATAACATGTCATGTAGATGATCATACAAGAGAATGAGTGCAAATGAAGCATGAATAAAGCTTGAAAACACATGAATGTTCATGAAACAAAATGAATGCAAAGCATGACAAAATGATGCAACAATGATCAAGAAATGTTTCAAACATGTCCTAATATGTCTCAGATGACATACAAAAGAATAGAATGGCATGACAAATTCACAAGTTCATGATATGCAAAGAAGAATGCAAATGAAGATGCAAAATTAGGGTTTTAAGGCAACATGAGATGCATATGAACAAAACAGAAGCAAACACCATGATAAAAAATTGAAATTGAGCTCAAACAAACCCTAAACCTATACAATATCACACCCCAAAGGAGAAGGTCATAAGCCAATCCTAGTGAAAGTTATGAAATTTCTAAGTTAACTAGGGCTTTTGGGTGCTTTTAAAGGGAAAATGCAAATCAAATTGAAAATGCAAGATAAAAATATGAGATAAATAACCTAGAATTTATATGCAATATGTGAAACAATGCAAGAAGAACCAAGTTCAAACTCATCATGGTTAGGCATAAATGAAATTTTCAAGTTAGGGTTAAAAAATGTGAAATTTAAGAACCCTAATTCAAAGAAAATTGTGAAAAGATGATCAAACCTAAAAAGAAATTTGTATGGTGAGTTTGAAAATGTTTTTAAATGTATAAGAATGCTTCATGAATTTTTTGGTGATTTTTAGAAACCTAAATGCATATTTAATTAATTTAAATCAATTAATTAATTAAATAAAACATTTAAATATTTTAAAAATACGTTTTTAATGCAAAAAATGAAATAAAAAATGTTTTCAGGTTAAGAAATTTTTTTGAAACAAAAATGTAAAGTTTGAGATTTTTTTGATGATTTTTGCTATTTTAAATAAAATGGACAAAAGAAATGCAATAAAAATGAAAATAAAATGGATTAAATGAGAAGTATGATGATCTGATGGTCAGGATTTAAACTGGGGAGGGAAAGGTTGATTGCGCGCGCTATTGAAGGGTCAGGATGGCATTTGAGCTAATTAACTGATTAATTTAATTAATTAATAATTACGGCTAACTGAAGTGATCTGGTCCATCCAAAAACGCGTTAACCCTAAGATCTAATGGCCAAGATTCAAACTGACTAATTAAACCCTAATTAAGCTCTATACACTTTCAGGTGACCGAAGCAAGCTCCGGTCATCTTCTCCGACGACCCCAAAATGCTATCTCTCTCTCCCTAGGCTATGAGAACCTCCCAAACTCTCCAGAATCACTCCCTAAACATCACTAAGCATGAATCCACCAACAAACAACATTTATTTTGCATCAATCAAGAGAATCAAGCAAGAACATGTTTCACGGGCAAACTTTCAGAAGTTAAATACATGCTTAATACTCAACCATTTTCAAAAGTAAACATATCACAATGATCAACACATCATGTAGAATCAATCTGTAACTTAAAAAACAAGTTCTGTAAAAAAATCTTGATGATTTTCGTACCTCGAAAAATACGATCCCTCGCGAACGCGGTCGCGGCTGGGCTGACATGAGAGTCGCCACCTAATTTTATTTATTCCCGAAGAGGGAAATGGTAAATATAGATAAAACCACTGAGAAAGGATAAAACAAGGTCATCGCAAACCATTGTCGGGGTTCAGAAGTCGGTTATGTAGGAGGAAGGTATTAGCACCTCCTACATCCATCGTACTCGATGGGAACCATCTAGATTGTCACGCGCGAAGGGATGTCTATACTTATGATTACTTGTTGAACTAAAGGGTTTATTGATCCTAGGGGCTCGGCAAGGATTGAGATCCTCGTGCCTACGTATTCCCTTGTGCAATGGGAAAGTCAGAGCTTCGTAGTTCGGCCTAATATGGGTATTGGTGTTGATTTTATTACCTTTCTTTGATGAAAGGATTTAGGAGTCCATTTGCACTAAAGACTATGGATAGTTTATTTCGTCCGAACAAGACGAATGTCTTGCGCCGAAATAATCGGAGCGAGTAACGAGAGCTCGTTATCCTCCTTTCTATCGCTTAAGGCTCGTGGCGTGCAATTTTCCTCGTATTTATTGAAGTGTTTTGTTTCCTAAGACCGCTTGATGTTGGATCAAGGGTTTGGATCTAAAAGTAACATTTTGTTTTTTTTGAAGTTTGAGGTGAACATAAATGGAAATTTATTTGTTGGTTTGTTAGCGAGGCACAATGCGCTCGGCTCGCAAGATTGAGAAACTAAGCTAAAGACTAGCTATGGAAAACAAACGCGATGCGTTGATTCGTTAAGTTGAAAAATGCTGAGAAAGGTGTAAGGTGCAAAGTAGTGCAGATGGCGATCGAGGAATGATCGACTTACGTGTGTGCATGAAGTGAAGTGCGTATGGATGTTCACTTGGCGTTGGACCAAAGATTTCGTTTTATCTTTGAAACGATTAGTCATAATGTGCGTTCGTATTTTACTTAGCAATTTATCGTCAAAATGCAAAAGTAAATCACACAAGTAAGCATAATATCATATCGCAAGCAAGGAGGATCGAGCATACGCAAACATTCATCACACACATAATCGAGTAAAGGTGAAAAATTAATTACTCAAATTAAATAGAAATATTTAATTTAATGAATTAATTAATCAAATTAAAATTATTTAAGATAATTAAACAATGAAAATATTTTTGGATTTTTCGCAGATATTCAAGAGAGAAATTAAATCGAAAGATACGGAAGAAATTCAAATTTAAACAAATGATTAAGAAAATATTTTTTTGAGTTTTTTAAGAGAAGGTAATTAATTAAATAAAATTATTTAATAAAATAAAATAAATGACATGATTTAAGATAATTAACTAATAATAAATATTTTTTAGGTTTTTAGATTTTTTTTAATAAATAAATAAAATAAATAAAATAAATAAAATAAAATAACAAAAGAGAGGGGTCTGAAAATAGCATGCAAGGAGGTGTTGATATCTGCACAAAGCCCACCAACACAAGGCCCATTCGCAGGAAGGGAAGTTGAGAGAGTCTACCATGGGACTCGGTCAACAGGGTTGACTCAGAAGCGTTTTTTATTTTATGCGTGTACATGATAAGCAAGCAGTGTTGTTTTTTTACTTCGATTTCTTTCACTCTTCTAAAAAGAACAACCTAAACCTAGAATCACAACACAATCTGAAAAGAAACCCAAATGTTTTCTTTCGTGAAATTTCTCAAAGTCATCAATGAACAATCAAGCTCTGTGTGTTCCATAATCAACATCAGTGCTCATCACTCATGCTAGGTTATCGTCTTCTCCAAACGAGAATCCGACCTCATCGCACTTCATCGTGGATACAAAGGAGTACACAAATTACCAACTAAAGCACGTTTAGGCGACAAGAACTCAACAACAATTCAACAATAACAATCAGACATGGAGTTCCTTCTTAAAGCAAATAAAGGATGAAAATAAAAACGACTACCTCAATCAAAGATGCACGGGTTGAATTTGCTTCAAGGTATGGTCTCGTCTCCTCTCGGCTTTCATCTATCTTCTTCTGGCTTTCAGACCTTTCATTCGTGTTGCTCTGTTATTTTGTGGTTGTTGATATTTGTTACCGTGCTTCTGTTGAAATGAAACGAGTGAGCGGATGAGGGGTTTTCTGTGGGAATTTTGCAGAACTTCAGCCTATGTATTTTCACGTTTTGATGCCTTTTCTACATTTTTGTGCAAGGGTTTTCAGGTGGTTGATGGCGGCTAGGTTTTTCTGGTCTTGGTGTATTTTGAGGCTAGGGTTTTGAGGTGGCTGTATTGGGAGCAGCGGCTAGGTCTTTTTGCAGGTATTGGCCTCCTCTGTGTCAATCATTGAAGAGTTATTTTATAGGAGAATCTCATGGTGCTTTGTGTGAGGCTTGGAAGAAAATGTGTGAATCGGTGTGCTGAGCTGTGAATCCGTTGGAGGATATTTGAGAAGATTTGTGGGACCTCTAATGGGTGAGTCACAAATTAACTTTGTCTGTAGTGATTTTCCAACTGGCGCGTGTTCCTTGTAAATTTCCAGCTAACTTTGATTTTATAACTGAATCTGCTCTTATTATTGCCTTGTATATTAATTATCGTTTTGTCTCAACTTTCATGTATCCAATGCTCCTACCTGCTTCGACGAGATGCGGCGGTATCAACGACTAACTCACAGCATAGCCTACAAAAACAATTTTGCCTGATAATATGGTGCGGACAGGGGTAATAGTTTCGAGTTTACCATAGAGCCAATGAAAACTCTTGTCTTTGTTTTAGGTTGAAAGCTCTGTCTGTTTATTTCCATGGCTGCACAAAAACATATAATTAAGGTCTTGACTTCTTTTGCTGCAGTGACTTTTGACAGGTCTCGGTATAGTCGTATGATCAGCGCTTTGGCGGAACCGATGTGGAGCTACTAGCAGGTTGATGGTTTGTGTCAAACACCAGGTGGTGGAGAGATCTATTAGGCAAATGCAGTCCTTTTGCGTACTTCAGCTCTTGTCATTTGGAGTATGAATGGTGAGAAACAACTCCTTAATGGCTTGCTTGTAATACTGTTGTAACTTTATTTTCAATAATCGGTTTGAGCCTTGACTTCCCTCTTTGACTGCTTGTTGTATGTTGTTCAATGAATCTTCCAGTGGTGGCAACTGCTATTTCAACTCCTGCTCTCCAATGTTAGTTCTACCAACAACTATGGCAGTTTTAAGTGACTCGAGAGATCGACTAAATGCTTGGACCTCTTTTTCTATTTGTTGAGCAAATTCTCTAGTAGGAGCCAAAACTAATGCCAGGGGACCATCTCTACGCCGAATTGGAGGTTGGACCAAGCAATGTTGTATCATAGGAATAATGAAAGTTGCGGTCTTCCCACTACCGGTTTCAGCACAACCCAAGAATCCCTTCCACTGAGAGCAATAGGCATGGTTGTGCCTGGATAGAAGTTGGTGAAATACGATGCAAGTAAAAACTCAAGAGTCGTTTGGCATGAAGAAGATCACTTCGTTATTGATGTAAGGATCCCGATACTTGGACTTTTTTAATTGCTTGTGAATTTGTTATTGCGATACCGTTAAACATGCCTTCCTGTGCTTGTCTTTCTTTTGAGATTACCATGATATTATTATGGCCCTGTCATAAACTTCCTCTCTCTTTTCTTTTACCATGATTTAAGATTAATCTTCATAACATCTTGTTCTTTTCAAAAATGCATTGGATTATTGCATGTGGATGATGAACAATCAACAATTTGCAACTGTGTAAGATCTCTTTTTTTGAATTTGTTCAAAAATCAGTTCAGGTAACTGTTTGCTTTTACTACTGTGTATTTGGATTATGGTATTTTGACTCTTCTTTGGACACAAATACTTGCTGAATAAACTCTGGTTATCTGTCTTCAACATACACTAACATGCCTTCAATCTGATTTGAATTTGATTTTCAGAAATCACATGGAAGCTTTGAGAATCTTCAATATGGAACCACTGGCGAATTACTGCTGCTGTATGATATTTCAGGAAGACTTGTGATGCTTTGTAAACAGACGTATTTCGTGTGGTATTCATTTCTAAGAACTGTTAGTATTATGCTTAACGATGGCCTGCTACCTTAATTCTGATATTTGTATTATTCTTGCACTAACTATTGCTTTACTTTGGCTTTCATGTATCCATCCTAGGTATAACGACGCCTTTGGCACAACTCTGATTTACATAGGTATGACAGCGCCAACGAAATCAGGACCTGGCGTAAGGAAGAAATCCAGTGGCCTTATGCAGCATACTAATGCACGTAGTCAAGGAAAAAGAGGAGGATATCCAATAGCTCACAATAAAACCAATGGAAGACCCTGTCCGTGTGAAGCATGTGTTCAACGGTCAAAAGTAGGATTTAGTTGATCATAAAATTTGAAGCTTTAGTAGTTTATTTCTTGTAAACCTTTTATTCTTTTCGTAAAGCTCTTGATGTCAACTATGTACCAAATTTAATGGGCCTTTGTATTGCAACTGGTTTTGAGTTTTGGTGACTTGTGAATGATTTCAGCTAGCCATGTGAAATCCTATCTCTATTTGGATGTCCATTCAAACATGTTCCTGGTATGGGCCAAGTAATTTTAAGCAAACAACTCCCCACTTCAACGCCTCAATCCTCTCTCAAACAAACCTTAATTGACCCATGATTAATAAGCAATCTTGATAAATCATACAAATATATTTTGGACAACAAGTGTTAACACATGGTACTCAAGGTCTTGATCAGCCATAGCAGCGATAAACTCTTATCTTCATATTAACCTTTGCCACTTGGGCTCCCTGCGTAAATGATCCCAAAATTCATCTCTTCAATAATATCCTTCAGGCTTTATACTAACCCAAACACCCTAAAACTTGCAAAGGGACAACACCCATTTTAACAATAATCATGTATGATCAAATTTCACATATTCAGCACTTGACCTTAGCATAAACAAGAACTCCATGATTTGCATATTATGGTCAAAGACCAAATGATGATTCAAAGTAACATATTCATCAATTAACCAATTATTATGAGAATTTGAAAAGGTAGGACAAATTTGGGGTACGACAATGATATCTAAGATGAAACTTTCTCAATCTGAGCTTTCTGGACCTCTCCTTGGTGCAACCCCACTCCAATGACCCCCCTTGTGCTTCTGAAAGGCTTGAAACAAGTTTGTATGGTTTGGTTTATGAGTTTCAGTTTTGAATATGCATATATCGTGTTTGTGTTTGGGCTTATTTCAGGCCATGGCAAGGGGTGGGAAATGATCCTTATGATGTGTGGAGATGATTGGTGGTGAAAGTTTTGAGTTTGAGTGGCTGAGGAGTGAGTTTCGAAAGCTTGAAGGTTTTGGGGATTTTTGAGCAATCTGAGTTGTGGGATGATTCAGGCTTGTGTGTGTGTTATGAAATGGCTTGCATAATGTTAGTATAGGCCAATGAGAGTGATCAGAAAGTGGGTGGTGGCATAGTGTGATTGGTATGGGCCAAGTTGCAAAAATGTCAACATTGTGTACTTGAGGTATGGGTATGGTTCAGAGCTGTTTTTAGGGGTGTCTTGGCATCAGCTGAGTTTGTGGAGAGCCCTAGGATTGAATTTGTGCAGCTGGATCACTTGGATGAAGAGATATCATAGGTTTTGCAAGCTTTATGCATTTTGACAACTTTGAACATTTTGTGAAAATGAGGCATGGTTTCTTATGATCCAAGGCACAATTCTGGTCCAAATGTGTTGCACTATGTTGGTATGATGTTTAGAAGTCAATTAGAGGTCATGAAATGGCTTGGCAAGTGAATTTGCAAAAATCCCTCTTTGGTGCACACTTGAAAATTATAGGATTTTTGCCAACTTTGAAAGGCCATATCTTGAGTTCTAGGATGAATCAAGACATGTTCCTGTACTTTTTGAAAATGGGAAGACATAATCTACAACTTTCATGTCCAAGAATTTTTCATTTGAAGCATTTTTGGTCATGAAAGAATATGTTGAATATCTTTCCCAAAATAGAAAGTTTCCATTACAAGTCCTTTCCAAAAATAGCAAGTTTGCATTTGGCTCAAAATTCTTCAAATTTGTGAACTTCTAACCACTTATAAGATCAAATAAAGATCATAGAGACTCAAAATGATGATGATGACCCTTTGGTACCCTTGATGGAGGCCTCAGATGCCCTGATTTTGACTTTACTTGCTCAAGAAGTTACCCAATGATCAGATGACTTCCACAGTGAATTTCTTAATCAAATTTGGTACACATGATCCTTATAACATATTAATACCATTAGAAACAAGATTGACCAAAAAAATTTGGATTAAGGACTATGAAACCAAAACCCTAATTTTAGGTCATCTGTGTAGGAAATCTTCAGTCTGCCTCTATGCCTTTGCCATTCTTTGTGATACCTTGACTTTTATGACCTTTGGGGAGCATATTATGATCATGTAACACACATGGACCCTCTTGGCATGCTTCAAGGCCTTTGGTATGGCTCAGATCACTTCTTGGATTGCTCAGATCACAAACCCTAGATGTAGATGAAATGAACTATGCAGTGGGATATGATATGCTTATGCTAATGCAAAAATGAAAGATCACAAGCCATGGTGTGAGAAAAAGGTGAGGGAAAATTTAGGGTGTTTACACAAAGAATTGCTAAAAGAGCAGCAGGCAAGTGGAAGAATGATGTGGCTCTGCAGGCTCAATCAACGATAGATAAGAAATGCAAAGGAAATGTGTTCGACAACAAAGGCAAAGGTGGCCACAATAATTAGAATGGTCAAAACCAGCAGGAAGGAAACTGGTCGAATCAATGAAAACCCTGGAACCAAGGCAACCAAAGAGATGGTGTTGCAGGTAGAGGAAAAGGTGGCGGCCGAAAGGTAGACAAGAGTCATATTCAGTGTTTCAACTATCAGAAGTATGATCATTATTTTAGTGGTCATCCAGAAAAACAAAATAATCAAGATTTTGATGCTAAGCTGGAAAAGAATGAAGAAGAAGAAATGTTGTTGATGGTCACAACAAGAGATGAAGAGAGATTCCATGACCAATGGTACTTGGACTCGAGATACTCATCACAAATGACTGGTAGGATAGATTGGTTTGTCAACATGAAACCCTCAATGAAGAACACAATGAAATTCGCAAATGACAATACTCTAGCAGCTGAAGGTATTGGTGATGTTCATATTAAAAGGAAGGAGGGCAAGAGGTCTGTGATTTCCAACATTTTGTACATACCAGGCATGAAAGGCAATTTGCTCAATATAGGGCAGTTGGTCGAAAAGAACTACAAGGTGTCGGTCGAAGACAAGGATCTTGAAGGCTTCAATGTCTCAGAATAGAACCTTTAAGATTAAACTAAATAGGATGGAGCATTAATTCCTTGCAAGTGCAGCCAACAAAGATGATCGGTTATGGAATTATAGACTTGGTCATCTCAATTTCAAAGACATCAGAGATTTGAAAAGAAGATATATGGTTTCAGGATTTCCAGAAATCGACATTCCAAACGAAGTGTATGAAGAATATATTCAGTCGAAACAACACAAGAATAGCTTCAGCAAGGATGCAAGAAGCAGGTTGAAAGCAATTCTTGAAATCATATACTTTGATGTATGTGATCCTATCCAGGTGGATTTGGTTGGAGGTAACAGATACTTTGTCAGTTTCATAGATGATTTCAGTAAAAAATTATGGACTTACCTGATCAAGAAGAAAAGTGAAGTGATCGAGGTATTTGCCAAGTTTAAATATATGGTCGAAAGACAAAGTGGTCGAAATCTCAAGATTTTGAGGACTAATGGTGGTGGAGTATATGTGTCGAAAGATTTCGATACATTATGTGTGCAAGAAGGGATTGTGCATGAGGTGGTGCCATCATACACTCCTTAACAGAATGTAATTGCATAAAGGAAGAATTGAACCATTATGAACATGGTGAGAAGTATGTTGAATGGTAAACATCTACCCAAAGAACTATGGGGAGAAGTTGTGTCAACTGCAACGTATATTTTGAACAGGTGTTCAACGAAGAAGCTAGAAGGAGTTACGTCAGAAGAGTGTTGGTCTGGTGTCAAGCCTAGCTTGAGTCATCTGAAGGTGTTTGGATCAATAGCACATAGACACATGCCAGATCAGTTGAGTAGAAATTTTGATGACAAGTCTAGCCAAATGATTCTGATAGAATATCATTCGACTAGAGGTTACAAGTTATTTGACCTAGTGAACAAGCAAGTAGTGATCAGTAGAGACGTGATCATAGATGAACTTAAAGAATATGATTAGACTGAAAATTCCAAGAAAGATCCAGTTAGAATCTCGTATGAAGAACCTACTAGTGAAGTCGAAAGAGATGTTCGATAAGAATAAGTTAGAGGTAAAGAAGGCTCAAGAAGACCTCAACGAATAAGACATATGCCTGAAATCTTGTCAGAATGTGAGATTACATCAGATGATGTGGTCGATGAAGAAGGTGAGTTTGTACACTATGCTTTCTATGCAGATGTTGAACCCGCCAATGTAGCTTAGGCATTGAAAGATTCGAAGTGGGTGAAAGCGATGAATGAGCAGATGAAGTCAATCGAAGTCAATGACATTTGTTCACTTGTCGAATTTCCTCAAGGTAAGAAGGAAATTGATGTGATGTGGGTATACAAGGTGAAGCTGAATCCCATAGGGGAAGTGACTCGACACAGGCGAGGCTTATGGCGAATGGATTTCTTCAGAAGGAAGAAATCGACTTTGATGAAGTATTTGCACTTGTTGCTAAGATTGAAACAATCAGATTGGTTGTTGTCTAGCAAATATGAACAATTAGCACACATGCCTGATGGACGTGAAATGTGAATTCCTCGATGGCCCTTTAGACAAAGAAGTTTATGTGGCACAACTAGTTCGGTTTGTGAAACAAGGCTAAGAAAGAAAGGTGTAAAAGTAGCACAAAGCCCTGTATGGACTTAAGCAAGCTCTAAGAGCTTGGAATAAGAAAATAGATGGCTTCCTAAGGGCAAAGGAATTTTTGAAGTGCACATTTGAGCATAGAGTATATGTAAGAAGACTCAATGACAAAATGCTTATATTATGTCTCTATGTCGATGATCTGTTGATAATAGGAAGTTGCAAGAAGGACATCGAAGATATCAAATGTAACCTGAGCGAGGAGTTTGAAATGTCAGACTTGGGAAATCTTTCATATTTCCTTAGCATTGAATTTTAAGAGAATGGTATATACTTGATGATGCATCAAAGAAGATATGCAGGCGAAATATTTAAGAGATTCGAGATGCAAGATTGCAACCCAACTTCGACTCCAGCTGAGCCCAGATTGCAACTGTTGAAAGATTCATATGAAGATGATGCCGACCCAACCTAATATAGAAGACTTATTGGGACACTAAGATACCTTTGTCACACAAGGCCCGACTTAGTATACAATGTTGGTATGGTGAGTAGATTCATGCAGAAGCCAAAGGTATCACACCTAGCAGCGGCAAAGAGGATACTAAGGTATCTGAAAGGAACTCTCAACTATGGAATTTTGTTTCCTACAACTGATGAAGGAAAGGAATGTAAGATAATGGGATACACTGATTCAAGTTGGTGTAGTGATGTTGAGGATCGAAAATCTACAGCTGGATATGTGTTTATGTTAGGTGGTGCACTAATTGCTTGGAGTTTGAGAAAGGATCCAGTAGTGTCATTATCATCATGCGAAGCAGAGTACATATCTACTTCTCTTTGTGCATGTCAAGAAACATGGATGGTGAATTTGGTCAAAGAGATTACATCGAAGAGTCATTGAACAATTACCATGAAGATCGACAACATGTTAACTATCAATCTGACAAAGAATCCGATAGTGCATGGTCGAAGCAAGCACATCGAAATGAGGTTCCATTATTTTCGAGAGCAGATAGCAGAAGGGAAGATGAACTTGTAACATTGTAAAACTGAGAAACGAATTGTAGATATCATGACGAAGGGAGTCCAGGTCGAAGTATTTAGAAGACTAAGAGCTATGAATGTAGATATCTTAGACACAATGAATTATGTGGTGTGTTGAAAGTGTAATTCATTATGTCATATTTGATTTAGATTATATTTAATTTAGTTTTAAATCTATATTTGATTTAGTTCCAAAATAGATATTTTGGGCTTTTATAGTTTTAGGCTTTTGGCTTGAGGTGCAAGAAAACCTAATTCTATAAATATGGAGTATCCCTCTTGTAATCAATTAATTACAACACATTGTAATTCACAGTTCTGCAAGTTGCAAAGTGAATCAATAAAGAAAAATCCCACCGTTTTTGGGTAACAACATTCTTCAAGAATTCTCTTAGAACCATAATTCTTTTCTACTTCATATTTCTTCTTTTTCTTTGTTAATTGTGGTTAATTGTTCCGCAAAAACCTTTCTTATTCTTAAATAAAGGCTCGGAATTCTCATAGATTTTGAATTAATTCCAACAGTGATTTCTCGTATAAATGTCTTTGAGATGCATTGTGGAAATAATCTGTGGATGCGTTTAAATGCACTATGGAAAAATGGATTGGGATTTTGTGGGAAAAATAGGTGTATGACATAATGTTTGATAGCGTTTTATTGATAGTGACATTGACTCGGTGTCTTCTTCCTCAGATTCAATCGAGATCATCATGGAGCTTCCTGCCAACTCTTTTGGTAACGAGGTTATGAGTTAGGACTTGGTTTGGGTGAAAAACTTCTTAGATCGACTAGACTTGTCAAATATTAGTGATGTGGCCAATATTATTTTGGAACCATGCTTCCTAAGTGAGAAGGTGTGTATGTGGCGTTCACTCGGATTATTCAATGAGTACTTATACTTCTACTCTAGTGTTATTGAATATTTTTGTGTGGGTATGCCCTTCATCATGTTCCAATCTTGAGCTTTTGAGGACCTTAAATGTCTCCCCTTCACAATTTCATCCTAATAGTTGGGCGTTTTCCCGGGAATTTGAGCCTAAATATTATGCCTACAATTGACATATTCTTTTCTTTTAATGAGTATAAAGAGGCGTATAAAGGAGATTGGATTTTAATGAATGATATGCATGGGTAGGTCATCCTCTCCCACTACATATCAAACTATAAGGACTGGAAACATATATGGCGAGCATATCTTCATCTGGTGGAACTCATCTCTCTGTCCCCAAACAAATCCTCTTGCAATAGTATTGGCGTTTGGCGTACAACTTTGCGACCTTCTTCCTTGGATAACTCTTTCCGTTTCTAGGTCACCTCCACATGTGTTGGTCCCTCCTGACCCTTTGAAGGAGTCGCCTTGGAAGTATTTCTTGAGGTGACCCTTCTAGATTAGATGTATTATATTCTTCTTAAACTGCTAATAGTCTTCTATATGGTGTGATATAACCTTGTGGAACTTGCATCATCTTCTAGGCTCAGGCCTCATCACCTATGTTTTTGGATATAAGGGCATAGGGATATTATACAAGTGGAGAACCTTGTGTCATATATGCTCGTAGTGAGTTTTCAAGGGCGTAAAGTTTTCCATAATTTTTCCATCATGCTTGAACGTCGTCTTATCCCTTGCATGCGAGGTGTAATTGCTCTTTCATGGGTATTATGAGTCTTCAACGTTAGGAACACACGCGTTCATGTCACGAGCATTCTTCTCGACATTAATTCCATATCCCTTTATATAACATTCCACCCATGTGAACACCTCAACTAATGAAGATGATGTCCTTTAGGCGAGGGATTCCTTGAATTGCTCTGCTTTAAGACCATTCTGAAATTCTCCTACAAACATTTCTTGGTTCGAAAGGACAATTTTTATAGTGGCTTCGTTGAAGCATGCGAGTTATTCCCTCAGTGATTCTGAGTGGTCTTGTCGAATCTTAAACAAGTTGGTGGTGGACATCTTTCTATGTTGACTTGTTGCAAACTGGTGCACGAGTTTCTTTACTAGATCTTGGTAGCTGGAAATGGAAGCTTGGGGGGTAGGCCTATGTATCATCGTAGGATTGCATCCTTGAAAGTGTCGGATGAAAACTTGCATTTCAGAAAATCAAACACTCAGATGACGGCCATCATCATGTTGATGGATACAACATGTTCTTCCCATATCTCATTTGAGTGTGGTTAGGGTCCAACACTTTCATCTCCTTTGTGGGGGATAACCTCTTAGTGATGTTTTTGAATGTTAAAGACATTTCCCTCTAGAGATTGGTTTTAACAGTGCAACTCATCCTTGGCAACATGCATCTTCGCTAAACATTATGATCATTGTTACCTCTAATATCCTTTTGTGTAGGGGATTGTGCTCTCTTAACAACCACGATTAGGTACAGTTAGAGCTAGGAGTGGAAATTTTAGTGAATGTCAAAGTGGTAATAATAATGGAAGGTGTGACCTAAGTCAGTTTTACCGAGGGTCATGTGAGCGTAATACTAAATTTACTATAAAAAAGTACAAATATGTGACATCCCTCAATTTTTCCTTAATTTTGTAAATATTTCCGAACACGTCTCTTTTAACAATAACTTGATTTTAACATTCAAAGTTATTAATATAAAGTTAAAACTAAATATTGTATATAATAATTAGTTTGTGTGGGTGTTTAGATACTGGTTATTTTATATATATATATATATATATATATATATATATATATATATATATATATATATATATATATATATATATATATATATATATATATATATATATTTGATTTGAATTGTTATTGACTTATTGTTTAATCAATAGTGTATTAATTGCAAATTGTTTGGGATTAAACACTTCTTTAATTTAAATCTCTAATTCAAACGGAAGAAACAACTTAACTGAAATTGTGCTAAATTTTATCATCGTGCGAGATACATAGTTTAGTGATAAATGCACACATACACACTCCACCGTTTGAGAAACATTGTCGTCACACTATTGTGCAATTTGATTCATAGTTGCATCTCAAAATGGAGAAGAAAAAAGGGAAGAGTTGAAAAAAAAAAAAGCTGAAGTGAAAACAGATTAGGAATTTAAGAGTGGAGGACTTTCAACAACTTATTTTTCATAAATATGTTCTAATTTGAGAGAATTGAAAGAGGGTTTTGAGAAGTTTTGGAGAGTTCAGATAAAATTTTCAAATCCAATTTATGTTATTATAATAATATAGATATTACAAATATATAAAGAATAATTAAATATTTACTTTTCTAAACAAAATAATTTCTTACAAAAATTATATATTTTTCTTTATGTTCATTTTGCTTTAAAACACTTTATTCATTTCCCCTCTAAATTTTCGAAAGAGAAAACTCTTTAATAAAATTTTACATTTAAATTTTTTATTTATTTTAAAAGTCAGGTAGATGTTTTATAAATCTATTTAAATTGATCATCCATTAATAATAATAAAAAAATCACAATGCAATACTAATCTCATTTAGACTACTTGTTATATTTATAAGTATACCGTATAATTAGAATTGATTGGTGAATGATTAACGTGGATTGCAATAGTGAACTTGAACTTCCTATATGCTGGAAAAAGAGGTAGTCTGCAAGGTTAACACTCCAACACTCAAATCATTATGAGGGAGAAATAATGCATTATCCCTTATATATAATAGGGCAGTTATGACTGCTATATAAGATAATGACGTGAGATGCGACAAACCTTCTAATTGATCTTAGGTTGGGATTGCCTATTTCCTCGTCTAGGATAGTGTACATGTCCTGCACGTGGTTCGATGATTCATTTCACTTATGGGATGTGGTTATTGGTTCTTCTGAACAACTCATAACAATTTTCCCTTAAGTCATTGCCACTGCTATGTATCATCTATGTTTTAACTAGAATGACGAAGCAATTAACTTGGCCTTCCCAACGGGGTTTATTGCAACCTAAGGGAGGAATCGTCTTAGATCCCAACCATGATGTTGAAATTCTTGGGAAGACTTGAAGGATGTCGGGCACTCCAGGAATTTTACCCTCGACCTTGGGTATTCCAGCTCCCATCTTATTGGTCTGGTTGAAACCTCGTACTCCAAAGGAGAATTGGGAATTCGTTTTGGAGGATGATTACTATTATCTTATTGGTCTGGTCATGGGGAGGTTCTTAAGATCGACAAGAGTTTGTTTCTATTTCCATTCGTGGAGCTAGTCATGGGGAGGTTCTTAAGATTGATCGGCTCCGTAAGGAAAGAAATGTTGCAGGAAACAAAATAGGACTTCTTATTATCTTACCAAGATAAACGCCACTTTGAGTGCTTTCAAATTCCATGGCTCCTTAGTTGATTAAGTAAATTTACTAGAGTGAGAACTAGTGAAAAAGGATAAAGGTCTAGCTCTGGTTCAAGTTTCACTATCCGTTAGGGTGTTCGTAGTGTGGTTTGGACGGTTTTGACGCTAAAAGTCATTCAAACCGCAAAAGAAAAAAAATGTGATCCGGTTGTCTTTTATAAATAAAATCAAACCAAATCAATGTGGTTTGAGTTTGTTCGGTTCTTTACAAGATTTTTATTGAGCCATACATACACCTATAGATAATAACATAACCTTGTGTTTAGTCATTGATACATTACCAAATAACAACAAAACTTGCCATATTTAGACAAAAACTTCTCATTCAATATACAAAAATAAGATTAAAAAAATGAAATAAAAGACATAAAATAGTGTAGCGGTAAAAAAACATGAGTTCCATCCTTATGAGCTAGCAAATGGCCAAATAAAGGCTAAAGAAAATAGAAGAATGGGAGGAGAGAATGGACTATCCTAAAAAAAAGAAAATAAGGAGATAAGGGAAAAAAATCTAACCAAACTTGATGACATTCCAAATTATGAGCAAAAGAGTTTCATCCTTATGAGCTAGCAAATGGCAAAATAAAGGCTAAATCCAACGTCATGAAGATCAAAGCAAAGGGAAGAGATCCTAAAATCTAAGTCCAAAAATCTCAATTCCAATGCCAAGGATAGTAACCAAAAGTCCTCAAATTAAAGTCACAAGTCCTTTAGAGGTTTAATCCTTTATTAATTTTTTGTGTCCAAATGAACAAAAGGAAAATCAACAAAAAAAATAAGAGCAAATAAAATAAACATGATATGGATGAATAAAGCAAAATAGAATAAAAGGCAATAAAAGTGCAAGAAATTAAATGTTAGTAACAAAAAGAAATTAAAGTGCAAGAATTTAAAATATTAATAGTAGTAATAGTATAATAATATTCACATAATAATGGTATGGTGAACTTAATCAACCACAACCAAAAAGAAAGAGTAACCAAAATCGAAGGCAACCGGATCCTCTTAGCATCTTACACTATAGCGATTAATCAAGGCAAACCGAATCGAATTCAATGAAATTTGAAAGGCGATTGGGAGATCCAAAGTACCTATGCATCAAACATTCATAAGTCTCAATTCTTTTTGCAATATGATTAACCACTTTGGGATTACGCGATCAACAAGAGATCCGGTCCACGAAAGTGAAAGTACCCAATTAGATTTTTATTCCGAAGTCGGGACACATTTAGGTCTATGTTAAGCAATCACCGAGTAATTTACGAAGTAATTACCCTACAAATAAGGCCGGCCACCGCCAATTAAGGTGCATAATGTTAGTGCTAATGCATGCGAGATAAACGATATGTAAATCCCTATCCGGACGCAATACCGCACGAAAAATAAAGGTGAATACCAAATTGAGCCTCACTTATAGTATTCTTCCATCCTTAAGTTCAATCACTCATCTTGGTGGACTCAAGCATGAAAATGTATCACTAATTCAAAGTACCTTAAACGGATTGAATAATCCACTTAAAGGTAGTTTTGAATTAATGAACATTAACTACTCTAATATACACCCAAAGTTCATTGAAATTAAGGAGAAATCACTCCCAAAAGTGCTTCCCAAGGTAAAAATAAAAAGGAGGAAGAAGAAGAAAGAGGAACCAAAAAGAGGCTTGAAACAAGCCAAAAAATTCAAATCTGACTTGCGTTAATCGGTTAACGCATATGGTTAACCGGTTAACGCTGAAGCAACAACAAAAAATATGCAGAAATTCAGCATTGATCCATTTCCAAAACTCTTTCAAAACATTTAATGATCATGATCTGAATTTGCACGAATTTTAAAACCAAAATACAGTGGAATCCCTGCAGTCAAACAAGAAATAAAGATCCAGAGGATCTAGAATCAAAGGAACTAAAGATCTACATCTTGAATGGTTGATGGTGAATATGGGTTTATGGAGGAAGATGAATTACCAAAAGCTCTTCTTCAAATTGGATCAACACAAGCTTAGATCTACTGAAATTGATGAACAAAAGAATGAAAGGATGAAGGTTTAGCTCAAGTTAATCAAGAATTCAATGTGAATTCTTGATAACTTCAAAAGAAAGAAAGTGAGCTTTTGAGAATTTTGGTGTTTGAGGGAGTATTTTGCAAGAGGTTTTGTGGCTATCAAAAGCTTGTGGAATTTTTTTGCAAGGTGAATTTGGCTCTCTAAAGCTTGTTGAATGAATGAAATTGTGGTCCTATTTAAAGGCCTTAGGTATGGAAATTTGGTGGAATGGAGCTTGCTTTGGTAATTTGAATTTACGTTTGGTAATTGAAAATTTGGTGGGAAATGGAAAAGAGTGGTGATTAATGAGGGTTTATGGTAGGAAATGATCAAAGTGATGTAGAGAAATCAGAAACCAATGGATCTAGAATATTCCAATTAAATCAATAATCTAAGGGTGCTGAATTTTTGAATAAAAAATTCAAATTTCGCACTGGTTAACCGGTTAACACATATGGTTAACGGATTAACCAAGCTGAAATTTGTATTTTTTATTCAAACATGGTTGCTTGGTTGTTTCGGCCCGATTCTTTTTATGCGTCGAAGAAATGAACACATGAACCTTGAAAATACTTTGAATGAATTAATTAACTTGGGAAATCCTTGATCAGATAAAAATTTGAATTATTTGCGGATCAACTTCGACTTGTTTTTGTAAAATTTCGCTCGAGCTGCAGGACTGCTATTTTTGGTATTTTTAATGGTTCCTCTTCCTGAAAAAAGGTTAGCAAAAGAAAACAAAATATTTTTTTTTATTAATGATTAATGGTTAGTAAACATAAATAAATAAAGTAATTAAAGACAACGGTGATCCCCTGCGAGGCATAAACCTAACCCGAGAAGAACCAGTCAACCAGTGCGATCTTGTTTGCATGCAAGATGTATATGAAAAATGCAAAGAAAACTTAGGGCAAAAATTAGGGTGCAACAGCTGCCCCTATTTAAGTTTCTTCAATCTTAAGATATGAAGATTGACATCTTTGTCTCTGCAAGATGGGAGATACTTAAATACAAAAAACCCAAATTTTTGTCCTAAGAGAACATGATATGATATGAATATGATATGCAAACCCAAGATCTCTGTGGGGAAATC